>JAYESD010000009.1:49292815-50757614 GCA_036927565.1 Tuctoria greenei
GCTGCATGCCCCCACAGTCTTGCCTGCTTTGCTCATGGACTGAAAATCCTCTGCGGTACTACAAGTGCGTACTGCCACTGACATGTGTACCTGATGGCTCATTTTAGGGTATGAACAGCAACAAAGAAGTCAATAATGTAACCCCCCCATCAAAATAGGTGTCCTTAGGACAGTCCTAACTACTGTAGTAGTTCATTTTTAATTCATTTGTGGGTGACAATTAATATTAACCAGGAGGGAGTACTACAAAAAAAAATGGGGCTAGCATGATGCGGTCCTCCCACGCTCGTATTTGCCGCACTCGTCCTGATGATGGTATGAACATCAAACTTTTCTTCTTTTCACACTATTTGTACATGATACTAAACTTGTTCAGGCGGTAATTTGCTTGTTTACCGTTTGAATCAATGTAACAGAAGTAAGGAAGCTAGGAAGAAGTGTGGCTAAAGGACTTAAGGTTGCCAGAATATGCTATGCATCCCAAGTTAGTAGAATGCAGCATATGAAGCTACCAATTCAGTTCTCCGCTAGGTTGGGTGCTGCGGTTGGTATTAATTAGCGGCACTTTGTCGATGATGTGGTTATCTTTACAAAAAGACATGCATCCCTCACCAGTTCAACGAAGTGGGCAGAGGTTGGCCATAGTAACAAGAGAGATATAGTATGAGACATTCTGGTTAGTGTTGTCACACCCCCACACAAGTATTTTTTCTTGCAATCTCCATCTTGTACGTTTACAGCAACTTGTTATACAATGTACAAGATTCCTGGGACATGGAGGACACACTGGAGAGCGCAAGAAAAAATTTGAAAATTGCTGGTGAGCGCTACAAGGGGTGGCGCTCGACTTTGCATGCAACCTATAAGAGTTATTCTACCGATTTAGAACGTATATGAAACTAGCCTACTGACGTAACGATGCCCGAGTGGTTACACCTAATAGAATATTTTGGGTCTGAGCGATTCAAGGCCAGCTAACTTTTTAATAGCTTCGCATCATACAAAAAATATTTCATTTACTTTCATTCGTGCAATTAATTCTTAAAATTATTGCAGTCAATAAGCAGGACCAATTCTCAAAATCGAAGAAGACAAAAGGCGTGTCACTTGCTTGGCTCCAAATCCTACGCCCAACTTAGTTACGAGAAGGTATGAAAAATAAATCACGCTTTTACTTTGCGCTGCAACCAATATGTATACCGACATGTTGAAGTTTACTTGTATTTTATGTAGCGAGACCCAGAGACCGGAGAAGAACCCGATGACATACAACTGTGGGAGGCAAGCCATTTGTTGAACAGTAACTGGACAAACAAGCTGGCAGAAGCTGTACATGTGAGTAACACTTAAAACAATCCCCAATTAAATAAATATTTGCAAATTACCTGTGATTTTTCTTTTCATATATAGATCCAGGCACGTGCCCAAGTGGACGACATGGAAGCTGAGCAGGGAGGCCCAATTCCAAATGAGGAGAGAAACCACATCTTCTAGCGTTGTTATAGATCCTCAATCGGTTGTGCAGGATCACAGGTTCGGGGGCGTGGTTATATGGCTAATGATAGAAAAAAAGATGATGAGGCCCGATCTTCCAATAGATAATGGATAAATGGATTGATGTGGAGATCTCGACGTTGATGATCCGAGGCTCTCGAGTAGAACACGAACAATCCCTGCAATCACTACACTACCGCTCCGTTGGTTATCAACCGTGCTTCACACAATTGACCTTGCCAAGAAGGCTAATCCCTGCAAGTGCAACCAAGAACACAAGCAAGAACAAGGTAGAAGCAATCTGAATTGCTAAGTTGGGGTCTCACAAACCGATGAACGGCGAAACTGTATATAACAGTAAGCAAAACCTAATTGTTCATGGTGGCTACTATGGAGTATATATAGGTGGGAGGACGTCCAATGGGGTGTTAGGGTCGTGACCCAACCCTAACACACGAAAATAATGGACTTAGAATTGATACAAGGCCCAATGGCCCAATACGGTGGCGCAGCACCCTGCCAGATTCTGAACTCGATTTTGTTTCGATGATTCCCGTCGTCTCCGAAGGTATTTTGACATGGGACCAGTGCCATTGGAAAGTTTATCCTCTCCCCTTTCCGTTCATATGTAGAACGTCTAAAACGGAGTTCGTATGTGTCCTGGGCGTCTGTTTTTGTGCGTACTGTTTTTGGACTCCGAGTTGGATACGATTTGGAGTTTGGTTCGGTTTCCATCTTCTTTGAACGAATTCTCTGGTCCTCCACGTCCCTACTACTTCCTCTAAGTACTCCTTGAACCTCTCCATGGATCCTAATCACAATTAAATCATTAGGTAGCAATCTATGCTCAAAACCATATAAGGAAACATATAAGAACGAGCTCACCTCTAAAATTAATTGTTGTGTATGAACTCTATTGATTGCATCTTGTATATTCAATGGAGTGTTGTTTGTATCCATAGAAGTGATGTCCTCATCATCCTCCCCTTCTTGAGTTGGAGTAGTCCTCGACTCAAGTTCATCTCCTCTCATGTGTTGGTCCAAATGTGCAACGCCATCAAATCTTCTTGTATGCATGAATGGAGGAGGCCAAGGTGGTGGACAACATAGTGCGCCATCTTGATCTTGTCCATCAAATAAGAGTGCATATTCACTTGAGCCAGGATTCCAAACAAATAAATATTGTGTCATGTTTGTAGGTGCAATAATAATATGCATGATCTCATCATTCTCCCCTTCTTTATGACAAGCCGTCCTCGGCTTGCTCGTATGTCGAGGAAAAAGGATTGCTTTGGGGGTAGAATGAACACTGTCCATGTTGCACAACCGCAATGAACAATGCTTATTTTCTATTTGTTGTCCTTGCTGCAATAAAAAAATGCTAGAAAAACTTGACAATACATTATTAGTGTTAGTGCATTCATTCATTTCACCATGTTGTTGCAGCACAAAAGGAGCTTGCACATTTGAACATATGTAAACTTTATGCACCATAAATTCACCACTATCTTCATAGTTGCCTATAGCATGAAAAATATTTCTACTTAATAAAGACAATTCAGATTGTGAAAATATTCTCCTCTCTACAATATTTAGATCACAAAGAGTGTCAAATTCAATATAACCCAAAGTATTTAGAGAAGACAAAAATTTCAGCTCATCATTTTCAGCAGTAGCGGTGATCAAATTATGAATTTCAGCACAAGTAGGTGAATCCAAAACACAATCATCTTGTACATTAACTTATTTTTGCATAGGTATAATAGAGCTATCAGCACACAACTCTTTCTTAGCGCAACGATCAGCAGGAAAATCAACATGTGACAATGGTGTATAAATAAACGATTCTAATAGTTGCTCCTCGAAAATAGCATGATTGGTGGAAAAATTCAGAACATCCAAAAACTTCTCACCTTATGTATTTGTAGAATGTTTTGCCTTACCATTTTCAGCAGTGATTTCGAGTGCATTATGAGTTGCGCCATCTAAAATTTCACAAGTGTTGTCAAAAGTCTCGTTCTCTTTTGCATCATCTATATTATTTTCTATATTGTCCTGCAAAACGTTAGACACAAAAGAAGGTACAACAAGAAATTTCTCCTCAAATTGCTGAATTTCTTCTTTGCACATAGATACATTAGCAAAAGTTTCTCGCATAAGAATTTTCGTTTCTTTCCATGTTTGAGGTTTTTCTAATTCATTTAAATTGTTCCACCAAGTTAATGCACAATCTACTAATGCACTTGCAACATTTCTAATCTTTCTCCTCACACACATATGACATTGTCCAAAAATTTTATCCACCTCTATTTCCCATGTAATATATTCATCATAACTAAAACCATCATAAGAAGGATGAGATGGGCGAATGTAATTACTTCTTGTGGAAGGTGTTGTAAAGGTGGTCTGAATGTCATGTGAATCCTTGGTTGATGTTTGATTTTTACTGAGCAACTCCATCGTCGTCTTCATCATGTCCATCATCTCAGCATATAATGCATGATTCTTGCTTTTACCTGACATTGTTAGTAGCTAACAGAAGACAACACAAAGAATATGTTATCCGTATCAACTACAAAGGATAATGGCAAAGTGGAAGTGGAATCACACACTCTCAAGCATCTTACCATGCTCTTACAAGTGTTCTTACCGACACTGCAGGTGGCAAATGATGGACGGTATGAAGAAACTAATGAAGCGTGGGATGATTGCAAAGGTGTATCGATTCTGCTCAAGAGTAAGGTGTAGCTTGGATGGCACTTTCTATGTAGCAAGGATTAGCAACAATGAAATCATATAGTAAAGTTGAATAAGTGTCCAAAGTATTTGTCAAAGTTGCTGGCCTAAATGTGTTCCTAGTAGTTCAAGCTAGCAAGACATGAGACAAAACTAGATGACACAAAGAATGCAAGCACTTCTGTTTTTTGTTGTTGTTTTTTTCCTCATTTTTTGTGCGGCTTTTGTTTCTTGTTTTGCACTTGCCTTTTTCTTTTTTCTTCCTTTTTTTTCCAGAATGTGCTGTAAGGGAAGAACACAATGAAAATCAATCCAAGATATCTCGTGTGTCTGTCGCAGATTTTCTGCTCAATCTTTCAAGGACAAATAGGCACACTTATAGGCTCTAAATTGGAAAACTTAGAACAGAAAGATTGTATATATATATATCTCCTATTTAATTTCAATATATGGAAGACCTATTTTCGAAAAGAACAATAGGAGATATTGCCCCCGAAATACAGACTGTTGAGAATTTTTAGGTCAATAACAGATTCGGATCTAATGCAATTTCGACATCGATAGCTATATTTTCTGGGAAAATGATGAATAAGAAAGTTATAGAGAACTTCTTAAGATTTCCAGAAAGTATAAGAACACGAAAATCCGAGTTCGTATGAGCTAGATATGATGAAAATACTGAACTGGACAGAGATGAATCTAATCTGGACGTGATGACGTGATTCAAAAGGATGAATCAACACAATGCAAAACTCAAACTAAGACTAAAAAAACTTCTAAACCAGCAATATGACTCAACCACGGACACAAACTCAACAAAACCAAAGTGAATAACAAAGTTGCAAAGGCTCAATGTGGTTTGGACAAAGTTATGAACAGATCTACTAAACTGCAAGTTTTTTTGTGGCTTTTTTGTGGACTCTATGTATGAAAAAAAAAACTAATGTAATGGATAGATGAATTACCTAACGGGCAACCTGGAAATCTGATACCAATTGATAGGAGAAGATATGATGAGGCCCGATCTTCCGATAGATAATGGATAAATCGATTGAGGTGGAGATCTCGACATTGATGATCCGAGGCTCTCGAGTAGAACACGAACAACCCCTGCAATCACTACACCACCGCTCCATTGGTTATTAACCGTGCTTCACACAATTGACCTCACCGAGAAGGCTAATCCCTGCAAGTGCAACCGAGAACACAAGCAAGAACAAGGTAGAAGCAATCTGAATTGCTAAGTTGGGGTCTCACAAACCGATGAACAGCGAAACTGTATATAACAGATTAATCTAAGCAAAACCCAATTATTCATGGCGGCTACTATGGAGTATATATAGGTAAGAGGACGTCCAAGGGGGTGTTGGGGTCGTGACCTAACCCTAACACACGAAAATAATGGACTTAGAATTGATACAAGGCCCAATGGCCCAATACGGTGACGTAACACCCTGACAGATTCTGAACTCGATTTTATTTCGATGATTCCCGTCGACTCCAATGGAATTTTGACTTTGGACCAGATCCATTGGAAAGTTTATCCTCTCCCCTTTCTGTGCATATGTAGAACGTCCAAAACAGAGTTCGTATGCGTCCTGGGCGTCTGTTTTAGTGCATACTTCTTCTGGACTCCGAGTTGGATACGGTTTGGAGTTTGGTTCGGTTTCCATCTTCTTTGAACGAATTCTCTGGTCCTCCACGTCCCTACTACTTCCTTCAAGTACTCCTTGAACCTCTCCATGGATCCTAATCACAATTAAATCATTAGGTAGCAATCTATGCTCAAAACCATATAAGGAAACATATAAGAACGAGCTCACCTCTAAAATTAATTGTTGTGTATGAACTCTATTGATTGCATCTTGTATATTCAATGGAGTGTTGTTTGTATCCATAAAAGTGATATCCTCATCAGCTAACCCAACTGGTCCCGAATGTGAACGTATGCGTATCCAGATGTCTGAACACCTCAATGACCAAATTTGAAACTTAGAAGTTAGAAATGCAGGCCTCAATGAAATAGTGCATGACTTGGAAGGAAGAAATGATAGCTTAAACACCCAGATGGACTGCATAAATCAGAAGAATGAAGAGTTAATCGTTGAAGTCCAGAACTTACAAGGTCATATAGCAGTTGATCGTGAACAGACAGCTAAGGACATGCAGGACATGCGCGCCTCATTGGCTGAAATGCACAAAATGATGATAGTGACCACTCCACAGAAGGTCCAACAAATAAGGAACCGTCAAAAGCCACCTACTCCAACAATTAGTCCCGGTCAGCTTAGGAAAACTCTTAGAATGCAAAAACATCGCTTAAGTAATCCTTGAGTGTTGTTATGCGTGTTGTAAAATTGATGGACGTTTATTGTTAAACTCATGATTCTGTTGCCACTAATTTTCAAACCTGGTGCATTTGGATTCTACTGCCGCTAATTATAAAATGTGGAATTACTAATTTCTTATCACGAATGATAAATTGTTGTAATAGGAAGCTATTGCCAATACGGATGATAAAACGTGGCAATAGAATGACAAAACGTTGCAGTATAAACATTTGGCAACGACCCAAAAAACGTTACATTAAAACACTATTGCCACAAATAAGAAATCGTTGCAATACCAAACTATTCGCCACCGATGCGAAATTGTTGCGGTACCATACTAGTTCCAACGGATCTGAAATTGTTGCAATACGGTACTATTTGCCACGTTTGTGGACTCGTTGCAATTCTCAACTATTCGCCACGGATACAAAATCGTTGTAGTACCAGACTAGTTCCCACGGATCTGAAATCGTTGCAATATGGTACTATTCGCCATGTTTGTTGACTCGTTGCACTAACCTACTATTTGCCACGGACGTTAAACCGTCACAGTATCATACTATATGCCACGGATGTGAAATCGTTGCAATACCGTGATATTCGTTGCAATATGGTGAATCGTTGCTACACCATAACTCGTTGCAATATGTTACTATTTGCCACGGTTGTGAAAATTGTTGCAATACTGTTGTATTTGCCACGATTGTGAAAATCGTTGCAATCACGTATTATTACCACGAACGCGAAATCGTTGCAATACAATGCTATTCGTTACAATACGTTAAATCATCGCAATACAATGCTATTCGTTGCAATACGTTAAATCGTCGCAATATGCTAAACCGTTGCAATAATATACTATTTGCCACGAATGTGAAATCGTTACAATACCGTACTATTGCCACGCCTGTGAAATCGTTGCAACCACATACAATTACCACGAATGTGAAATCATTGCGATACCATGTTGTTTGTTGCAATACATTAAATCGTAGCAATACGCTAAATCGTTGTAACAACATACTATTTGCCATGAATATGAAATCGTTGCAATACCAAACTATTTGTCACGACTGTGAACTCGTTGCAATACCGTACAATTCGTTGCGATACGTTAAATCGTCGCAATACATGAAACTGTTGCAATAGCGTCCTATTTGCCACCGATGTAAAACCGTTGCAATAGTGTCCTATTCGCCACGGATGCCAAGGCATCGCAAATAACCTATCGCCGCGGGAATTATTACGATGATTTGTAAAAACTATCGCCACACTCTTTCTCGTTGCAATAGCGACCTATTGCAACGAAAAACAACCTATTGCGACGAATTTTTTCGTTGCGATAAACCGGAATCCTTGCAGTGTGGGTATGGTGATGGGATACCACGGGCTCCCTAAGAGGTATACTAGCTACGACTGTATTTTCGGTGTAACCCACCGATTGATGCTGAGTGCTTCAGTAATAGTCTGATGCCATGTTTTTTGAACTAGTCTTATGTTGGATACTTCAGTTGAGTCCAATGCTGTGTGATCCGGACTAGTCCTTCTGACAAGGACGGATGGAGCCGCCTCACCAATATAAGGACTGTATTATTTGACCTCAACATAGTGATTTCGTACAACCACATAACCTGTATGGGTGGTACTCACTCTACCTTTCTGGTGACTGCCACATGAGACACCTAGAGAGCCATGGAGGACATAGTGGACCAAGAAATGGCACAGAGACCAAGGGTCATTTGGTTGCTAGCGGTGTAGGGATTGCCCGAATAGCCCCTATGTCGGGCCGAGGTGTGATTGTGGGGTTACTCGAAGAAGATGAGATGAGCGTCATGTCGCACCGCAGTGGGCGTGGCCTTTGGGTAAAGTGTACAAACTCTGTAGAGTCTTAATCTATCCGGATAGCTATTGTCATAGTCTTGACATGTTATGCTTTGGGCTTATAATGATTAGCATTAGTACATCTCCTTGAAGTGTGTGTAGATCGCCGAGGCTGCCTTGTTTTGGAAAAGTGTTCGCATGTGTGTCGGAGTTGTCACGGCCATGGGTCCAAAGACTCATCTAAAAGTGAGTGAACCGGTGGGATGGTCCAAAACTCCCCCAGAGCATGCCAACAATAATAATACTGATTCAACTACTTCCACCTCTTATTGCAAGACTCTTTTCAAAAGGAACCTTGCAAAAAATGCTTTTTGGCAAAACTAAGCCGTATGGCGTCTCCTTCCTACAAGCCCCAATGCATGAAACACCTTCCCTTGAGTAGTGTTAGGGCTTGCGGAGTACTATATGTACTCAGTCTTGCTTTATGTGTGGTTTATTAGAAGATGAAGGAGTTGAAGCGTGTGAGGTTGACGATTAGGTCTAGTCCTACTTCTCAAGTTTGCCTGTTGGGCATGGCGCTGTTGTGCTTTGCTGTTTTTGAGGATTTATCTATTTTGGTGGTCATCCCGACTACGTCTGTCGATACCCTGCATACCAGGTATCCCTTCGTACCAGAAGAAGTCAAGTTGAGTTTCACCTTCCAGTGTTGTGGACTTCCAGAGGTAACACGTGTCCTGGAGTGCCAGACCTGTCTCCCTCCTTAGGGTGGCTTCAGCGCTGCCATGTGTCCCGTAGTGTGGGACCTACACCCCTCTGTAGGGTGGATCTAGCGCTGCGACGTGTCCGTAGACGGACCTGCCTCCCACTGAGGGAAGCTCTGGTACTGCCACGTGTCCAATAACACCGGACCTACCTCCACGCTGATGGAAGCTCACATGTTAACACGTCCAGATCTACATCTACAATGGAAGGGCTTTGGGATCTTCAATGGCGCTGACATTTAAGGGCAATAGAACTGTCGTTGCAAGACCTGGTTAACGTGTCTTTAACTCTGTGTTAATGACACACGACCAGGAGGCCATCAAGACCGATAACGCTGCCATCACGGCATGTTAACACGCTATTAACCACCATTATGCCTGTAGATCCTGTGTAGGGTGGTTAATACAGCTGGGGCCACCTGTCGGGCCCTGGCACATTGTAATAGCTAGTCCTTAGTGTATAAAAGGTATGCGATGCACGATAGAATCTAAGCTGAACCACGCTCATACACAACTAGGCTCAGGCTTACTCTTTCTCATACAAACAACACATATCCCGTGGAGTAGGGTATTATGCTCAGGCGGCCTAAACCATGTAAATTTTTGGGTCACATCGTTCATGGATCTTGATTAGTATTACCTAAATACAAACCTCCACGGACTACTTCTAAGTAGTGCATAGGGAAGTGTCGTTGATACACTTCGACATTTGGCACGCCAGGTAGGGGAACTTCCTCAAGATCTCCAAGATGGTGAGCTCTGCTCCCGCTTTGAATGGACTGGCTGGACAAGCAGTTGGTGGAAATCCCGCTAATGCTTAACAGCCGACCAGCATCGTCCCACCACCACCAGCACCTATTGTAGCAGCGAACGCTGCACAACATGATGGTGTCCTTGTGTCAATCACAGATCGATCAACAACCCAGAGAACGATCTAAACTCGACGGAGACTCTCCTCCAGCGTCCACCAACGCCGGGAGCTCCTCTAGCCGCACTAGAACAGTGGCATGCTGACATTGAGAATTTGGTTGCAGTCACAGCCACAACGCTCAACAACTAGGGTATGCCTGATGTAGGGTAGGCACCTACTCGTAACAGGATCTCGTCTGGAAGACTTGGTCCTTTGGCGTCGTAGCACGGGAGACGTGCGCCCTCCCAGCAAGCTATGTCGCGTAATCCTGTTGTGCCTTATCGCACTCACATGGCGTTGAGGCTACCGACTCAAGATCTACGGTTAGAGCTCGACCGCCGATACATGAGGTAGGATGGCCGCGTCAATATAGAGCGTA
This sequence comes from Tuctoria greenei, assembly GCA_036927565.1. Taxonomy (NCBI): domain Eukaryota; kingdom Viridiplantae; phylum Streptophyta; class Magnoliopsida; order Poales; family Poaceae; genus Tuctoria; species Tuctoria greenei. The sequence continues at coordinate 49,303,247 of JAYESD010000009.1, forward strand.
GTCGCGAGAGGCGACTTGCATGTGAAAACCCTTCTCCTCTAGGAGTTATAGGCGGCTGTTCGGCCCTTGCCTTACATCATTGCATGGTAGAGTGGCCACCTATGTTCCAGCCTCATTTGCCAGAGAAGTACGACGGGATAGTAAACCCCGTCGAATTTCTTCAAATCTACTCCACCGCTATCCTCGTTGTAGGAGGGAATGGGGTTGTCATGGCCAATTACTTCCCAGTGGCTTTGACTGAGACTGCTAGGTTCTGGTTTATGAGTCTACCCCCTGACTCAATCTACAGTTGAGGGGAATTTCGCTGCCAGTTCACCACCAATTCGGGAGTTCCTACATCGAACCAAGCACCGAACTGGACATTTTTGCTGTACAACAAAAGTAGGGAGAGTCACTGCGATCCTTCATCTAACGACTATCTCAGGTACGGAACACCATCCCTTCTATCTCTAACACTCTGTCGTTGTTGCATACCAACAGGGAGGTCGAGACAAGAAGATGATGGAGAAGCTAGCAACCAAAAACGTCAGTAGTGTCAAAGAACTCCTCAGCCTAGCTGATAAATATGCCAGGACTGTCGAGGCTGGGCGATGCACTCTAAACCAGCTGCGGGGCCAAGCCGTCCACCTCTAAACCCAGAGCTACTACCATCAAAGGTAGTGGCAGAAAGAAAAACAAGAAGTCAAGTTTGAACAAGTCACTTGCTGGAGCACCTACTGCTGCTGCAGCAGCAGCTGGTGGCCGGAGGCCACGACCCGACAAGCGACCTTGACTATCGTGCAAGATGAAGACAAGATGTGGTGCTCGATCTACAAATCCACGAGCCATAATCTTTAAGACTACTGCAAGGTTAAAAAGCTCGCTGAACGCCAGAGCAAGCGCCAAGACGACGCACCTTTCCGCCAACAGGAAGGCAAACAGAAGGTTGTCAAAGCTTCGTCTGATCAGGATCTAGGCTTCCAAGACGGGAAGAAGGCGTTAAAGGCGGTCTACAACACCGTCAACGACTCTGACACCAACTCCGATAATGAATGTTGAAAGACTCTCCATATGATGTATGGAGGGTTCTGGGACATTACCTCTCGATGCGTAGTTAAGACTTTGCATTGAGAGATGATGGCTGCTGCTCCTACTTCCAAGGCGAAGCCTCCTCGGAAGTGGATGAACACTCCTATCACTTTTGATGCTTCTGACTGTCTGAAGAACATGGTCGAAGCTGGCCAACTGCCTTTGATAGTTTCTCTAACTATCAACAATGTCCAACTCTTCCATGTCTTAGTTGATGGTGGGGCGACACTCAACCTCATCAACTTCGCCGCCTTTGTGCAGCTTTAGCTCAACCTCTTGGACCTTAGGCCCTCGCGTCCATTCCCGGAGAGGATCCGAGAGCTATCATACAACATGGATTAGTATCTCTGCTAGTTACCTTCAAAACTCCGGAGAACTATCGATCAGAGAAGCTGGTTTTTATATAGCACACATCAACCTTCACTTCAACGCCATCCTTGGCAGGCCAGCCTTGTACAGGTTCATGGCAGTGGCCCACTACGGCTACCTGGTGTTGAAGATGCCAACTCCATCAGGCGTCCTTTGGATCCAAGGGGACCGCACTGCTGGAGTTACGGCGTTGGAGAAGCTCCATGCGCTTGCAACAGCGCAAGAAATTGAAACCAACAAGGAGCAGACTACTCAACAACCTTCAAGCTCATGCCAACGCAACTCAAAATTTGCACCTCGTGTGCAACCAAGCGACGACACCGACGTTCCCGTCAAAGTCATCCAAAATGGTTCTAATGCAACTTAGACCACTTATATATCGGGAGGTCTAGGTGACAAATAGGAACACGCACTCTTCGCTTTCCTCGGGGCAAATGTAGACGTGTTTTCTTGGAAACCGTCACAAATGCTTGGGATCCCAAGGGAGGTGATCGAGCACCATTTGAAGATCTACCCCGACACACGACCTATACAATAATATCCCAGGAAGCAACCTGTTGAGCGGCAAAACTTCATCCAAGAAGAATTCAAGAAGCTGCTTGATGCAGGATTCATCCGGGAGGTACATCACCCACGCTGGCTAGCAAACCCAGTTGTTGTACCCAAGGCCGGCAGGAAGCTTCAGATGTGCATCGACTACACCACATTAAATAAGGCATGCCCAAAAGACCCCTTTTCACTACCAAGAATAAATCAGATAGTGGATTCTACCTCTGGTCGTGAGCTACTTTGTTTCCTAGACTCATATTCTTGTTTTCATCCAATATCTAAGGAAGATGAAGAGCACACTACTTTTATCACAGTAGATGGTCTATACTGTTACACAACAATGCCTTATGGTCTAAAAAATGCTCTCTCCACCTTTGTGCGAGCTATGCACAAAACCTTTGGGGAGCTTATTCGAGACCTAGTGGAAGTGTACGTCGATGATATCATTGTCAAAGTGAAGAACAAAGACTCACTGCTAATCAACCTTCAATCTGTATTTGACAAGTTGCGCCTAACGTGCACAAAGCTCAACCCTAACAAGTGTGTCATTGGGGTTTCTTCCAAAAATCTTCTTGGATACTTGGTGACTCACTGAAGAATTCAGCAAATCCAGCCCAGATAAAAGACATCGAAGCGATGCGGCCTCCTGCCCGTGTCAACGACGTTCGGAAGCTTACTGGCTATTTAGCCTCTCTCAGCCGGTTCATCTCAAGGTTGGCTGAGCGAGCACTTCCCTTCTTCAAGATATCAAGGAAGTTCGGACCTTTCCATTGGACCGAAGAAGCAGGGAAGGCCTTTCAGGAGCTGAAACAATCTCTTACTACACTGCCGATCATGGTAGCTGTAGAGCTTGGTGAGTCTCTTCTGCTTTACATTGTTGCAATGATAGAAGTTTTCAACATGGTTCTGGTCACAGAAAGGCCAAACATGTCTCCAATCTCCTCTACAGAGAAGCTCAAACCCCTCTGGGAGGGTCTGGAGCTATCTGAAGGACGAGGTCATCAGTCTGCTTCTGGGTCCCAGCTCCCAGGCATGGATCCTAAAGGCAAGTTGCCTATGGATCAACCTCTCCCCTCCGGGAGAGTTCTGTCTGCTCAAGAAGAAGAGGGTTCGAACCCCTCTAGGAATGTTCGAACTATCAAAAAACCAGTCTACTTCATCAGTGAAGTACTCCACGATGCTAGGACACGGTACATTGAGGTGCATAAGCTATTGTACGCAGTGCTTAGTGCCTAGAGGAAGCTACGCCATTACTTCCAAGCCCACAAGATTTCATTGGTAACTTCTTACCCACTACATGCTATTCTGCATAATCCCAATTCAACAAGAAATATCTGCAAGTGGGCTGCGAATCTAGCAGAATTTGAGCTTCACTTCCAACCTTGCCACACCATCAAGAGTTAGGCGCTAGCTGACTTTGTCGCGGAATGGACCCCATCTTCGTCTGGTCTGGGAGCTCTCGACCCTGAGGTGCCAGAACCTAAGGTCCCGATATTCACCAAGCCCCACTGGACTCTTTTCTAGGACATCTCCATATAGAAAGGCTGAAGCTGGAATTCTTCTCCTTGCACCGACCGAGGAAAAGGTCAAGTACATGGTCCGCCATGACTTAAAGGTGAACAACATGGCGGAATACAAAGCTCTCATGTTCGGACTGAATACAACGTTATCATTCGGCGTCCAGTAGCTGCTGGTGAAGGGATATTTGCAGCTCATCATCAAACAACTTGTTCACGGTCCTTAAGTGCCATATTTAGACTGTCAATTCACCTCATAATGAGCATAAAAGAGAAACACAACGTATTCCACAAGTGTTGGTGTTTATTTGTATGCAGGTGAATTTAGACCAAAAATACCAAGACATGCAAAGAGTAATCCATAAAATTGGATTTCGACGAATCAAGCAACACCACATGTGATCACATGGATCAAATGGCCCACAATCAGAAGTATTTGAGGCCATCCAATGGTGTGGCACGAATATCAGTCAATGGGACCCACCTGGAAGTGACCTAGAGGAAGCACACCGCAGAAGGAGCCAAGACCAGGTTGGCCGACTCCCCTAGTCGGCCGACTAGATCCTAGAGCCAAACGCGGTCAAACGCCACGTGTTGGCTCCTCCCGGCTTGAAGATGTCATGGTGAATGATTCGCGTGCAATTGGTGGCGGGAACTAACCCTTCTCCCCCCTATAAATAGAACCCCACACCTCACTTCAAACACACACCAAAAGTTGAGAATAGAATACCACTCCAAAGGTTTATAGTAGTCCTAGAGGCTGCCAAGTAGAAGGAGAGTGTGTGGTGAGAGTTCAGGAGAAGGAGGCTTGGGCTTGTCAAGTCCCTCTTCTACACTTGTATCCTTACAAAGGTGTACTCAAATCAAGTAAGCCATTTGTGAATTAAATTCAAGTTTGATTCTCAATTCATAGTAGTTTGCACAAGTAGTTACTTGTGGGTTCATTGCTTTAATTTATTTGAGGCTCTAGTTGTAGCTTTGTGTTCGAAACAACTAGAGTTGTGATTTAGAACGTAAGCATGATGCTTAGGTTAGAAATCACCAGTGAATATCTCGTAGACCCACAGATTGAAGAGGTAGGCAGTAGGTGGTGACGGCCCTATCTGTCCTTCATAATCCTCCACATTTTGCTATGCCATAGGCTCTTGGCGGGAGTCATCCTAGTATTGCTAGGAGTAAACCCATGCCCGAAGAAAGCAGCTACCACAAATTCTTTTAATTTAGAATCAATACTTTGAATTCCTCACTCTTCCTTGCCTACAAAACAACTTTGTGTCCATGGGTGAATTAGTTCGTAAGATTACACACACATTCCTTGGATTCGATACCCTTGGAATACTCTAAAAGTGCATCTAGGACTCCCTTGTGGGTTTTGGATGATTTATGACAAGCAATTGGGATCCTAACCTCCTTATTGAGATGAATGCAGGCCTATAATAGAAAAATGAGCAAAATACCAAAAAGAAGGGATGAGGAGGAGCAAAGTGGAAATGAGCTCAAGGAAAAAGAGTAGTAGATTATTTTGTATGGAGTGTGTTAAGGAAACACACCCCAAGAGCTCAATGATAATTAAACACACACATTGCACGGAGTTACACAGGACCGGACTAGTCCGTTCACAACCGGACTAGTCCGATAACCTTTCTGCACCAGATCGGACAAGTCCGATATCTGTCGGACTAGTCTGATATCTTTCTGACTAGAATCGGACTAGTCCTTCCCAGTGCGGACTAGTCCTCAAAACACTACACAAGTCACACAAAATGGGACAAGTCCGTTATCAACTGGACTAGTCTGATATCCTTTCTGATCCACTTCGGACAAGTCCGATGTTCACATGAACTAGTCCGAAATAACCCACTGATCTAAATCGGACAAGTCCTCCAAGAGCGGACTTGTCATCCAAAACACTTAGGGTTTCACATGTCCGGACAAGTCCGATGGACATCAGACTAGTCCGAAGATTTCCAGTAGCGAAATCGGACAAGTCCGTTTTCAGCCGGACTAGGCCGATATTTCGGGACACTTAGGGTTTGCTACACACAGCACACCGGACTAGTCCGGTGACCACCACAGACTAGTCTAAACTATCTGAACCCTAACGGTCACTTTTAGAAACCCCATATAAATAGAGGTGCACGACCCACTTTTACACACTCTCGAACCCTAGCGTCGTCACGCCTCCCAAGAGCCTCAAAAATGATCTCTTTCCACGAAATCAAGTGCACAATCGTCCAATCCTTTGAGGATTCAATCTAGATCATTGGAGAGACACTTGCTACACCACATTGAGCTCTTGGTTTGATTCTCTAACACACTCCTGCATTTCAATTGTAACTTTTGAGTGTGTTTTCAGTGGCATTGTATTTTGTAATCTGAGGGAGCTCTCAAAGTGTGAGACCGCCCCTTGAATTTGGTTATTCACCCCTTTGTGATTAGTGGAAGAGGATTGGCCTTCGTGGCGATCCAACGAGGGTAGGGTTGGAGAAGACCCGGTCCTTCTGTGGACTCCTCAACGTGGATGTAGGTGGCCTTTTGTGGTAGCCGAACCACGGGATAAACACTTGTGTCTTGTTTTATTGTTCATCATTATAGTTAATCAACTTAATCTAGGGTTTCATACACATTATTCATCTTACGTTGAATTGTTGAACATAAGACTTAATTGAGATATAATCCAGCATATAACTGTTTAACTGTTGTTTGATTCTATATTTCCGCTATACACATAAAAGAATCAAACCAATTAATCAAGTTTAATCAACTTAGTCCGTGAACACCGGACTAGTCCGCACCTTACCGGACTAGTCCGATATCTCTGGTATTAAACTGGTTGTTGAGTGCTGCAGGATCTGACGAATATTCAAAAAGGCCTATTCACCCCCCCTCTAGGCCTACATTCAATTGGTATCAGAGCTGACCCTCGCGGTTTCACGGGTGCGTACGGGTCAGGGACGTGGGTACGTGCGCATGACGCGTGGGTCCTCTAGGAGGGACACAATAGTGTAGGTATGCCAGTACTGAATGTATGGACATGGCCAAGAGGGAACGTTCCATGCTTGGGAGTTAACCGATGAGGACGTTGGTCTTCTAAGTGGGGTGGATTGTGACATCCTGACTCAGGGCTTAATAGGATTCATAGAATACTAATACCACCAAAGTATACCTTCTTTTCCAGGAGCCCACCTGCAAAGAACTCCGAGGTTAAGCGTGCTTGGCCCGGAGAAATTTACGGATGGATGACAGACCGGGAAGTCTTCCCGGGTGCGCACGAGTGAGGACAAAATGCGCAGAAAGACTAGTGTTGGTTTGTGGGGCTAGTCTGTGATCCTAGAGAACTGCCAGAGGTAATGACCGCCAGGCCTGTAGTGGCTGGGGTGTTACAAATGGTATCAGAGCAGGTTCTTCAAGAAAGAGTCTAATCACTCGAAGAGATCATGTCGAACATGAAGGACGTCCACAAAATCAACAATCAAGAGGAGGTTAACAACGACAAGACTCAAAAAGTGGAGAAGTACCTCAAAGCCATTCAAGACTTCGAGGACGATGATGAGGAGACGCTGGAGCTGAAGGCACTCCTCAGAAAAGGCACTTTCCAAAGGGAAAGCAAACGTTGAAGAGAAGAAGAAGGGGAGTAGTCACAGCGACTACTCCTGATATCCTTTTAACTATGATCTTCTAAATTCCAATAACAACCATTACTTATCTATCCCACTTGGAAAAGCCCCACACTTCGATGGAAGTGATTACTCTATGTGGAGGAAAAATATAAAAATGCATTTGATTTCCCTCAACCCAAGTTTATGGCATATTGTATGCATAGGGATAGATATTCCGGATGACGATGAAGAGCTCACCCCAAGACAAGAGCAGGCCATTCATAGAAATGCTCAAGCCGTAGCTGTAATCACATCCTCACTCAGTCGGGACGAGTTCACCAAGGTGGATGGACTTGAAATTGCTAAGGAGATATGGGATACTCTGCAAACCGCACATGAGGGTGACCGGCATGTGCGTGAAGCAAAGATTGAGATGATCGAAGGCGAACTAGGAAGATTCGCAATCGAGGAAGATGAGTCACCTCAGGATATGTACAATTGATTGAAGACACTCATCAACAAAGTTCGATCATATGGGAGCAAGAAGTGGAATGACCACGAGGTGGTAAAGCTCATCCTTAGAGCTTTTATGCCTCGCAATGTCACGCTATGCTCCATGATTAGAGAAAGCCCCAGATACAAAAGTATGACTCCGGATGAATTGCTTGGTAAAATTCTCAACTTTGAAATGATGGAGAAACAAGCTAAGCACGTCAAGGAAATTGCCGACCTCACCTCGGCTAGGAAGAAAGGAGTTGCTTTAAAGTCCACCCTCAAGCCTCTATCCAAAGAAGCAAGAGAAGCACAACTAGAGGAGGACAGTGATGACGAGAGATGTGAGCTAGATGAAGAGGATTTGATATTGTTCATGAAAAACATCAAGAGAATAATGAAGAAAAAGAAAGGGACAAAATCAAGTGAAGGCAAGTACAAGGAAAGAACAAAGCCAAAATTGAGGCGGGCGTGCTATAATTGTGGTGAATATAACCACTTTATAGTGGATTGCCCATATGAGGAGAACAAGAAGAAGACTAAAGAATCCAAGCCTCAACCTAAGAAGTTCTTCAAGAAGAAGAAACAAGCTAAACAAGCGCATATTGGGAAGGAGTAGGACTCAAACGATGAGTCCTCATCATCCGATGAAGAAGAGATGGCTAGCATAGCCATCGAGAACATGTCCAAGAAATCTACATTATTTCCCACACTCGGTGCAAGAAAGGGAAATGACACTTGCCTTATGGCAAAGGAAGGTAAACGCAAGGTAATCATCAAAACCCCTTTCATGCATTCCTACTCTAATGATGATGAAATAGATAGTGATTATGAGGATATGCTAAATGGACTAGATAGGAAAACTGTAACGAAAATGAAATTCTTACTTGACCAACTTGTTGAGAAGGAAAGGTTAATTGATCGTCAAGAGGACATGATTATCTCCCAAAAGGAGGAGTATCTCGAACTTGACAAACTTCTAGAGCTTGAAAAGGAGAAAAACAGTTCACTAGAGCTTGAGTTAGCTTCAAGCAAGAAAGCTTGCTTGGAGTTAACCGACTCAAATGTTGCAATCAAGGACCAACTTGCTGACCTGATCAAGGTTAACCAGATCTTTGAAGTGCAAGTTGAGTCACTCAAGCTGAGTGAACCTTCCTCCTCTTCAAACTCACCTTCTCAACCCACTAAGACTGAATCTGCTCATATGTGCACATGTAGTAAAACTGACACCAGACTGAAAGGGAAATCAACCCCCACAAAGGATAAAAATCCTACCCAATGTGGCATATTTGACAAGGAGAAGATCAACTATGCATGTAGTGCATACTTGGTCCAAAGACCTCCAAATGTCAAGTATGGCATTGGTTACTCTTATGATGAAAAGCAACATGCTAGAAGTCATAAGAATAACAAGGGAAGGATCTCCTTTGTGAAGGGAAGATCCTCTCAAACTGGTAAGTCGAAGGTTAAAAACCTGAACTCACATGAATACCGGACTAGTCCGGTGGGTGTCCGGACAAGTCCGGTCATCCGGACAAGTCCGACCCCCCAGACTGGTCCGACTCATAAACAACAGCAGCTTTTATTTAAAACTTTTGATGCCTCCTATGTATTAATGAGAAACAATCTCGGCAACGTCTGTGCTCATTATGTTGGGCCACGCCATGGGAACACAAAATCCCATGTGTGGGTGCCCAAATGTATTGTAACTAACCTCCAAGGACCCAAGCAATCTTGGGTACCTAAAACGAAAGTATAATTTGTTTTTGCAGGCCTATTCCTCCGGTGGAACCAAATGGGTGCTAGACAGTGGGTGCACCAACCACATGACCGGAGAAAGGAGGATGTTCGTGGAATATGAAGAGAACGAGGACCCAAACGAGGGCATCTACTTCGGAGATAATAGTCAAGGAAGGGTGCTCGGTACCGGTAAAATTGCAATATCCTCTGAACACACGCTTTCTCATGTTTTACATGTTGAATCTTTAGATTATAACCTGCTGTCCATATCTCAACTATGATACAAAAGTTATAATTGCTTGTTCACTAACGAGGGTGTGACCATATCTAGGAGGAGTGATGGTTCCATTGCATTCAAGGGTATGTTGAAGGGAAAGCTTTACCTTGTTGACTTCAACAAAGATAAAGCCGAACTCGACACATGCTTGATTGCAAAAACCAACATGGGTTGGCTGTGGCATAGACGGCTAGCGCATGTTGGTATGAGGAATCTTCAAAAACTCCTCAAAGGCGATCACATCCGCGGTTTGAAGAATGTTGTTTTTGAGAAAGACAGGCCTTGTAGCACGTGCCAAGCCGGGAAGCAAGTTGGAGCACATCATCTCGCAAAGAACGTCATGACTACAACAAGACCGCTTGAACTACTTCACATGGACTTGTTTGGTCCAATTGCTTACATAAGCATTGGCGGTAACAAATACAATTTAGTTATCATTGATGATTTTTCTCGCTTCACTTGGGTTATCTTTTTGCATGACAAGTCAGAAACACAAGGAACACTCAAGAAGTTCTTCAAGCGAGCTCAAAACGAATTTTCATTGACAATCAAGAGTATTCGAAGCAACAATGGCACGGAATTCAAGAACACACAAGTGGAGGAGTACCTTGATGAAGAGGGCATCAAGCACGAATTTTTAGCGCCATACTCGCCACAACAAAACGGAGTTGCCGAAAGAAAGAACCGAACACTCATAGAGATGGCAAGAACAATGCTCGATGAGTACAAGACTTCGGATCGATTTTGGGCGGAAGCGATTAACACCGCTTGCCACGCCGCAAATCGACTTTATCTTCATCGACTACTCAAGAAGACTCCCTATGAGCTACTTACCGGTAACAAACCAAACATTTCATATTTTAGAGTTTTCGGTTCTCCATGTTATATCTTGAACAAGAAGCCTAGGACTTCAAAGTTCGCTTCGAAGTCCAATGAAGTTTTCTTGCTTGGTTATGATTCGAACACTTACGCCTATCGTGTTTTCAACAAGGCCTCTGGACTTGTTGAAGTAGCACATGACGTAGTGTTCGATGAGACTAATGGCTCCCAAAAGGAGCAAGTTGATCCATGTGAATTAGGTAAAGAAGAAGCTCCATGTCAAGCATTGAAAAGAATGGCTCTAGGCAAAGTTCGACCACAAGAGCCACCTTCACACGTACATGAGGAAAATGAACCACAAGAGGAGACCATCAATCAAGGGGGAGCTTCAACACAATATCAACCACAAGAGTACGAAGATGATCAACAAGTTAATGAAGGCAACCACTTAGGGGGAGAAGCTGACAATCATGAAGATACAACTCCTCAAGTGCACACCCAAGAGTACACCAATGCGTCCAAAGGGATCACCCAATCGACAACATCATCAGTGACATCCAAAAGGGAGTAACCACTAGATCTCGCATAGCTAACTTTTGTGAGCATTATTTGTTTGTATCCTTTTTGGAACCATGCAAGATTGAGGATGCATTGAAGGATCCGGACTGGGTGGTGGCAATGCAAGAAGAATTGAACAACTTCGAGCGGAACGAGGTGTGGGAACTTGTGGCAAGACCCAATGCAAACATCGTCGGCACCAAGTGGGTCTTCCGCAACAAACAAGATGGACACGGAGTGGTGACAAGGAACAAGGCGCGACTTGTGGCCAAAGGGTACTCACAAGTCGAAGGTTTGGATTTCGATGAGACTTTTGCTCCAGTAGCTAGGCTTGAATCTATTAGAATATTACTCGCATATGCTACTCACCATGATTTCAAGCAGTATCAAATGGACGTGAAAAGCGCCTTCCTCAACGGACCAATCAAGGAAGGGGTGTACGTGGAGCAACCACCCGGGTTTGAAGATGAAGAGTTCCCCGACCACGTATATAAATTGCGTAAGGCTCTCTACAGCCTCAAACAAGCTCCTAGAGCTTGGTATGAGTGTCTTAGAGATTTCTTAATTGAGAATGGTTTTCAAATTGGCGAAGTAGATTATACATTATTTACAAAGAATTTAGATAATGATCTTTTTATTTGTCAAATTTATGTTGACGATATAATCTTTGGGTCAACTAATCAATCGTTTTGTGAGGAATTTAGCAAAATCATGACAGACAGGTTTGAAATGTCAATGATGGGAGAATTAAAATACTTCTTGGGATTCCAAGTGCGGCAACAAAAGGAAGGAACGTTCATAAGCCAAACCAAGTACACGCCGGACATACTTAAGAAGTTTGGCATGGACAAGGCAAAGCCCATAAAGACCCCCATGGCAACAAATGGCCACTTGGATCTCAATGAAGATGGACCTAATGTCGACCAAAGGGTATATCACTCCATGATTGGATCTCTACTCTATTTATGTGCATCTAGGCCAGATATTATGTTAAGTGTGTGTTTGTGTGCAAGATTTCAAGCCAACCCTAAGGAATGTCATTTGACAGCCGTAAAAAGGATCTTGAGATATTTAGTTCATACACCCAACCTTGGTCTATGGTACCCAAAAGGCTCGAATTTCAATCTCATTGGTTACTCCGATGCAGATTATGCCGGGTGCAATGTAGATAGAAAATGCACCTCCGGCACATGCCAATTCCTAGGGAGATTCTTAGTTTCTTGGTCCTCCAAGAAACAAAATTCCATTGCCCTATCCACAGCCGAAGCAGAGTATGTTGCAGCCAGGAGTTGTTGTGCACAACTCCTTTGGATGCGACAAACTCTAAGGGATTACGGTTACAATATGAACCGTATTCCTCTCCTTTGTGACAATGAGAGTGCCATTAAAATTGCCCACAATCTAGTTGAGCACTCTAGAACTAAACACATAGACATAAGACATCATTTCTTGAGAGACCATTCCATGAAAGGAGATATAACCATCTCACATGTCAACACCCAAAAGCAATTGGCCGACATATTCACCAAGCCACTTGATGAAAAGAGTTTTTGCGAACTCCGAAATGAACTAAATTTCCTTGATGCTCGGAGTGTGGCTTGAAAGGTTGCATACCTGTATGAATTCTTAAAAAATGTTGATTGAATTGTGAAAATCATCTCCCTCAAATTTTTCTCGAAAAACTATGTCAATTACTAGATCTTGGTGAATTATGATCATTGTTTGGTTGTTGTATGCTTACTGGTCAAATTCATCAAGATTATTTGATCTGTTTTGCCCCTCTATTCTCTATTTATGAACCTTCAAATATATATGAATGGGCTATGCAAATTTCTCCTGGTGACCACGGACTAGTCCGCCCATGCAGACTAGTCCGCTGAGTGACGGTTAGGGCGAACTAGTCCGTTAGACCACGGACTAGTCCGATATATCTCTTTAGATAAGTTCGGACTAGTCCGGTCATCTCCGGACTTGTCCGATTTTTCGTGTCCATAACTCTAGCCGCCACCAAACCCTAATTCCTCTCATCCCCACTCTTCCTCATACACTCTCTCTCTTGCGCTTGAGCTCCCAAGGCGGTTCCTTGATCCCTCCATCAAAAGGGTGTGTATTTGGGCGGAAATCAAGCTTGACCTCGTGCGGATTGAAGCTAGCAGACTTGTCCGGGCTCCAACTCCCTAATCCTCAAGCTTCAATCGATTTCTTCGATCATGTCGAGCTCAAACGATGAAATCTCCGACTTTGAGGCCGAGATGGACCACGAGGTGGCACCTCGGTCCTCGACGGGTCTTGGCAAGAAGTGCCAAGAAAGACCCTCCGAGCCAGCTCCTTCCCCTCCTCAGATTTGGAGGAAGGTCTTGGCAAAGAAGCCAGTTTCGAAGGCAGCCGCATCATCAAGTGCCCGCCAGGCAAAGGGCAAGGGCAAAGGGATAGCGACAGGTCCAGTCGGGCCTCTGAAGCTGCATGCTCCCAGGGAAGGGGTCCGGGACCCCACTAAGGAGAAGTTCAATGGCAAGGGCAGTGACTCGGCCGCTAAATTCAGAAGCATTGACTGGTATGGCAGACCAAAGCAAGCTGCAGATGGAAGGTTCTGGTGCAACTTCCATGCTGATTTCTACAAATTGGTGTATATACCGATGAAGACCCCCGTGGTGCGCAGTCAGTGGATTGACTGGGCACATTTTGAGAAGGGATGCTCACCGTTCACTGATGTAGTGAGAGCCACTGAGAAGCATGGACTGAGAGATCTGTTTGCCTTCAGAAATAACTGGAATGATGAAGTGATTGCGCAGTTCTTTGCGAACTGTCACTTCTCTAGTGAGGATGAAGAGAGTGTCACTTGGATGACCCATGGATCCAAGTACAGCATCACTCAAGAATATTTCGCTAACCTGCTTCATCTTGACACCACAAGATCTGATTGCTTGGTCATACACAACATTGGTGTCATTGACAAGGAGAGGATGAAGTTTCTCTATGAGCCAAATTCAAAGTTCATCCCTCCTTCCACAAAGAACATGAAGCCATTCTTTGTGGTGCTAAATCGAGTTTTGAGGAAGACCATTGCCCCTAAGGATGGGGATGCAGGAAGTGTGCAAGGATACCTCCGGACTCTGATGAGAGTCATAAGCAAGGACCGCCCATTTGATGTGGCAGAATACATTTGGAATGATATGGTAAACATCTCCTACACTCCCAACAGATCTTGCGGATATGCTCCTTACCTTATGTTTGTGATTGAAAAAGTCACCGGCATTGAGTTTGTGAAAGATGTGGAGCATCTCCCCTTGAGGCCTCAAATGCCTCAAAAGCCGAGTGTGCAGGCTGCTCCCTCGCCGGCCTCCAGTCCCGAGGCACCGGCAAGATCAAGTGAACGTGCCAGAGCTGTCCTTACTTCTAGGGAAGCCCCTCAGAGAGGATCAGCTAGTGGGATCCTCAAGTATCTGGCTGCTATATTCTCCTCCTGCAAGAAGGCCGAAGTAAAGGCCCACAAGCTCAATCATAAGAGAAGGGAGGACCTGAAGTACATAAAGGCCAATGTGAAGAAAATTTGCCAAAAGCTGGAGATCGATCCCATTGGATCTCCAGTGATCTCTGAGGACTCTGATCCAGACTACACTGAGCTCGCGCCCCTGAACCCCTCCGAGCTTGCCTACTTTGGCATTGGGGGCTCGAGTGGCTCCGTCCCTCCTCCTTCTCCTCCTCGTCAAGCTAATGATGAAGAAGACGACGACGACGAGAGAACCGACAGTGAAGAGTGAAGACCCTAGGACCCTCCTCTCCTTCTTTTTGGTGTCTTGATGCCAAAGGGGGAGAGATTGAGGGGGAGTCTTAGCTTTAGCTGTAGGATGCCAGGAGAGAGCTCTTTTTATCTATCTTTGTGATTCTAATGTTTTAACTGTGTTTCCAAGATTAACTTTGGTTCTGTGATGCAATGCTTACTTAATTTGAGAAGTATTTGTTAAAATCTATAATTTTGCTCCTGGAATGACATTTGTGCCTTGTTTTGGTTGATTAATGCAAATTATGTCACTCTCAATGTCTTAATGTACTTAGTTATGCATCCCACCATAAAGAATGCACATATGGATAATTCTTTCACTGCTTGATGTATTTTGATTCATATGTGCATACTTCATGAAAATCTCAATTTTTTTGTCATATTTTGTGAAATCTCAATTGGTTGTCATCAATCACCAAAAAAGGGGAGATTGAAAGTGCATCTAGGACTCCCTTGTGGGTTTTGGATGATTTATGACAAGCAATAGGGATCCTAACCTCCTTATTGAGATGAATGCAGGCCTATAAAAGAAAAATGAGCAAAATACCAAAAAGAAGGAATGAGGAGGAGCAAAGTGGAAATGAGCTCAAGGAAAAAGAGTAGTAGATTATTTTGTATGGAGTGTGTTAAGGAAACACACCCCAAGAGCTCAATTATAATTAAACACACACATTGCACGGAGTTACACAGGACCGGACTAGTCCGTTCACAACCGGACTAGTCCGATAACCTTTCTGCACCAGATCGGACAAGTCTGATATCTGTCGGACTAGTCCGGTATCTTTCTGAGTAGAATCGGACTAGTCCTTCCCAATGCGGACTAGTCCTCAAAACACTACACAAGTCACACAAAATCAGACAAGTCTGTTATCAACCGGACTAGTCCGATAACCTTTCTGATCCACTTCGGACAAGTCCGATGTTCACACAGACTAGTCCGAAATAACCCACTGATCTAAATCGGACAAGTACTCCAAGTGCGGACTTGTCATCCAACACGCTTAGGGTTTCACATGTCCGGACAAGTCTGATGGACATCGGACTAGTCCGAAGATTTCCAGTAGCGAAATCGGACAAGTCCGTTTTCAGCCGGACTAGGCCAATATTTTGGGACACTTAGGGTTTGCTACACACAGCACACCGGACTAGTCCGGTGACCACCACAGACTAGTCCGAACTTTCTGAACCCTAACGGTCACTTTTAGAATCCCCATATAAATAGAGGTGCACGTCCCACTTTTACACACTCTCGAACCCTAGCGTCGTCACGCCTCCCAAGAGCCTCAAAAACGATCTCTCTCCACGAAATCAAGTGCACAATCGTCCAATCCTTTGAGGATTCAATCTATATCATTGGAGAGACACTTGCTACACCACATTGAGCTCTTGGTTTGATTCTCTAACACACTCCTGCATTTCAATTGTAACTTTTGAGTGTGTTTTCGGTGGCATTGTATTTTGTAATCTGAGGGAGCTCTCAAAGTGTGAGATCGCCCCTTGAATTTGGTTATTCACCCCTTTGTGATTAGTGGAAGAGGATTGGCCTTCGTGGCGATCCAACGGAGGTAGGGTTGGAGAAGACCCGGTCCTTTTGTGGACTCCTCAACGTGGATGTAGGTGGCCTTTTGTGGTAGCCGAACCACGAGATAAACACTTGTGTCTTGTTTTATTGTTCATCATTCAAGTTAATCAACTTAATCTAGGGTTTCATACACATTATTCATCTTACGTTAAATTGTTGAACATAAGACTTAATTGAGATATAATCCAGCATATAACTGTTTAACTGTTGTTTGATTCTATATTTCCGCTGTACACATAAAAGAATCAAACCAATTAATCAAGTTTAATCAACTTAGTCCGTGAACACCGGACTAGTCCGCTCCTTACCGGAGTAGTCTGATATCTCTGGTATTAAACTGGTTGTTGAGTGCTGCAGGATCCGACAAATATTCAAAAAGGCCTATTCACCCCCCCTCTAGGCCTACATTCATACTCTCTTAAGGGGAAGTGCTACACGAAAGTTTTTGTGCGCTTGCGGATTCTTATCTGTGACATAAGAAACGTCAACACAAGTCAAAGGTGAATGTAGTTGCAATAACCCTTAGCTACAAGTGTATCTTCTTGAAGTCCAGAAGTTGCAGAAAGACTCCGATATCCTACGTCTCTGCCATGTCCAACGTCTCAACAATGCTGAAGCTGATGACCTCAAAACGAACGCTTCTATCGGGGCTATCGTACCTGATGGAGTTTTTGTCAGGAGAATACTAGCACGCACTGCTCAGCCTGCTGGGCTTGGTGATGGGGGCGAGACCAGCACCCCAAAGCTGGCGGTCCCGGTGGCCCTGTTACCGTGGCATCCACCAAGGATTGTAGGCGTTATAGAAAGCTCCAAGCAACCTAGCGCACAAGATTCAGAAGCTCAAGTCATTCCCGATGCATGGATCTTGGAGGTCCGACACTACTTGAAAGACAACATCCTTTCTTAAAAAAATTTTTTTGACAGAACGAATTGTCGGATTGGCTAAAAGATACACGTTGGTGGAAGGGGATCTCTATTGACATGGCGCCAATGACATCCTATTGCGGAGCATTTCTCGGGAAGACAACTGCGAGCTCGTAGAAATCTATGGAGGCGAGTGTGGGAATCATGCATCATCCAGCATGCTAGTCGGTAAGGCCTTTTGCCAGGGCTTTTTACTGGCCTACAACTCTCCAGGATGTAGTCAAGCTGGTCAAGAGATTCGAAGCGTGCTTGTTCCATGCAAAGCAGATACACACACCAGCGCAGTCACTGCAGGTGATTCCTCCCTCATGGTCATTCGCTGTGTGGGGGATGGACATTTCGGGACCTTTCCCAAAAGTCGTCAGAGGGTACCGGTTCATATATGTCACCAGCCACAAGTTTATGAAGTGGTCAGAAGCAACTCCAGTTGTGACTATCAACAAGCAGTCAGCTATAAAGTTCTTGACGTCTGTAGTCTACAAATTGGGAGTCCCAATTAGAATTATCACTGATAATGGGACCAAATTCACCAGTACAACATTTCAAGGGTGTTGAGAAGACCTCGGCATCAATCTTAGCTATGCATTAGTAGCACATCCAGCAAGTAATGGCCAAGCTGAGAGAGCAAATGAAGAAATTTTTAAAGGACTCAAGACCCGCACCTACGAAAGCTTGAAAAAGCATGGTGCCAACTGGATCAAAGAGCTTCTGTCCGCATTGTGGGCTAGTCGAACAACACCCAACCGGGCTAAAGGAGAAACTCCATTCTTCCTGGTGTATGGAGCTAAAGCAGTCCTTTCTCCGGAGATTGCCATGGGTTCACTCTGAGTCCAGACCTATGACGAAGTCGTGCAGGACCAGTTCCGACGTGATAACCTAGACCCCGTCGACGAAGCAAGATGTCGACCAGCTGTCCGAAATGCACGATATTGCTTGGCGCTCTGGCGCTATCACCAAAGGCATATACGCAACTGGCAGTTAGAAGAAGACGATCTGGTGCTGCAGTGAATACTATCTCGAGAAAGGATGAACAAACTCTCATCCAGTTGGGAGGGTCCCTTCCGAGTCATCAATGTTTCCTGCCCCGGGTGCGTTTGCTTAGCAACAGAGGATGGGATATCACTTCCTATTCTTTTGAATATAGAGCACCTCCGTATGTTCACTTAGCACAGAGGTGAGTCTGTTATTGCATATAGTATTTCATAAATTCTACGAACAGAGTCGGGTTGGTCCAAGATGTATAGCACACTTAACTTGGTCATGTACTTTAAGTATGTCCTTGCCTTACCCTATTAGAATCAATACTTTGAATTCCTCCCTCTTCCTTGCCTACAAAAGAACTTTGTGTCCTTGGGTGAACTAGTTCGTAAGATTACACACACGTTCCTTGGATTCAATAGCCTTGGAATACTCTTGTCGGTACCCTACATACAGGGTACCCCACAATACCGTAAGAAAATCTACAGAGTTCCACCTGTCCAAGTTGAAGACCTTCAAAGGCTCCACGTGTCCTGCAGCCCTGGGTCCACCTCCCTCGTTTGGGTAGCTCCAGTGCCACCACATGTAACACAAGGCCGGACCTAACTCCCTGTATAAGGAAGCTCCGGTCATGCCACATGTCCAGTGTCCCCGGATCTAACCCCCAGTAGAGGGAAGCTTCGGTGCTGCCACGTGTATAGCAGCTCCGGACCTGCCTCACCACAGAGGAAAGCTCCAGAGCTTCCACATGTCGAGCCTCCAGACCTAAGCCACAACAGGAAGACTGTTGGATCTCCAATGGCGCGGGCATTCAAGGGACAGTTAAAGGAGCCGTTACAAGACCTGATTACGTGTCATTAATGCAATGTTATTAACACACGATCGGATCACCTTTAGTACCGGTAACACCACCATTAAGGCACATTATCACACTGTTAAATATACTTAATACACACAAATCGTGTGTTAGGTAATTAAAGACTGTCGGGGCCACATGTCGGGCCAGGCTAACAATGTAACGGCCAGTCCTTAGACTCTAAAAGGGTTGTGCCACACGGTACAAAGGACAAGTCCGATCAAGCGCTCACACGCACAAGTCATACACATACTCATACATACAACAACCACCTGTGGAGTAGGGTATTACGATCAGGCAGCTCGAACCACGTAGAAATCCCTCGTGTCATTGTCTCGTTCATAATCTCACGTGCGCCCAAACCAATTACGAACCTTCGCATACTACAATCTAGTAGTATCGGGGGAAGTGTCGATCGCACACTTCGACATTTAGCACGCCAGGTAGGGGGAGCCTTGAGATTTTGAGCTGGTGAACTCCAGCGTAGGATCGTCCAACGACCACGCTGAGTAACCTGCTAGAGGAAGTCCCCCCAACGTGCAACAACCATCTAGTGTTGTTGTCCCAGCGGGCGTCATTCCACCACAACCACCAACTGCTCTGGCAAACAACATCGGATAACGGGATGGTGTCTTTGCGTCGGTCACTGCATCAACGCACAACAACCCTGAGAACGCGATTAGTGCGGCACATACTCTTCTACAGCGTCCACCGAAACCCGGAGCACCTCAGGGTGCAATGGAGTAGTGGCGCGCTGATGTGGAGCATCTGGTTGTAGCAGCAGCCGATGCTATCACTGACCAAGGTCCTCCCCCTTCGGGGCAGGCACCTTCTCAGTGAAGGGCCTTGTCTGGCAGACTTAGTCCTCAGACGTCATAGCACCGGAGACGTGCGCCCTCCCAGCAAGTGACGTACCTGCCCTCTGGGGTAAGCCGTACTCACACGACTTCAAGTCTCTCGACCTATGATCTGCGGTCGGAGCTTGACCGCTGCTACAGGCAGCGGGACGGCTCCGTCCACATCGAGCGTGTTTGCGAAAGATGAGAAGCTCGGGAAAGACCTTATCCTTTGGGAGTAGGGGGCGGCTGTTTGGCCCTGGCCATGCACCTTCACATGGTCCGATGGCTGCAGAAGTTCTGACCTCATTTGCCGTAGAAATACGAAAGGACCATCAACCCTGTCGAGTTCCTCCAAATCTACTCTATCGCCATTCTCGCGGCTGGAGGCAATCAGGCCGTGATGGCCAATTATTTCCCTGTGGCTCTGACTGGGACAACCATGTCCTGGTTCATGAGTCTTCCGCCTGACTCCATCAACATTTTGGTGGAACTATGCCACCAGTTCATCGCCAACTTTGGGAGATCCTACACCCGACCTAGCACAGAGCTGGATTTGTTTGTCGTACATCAGAAGTCGGGAGAGTCACTGAGATCATTCATCCAATGGTTTTCCCAGGTACAGAACACAATTCCTTCCATCTCCAACGCATCTGTCGTTGTTGCATTTTGAGAGGGCGTCAGAGACAAGAAGATGCTGGATAACCTGGCGAATAAAGAAGTCACCAGCATCACCGAACTCTTCAGCCTAGCTGACAAGTGTGCTAGGGCCGTGAAATGCATTCCAAGCCAGCTCTGGAGGCTGATAAAAAGTCCTCCAAGGCTGAAGCCACTACCTCCGGTAGTGGAAACAAGAAGAAAAAGTCCAACATTAAGAAGAAGCCGTCGGCCAGCATGCCTACTGCAGCTGGGCTTTTTATCCCAGACTTGCTGGGACTCAATCGCCCTCATAGCCCTTAGTTCCTCCAGTGACCTCCTGGCGGCCGTAAGATCTGAACCCTCCCAAGCAATGTGCTCATCCTCTTTAGCATGTTGCTGAATACTCTCAGCCACCTGCTTTTCGCGGTCAGCAAGCTCTGACTCCCGGAGGTGAATGCGGTTCCGGCGGTTCGCCAGGTCCTTCTCCCTGCCTTTCACCTTCTCCTCCTTGATGGCGACATCAGCTTCTCTCTTGTAGAGCTCCTGTCCCATCTTCCAATTCTTCTCCTCCTCTTGCTTGCACCACTTTTCAAACTTTTTTGCGCGGTCTGCCAAGCTCTGTTTTCCCAGAGACAGCCTCTGGGTGAGCTCCTCCTCCCTCTTTAAAATGTCCTCCTGCTTCTCCAAGAGCTTCTCTTCCCTCTCATCGAGGGCCACCCGACGTTTGAGGAGCACCTCATTTAATTCATTGAGGTTGTCCTTACGATTGTCAGCAGCCTCATAGGTCTCCCAAGCATGCTCCAAAATCTCTCGAGCCTTCTTGTCAAGAGCCTTAATGGCGGCCTGTCGCTCATTCAGCAAGAGGTCCATCAATGCTAGTCGAGCCTTCTCCTTGTCTACCCATTCCTTCTGGTCAGCCGGCCTGGACTGCGTCAGCTTCGTCACAAAGAGAAGTAAGTTGCACCAATGCCTTAAGGTGTTGCACTCTTCTTCTACGACTTTTATTTCATGGTCAAAGGTGAGCAGGACTTGACAGAGACTGGAACAAGCATTGTCTATAGACAACTCCAGAGGAATTGGCTTTGGGCCAGCCTGGATATCACCCACCTGCTCGAGCGGATCTTGAGAAACATTGATTGGGTCCCACAACACAAGTGTGGTCCCCTGCGACTCTACGGCACTAGGACCAACCTCCGGGGCTGAGGAGGAAGGTCCTCCCGCTAGATCTTCAATCATCGGCTCTGCGGGTGGAGGACCTGCCGTTGACTCTTGTGGGTGCTTCGGCTTCGACAAAGACGCCTCCGGAGTAATCACCTCTGGGGCGAATGCTGCAGCTTCGTTCGGAGCTCCCTCCACCTTCGGCTCAGGTGTCGGGACTCCAACTTCTTCTGTCTAAGTTGCCAGAGCTTCAGTTACCTCTGGCTTAGGCACCAGAGTTTCTGCCATCTCTGGCTCCAAAGTAGAAACTTGAGCCACCAACTTTGGGACCGACGACGCTTCATCACGAACATCTCCCCCATGGTTCGGCGCTACCACGGGAGCTTCAAGCATCATCTCTAGATCCAGATCCACAACAGCTGGCGCCGGAGCTGCCATGTCTTCAGCCACCACTTGGGGAGGCACCAGGATCGAAGCTGGAGCTTCATCCTGCACAACATCAGTTGCTGCAACAGGCGCCGAAGTTTTGGCTTTCTTCTTCGACATCCTAGAAGCAAAGATGAAAAAATTCAAAACGGGAAAATAATGGAAACAACAACTCAAGGTGAGAAGACAGTGCTTACCTTAGGAAGCTTCTACCCCAGTCGCCGCAGAACTTCTTCTTCTGAGGTTCGAAGTCGGAGCCTACCAGACCTGGTGAGGCAGAAACTTCAGACCTTGGTCGGAAGCTTGCCGCAGCAGCTGGTGTCACCTGTACCGGGACCTCCCTCGGCTAGGAAGGACCTCCGGACCTGGAGCCCGCAGCTGGCACTGGAGCGGGGATCGATTTGTCGGAGCTTGGCCACTCGAGTACGCTGGCCCCAAAGGAGGCGTGGCCACCGAAGCTCTGCTTGGCCAGGGGGAAGAAACTACTAGAGATGGAGCCGACCTGAGAGAGCTCCCATCAGCATGTCTCAGCTTCCTCTTTTGGCTAGAAGATTCGGTCAGCTCCTTGCCCTTGCCCTTGCCGATGTCATCAACCTTTTCACTTGGACCAATGGGGGCCACCCTCTCTGAAGCTATGGGGATTGCAACCCCAGAGGTATGGCGTCTCTCCACAACGTCGATGTCGTCTAGCTCTGGCATTCCCTTCGGGAGCTCCCTCCTGACCTCTGGAACCATGTTCAGAGGGCGGAAAGTAGACGACAGGGTCAAGGCGTCGCGGGAGATAGCTCCAATTTGAAACTTTTGGAGATGGAGCTTCAAAGCTTCATCATCCAAGTTGGTATGAAAACCGGCTTCAATTCGGTTATGGTCCATCTCATTGTTAAAAGCCCATGCGGGCCACTCCCTTGTCTTTAGCGGAGCCCACCTGTTTACTAGGAAGTTCCCAAAGACCATCTGAGGGGTCACTCCACCCTCTACACATTCCTGAATCTTTGTCAAGATGGTCTTGTATGCTTCGGACAACTCCGGAACTGCATTCCAGGTGTCGGTGTCGACATTGGGGAGGCTCTTGGGCAACTACAACTTCTCGTGCTCCTCCACAACGATGATCACTCAGTCTTTCTTCTAGTTGTCCAAATTTTTGAAGAGGAAGGTCTTCAAGTACTTAAAGGGGCAGTTCTTGCACTTCACGAAGTAGTAGAAGCCAATCAACTCTGCCTGCTTTTCGGTTATGTGGACCGTGAAGAAGGTCCAGAAGAGCTCGATGCAAGGCGGCACACCCACCCACATCTCGCAGAAGTGGACAAAGGTTGCCACTAGCAAGAAGGTGTGGGGACCGAGGTGATGAAGCTGGAGGACGTAGAAATCAAGCAGCATCAACAGAAAGCTTGAGAAAAGCGGGAGCAGACCCACCATGGCGTATGCTGAGAAGTAGACAATCTCTCCGGTGTGCTCCTTCTTGAAGGGAAGCTTGCCAAAGCGGATCGCATTGTTGAAGGAGTCACTGGACCACCCCATGTAGGTCCGGACCCTCAACAGATCTTCATATTTCTTGATCTTGCTTTGGGGAAGACACAACTCCATCGCGGCAAAGTGGAGCAAAGATTGGAAGGGCTATGCACAGGTTGAGATGCTCTGAGCGCAAGTACGATGGAAAGCATAAGGAGTCCTCAAACCGTGCAAGCATTTCTTCTTAAGTAAGCCTCTGCAACGCTTGGATGGATACTGCGTCGGGATCAAGATTTCATTTCAAAAGATTACCCCGTCATTAACGAATGGGCCCGGGTCCACTTCAGTGGAAGAGTTGAAGTTATCACACTAGGTGAACCGTTGTCATGATTGGAAGTTGGAAGCTCAAGGGCGGCGGCCTGACAGGGCGCTCAGAATCGATAAGGTTTTGTGACCTTCAATTGCGTGAGATCTGCACGCAAGGATCTCACCTGCCTCCCCACAGAGGGAAGCTCCAGAGCTGCCACATGTCGAGCCTTCGGACCTAAGCCACAATGGGAAGACTGTCGGATCTCCAACGGCGCGGGCATTCAAGGGACAGTTAAGCAGCCGTTACAAGACCTGATTACGTGTCATTAATGCCATTTTAATGACACACGATCGTGTCACCTTTAGTACCGGTAACACCACCATTAAGGCGCGTTATCACACTGTTAAATATACTTAATACACACAAATCATGTATTAGGTAATTAAAGGCAGTCGGGGCCACATGTCGGGCCAGGCTGGCAATGTAACGGTCAGTCCTTGGACTATAAAAGGGTTGTGCCGCACGGTACAAAGGACAAGTCCGATCAAGCGCTCACACGCACAAGTCATACACATACTCATACAAACTACAACCACCCGTGGAGTAGGATATTACGCTCAGGTGGACCAAACCACGTAAAAATCCCTCATGTCACTATCTCGTTCATAATCTCACGCGCGCCTCAACCAATTACGAACCTACACAGACTACGATCTAGTAGTACCAAGGGAAGTGTTGATCGCACAATTCGACAACTCTCTTAAGGGGAAGTGCTACACAATAGTTTATATGCGCTTGCAGGTTCTTATCTGTGATGTAAGAAACGTCAACAAGCATTTCTAGCGCCATTACCAGGGAACAGTTGTTGTTAATCTTCAAACCTTGTTCACCCTCGTATCTATATTCTTATCTTATCTTTCCTTTTATTACAACCACCATGCAGATGGAGCAGCCCACCATTCTTTCATATTCTGCCCCAAAGGGCAAGTTCTGTGAGCCACTGCCTTGGGCGGAACCTATTTCTTCTACTAGCTATGAACTGCACCCTGGCTTTATAGCCATGGTTTTGGAGCAATCCTTCTTAGGAACTGATTGTGAAAACCCTTACCACAATCTAAGAGAGTTCGAACAATTGTGTTCATGCCTTCTAATAACAGGTATAACACAAGAAACTCTCAAATGGAATTTGTTTCCTTTTTACCTCAAGGAAAAAGCCAAAGAATAGTACGACCACAATGTGGGAAGACAAACGGAAATTGGAACAAGTTATGAGACATATTTTGTCTTGCTTTCTTTCCAATTGCCCGAATTGTTTCCTCACGAAAGGAAGTACTATGCTTCCAGCAGATGGAAAAGGAATACATAGGTGCAGCTTGGGATAAATTTTCTCTTTTGAGAAATTTCGGCCCAAATTTTTCTATCCATGATCCGTTGCTTTTGCAACACTTCTATATGGGATTGAACAAAGAGTCTTCCCTACATATTGACATTACGTCTGGAGGATCTTTCCTCCATAAAACATGGGAAGAAGGCAAGGATCTTCTAGACCGAATTCTAGAAAATTCTTCCTTCATTATGGATCTTAATGAGCCCCCCTCAAGAGGAAGTAGTGTCAATATCCGATGATAAACCCATGGACAAAGAAGAACCTATCTCTTGCCTATCTCAAACCTTGTCAGAAAAATCCTCTACCGAAGCAAAAACTACATAGGAAGAAGAGATTCAACCTTCAACGTTTCCCTTCTAATTCGAGGAAGAGATATTTGAAGATTTTGGAAATACCTCGAAGTACTGTTGCCATAGGAAACCATCATTGCCATTAACTCCACCTGACCAACCTGATGGAGTGTTCATCCAACAGACAGTCAAGGAGTTAACCTCTATTTTAAGCAGGGAATGGACTGCAAAAGTTGAGCAGTCACCCGAAATTCTTCGGATGACCTCACCTTTTGCAACTATTCTATGTTTTATTAGAGGGACACCAATGAAGGTCCTATACAACCCCACTATTGGAGCAAATATCATTTCCGACTCTTGTGCTCTCGCCATTCTGGGTGATGTTCTATTGACACCAACATGTAAATCCTTCCAAAATTTCTACGGAAACATCCTTGAAGGATGCGGGGTTTTACAACAAGTGTCTGTGAGACACAAAGATGTTGAAGCAATCCTAGATTTCCATGTGTTCAAAATTCAAGATTTCGGCATTATGATTGGGATTGACATTGAGAAATTTCTCATGGAAATTCCTTTGGAAGGAAGCCTCAATGTCAAACTGAGAGAAAGGAAATTTTCTGTTCCCATCCTGTGCTCCAAGAACACATCCACAGAATCTCCCATCCAAGACGACCCTTTAGAGGAGGTTAGAACTCTTCAGTTCTTGGCTCCCCCTCAAATTGAAGGAGAAGAAGATTTCATCCAAGAGGAGGATGAATTTCAGGAGGCAATTGAATTGCCAAAAGAAGAGTTCTTTCCAAAACCTCCTGTTGAGTTAAAAATCCTACCTCCAGGCCTGCGTTATGCCTTTCTAAATGGCGATTCGGAAGCTTGTGTCATCGTAAGTGACAAGCTTTCAGATGATGAGACACTCAAGCTCATTGCCATGTTAGAAAGGCATGGAGATGTTTTTGGTTATTCATTAGAGGATCTCAAAGGGATTAGTCCAGCGTTATGCACCCATCACATTCCCATTGACCCCGAGAGTGTTCTCTCAAGGGAACCCCAAAAGCGATTGAATAATGTGATGCGGGAAGTCAAGAAGGACGTCTTGAAACTTCTGCATGCTGGGATTATCTACCCTGTCCCTCATAGTGAATGGATAAGCCCAGGTCAAGTAGTGCCCAAGAAGGGGGGTATGATGGTCGTTCAAAATGAGAAGAATGAATTAATTCCTCAACGAACCATCACGGGTTGGAGGATGTGCATAGATTACCAAAAACTTAACAAGGCTACAAGTAAGGATCATTTTCCACTGCCCTTCAACGATGAGATGTTAGAGCGGTTGGCAAACCACTCCTACTTTTTTTCCTTGATGGGTATTCGGGTTATCATCAAATCCCAATGCACCCCAAAGATCAAATTAATACCATATTCACATGTCCCTATGGAATGTATGCCTACCGTTGTATGTCCTCTGGACTGTGCAATGCTCCTGCCTCTTTCCAAAGATGCATGATGTCTATCTTTTCCGACGTGATTGAGGAGATCATGGAAGTTTTCATGGACGATTTCTCCGTCTATGGGAAAACATTTGATCATTGTCTGGAAAATTTAGACAAGGTCTTACAAAGATGCCAAGAGAAGGACCTCGTACTTAATTGGGAAAAGTGCCATTTCATGGTCTGTGAAAGGCATCATTCTTGGACACTTAGTGTCTGAGAGGGGGATAGAGGTGGACAAAGCAAATATTAAAGTCATTGAAAAACTTCCACCTCCTATCAATGTTAAGGGAATCCACAACTTTTTAGGTCATGCGAGGTTGTATCGGTGACTTATCAAAGACTTCTCAAAAGTCGCCGACCCCTCACTAACCTATTAGCTAAGGAACCTCCCTTTGATTTTGATGATGAATGCCTTAAATCATTTGAAACACTCAAAAAGGCACTCGTTTTAGCTCCAATCATTCAACCTCCTGATTGGATGCTGCCATTCGAAATCATGTGTGATGCTAGTGATTTTGCTGTTGGTGCGGTCCTAGGCCAAACCAAAGATAAAAAGCATCATGCAATAGCCTACGCTAGCAAAACTTAACAAGAGCTCAACTAAATTATGCCACAACTGAAAAAGAGATCTTGGCGGTAGTTTTTGCTATCGATAAGTTTAGGTCCTATTTGGTTGGAGCCAAGGTCATAGTCTATACAGACCATGCTGCCTTGAAGTATTTGCTCATCAAAAAGGATGCTAAACCAAGGCTAATCCGTTGGATTCTTCTACTCAAGAGTTTGACATAGAAATCAAGGATAAGAAGGAAGTAGAGAATTCTGTGGCAGATCATCTCTCACGTATGGAAGTCACCCAAACCATGGACATTCCTTATCAATGACTTCCTATGAGATGATATGCTTCTCAAGGTGACTGACTCCCACCCTTGGTATGCGGATATCGTGAACTTATGGTCACGGGATACGTACCCCCAGGGGAAAACAAAAAGAAACTCATCTATGAGAGTCGTGGACACCTTTGGATGACCCATACCTCTATCGAGTTTGTGCCGATGGCCTTCTTAGATGGTGCGTCCTATTAATTGAAGGCACCATGATTATTGAGAAATGACATGCTATCCCCTATGATGGCCATTACGGTGTTTACCGTACCCAGGCAAAGATCTGGCGAAGAGGATTCTATTGGCCTTCTATGTATGAAGACACAAAAGAATTCATTTGCAGATGTTGGAAATACCAAAAGCATGGAGGAATCTCAGCTAGCAATGTGATGCCCCTAACATATAATCTACAAGTGGAATTATTTGATGTGTGGGTATTGATTTCATGGGACCTTTCCTTAGGTCCTATGATTGCGAGTACATTCTAGTGGCTGTAGATTATGTGTCAAAATGGGTAGAAGCTTTGCCATGCAAGAATGTTGATTCCAAGCAAGCTAGGAAAATGTTCCATGAGATCATTTTCCCACGCTTTAGCACTCCCCGTATGGTCATAAGTGATGGAGTCTCTCATTTCATAGATAAGACCTTCCGGAACTTTTTGATGGAGCCTGGTGTCGATCATAACATTGCTACCCCATACAACTCACAAACAAGTGGTCAAGCAGAAACATCTAATAAGCAAATTAAGAATATTCTGCAAAAGACCGTCTTGGAAATGGGAACGGTATGGAAGCATAAGCTACCCGACGCATTGTGGGCATATTGTACTGTCTACAAAACTCCCATCGGTATGTCTCCTTTCCAACTTGTCTATGGGAAGACTTGTTATCTTCCTATAGAATTGGAACATAGAGCCTATTGGGCCACTAAGTGGTGGAACATGGACCTTCACGAAGCAGGAAAACACTGATTGAAGCAACTCTCCTAGTTGGAAGAATGGAGAGATAAGGGGTACC
Source organism: Tuctoria greenei (assembly GCA_036927565.1). Taxonomy (NCBI): domain Eukaryota; kingdom Viridiplantae; phylum Streptophyta; class Magnoliopsida; order Poales; family Poaceae; genus Tuctoria; species Tuctoria greenei. The sequence continues at coordinate 49,332,232 of JAYESD010000009.1, forward strand.
ATAGTGCCAAAATTTACAAGGAAAGAACTAAAAGGTGGCATGATAAGAGGATTACGCCTAAAGAGTTCAAACCCGGAGATAAAGTTCTACTATTCAATTCTAGGGTTAAACTCTTTGGACATGGGAAGCTCAGAAGTAAATGGGAAGGACCCTTCACTGTAGTAGAAACCTCATCTCATGGAGCAATCACACTCCAAGGTGATGATGATCAGCTATGTAATGTGAATGGGCACCGACTCAAATTATCTCTTGAATCCCAAGAGGCGGAGGCGGAAAAGGAAATTGACGTGATAAATCTTATTGATTTTCATGTTGTTTCTTTAAATTCTATCTAAATTCTCTGCGTCCAATTAATGGGCCCATCCAATTACTCATCTAGGGGGCCAACTAAGCCAACCCACGAAAAATTAGCCCAAACGGAGCCAGGAAGGGTTCGGCCAAACCCTAGGTTCGTTCGACCTCCCCCTTGTGCTGTCAACTTTCTGTTTTATCCTGCGGACTCTCCCGGTGTATCCCAACAAGACTCTCGGTGCTATCGTGCTTTTCTCGCTTATATATTGACAGGAACAGAGAGGGGAAACTTGCACCATCTAGAAAAACCCATCTCCTGTTCCTCCCAGCCATGTCATGGCCGACAAGAAAATTGCGCCTCATCCCCACTATAGCTCAACTTTCAACCTGAGCAGAGACAACACACCGACCAATTACAAGTCCCGCCTCGCTTTGGAGTCCGTCATGACATTAGATGTTGTACCTCTTGCCATTATCCCACTACCAACGATGACTCCACGTGGGTCTAGCACCACACCTCGTGGTGCTGCACGATCGCTCTGCCGTCGGAGGATGCCCATGAAGTCGACGACGCCTGCACATCGCCCGACTACGACTGGCCTTAAGTCAGTCAAGACCCATCTTTTTCCTGAAAAAGACGAGTCTCTCCCAATGCTGCAGCCTGGCGAGGAGTTCATGTAAACTCTGAAGACCAAGGATGGTGATGTAGTGAGCCACCACTACAAATCACCTATGCGTACCTCACCTGAGCGTGTGGAAGCTTGCCTTATTATCTATGGGGTGCGCAAGCCTGATGGAGGCTATGCAAAAGGCTTCCTCAAGCAAATGCATAATTTGGCAATGGGGGAAGCGAGAGACTCGTCACCCTCCAAGATTAGGCATCACCTCTCGCCACCTGCCATCAGAGGGCCACCTGGCCAATTTGAGGATAGCGATGAGAAATCTCCTCGTGCCCCTAAAGTGGCACAACTTTCTAAGGAGTTAGTTTCTTTCCGTCTGGAGAACACGAAGCTATCGGACTTAGTGGCTGAAGGGCGCATTAAGAGGGCAGAACTGAAGGATGAGCTCATATCCCTCAAGGAGGAGATTGATGGTGTTTGACGTGGCATGGGTGCCAAGCTGCGGCGCGTATGCAATGCCACCAGGAAGCTCGACATCTACAACACTCATAGTTTAGATGTCCCGACCGCATAGGATGCTTACTAGCTTACTTTAGTTTTATTCCAAACTTTTATTTTATTAAATTTAGATTGAATAATGTAAGCATCCCCATATTTTGAGTTCAATAAAGTGAACTTACCGTTTCATCTAACCTGGTAAAGTTCTCTCTTTAGTTTATTTGTGTTAAATAAAGAGTTTAGGGAACAAGTGTGGGGGTGGTACCCCAAATTCGCGAAATCTCGACGCACAAAATTAGCATTGCATCTCAAGACACGTCGCAACCAAACATACGACTCAACAAGTCAAAATAGAGCAGCAGGAAGGGCAAAAGGGGGTCGGCCGAACCCCCTGGTCGGCCGACCTAGTGTGGGCGACACAACTCCGTTTCGCTCCACAAATTCGGTTTGGATCTCTTACCCCTGAATATGCATGCTATGTTACTGTTTGAGTTGATTTAATATTTAATACTGAAATGTGAAATCAATTCAACTCAACAGTTAGAGTTTTAAACTTGGTTGTCAAAATTTGCTTGAGCTGAATATTTGAATACTTTATATTTCGATTTACTGCCTTGTTTATGATTCCCACAAGCAAAATAAGAAAAAACACATCATCTAAGTATTTGACTAGTGTGATATGGTAAATGAGTTATTTGAGGAGATATCTCTTTGCTTGAAATTGATTTTGATATTTGCACAATTTGGAGTCTTGAACATTGCCTGATTCTCTCATTGGACATTTAATTACCCACTGTAACACCCTCATTTTCATGCATCATGCATTGCATAAGTTCATATACATATTTAACATTAATCCACATAAAAAGGAATGAGTTTAAAATTAATTAGAAGCAAAATGCACTCAAAAGTTCTGAGAAGTGCAGACTTGTCCGTTTTTTGTGCGAAATAGTCCGATTTCTCTTTAACCTTCTTCGGAATTGTCCATTTTGTTGCGGACTAGTTTGGTTTTGTCTCTGTACAATTTTTGGACTTGACCGGTCCATAATGGACTAGTCCAGTCATCCCAACCTTGAAATTTCACCAAGTCCCTAGACTTGTCCGAACTAGTCCGACATCTAGCGGACTTGTCTGTTTTCCCCTCTGACTAAAATCGGACTTGTTTGGTTTTGGCCAGACTTGTCTCTTTTTTCTCTGACTAAGTTCGGACTTGTCCGATGTCTAGTCCGTACTTGTCTGATATCACTCTGACTAACTTCGGACTAGTCCGGCCTTCTGCGGACTTGTCTGGTGATCGCAATTCTGAGTTGATTTTTTGTTTCACGACATGTTTTTGGGTTTTACCTTAGGTGGGCCTAAGGACGTCGTGTCAAACCCTTTTTGGAGCCCATGTGGGAACCCACACTGGCCTCCACCCACCCCAAACTCCAAATCCCTCAAACCCTAGCCCACCACCTTTATATAAACAACCCCACCCCTTGACTTTACATCCTTTTGCCTCAATTGAAAGTCCACAAACCCTAGTTCCTGGAGAGCCGCCACCAAGGAGGGAGAAGGAGATCCCGAGCAAGAAGAATAAGAGGAGGAAATGAAAGGGGATCAAGATCTCTATCAAGTTTTCATTCTTCATCAACAATCCACCATCAAGTTTCTTAATCAACCCTAGATCGCCAAGATCCAAGTGTTACCTCTAAAACCCTTGATTCATCAGAGTTCTAAACACCTGGTATAACTTCTACTTCCTCTTTGTCACGTGAATTCAATCCCGTTTCTCTAAATTCACGTCGATCTAGAAAACTCTAATCCGTTGTTTCTGCGAAGGGCGGACTAGTCTGACCCTATAGCAGACTAGTCTGATGTTGCTCACTGTATCCTGCTGAATAAATTCTAAATTGGTTTGAATAAACTCCATACCTGTGTAAACTTGTTAAAAAAACTATTAGAACTAGTTTGTAAACATCATTAACAACTCATTAACTAGTTTTACTTCGCATTTGCATTAATCATGCATGTCATGACATATTGAGTAATATATGTGCACTTATTGATTGTGATTCTTATCTTGTATGATATTTGCGTGATTTAGATGAATTTTTGCCTGAGAGTGCCGCAGAGGACCTCCAGTATCAGGAATTTGAAGACTTTGATTTCAACCAAGCCCAAGAGCAAGGCAAGTGTCCTTGAACATATTGATCCTATTTTTTTTACAATAAATGGTTTGTTTTCAAAACTGCATGCTTGTGTCAATTTGATAGGAATCCTATGATAGGAAGTTCACCAGCTTTGTTTAACAACCCTTGTCACCTGGAATACATGGTAGAGAGTCGGAAAGGGCTTTTTACCTTTCCATCGCTTAATTAATGGGGATGGAAAACAACTATGCTATTTAATTATGCATTAATAAGATTATGGTTATTATTAACTGGTTAAAATGATATGGTAATGGGTGATCTAAGCAAGCCTGGTATGTGGATGGGTCGGATGTTATGGTGGGTTGCTTGCTTTAGATCTAAGGACTGGTTCATGCGAGAATAGGTCAGGACAACAGTGCCACCACGAGGCCAAGTATGGGTGCGGCATAGCCGGTTAATTAGGGTACTGCTTGTTTTGCATGGATCATTTGGCGCACCGGGGAAGGGGAGTCGAATTGTGTTTGGATTTGAGGCGGGACTCCCTGGGATCCGAATGGCACAAGAGGGGGCCCTTGGTTGAAGATGTGCTCTGTTGGAGACATCGCCACCGGTGAAACCTCAGTGGGTCCGTACATGCTAGTAGTCCCTTTGTAAAGGTTATTTTATGATCTCTTGGCCACACACCAACAAAAGTTTGAGACAGCAAGATAGAAGTTCTAGTCACTGAACGGTGATGAAATCACAAACACGTGGGTAAATTGGTACAAACTATGCAGAGTGTGTTAATAACTATCATGATAGCCGTGTTTCCAGTTATGAGCACCTGGACAACTTCCATGATTAGAAAGAAATTGGGATTTGGGATGGTTATGGTTTGGTACTGGTTATGATTGATAATTATGATTATGATTGGTTATGGATTAGATCATGATACTGGACATGGTTGATGGTAATGAAATATGGACTGGTATTATGGTAACTGCTTTGTTATGATGAGTTTACTTCACATACGTATAATGTATTGCTTTTCAAATGTTTTAATGAACTTTTCAGCATGTAGACTTTATTATTGATGTCATTTGTATCAGCTACATGTCATACTTTCCACACTTGCTGAATACGACATGTACTCAACCTTGCAACCCCCCACCAACAGTTGCAGGTCATATTTTGGAGTATAACGGTGATAATGCGGAGTTCTAGTCTGTGTCTGCCGTCAGCTTGCTTGTGGTGTTGATTGGAGCTGTGCCATATACCCTATCGCTTAGTTTGCTTAGTTGCTTATTTAGTTTATTTCCGCTGCATTAGTTTAAACTTGTCATTAATATTCATTAGAGCTTGTATTTGAGGATATTATGAATTGTGTAATAAAAGAGCTTAATTATTCCTGTACTGTGTAATTTTCTGTATATCCTTTTGTGAATGCACTCGTGTGTGTGTTGAACGTCCTGGGCACACATATGCGTTCACTTGGTTCATTTTCGGAACCGGGTCTCACAAATTGGTATCAGAGCCAGGTTGACCATAGGGAGTAGCCTAGATATAATGGACACTTTAGAGCACATAGGAACACTCAGGAATCGATGTGTTTTTGCTTGGTGTGCTGATTGCTGTGTATTGCTGCTTGTGTGTTTAGTAGAGGATTTTGGGATGCTTCAGCATTTTCATGTCCATATAGGCTAGTATAGTTAGTCAGTTAGTTTCATATCCCTTGATTCATATAGTTGGGGACGTCTTCTAAATTCTTCTCTCTTGCTTTTCTTCAGATGGTGAGGACTCGCAACCAAAGTGATGGCAATGATGAGGAGGAGAACAATGGAGCACCTCAGAACAAAAATGGACAAGGACCTACCCAGGGAGATATCAATCTTGAGCAGCTATTGGCTATGCAAAACTAGCCCATGCATATCATGATACAGACTATGGGACAGCTGCAGGCTAGCAACAACAACAATCAGCCCCACATGCCTCCACCGCCACCCCACCTCCTCATAACCGGTTGGGAGAATTCATGAGACAGGCCACCGACCTTTGCTCAAGCTGCTGACCCTATGGATGTTGATGATTGGCTCATGTCCATGGAGAAGAAACTTGCAATAGTCCAATGCAGTGACCAGGAGAAGGTGCTATTCGCATCTTATCAACTTCTTGGAGCAGCTGCCGGTTGGTGGGATTCACTATGCAATGCCTATGAAAATCAAGAGAGGATTACTTGGTCTTAATTGAATGAGAACTTCCATCCTCATTATGTGCCGAAAGGTGTTACGATCCTAAAGAGGCAGGCATTTGAAAACTTGAGGCAAGAAAGATCGATTGTGGATGAATACCTCAATAAATTCACTCAACTCTCAAGATATGTGCTTGAGGATGTAAGCTTGGACAGCCAGAAGCAATATTTGTTCATGAGAGGCTTGAACAATGAGATCCAAGTGCAATTGCTGAATTGTGACTATGCCAACCTCCAGAAGCTAGTGGACAAAGCAATTGTTGTGGAGAACAAGGTTTGTGAGATGGAGCAAGACAACAAGAGGAAGGCGCCATATCAAGGACTCAACAAGCAAGTAATGTGCGCCCTCGCTTTGCACCACCCAATGCGCCTTACTACAGCTCTTCTGCTCCTGCACAACGCCCTGGTTATGCACTGCGTCCAGCTCAGTTTGTGCAACAGCACCCTATCATGCAAGCACCTAGGCCTCCAATGCTTTTGCACCTTGTGCCAACCTTCCTGGTGCAAATGTTTGGAATCAAGTTCATCCCAATGCTTCTGGTGCAGTTAGGAAGTGCTATACATGTAGAGAAGCATGACACTTTGCAATTCAATGTCCTAAGTCAGGCTTTGGTCAAGAAAGCAATGCCCAAAGACAGAACCCAAGACCCAATGGAGGACATCCGCAAGGGAACCGTGGATAGCAGAATTTTGCTCGTGGCAACATGAACCATGTCTTTATGGAAGAAGCTCAACAAGCGGATGACGTGGTGATTGATATGTTTCTCGCAAACTCCAACCTTGCGACTATGTTATTTGATTCTGGAGCATCACAATCATTCATTGCATCGAAATATGTTGCCAAGTATAGTTTGCCTATCTCTCATATGAAGTTTACTCTATTGGTTAAGTCTCCTGGAGGAGAGATGAGGACGAATATAGTATGTCCAAAAGTAAGTCTTAGAAATAGCCTCATTGTCTTGGATTCTCAAGGATTCGACATTATATTTGGTATGGACTGGTTGATGAAGCACAATGGAGTCACTGAATGTGCCACAAAGACGGTGAAGTTGACCAATGAGGAAGGGATCACCATAGAGTTTGAAGCATCTCAACACGCACCGAAGCAATTGGAACTGAACCACGTGGACGGTGCCACGATTGAGGAAATTCCAATGGTGTGCGAATTCTTGGATGTGTTTCCGAATGAATTGCCAGGTATGCCACCTGATTGAGACATGGAGTTTGTTATTGATTTAATACCTAAAACTACACTTATAGCTAAGAGTCCATATAGGATGCCTCCTAAGGAGTTAGCGGAGCCAAGCCCATGACGGAGTTGCTAATAAAGGGGAAAGCTTTCCAATGGACTCAAGCTTGTCAAGAAAGTTTTGAGGAGTTGAAGAAGAGGTTAACTACAGCCCCAATTTTGGTATTGCTAGATGTAAGCAAAAGTTTTGATATATATTGAGACGCATCAAGACATGGACTTGGATAGGTGCTCATGCAAGAAGGTCAAGTGGTTGCATATGCATCGAGACAATTGAAGAAACATGAGAAAAATTACCCTACACATGATTTGGAACTTGCAGCCGTGGTACACGCATTAAAGATTTGGAGACATTACATCCTTGGACATAGGTGTGAAATTTATACAGATCACAAGAGTTTAAAGTATATTATCACACAAATGGATCTGAATTTGAGGCAATGAAGATGGTTGGAGCTCATCAAGGATTATGATGTGGGGATCAACTATCATCTAGGGAAGGCTAATGTAGTGGTCGATGCCTTGAGTAGGAAAGGAGTAAGTCACCAACTCGTGGTTCGAGAGCTGCCATCCGAGTTATGTAAGGAGTTTGAATGGTTGAATCTTGGATTTGTGAATGAGATGGGGATAATGGAGTTAAATCCGACCTTGGAGTAGGAGATTCGAGGGGGTCAAACAAAGTATGAGGAAATCCAAGAAATCAAAGGAAGGACCCAAGAGGGAAGAGAATTCAGGTTTGATGAGGATGAACGTGGTGCTTTATGGCTTGGAAAGAGGATTGTCATGCCTAATGTGAAGCATATTTGGGAGACGATACTAAAAGAGGCACATGACTCGTCATACTCAATTCATCTCGGTTGTACAAAGATGTACAAAGACTTGAAGACATGTTATTGGTGGGCTAGCATGAAAAAGGACATAATTGAATATGTAACTTTGTGTGATGTGTGCCAGGGAGTTAAACCTGACCATCAAAGACCAGCTAGATTATTGCAGCCATTAAAGATTCCAGAATCGAAGTGGGAAGAAATCGGGATGAAGTTTATAGTCGGATTGCGACGTACCCAGTCCGGTTATGACCCGATATGGGTAGTTGTGGATCGTTTGACCAAGTCAGCTCACTTTATTCCTGTCAAGACCACATACACCATGACGAAGCTGGCAGAGTTGTATATGGAGCACATTGTGTGTCGACATGGAGTCCCTAAGAATATAGTCTCGGATAGAGGTTCTCAATTTACCTCTAGGTTTTGGCAAAAGTTGCATGAAGCATTGGGAACAAAGTTGAATTTTAGATTAGCATATCACCCTCAAACGGATGGACAAATAGAGAGGACCAATCAGATTTTAGAGGATATGTTAAGAGCTTGTGCTTTGAAGCATGGAAGGAGTTGGGACAAAAGCTTGCCATACGCAGAATTTTCATATAACAATAGTTACCAAACAAGCTTGAATATGTCACCCTAAGAGGCACTTTATGGAAGGAAGTGTAGGATACCTTTGTTTTGGAATGAGACCGGAGAGAACTAGATATTTGGACCTGATATGTTGCAAGAAGCTGAAAAACAAGTCCAGATTATTCGAGAAAACTTGAGGGCTGCTCAATCAAGGCAAAAAGGCTACACCGACAATAGGAGAAGAAAACTAGCCTTTGAAGTGGGATGCTTTGTATATCTTAAGGTGTCACCAAGGAAAGGTCATAAGAGGATTAATATAAGTGGCAAGCTAGCACCTCGATACATTGGGCCATTCAAGATTTTGGACAAAAGAGAAGTGGCCTATAAGTTAGAGATGCCAGCTCATCTTTCAATTGTTCATGATGTCTTTCATGTTTCCCAACTCAAGAAGTGCTTGAGAGTGTCGGAAGAACAATTGCCAATGGAAGAATTGGAATTAGAGACAGATTTGAATATGCCGAGCAACCGGTCAAGATCTTGGAGACAAAGGAGAGGGTCACAAGAAACAATATTATTAGATGGTTTAAAGTGTAATGGAAGCATCACACGGAATCAAAGGCAACTTGGGAGCTGGAAGATGATCTAAAGAAGGATTTTCCCTATCTCTTCTCTTCCGCGTCGAATCTCGAGGGCGAGTTTCATTTTAAGGGTGGTAGGTTTGTAACACCCTCATTTTCATGCATCATGCATTGCATAAGTTCATATACATGTTTAACATTAATCCACATAAAAAGGAATGAGTTTAAAATGAATTAGAAGCAAAACTGCACTCAAAAGTTCTGAGAAGTACGGACTTGTTCATTTTTGCTACGGACTAGTCTGGTCTCTGTACAATTTTCGGACTTGTCCGGTCCATAACGGACTAGTCCGGTCATCCCAACCTTGAAATTTCACCATGTCCCTAGACTTGTTCGGACTTGTCCGACATCTAGCAGACTTGCCCGTTTCCCCTCTGACTAAAATCGTACTTGTCCGGTTTTGGCCAGACTTGTCTGTTTTCCTTTGACTAAGTTCGGACTTGTCCGATCTCTAGTTCGGACTTGTCCGATATTTCTGTTACTAACTTCAGACAAGTCCGGCCTTCTGCGGACTTGTCCGGTGATCGCGATTCTGAGTTGATTTTCTGTTTCACGACTCTTTTTTGGGTTTTACCTTATGTGGGCCTAAGGACGTCGTGTCAAACCCTTTTTGGAGCCCATGTGGGACCCCACACCGGCCTCCAACCACCCCAAACTCGAAATCCCTCAAACCCTAGCCCTCCACCATCATATAAACAACCCCACCCCTTGAATTTTCATCCTTTTGCCTTAACTGAAAGACCACAAACCCTAGTTTGTAGAGAGCCGCCACCAAGGAGGGAGAAGGAGATCTCGAGTAAGAAGAAGAAGAGGACAAAACAAAAGAGGATCAAAATCTCCATCAAGTTTTCGTTCTTCATCAACAATCCAAAATCAAGTTCCTTCATCAACCTTAGATCGCGAAGATCCAAGTGTTACCTCCAAAACCCTTAATTCATCGGAGTTCTAAACACCTGATATACCATCTACTTCCTCTTTCTCACGTGAATTCAACCCCATTTTCACGTCGATCTAGAAAACCCTAATCCGCTATTTCTGCGAAGGGCGGACTAGTCTGGCCCTATAGCGGACTAGTCCGATGTTGCTGACCGTTTCCTACTGAATTAATCTAAATTGGCTCGAATCAACTCCATACATGTGTAAACTTGTTAAAAACTATTAGAACTAATTTGTAAACATCATTAACAACTCATTAACTAGTTTTACTTCGCATTTGCATTAATCATGCATGTCATGACATATTGAGTAATATATGTGCACTTATTGTTTGTGATTCTTGTCTTGTATGATATTTGTGCGATTTAGACGGATTTGCGCTACAGAGTGCTGCGGAGGACCTCCAGTATCAGGAATTTGAAGGCTTTGATCCCAACCAAGCCCAAGAGATAGGCAAGTGTCCTTGAACATATTGATCCTATTTTTTTACAATAAATGGTTTGTTTTCAAAATTGCATGCTTGTGTCAATTTGATGGGAATCCTATGATAGGAAGTTTACTAGCTTTGTTTAACCACCCTTGTCACCTGGAATACATGGTAGAGAGTCGGAAAGGGCTTTTTACCTTTGCTTCGCTTAATTAATTGGGATGGAAAACAACTATGCTATTTAATTATGCATTAATGAGATTATGGTTATTATGAACTGGTTAATATGATATGGTAATGGGTGATCTAAGCAAGCCTAGTATGTGAATGGGTTGGATGTTATGGTGGGTTGCTTGCTTTAGATCTAAAGACCGGTTCATGCGAGAATAGGCCAAGACAACAGTGCCACCACGAGACCGAGTATGGGTGCGGCGTAGCAGATTAATTAGGGTACTGCTAGTTTTGCATGGATCATATGGCGCACCGGGGAAGGGTAGTCCGATTGGGTTTGGATTTGAGAAGGGACTCAGTGGGATCCGAAAGGCACAAGAGGGGGCTCTTGGTTGAAGATGTGCTCAGTTGGAGACATCACCACCGGTGAAACCTCAGTGGGTCCGTACATGCTAGTAGTCCCTTTGTAAAGGCTATTTTGTGATCTCTTGGCCACACACCAAAGGAAGTGTGAGATGACATGATACATGTTCTAGTCACCAAAAGGTGATGAAATCACAAACACGTGGGTAAAGTGGTCCAAACTATGTAGAGTGTGTTAAAAACTATCATGATAGCCATGCTCCCAGTTATGAGGACCTGGTCAACTTCCATAATCAGAAGGGAATTAGGATTTGGGATGGTTATGATTTGGTACTGGTTATGATTGGTAATTATGATTATGGATGGTTATGGATTGGATCATGGTATTGGACGTGGTTGATGGTAATGAAATAGGGACTGGTATTATGGTAACTACTTGGTTTATGATGGGTTTACCTCACATACGTATAATGTATTGCTTTTCAAATGTTTTAATGTACTTTTTAGCACTTACCCCTTATTATTGTCGTCATTTGTACCCGCAACATATCATACTTTCCACACTTGTTGAGTACGACATGTAATCACCTTTGCAATCTTCCCCACCAACAGTTGCAAGTCAGAATTGGGAGTATAATGGTGATAATGCGGAGTTCTAGGCCGTGTCTGCCGTCAGCTTGCCTGTGGTGTTGATTGGAGCTGCGCCATATACCCTATTGCTTAGTTTGCTTAGTTGCTTATTTAGTTTATTTCCGCTGCATTATTTCAAACTTGTCATTAATATTCAGTATAGCTTGTATTCGAGGATATTATGATTGTGTAATAAAAGTGCTTAATTAATCCCGTTGTGGTAATTTTGTGTATATCCTTTTGTGAATGCACTCGTGTGTGTGTGTTGAATGTCCTGGGCACACATATGCGTTCACTTGGTTCATTTTCGGAACCGGGTGTCACACCCACCAAGGCCATATGATATAAATTCTTGAAGACCACATGCATATGCCACTTGCTTTTCATTGAACTTTGTCAAACTCATGACCCAATTGAGTGACATGCATGTAGTTTTTGACTTAGAAATTCTTGTGCACCTTATTCATGCAAAATTTCTCGCATTGAGGATTTGCATCAACCATTCAATCACCCAATAAAGAAACTTCATAAATTTTGGTCATCAAAATCTCTCAACAGAGTAGAATACATGGCTACAGAATTCAATTCAAAAAAAAAAGAAGAGAGAAAAAGAGAGTAGCCATGTTTCATCCTTAAAGAGAGAAAAACATTGGAGTCCACCTTTATCCATTCCATTCATATGCACAAGGATTTTCTTTGTCGACTTGTCTGTTACATAAGTCTCGCATAGGATCAAGTTTTCGACTTAGTAATACATGAATTGCAATGTGTGCCACATTTATCCCTACCAAGCTCCAGATATAGCCATATTTAGTATAGAGACAAAATTTGCACAACATGTCAAGGTGAGGATGAAAACACTTTGAGAGACTTGGTAGATTCCAAATGAGAGATAAGGGCAATTGTTTCTTTGACCTTCCGAATATATCAAATCGTCATATCATTTCAATAGCGGAAGATCGAAGAGAACTACATTCCAACCATTCCACTCTTCAAACACCCAAGATGTTGTGGTAGACACATTCCGCAGAGGGAACTCATGAATTGAGGTATGAGTTGAAATATCTAGTATTCTCTTTTTCTAACTTATAGCAAATTTATGACAAGCAAGGAGGACAAGCAAAGGACTAAGTGTGGGGGAGTTTGTTGATGGTCCTTAAGTGCCATATTTACACTGTCAATTCACCTCATAATGAGCATAAAAGAGAAGCACAACATAGTGGTAGGGTTAATAACTAACCAATTATACAAATGTTGGTGTTTATTTGTATGCAGGCGAATTTAGACCCCAAATACCAAGACATGTAGGGAGTAATACATAAAATTGGATTTCAACAAATCTGGTGACGCCACATTTCATCACATGGATCAAATGGCCCACAAACAGAAGTATCCGAGGCCATCCAACAGTGTAGCACCAATATCAGTCAATGGGACCAACCAGGCACAGACCTGGAGGAAGCACACCGCAAAAAGAGCCAAGACCAGGTCGACCGACCCCCTAGTTGGACGACGAGGTCCTGGCGCCAAACGCGGTCAAACGACACGTGTTGGCACCTCCCGGCTTGAAGAAGTCATGGGTGACTGATTCGCGTGCAATTGGTGGCGGGAACCAACCCTTCCCCCCTATAAATAGAACCCCACACCTCACTTCACACACACACTAAAAGTTGAGAATAGAATACCACTCCAAAGGTTTAGAGTAGTCCTAGAGGCTGCCAAGTAGAAGGAGAGTGTGATAAGAGTTTAGGAGAAGGAGGCTTGGGCTTGTCAAGACCCTCTTCTACACTTGTATCCCTGCAACGATGTACTCAATCAAGTAAGCCCTTTGTGAATTCAATTCAAGTTTGATTCTCAATTCATAGTAGTTTGCACAAGTGGTTACTTGTGGGTTTATTGCTTTAATTTATTAGAGGCTCTAGTTGTAGCTTTGTGTTCAAAACAACTAGAGTTGTGATTTAGAACGTAAGCGTGGTGCTTAGGTTAGAAATCACTAGTGAATATCTCGTAGAACCACGGATTGAAGAGGTAGGCAGTAGCTGGTGACAAACCTATATGTCCTTTGTAATCCTCCACGTCCGGCTATGCCATAGGCTCTTGGAGGGAGTCATCCTAGTATTGCTAGGGGTAAACCCGTGCCCGAAGCAAGCAGGTACCTCAAATTCTTTTGAATTAGAATCAATAGTTTGAATTCCTCTCTCTTCCTTGCCTACAAAACAACTTTGTGTCCTTGGGTGAATTAGTTCGTAAGATTACACACACATTCCTTGGATTCGTTGCCCTCAGAATACTCTCTTAAGGGGAAGTGCTACATGACAATTTTTGTGCACTTGCGGATTCTTATCTGTGACGTAGGAAACGTCAACACAAGTCAAATTTGAATGTTGTTGCAATAACCCTCAGCTAGAAGTGTATCTTCATGAATTCCAGAAGTTGCAGAAAGACTTCGTTACCTACATCTCTGCCATATCCAACGTCCCAACAACACTGAAGCTGACGACCTCTTGACGAAGGCTCCTATTGGGGCTCTCACACCCGATGCAGTTTTTTGTCAGGAGAATACTACCCCCGCCGCTCAGCCTACCGAGCTGGGTGATGGCGGTGAGACCAGCACCCCAAAGCTGGTGGTCCCGGTGGCCCTATTACCAAGGCGTCCAACAAGGATTGTAGGCACTACAGGAAGCTCCGAGCAACCTAGCGCGCAAGATCCAGAAGCTCAAGTCAGTCCTGATGCATGGATCTTAGAGGTCCGGGGCTACTTGAAAGACAACATCCTTCCTAGAGATGGTGTTTCCACAGAACGGATTGTCAGATAGGCTAAAAGATACACGTTGGTGGAAGGAGATCTCTATCATTGTTGCGCCAACGACATCCTATTGCGGTGGATTTCCCTAGAAGAAGGCTGCGAGCTCATAGAAATCCATGGAGGCGAGTGTGGGAATCACGCATCATTCCGCATGCTGGTCGGTAAGGCCCATCACCATGGCTTTTACTGGCCTACAGCTCTCCAGGATGTAGTCGAGATGGTCAAGAGATGCAAAGCATGCCAGTTCCATGCAAATCAGATCCACACACCAGCGCAGTTACTTCAGATGATTCCTCCCTCATGGCCATTTGCTGTTTGGGGGATGGATATTTCGAGACCTTTCCTAAAAGCCGTCGGAGGGTACCGGTTCTTATATGTCGCCATCGACAAGTTCACGTTGTGGCCGGAAGCGACTCCAGTTGCAACAAGCATTCATCTTTAAAGTTCCTGAAGTCCATAGTCTGCAAATTGGGAGTCCCAATCAGAATTATCACTGATAATGGGACCCAATTCACCAGTGCAGCATTTCAAGAGTGTTGCGAAGACCTCGACATTAACCTCAGCTATGCATCAGTAGCACATCCAGCAAGTAATGGCCAAGCCGAGAGATCAAATGCAAAAATTCATAAAGGACTCAAGACCCGCATCTATGAACGCTTGAAAAAGCATGGTGCCAGCTGGATCAAAGAGCTTATGTCCGCATTATGGGCTAGTCGGACAACACCCAGCCGGGCTAAAGGAGAAAATCCATTCTTCTTGGTGTACGGAGATAAATCAATCCTTCCTCCTGAGATCGCCATGGGTTCTCTTCGAGTCCGGACCTACGACGAAGCCGTGTAGGAGCAGTTCCGACATGATGACCTAGACCTCATCGACGAGGTAAGATGTCGAGTGTAACACCCCAGCCACTTTGGGTCTGGCGGTCGTTACTTCTCAGCTCTCTAGGATCACAGACTAGCCCCACAAACCAACACTAGTCTTTTCTACACATTTTGTCCTCACTCGTGCGCACCCGGGAAAACTTCTCAGTCGGTCACCCATCCGTAAATTGCTCAGGCCAAGCATGCTTAACCTCAGAGTTCTTTGCAGTTGAGCTTCTGGAAAAGAAGGTATACCTTGGTGGTATGAGTATTGTATCAATCCTATTAAGCATTGAGAGAGGATGTGACAATCCACCGCCCCCCTTAGAAGACCGACGTCCTCGTCGGTCAACTCCCAAGCTAGGAACGTCCCCTTTTGGCCACGTCCATACGTTCAGTACTTGCATACGTACCATACCGTGTCCCTCCTAGAGGACCCATGCGTCATGCATACGTACCCACATCCCTGACCCATACGCACCTGTAAAACCGCAAGGGTCAGCTCTGGTACCATTTTGTAACACCCCAGCCACTACGGTCCTGGCGGTCGTTACTTCTGGCAGCTCTCTAGGATCACAGACTAGCCCCACAGACCAACACTTAGTCTTTTCTGCGCATTATATCCTCACTCGTGCGCACATGGGAAGACTTCCCGGTCAGTCACCCATCTGTAAATTGCTTCGGGCCGAGCACGCTTAACCTCGAAGTTCTTTGCAAGTGGGCTCCCGAAGAAGAAGGTATACCTTGGTGGTATGAGTTATTCTATCAATCCTATTAAGCCTTGAGACTGGATGTCACATTGAGCAGTTGTACGAAATGTGCGATACCGCCAAGTGCTCCGGCACTATCACCAAAGGCATGTCCGCAACCGGCACTTAGAAGAAGGCGATCTGGTGCCGTAGTGAATACTATCTCGAGAAGGGATGAACAAACTCTCATCTTGTTGGGAGGGTCCCTTCCGAGTCATCAAATTTTCCTGCCCCGAGTGCGTTCGCTTGGCATCAAAGGATGGGACACCACTTCCTAATTCTTGGAATATAGAGCACCTCCGTAAGTTCTACACTTAGCATGGAGGTGAGTCTGTTATTGCATAGAGTATTTCATAAAGTCTACAAACAGAGGCGGGTTGGTCCAAGATGTATAACACACTTAACTTGGTTCTATACTTTAAGTGTGTCCTTGCCCCCTCCCATTATTCGAACCTATAATGAAATACATTTATATGAAAAACGGACTCTACGTGCATTTATTGTGCGCAAGCTCCTAATTTTTCCTTCTTTTTACCTTCTTGCCAATAGTGGAATCGTGCAATCCTATTGTAATTTGGTCTCTAAGAATTCATGTGATATTGTCTTGGTGTCACTGGTAGACTTTTCTGGGATCTAGTGTTAGCTGAATGGTCTACTCGTCAGAAAAACAATGCCAATGACACGTCTGGAGTCGACTAAAGACTTAGCCTGGTCCAGCACCCTAAGTACGCCAGTCTACCTATTCTAGTGTTGTCTCACAGTAAGGTGGGTCCAGACAGCACACGGACCTATAAAAGAATAACCAATATAATAAGTATATTGCATTGAGTTGTTTAGGACCTAAATTTTAATTAAGGACAATAAGCTATAGCTAAGCTATAGGCAAGAAGAAGCATTTTACTACTTTTCTTGTCTCTCATGTGCAGGACAAATGATGTTTCATGCTCGTTCTGAGAGTTCTGATGTCCTAGGGGGCCCGTCGTCGACATTTCGCACGTTGATAATGGGCGCCACTAGAGTATCTAGCTCCGACACAACCCTGGGGGCCCGACGTCGACGTTTTACACGTTGATGATGGGTGTTCTTAAGGTAACTAGCTCATACACTTTCTAGGGGGCCTGCACTCGATTTTCCATACGTTGGCAATGGGTTTCAGAGCTACTACAACATATTCAAGACATTGCTAAGATCCTAATGGTACATGTCCTCGATCATTAATCACATCTATCAAGGCCAACAAGACTAAGGCAATGATAATATTGAAGACAAAAAATAGAATTCGAGAGGATTTCATTCAAGATATTTTACAAGCTGAAGATACAAAGAGAAGAAAAAATCCTAGCTACTAGCTGGAGTTCCGCCGGAACAATGCGGTAACCTTCTCGGCAGCTTCTTGGACAGTTGCTTTGGCAGCTTCTTCTGTCTCAGCTATGGGTCCATCGATCACTGTAGCTAAAGACATTGAGAGGTTCCGGTTGCAGAAGCAAGTTAGCACATATTTTGTGACTGACTTGGACAGAGACTTCCACTCATTCTCAAGCTAGTCGCAGATTACGTCTTCAAGTCTTCCCGTCTTGTCCCCGATTGAATTCAGAGTTGTCAAAGCTCTGTCCATTTTAGGCTCTGAGTCAGTCGGCTAGATCGGACTGAACCCTAGAGGCACTAGTCTTCTTCTGCACGCGCCAAGAAGTCCCATATCTGATGAGCTTCAACCTTCTGTGGGGTCCGGAGCTCCTCTAGAGATCTCCTAGTAGATAAAAGTTCTGCAGAACCGTCTTTGGAGAATTGCTCGACCTCTTGGCATGCTGCTGAATCTGTACAGCTAACTGCCTTTCTTGGTCAGCGATTTGTCTCTCACGGAGGTTCAGATGGTCCTTCCTATATCTTACCTCCTTCTGTTTGGCCTTTACCTTGTCTTCCATGGCAGAGACAACACTTTCCCGCTTGCTAACTACCTCTCCTGCCAGCCATACATGGTGCTTTTCTTTATCGCACCAGGACATGAATTTTTCAACATGGTCAGCCAATTGCTGCTCATCGTGCTCCAACTTTTCAGAGATCTTAGCATCTCTCATTTGGATTTCTTGCTCCTTGTTGTTGATAGCTTCCAGTCGCTTGAGGAGCTCATCCCTCAACTTCTCTATGGTCTCAAAGTGAGCATCTGCCAAATTGTTGGCTTATGTCGCATGATCTCACGAGTCTTCTTGCTCGGAGCATCTATGGCAGCCCGCCTGTCATCTAGCGGGTCATCCATCCGTTTCAGCCACATCTTCTTGGCTGCAAGCAGGTTCCTCAAGTCGGCCAGGTGGGTCTGTGTCAACTTCATCTTGATGTTGAGAAGCTTCCACCACCACCGTAGAGTTTCCCGTTCTACTTCCAGAGCACTTCGCTCGTAGTCGAAGTCGAGTTGAACATGGCGAAGGCTTGAGCAAGAATTATCAATTGAGAGCGACAGGGGGATCAACTCCGGACCTTAATGAGGATTGGCTGGAGCTTTGATAGCTTTCGAGATAGTTGTTGGAGCCCATGGCACAAGCATGGACTCCAACAACTTGACATCAGCTGGACTGAGTTCTGGGAGCTCGTCAACCTCAGGCGCAAACATTGAAGCTCCCATAACTAGATCCTCAGGTGCCAATTCTAACACCATTGTGGTGTCAGCTAGCTGTGCCACTGCAATGTTGACTGAAGACTCTGTTGTAGGCACAAGCTCAGCTGCCACCACGGTGTCTACCCCCGATGCTGGCGTTATCTAGATGTTTGATGTTGGCTCCAGCGTGGTATTAATTATGGGTGCCGGTATCTCTGATGCTTCAACCGGTATCTCCAGCACTGGCTCCGATATCTCCACATCTTGCTGCGATGCTTCTTTTCCGTGGTTCGGTGCAACCGTGACACCTTCGGCTGCTGCCCCTGAGCTAGTCTCGGTGTTGTGTGAGTTGACTCTGGAATTGACGTGTCGTCTGCCATCACCATAGGAGAGGTCACTTGATCAATAGTAGATTTTGCCGGCGTGGTCTCCGCGACTGCATCCCTGACCTGGCTGGTTGCTGGTGCCGGAGTAGCGGCAGCTCTCAACACTATGGAAATAGAGGAAAAAGGGAATTCAACAAAAAGCAAGAAGTAAGAGAAAAACACAAGTTCAAGTGCCGATCATTACCTGGGGACACTGCAGCTCCAGTCAGCATGAAACCTCTTCCTTGGACGGTCGGAGTCAGAATCCACCATCGCCGGTGAAGCAGAAGCTCCGAACTTCATCCCAAAAGTCATGGCAGACAACTGCATTGCTAGAGCTGAGATATCCGTCATTTGAGAAGACACTCCGGACCCAGAGTCCGCCGGTAGCACCGAGACTGGAGTAGAAGACTTGTTGCACCTAGTGCATGTCGTAGGTACTAGGTTCAAAGATGATTTCCAGAGCCCAAAGCTCAACTTGGCCACTGGAGCTGGGGTTGTGGTTGCTAGAGGCACAACCAACACTGACTTGAGGGTCGGGCGAGGCAGTGGCACCATTTCCGTCAGTGCTGTCCTCACAAAGCTGCCATTAGCTTGCTCAACTTCATCTTCCGGCTGGAGGTGTCAATGGGCTCTTTTCCTTTACCCCGACTTGAGTCAGACTTCTTCTGACTTGGTTCTGAAGGAGACTTGCCCTTCCCACTGCTAGGTGCAGGTCCGTACTCTCCATGTGGTTAGGCGGCCGAAGCTCCAGGGATCACAATCCCAGCTGGTGGAGTGCTCCTTTGTCGCACCGAAAGACCTGTATCGTCAAGGAGCGGCATCACCTTCTGTAGCTCTCTCATGACCTCTGAAACTACACACAAAGGCAAGAACTCTATCGGAGGTACAAGGTCATCTCTTGATAAAGTATTGATGTACAACTTCTGCAGATGGAGCTTCAAGACATGCTCATCTAAGTTGGTTCCCAGACAAACGTCAATCCAGGGGAAATCCATTCCTCTGGAAAATGACCAAGCTACAAATTCTCTCTCCTTGAGTGGAGCTCAGCGGTTGGTCAGGAAGTTGTCGAGGACCATCAGAGATGTAAATCCTCCATCGACCAAGTTCTGGATTCTTGATAGCACGGGGTTGTACTCTTCTGTCAGCTTCAAGAACTCCTACCAAGAGTCAGACTCTGTCGTCGGGAATACATCTGGCAGCTCCAGTCGGTCGTGAAGGTCCACCCGGATAACTACTCAATCATGCTTCCAGGTCTCCCACTTTCCGGAAGGAAAGGACCTGATGTACTTGTATGGGGGATTTGCTACGCCTTACAGAGTAGTAGAATCCCAAGAGTTTATTACCTTTGCCTGTCACCTGGATCGTGAAGAAGGTCCGGAAGAGCGACACGCAGGGTGGCATGCCTACCCACATCTCGCAGAAGTGGATGAAGATCGCCACCAGCAAGATCCAGTGAGGGTCGAGATGCTACAGTTGGAGCCTGTATGATTCCAGTAGCATCAGCAAGAAGCTAGACACTGGCAGAACCAGCCCAACCATGGCATATGCTAAGAAGTAGACAATCTCGTCAGGACACTCAATCTTGAATGGGAGCCTGCCGCAGCGAATAGTGTTGTTAAAGAAGTCACCCTGCCAGCCCATCAGCTTCTGGACTCTTGTAAGATCTCTCTCACTTACAAGCTTGTTGGGCGGAAGTCCGAGTTCCATTGCCGCAAAGTGGAGGAAAAGTGGGAGCGCGATGCAAGGGTTCAAGCGGAGAATGCTATGAGCAAGAACAGAGCAATGCGTAAGAGTTCGTTCCCCTTACAAAGCCTCTCACTTTATTAAGCCTATGCAATGTTTGGATGGCAAATGCATTCGGACTTTGATTACGCTCAACAAAGTTACCTCGTCAATGACAAACGGGGCCCAAGTCCACTTTGTTGAGGAAGTCACACCAAATGAACCGTTGTCATTATGAGAAGTTGGAAACCCAAGGGCGGCGGTCTATCAGGACTACAGAGATTGCGCTTGTAACCCATACAAAAATTGTATTGGGAACTAGTGTCCTTCAATTGCGTGAGATCCACACGTCATGTATATCACCTGCCAAACCAAGAAGGGTTGCATGTCCCAAGAGGAAAGCTGAAGCAGCAGTGCGGGAGAGATAATTGCCCCACCTCCGGCATCGAAACCTCACAATCTCACTAGAGTGGGCCCGGGGCCACTATCGATACCCTGCATACCAGGTGTCACTTGTACTAGAAGAAGACGAGTTGAGTTCCATCTTCCAGTGTTGTGCACTTCCGGAGGCAACACGTGTCCCGCAGTGTCGCACATGTCTCCCTCCTTAGGGTGGCTCTGGCGCTGCCACGTGTCCGGCAGTGCCGGACCACCACCCCTCCTTAGGGTGGCTCCAGCGCTGCCACGTGTCTGTAGTGCCAGACCTGCCTCCCCGCTGAGGGAGGCTCTGGTGTTGTCATGTGTTCAATAACACCGGACCTACCTCCCCGCTTAGGGAAGCTTCAGTGTTAACACGTGTCAGGTGTCCGGATCTACGTCTACAACTAGGGGTGGGCAAAAAAATCGAGACCGAAAAACCAAAACTGAAAAAACCGAGATCGGAACCGAAAAGACGGAAATATCGGGTATCAGGTACTTTTTGGGTAGAAAATATAAATAACCGAAAAATAAATGTCGGGTTCGGGTACCACTCTCGGGTAACTGAAATAACCGAATTGTCGGTCAATCAAATAATAAGTTAAATTATGCGTGGTAAACTATGAACAATTCAAATTTAGATATTTATTGCCAAGTTGTGATGTGTGAAGTTGTTGGATTTAAACGTTTATTTTTGATTTTCCATTTGTCAATTTATAATAAATTACTTCATGGGATTAAATTTATCAATCATATTAAATTTGTGCAAACATGACATATATACAATGTATAATTCGGATATATCGGGTAGGACCGAAGACCGAACCGGAATTTTGGTACCCAAAATGTTTGGGTACCTAATATTATTACAACAATTCAGATAGTGATTTCAAGAAACTGAATTTTGAAAAAGACCGAAATACCCGAACCGAAATATCGGGTAGACCGAATGCACACCTCTATCTACAACAGAAGGGCTCCGAGATCTTCAATGGCGCTGACATTTAAGGCCAATAAAACTGTCATTGCAAGACCTGGTTAACGTGAACTCTGTGTTAATGACACACGATCAGGAGGCTATCAAGACCTGTAACGCTGCCATCACTGCACGTTAACACGCTATTAACCACCATTATGCATGTTGATCGTGTATAGGGTGGTTAATACAGCCAGGACCATTTGTCAGGTCCTGGCGCACTGTAACAACCAATCCTTGGTGTATAAAGAGGTTGCGCTGCACGATAGAATCTAAGCTGAATGATGCTCATACACAACTAGGCTCAGGCTTACGCTTTCTCATATAAACAACACATATCCCGTGGAGTAGGATATTACGCTCAAGCAGCCCGAACCACATAAAATTCTTAGGTCACCTCATTCTTGGATCTTGATTAGCGCCCCGCCTAAGTACGAACTTCCGCAGACTACTTCTAAGTAGTGCCAGGGGAAGTGTCGTTGCTACACTTCGACTTTCAATGTAATCTAGATCATGTTTGTAAGAGTTATATTGATATTTAATAAAGAATCATTGTATAGATCTTGATCTATTCTGTTGTGCATACCAACTATTGATCCAAAGATTGGTACGAGAAGCACTAGTAGACCCTCAGAGGTGGGTCCTCACAGCTTGGGAGCATGGAATGAGTATAGAAGCTGTGTTGGCCGGAGTGCAAGAGGTACGAGTTGTTTACACAATAAAATTGAAGAAATGCTAGTGACTATCCTAAGCGACATTCTAGTCCAAATTTGTAGTCAGAGGAGTTGTTCCCGCCTCCTCTTGCATCGCGACTCTTCCGCTCCTCTTCGCCTCCTCTCCCGTCGACTCCACCACACCCCCGGCGGGACAGCGCTGAGCTTCTCCGGATCGACAGCGTCTACGCGCCTCCTCACTCGCGACGTGACTTCTTCTCCGCTCCTCATTGCCTCCTCTCTCCTGAATGTCAAGGCGGCGAGGAATCCCACAGACTTGGAGTCCGGCGCAGGTCATTGCGCGCCAGCTCGGACACCGCCGCTGTCGTTGCGTTCACCAGATCTCAGTATGCATCTCTTCCTCTTCCATAATGTTGTTCTTTGATGGCCATGTGAACACCAGTCGCCGCTAAAGGACTGCCGGCGACGGTCGTCAGCGCGGGCAGAGAGAGTGATCGTGGAGCCACGGGGAACTCGTTTTGCTTTGCTCTGCTTGGGGCATTCTCACTCCATCAATCCTTACTAGTGGCAATTTTTGCACTCAATCAGATTGCTAGCGTATCAACGGTGCTGACCAAACTCCATATCGGACCATCCGGATTTTAATCCGTCCTTCAAGAGGGGCTGAAAAATTAGTGTTATGAAATTTGCAGGTTTAATTTTCTG
This sequence comes from Tuctoria greenei, assembly GCA_036927565.1. Lineage (NCBI taxonomy): Eukaryota > Viridiplantae > Streptophyta > Magnoliopsida > Poales > Poaceae > Tuctoria > Tuctoria greenei. The sequence continues at coordinate 49,355,678 of JAYESD010000009.1, forward strand.
TAGCGCTTCCTGTAATGTAAATGTTTGTGTTTCATGTTAGTTATCTCCCATATATTTATGTTTACTGTACCCTTCTTGATGGAGAGATAACATGCACATGGAGGGAATCAAATCCTGTAAATGCAAACCGCATGTTTACATTGAATTGTAATTATTTTCTTTGCTACAGAACCTAGATCAGTATATTACGTTGACTTCATATTATTTCCTTTGCTGCAGAACTTTGTTTCACTTTACTTTCTGGACATATAACATGCTAGGGGAGTAGGCTCCTCGTCAGTTGTAGTGAAATTGGCCACTGATGGTTCAGGAACCGGAGCTGCACTTCTTGCAGCCTCACACTCCCAGTATGCTGAAGCAAAGTAGTGCTAGGTGCTGGATGGACCAGTCTCTGAGTGTAATGTCTTGTTTTCCTTCTCCCTTTCCTCGATTTAATCAGGAGCTCCCCTCTGTGATTCTCATCTCCTTTTGCTTTTCTGTAGATGCATAAGAGTGTCTGTGCAGCGGGATATACCATGATGCCAATGAGTTTGGAGTTTATCTATCGTTAGCAACTACAGGGAAGTTGAATTGGTGAAACCATTCCTTTCCTGTCAAACCCTTTTCCCTTTCTCTTTTAAGTTTGTGTATCATGATGGGATATGACAAACCGACTAGGGTGTACCTGTGTAATCTTCTGTCTTTCAGAATAAAGAGGGTGACAAAGTCATACAATTGTACATATTTATTTTTGCAATATTGATCGGAAGTGTGTACCAGTTTGACATATGTGAAGGCCGCCACTTCACATCTATTTGAAGCAAAACAAGCAATCACTAAAGTTTTGTCCTTATGTGTCAAACACAGCCATCTTATACTTAACAATGTATCATATCATCTCAGTGCTTTATCTGTGATTTGTTTTGCAAATTATAATGTTTAACACCATCATATGCACTGCAACTATATTTTGATGAAGGGGATACAACTAAGCATGAGTGTTCGTACTCTCGCCATTGTCAGGCATTCAATTTTTCTTTTTAGGTCAAAAATTATCAGGCACTCAGTTGTTTAGATTGTTGATAATACTTCAATTAAAGGCATTATCCTTTTACTTTCTCTGATTTCTCTACTACTGTCTTTAGTAATAGGTTCTTTACTTCTCTGTTTTTGCAGCAATGATATGAAATGTGCAACAATTCGAGTATAGCAAAGATTGTATGTCACTATTGGTCACTGCTCTAGATGAGAATAATGCAAGGTCAAGTCAAACTGTGACGATGAGAACTAAACTAATCAGAAAATTGATTACTATATTATTATTATGTTGCTAATAGTTATATTCAGATGCCGATAGTTTCAAGTTTGATTCATCATTTTAATGTCATTTCATTTTCTTCAATTTAATTTCAGAGATTATTGTAAATGTGACTTTGTATTATTTAGTCAAATTTTTGTAATTTTTACTGTGTGACCGTTAGTGGCAGATGCCTTTTCTAGTGATATATGCACATGTGCAACTTATGTTAAACAGGCACAAAACTGTACTGTTACTGGAACAAATGGTAAAATATTATATTAATCAGACATCAATCTACTGCATTGTATTTATCCGCTTCTCAGACCAGCTATGGACACCGATACAAGTGGTAAACAAATTATGGCGTGGATTTGCAGCCACCTCTGCCACCAGCGGCGTGGATTGGATGCATGGCGTGGATCAACCCAATCCACCTTGGAGAAAATTTACACAGGGTTGTCTGCACACTCCTGCCAAACGAAGCCTTCGGGTACTGAGCCATGGCTTCCAATACCAAACTAACGACGTCCTCCTGCCTCTCTTTCCTAAAAGATGCCCTGCTGCTGCCCAGGCAGAACCCCAAGCTCTTCATCCCCGTGTTCGTCCTTGTCACCTTCCCCACCTTCCTCGTCCAAGTCAGCAATGTCCTCGCCATCCAGCCAATCACCGTTAACATGCTCGAGCTCCTTAAGAAGATCAAGAATGTGGATCCTTCGACACCTGAGTATGCCAAGCTGATGGAGGAGATCATGTGGGATGTGAGGGACCTTGTCATCATCATGATCATCTTCTGCATCACTGTCTTCACACTAAGCTTCGCCAAGCAGGTCGTTGCCTTCTTCGCCGCCTCCAGCACCTACTCTGGCGACCGTTACTCGTTCCCTGAGGTCATCTTCAAGCTGATCATGAAGGGGCATCACATCAAGAGTCCCCTCATAACCATCGCTTTGGTGAGCGTCCTCGAGTTCACGGGCATGTTAATCCTTGCTGCGCTGCTCCAGCTCGTGATTCGGCACTCGAGGCCGTTCGCCATCGCTGCCGTATATCTCTTCTGGTTCATCGCCTTCCTCCACCTCAATGTCGTTTTCATGGTCGCTGTGGCCATGTCGGTCGCGGACATAGAGCGCCGTGGCATGACGGCGCTGCAGCAGGCATGGCGGCTAATGACGCAGGTGCGGCGCAAGGACAAGGAGGGCTGCATGCTCGTGGTCGTGATCGAGCTACTCTCGCTAGCTCCATCACCACTGTATGTGGTTGCTGTTGGCTATGCTAAAACAAGTATGGCTATGGGGTTGGCTCTGCTTTCCATGTACGCACTGCTGTCCGGCGCGGTGCAGCTGTTCTATTTCTTTGCAGCCATGGTGTACTACTTCCAAGCCACGCAGACCAAGGAGATGACTGTTCATCACTGCGTCAAGATCCCCACCGGTGAAGTAAACGCGTGATTTGTGAAGTGCTGGTTAGCGTTTACACATTTCTACCAAAATTATAATGTGTACTTGTTTGAGGGATTATACACTATTATAAAAAGCGTTCGTTGATGTGCTCCACACCTTTCGCTATACGGATGATTTTTAATTAAAGATTTAAATCCGCTCGTACAATAGGTACAACAGGCCCCACTGTTAAGAGCCACATGTAAAAACTATTTTTTACAGACACCATCTTACAATAACCGTTTCAACAAATATGAAATGTTTTACAAGCAAATCACTTAAGGTTCCACCTATAAAAATAGGGTCTGTCTAAATTTCAGGCACCTGAAATTTTAAAAATTTCAGGCATCGGGTAATTAACAGCTAATTATCATTAATCACTACTCCATATCATTAATTCTCGATTCTATAGGTTAATTAATCACAAATTTATTTTGTTTGTTTATTTCACAAATAACATAATTCTTACAAATCAACATATTACAATTAACACATTAATTAAATCTTTCTCAAACTTCCACCTTGTTGTGCTCGCTGGCCGGTGCCTGAAATCAGTGTCCATTTCAGGCACTTGGCATATAGCATTTCCTATAAAAATATAGCATATTTGTATGTACGGGTATATAGGGTATCACATACACAAATGATAATTGTACGAGTATAATCTAATATGACCACCCCTAATATTAGGGAGTCGCAACTATTTATTTTACCAAACTTACCCCTGACGAACCCCATCATAATATAAAAATGACCTAACCCTAGCCACAACACACCCTCCGCTCTCTCTATTACAATTCAGCCTTCAACGTTGACCTCTCCGACCTGCTCTCCTCTCCGATTTCTTCCCTCCCAACTCCCCTTGAACTACTTTCATAGACAGTGATGCTGACTCATGGAAAAAATCTGTTTTTGTGGGCGAGGATCGGACTCACGACAATATATCTCCACTGTCGCATCTCCAGTAATCCTCTTTTTTCAGACCGTCGGTGTTCATACTACCGACGAGTATCAATTTTACCGTGCGTTCGTCTTCCAGGTGGTCTAGCTACATGGACACAAGGATTTATACTGGTTCAGTCAAAATGCTCTACGTCCAGTATCGATCTACTGCTCTTTGTTGATCGAAAGAGGAAAAATGGTGCAACAAGTGTTGTGAGCGATCGATGCCTGTTTGCTGAGTCATGTGCATGTACGTGTGAGAAATCCATCGAATGCTCCTCTTTTTTTTCGAAGGTGGCCTTCGGGCCCCTTTTATAGGCAGCCCGAACGTGCCTTGTCTAATTGTTAATCTACTTCCAGCTCCTCATAAATGGGGTTCGAATTACAATGTTTCTTATCTCTTTGACGTAGCCTCCTGCGTGCCTCGGGGCAAGGTCGTGTTGCAGAAGTCGTCGTTGCACCTGCTCCAGTCTCGTCGCCTACCGGTGCCGTTGCAGTATGTGCGTACTGTCGTACCAGATGAGATGGGTAAGGAAAGATGTGGGTAGGGTCTTCACCATGTTAGGATAACCTCGAACATGGACATACTTCCGCCGCTGAAGTCGTTTGCAAAGCTCGTGTCGTATTGTGTGCTGATACCTTCCATGCTCCTTAGCTCGGGCTCAGGCAGGCTTGCCCAACCTCGATGGTTGGTGGTCGAGCAAGTTCGTAGTCGACTTCGATAACCTAGGCCCGAGCTAGCTTGTTGCCGACCTCGATGGTCAGGTGACGGGCTAGTGGTCGGGTATGACTGCACACTGTATCTTATGAGACCCGAGCTGGAGCTCGGGCATGCCTGCTTGACCTCCATGGTCGGGGCTCGGCCTACAGATATGTGCTCCTCCAGAACCGTGTTGATAAACCTCGAGGCTCTGGCCAAGCAGATTGATCCATTGGAGGCTGATGCGGTGCAACATGTTTCCTAAGGAAAAGAAGTGAGACGTATGGGCTCGTGGCTTGATCACTATTTCCACTAGGTTTCGGGTCGAAACATTAGGGCGTTGCCCCTGGTTATGATTATCTAGCTCTGCGATGAGACATCGGGCTCTCTCATGAGGGTCGGGTTACTTATTTTCCTGAAGCAGCTTTGCGTCCCTATTTGTGAGCTATCCGTGACTCAGAGGGGGTGAGCTGGTTGAAAATTTTCATCGATGGTCAAATTCTCGAGATCGTTGAGCTGTCTAGCGGGTAGATCCAAGTGGAACCCGGTCACCCTTTTTTGTAAGGACGACTGGGACTAGATATCCTATTTCAAAGAATCATTCTAGTCAGGGCTTAGTGCCCACATTTCATTAGATCTCGCTCGGGACACTCATGCAGATTCGGGTCCTTTCGGGGTTCTGTGCGGCTCGGTGCCGACCCTTTGGGGGTCACTACGAAGTCATCAAGATGGGATTCAGATATGGAATGTTGTGGGTATTCTCTACTCTCAAAGTTGCCATATTTGGGTCATTTCACGTTTATCCATCCCTCAGTCTTGTTTGTTCCATGCGGACTTGGGACCTTGTGGGCTGACCTTCGAACCCGAAAATCGATTGGGCCAGAAACTTACCCACATTACCTCAACCTGTTGAGCCGGTGTTGCGAGCGACGACAAGGCTATTGGTATTTCTTACGAAATAGAATAATCCGAAAGCGCACGGAAATACCATTGTAGTACTTCCCCTTAAAGAGTATTTCTAAGGGTATTGAATCCAAGGAACGTGTGTGAGATCTCCTAATTTTATTCTCCCAAGGACACACATTTTCTTTATGGTAAGGATTTGAGAGGAATTCAATGGTTCGATTCTAAGATGCAGCAAACTACGATAGATGATTGTTGTGACACCCGGTTTTGAAAATGAACCAAGTGAACGCATATGTGTGCCCAGGACGTTCAACACACATACACGAGTGCATTCACAAAAGGATACACAGAAAATTACAACAGAACAAGATTAACTAACCACTTTTATTACACAATTCGGAATATCCTCGAATACAAGCTCTAATTAATATTAATAACAAGTTTGAACTAATGCAGCAGAAATAACTAATTAAGCAAACTAAGCATAAGGGTAGCACAAATCCAATCAACACTAGAGGCAAAGCTGACGGCAAACACGGCCTAGAACTCTGCATTATCATCGTTATACTCCCAATCCTGACTTCCAACTGTTGGTGTGGAATTGCAAGGGTGAGTACGTGTCGTACTCAGCAAGTGTGGAAAGTATGACATTTAGCTGATACAAATGACGAATATAATAAAGGCTAAGTGCTGAAAAGTACATTAAAACATTTGAAAAGCAATATATTATATGTATGTGAAGTAAATCCATCATAAACCATGTATTTATCATCATACCAGTCCATATTTCATCATCATCAATAATCCAGATTTTCTCATTACCGTTAACCATATCCATTGCCATAATTAAATCCATAATACCAACCCATAACCAGTACCGAACCATATTATCAATCATAACCATATTACCAACCATAACCATCACAAATTCTCAAGTTTCCTTCCAATCATGGAAGTTGTCAAGGTGCTCATAACCGGAAGGACGACTATCTTGATAGTTTTAAAGACTCTGCAGCGTTTGTACCACTTTACCTACGTATTTATGATTTCATAACCCGTCGGTGACTAAAGCAAAACATCCATTATGCCAAAACACTACCATAGGTGTATGGCCAAGAGATCACAAAATAGCCTTTACAAAAGGGACTACTAGCATGCACGGACCTATTGAGGTTTCACCGGTGGTGATGTCTCCAGCTGAGCACATCTTCAACCAACGGCCCCATCTTGTGCCATTCGGATACCAGGGAGTCCCCCCAACCATATCCAAACCCAATCTGACTCCCCTTCCCCGGTGCGCCAAATGATCCATGCAATACTGGCAATACTCTAATTAATCAGCTATGCCGCACCCATACTTGGCCTCGTGGTGGTACTGTTGTCCTGGATTATTCTCGCATGAACCGGTCCTTTAGATCTAAAGCAAGCAACCACCAAGACATCCAACTCAATCCACATACCAGGCTTGTTTAGATCACCCATTACCATATCATACTGACCAGTTCATATAACCATAATCTCATTAGTGCATAATTAAATGGTATAGTTGTTTTTCCATCCCAATTGATTAAGCGAAGCAAAAAGGTAAAAAGCCCTTCCTGACTCTCTACCATGTATTCCAGGTGACAAGGGTGGTTAAAACAAAGCTAGTAAACTTCCTATCATAGGATTTCCCATCAAACTTGACACAAGCATGCAGTTTTGAAATGAAAGCATTTACTTTAGAAACAGGACCAATATGCTCAAGGACACTTGCCTTGCTCTTGGGCTTGGTTTGGATCAAATACTTCAAACTCTTGGTGCTGGAGATCCTCCGCAGAACTCTCTAGCGCATATTCGTCTAAACCGCGCAACGAACATACATGACAAGAATCACAATCAATAAGTGCACATATATTACTTAATATGCCATGACATGCATGATAAATGCAAATGTGAAGCAAAACTGGTTAATAAGTTGTTAATGATGTTTACTAACTAGTTATAATTAGTTTTTAACAAGTTTAGACAGGTTTCAAATTGATTCGAACAAATTTAGATTTAATTCAACAGGAAATAGATTGCAAAATTGGACTAGTCCGCTGCAAGGCCGGACTAGTCTGCCCTTCGCAGGAATAGCGAACTAGGGTTTTCTAGATCGACGTGAATTTGGAGAAACGGGGTTGAATTCACGTGAGAAAGAGAAAGTAGAAGGTATACCAGTTCTTTAGAACTCCAATGAATCAAGGGCTTTGGAGGCAACACTTGGATCTTCATGATCTAGGGTTGATGGAGAACTTGGAGGTGAATTGGTGATGAAGAACGAAACTTGGTGGACATATTGATCCTCTTTCGTTTCCTCCTCTTCTTCTTCTTCTTCTTCTTGCTCGGGATCTTCTTCTCCCTCCTTGATGGCGGCTCTCCACGAACAAGGGTTTTGGTAGTCTTCAATTGAGGCAAAAGGATGCAAAGTGGAGGGGTGGGGTTGTTTATATAGAGGTGGAGGCTAGGGTTTCAATGAATTCGAGTTTGGGGAGGGCTGAGGCCGGTTTGGGGTCCCACATGGGCACCAAAAAGAGTTAGACACGACGTCCTTAGGACCACTTAAAATAAAACCCAAAAACAAATAGTGAAACAAAAGATCAACTCAGAATCGCGATTTACCGGACAAGTCCGTAGAAGGCCGGACTAGTCTGAAGATAGACAGAGGTGAAAACAGACAAGTCCGGACTATATCGGACAAGTCCGATCTTGGTCATAGGAAAATTAGACAAGTCTGGTCAAAACTAGAGAAATCTGATTTTAGTGAGAGGAAAAACAAACAAGTCCGCTGGAATACTGGACAAGTCCGGAGAAGTCCAGGGACTTAGTAAAATTTCCAAGGAACTGGAATACCGGACTAGTCCGCACTAGACCGGACAAGTCCGAAAGTGTCCAGAGAAAAAAAAATAGACTAGTCCGCACAAAAAATGGACTAGTCTACACTTTCCAGAATTCTTAAGTGCAGTTTTGCTCTAAATTCATTTCAAACTTGTCCCTTTTATGTTGCTTAATGTTAGACATGTATTAGAATGTATGCAATGCATGATGGATGAAAATGAGGGTGTTACAAACCTACCCCCTTAAAATGAATCTCGCCCTCGAGATTCGACGTGGAAGAGAAGAGATGGGGAAATTCGTTCTTGAGATCATCTTCCAACTCCAAAGTTGCCTCTGATTCTGTATGATGCTTCCATTGAACTTTACACCATCGAGTCTTCTTGTTTCTTGTGACCCCTTCCTTGGTCTCCAAGATTTTGGCCGGTTGTTCGGCATAAGTCAAATCTGCCTCTAATTCCAATTCTTCCATTGGCACTTGTTCTTCCGGTACCTTAAACACTTCTTGAGCTGGGAAACATGAAAGACACTATGAACATCCGCTATGTCAGCTCGCATCTCCAACTTATATGCTACTTCTCCTCTTTTGTCTAAAATCTTGAATGGCCCAATGTATCGAGGTGCTAGCTTGCCTCTTATGACCTCTCATTGGTGACACCTTGAGGTAAACAAAATCTCCCACTTCAAAGGCTAGTTTCCTTCTCCTATTATCCGCATAGCCTTTTTGCCTTGATTGAGCAGCGCTCAAGTTTTTACGAATAATCTGAACTTATTTCGCAGCTTCCTGCAACATGTCAGGTCCAAACACTTGATTTTCTCCTATCTCATTCCAGAACTAAGGTGTCCTACACTTCCTTCCATATAGTGCTTCATAAGGTGACATTTTCAAGCTTGCTTGGTAACTATTGTTGTATGAGAATTCCGCATATGGCAAGCTCTTGTCCCAACTTTTTCCATGCTTCAAAGCACAAGCTCTTAACATGTCCTCTAAAATCTGATTGGTCCTCTCAGTTTGCCCGTCCGTTTAAGGGTGATATGCTGAGATGAAATTTAAACTTGTTCCCAATGCTTCATGCAGCTTTTGCTAAAACCTGGAGGTAAATCTAGAACCTCTATCCGACACTATCCTCTTTGGAACTCCATGTCGGCACACAATATGCTGCATATATAGGTCTGCAAGTTGCATTGCAGTATACTTGGTCTTCACAGGGATAAAGTGAGCTGACTTGGTCAAATGATCTACAATAACCCAAATTGAGTCATAAACAGACTGGGTACGTGGTAAACCAACTATAAAATCTATTCCAATTTCTTCCCATTTCCATTCTGGAATCTTTAATGGCTGCAATAATTCAGCTGGCCTTTTATGTTCCGTCTTGACTCGTTCGCACACATCACACTACGATACATATTCAGCTATGTCCTTTTTCATGCTAGCCCACCAATAACATGTCTTCAAGTCTTTGTACATCTTTGTACAATCGGGATGGATTGAGTATGGCGAGTCGTGTGCTTCTTTTAGTATCATTTGCCAAATATGCTTCACATTAGGCACGACAATCCTTTTCCCAAGCCATAAGGTACCATGTTCATCCTCATCAAATCTGAATTCTCTTCCCTCTTGGGTTCTTTCCTTGATTTCCTGAATTTCCTCATCATTGGCCTGTCCTTCCTGAATTTCTTGCTCCAAGGTCGGATTTAACTCCATTATCCCTATCTTGTTCACAAATCCAAGGTTCAGCCGTTCAAACTCCTTACATAACTCGGATGTCAATTCTCGGATTGTGAGCTGATGACTTACCCCTTTCCTACTCAAGGCATCAACCACTACATTAGCCTTCCCTGGATGATAGTTGTTTCCCACATCATAATCCTTGATGAGCTCCAACCATCTTCGTTGGCTCAAGTTTAGGACCGTTTGTGTGAAAATGTACTTGAGACTTTTATGATTCGTATAAATTTCACACCTATGACCAAGGATGTAATGTCTCCAAATCTTCAATGTATATACCACGGCTGCGAGTTCCAAGTCATGTGTTAGATAATTCTGCTCATGTTTTTTTTCAATTGCCTCGATACATATGCAACTACTTGACCTTCCTGCATAACCACACATCCAAATTCTCGTCTCAATGCATCACAATAAATATCAAAACTTTTGCTCACGTCCGGCAAAACTAACACGGGCACGGTGGTTAACCTTTTCTTCAACTCCTTATAACTTTCTTGACAAGCTTGAGTCCATTGGAAAGCTTCCTCCTTCATTAGCAATTCTGTCATGGGCTTGGCTATCTTGGAAAAGTCCTTGATGAATCGACGATAATATCCAACCATTCCAAGAAAACTCCGGATCTCCTTTACATTCTGTGGGGGTTCCCATTTTAACACATCCCTCACTTTTCCAGGATCAACCAATACTCCTCTTCCCGAGATGATATGACCCAAAAATGACACTTCCCTTAACCAAAACTAACACTTGTTGAACTTGGCATAAAATTGATGCTCCCTCAATTTCTGCAACATAAGCCTCAAGTGTTCCTCATGATCCTTCTCATTCTTCGACTAGATCATAATGTCATCAATAAACACAACAACGAACTTATCCAAGTACTAGATGAAGACCTTATTCATGAGGTACATAAAGTATGTAGGTGCATTGGTCAATCCAAAGGACATCACGGTGTACTCATAAGACCCATATCGTGTCCGAAAAGTTGTCTTGGGTATGTTCGATTGTCTAATCTTCATTTGAAAGTATTCTGACCTCAAATCAATCTTGGAGAAGACACAAGCACCCTTCATCTGATCAAACAAGTCTTCTATGCATGGCAAGGTATACTTGTTCTTGATTGTTACCTCATTGAGAGCTCGGTAATATACACAAATCCTTTGGGATCCATCCTTCTTGTCCACAAACAGCACAGGCGCTCCCCATGGTGATGAGCTGGGGCGAATAAAACCCTTCTCTAGTTGCTCTTGATTTTGCTTCTTGAGCTCCGCTAATTCTTTAGGAGGCATCCTATATGGCCTCTTAGCTTTAGGTGCAGTTCCAGGTATTAAATCAATAACGAACTCAATGTCTAAATCAGGTGGCATACCTGGTAACTCGTCTAGAAACACGTCCAAAAATTCACACACCACTGGAATCTCCTCAATTGCGCACCGTCCATATGGTTCAACTCCAATTGCTTCGGTGCGTGTTGAGATGCTTCAAACTCTATGGTGATCCCTTCCTCATTGGTCAACTTCACCGTCTTTGTGGCACATTCAATGACTCCATTGTGCTTCCTCAACCAGTTCATACCAAGTATAATGTCCAATCCTTGAGATTCCAAGACAATGAGGTTGGCAAAGAAGTCTACCCCCCTTATTGTAAGGCTTAATTTTGGACATACTATATTTGTCCTCATCTCTCCTCCATGAGACTTAACCAATAGAGTAAACTTCATATGAGAGATAGGCAAACTATACTTGGAAAAATATTTCGATGCAATGAATGAATGCGATGCTCCAGAATCAAATAACATAGTCGCCTGGTTGGAGTTTGCTAGAAACATACCAATAACCACGTCATCTGCTTGTTGAGCATCCTGCGTAGAGACATGGTTCACGTTGCCACGATCAAAATTTTGCTATCCACGGTTCCCTTGCGGCTGTCCTCCATTGGGTCTCGGGTTCTCTCTTTGAGCATTGCTTCCTTGACCAAGGCCTGACTTAGGACATTGATGTGCAAAATGTCCTGCTTCTCCACATGTATAGCACTTCCTAACCGCACCAGAATTTGGACGGATTTGATTCTGCGCATTGGCACCAGGAAAGTTGGCACGACGTGCATAAGGCATTGGAGGTCTAGGTGCTTGCATGACAGGGCGTTGCTGCACGAACTGAGCTGGGCGTGGTGCATATCCAGGGCGTTGTACAGGAGCAGAAGAGCTATAATAAGGCGCATTCTGTGGTGCAAAGCGAGGGCGCACATTACTTCCTTCTTGTTGTCCTTGATATGGCACCTTTCTCTTGTTATCTAGCTCCATCTCACGGACCTTGTTCTCAACCACAATTTCTTTGTCCACAAGCTTCTGAAAGTTGGCATAATCAAAAATCAACAATTACACTTGGATCTCATTGTCCAAGTCCCTCATGAACAAGTATTGCTTCCGGCTGTTCTGGCTCTGTGACGCCCGGTTCCGGAAAATGAACCAAGCTATCGCATATGTGTGCCCAGGATGTTCATCACACATACACGAGTGCAATCACAAAAGAGTATACAGAAAATTACCAAAGAACAAGATTAATTAACCAAGTTTTATTACACAAACCAGATTATCCTCGAATACAAGCTCTAATGAATATTAATGATGAGTTCAACTAATGCAGCGGAAATAAACTAATTAAGCAAACTAAACAGCTAGGCAGCTTAAGCAATAGGGTATAGCGCAGCTCCAATAACACCACAGGCAAAGCTGACGGTAGACACGGCCTAGAACTCCGCATTATCGCCATTAAACTCCCAATCCTGACCTGCAACTGTTGGGGGGGGGGGGGGGGGGCGGGGGATTGCAAGACTGAGTACATGTCGTACTCAGCAAGTGTGGAAAGTATGACATGTGGCTGATTCAAATGACGACAATAATAATGACAAAATGCTGAAAAGTACATTAAAAACATTTGAAAAGCAATATATTATATGTATGTGAAATAGACCCATCATAAGCATAAGCAATATCATAATACCAATCTGAATTCGCTACCATCATTAATAATTCCAGGTTTCACCATTGCCAATAACCATATTCAATACCAGAAATTAATCCATAACCATAATACCAACCATAACCATCCCAAATACCATCCCAATACCAAATTCCCTCTAATCATGGAAGTTGTCCAGGTGCTCATAACCGGGAGCACGACTATCATGATAGTTTCATTAGACTCTGCAGAGTTTGTACCTCTTTACCCACGTGTTTGTAATTTCATCACCCGTCAGTGACTAGAGAACCTCCCTTTCGCCAATTACACTTCCTTTGGTGTATGGACAAGAGATCACAAAATAGCCTTTACAAAGGGATTACTAGCCTATTTAGACCCCACTGAGGTTTCACCGGTGGCGATGCCTCCAACTGAGCACTTCTTCAACCAAGGGCCCCCTCTTGAGCCATTCGGATCCCAGGGTAGTCCCACCAATCATCAACAACCCCAATCTGACTACCCCTTCCCCGAGCATCCACAATGGTCCAAACAGCACTAGCAAAGCCCTAATTAATCAGCTACGCCGCACCCATACTTGGCCTCGTGGTGGCACTGTAGTCCTGGCTTATTCTCGCGTGAACCGGTCCTTAGATCTAAAGCAAGCAAACCACCATAACATCCAACCCATCCACATACCAGGCTTGCTTAGATCACCCATTACCATATCAGATTTAACCAGTTCACATTAACCACAATATCATTAATGCATAATTAAATTGAGTGATATAGTTGTTTCCCATCCCAGTTGGTTAAGCGAAGCAAAAGGTAAAAAGCTCTTTCCCGACTCTCTACCATATATTCCAAGTGACAAGGGTGGTTAAACAAATATAGTAAACTTCCTATCATAGGGTTCCCATCAAATTGACACAAGCATGCAGTTTTGCAAACAAAACATTTATTTTAAAATAGGATCAATATGCTTCAAGGACACTTTCCTTGCTCTTACTGTTGATTAGGATCAAAGCCTTCAAACTCTTGATGCTGTAGATCCTCCACGACACTCTCTAGCGCAAATCCATCTAATCCACACAATAAACATAGAAGACAAGAAACACAATCAAAAAGTGCACAAATATTACTCAATATGACATGACATGCATGATTGATGCAAATGCAAGGTAGAACTTGTTAATAGATTGCTTTTAATGGTCAATAACTAGTTCTAATAGCTTTTAACAAGTTTATACAGGTTTGGATTCGATTAGATCAAATTTTAGAATTAATTCAACCCAATTTAACCAGGAAGATCGGACTAGTCCGCTAGGGACCGGACAAGTCCGCACTCCGCGAGATCAGTAGATTAGAGTTTTCTAGATCGACGTGAATTCGGAGATTAGGGGTTGAATTCTAATAAGGAAAAGATAATAGAAGGTATACCAGGTGTTTAGAACTCCAATGAATCAAGAAACTTGGAGGTAACACTTGGATCTTGGTGATCTAGGGTTGGTGATGAACTTGGAGATGAATTGGTGGTGAAGAACGAAACTTGGTGGAGATCTTGATCCTCTTGCGTTTCCTCCTCTTCTTCTTCTTGCTTGGGATCTTCTCCTCCCTCCTTGATGGTGGCTCCCCACGAACTAGGGTTTGGGTGAGTGGAAAAGTGGCAAATAGATGTCAATCCAAGGGGTGGGGCTGTTTATATAAAGCTGGAGGCTAGGGTTAGATGGATTTCGAGTTTGGGATGAGTAGAGGCCGGTTTAGAGTCCCACATGGGCTCTAAAAGAGTTAGGCACGATGTCCCTAGGCCCACTTAACATGAAACCCAAGAAACAAGTCGTAAAACAAAAGATCAACTCGGAGTCACAAAATATCGGAAAAGTCCGGAAAGGATCGGACTAGTCCGAAGTCGCCCAGAGAGAAAATCGGACAAGTCTGGCCAAACATCGGACAAGTCCGACTTTGAACAGAGAGGAAAACGGACAAGTCCGCTGGAACACCGGACTAGTCCGGAAAAGTCCAAGGACTTAGCGAATTTCTAGGATTCTTGGAATAACGGACTAGTCCGCACAAAATCGGACAAGTCCGAAAGTTTCCTTTGCCAAAAATCGGATTAGTCCGCAGCAAAAATGGACAAGTCTATTTTTAGTCAGAGAGAAATCGGACTAGTCCTCAGCAAAATCGGACTAGTCTGCACTTTCCTGCATTTTAAGTGCAGTTTTGTTTCAGATCAATTTTAAATGCCCCGAATTAATTTTAAACTTGTTCCTCTTTATGTGGATCAATGTTAAACATGTATATGAATGTATGCAAGGCATGATGCATGAAAATGAGGGTGTTACAAACCTACCCCCCTTAAAATGAATCTCGCCCTTGAGATTCGACGCAGAGGAGAAAAGATAGGGAAATTCCTTCTTGAGATCATCCTCCAATTCCCACGTCGCTTCTTTTTCTGTGTGGTGCTTCCATTGAACCTTACACCATCTAATAACCTTGTTCCTTGTGACTCTCTCCTTAGTTTCCAAGATTTTGACCAGTTGTTCGGCATAAGTCAAATCTTCCTATAGTTCCAATTCTTCCATTGGCACTTGTTCTTTCGGTACTCTCAAGCACTTCTTGAGCTGGGAAACATGAAAGACATCATGGAGATCCGAAAGATGAGCTGGCATCTCCAACTTATACGCTACTTCTCCTCTTTTGTCCAAAATCTTGAATGGTCGAATATAACGAGGTGCGAGCTTGCCTCTTATGTTAAACCTCTTATGACCTCTTATTGGTGACACCTTGAGGTAAACGAAATCTACCACTTCAAAGGCTAGTTCCCTTCTTCTACTATCCGCATAGCCTTTTTGCCTGGATTGGGCAGCCCTCAAGTTTTCACGAATTATTTGGACTTGCTTTTCGGATTCTTGCAACACATCCGGACCAAATACTTGAGTTTCTCCTGCCTCATTCCAGAATAAAGGTGTCCTACACTTCCTCCCATAAAGCGCTTCATATGGTGACATTTTCAAACTTGCTTGGTAACTATTATTGTATGAAAATTCTGCGTATGGCAAGCTTTTGTCCCAACTTTTCCCATGCTTTAAAGCACAAGCTCTTAACATGTCCTCTAAAATTTGATTGGTCCTCTCGGTTTGTCCATCCGTTTGAGGATGATATGCTGAACTAAAATTCAACCTTGTTCCCAAAACTTCATGCAATTTTTGCCTAAATCTGGAGGTAAATTGAGAACCTCTATCTGACACGATCTTCTTCGGGACTCTGTGTCGACACACAATATGCTCCATGTATATTTAGGCCAATCGTGCAGCTGTATATTTGGTCTTCACAGGTACAAAATGAGCCGACTTGGTTAAGCGATCCACAATTACCCAAATTGAGTCGTACCCGGACTGAGTACGTGGTAACCTAACTATGAAGTCCATACCAATTTCCTCCCATTTCCATTCCGAGATCTTCAACGGTTGCAATAATCCAGCTGGCCTCTGATGTTCCGCCTTGACTCGTTGGCACACATCACACAATGCTACGTATTCAGCTATGTCCTTCTTCATGCTATCCCACCAATAGCAAGTCTTCAAGTCTCTGTACATCTTTGTACAACCAGGGTGAATTGAGTAAGGTGAGTCATGTGCCTCCTTTAGTATTGTCTCCCAAATATGCTTCACATCGGGCACGACAATCCTCTTTCCAAGCCATAAGGTACCATGTTTGTCTTCATCAAATCTGAATTCTCTCCCTTCCTCGATCCTTTCCTTGATTTCCTTGATCTCCTCATCTGCGGTTTGTGCCTCTCGAATTTCTTGCTCCAAGGTTGGGTTTAACTCCATCATCTCCGTCTCATTTACAAACCCGAGGTTCAACCGTTCAAACTCCTTGCATAACTCAGATGGTAACTCTTGAACTGTGAGTTGGTGACTTATTCCCTTTCTACTCAAAGCATCGGCCACTACATTGGCCTTTCCCGGATGATAGTTGTCCCCAAATCATAGTCTTTGATGAGCTCCAACCATCTCCGTTGCCTCAAGTTCAGATCCGTTTGTGTGCAAATATACTTCAAACTCCTATGATCCGTATAAATTTCACACCTATGTCCAAGAACATAGTGTCTCCAAATCTTCAATGCATGTACCATGGCTGCAAGTTCTAAATCGTGCGCGGGGTAATTCTCCTCATGTTTCTTCAATTGTCTTGATGCATAGGCGAGCACTTGACCTTCTTGCATCAATACACATCCAAGCCCTTGTCTCGATGCGTCGCAATAAATATCAAAACTCTTGCTCACATCCGGCAATACCAAAACTGGGGCTGTTGTCAACCTCTTCTTTAACTCCTCAAAACTATTTTGACAAGCCTGGGTCCATCGGAAAACCTTTCCGTTCATTAGCAACTCCGTCATAGGCTTGGCTATCTTGGAAAAGTCCTTGATGAATCTACGATAATATCCAGCCATCCCAAGAAAACTCCTTATTTCCTTGACATTTGCAGTGGTTCCCACTTCAACACGTCTCCCACTTTTCCGGGGTCAACCGATACTCCTCCCCCTAAGATGATATGACCCAAAAACGATACCTCTCTCAACCAAAACTGACACTTGTTGAACTTGGCATACAATTGATGCTCCCTCAATTTCTGCAACGTAAGCCTCAAGTGTTCCTCATGTTCTTTCTCATCCTTCGAGTAGATCATAATATCGTCAATAAACACCACGACGAACTTGTCCAAGTACTCCATGAAGACCTTATTCATGAGGTACATAAAGTAGGCAGGCGCATTTGTCAATCCAAATGACATCACGGTGTACTCATAAGATCCATACTGTGTCCTAAAAGCTGTCTTGGGTATGTCCGATGGTCTAATCTTCATTTGAAAGTATCCCGACCTCAAGTCAATCTTAGAGAAGACACAAGCACCCTTCATCTGATCAAACAAGTCCTCTATACGTGGCAAGGTGTACTTGTTCTTGATTGTTACCTCGTTGAGAGCTTAGTAATCAACGCACATCCTTTGAGATCCATCCTTCTTGTCCACAAACAGCACGGGTGCTCCCCAAGGTGAAGAACTAGGGCAAATAAAACCTTTCTCTAGTTGCTCTTGAATTTGCTTCTTGAGCTCTGCTAATTCCATAGGAAGCATCCTATACGGCCTCTTAGCTATAGGTGCAGTTCCAGGTATTAAATCAATAACAAACTCAATGTCTCGATCGGGTGGCATACCTGGCAACTCGTCTGGAAAAACATCCAAAAATTCACACACCACCGGAATCTCCTCAATTGCGGCACCGTCCATATGATTCAACTCCAATTGCTTCGGTGCGGTTTGAGATGCTTCAAATTCTACGGTGATCCCTTCTTCGTTGGTCAACTTCACGGTCTTCGTGGCACACTCAATAACTCCATTGTGCTTCCTCAACCAGTCCATACCAAGTATAATGTCCAATCCTTGGGAATCTAAAACAATGAGGTTGGCGGGGAAGTCTACCCCCCTTATTCTAAGGCTTACTTTTGGACATACTATATTTGTCCTCATCTCTCCTCCAGGAGACTTAACCAATAGAGTAAACTTTGTATGAGAGATAGGCAAACTATACTTGGCAACATATTTTGATGCAATGAATGAATGTGCTCCAGAATCAAATAACATAGTCGCGGGGTTGGAGTTGGCGAGAAACATACCAATGAACACGTCATCTGCTTGTTGAGCATCCTCCGTAGAGACATGGTTCACGTTGCCACGAGCAAAATTCTGTTGTCCACGGTTCCCTTGTGGTTGTCCTCCATTGGGTCTTGGGTTTTGCCTCAGAGCCTTGGTTGCATTGCTTCCTTGACCAAGGCCTGACTTAGGACATTGATGCGCAAAGTGTCCAGCTTCTCCACAAGTATAGCACTTCTTAACTCCACCAGAATTATTGGGACGAGCTTGGTTTTGAGCACTTGCAGCAGGAAAATTAGTACGAGGTGCATAAGGCATTGGAGGCCTAGGTGCTTGCATAACAGGGTGTTGCTGCACAAAGTGAGTTGGGCGCGGTGCATAACCAAGGCGCTGAGCAGGAATAGAGGAGCTGTAATAGGGCGTATTGGGTGGTGCAAGGCGAGGGCGCACATTACTTCCTTGTTGCTGTCCTTGATATGGCACCTTCCTCTTGATTTCTTGCTCCATCTCACGGATCTTGTTCTCAACCACAATTGCTTTGTCCACAAGCTTCTGAAAATTTGCATAATCGCAGTTGAGTAGTTGCACTCGGATCTCATTGTTCAAGCCCCTCATGAACAAATATTGCTTCCGGCTGTCCCGACTAACATCCTCAGGCGTGTACCTTGAGAGTTGAGTGAACTTATTGAGATATTCACTTATGCTTGTTTTTCCTTGCCTTAAATTCTCAAATTCTTGCCTCTTCAAGATCATAACACCCTCGGGCACATAATGAGAACGAAAATTCTCCTTGAATTCGGCCCAAGTGATCCTCTCTTGATTCTCATGAGCATTGCAATAAGCATCCCACCAATCTGCAGCTGCTCCAACGAGTTGATGACAAGCAAATAGCACCTTCTCCCGGTCTTTGCATTGGACAATAGCTAGCTTCTTCTCCACGGACTTGAGCCAATCATCCGCATCCATGGTCGGCAGCTTGAGCAAAGGTCGGCGGCCTAGTCCTCATAAACTCTCCCAATCGGTTATGAGGAGGCGGGGGTGGCGGTGGAGGCATGTGGGACTGATTGTTGATATTGCCAGCCTGCAGCTGTCCCATTGTTTGTATCATGGTCTGCATGAGCTGGTTTTGCATAGCCAAAAGCTACTCAATGTTGATAGCTCCCTGAGTAGATCCTTGTCCAATGTTGTTCTGAGGCATTCCATTGTTCTCCTCCTCATCATTGCCATCCCTCTGGTTGCGAGTCCTCACCATCTAAAGAAAGGCAATAGGTAAGAATTAGAAACGTCCCCAATTATATGCACCAAGGGATATGAAACTAAACAACTAGCTAGCCTACGTGGACATGGCAATGCTAAAGCATCCCAAAATCCTCTATTAAGCACACAAGCAAACAATATATATAGCAAACAACACTCCAAGCAAAAACACATCGATTCCTGAGTGCTCCTATGTGCTCTAAAGTGTCCATTCTATCTAGGCTGCATCCTACGGTCAACCTGTGGCTCTAATACCAATCTGTGACACCCAGTTCCGGAAAATGAACCAAGCTATCGCATATGTGTGCCCAGGATGTTCATCACACATACACGAGTGCAATCACAAAAGAGTATACAGAAAATTACCACAGAACAAGATTAATTAACCAAGTTTTATTACACAAACCAAATTATCCTCGAATACAAGCTCTAATGAATATTAATGACGAGTTCAACTAATGCGGCAGAAATAAACTAATTAAGCAAACTACACAGCTAGGCAGCATAAGCAATAGGGTATAGCGCAGCTCCAATAACATCACAGGCAAAGCTGACGGTAGACACGGCCTAGAACTCCACATTATCGCCATTAAACTCCCAATCCTGACCTGCAACTGTTGGGGGGGGGATTGCAAGAGTGAGTACATGTCGTACTCAGCAAGTGTGGAAAGTATGACATGTGGCTGATTCAAATGACGACAATAATAATGGCAAAGTGTTGAAAAGTACATTAAAAACATTTGAAAAGCAATATATTATATGTATGTGAAATAGACCCATCATAAGCATAAGCAATATCATAATACCAATCTGAATTCACTACCATCATTAATAATTCCAGGTTTCACCATTGCCAATAACCATATTCAATACCAGAAATTAATCCATAACCGTAATACCAACCATAACCATCCCAAATACCATCCCAATACCAAATTCCCTCTAATCATGGAAGTTGTCCAGGTGCTCATAACCGGAAGCACAGCTATCATGATAGTTTCATTAGACTCTGCAGAGTTTGTACCTCCTTACCCACGTGTTTGTGATTTCATCACTCGTCGGCGACTAGAGAACCTCCCTTTCGCCAAGTACACTTCCTTTGGTGTATGGCCAAGAGATCACAAAATAGTCTTTACAAAGGGATTACTAGCCTATTTAGACCCCACTGAGGTTTCACCGGTGGCGATGCCTCCAACTGAGCACATCTTCAACCAAGGGCCCCTCTTGAGCCATTCGGATCCCAGGGTAGTCCGACCAATCATCAACAACCCCAATCCGACTACCCCTTCCCCGAGCATCCACAATGGTCCAAACAGCACTAGCAAAGCCCTAATTAATCAGCTACGCCGCACCCATACTTGGCCTCGTGGTGGCACTGTAGTCCTAGCTTATTCTTGCATGAACCGGTCCTTAGATCTAAAGCAAGTAAACCACCATAACATCCAACCCATCCACATACCAGGCTTGCTTAGATCACCCATTAGCATATCAGATTTAACCAGTTCACATTAACCACAATATCATTAATGCATAATTAAATTGAGTGGTATAGTTGTTTCCCATCCCAGTTGGTTAAGCGAAGCAAAAGGTAAAAAGCCCTTTCCTGACTCTCTAACATATATTCCAGGTGACAAGGGTGGTTAAATAAATCTAGTAAACTTCCTATCATAGGGTTCCCATCAAATTGACACAAGCATGCAGTTTTGCAAACAAAATATTTATTTTAAAACAGGATCAATATGCTTCAAGGACACTTGCCTTGCTCTTGCTATTGATTGGGATCAAAGCCTTCAAACTATTGATGTTGTAGATCCTCCGCGGGACTCTCTAGCGCAAATCCGTCTAATCCACACAATAAACATACAAGACAAGAATCACAATCAAAAAGTGCACAAATATTACTCAATATGACATGACATGCATGATTGATGCAAATGCAAGGTACAACTTGTTAATAGATTGCTTTTAATGGTCAATAACTAGTTCTAATAGCTTTTAACAAGTTTATACAGGTTTGGATTCGATTAGATCAAATTTTAGAATTAATTCAACCCAATTTAACCAGGAAGATCGGACTAGTCCGCTAGGGACCGGACAAGTCTGCACTCCGCGAGATCAGCAGATTAGGGTTTTCTAGATCGACGTGAATTCAGAGATTATGGGTTGAATTCTCATAAGAAAAAGATAATAGAAGGTATACCAGGTGTTTAGAACTCCAATGAATCAAGAAACTTGGAGGTAACACTTGGATCTTTGTGATCTAGGGTTGGTGATGAACTTGGAGATGAATTGGTGGTGAAGAACGAAACTTGGTGGAGATCTTGATCCTCTTTCATTTCCTCCTCTTCTTCTTCTTGCTTGGGATCTTCTCCTCCCTCCTTGATGGTGGCTCCCCACGAACTAGGGTTTGGGTGGGTGGAAAAGTGGCAAATAGATGTCAATCCAAGGGGTGGGGCTTTTTATATAGAGGTGGTGGCTAGGGTTAGATGGATTTCGAGTTTGGGATGAGTAGAGGTCGGTTTAGAGTCCCAGATGGGCTCTAAAAGAGTTAGGCACGACGTCCCTAGGCCCACTTAACGTGAAACCCAAGAAACAAGTCGTAAAACAAAAGATCAACTCAGAGTCACGAAATATCGAATAAGTCCGGAAAGGGCCGGACTAGTCCGAAGTCGTCCAGAGAGAAAATCGGATAAGTCTGGCCAAATATCGGACAAGTCCGACTTTGAACAGAGAGGAAAACGGACAAGTCCACTGGAACACCGGACTAGTCCGGAAAAGTCCAAGGACTTAGCGAATTTCCAGGATTCTTGGAATAACGGACTAGTCCGCAGAAAATCAGACAAGTCCGAAAGTTTCCAGTGCCAAAAATCGGATTAGTCCGCAGCAAAAACGGACATGTCCATTTTTAGTCAGAGAGAAATCGGACTAGTCCTCAGCAAAATCGGACTAGTCCGCACTTTCCTGTGTTTTAAGTGTGGTTTTATTCCAGATCAATTTTAAATGCTCCGAATCAATTTTAAACTTGTTCCTCTTTATGTGGATCAAAGTTAAACATGTATATGAATGTATGCAAGGCATGATGCATGAAAATGAGGGTGTTACAGGCTCACATCCTCAGACGCATATCTTGAGAGTTGAGTGAATTTATTGAGATATTCACCCACACTCGATCTTCCTTGCCTCAAGTTCTCAAATTCTTGCCTCTTCAAGATCATAACACCTTCCGACACATAATTAGAACGGAAGCTCTCTTTGAACTCAGCCCAAGTAATCCTCTCTTGGTTTTCGTGGGCGTTGCATAGTGAATCCCACCAATCGGCAGCTGCTCCAACAAGTTGATGAGATGCAAATAGCACCTTCTCCAGATCACTGCATTGGACAATAGCTAGCTTCTTCTCTACAGACTTGAGCCAATCATCAGCATCCATAGGGTCAGTAGCTTGAGCAAAGGTCGATGGCCGAGTCCTCATGAACTCTCCCAACCGGTTATGAGGAGGCGGGGTGGCGGTGGAGGCATGTGGGGCTGATTGTTGTTACTACCAGCCTACAATTGTCCCATAGTATGTATCATAGTCTGCATGAGCTTGTTCTACGTAGCCAATAGTTGCTCAAGGTTGATAGCTCCCTAGGCAGGTCCTTGTCCATTGTTGTTCTGAGGTGCTCTATTGTTCTCCTCCTCATCATTGCCATCCCTCTGGTTGCGAGTCCTCACCATCTGAATAAAAGTAATAGATAAGAATTTAGAAAACGTCCCCAACTAGATGCATCAAGGGATATGAAACTAAACAACTACCTATACTACCCTAGGTGGACATGGCAATTCTAAAGCATCCCAAAATCCTCTATTAAGCACACAAGCAAACAATATATAGCAAACAACACACCAGATAAAAAACACATCGATTCCTGAGTAGTCCTATGTGCTCTAAAGTGTCCATTCAATCTAGGTTGCGTCCTACGGTCAACCTGGCTCTCATACCAATTTGTGAAACTCGGTTCTGAAAATGAACCAAGTGAACGCATATGTGTGCCCAAGATGTTCAACACACATACACGAGTGAATTCACAAAAGGATATATAGAAAATTACCACAGAACAAGATTAATAAACCACTTTTATAACACAATTAAGAATATCCTCGAATACAAGCTCTAATGAATATTAATGACAAGTTTGAACTAATGCAGCGGAAATAACTAATTAAGCAAACTAAGCATAAGGGTATCGCAGCTCAAATCAACACCAGAGGCAAACCTGATGGCAGACACGACCTAGAACTCCGCATTATCGTCGTTATACTCCCAATCCTGACCTGCAACTGTTGGTGGGGGAATTGTAAGGGTGAGTACATGTCGTACTCAGCAAGTGTGGAAAGTATGACATGTAGCTAATACAAATGACGAATATAATAAAGGCTAAGTGCTTAAAAGTACATTAAAACATTTGAAAAGCAATATATTATATGTTTGTGAAGTAAATCCATCATAAACCATGTAGTTATCATCATACTAGTCCATATTTCATCACCATCATCCATAATCCAGGTTTTCTCATTACCATTAACCATATTCATTGCCATAATTAAATCCATAATACCAACCCACAACCAGCACCGAATCATATTATCAATCATAACCATATTACTAACCATAACCACCCAAATTCCCAAGTTTCCTTTTAATCATGGAAGTTGTCCAGGTGCTCATAACCGGAAGCATAGCTATCATGATAGTTTTAAAGACTCCGCAGAGTTTTTACCACTTTACCCATGTGTTTGTGATTTCATCACCCGTCGGTGACTAAAGGAAAATCTCCATTATGCCAAAACACTACCATAGATGTATGGCCAAGAGATCACAAAATAGTTTTTACAAAAGGGACTACTAGCATGTACGGAACCACTGAGGTTTCACTGGTGGTGATGTCTCCTACTAAGCACATCTTCAACCAAGGGCCCCCTCTTGTTCCATTCGGATCCCAAAGAGTCCTGCCAACCATATCCAAACCCAATCCAACTCCCCTTCCCTAGTGCGCCAAATGATCCATGCAATACTAGCAATACCCTAATTAATCAGCTACGCCGCACCCATACTTGGCCTCGTGGTGGCACTGTTGTCCTGACTTATTCTCGCATGAACCGGTCCTTAGATCTAAAGCAAGCAACCACCACGACGTCCAACCCAATCCACATACCAGGCTTGCTTAGATCACTCATTACCATACCATACAATCCAGTTCATATAACCATAATCTCATTAGTGAATAATTAAATGGTATAGTTATTTTTGCATCCCAAATGATTAAGCGAAGCAAAAAGGTAAAAAGCCCTTCCTGACTCTCTCTACCATGTATTCTAGGTGACAGGGGTGGTTGAACAAAGCTAGTAAACTTCCTATCATAGGATTTCCCATCAAAGTTGACACAAACATGTAGTTTTGAAAACAAAGCATTTACTTTAGAAACGGGATCAATATGCTCAAGGACACTTGCCTTGCTCTTGGGCATAGTTTGGATCAAAGACATCAAACTCCTAGTGCTGGAGAGCCTCTGCAACACTCTCTAGCGCAAATTTGTCTAAACCGTGCAACGAACATACAAGAAAAGAATCACAATCAATAAGTGCACATATATTACTCAATATGCCATGACATGCATGATTAATGCAAATGCGAAGAAAAACTAGTTAATAAGTTATTAATGATGTTTACTAACTATTTCTAATAGTTTTTAACAAGTTTAGACAGGTTTGGAATTGATTCGAACCAATCTAGATTTAATTCAATAGGAAATAGATCACAAAATCGGACTAGTCTGCTGCAAGGCCGGACTAGTCCGCCCTTCGCAGGAACAGCGAACTAGGGTTTTCTAGATCGACGTGAATTTGGAGAAACGGGGTTGAATTCACGTGAGAAAGAGAAAGTAGAAGGTATACCAGGTGTTTAGAACTCTAATAAATCAAGGGATTTGGAGGCAACACTTGGATCTTGATGATCTAGGGTTGATGGAGAACTTGGAGGTGAATTGGTGATGAAGAACGAAACATGGTGGAGATCATGATCCTCTTTCGTTTTCTCCTCTTCTTCTTCTTTCTCGAGATCTCCTTCTCCCTCCTTGATGGTGGCTCTCCACGAACTAGGGTTTCGTTAGTCTTCAATTGAGGCAAAAGGATGCAAAGTGGAGGTGTGAGGTTGTTTATATCGATTTTAGTTAGAGGAAAAACGGACAAGTCCGGACAAGTACAAGAGCATAGCAAAATTTCCAAGGAATTGGAATATCGGACTAGTCCACACTGGACCGGACAAGTCCGAAAGTGTCCAGAGAGAAAAAAACAGACTAGTCCGCAGCAAAGCGGACAAGTATGACGAAGGTCAGAGAGAAATCAGACTAGTCCGCACAAAAAAACGGACTAGTCTGCACTTTAGAGAATTCTTAAGTGCGGTTTTGCTCTAAATTCATTTTAAACTTGTCCTTTTTATGTTGCTTAAAGTTAGACATTTATTAGAATGTATGCAATGCATGATGGATGAAAATGAGGGTGTTACAATTGCTTTGGACACGGGTTTACCTCTGGCAAAACCAAAACGATCCCATTAAGAGCCTATAGCATTACCGAACGTGGAAGATTACTAAGGAAAAATAGGACTGTCACCACCTACTACCTACATCTTCAATTTCTGGGTCTACGAGATATCTAGTGGTGGACCTAGGGGCTAGGGGGTATGTCATGTTGGCCACGGCATACCCAGACCTAGCCATATTTAGGAGGCAGATCAATGTAGCTCGGCAGTTGCCTTCCCCACGCACGCGAGCAGGATCGCTACACGGGCAAGTGAATTGATCGAGGATTGCTTGATGCTTCCTGGCCCCTGTGGTCCCGCCTTCTTCAATCCTCACGCCTCATTCCCACCAGTGGAAAATTGGAGCTAGCCAATATACCCACAAAATCTCACGCCCACAACAAAACCAGGTTTATATGTAAACAAAAATCACCGTGCTCTGATTGGGGTTTGGACTTTGAGGTATTTCCGATTTGCAGGATATGTGCTATTATTTTATTTGAATTTTCTGGTTTGGGGAGAAACATGAAAATTCTGCTAAATAGTTTTAACAAATTTCATATATTTTTTTGCGTGGCATATCTTTTACTAAAATCCTAGGTCCGCTACTGGAGATATCTACTTATGAATTATAACCTAAGCATCGAGCTTAAGTTCTAATGCACAACTTCAATCGTTTCAAATGCAAAGCTACGACTAGATCCTCTAACGAATTAAAGCAGTGAACCTACATGCAGCTACGAGGCAAACTACTATAAAGTTGAAATCAAACATGTATTGAATTCACAAAAGTTTCTTACTCGAATCCGGCAGAACTTCTGTATAGGTACAAGATTGGAAGAGGGACTTGACAAGCCCAAGCCTCCTCCTCCTACCTCCTCCTCACTCTCCTACTTGGCTGGCCACTTGGGCAGCACTAACTCAAAATTGTGGTTTGTGAATTGAAGGAGTCAGGGGGGCTATTTATACAAGAGTTCAGTCAGTTTGGCACCACAATTAGTGCGGGAATCAGTCTTTTCCGCCTTCAAGGAGCCACAGGGAGTTGACACATGTCGATTGACCAAGGAAGGTGCCAGGAACGAGTCGACCGAGTCAGGAGCTCGGTCGACTTGATCTCGGCCTCCCTTGGGCTGTGCTTCTTCGTCGTTGCTGATTTGTGGGCCCATATTCCTTCCCCGCGTGATTTGTCATTGGATTCCCTTGGATATGCCTAGGAATGGGTCCATGGATCCATGTGATACCACATGTCATTGCCTGATTGGTTGAATGGTAACTTTAGGATCGCTTCCTGCATTCTTTGGTATTTTGGGGCTTAATTCACCTGCATACAAATAGGCACTATGTCGTGTGCTCAATTTTATAATTTTTATGTGGTGAATTGATGGTCAAATTTAGCATTTAAGGACCATCAACAAACCCGCACACTTAGTCTTTTGCTCGTCCTCGAGTGAAGACAAGAAGAACTAAGTGCTAAGATAAAATTTTGCTATGTGCATGAAATAAGTATACAAAGTAATTTAACTCATACCATTGTTCATGAACACTTTGTGGTGTGGCTACCACTTGCGTGTTTGAGAGTCCGAACGATTGAATGCATTTCACCCCATTACCTCCTCCTAACGTAATTTCAAAACTTGCTATGTCTCGAAAGTCAGAAGGGTAGTGCATTTTCCTCTCAATTGGATTCCCTCAAGTTACTCAAAGTGTTTGAATCCTCACCTTGACATAATTTTGCCACTTTTGTTCCTGTAACTAAATATGGATTTTTGTGGATCTTGGTTGGAATAAAGACTAGCACACTTGCATCCATATATTACTAAGTCAAAAACTGGATCCTTATGAGAAGATCATGTGATGAGGAGTTTAGGTCCGATATTCATAAAGGTAAGTCGATTGAGGTGGTGAACTCGACGTTGATGACATGCGGCACTCGAGCAGCTCGAATACCCCTGCAATTACTACACTGTTGCACTATTGGTTATTAACTGTGCTTCACATGCTTGACCTGACTAAGAAGGCTAATCCCTACTAGTGCAACTGATAACACAAGCAAGAACATAGATGTGATCTAAAATCACAAAATTGGGGTCTCGCAAACCGTAAAATGGCAAAATTATTAATCTAAGCAAAACCCACTGAATATGGCTGTCGATTGTAGTATTTAAAGTTAGAGTTCAGCCAAATACTCTTATATGCGTCCCTAATGTACTCATACGGGTTACAAGGCAAAGGCCCAATACGATGGCACAACACCGGACGGAAATCTTGACTCAATCTTTTTTGACGATTCTAGATGACTCCGGAAGAATTTTTATGTCGGACCAAATCCATTGGAAAACTTATATTCTCTTCTTTCCGTGCATATGAAGAATGTCAAAAACGGATTTTGTATGCGTCCTGGGTGTCTATTTTAAGGTGGACTGCTCTTGAACTCCAAGTTGAACTCGAGACCGAATTGTTAGACTGTTTCCATCAACTTGTGGACGTCCAAGCTGGTTCTCCACATTCCCATGTCCTCCTCCCTTCACTTGTTGATCTTCTCCAGAGTTTCTAATAAAAAGTAAATCGTTACATAGCAATCCATTCACAAATTCACATGGGTAGGAAGTTAGGAATGAGTTCACCTGCTGATTTAGTAACCGTACTTGTGCTCTTGTGATTGGTCCTTGTAGTTCAATGTGTGTGATTCCATATCATCCTCCCCCTCTTGAATCGGAGTCATCCTTGAATCATGTTCATCTTCTTCTTCCAAGTATGGTCGCAAATCTAAAATATTTAATGTGGGACTAGACCCAAAATCGAGAGGCAACTCAAGCTTATATACATTATCATTAATCTTTTCAACAATCTTAAAAGGACCAGCAGCTCCTGGCATAAGTTTATATTTTGTCAAGTCAGGGAATCACTATTTTCTCAAATGTAAACACACCAAATCTCCCGGTTCAAGTTTTACTTATTATCTACCTTTACTACCCGCGATCCTATACTTCTCATTCATCCTTTCAATATTTTTCTTTTGTAGTTTCATGCATCTTAAGAGTGAATTCAGATCGTTTTGTAGCATCCAAATTTATAGTTTTAGAATGAGGCAAGGGTACTAAATCAATCAGAGCATGAGGATTGAAACCATACACTACCTGGAATGAGCTTACCTTCGTCGTGGAGTGAATAGATCTGTTGTATGAAAATTCTATATGTAGTAAACAGTCCTCCCACAACTTTAAATTTGTTTTCAAGACAATCCACAACATAGTACGATTAACTACCTTAGTTTGTCCATCTTTTTTTGGATGACATGTAGTTCAAAAAAGCAACTTGGTGCCCAATTTATACCACAAATTTCTCCAAAAATGACTTCAAATTTTTGCATCACGATCAGAAATAATGGTATTTGGCACACCATGTAAATGAAAAAGTTTCGTCATAAACATATCAACAATCTTTGAGGCATTATCATTCTTATGACAAAGTATAAAATGTGCCATTTTTGAGAATTGAACAAAAACCAGAAAAATACTATCCCTCCTCCTCTTAGTCCTAGGCAATCCCAAAACAAAGTCTATAGAAATATCCTCCCAAGGTACACTAGGAACAAGAAGAGGCATATAAAGACAATGTGGGTTAAGGCGAGACTTAGCTTTATTGCAAGTAGTGCAACATGACACATAGCACTCAACATCACGTCTCATCTTTGGCCAAAAGAAGTGTGTGGACAGCACGTCTTCAGTTTTCTTCACTCCAAAAATGTACCATCAAACATCCTCCATGTGCTTCCTGCAAAATTAATAGACAAATTGAGCTAGCTAGAATGCATATCTTGTTAGCACAATAGAGGAGTCTCTCTCGCAGCACATATTTATTCAATGTTCTTCATCCTTTACAATTTTCAAAAGCATCTCTAAAGTCAAAATTAGTAGGATATAATGCTTTTATTGTTTCCAAATCAAAGATTTTATGATCAAGTCAGGACAACATGATATAACGTCTAGATAATGCATCAGCAAAGACATTTTCCATCCCTTTATTATGCTTAATGATGTGTGGAAACGACTCTATGAACTCAATCCATTTAGCATGTCGTTTATTCAGATTGGTTTGACACTTAAGATACATTAAAGATTCATGATCGGAATGTACGACAAACTTCTTAGACCAAAGATAATGTTGTGAAGTTTGTAAAACTCGCACTACGGCATACAATTCTTTATCATACATAGAATAATTCAGAGAAGTACCATGCAGTTTTAAACTAAAGAAAGCAACATGTTTACCGCCTTGTATGAGAACGCCTCCAATACCAATGCTGCTTGCATCACATTCTAGCTCAAAGGTCTTGTCAAAATCAGCAATGGTGCTTATGTAAGCTTTGATTTGAGAGCATCCAATGATTGTTTCTGTTGTTTGCCCCATTGAAACGGTACTCCATTATTTGTTTGATCATGTAGAGGTGTTGTAATGGTGCCGAAATCCTGCACAAAGCCGAGATAAAAACTTGCAAGACCAAGAAAACTACGCTCCTGTATGATGGTTGTTGGAGTTGGCCAGCTAGTGATTGCAACAATTTTTGCCTCATCCATCTCAATTCCCTGCGAGGAAACGACATAGCCAAGAAATGAGACTCAATTGGTGCAAAAGACGCATGTTTCGAGGTTACCAAACAATCGTGCATCTCTCAAAACAACAAAAACAACTTGTAAATGATCAATATTTTTGTCATATGACTTGCTGTAAATGAGGATATCATTGAACCACCACAAATTTTCAAATAAAAGCACGTAAAACCTCGTTCATCAATCACATCGAAGTGCTAGGTGCATTAGTGAAATCAAAAGGCATGACTAACCACTCATAAAGTCCAATCTTAGTTTTAAATGGAGTTTTCCATTAATCTCCTAGTGCCATTACAATTTGTTGGTAACTACTACGCAAGTCAATTTTTGTGAAAAAGATAGCACCACTCAATTCATCAGACATGTCATCTAAGCGATGAATAGGATAATGATATCGAATGGTGATGTTATTAATTGCTCGACAATCAACACACATGCACCAACTACCATGTTTTTGAGAAATCAAAAGAACAGGAATGGGACGTGGGCCAAAAGATCTTAGACTTGTCACTGAATTTCTCTTGTCTCTTCTAGAGTCACCGTGTATGCCGCACAATTTGGTAAACTTCTTCCTGGAATCAAGTCGATCTTGTGTTCAATGCCCCTAATGGGTGGTAAATCAAGGAGTATTTCAGAGGAAAATACATCCGCATACTCATGCAAAAGGTTAGCAACAGCATAGGGCAAAAAAATAGATAATTCATGAAGTCAAAACCTGGCTTGTTTGCATACTAAAGCATAGCACATCCCCTTAGCATCGAATATGTGAGACCTATGTGTGCTGAATACATTGGCTATGGCGATAAAAGTTTTGAATACTACCAAAACACCTTTGTCATCAAGGTCTGACTCTAGGTCCGACTAGCTTTGGTTAGCTCCGGCTCTAGGTCCGACTAGCTTTGATTAGCTTCGGCGCTAGGTCCTGCTAGCTTTGGTAAGTTCCGGTTCAAGGTCCGGTTAGCTTTGTCAAGGTCCAGTGCTTGATCGCAGTGTTTCTGCTTTTATCTTGCAATGTTTTGAACTTGCTTTACACTTATGGAAAGGTTGCTTAGTATTCTTTACTAAATTTTTGGTGTGTTTTGGTGGTTAAGGCTGATATCATTTTGCTATGGTTTGCAACATGCTTATGTGAGGTGCTCACGTAAGATGTTGTAGTTTCGGAACTAACATGAGTCAAGTCGAGGACTTGTGCTCGGAAGTATTGGTTGTTTATTCATGAGTAGGTGTTGCTTGAGTTCAAGACATGGATGGTGACAGGATCCATTGAACTAGTCTTACGGAGAAGATGAGGTTCAACAACCAAGTTCAGAGGAATTATGGTTGAGTTGATCGGGAGGTCGCGCAACATGTTTGAATCAAGAACAATGCATATAAAGGTATCATGGATGTCGTTGGAAGATGTTTGCACGTGTGCAAGGAGTGCATGGACGTGGCTACATGTTTCCAAGACGTGATGAAGAGATGTGGACGTAAATAATTGGTCGAAAAGGTCCAACTGACTAGGCTATGGACTCAAGCTGCGCCTGAGTCGTGTTTGACTCAAATATGGAAAGATTTGATTTGGTTATGATAGGATTTTGTGTGGGTCACGAATTTGAGTTTTTTAGGAATGTGGGATAAGTTCCAAATGTGTTTGGAAGTCTTAAGATTGCTTCTATCTGCGTATAGAAGAGTCTTGAGCAGTTATGGAATGTTTTGATTCATGATTTGAGTAGGATTAGAGTCCTAGTTGAGATTGGGTTGTCCTAAGGGCTGGTTATACAAGCAAGGGAGGCCAGAGCTCGTGGTGCATGACTTTGGGGCTGTTCCTCTTGTGTTCTATTGAATAAAATTCATAGTTGAAAGGAACTTTTGTGCCTTGTTCGTCAGACTTGTTCTAGACAAGTTTTTCTCGTTGAGTTTCTGCACAACACTACCTTTCTTCGGTGGTTTTATCATAACTCAAGTTTTAAAAATCCAATTTACGTGATTCTTTATGGGTTGTCTTCACAACTTGATTATCTATCATCTGTCAAAATTTCAAGGTCATTAGATTTGTGGTTTTTTATCTACACAAGTTTCTTTGCAGTATTGCAGATCTGTTTTTCACTCGGTAGAATAGATTAAGCTTTGTTCGGTCTTTCGATCGTAACTTGAGTTTCTCTCGACGGTTTTGAGTGATTTTTGTTGTGTCATCTTTGTGAATTGATTCTCTCTTATATAAATTACTTTTGTCACGGTGAAACACGTTTAGATTAGTCTCACATACGATTTCTTTAACAGATTCTTTTTCGACCGAAGGGGTTGGGATTTAATTGTTTCCGCTGCGTAAGATTTTTTAATCTACCATTCACCCCCTTCTAGTAGCTTTTCACGTGCTCTTCGATCTTACAATTGGTACCATAGCCACAGTGCTCTAATCTTTTTTATTTGCATGTATTTTGACTAATCATCATGGAGAAATACTCTGCAAAACCTTGTGTCTTTAGTGGTATTGATTTTCAGGTTTGGAAGGAACGTATGGAAGCCTTCATCCAGGCTCAAGGATTCGCAATATGGGAGAAGGTATACAAGCCTTACAAAGTGCCGTCAAACGATCAAGTTACAGCTACAAATGTGAGAGATGTCGACAACAACAACAAGGCTCAGAACTTAATCATACAAGGATTAATTCAAAGCGACTTCGACCGTGTTGCACACCTCCGATCTGCATATGATGTGTGGAAAACACTTTATGACTACCACGAAGGATCCAACACGATCAAGGAGGTAAGACAAGACATGTTCAAGAAAGAATACATGGGCTTCGAGATGTAGCTCAGTGAGTCTATTGATGACCTTTTTGCTAGCTTCAGTAAAATTCTCAGCAAATTGCGTAGTGTCAATGTTAATTTTTCAGATGCTGAAAATGCTAGGCAATTGTTAAGTGCATTAGATATGTCAATTTAGGAGATGAAAGTCACATGTATTCGTGAATCTACTGTCATGAGTACAATTACTTTAGATGTGCTATGTTCCAAGTTAAAAACTCATGAAATTGTCATAATATCAAGTAAGAACCCAAAAAGTCTATTGCTTTTGTTTCTCAATGTAATATGCCTAGCTCTAACCAATCTTCATCTTGTGGTACACTTGCTTTGCTGTCCTCTCTAACCCTTGAACAGATTGAGGAGTTTCCAGAGGAGGAGCTACTACTTCTCTCTACTAGGTTGTCAAAAATATTGCAAAATGTGAGAACTAGAAGAAGAGGAAGCTTTGGACCTCAACAATGTTTTGAATGTTGTAAGACAGGACACTTTTGTACAGAATGTCCTAATATTTCAGGTCCTTCTACCCGTGAGGAAAAGCAGAACAAGGTCAAGACCACCTCTGGAAAGTCCAACAAGAAAAAGAATGGTACTATAGGACGCAAGATGATAAACAGTTTCATCACCGCACTCCAAGAACATGGCTCAAGCGATGTGGACATTGGAAGTGACGAAGATGAAGATGATTTGGCAAACTTGTGCTTCATGGCGGGCAAATCAAGATCAAGTATGGAGGATGTTGAACACAACAGCGACAATGAAGAGGTATGTCCTACTTGCAAAGAAATGTGTGATGCTATTTCTCGTGCCACTATTATAGTTAAGAAAAAAGACAAAAATCTTAGGATATGTGCACACCTCCACACTTAATAAACTTGAGTCAGAAATTGAAAAGAATAGAGAGCTTGCTGCACTTAATGATAAAAACTTGAAAGATGCTAGCTGTTCTACAATTGATTTGCATTGTTCTACTTGTGATGATCTTGATAAGAAACTACAAGATGTTATGAACGAAATTTCTATACTGAACAATACTTTACGTTCTCATAAGTTAAATATTGTTCTAATTGCAAATTAAAAAGAAAAACTTCATGTGAAAATTGCCTTGATCTGTCCAATAAACTTGATGACATGCATAGGACATTAGATCGGTTTTGTAATGGGAATAAGAACCCAAATTTGCTGTTGAATTCTTCCAAGTCTTGCAATGATAAAACTAGTTTAGGTTTTTATTCTCATGCTCATGCTAAGGCACATCCACCTAAAATTGTAAAGTCATTAGGAAGTGGTTTGATTCAAACAGTTCCTAAACAAAAAGAAGTGGTTTTTAAATTTGCAGGAGTGTTGTCTCATTCGGTTTCAAATAAAAATGTTGCTTGCTCATCTAGACATGAACACAAAGTTAAATTTCATTGTACCTACTGTGGTAGAGATGGTCATGTCATAGATTTTTGTTATAGACTATCTAAACAACAGAAAAAGGAAAGAATAATTGCTAGATCTCATAACATTCATGCAAAATTTGCTGCACTTGCTAAACCGAATGATAGGAACATGCAATCTGCTGTAATGAGTCAAAAACATGCAACGTTTGCTCCCGAACCTACTGTTTTTCATGCTACACATGTAACATCTTGTAAGACAACAGTTGGGTACAAAAATCCTCAAGCTTTGGCTCATAAACATGCTGTTTTATCTCAGCTTTCGCGTGTCATTAGTGCTGGACGTTGTGTGACTCAGTACTGGATTCCTAAATACCTTTTGACTAACCCCAGTATTGAGTCATCGAAGTATTGTGCTTCTATGTAGGTTACACGCTTGAGGAAGGAGAACATTTGTATTGTGGATTCAGGTTGCTAACGCCACATGACCGGTAACAAAGAATGGTTCTCCTCCATTTCTTTTGTGTCACGGGTAGAGAATGTTACTTTTGTCGATAATTTAGCAACTCCTATAATTGCTAAGGGTTCGGTTAGAGTAAATAATCACTACACTTTGAAGGATGTGGCACTTGTTAAAAATTTGAAATACAACTTGCTTTCTGTTTCACAACTGCCAGATGAAAATCTGAAAAAAAATTTCACTAAAAATTGCTGCAAAGTTGTAAATTCAAACAGCGAGCTTATTTTTAACATGTCTCAGTATTGAAGAGTTTTTAAAGCTGATTTTATATGTCTTCCCCTAAGCATAGGTGTCTAGTTGCTAATGATTCAAAGGACTTGTATTTTTGGCATCGTAGACTTGGTCACGTAGGCTTTGATCATCTAACGCGTGTTAGTGCTCTTGATTGCATACGTGGGCTGCCTAGGCTTAAAGGTGACCAAGAAATTGTGTGCTCTTCTTGTAGACATGCTAAGATGGTTGCAGGTTCACATACTCCTCTCAAAATGATCATGACAACTGAACCGGGTCAACTTTTGCACCTTGACACCGTAAGACCTTCACACGTTCAATCCTTTGGAGGTAAATGGTATGTTCTTGTGATTGTTGATGATTATTCTAGATACTCTTGGATTTACTTTATGGAATCTATGAATGAAGCTTTTAGTCACTTTAGAACTTTATTTCTTAGATTATCAATTGAACACCCAGGATCTTTAAAAGCAATTAGAAGTGATAACGGAACCAAATTTAAAAATCAATCTTTTGATCACTTTTGTGATGAAAATGGAATAGATCATCAATTTTCTTCACCATATGTACCTCAACAAAACGGTGTTGTAGAAACAAAGAACAGAACCTTAGTTGAGATGGCTAGGACTATGTTTGATGAATATCAAACTCCTAGGAAATTTTGGGCTGATGCGATTGCAACCACTTGTTATATATCAAATCGAGTTTTCTTGCGCACTATGCTAGGCAAAACACCATATGAGCTCCGGCTTGGACATAGGCCTAGTTTTACACATTTTTCGGGTCTTTGGTTGCAAATGCTTTGTTAAGAAACATGGTAATCTTGATAAATTTGAACCTAGATCCGTTGATGGTATGTTTCCTGGTTATCCATCTCATACTAGAGGCTACCATGTGCTTTTACTTGACACTAACAAAATTGTGGAGACTTGTGAAGTGTCTTTTGATGAAGCTAGCACAGGTACTAGCTCAAATATTGCAGGTCCATATCCATATCCGCAGGGGGAGGGTATTTTTGTTAAAGATGAGGAAGAAGAGGTGCCGCTGCCCGAAAATTCAGCAGCTAATGACATTGTTCCAGCTCCTGATTTCGATTCACAACCAGCACCGACAACCACCATTGCTGGTCCAGATCCTCCTCAAGTCACAAGCTCATCGATTTGTGATGAACATGAAGAAGAAGAAGCTTGTGAAGTGTCCACTCCTCCCCGGGTTCTCAAAAGTCATCCTCCACAACAAATTATTGGAAGCTTGCACGAACGAGTCACACGGTCCAGGTTTTGCGATCCAAACTCTCATGCTCATTCTGCTTTTGTTGCTTCTTTTGAACCCAACGATATATCACATGCACTCACTAATGAATCTTGGATTATTGCCATGCAAGAAGAGTTAGAAAATTTTGAAAGAAATAATGTTTGGAAACTTGTACCTCCACCTCAAGGTCACACTTTAATTGGAACTAAATGGGTATTTAAAAATAAAAAAAGTGAGGATGGGGTTGTGGTTAGGAATAAGGCTATGTTGGTTGCTCAAGGTTTCACTGAAGTTGAAGGTCGAGATTTTGATGAAACTTTTGCTCCCGTTGCTATATTAGAAGCCATAAGAATTTTGTTAGCTTTTGCTGCATCTAAAGGTTTTAAGCTATATCAAATGGATGTTAAAAGTGCTTTTCTTAATGGCTACATAGATGAGGAGGTTTATGTCAAACAACCACCGGGTTTTGAAAATCCAGATTTTCCTAATCATGTTTACAAACTGTCCAAAGCCTTGTACGATCTCAAGCAAGACCCTAGAGCATGGTATGATAGGTTAAAAACATTCTTACTTGAAAAGGGTTTCACCATGGGCAAGGTTGATAAAACTCTTTTTGTGCTTAAGCATGGCAATGACTCATTATTCGTTCAAGTGTATGTGG
Source organism: Tuctoria greenei (assembly GCA_036927565.1). NCBI lineage: Eukaryota > Viridiplantae > Streptophyta > Magnoliopsida > Poales > Poaceae > Tuctoria > Tuctoria greenei. The sequence goes on from JAYESD010000009.1 coordinate 49,393,396, forward strand.
ATGATATTATCTTTGGTTGTGCTTCTCATGATCTTGTGTTCAAGTTTTCAGCTATGATGAGTTCAGAATTTGAGATGAGTATGATGGGAGAACTCACATACTTTTTAGGGCTGCAAATCAAGCAAACCAAGGAGGGTACCTTTGTGCATCAAACAAAGTATACAAAAGACCTTCTAAGGCGCTTCAACATGGACAAAAGCAAGCCTCTTCGGACACCAATGTGAACAGCAATAACACTTGAACTTGATGAAGCACGTGGATCAAAAAGAATATAGAAGCATGATCATATCACTTTTGTACCTCACGACATCAAGACCGGACATACAATTCAGCGTATGTCTTTGTGCACGGTTTCAAGCCTCCCCACGTGCTTCACATCATCATGTCGTCAAAAGGATTCTCAAGTACTTACATGGAACTCAAGAATTTGGAATCTTTCTTCCTTCTTCCTCAGCCGTTACTTTAAAAGCTGTTTCCGATGCTGATTTTGGAGGTTGTAGGATTGATAGGAAAAGTACGTGCGGTGCTTGTCATTTTCTTGGTAATTCACTTGTTGCTTGGTCCTCTAGAAAACAAAACTCAGTTGCACAATCCACGGCTGCATCTGAATATGTAGCTGCTGCTAATGCTTGCTCACAAATTCTTTAGATTGTTCAAACACTTAAGGACTATGTGGTTGATCTACATAGTGTTCCACTGTTTTGTGATAACACTAGTGCCATTTGCATTGCTAAAAACCCCGTGCAACATTCTAGAACTAAGCACATTGACATTAGGTTGTAAAACCCCACTTTTATGGCATGTTAAGTTCATATGGGTTTTGTGATCAACTATTTTGGATCCCCAATATAATAGTACACATGAACTATGCCATCCAAAACTTTTCTTGCACTCTTTGTTAGATTCTTTTATCATGGGTATTAGACTTCACCATGAATCGAAATTATATTCTATTCACCTTTTTAGAATAAGAATTTTTGGATAAGGATTAGTAAGCAATGCACAATGAAGCCCTAATAAGCTCTAAATCAAATATTCAAATTAAGGGCTCTAAATTTTTCCATGAGCTCCTAAATTCCTCAATAGCATGCTTACAAAGTTTCAAGATTTTAGAAACTCATCTACTATTTTTATTGAGGTGCTTGGCAAATTTGAATCAAATTCAAATCTGAATTTTAATTCTTCTCCAACTTCTTTAAACATAAGAATTGAATTCACCATTGTGTTCAGAATAATTCATTTGCCATCTCCACAAAATATCATGATTTTTGGAGTTGATCTTCTATTTTTAAATGAATTAGTAACTGAACTGTGGGGAGAATCACTGGACAGTGGGCCCCACATGTCAGCTCCCCTTTTAAACGGATCAGCTCAACCCCGACACCTCTGCACCGCCGCGCCCCCGCTCGACACCGCGCGCGCATGCAGCTCCAGCGAGCTGCCTGCCTGCTCGCCGCGGCTCTATAAAAAGCCGGCCGAAGCCCCTTTAATCCTCATCCCCGATCACAGCTCCACTGCCTCGCCATTTTTCTTCCGCCGCGCGCCATCGCCGCCGCTCGCCACTGCTCCGCGGGTGCCGCCGTTCCACGCCGTTTCAAGCCTAGCTCCAAAGAGCAAAAAGGTGCGCCTGATCAAACTCTAGCTCATGGTACAAACCGTTTCCATTATCGTTGAAGCCTGAGCCAGATATTGACCGTTTCCTCTACGGCCGAGGGTAGATAGCTAGCTATGATTTCATGTCAAATTCCTTTTCGACAAGCAATCATCCTTTGCAATTACTTAGAGATAGTTTCTATAGGCCCTAGCGATCCTGTCTGATCAAAAACCTTTAAGGATCATCAAGCAACGGCTCTGAATTTCGAGTTTTGCTCGCCGCCGGTGAGAAAACCTCGGTTCACCGTCGAACTCATGATTCCCGGCAACTCACTCCCTTTCTGCGCCCATATCCTTGAACTCCATCATCCCAGAAAGGTTTTGGAGCAATTCCCAAGTGATTTGAGCTACTCTTTAGAGAGTTCTATGATGCCCGAGCACTCATCGCCGCCACCGCCGTCGCACGACCTTTTCCGGCGAGTTTCAAGACCCATTGACCTCACCACCGTGCTCAGCGACCCCAAAAACCCCCAGGCGGCAAGTTTCCGCGATTCTGGTGCGTTGGATTGGCCGGCGGCGAGGCTCGCCGGAGAGCACCGCCGCGGGAACCTCGCGCGCCGCCCGCGTCGGGAGGTAGAAGACGACGCGGCGGGTCCCGCGTGTCAGCGGCGGTAAATCCCGTCGGATCAGGTGTGGCCACGGGATTTGCTGTGGCTACGCGGTGGGAATCTGTGGCCCCCGTGTGGTTTAAATGCTATTGGTTCATTTTAAAACAGTGGGGCCCACGAGTTAAATCAAATTAGGAAATTATTCCAGAATAGGCTCCAACTTAGAAAATCCATAACTTTCTGTAGGATACTCCAAAATTCTTCAAACAAATTTTGTTCGAAAGATCTCGAGCTCTAGTTTCTGTCAATACCAATTAGGTTCTGTGAAACTCAGAGTTAAATTCTGTAGAAAATAATCTTTCCTAATGCAAATGAAATTTTTCCAGACAAGATATCCACAGGAAAAATCCCCAAAATTCACATAGAATATATTGTCCTATTCTTGATTATCAGGCAAAATTTGGGAGCCATAGCACCTGTTTAACTCTCTGTATAATTCAATTTCCTTTTTCAGTTATTGAATTTTCACAGCTATTAGGTTGCTTTATTAAGTCCCAAAATTTTACTGAGTCTTCCTTTAGTCATACCCTAGCTCCTGTTAAAGTCTTGGATTTAATTAACCTACTATACTAGTCCTAAATCAGTTACAAACTAAATATTGATTTAATGTCTAGAAACTCAATCATAAAGTAAATCCAGAAATTCCTACCGAATTAGAAATACAATAACTCCTTCCCCACAGCTTAGAAAATTATGAAACAAATTTTGCTAAGACCAGAACCACTCCCTCCATCTTGATTATCAACTGTTGGCTAGGTTCAAGCTACAGTTTCCTCTCGGAAATTTTTGGAAGTTGATTTGCTTGCCATACTTTCGGAGACCACAATCTGCTATGATCATCTCCTGTTCTTTGCAAGAGCTTTGATCATATTCCCTAGTATCTACCATCGAAGTTCCAGAGCCAATTAAGGTCCCTGTCATATAGTGATCACCATGAATTAATTTATGGTCTTAAACTAAATAAATTTCAAAGTCATTTATATATCCATCTTATCTGCATATCGTATAGTGACCGAAGTCGAGGAGAAGCCAGAAGCCTTGGAAGAGAACCTTCCAATTTTTAACTCAGAACCTGACCTGCAACAAGGCAAGCCCCGGTTTGCATTTAAGTCGTTTATGAGCTTTTGCTTTATCACTATGATGAATAGTATATGAATTGTGCATTACGTTTAGGGTGTATGATACTCCACTTGCATGACCAAAAATCCCAGGGGTTTGTTTGGCACGAGTTACAGTTTGACCTGTAGTAACTGCTTTGCTAATGCATAGAAAATCCGGTAGAAGTCGAGTAGTTGGAATCTACTCGCGAGAGATGTATCTCACAGGATTGGTTGAAAAGAAAATGGTTTAATATAATGAAATTGAGACCGGGCAGGGATTGGATAGGAAGCGGCGAGAATTGAGTCTCGGTCGCATAGCCCTGCCTGTGTCGATTAAGGCCCGTCCGTATGCAGCCCCTTCGGACAAGCTTGAATTGTACCGGCAATATAATGGACATATGGAATCCAATAAACTGATGTAACTTGATAACTGGGGTGTTGAGACCCATTAACTCACCATCGATAGGGGTGGGTTGAGGACAGTAAGGTGTAAATCGGTCGGCAGACACATGAGGTGTTCTGTGCGGAGACCTTCTGTTTGCGGAGGTGAGACGGGCTCAGCCTTTGAGTTTCTTGTGAAAGGTGGCCATATACGCCTAGTACTGAAGTGTTATGTAGGTCCAGGTGTACTCGCTGACACTTCCGAACGACGTATGTGTCGTGTTGTCCGGGTGTGTCTTGATTGCAATCACTGTCCCTCGCAGTAATAGAGTACCACTTGTTCACTGAGCGGTGACGTAGTAAATACTAAAGAAGTCAGAAATTCATATTGTATTGATTTATAATTATTTTGCAACCTTGTATGATTTAGAGATAGTATAATTAAAAGTTTACAATTTCCCCATACTTTAGCTGTAATAGCATTACGTGCTTTGGGCATATCATATCATCGGTAAAGCGTTTCTTGTTTGATTGTGGAGCCCATGATGTGCCGTGCTCGGAGAATGTCATTTGCTACTTAAAACTTGATTATAAGGATCCACTTGTAGGCAAGTCCATTTATGCTATTCCTTACCTATGTTTAGTGTCCCCTTGCATATGTCTAGTGAGACGGTTAAGTCTTGCTGAGCTTTATGCTCACGTTTGCAGTTAACGAGATTTTGCAGGTTACCCTAATGAGGATGGGTTTGACGATGAGGCAACACCCCCTCCAGGGTGTACAGCCGAGTGGGAACCCTGCACGCCGCCATAGTTTGAGTGTGCTAGTGCAAAGTATCCCTGGCATGGAAAACTTTGCTTTTTGCATAGCTAGTGCTGAGAGCGTAGCTATGGTATGTATATATTTCTTTACATCCGCTAGTATTGTGAAAACTTCCGCTGTGTATTAAATAAAAGACTTGGTCTTGTACTTTATTCTGGTTCTATTCTTGTAAACTGTTGGGTGTCGCATCGCACGACACCGCCCAATGAGATCCTCGGATGTGTGGACCCCGGTCCCCACAGACATGGTATCAGAGCTTCGTTGGGAACAGTGTACCGGAAAAGAACATATTTTCAAAAATTAGGAACTTGAGTGAGGAATTAGTTATATGCCGTTATAAGGAGTATTATTAGTATAAGATATAAAGGTGGTAAACTAACTATGTGTTATTATATTCTGTAACGACGCTCCGACATCAGGTAAGAGGTAAGGTACGCCACCGAGAGCGGATCAATCTCGGTAAACTCAGCATACGAGAGGTGGTATGTGAAATTTTCGTGGCTTGGCACGGAAAGTCAATATGAGTCTTTGAAACTTTCCATGTTTCTAAAGAACATATGACACGCGGTACCCCAGCGTGACACAAAGTTAGAGGGAAACCCCGTCGGGTGGTATGTAACCCGATAGTGTGTTCTCATATCTGTGAAAACATGCGAACACGTATGCCCGAGCGTGTATAAGCCGGATCGTACGGGAGTCTTTGCTGTACAGACGTATTTACAGCCATGTACCTCGAGACATGGCCTTGCTCGAGGACGACTCACACCAGAGTCGTATGCATTTACTTTTAGTTATATATTATTGTGACTGCCTGCCGTGTTTCCCCGTGCCGCCCTTGAGGTGCGAAGGTGTGAAAGGGGATTGTTTGTCTTCTGCAGGTAACCTAACTCCGGTAGCAACCCGTGTAGAAGCCGTTTGCAAGGGAACGATATAGGAACCACCTATAGACGTAACCGGATGTACCGGATAGAATTTCCTTTTCGTGAGGCACGTAGTACCGTCAGTATCAAACATGATACTAGACCCTCCCCACCGACAGAATGGTTGCATTGTGTTTTAAGAAAGTCCGACTATCAGATACTGATAATTTCGGGCTCGACTTGATAAAATGGATAGGACCAAGATTCTTGCTTTCTGGTAGAAGTAGCTCAACTTCGCCAGGTTGTAATCTTGGTTAGCAATTAGATGACATAAGCATATCCTACATGAATGGAAAGCTCGTGAAGGTCTCTCCAACTTTTCCGTTGACCATAAAGACAGAAAAGCTTGTTAATCTGTTGAAAACTGGGGTTTACTGTAATTACTCCATATGAACCCACCTTTGTACCGTTTCTGTATTCTTGCCATAACTCACTGTAGAAAAATCCACTACCTTATTGGGATATATGTTTGAGAAGGGTAGGTGGAGATTCACGAGTTTGTTTTGGGGAGTCCTTCCTGATTTTAATTAGAGTTTAACCAAATCAGGAAGTCAGCACAGTAAACTGCATGACTGCTGATGCAAACCAGTCAGCTTTACTGTTGGGTTTGGATAATTATAACCCCTAATCCAGAACAGTGATATGGTTACGCATATACATTTCTGGAAAGCTTAGGAAGCCGTCTATCAACTTTATTTATCACTCCTGACCTGAATCTAGGTGTAGCTATGCCTAATTCCATTTGTCGCAAATTTGGTTCCTGCAGTCCAGAACTTGGAACAGTTTGCACATAATTGTGAATTGATGCATAATACCTTCATGACAAGGTTGTCGTGGTGGAACTTCTTTAGTTCTGGATTGTTAACACGATGTTACTCAATGTTTATTTTGACACTACCTCAATATCTTATCATGATGAACCTGTATAGAATGTGGAGATAAGCCCATATACAGGGGAGGTTCTGTCAAAATTTTCAGAACCCTTGAGTCAACTTGAAACTGGTATAGATTGTTCATACTAGTTCAACAGTGGCTGTATGGGTACAATCTGGAAAGGTTTTGAAGTGTACTACAATTTTTGTATTCAACATAAAGTTTAGTTCTGACTTCTTCTGTATGAAACTTACGGGTTACTGCAGATAGGTCAGATAAACCAGAACTATACTCATTTCCAGATTGCAGCTTTGACTGAACCAATTGATTATGGATATTTCTTTTTGTCCCACATCACCAGTGATTGGGTCGAATACTTAAACGGTGTATTGACATTCGGGTATATTTGTCCACAGATGGCAGCACCAAGAATTCAGTTGCCTAATGGATGGGTGTTCTCAACATGCACCGGGCACGCCGGTTTTCCGGACGTGTTTGCACGGTTGCTCGGCCAGTTTGGCTATTTGGTGTTACCTAGCTATTGGGGCAAGAAGTTCCAGGAGGGCGGTATGTGGAGTTGCACCATCTACGTCGATGTGCCTGCCGGTCCACCGCATCTCGGATGGGCTCCATACTCCATCAAGATCAAAGGATTGATATTAGAAGAAACATGGAGCTACGCCGCAAGTGTTGCCATAGGGAGGTTTTGCAAACTCCATTACCATCATCTGGTGGGTACTCCGTATGAGTTCTTCCCAGTCAACGGCAGGGCTTCTGAAGCCTGGGCAACCCGCTTGCTTGCGGAGGTGGGAGAGCATGGCGAAACATCCGCAACGGCCTTAGCGATGTATGCGGCAGCCTCACATCGCGAGAAGGGTAATCAAAGGACATGCATAAAAGAATTGACAAATAATCTGAAGCAAGCCATGAAGCGAGCAAACCACTTTGAGTGGGCAAATGACGGACTTAGGGATATGATGGCTCCTCTTAATCATCGTTTGAACCTTAGGGAGAATCAATGGCATGACGCTGTTATGGATTTGGCCGCGTCTCGCCAGTAGACTCTAGAGAGGGATATTGATCTGGAGGCAAGCCTACTTTATGGGCACCAACGGGACACACAGTTGAACGTGGTGACTGCAGACAGGGATCAGTCCAGAGTAGAGGCTCAGAGCTGGAAGACCAGCTGTGAACAGGCTCAGCAAGAGAATGAGGCCTGGGGGATGTTTATGATACAAACAGATTGGCAAGCTATGGCTGCCAAGAGGACGTTGATGTTGAACGATGTATCAACTTCTACTCCAGCACCCGTATCAGAGGTGCCTAGCCCTGAAGATGAAGAAGAAGAAGAAGACCCAGAGGAACTTGAATACGTCGAGTAGAGCGTATTGAAGTTAGATGTGGTAGCACTTCCGCCAACACCGGGCGGCATATAGTTAAATGGTTGCTAGTGTTTCTCTTTTGTGACCATGTTTGTGTCATATTATGAGTAATGGTTGTGGTGTCTAGCTAATGAGATGAGTATGACATGTCAGGAAGGCCAAGTATGGTAGAGATGTATGTCCATAAAGGGAATCCATCATTTTGGGTTTACTACTGTAAACTTGGTCTTGAGATGATATATTTTGTATAAAGTTTGTGCTTTATCAATATATGTAAATGTTATGCTTCGTCTATTATTGTCTACCACATTTCTAAGAGAGGATGAACTTGAGGCAATGGGACTTACCGTGTTATTCATTATATTGCAGTATGGTGCGTACTCGTACAGCCTCAGAGGTGGGAGGATCTAGTGGAGGACAGGGGGATGACACACCACCCCCGGGGCAGAATACGCCTCAGACGCAACCACCTCCACCACCTCCAACCACACTCCCCAGGAGTCTCGCGGAAGTTCTCGCGGCAGTGCTCGGCTCGCGCGACGAGCAAACCGAGTTACTGCGGACGTTGGTGCAGCACTCGTCCCGTCAAGGGGGACGACAGGATGATGGACCGCGTCAACAATTTCAGAGTTCCTACTCTGATTTCTCATCGACACACCCACCGGTATTCAGAGAAGCCGATGAACCGTTGGACGCGGATAACTGGCTCCGCACCATTGAAGGAAAGTTCGGTTTACTCGCGGTAACCGAACAGCAGAAGACGTTGTTTGCAGCACAACAACTGCAGGGGTCTGCCGGTGCGTGGTGGGCCAATTACCTTGCCGCACGCCCCGCAGGCCATGTTGTAAGCTGGACCGAATTCCGGGAGGCATTTCGCGCCTACCACATCCCTCCCGGGATTATGAGGAGGAAGCTTCAAGAGTTCCTGGAGCTAAGGCAAGGAGGAAGGAGTGCATACGAATACTCCAAATCATTCAACCACTTGGCCCAATATGCTCAGGACCAAGTGAATACCGAAGATCGGAAGCGGGAATGTTTCTACCGGGGTTTGAACCCCAAGTTGAAGGACAAGCTTGTCCTGTTCAACCGCGGCAGCCTCAACGACATAGTCAATGCCGCTATCATGCAGGAGGACGCTACGCGCGAGCTGTCCTCCGATAAAAAGAAGAGGGGTGCTCCACAGGGCAGCGGAGGTGGTACTCCTCAGAAGTACCGTATGGTGTATCGATCACCATCCGGCCAGAGGTGGCAGCCGCCATCGCGACCACCAATGTTCCGTGGTCGTCAGTTCAATAACGGCGGATTTCGGCCGCAGCAACAACAGGGGATGGTTCCACATGCACTTCCACCTCCACCACGTGCACCGGGATTCCGTCCTCCCCTTCGTATTGGCCAAACCCCGTACACGTGTTTCACGTGTGGACGTACGGGGCACTTCGCCAAGGATTGTCCGCAGAATCGACAAGGTGGAGGGCAATCATCTTACCAGGGGGCTAACCAACCCCGCAACCCGCCCAAGAAGCTAGCCACCAGACCCGGCAACATCCACCACCTCGCCATCGAGGACGTTCCAGAAGGCGCACCCGTGCTCACGGGTACGTTCTCTATCTTCGATCAACCCGTAGTCATACTCTTTGACTCCGGAGCTTCACACAATGTCATTAGTAAATCTTTTGTCGTTAAAAGTCAATTGCCTGTTATCTCCACAAAAACCCATATGTGATTAGCACTCCAGCCGGGAAAACGGTAACAAATAAATTGGTTCCTGGAATCCCACTTAGCCTAGATGGGACCATATATCTTACTTCATTTCTGATATTAGAACATCAAAAGCTTGATATCATCTTAGGTATGGCATGGTTGCAGTACCATGGTGCTATTCTTGATATCATTCCTAGAAAGATTTATCTAAACTCTCCACTCCATCGACCCCAAGTTCTCAATCTTAAGAACACCATTCCATTGGAACCATCTATTCTCCAAACCGAGGTTATAAAACTAGAGGATATTCCGGTAGTATGTGAATACCCCGACGTGTTTCCTGAAGATCTTCCTGGTATGCCCCCAGAGAGAGATATAGAGTTCAAGATTGAACTTGCACCAGGAACAGTGCCAATTTCAAGACCACCCTACAAGATGGCACCTAAGGAACTTGCAGAACTGAAGGAACAATTAACTGAACTTGAGAGCAAAGGTTTTATTCGTCCAAGTTCGTCACCATGGGGTTGTTCTGCACTGTTTGTGGAAAAGAAAGATAAGACCTTGAGGCTATGTGTAGACTATCGTCCACTTAATGTTGTCACCATCAAGAACAAGTATCCACTACCGCGCATTGATATTCTTTTCGATCAATTAGTGGGTGCTAAAGTGTTTTCGAAGATGGATCTTCGTTCTGGTTATCATCAAATTAGGATCCGACCAGAAGATATATCCAAGACAGCATTCTCAACAAGGTATGGACTGTATGAGTATCTGGTTATGTCCTTCGGATTAACCAACGCCCCGGCTCATTTCATGTATCTCATGAACTCAGTGTTCATGCCGGAATTGGACAAGTTCGTCGTGGTCTTCATTGACGACATACTTGTGTATTCAAAATCCGAAGAAGAACATGTTCAACACTTGCATATTGTGCTTCAGCGATTACGGGACCATCAGTTGTATGCTAAGTTCAGCAAGTGTGAATTCTGGATCAACCAGGTGCCATTTTTAGGGCACATCATTTCAGCAGAAGGTATTGCAGTTGATCCAAGCAAGATCAAGCAAGTCCTCAAATGGGAGTCTCCAAAGTCTGTACATGAAGTCCGAAGTTTCCTGGGTTTAGCAGGATATTACCGGAGGTTTATACCCAGTTTCTCCAAAATAGCTAAACCAATGACAGAACTTCTGAAGAAAGGACAAAAATATGTATGGACTGAGGCATGTGAGGCAGGTTTCAAAGCATTGGTGAAACACCTTACAACGGCACCAGTTTTAGCCCAACCAGACACTACCAAAGCATTTGATGTCTACTGCGATGCATCTGGGATTGGTTTAGGTTGTGTGTTAATGCAAGAGCGAAGAGTGATCGCGTATGGATCGCGACAGCTTCGGAACCACGAGCAGCACTACCCGACTCATGATCTTGAACTGGCTGCTGTGGTGCTAGCATTGAAGATGTGGAGGCATTATCTACTGGGTAATTTAGTACACCTCTACACTGATCACAAAAGCTTGAAATACATCTTCACCCAGAAGGATTTGAATATGCGACAAAGGCGATGGTTAGAATTGATCAAGGATTACGAAATTGAGATCCACTACCATCCAGGCAAGGCGAATGTAGTCGCCGATGCACTGAGCCGCAAGTCCCATGTCAACAATCTTTCCCTCACCACAATGGAAGGTAAAGAAGGACAGAGTCTTTACTTGGTTCCATATGCAGCACTCTACAACCTAGCTCTCATTCCTACCATCAGGGAGGATATTGTAGCAGCTCAGAAGGAAGACAAGGGGATGTCGCATATTCGACAAAGAATGATAAAGGGGGAAATGAAATGTTTCCATAGTGACAAAGAGGGTACCATCTGGTTTAACGACCGTATAGTGGTACCCCGAAACATGGAACTTAGAAAGAAGATACTGGACGAAGCTCATTTATCCAAGTATTCCATTCATCCGGGAAGCAACAAGATGTACCAAGATTTGAAGAAGAAATTCTGGTGGACTCGGATGAAGAGAGAAGTAGCTAAATACGTGTCCGAGTGTGATACGTGCCGGCGAGTGAAGGCCGACCATATGAAGGCAGCTGGACAGCTTCAACCTTTAAGCATACCAGCTTGGAAATGGGAGGATATCAGTATGGATTTCATTGTTGGGTTGCCTCCCACTCTCCATAAACACGACTCCATTTGGGTGATCGTTGACCGATTGACCAAGTCGGCTCATTTCATACCGGTCAGCGTGGCATACGATGCGAGGCGATATGCGGAAATTTATATCTCCAGAATAATATGTCTACATGGTGTACCCTGTACCATCATCTCAGATTGTGGGGCTGTATTTGTTTCGCGATTCTGGGAACATCTTCACGATGCACTGGGGACAAAACTGATTCGGAGCTCGGCTTATCATCCTCAGACCGATGGTCAGACCGAACGGGTGAATCAAGTGCTAGAGGACATGCTCCGTGCCTGTGCCATCCACCAGGGAAAGAACTGGGATGATCACCTACCTTTGGCAGAGTTTTCATACAACAACGGTTACCAGGCTAGCATCCAGATGGCACCATATGAAGCTCTCTATGGCCGAAAGTGTCGCACACCCTTGAACTGGTGTGAATCAGGTGAACGGGCAGTGTACGGCATCGACTTAGTAAATGAAGCCGAGGATCGAGTTCGCACTATTCAGGCAAATCTCAAAGCTGCTCAGTCTCGTCAGAAGAGCTACGCGGACAAACGACGTCGACCTCTTCATTTCGAAGTTGGAGATCAAGTTTATCTCCGGGTATCCCCTATGAAGGGTATCCATCGCTTCGGGGTAAAAGGGAAGCTAGCTCCCCGCTTTATTGGGCCATTCGCAATAATCGAAAGATACGGACCTGTGGCATATCAATTGGAGTTACCAACGTCACTTTCAGGAGTCCACAATGTATTCCACATTTCCCAATTACGGAAATGCCTTAAGACTCCAGCTGATATCCGCATAGAGGATTTGGAAGCTCTCCAACCAGATCTCACCTATTCCGAGCATCCAACTCAGATCATCGATGAAAAGACTCGCACCACAAGAAGCCGCACCTTACGTTTCTACAAGATCTTGTGGAGCAACCACAGTGCCGAAGAAGCCACGTGGGAAAGCGAGGAGTATCTTAGAACGAACTATCCGGACTTGTTAGCGGCATATATTCGATAGATCCTTTTTCCTTTGCCTTCTTTTGTAATCTCGGGACGAGATTCTTTTAAGGGGGGAGGAATGTAAAACCCCACTTTTATGGCATGTTAAGTTCATATGGGTTTTGTGATCAACTATTTTGGATCCCCAATATAATAGTACACATGAACTATGCCATCCAAAACTTTTCTTGCACTCTTTGTTAGATTCTTTTATCATGGGTATTAGACTTCACCATGAATCCAAATTATATTCTATTCACCTTTTTAGAATAAGAATTTTTGGATAAGGATTAGTAAGCAATGCACAATGAAGCCCTAATAAGCTCTAAATCAAATATTCAAATTAAGGGCTCTAAATTTTTCCATGAGCTCCTAAATTCCTCAATAGCATGCTTACAAAGTTTCAAGATTTTAGAAACTCATCTACTATTTTTATTGAGGTGCTTGGCAAATTTGAATCAAATTCAAATCTGAATTTTAATTCTTCTCCAACTTCTTTAAACATAAGAATTGAATTCACCATTGTGTTCAGAATAATTCATTTGCCATCTCCACAAAATTTCATGATTTTTGGAGTTGATCTTCTATTTTTAAATGAATTAGTAACTGAACTGTGGGGAGAATCACTGGACAGTGGGCCCCACATGTCAGCTCCCCTTTTAAACGGATCAGCTCAACCCCGACACCTCTGCACCGCCGCGCCCCCGCTCGACACCGCGCGCGCATGCAGCTCCAGCGAGCTGCCTGCCTGCTCGCCGCGGCTCTATAAAAAGCCGGCCGAAGCCCCTTTAATCCTCATCCCCGGTCACAGCTCCACTGCCTCGCCATTTTTCTTCCGCCGCGCGCCATCGCCGCCGCTCGCCACTGCTCCGCGGATGCCGCCGTTCCACGCTGTTTCAAGCCTAGCTCCAAAGAGCAAAAAGGTGCGCCTGATCAAACTCTAGCTCATGGTACAAACCGTTTCCATTATCGTTGAAGCCTGAGCCAGATATTGATCGTTTCCTCTACGGCCGAGGGTAGATAGCTAGCTATGATTTCATGTCAAATTCCTTTTCGACAAGCAATCATCCTTTGCAATTACTTAGAGATAGTTTCTATAGGCCCTAGCGATCCTGTCTGATCAAAAACCTTTAAGGATCATCAAGCAACGGCTCTGAATTTCGAGTTTTGCTCGCCGCCGGTGAGAAAACCTCGGTTCACCGTCGAACTCATGATTCCCGGCAACTCACTCCCTTTCTGCGCCCATATCCTTGAACTCCATCATCCCAGAAAGGTTTTGGAGCAATTCCCAAGTGATTTGAGCTACTCTTTAGAGAGTTCTATGATGCCCGAGCACTCATCGCCGCCACCGCCGTCGCACGACCTTTTCCGGCGAGTTTCAAGACCCATTGACCTCACCACCGTGCTCAGCGACCCCAAAAACCCCCAGGCGGCAAGTTTCCGCGATTCTGGTGCGTTGGATTGGCCGGCAGCGAGGCTCGCCGGAGAGCACCGCCGCGGGAACCCCGCGCGCCGCCCGCGTCGGGAGGTAGAAGACGACGCGGCGGGTCCCGCGTGTCAGCGGCGGTAAATCCCGTCGGATCAGGTGTGGCCACGGGATTTGCTGTGGCTACGCGGTGGGAATCTGTGGCCCCCGTGTGGTTTAAATGCTATTGGTTCATTTTAAAACAGTGGGGCCCACGAGTTAAATCAAATTAGGAAATTATTCCAGAATAGGCTCCAACTTAGAAAATCCATAACTTTCTGTAGGATACTCCAAAATTCTTCAAACAAATTTTGTTCGAAAGATCTCGAGCTCTAGTTTCTGTCAATACCAATTAGGTTCTGTGAAACTCAGAGTTAAATTCTGTAGGAAATAATCTTTCCTAATGCAAATGAAATTTTTCCAGACAAGATATCCACAGGAAAAATCCCCAAAATTCACATAAAATTTATTGTCCTATTCTTGATTATCAGGCAAAATTTGGGAGCCATAGCACCTGTTTAACTCTCTGTATAATTCAATTTCCTTTTTCAGTTATTGAATTTTCACAGCTATTAGGTTGCTTTATTAAGTCCCAAAATTTTACTGAGTCTTCCTTTAGTCATACCCTAGCTCCTGTTAAAGTCTTGGATTTAATTAACCTACTATACTAGTCCTAAATCAGTTACAAACTAAATATTGGTTTAATGTCTAGAAACTCAATCATAAAGTAAATCCAGAAATTCCTACCGAATTAGAAATACAATAACTCCTTCCCCACAGCTTAGAAAATTATGAAACAAATTTTGCTAAGACCTGAACCACTCCCTCCATCTTGATTATCAACTGTTGGCTAGGTTCAAGCTACAGTTTCCTCTCGGAAATTTTTGGAAGTTGATTTGCTTGCCATACTTTCGGAGACCACAATCTGCTATGATCATCTCCTGTTCTTTGCAAGAGCTTTGATCATATTCCCTAGTATCTACCATCGAAGTTCCAGAGCCAATTAAGGTCCCTGTCATATAGTGATCACCATGAATTAATTTATGGTCTTAAACTAAATAAATTTCAAAGTCATTTATATATCCATCTTATCTGCATATCGTATAGTGACCGAAGTCGAGGAGAAGCCAGAAGCCTTGGAAGAGAACCTTCCAATTTTTAACTCAGAACCTGACCTGCAACAAGGCAAGCCCCGGTTTGCATTTAAGTCGTTTATGAGCTTTTGCTTTATCACTATGATGAATAGTATATGAATTGTGCATTACGTTTAGGGTGTATGATACTCCACTTGCATGACCAAAAATCCCAGGGGTTTGTTTGGCACGAGTTACAGTTTGACCTGTAGTAACTGCTTTGCTAATGCATAGAAAATCCGGTAGAAGTCGAGTAGTTGGAATCTACTCGCGAGAGATGTATCTCACAGGATTGGTTGAAAAGAAAATGGTTTAATATAATGAAATTGAGACCGGGCAGGGATTGGATAGGAAGCGGCGAGAATTGAGTCTCGGTCGCATAGCCCTGCCTGTGTCGATTAAGGCCCGTCCGTATGCAGCCCCTTCGGACAAGCTTGAATTGTACCGGCAATATAATGGACATATGGAATCCAATAAACTGATGTAACTTGATAACTGGGGTGTTGAGACCCATTAACTCACCATCGATAGGGGTGGGTTGAGGACAGTAAGGTGTAAATCGGTCGGCAGACACATGAGGTGTTCTGTGCGGAGACCTTCTGTTTGCGGAGGTGAGACGGGCTCAGCCTTTGAGTTTCTTGTGAAAGGTGGCCATATACGCCTAGTAATGAAGTGTTATGTAGGTCCAGGTGTACTCGCTGACACTTCCGAACGACGTATGTGTCGTGTTGTCCGGGTGTGTCTTGATTGCAATCACTGTCCCTCGCAGTAATAGAGTACCACTTGTTCACTGAGCGGTGACGTAGTAAATACTAAAGAAGTCAGAAATTCATATTGTATTGATTTATAATTATTTTGCAACCTTGTATGATTTAGAGATAGTATAATTAAAAGTTTACAATTTCCCCATACTTTAGCTGTAATAGCATTACGTGCTTTGGGCATATCATATCATCGGTAAAGCGTTTCTTGTTTGATTGTGGAGCCCATGATGTGCCGTGCTCGGAGAATGTCATTTGCTACTTAAAACTTGATTATAAGGATCCACTTGTAGGCAAGTCCATTTATGCTATTCCTTACCTATGTTTAGTGTCCCCTTGCATATGTCTAGTGAGACGGTTAAGTCTTGCTGAGCTTTATGCTCACGTTTGCAGTTAACGAGATTTTGCAGGTTACCCTAATGAGGATGGGTTTGACGATGAGGCAACACCCCCTCCAGGGTGTACAGCCGAGTGGGAACCCTGCACGCCGCCATAGTTTGAGTGTGCTAGTGCAAAGTATCCCTGGCATGGAAAACTTTGCTTTTTGCATAGCTAGTGCTGAGAGCGTAGCTATGGTATGTATATATTTCTTTACATCCGCTAGTATTGTGAAAACTTCCGCTGTGTATTAAATAAAAGACTTGGTCTTGTACTTTATTTTGGTTCTATTCTTGTAAACTGTTGGGTGTCGCATCGCACGACACCGCCCAATGAGATCCTCGGATGTGTGGACCCCGGTCCCCACATAGGTATCACTTTCTCCGTGATAATGTTGTAAAAGAAAACATTGTGCTTCATCATGTAGATACCGAACAACAATTGGTTGACATTTTTACAAAACCTTTGGATTTCACTCGTTATTGTTACATTCGTAGTGAAATCGGGGTTATGCATCCTCATGCCTTAAATTGAGGGGGGGTTTTCAAACTTGAGAAGTCTATGTGTGAATCTGAACTTAAAATAACATGAGCATAGTATTTCATACATATATGACATTGTGATTCCTTTTACATGCTGAAAGTTCTTACTACACTACTCGTGTTATACATTTTGTAGTTTTTGCCATCTCTAGTGATTGGAATAATTACTTACACTAAATCCTGTCATGGTCTAACTTTCTTGCTGTTTTGAACTTGTTGCATGCTCATAAGTGCTTTTAATCATAAAGAATTAATCAAGTAATCAACTCAAATGTTGAGTTTTTATGAACAAATATAAGTTGAGAAAAGATCAAGAGAATATGCATGCATCACATTTCTTCTTTTGAGATGGCTTATCATTGCACTTAGATATGAACTTGGAAGAAGTTGTGTATGACTAAAACCATGTCCTTAAGCTTCCGATTGTCAAATGACATAGGCTTGACTTGGTTGGTAAGAATAAGGCAGATGCGCATATAATCTCTTGCAAATATCATATGATCTAAATTTGTGCTTTGAAAAATAACAAAATGCAGCAACAAGTGTCATGGTTTCAGGTTTTGAAATAGTTAAGTTTGTGAGATCATGACATGCTAAATTTGAAATTACATTTGAACTCTAGCATGGCTTACACTACTTTATGTATTTCATTGATGTGATCGTGTAAGTTACTTGATAGTATGACTTGGATGAGCTTTGTTTTATATGTATATGTTATAATATGCTCATAACATTTGAAATTTCTCTTTTACCTTGCTGAATACATTATCAAAGGAGGAGAGATAATATGTGAATTATGTGAATTTTTAAAGATAAGTATGCAAGGGGGAGAAATTGATTATACATTGCACATATTCACAATTGTTTTTGCACATATTCACAATTGTTTTTAGCATGATTCTTCTCAAGGGGATAATTTTTTTTGGCGTGATTCTCATTTTATTTCTGTTTTACAATGGGGGGGGAAATTGTTTTCAAAACTGTTAATGTGAATAAGCCAATGTTCGGATTTTAGATAGTGTTGCCAATGCATTAATCAAGGGTGAGATTGTGAGACCTTTGTGTCTGAATACATTGGCTATGGCGATAAAAGTTTTGAATACTACCAAAACACCTTTATCATCAAGGTTCGACTAGCTTTGGTTAGCTCCGACTCTAGGTCTGACTAGCTTTGGTTAGCTCCGACGCTAGGTCCTGCTAGCTTTGGTAAGTTCCGGTTCAAGGTCCGGTTAGCTTTGGCAAGGTCCGGTGCTTGATCGCAATGTTTCTGCTTTTATCTTGCAATGTTTCGAACTTGCTTCACACTTATGGAAAGGTTGCTTAGTATTCTTTTACTATGTTTTTAGTGGTTAAGGCTGATATCATTTTTCTATGGTTTGCATCATGCTTATGTGAGGGTCTCACGTAAGATGTTGTAGTTTCGGAACTAACGTGAGTCAGGTCGAGGATTTGTGCTCGGAAGTATTGGTTGTTTATTCATGTGCAGGTGTTGCTCGAGTTCAAGACATGGCTAGTGACGGTATCCATTGAACTATTCTTAGGGAGAAGACGAGGTTCAACAACCAAGTTCGGGAGGAATTGTGGTTGAGTTGATCGGGAGGTCGTGCAACATGTTTGAATCAAGAAAAATACATATGAAGGTATCGTGGATTTAATTGTTTCCGCTGCGTAAGATTTTTTAATCTACCATTCACCCCCCCCTCTAGTAGCTTTTCACGTGCTCTTCAATCCTACAGAATAAATCAGCAAGGTGAGACTTAGTTTGAGAAACGAAGGTGATTTTAACTTAATGGCTTGCTGTTTTTTAGATTCTAGTTTTGTTGCCTTATCATCACAAATTTTACTCTTCTAAAAATTCACAATTTTAGCAGGAGTCATAGAAAGCAAAGTGATTTTCTTTCCTTTATGTATGAGAGTATATTTATTACTTCCACCATGATGAATAGAATCCGTATCAAATTCCCAAGGACGACCCAACAAAAGAGAACAAGCATCCATAGGTACGATATAAAAATCAGCAAAACCATTGTAACAACCAATCAAAATGTGTACTCTCTCTGTTTGTGTTATCCGAACCTTACCGTTGTTATTGAACCATTGAATGTGGTATGGATGAGGGTGTGCTCTTGTTGTCAACCCGTGTTTCTTGATGACGTTCGTGTTCACCAAGTTATTGCAGCTGCCTCCATCAATTATAGTGTGTACACGGCAGTCCTTGACGATGAGAAACTTGTGGAAGAGGTTGTATCATTGTAGCTTGTCGTCGGCCTCCACTTTAGAGCTTAAAGCACGCTGCACAATGATGCTCCTATAATTCTCCGTCACTACTGTACCAATGACCTCTTCATCGGAGCCATAGTGTTTGTCATTTGGACCTGCAACATTAGTAGCAAGAGAATATTCATCATCAACATCCGAAGTACAATCATACTCGCCATCGTTGCATGCTATGAATGCTCGTTTGCTCGAGCAATCTCTCATCATGCGACCAAGTCCCTGGCACCAGTGACACTGAATATTGGAAGAGCGAATCGTAGAAGGAGTGGAAGACGAAGGCTTGAATGATGTTGTCTTGTTGCTCACCGGAACGCGAGGTGGAGCAACAGGAGTGGCTCGTTGACCGCCATTGGATGGTGTCGTCACTGCACGGAAACTCGAAGATGGTGCTGTTTTGGTGGTGTAGACATCGAACGTGGTGTGAAGTTGCTCCTCGTGCATTGTTGCTGCTGTTGCCGGCCCAGCAATTTTTTTCTGCCAACATAGTGAGCTGAAACAATTGTTAACAGTATCATCTTCACTGTATTCAGCAATGTCCTGAATTTCACGCCTCAACCCCCCATAAAAACAAGCTATTTTATCATCCATGTCCTCTACAACCCCGCAGCACAACATACCATTTTGTAACTCTTGATAGAACTCCTTTACGAACATGTTAATTTGATCTAAGTGTTGTAATTTTTTGCAAAGGTCCCGCTGAAAAAAAGGAGGAAAAAATCGAACACGCATAACTTTCTTTAATCTATCTCATGTTGGAGAATCAGTTCTAGTTTTAACAAGTTCATTCCACCGTATGATAGCAAAATCCTTAAACTCACTAGTGGCTTGACGAACCCTATGTTGTTTAGGAACAAGATCGGTATTAAAATTTTTGCTCTTCTATCATCTCCCAATCAAGATAAGCTTCAGCATCATAAGCACCAGAAAATGAGGGTATACTTTAGCAAAAGGATCATCAGAAGGGCAATAATATTTGTTATGATGATCATTGTAGTTGAAACGATTATTACCTCTCATACCTCGATGATAGAGTGGAAGTCGTGACTGATCATTATGCTCTTCCATGTCGTACGCATCATATTCACGTCCCTCAGTGAAGGCAGCCAAGCCTCAAAGTATCAAACCGAACAGCAAGATCAACAATTTGGCGAGTCAAGTTCGCCAATGGATCCTCGTTGGTTAGTGGTTTTTGGAGAACACATCTACCATATCTTTCACTGTAAAAGCCCATTTTGGAACAGAACGAGAAGTCAAAAATGATAACTTAATTTTTTTTCTTTTTCAAGTTTAAATTGAATTTCAAATCAAATGAGGGTATGATTATGACTCCTAAAAAACTTAGTGCAGCACATGGATCCATTTTGAGCAAAAGGAGAATAAAGTGCTCATAAACCGTATGTGCAGTAAACCCTAAAAAGGGAATTTTTAAATCAAACTGGATTCTCAAAGTCAAATCTTCCAAGCTTCGAGTTTGAACTCACCAATTCATTCCTTGATTCAAATATCATCTCTACCAATTTTGACAAGGTTTGGATACCATTCACCATTTATTTGAATCAAATCATATGAGCGTATTCAAATTTGAATTCAAATTCAAATTTCACCTTCAACATTATCAAATGCTAATTTTGGTTTCATATTTAAATTATACATGTTGGACTTAACCTAGATGCTAAGTTTCATCATTTTTAGTGATGTTTGTTCTTGTGGGATCCACCTGTCATCTCATCAAGCTGAATCGACTCTGCCTTGCTCTCATTGCCTACCACTGAGGCATGGCCACATGGACACCTCATACCTGCCTGCTTGCTCCCAACATGACTACAGCTCACAGGAGGCAGAGCACATCCTCTCCTGGATATTTTCTTTCCCCAAGGAGCCAAGCCTCTGCCTCTGCTCGTTTCCCTCCCGCAAGAATAGATCCACCCTGCTACCTCTTGCTTGGACGTCGCTCATCATGTGTGGGCCTCTTCTTGCTCCATCAAGCTCGCTGACAACTTCACGCAGACCTCCTTTTCCTCCCTGAAGCACAACACCTTGGCCTCTCCGAGCTTATGACTGCCTCAAGTTCAGTCTCTCCTCAAAAATCCTCTGTTTCGGGCCGCCTTGCACGTCACCGTCGCCCGAAGTCTTCTGTGTGTTTCCTTCAAACCGACGCACCCGAAAAGTTGGCCATCTCCCTCTGAACCTCTCCTCAGTGCTTGTCCCCGTTCTGTGGCCTAATCATGTCGTATTTCCCATGTCTTCTCCAGCGGTCAGCATGAAAAAAAACCAAGCTTCGCCCTAGAAATGTGTCCTAACCGTGGCATCTCCGGTCATTCGAATTAGAGAATAACCTTACAAACCTTATGGCGATTCTCCTCAATGAAGTTCTGAGGGAAATAATAAACCCTAGAACCCGGGACACCTGTTCGCCGCCGTTCCTAGCCACGGTTCACCGTCGAGGTCTATGCTACCTTCGATTTCCATGCGATTTGGTTACCGATTTCAAGTCCCCACCGTCCACTAGTTCCATAGGGTCAAAAATCCGAGCTTCTTACACCAGTTTTTGCTCATGTCCAAGGTGCCATCGTGCTAGCCACTGCCGCCGCTGTGGACAGGTCCCTTCCTGTAGCCGCCACAGCTTGAGACCTTGCCCTACAGGTGTTCCCAAATCCGCTGGGCATTTCAGGTTAAGGTACATCGCCGGAGATCGCTTTTTGGTGCACGAACGGCGGGGGGCCGTAGCGGGCAAGACGCCCATTTTGTCCTATTGAGAGGTTGAAGAGGGTCTGACAATGGACCCGGATGTCCCATTTTTCATCCCTATTGTTCACCCTTTCGGATCTGGTGCGGCTATTTGATCTATTGTGGCCATGCTTTGGGATTTTGCTGCCTCATGTGGCCTCTTTCCCATTGGTCCGGATCATTTTGGGGCTAGGTTTTTATGTGGCAACGTGGAATAACCTTGTGCCCTCCGTGTTGCATCAACCTCATTGGCCCATTCAAATCATGCGGGCCCAGCCCCTATTTACTCAATTTCCTTTTGAAAATAATCCCAGATTCTTGATCAAACTTAGAAAAATCGCATCTCCTCGAATAGTTGACCAATAATTCTCAAATAAATTTGGTTAGACTCCTTATTATCTATATTTTCCAGTGGTGCATTTGCAACAGTATGAAAAATCCATAATTTGTCCTGGATAATTCCATAAAGCAAAAAGTCTATTGAATTAATCCCTGATGATCCCTTCATTGAAAAATTCTCAAATTCGGCCAGACTCTTCTATCTAATTCCTTTGAACTCCAATGAAACTTTCAGATCCATTTGATTTAATTTTCTATGTTCGATTTTGTTCCAAAGCTGTTTGAACATGAACTATTGCAAAATCCAGAAACTTTTTCAGAAAAATGTCCCAACTTCAAAAATCAATATTTCAGAGTAGAATGCTTAGAAAATTATGAAACCAATTACATTGGATCCCTCTTGACCTCCACTAAATAGAAGACTGAGTTTGAGGCATGACAAAACTATAGTTTATTCAGGAAAATTCAGTGAATCATAAAACTTGTTGGATTTTTGTAGACCACCAACCTTCCTTGCATTAGATCAAACATTTCTGGGTGATCCTTCATAACATTACCACTGTAAAATACCCAATCCCAGTGAACCTGTTTAACCCAAGTATTTGATGATGCTCTCTCTAAGTTCAAATACTTTGTCTATTTCACTTCATGTCTAAACTTCTCTATGTTTCCAATTTTGATTTCTTCCTGTTCCTGTACACTACAGCAACAGGACTCTCATTCTTCACTAGTTTTACTCCTTATTAAGTTTGTGCAATGTTTTTCCTTAATCTTCTAAGTTGCAATCTTCCCATTGCATATTTCACATCACGTGGTGATTCTTCTATGCTCCACCTTGATCCCTCTATGTTATCTATATACAACCAAGTCCAGCACTCTACACCATTCAATTTTTATAATTCTTAAAGTTGCACACTTCACTTGTCAATTGATAAGTTATAATCTTTACATATGCATTTTCATATCGATAGCTCACACATGATGGAGATTGATGAGGAGCGCCACTCGGAGGAGGAGGTGCGAGTATGGAGTTCGCTGTGAACAAGTAGGTTCCGGAGCAGCTGCGAGGATGATATGAAGAGGATCGACAAGAAGCTCTACTTGTAGGATCCAACTGAGTATTATTGACATTTGCTTAGTCGCAACCCAAAGCAAGCTCCGGCTTGCATATAACAACCTTTATTAGGTTTTCGTTTGTATACACTATATGTATGAGGTATGTATTGTGCATTAGGTCCGATTCTGATGATACTCCACATGCATGACCAAATAAGCCTTGGAGTGGCTTGGTAGAACATTACTCCATTGTATTACATTGCTATGCTAATGTTTAGTGGAATCGGTAGAAGTCGAGTGGTTGGAATCCACTCGCGAGACAAGGATTTGGGCTCACATGTATATGTTTGAAAATGGTTTATGAATCTGAATATGAGACCGGGCAGAGGTGTAGGAAGCAACAAAACGTGGTGCTGGGTGGGGAGCCTTGCCTGTGTCGATTGAGGACCGATCTGAATGCGGCCTCGCTGAGCAAGTTTGAACTGTGCCGGTGTAACACCCCATCCACTATGGGCCTAGAAGTCATTACTCTGGGCAGCTCTATAGGATCACAGACTAGCCCCATAGACCAACAATAGTCTTTTTTGCGCATATTGTCCTCGCTCGTGCGCACCCAGGAAAACTTCTCGGTCGGTCACCCATCCGCAAATTGCTCTGGGCCAAGCACGCTTAACCTCAAAGTTCTTTGCAGGTTGGCTTCTGGAAAAGAAGTTATACCGTAGTGGCATGAGTATTCTATCAATCCTACTAAGCCTTGAGCCAGGATGTCATAGCCGGTTGCATACTTGCTATATGGGACCAAGAAAACCGATGTAACTCGAGCATCCTTGCATCAAAACTTATACCGTGGTCCCTTGGGGGAAAGATGACAGAAGGTGGAAATCTCCTAGCGGGCAACTCCGACGTGTCTGTGAAGTGGACCTTCTATGAGGATCATAGAACTAGTTCGGCATTGGGATGACAGGTGAAAGGTGGCCACTTATGATGTGATGAGAAGAGCACTGACGTGTCTTCCACCCGGGCATATGTATCATGCACACCGGGTGTGTATTGATTGCAATCACCGTCCCTTGTGGTTACTTTAGTACCGCTTGTTCACTCAGTCGTGACTTAGTAATAAAGAGTAGTTGGAATATTATGAATATGCTTCAATAATTATAATAATTGCATTGCAACTTGTATGGCTTAGTAGTAGCACAATTAAATTTACTATTCTCCAGAGATTTAACTTCTGTGCAGCTTATGCAACTTTGGGCATGTAACAACGTAGACGAAGTGTTTCTTGTTTGATTGTGGAATTTATGATGTGCCATGCCCATGGAGTGCACATCTGCCAAATTAAAATCTGAAAATAAGGATTTACTATTAGGTGAGTCCTTTATGCAATTCAGCTTTCCTATATTTTGAATTCCTGCATATAGAGTTTTATGTTTAGGTGAGACGGTTAAGTCTTGCTGAGCCTTCGCGCCACAATTGCTATATATGTGGTTTTGCAGGTAATAGTTAACTGCTGCTTTTGTGGTTGCCCATGAGACCTCAGACTTTCCGAGGTGTATGGCTCACGAGAGACTTCGCCGCTGCTTCATCTTCTTCGTGATGCTAGTGAGAAGCGTCCGCGGGCATGAACGTCTTCTCTCGTGCTTAGCTAGGTTGAGAGTTTGAGTATATTCTTTCCGCTGCTTATGTACTCCTTATGTACACTATTTTTTACACTTGATTATATTATGAAATGAAAATGTTGATGTATTTTACTATTCTTTTTGTATGTGCTGTTAGGTATCACATCGCACGGCACCACCCAATGCGATTTCTGGAAGTCGGGACTCCGGTCCTTACAGCCTGGTACCAGAGCTGCATTGGGAATAGCACGTGTGAAAATATCCTATTTTTGAAAACTTCCAAGTAGTTGAGTGAGAATTAGTGAGTATGCCCACATAAGGTCTATTATTAGCATAGTTATTAAGGTGGCAATGCTAACATACTTGTTATTATATTCTGTAACGACGCTTCGATGTCAGGTAAGAAGTAAGTACGCCACCGCAAGCGGATCAATTGCAGTAAGCTCACTATGCGAGGGGTAGCATGTGATTGTCCCCCGTGGCTTGGCACGGTAGTTAATATGAGTCTTTGAACCTCTTCATGTTTCTGGGAACATATGAAAACGCTGCTCTCTGACGTGCTTTAGGAAAAAATGTGGATACCCCATCGTGTGGTCAAAAACACGAAACATGCAACTCTTGAACATTCAATGTTCAAAGGGTCGTACGCAATGCTGATCCCTAGCGCAAGAGATAAATTAAGTGGCCACCTATCGTGCGGTTGAAAAGCACATAGTGTGTTTTTTAAGAAACACGCGAAAGCACCTCCTACTGGTGCAGTATTGGGCAAATATGTGGGACCCCCATCAGGTGGTAGAAAACCCAGTCATGTACCTCGAGACGTGGCTCAACTCGGGGCGACCCGTATAGAATGATACGGGACAAATGTTCTTACTTTCATATATATTATTGTGACTGCCTGAAATGATAACCCGTGCGGGCCGTGCCGTACGACACCATAATGAGTGTTCTGTAAATTGAGTGTCTTATGTAGGAACAATAACCATGTTCATCGTATTGCGCTTAGAAAACGTTTGCGAGTGACCATTTATAGTGCCACCGCCTTATACATATATGCCGGTATAATCCGGTTAGGATTTTCACTTTTGTGAGGCACGTTGTACCGACATGTATCCCATCGATGAATTATAAAGTTTGCTGTAAAATGGAAACAATATTTTGTAAGAATATATATATTAGTTATTGAGCTCTGATTTTGAACTAAGTTTCAAAATTGTAAGAGGTTTAAACTCAATAATTCAAAAACCAGAGTGCCCTGTTTTTCTGTCAGCATTTGACCTAAATTTGAAAAGCCATAACTCCCAACAGAAAAATCCAATAAATATATACCATACATGGTTAGGAATACCAGAGAGTTCTCTAAAACTCTTATGTTCATTCCCAAAGCAGACTCTCCTTAGAACATAGTCAAAGTTTCAAATTTATAACCACTGTCAATGTGGACAGAATATGGAAAACAGTTTCTGGACTCTTCACTAATTCGACCATAACTCTTTGTATAAAATTCAAATGGGTTCATATGATACATTTCCAAAAATCTTACGATATGTGTAACAATGTTATAATTTAAATTGCTCTCAAATTTGAATATTATCTATCTGTATACCTGTGCTCAAACCAGCAATATACAAAGGAGGTGCTGTCAAAATTTCACAAAGAATCTGAGAACTTTGTCCAATTTTAAAATTCATATCTTCTCGACAAGAACTGATATGGAGGAAAACAAAAATATTCTGGAAAGGCATTTAAGTGTACTATAACTTTGTAATTCGATGCAAGTCCTCATTTTGCCTCTAAGTGGTTGAAATTTTCGAATTCCTCCAAACTGGTCAGCTGGAACTGCAACTGTCACTGAATTCCAGTTTTCATGTTTGTCACACCCGGTCATCATAAAGATGAACAGACGCTAGTCACATGTACGCCAGGATCAGTTGAATCGTACATGTGTCGACGAAAGTGAAATACCATTACATTGCCATGTTCGAATACATAAATAGTCTTACAGTACGACCCGAAGGTCTACAAATACACACCACAACTATTACAACACTAAACAGTTCATTACTAAAGAAACAAGGTAGGAAAGCGGGGCTTCATCTCCACAGGCAGCCGTTGCGCGTGAGGTCGCCAGCCTAGACCAAGTCCTCCGGGGTTGACGTAGAAGTCCTCCGGTGCCACTTCTTCTTCTTCATATTCTAAAGGAGAATTAAACGCTTGAGTACATAGAGTACTCAGCAAGTGCGGGAAGAGATGACATGAATGGCTAAAGCAAGGGAAAGGCCAAATATGGCTTGGCACTATGCTTAGAACCTATCCTTAGCTTCCAATTATCAATATCATAATTCAATAAATAATCAACACATGATTAAGGATAATGAAAGTACTTGAATCATAATGAACCATCATTTCCCAACCATAGACTAATTATGAACTGGCCCCAAGCCGCTCTTGTCTGTGAGCACGGCTGTCATGACAGTTTTACCAAATCTCTGCAGAGAGTGTACCCTTTCCCCACAAGCAGTGATTTCATACCCTGTTGCCAGGTGGACTAAGTGAACCTCCCCGATTGCCCGTGGTAGCTAACCACATTTCACACTTCCTTTGGTGTGAGGCCAGGAGATCACTACATGGTCTTTACAAAGGTACTCCCGATTAGTGCTAGCCCTCTAAGGTTTCCACCACTGAGGATTCTCGGAGTAACCCTCCGCCCCAGAGCCCCCTCTTGAGCCTTGCGGTTCCAAGAGCAGATCACCCGCCTCATTCCCCGCACCACCCAACCACTAGCAGTTCATCGGGAGAAACCTAATTAATTGACCAAGCTGCCCCATCTCAGTCTCGTGGTGGTACTATAAAGCTTAGTGGCTTCCTCCATAAAATGGTCCTTAGAATCCGGTGGTAACAAACCCCAATCCCGGGTCTCGTGCAAAATGCACCATACCAAAACTAACCAACCACCAGATTCCTATCCACTAACATTATGTATATTCATCACCAAATTAAAGTAACCATAAAGTTGAGCATAGAGCATTTGTATGTAATCCCAATCCCAACATCTAAGCATGGCTAAGCATAAATAAAGCCTATCTACTTCCCAACCCATTTCAGGTAACAAGGAATTATATGGAACAGGGCATGTGAACTTGAAGTAGGACATCAAATTAATTAGCATGCAACTAGCTAAATTCCTAAAATAGGTACAAGATGGTCAAGGGCACTTGCCTTCGTTGAAGACTTGGGTGTTGTCGAAGTCTTGGTCTTGGAGGTTAAGATTTGGGTCGTAATATGACTCTAGACATATACCCAAGCATGGCAAGAATAGAATAAAGCTAAATAAGTAAAGGCACGCAAAACAATACATCACACATACACATAGGCACAAAATCCTACACTAATGCGTCCCTACGAGGTATTTATCATTTATCATGGCCAAGGTGTGCATTTTATATTTTTCCTAGAATTTTGGGATTTTATTATAGCCTAAAACCATTTTTATTGAATTTTCTATAGCAAAAATGTATTTTAAAACCTTTATAATAATTATTCCAGGGACCAAATATATTTTATCTGAACACTACAATTAATTCACAGCATAAAATAGTTTATAACAATTTTTCATAACATTCCTACACTTAATTACCATTTTTATCTAATTTCTACACCTCAAAATACCATTAAAAACCCTATTCAGCAATTAAATAAAAGTTCAGGGGCTAAATAAATAGTTTTCTACACTGTACAGAGTCTAAATACATTATTCTACAAAATTACAGGGGTTAGAATGCTTAATTAAATGATTAAAACCAATTTTTAGGGATCCAGGGGCTAGTCTATAATTTCTGGGGGCTAGATTCGAATTACAGAGAAGTACAGGGGGTAGCAACTAAGTTTGCAGGGGTCTGGGTGCAAATCTGGCGGCGGGAAAAGAGATTCAAACGTGGGCTGTTGGATTTAAATGGATGGCTGGGATTTTATTAACCGAAACGTTATGATCTTCTAATCGTGGCCGTTGGCCGGAAATGGACGGCAGGGAAGCGGCCACGTCGACCCAACCGTCACCAGCGCGGCGCGCGGCGGCGCCCGACGGCCGACGGCGGCGAACTCGCCGGAGATCACCCAAACCAGTGAATTACACCCTGATTCTAAGATCTAAGCGCACAGAAACGAAGAGGGAGAGTAGGTGAACTCACCTAGGAGAGTAGCGGGGCTTGAAATCGGCCGGAGAGGGGTCGGCGACGAGGAATGGCGGTGGTGCTCGTCGGAGTTAGGCGATCCGGCGTTGCAGTGGCAATTCACCCGAGCAAACACGTCCGGCGTGTCCCTGGTGAGGCGGTGATCACGTTAGGCAAGGAAAATGGGGAGGGGGGGGGGCTACGGCGACGGGAACGCGAGCGCCGAGGAGACTCACCGACGATGGAGGTCTAGGGTTCCGGGGAGGCTCGGGTGAGGGGGAAAATGGGGGGCGACGGGTCCTTTATGGCGCGGAGAGGGAATGGTTTGAGGGGCTCGTGCGAAAACCGCCGGAGGAGAGTGGATTCGGGGGGGGGGGGGGGGGGGGGGAACGTGGGCGCGGGGTCGTCGTGGCGCGGCGGTTGCGCGGGAATGAAGGGAGACAGTTGCTCCCTAGGAGTGATGACAAGCGGGGCCCGGGTGGCAGCGGGAGAGAGGAGGGGGGGGGGGGGGTGGGATTCGGCTGGGCCGCAGGAGGGGGAAGGGGAGATGGGCCAGGGGGGAAAAAATCGGCCCAACAGGGGGGGTTTAATTCTTTTCTTTTTCTTTTTCATTTCTTTTCTTTTGATATGAATTCAAATTCAAACGTTTGCTACACGCTTGCACTTCAAAAATTCACCCAGAAATGCATGCTACAATGATCAAGGGTTTGAGCAAATTTTTGTACATAAAATATGGATGTTACAACTCTACCCCCCTTAAAAGAAATCTCGCCCTCGAGATTCGGACGTTCTAAGAGAATAGATGAGGGAAATCCGCCTTGAGAGTCTCTTCTCTTTCCCATGTTGCTTCTGCCTCCGAATGATGCTTCCACTGCACTTTACACATGCGAATGACTTTGTTTCTTGTGACCTTTTCCAGTGTTTCAAGTATCTTGACAGGCTGCTCCACATAAGATAAGTCTTCCTGTACATCCACGGCTTCTATAGGCAATTGCTCTTCAGGCACTCTTAAGCACTTCTTAAGCTGTGACACATGGAACACATTGTGCACGTCTGACAAGTGTGGCGGAAGCTCAAGTTGATATGCCACTTCACCTCGCCTTTCGAGTATCTTGAATGGACCAATGTAGCGGGGTGACAACTTGCCTCTTATTTTAAATCTTCTTAATCCTCTCATAGGTGATACCTTCAAGTACACATAATCACCAACTTCAAATGTGAGATCACGTCTTCGAGTATCCGCATAACTCTTCTGTCTTGTCTGGGCTACCTTTAGATTCTTCCGAATTTCTTGTACTTGTCTTTCAGCCTCTTGTAACACGTCAGGCCCAAAAACTTGACTTTCCCCAGTTTGATTCCAAAACAACGGTGTCCTACATTTTCGCCCATACAATGCTTCAAAAGGAGACATCTTCAAACTGGCTTGATAACTGTTGTTGTAAGAAAATTCGGCATATGGCAGATTCTTGTCCCAACTCTTGCTATTCTTCAAAGCACATGCTCTCAACATGTCTTCTAATATCTGGTTGGTGCGTTCTGTCTGACCATCGGTTTGAGGATGATACGCCGAACTAAAATTCAGACGGGTATCCATTGATTCGTGCAACTTCTGCCAGAATCTTGAGGTGAATTGGGTGCCTCTGTCTGAAATAATCTTCTTAGGAACTCCATGTAAGCATACAATCCTGGAGATGTACAGTTCCGCCAACTTGGGACCATTGTAGGTTTCTTTCACGGGAATAAAGTGAGCCACTTTAGTTAGACGGTCCACAATAACCCATATAGAATCATATCCAGATTGTGTTCTTGGTAGTCCCACAATGAAATCCATACTAATTTCTTCCCATTTCCATTCTGGCACTTTGATTGGTTGCAATAACCCTGCTGGTCTTTGATGTTCCGCCTTAATCAATTGACATGTATCACATATGGCCACATATTCTGCTACATCCTGTTTCATCCCATGCCACCAATATCGATCTTTAAGGTCTTGATACATCTTTGTGCTTCCGGGATGAATGGAGTATGACGAGTCATGAGCTTCTCTTAATATCAACTCTTTAATCTCCTTGACATCTGGAACACAAATCCGCTTTCCAAGCCATAAGGTTCCTTGTTCATCCTCTCTAAAGTTTGGAGCTTTCCCTTTCTTCATCAATTGCTTGATCTCCTTGACCTTCTCATCATTCTTTTGCCCTTCTCGTATATCACGTTCAAGGGTTGTGTCCACTTCCATAGCAACTGCTTCAGCGCTAGACACTAGACATAAGTTTAACCTTGCAAACTCTTCACATAGCTGGGGTTGAAGAGCTTGTACTGACAAGTTATTGCTTTGTCCCTTCCTGCTTAGAGCATCAGCAACCACATTAGCCTTGCCTGGATGATAGTTGATTCCCACATCAAAATCATTTATTAACTCCAACCAACGACGTTGCCTGAGATTAAGATCCGGTTGTGTGAATATGTACTTCAAGCTCTTGTGATCTGTGTATATCTCAGTCCTTTTTCCCATCAAGTAGTGTCTCCATATCTTCAAAGCATGGACAACAGCTGCCAATTCCAAATCATGTGTGGGATAGTTCCTCTCATGTTTCCGAAGCTGTCTTGAAGCATAGGCCACAACATGTCCTTCTTGCATTAAGACACATCCTAAACCATGACCAGAAGCATCACAATAGACCACAAACTCCTTCTGCATATCAGGCATCACCAATACCGGTGCACTGGTCAACCTCTTCTTCAATTCGGTGAAGCTTACTTCACATTCGGGGGTCCACTTGAAAGCAACTCCTTTCTCAAGCAACTTGGTTAGTGGTCGAGAGATCTTTGAAAATCCCTCGATGAATCGCCGATAGTAACCAGCCATACCCAAGAATCTTCGTATATCATGCACACTCTCGGGTGTTTCCCACTTAAGGACATCTGCCACTTTGCCTGGGTCTACTGCTATACCTCCTTCGGATATGACATGCCCCAAAAACGATACCTCCTTTAGCCAAAACTCACACTTACTAAGTTTGGCATACAGTTGATGCTGGCGAAGCTTCTGCAGGGCCATCCTGAGGTGTTCCTCATGCTCTTCTTCAGTCTTGGAATAGATAAGTATGTCATCGATGAATACCACTACAAACTGGTCCAAGTACTCCATGAATACCTTGTTCATAAGATACATAAAATATGTCGGGGCATTGGTCAATCCAAATGACATAACTGTATACTCATATAATCCATATCGAGAGACAAATGCCGTCTTGGGGATATCTGATGGTCTAATCTTCAGTTGATGGTAGCCCGAACGAAGATCAATCTTGGAAAACACACATGCCCCTCTCAACTGATCAAACAAATCTTCAATTCTTGGTAGTGGGTACTTATTCTTGATAGTTACCTCATTTAAAGCACGGTAGTCCACACACAACCTTTGAGTCCCATCCTTCTTAGGTACAAATATAACTGGTGCTCCCCAAGGCGATGAGCTAGGACGAATATACCCTTTTGCCAATAATTCCTCAATATGATCCTTTAGTTCAGCTAATTGTTTAGCATCCATTCTATATGGCCTCTTATATATTGGGGCCGTTCCCGGTACTAATTCAATGATAAATTCAATCTCTCGATCAGGGGGCATACCTGGCAAGTCATCTGGGAATACATCCGGAAATTCTTTCACAACCCTGATGTCTTTAGTACTCTCAAGATGGTTGAGTTTTACTACTGCCTCTTGTGTCTGACCTGGTTTGAATTCCACTGTAGTGCCATCTGGGTGTGTTAAGCAGACTGTTCTAGTTGCACAATGAATGACTCCTTGATTCTTCGTCAACCAGTCCATTCCCAGAATGATATCTAATCCTTGTGAGTCAAACACTATTAGGTTGGCCCAAAAGACTACCCCCCTTATGTTTATACTCACTTTTCGGCATAGATGCCTTGCCACCATCTCTCCTCCAGGAGAGTTTATCAATAATGGCCCATTCAAGAATGTAACTACCATGTCATGCTTCTTTATGAAATCCTTGGATATAAATGAATGTGTAGCACCCGAATCAAACAATATGGTGGCGGGGTGGGAGTTAACAGAAAACATACCGATCACCACATCAGGCGCTTCCTGTGCTTGCTCCAGAGTCACATGGTTGACACGGTCAGATGGGTTCTGTTGCTTCTTTGGACAACTGCTGGCATAGTGTCCCCATTCTCCGCACTTGTAGCATTGTACTCCCGCAGCATTATTTGGGCCCTTGTCGCCTCCTGATTGGTTTCTTGGGGGTTGGCCACTTGGACGGTTAGCTGGAGCTGAAGGGCGGGGCGGCTGCATCTGCTGACGAGGGGGTTGCATTGGCTGGCGTGGTGGCTGCTGCTGTTGCTGCTGCTGCTGGCGCATTTGGTGGTTGTAGGGAGTGGGTGGCCTGTAGTTGGAGTTTGGGTACCTCTGTCCCGAGTAGTTCATGGGACGGGTCATTTGGTTTGCAGGCGGAGGGTTAAGACGGGGGCGCACATTGCTGCTAGAGGCATGTGCCATAGTCAACTTCCTTTTTCTTTCTTCATCATCTAGTTCCTTCTTAGTCCACTCCACTTCAAAGGCTTTGTCAACCAGCTTCTGGAAGTCGCCGTAGTCGCTGGAAGACATGGCAAACTTTAACTCCTTGTCCAACCCATTCTTGAAGCGGAATTGCTTTTTGGAGTCAGTGTCCACGTCGGTTGGAGCATAGCGGGACAACTGAGTGAATGCATTCAGATAGGCCCTCACAGTCATACGGCCTTGCTTTAGCATCAGGAACTCTTCACGCCTGGCTTGTATCTCTCCTTCAGGTACGAAGTGATTACGGAAGTTGGCTCGGAATTCTTCCCATGTAATATTTTCTAGGTCCTGGTGGGCTTCGGTGAAGGCAGTCCACCAGTCAGCTGCTGGCCCTTGGAGTTGATGGGAGGCCAACAATACCTTCTCTCTTCCTCCGCAGTGAATGAGCCTCAGTTTGCTTTCAACAGTTCGGAGCCAATCCTCGGCCTCCATCGGTTCAGTAACGGTGGCAAAAGTGGGTGGGTGAGTGTTGAGGAAGTCCCTTAGGAAGGACCTAGGCGGGAAAGGTGGTGGTGGCGGAAGGTTGTAGTGAGGGGGTGGTGGTGGTGGGGCTTGCTGCAGGTTGGTGACAATTTGGGTGAGGTTGTTAAGTAACTGAGTCTGAAGAGCCATCATCTGTTGCATTTGTTGAGAGGCTGGGGCTCCTCGAGCACCCCTTGCATTCCATCCAGGCACACCTCCAAGTCCTTCATCTTGGGGCACAGCACCCCTTCCACGACCTCTACCTCTACCTCTTCCAGACATCTGTGTAGGGAAGAATTGAAATTTTAGAACAATAGATGAGATAAGAAAGGATACGCTAGGGTAACACGGTCCCAACTATATGCATCAAGGGTAATAGATATAAAGCAAGTTCATTAATCAACTAGTGTGGAGGTGGACAAGATGCCTAAGCATTCCACCACTCACATGACACATAAACAAGTCTAAAGACATGGATGTGGACAGGATGCCGAAGCATTCCACAACTCATGTCGCACCCAACACACACAACATAAAGCAAATTACTAGCATAACAACATAAACGACACAACTCAAGACTAGGAAGGGCGTAGCTACACGCTCCTACAAACTAAGGATAACTGTCATGAGTCGTCCAGCGGGGAAACGAGTCCACTCCTACTCGTCGGAGTCCTCCTCAACCTCCATCTACGGGTCTTCTTCTTCTGATTCTTCTCTTGAGTTCTCGGGGGAGTTCATGCGACGGTCTGGAGAGTTCGGGTCCCAAGGCTCCACGTCCGAAGCGTACTGAGAAGAGTTAGGATCAGCTGCAGTGATCCTCGCATAGCGTCGGCGAAGTCGCTCGTAGCGGTCGACCAGGTCCCTGCTGTCCTGCAGCTCCTGCTGACAACGCTGGAGTCGGGAAGACAACTCCACAACGTCGTCCACCAGCCTCTCGCACTGGGGGTGAGTCAAGGGCCCCTCGACGTCACGTCCAGTGAAGGCGACCGTGCCACTAGGGCGCTGAGGGGTGTACGCGTGCTCCGTGCACCCAAGAAGGAACCTGTGGGCGTGGCTCCAGTAGGTAGTCGCCTCCCACGTGGCGTCCTCCTCAGCCGCACGCTGGGAGCTCCTCCAGGCCGGAGAGAAGTGAGAGTGTAGCAGCTCCGAGTCGTAGTAGACGGCCATCTGAGAACTCCACTCTAGCTCACCAGTATAGGGTGCAAAGACCCTAGTGGAGTGGTAGACCAGACGAACACGGTACTCACGGTACCCTGCAGCTCGAAGAAGAGAGCGAAGACGGACACGCATCCTCGAAGCAGCACTCCCAGTGGAGAACAACGTCGTCTCCCTCCTGGGGGCGTAGGGTGCGGAGCGACTGGCTAGGGCGTTACGTGGAACACGACCCCCAGTCGAATTACGAGCCGTCTGCTTGGTTCGCGCCATCTACAAACATTTGAAAAGAATAGAGTGAGATTAATAATCCATAAATTAAATTAGAATAAAGCAAATAGCATAGCAAGATAAGAAGCACAAGGTTTGAGATAGAGAGCACAAAATTTTGGAAATACTATTTCATAAGAAAATAGTATAGTCCTTAATTTTCGGCCATTTCTAACTAGGCTTGCGTCCTACGGGCAACACGGCTCTGATACCACTTTGTCACGCCCGGTCATCATAAAGATGAATAGACGCTAGTCACATGTACGCCAGGATCAGTTGAATCGTACATGTGTCGACGAAAGTGAAATACCATTACATTGCCATGTTCGAATACATAAATAGTCTTACAGTACGACCCGAAGGTCTACAAATACACACCACAACTATTACAACACTAAACAGTTCATTACTAAAGAAACATGGTAGGAAAGCGGGGCTTCATCTCCACAGGCAGCCGTTGCGCGTGAGGTCGCCAGCCTAGACCAAGTCCTCCGGGTTGACGTAGAAGTCCTCCGGTGCCACTTCTTCTTCTTCATATTCTAAAGGAGAATTAAACACTTGAGTACATAGAGTACTCAGCAAGTGCGGGAAGAGATGACATGAATGGCTAAAGCAAGGGAAAGGCCAAATATGGCTTGGCACTATGCTTAGAACCTATCCTTAGCTTCCAATTATCAATATCATAATTCAATAAATAATCAACACATGATTAAGGATAATGAAAGTACTTGAATCATAATGAACCATCATTTCCCAACCATAGACTAATTATGAACTGGCCCCAAGCCGCTCTTGTCCGTGAGCACGGCTGTCATGACAGTTTTACCAAATATCTGCAGAGAGTGTACCCTTTCCCCACAAGCAGTGATTTCATCCCCTGTTGCCAGGTGGACTAAGTGAACCTCCCCGATTGCCCGTGGTAGCTAACCACATTTCACACTTCCTTTGGTGTGAGGCCAGGAGATCACTACATGGTCTTTACAAAGGTACTCCCGATTAGTGCTAGCCCTCTAAGGTTTCCACCACTGAGGATTCTCGGAGTAACCCTCCGCCCCAGAGCCCCCTCTTGAGCCTTGCGGTTCCAAGAGCAGATCACCCGCCTCATTCCCCGCACCACCCAACCACTAGCAGTTCATCGGGAGAAACCTAATTAATTGACCAAGCTGCCCCATCTTAGTCTCGTGGTGGTACTATAAAGCTTAGTGACTTCCTCCATAAACCGGTCCTTAGAATCCGGTGGTAACAAACCCCAATCCCGGGTCTCGTGCAAAATGCACCATACCAAAACTAACCAACCACCAGATTCCTATCCACTAACATTATGTATATTCATCACCAAATTAAAGTAACCATAAAGTTGAGCATAGAGCATTTGTATGTAATCCCAATCCCAACATCTAAGCATGGCTAAGCATAAATAAAGCCTATCTACTTCCCAACCCATTTCAGGTAACAAGGAATTATATGGAACAGGGCATGTGAACATGAAGTAGGACATCAAATTAATTAGCATGCAACTAGCTAAATTCCTAAAATAGGTACAAGATGGTCAAGGGCACTTGCCTTCGTTGAAGACTTGGGTGTTGTCGAAGTCTTGGTCTTGGAGGTTAAGATTTGGGTCGTAATATGACTCTAGACATATACCCAAGCATGGCAAGAATAGAATAAAGCTAAATAAGTAAAGGCACGCAAAACAATACATCACACATACACATAGGCACAAAATCCTACACTAATGCGTCCCTACGAGGTGTTTATCATTTATCATGGCCAAGGTGTGCATTTTCTATTTTTCCTAGAATTTTGGGATTTTATTATAGCCTAAAACCATTTTTATTGAATTTTCTATAGCAAAAATGTATTTTAAAACCTTTATAATAATTATTCCAGTGACCAAATATATTTTATCTGAACACTACAATTAATTCACAGCATAGAATAGTTTATAACAATTTTTCATAACATTCCTACACTTAATTACCATTTTTATCTAATTTCTACACCTCAAAATACCATTAAAAACCCAATTCAGCAATTAAATAAAAGTCCAGGGGCTAAATAAATAGTTTTCTACACTGTACAGAGTCTAAATACATTATTCTACAAAATTACAGGGGTTAGAATGCTTAATTAAATGATTAAAACCAATTTTTAGGGATCCAGGGGCTAGTCTGTAATTTCTGGGGGCTAGATTCGAATTACAGAGAAGTACAGGGGGTAGCAACTAAGTTTGCAGGGGTCTGGGTGCAAATCTGGCGGCGGGAAAAGAGATTCAAACGTGGGCCGTTGGATTTTAAATGGATGGCTGGGATTTTATTAACCGAAACGTTATGATCTTCTCATCGTGGCCGTTGGCCGGAAATGGACGGCAGGGAAGCGGCCACGTCGACCCAACCGTCGCCAGCGCGGCGCGCGGCGTCGCCCGCCGGCCGACGGCGGCGAACTCGCCGGAGATCACCCAAACCAGTGAATTACACCCTGATTCTAAGATCTAAGCGCACAGAAACGAAGAGGGAGAGTAGGTGAACTCACCTAGGAGAGTAGCAGGGCTTGAAATCGGCCGGAGAGGGGTCGGCGACGAGGAATGGCGGCGGTGCTCGTCGGAGTTAGGCGATCCGGCGTTGCAGTGGCAATTCACCCGAGCAAACACGTCCGGCATGTCCCTGGTGAGGCGGTGATCACGTTAGGCAAGGAAAATGGGGAGGAGGGGGGGCTACGGCGACGGGAACGCGAGCGCCGAGGAGACTCACCGACGATGGAGGTCTAGGGTTCCGGGGAGGCTCGGGTGAGGGGGAAAATGGGGGGCGACGGGTCCTTTATGGCGCGGAGAGGGAATGGTTTGAGGGGCGCGTGCGAAAACCGCCGGAGGAGAGTGGATTCGGGGGGGGGGGGGGGGGGGAACGTGGGCGCGGGGTCGTCGTGGCGCGGCGGTTGCGCGGGAATGAAGGGAGACAGTTGCTCCCTGGGAGTGATGACAAGCGGGGCCCGGGTGGCAGCGGGAGAGAGGAGGGGGGGTGGGATTCGGCTGAGCCGCAGGAGGGGGAAGGGGAGATGGGCCAGGGGGGAAAAAATCGGCCCAACAGGGGGGGTTTAATTCTTTTCTTTTTCTTTTTCATTTCTTTTCTTTTGATATGAATTCAAATTCAAATTCAAACGTTTGCTACACGCTTGCACTTCAAAAATTCACCCAAAAATGCATGCTACAATGATCAAGGGTTTGAGCAAATTTTTGTACATAAAATATGGATGTTACAATGTTGCCTTTGCCATTTGAGCTTGAATTCATTTCCATGCTTCATTTTTCACCCCGTTAACAGTTGATAAACACTATTTCGGTCCTCATTTTCTGTTGGACTTTCGAAATCATATTCGAAAGTTTCCGATTCATGTGAATGAGGTTTTGAAAAGGAATACTTTGCTGAAAGTAACTATTAATGATATTCCACTTCCAATCTTCATTCTATCTGGTCTAGGAATTATCATAGGACAGATGATACTCATTGTAAAATGTGGAATATATCCAGAAACTTTGTATCTAGGGAGATCCTTGGCTCTGCTATAAACATCTATTCAAAATTTGAATCTATTACACCATCAAATCAGTCTCATTTCCAGTTGTCGAAGTTCATCATCATGATCCATCTTGCATACAGTATATATCATGTTGTGCTATTTGTCTAAACACATGTGAATAACTATTCAAAAGCCTGGAAGATTCTATCCAACTTTCATATCCTTCGACTCTTCAGATTTAGCCTCCAACACCATAAGACCTCTTATAACTTCCTAGTTGCTAAATCTGTCCAAGCCGGAAGAGTTCACCAGTTTCGCTCTCATCTTCCTTCGACCATAACTTTCAACTTGATTAGTATTGATCAAGGTCTATGTGGATACTTGGTGTTAAATTATGAAAGTTACTAGATTGGAACTTAAAGGGAAAGGAGTGCAATCGATTTAATCATGATGTTCAATCAACTACCATTGTACAACGGATTATGTTAACACCCAGCGACGAAATGGAATTGTGTCTTCAGGTCATCAAAGACTGAGTACATGATCAGTTCAAAATAAAGAAAAAATTAAGTTTCTGCAGTTTTTCCCATCATTCTGGCTAATACTCTTATCCTAGATTCATGAACTTGGTCAAGTCATAAAGGTAACATTCCTTGTTAGCACCTCTTTGTGCTCAAGTTGTCCACACCTTGCCAAGTTGAGATATTTCTTAATATTGTTGAATTTCCTTACTCATTCTTGCTCACAATCTAAAAGATGATGCATCATACATATTGTAAATCATGAAACATGCACAACCGCGCATGTGCAACACCTTGTATGCACCATACACCTGTATCATTGTGCACCATACATATGCACCATTTGCACCATACCATATGCATGTCCATTGCACCAAACTACATGTGATGCATCATGAAGCATCATGACTAATGAAATAAGCAAGATATGATGCATTGATCGATACTAAAAATCTGAGCAAGATTGTGTATCTCTTTTCCAACAATTATGTAATGTCGAATGACCTGGATCTTCTCACAACCCTTGTGTTTTATCCATTGTTGCTTAGTCCTTTTCCATTGAGTAATATAGGGAATCTGATTACTCATTGACCTTTCTAGCTAAGCAAAGGCTTGAACCTTCATCCTTGACTTGTTTAGGTTCAGGTACCTTGATTGTTAAAACTGTACTGTCATTCACCATGAGATCATTATTAACGAATCGATCTTGTAAAACTCTTGATTCTCTTTACTCGTGAGGGTACCATTTGATTGTTAACCTCGCGAAGCTCCTTGAACTTGATCTGAATTCTCAATTTGATATATGGTAACACGTATACATCAAAAACCATGTGGTTACCATATATATTTGAGTCTTTGTTGTTTGACAAACATATGAGGAATTGGATATTTAATCCCCGTATGCCACCGCAAAGAGTTTGATTCCTCTCCACTTGTTGAGATACTAATTCCTTACGAGTTTAGTCACCCATGGCTATTCTCAGGAAACACCTTGATTCATGTCGGGGAAATACTACATTAAATTTATAAGGGCTCATACGAAACAAACCAAGAAAACAAGAACACTTACATTGCCAATTCGAAGCTATCCAGATGATCAAAATAAGCGAAGGGAAAATGTGGATTCTTCTAATCTAGATTTGGATAGTAGAGTACATATTTGCAATGTAAAGAAAGCCTTACGAGAAACAAATGGAAGTTTGAGTACCCCGTCAAGCTTATCAAGATAGGACTCGAGTCCATAGAAATTCAATTTGAAGTTCGAGAACCCCATCATACTCAAGTAATGGCATCCTCGAAGGTGCTACGTGAAGACAAGAAGTTAGCGCTAATCCTATCAATCAAAGATGTTATCATATCCGCTTGTTCAACTCTCTTTTACCATTGTTCCCTATTCCATTCCTTTTTCCTCCATTAGAATCTCGGGATAAGATTCCTTTAAGGGGAAGGGCTGTAAAAGCCCATTTTGGAAAAGAACGAGAAGTCAAAAATAAGAACTTAATTCTTTTCTTTTTCAAGTTTAAATTGAATTTCAACTCAAATGACAGTATGATTATGACTTCTAAAAAACTTAGTGTAAACCTCAGCACAAGGATCCATTTTGAAGAAAAGAAATTTTAAATGAGAATAAAGTGCTCACAAAGCATATGTGCAGTAAACCCTAAAAGGGGAATTTCGAAATCAAATTGAAGTCTCAAATTCAAATATTCCAAGCTTTAAGTTTGAACTCACCAATTCATTCCCTTGGTTCAAATATCATCTCTACAAATTCTAGCAAGGTTTGGATACCATTCACCATTTATTTGAATCAAATCATATTAGCGCATTCAAATTTGAATTCAAATTCAAATTTCACCTTCAACTTTGTCAAATGCTAATTTGGATTTCATATTTAAATTCTACATGTTGGACTTAACCTAGATGCCAAGTTTCACCATTTTTAGTGATGTTTGCATAGTGTTTAAAATCAACAGAGGAGTTTAATATTCTTGTGGGACCCACATGTCATCTGCTCAAGCTGAACCGACTCTGCCTTGCTCTCCCTGCCTGCCACCGAGCCATGGCCGCATGAACACCTCCTACCTGCCTGCTTGCTCCCAACATGACTCCAGCTCACAGGAGGCAGAGCACATCCTATCCTGGATATTTTCTTTCCCCAAGGAGTCAAGCCTCTGCCTCTGCTCATCCCCCCCCCCCCCCCCCCCGCAAGAACAGAGCCACCCTGCCGCCTCATGCATGGATGTCGTCCATCACGTGTGGACCTCTTCTTGCTCCATAAAACTCGCTGACAGCTGTGCGCGAACCTCCTCTTCCTCCCTGAAGCACAACACCATGGCCTCTCCGAGCTTATGACTGCCTCAAGTTGAGTTCCTCCTAAAAAATCCTCTATTCCTGGCTGCCTTGCGCCTCACCGTTGCCCGAAGTCTTATGTGCATTTTCCTTCAAACCGACGCACCCCAAAGGTTGGCCACCTACCTCTGAACCTCTCCTTAGTGCTTCTCCCCATTCTGTGGCCTAACCACGTCATATTTCCTATGTCTTCCCCGGCGGTCAGCATGAAAAAAAAAACCCACCTTCGCCCTAGGAATTCATCCTAACCATGGTGTCTCTGGTCATTTGAATTAGAGAGTACCTTACACACCTTATGCACATTCTCCTCAATGCAATTCCGAGGGAAATAATCAACCCTAGAACTCGTGACACCTGTTTGCCGCTGTCCCTAGCCACGGTTCATAGTCTAGGTCTATGCTACCTTCAGTTTCCATGCGATTTGGTTACCGATTCGG
The DNA here is from genome assembly GCA_036927565.1 of Tuctoria greenei. Classification (NCBI taxonomy): domain Eukaryota; kingdom Viridiplantae; phylum Streptophyta; class Magnoliopsida; order Poales; family Poaceae; genus Tuctoria; species Tuctoria greenei. The sequence continues at coordinate 49,435,756 of JAYESD010000009.1, forward strand.
AGTCCCCACCGTCCACTGGTTCCTTGGAGTCAACAATCTGAGCTTGTTACACCAATTTTGCTCGTGTCCATGGCGTCGCCGCTACCACCATCGACAGGTCACTTCCTGTAGCTGCCGCAGCCTTAGACCTTGTCCTACATGTGTTCCCAAGTCCGCTGGGCATTTCTGGTTAAGGTATGCCGTCGGAGATCGCTGTTTGGCGCCGGAACAGCCGAGTGTCATCGTAGGCAAGACGCCCATTTTGCCCTATCGAGAGGTTGAAGATGGGTCTGACAGTTGACCAAGATGGCCCACTTCTCAGCCCTATTGTTCACTCTTTCAGATCAGGTGCGGCTATTTGATCTATTGTGGCTACAGTCTGGGATATTGCTGCCTCATGTGGCCTCTTTCCCATTGGTCCGGATCATTTTGTGGCTGGTATTTAATGTGACAACGTGGATTAACATTGTGTCCTCCGTGTTGCATTCCTCATTGGACAATTCAAATCGTGCAGGCCCAACCCCTGTTTACTCAGTTTCCTTTTGAAAATAATCCTAGATTCTTGATCAAACTTAGAAAAATCACATCTCCTCGAATGCTTGGCCAACAATTCGCAAATAAATTTGGTTAGACTCCTTATGATCTCTATTTTCCAGTGGTGCATTTGCATCAATATGAAAATCCATAATTTGTCCGGAGTATTTCCATAAATAAAAAAGGCTATTGAATTAATCCTTGATGATCCATTCATTGAAAAATTCTCAAATTTGGCCAGACTCTTACATCTAATTCCTTTGATCTCAAGTAAAAACTTCAGATCCAATTGAATGATTTGCTATGTGCAATTTAGTTCCAAAGCTTTATGAACATGAAATCTTGCAAAAACCCAGAAACTTTTTCAGAAAAATGTCCCAACTTCAGAAATCAATATTTCATAGTATAATGCTTAGAAAATTATGAAACCAAATTTGTTGGATACCCTTGACCTCCTCTAAACAAAAGGCTAACTTTGAGGCATGACAAAACTTTGAGGCTAAACGAAAATTCAGTGAAGCATAAAGCTTGTTGGATTTTTGTAGACCATCAACCTTCCTTGCATTAGCTCAAACATTTCTGGGTGATACTTTATAACATTATAAAGGCACTGTAAAATACCCAATCCCAGTGAACATGTTTAACCCAAGTATTTGATGATGCTCTCTCTAAGTTCAATATTTTGTCTATTTCACTTCATGTCCAAACTTCTCTATGTTTCCAATTTTGATTTCTTCTTGTTCCTGTACACTACAGCAACAGGACTCTCATTCTTCACTAGTTTTACTCCTTATTAAGTTTGTGCAAAGTTTTTCCTTCATCTTCTAAGTTGCAATCTTCCCATTGCATATTTCACATCACGTGGTGATTCTTCTATGCTCCACCTAGATCCCTTTATGTTATCTATACACAACCAAGTCCAGCACTCTACACCATTCTATTTTCATAATTCTTAAAGTTGCACATCTCACATGTCAATTGATAAGTTATAATCTTGACATATGCATTTTCATATCGATTGCTCACATATGATGGAGATTGACGAGGAGCACCACTCGGAGGAGGAGGCGCGAGTATGGAGTTCGCTGTGAACAAGTAGGTTCCGGAGCAGCTGCGAGGATGATATGAAGAGGATCCACAAGAAGATCTACTTGTAGGATCCAACTAAGTATTATTGACATTTTCTTAGTCGCAACCCAAAGCAAGCTCCGGTTTGCATATAACAACCTTTATAAAGTTTTCAATTGTATACACTATATGTAAGAGGTATGTATTGTGCATTAGGTCTGGTTGTGATGATACTCCACATGCATGACCAAATAATCCTTGGAGTGGATTAGTAGAACAATACTCCATCGTATTACATTGCTATGCTAATGATTAGTGGACTCGGTAGAAGTCAAGTGGTTGGAATCCACTGGCGAGACAAAGATTTGGGATCTCAGGAGAGTAGGAAGCAATAGAACATGGTCCTGGGAGCGGAGCCATGCCTGTGTCAATTGAGAACCGATCCGTAAGCGGCCCCGCTAAGCAAGTTTGAAATGTCCCGGTGTAACACCCCAGCTACTATGGGCCTAGCGGTCGTTACTCTGTTAAGCTCTATAGGATCACAGACTAGCCCCACAAACCAACACTAGTCTTTTCTACGCATTTTTTCCTCACTCATGCGCACCCAGGAAAACTTCTCGGTCGTTCACCCATACGCAAATTGCTCTGGGCCAAGCACACTTAACCTCAGAGTTCTTTGGAGGTGGGCTTCCATAAAAGAAGTTATACTGTGGTGGCATGAGTACTCTATCAATCCTATTAAGACTTGAGCCAGGATGTCATAGCCGGTTGCATACTTGCTATATGGGACCAAGGAAACCGATGTAACTCGGGCATCCTCGCATCGAAACTAATACCATGGTCCCTTGGGAGAAAGATTACAAAAGGTGGAAATCTCCTAGCGGGCAACTCCGACGTGTCCGCGTAGTGGACCTTCTGTGAGGATCATATAACTAGTTCGGCGTTGTGATGACGGGTGAAAGGTGGCCACTTATGACGTGATGATAAGAGCACTGACGTGTCTTCCACACGGGCATATGTATCGTGCACACCGGGTGTCTACTGATTGCAATCACCGTCCTTAGCAGTAGCACAATTTAATGTACTATTCTCCAACGATTTAACTTGTTGCAGCTTATGCAACTTTGGGTATGTAACAATGTAGATGAAATGTTTCTTGTTTGATTGTGGAATTTATGATGTGCCATGCCCATGAAGTGCACATCTGCTACTTAAAATCTGAAAATAAGGAATTAGTATTAGGTGAGTCCTTTATGCAATTCAGCTTTCCTATGTTTAGAATTACTGCATATAGAGTTTCATGTTTAGGCGAGACGGCTAAGTCTTGCTGAGCCTTCGTACTCACGGTTGCTATATATGTGGTTTTGCAGCTAATAGTTAATTGTTGCTTTTGTGGTTGCCCATGAGACCTCGCACTTTTTGAGGTGTATGGCTTACGAGAGACTTCGCCGCCGCTTTACCTTCTTCGTGATGCTAGTGAGAAGCGTACACGGGCATGGACGTTTTCTCTTGTGCTTAGCTAGGTTGAGAGTTTGAGTATATTCTTTCTGCTGCTTATGTACTCCTTATGTACACTATTTTGTACACTTGATTATATTATGAAATGAAAAATTTGATGTCTTTTACTATTCTTTTCGTGTGTGCTTTTGGGTGTCGCATTGCATGGCACCACCCAATACGATTCCTGGAAGTCGGGACTCTGATCCTTACATTCACCATTTTACGTAACTTAGCAACTTCATCATCTCCTGCCATTGTTAGTAGTAAACAAAAGACAACAAAAAGATGTTATCCCTATCAACTACAAAGGACAATCAGAATGTGTAAAGTGGAAGGAAAAATAGTCTCCCTCTCTCAATCATCTTACCGCGGTCTTATAAGTGTTCTTACCGATACAGAATGTGGTGTGGACGGTAAGATGAACCAATGAAGCGTGGAGTGATTGCAATGGTACCTGTTCGTCTCAAGAGAAAAGTGGAGCTTGGATGGCACAATATGATGGCTAATGAGCAAAAAAATTAACAATAAAATAAAGTTGAATAAGAATTTAATGTAGGAAACTATTGCTGGTTAACCAAGTGTTCTAGGCTTAGCACAACACAAGGAAGTAGCAAGGAAATAGAAAGCAAAAAGATATAACCAACAATCACAGCACAAGTGGTATAGACCAATTGCTTAAATATGTGTGCTCTTCACATTTTTTTCTTCTTTGTTCTATATTTTGATTTTTTTTGTTTACTCAGGAGCACGAAAATAGGGAACACACAACTCGATTATATGTAATACATGGCCTATAGAAAATCAGGAAGATTCTTTAAAATTCATGTTCAAACTTTGGAGGACGGATATCATATCTTTTGAGGGTAATTAGCCAATCTAATTTCGCCGAATGCGGCAAAGAGGCAAAAATCGGATGCAAAATTTTGTGTCGATCAATTTGAAAAAAAAATCGCCCGATTACGAGTTTGTATGCGAAAGTTATGATCGTTTAAGGTAGGTTGTCCGACTTACGGTTTTTGGATGTTGATTCCAACTCGGTTTGAGAACATATCTCGCAATCGGATATGAAAATGTTTCGAGATTTGCACAACAATTGATGGGATGGTGTGTGATGATTCAAGGAGGACTGGAGGTTTGTCATCTAATTTAGGGCTGGCGATAAGGGAGTTTACGCAAGGCGGCTACCTAGGGCAAACCGATGATCGTGCATGATCGGTTTATTGTTTAGGAATAGGTGTCAAACAGAAAGAAAACAAGGATGAAAAACGATAACTATGACCAGAAAATACAAAGGTAAACTAGCAACAAGACTCGACCACACCAATGCAAACTCAACAATGCAAACTGAAAAACGAAACTACAGGCACTATAGACTGGGAAGCGGTAAAATGATATATATTTTTTTGGCTTTTCTGTGGACTCTCTGTACGAAAAATAAAACTAATCTAATGGAAAATTAAGATACCTCATGGGCAACCTAGAAATATGATGCCAATTGATGACGAGTTTAGGCCCTATCTTCCAAAAGGTAAGTTGATTGAGGTCAAGAACTCGACGTTGGTGATCCGCGACACTCGAGTAGCTCGAATACACCTGCAGTCACTACACTACTGCTCCATTGGTTATCAACCGTGCTTCACATGCTTGACCTCACCAAGAAGGCTAGTCCATGCAAGTGCAACCGAGAACACAAACAAGAACGCAGAAGATTCGATCTGAAATCACAAAGTTAGGGTCTCGCAAATCGTAGAACGGCAAAATTATTATTCTAAGAAAAACTAATCGAATATAGCTGGCAGCTGCAGTATTTAAAGGCTAGGGTTCGGCCAAAAGACTCATAGACATGTCTCTAATGTACTCATACAGGATACAAGGCCTAAAGGCCCAATACAAGGGCATAGCACCGGATAGAAATCTGGACTCAAATTCTTTCGACGATTTGTGATGACTCTGGATAAATTTTGATGTGGGACCAAAGCTATTGGAGAGTTTATCTTCTCCTATTTCCATGTGTAGAACATCATAAATAGAGTCCTATGCATCCTGGGCATCCTTTTTAAGGTGGACTGCTCCTGGACTCCGAGTTGAACTCGAGTCCGAGTGGTAGACTATTTCCATCAACTTGTGGATGTCTCAGCTAGTTCTCCACGTTCCCAAGTCCCTCCTCCCTTCACTTGTTGATCTTCTCCATGGTTTCTAATAAAAATTAAATCATTACATAGCAATCCATTTTCAAATTCACATGGGTAGGAAGTTAGGAACGAGTTCACCTACTGATTTGGTAATTGTGCTCGTGCTCTTGTGATTGGTCCTTGTAGTTCAATGTGCGTATCTGCTGTTGTGATGTCCTCATCACCAAGCAATAAAAATCAATGACTAAGGAAGTTCTTGTGCACTTATTATGGATGGTGGATGATGAATGCTGCTGATAACTCTCGTTTGATCACTCTCTTTTTGTGCAAGGATGAAGCATGGCTACTTATTAGCTCTCTTTTTTTTGAATTTTTTTGATAGCTCTTATAGCCATGCCTCCTACTCGTTTTGTGCATCTTTTTATTCAGAGAGGATTTTGCAGCAATTTGCATGGAGTATCTTTTGATGGTGTATGTATGAAAATATGATGGAGTGCACAAGAAATTCCTAATCAAAGACTTCATGCAAGGCACTCAATAGGATCAAGAGTTTGACAAAGTTCAATGAAAATGCAAAGTAGAATATGCATGTGATTTTTCAATAATTGCATCATATAGCCTTGGAGGGTATTTAATTTCCAATGAGAGACAAAGACAAAACCGTAAGACTACAAAATTGTGAAAAAAAATCAAAATCAATTTCAAGCAAGGATAGTTTTAGCGATGGTTTTATTTATTCACCATATCACAACAATCAAATACGTAGATGATATGTTTTCCTAAATTAACATATGGGTCCAGAAACCTGGTAATGAAATCAAAATCAAGGTTTACTAATCTCAACTTAAGCAAAATGCAATTGTTCATTTAAAATCGCGTTGATTTTAGAGAGATTTTACTTGAATGCATCAAAAATTTTAACTCCATTTGTGGTGAATCATACTGAATAGGGGATAGGAGATCCAAACTGATGCAGTGTAGTGAAATGGAGCCAAGAGGGCCCACCCACAGGTCGGCTGAACCAGGGTCTCGGCCGAGCCTTGGTTGGCTCCTCTGGTGCCCTGCTTCATCGCCTCGTCTCGTGTGTTTGTTCGCGTCGTGTTCTCAGGTGAAACTTGTAAGTTGTACATCGTGAAATTGCGAAGGGACTCCTCCCTCACACTTGTTTCTTGGAATCTTTATTGGACACAAATGCAATGATAAAATGAGAGGAACTTCACTGGTGTTCGATGGATCGGTAAGTTCTATTTTATTGAAGTAAAATGGGGGTGCTTGAATGGAATTGAAGTTGGAAGACAGAATAAACTAGCATCCTAAGACTAAATAGGAATTTGAACATGGGCTAGGGCAAGGTGGAAATTAGAAGGATGTTTTAGCATCGAGGGATTGGCTCAGATAAGTTTATTGGACTTTGAGAATTCAAGTGGAATTTTGAAGAACCAAATGAAAATCGTTTAAATTCATCACGCGATTCTCTTTTCCAAATCCTTGTTGGAATCTAAGAAGGTTTTGAGATGGTGTCCATTTACTTAAATAGATGACCTTCATCATCTTGGAGTGTGATGGCTCCATGAGATGAAGTTTCTATCACGATAAATGGTCCTTCCCATTTACTTCGTAATTTCCCATGTCCGAAGAGTTTTACCCTAGAGTTATGGAGAAGAGTTTTATCTCTAGGCTTATACTTTTTTTTCTTAATCCTTTTGTCATGCTATATTTTGGTTCTCTCCTTATAGATTTTGGCACTATGGTACGCCTTATCCCCCCATTCCTCAAGTTCAGAAATTTGCCTCAAACGATGCTTCCCAGCCTGATTCACGTTCCACCTTTTGATGGCCCAATGAGCTCTATTTTCCGATTCTACCGGAAGATGACAAGACTTCCCATAGACAAGTTGGAATTGAGACATGCCATTGGGTGTTTTGTACTTAGTTATGTATGACCACAATGCATCAAGTAGTTTATGCCTCCAACCCATTCCCATTTCCAAGACGGTCTTTTGAAGAATGTTTTTGATGTGCTTGTTGGATGTTCTTGCTTGATCATTTGTTTGTGGGTGGTATGGAGTAGCAAAGGTATGCTAGACCCCAAGCTCCCTTAGAAAGATCGAGAAGGTCTTATCAGCGAAATGTGATCCTCCATCACTTATATCCTTTCGGGAAGTGCTAAAGCATTGGAAAATGATCTTGTGAAGCATTTTCCTAGCTTGCTTGGAGTCGGTATTTTTGCAAGGCAATGCCTTTACCCATTTTAACACATAATCGGTGGCCACCAAAATATGCTCGCAATCATAGGCCTTTGGAAAAGGTCCCATGAAGTCAATATCGCACACTTAGAGTTATTTGACTAGGAGATTATATGTGAGGGACAATGACATTATGAGTAGTGATTCCTCCACGATTTTTGCAATTCCAACATAGGCAAATGAATTCCTTGGTGTCTTCATACACATAAGGACAATAGAATCCACTTTTTGTCAGATATTTGCTTGGGTACGGTAAACACTGTAATGGCCTCCATATGGGCCAACATGACATTTTTCAATGATTTTGGTGCCTTCGATTGTGGGGACACACCTTATAAGAAGGCCATCGGCACATACTCGATAGAGATATGAGTCATCTTATAGGTGTCTATGGCTCTCATTGATAAGTTTATTTTTGTTCTCCCCTGGTGGCACGAATCCTGTGACCATGAAGTTCATGATATCCGCGTACCAAAGATGAGAGTCGGTCACCTTGAGCAACATTTCATCGAGTGAGGAGTCATTAATGGGTACGTCCATGGTTTGCGTGACTTCCATACATGAGAGATGATCCGCGACGAAATTCACCACTACCTTCTTATCCTTAATCTCCAAGTCAAATTCTTGGAGTAGGAGAATCCAACGGATTAGCCTTAGTTTAGCGTCCTTTTTGGTGAGCAAAAATTTTAAGGCTGCATGGTCCTTGTAGACTAGTACCTTGCCTCCAACCAAATAGGACCTAAACTTGTCGATAACAAAGACTACTGCCAGGAGCTCTTTTTCCATAGTGGCATAATTGAGATGTGCTCTTGTTAGAGTCTTGCTAGCGTAGGCTATGGCGTGATGTTTTTATCTCTGGTTTGGCCTAAGACCGTACCAAAAGCAAAATCACTGGCATCACAAATGATTTGAAATTGAAGCGCCCAATCTAGAGGTTGAATGATTGGAGCCGAGACAAGTGCTTTTTTGGGTCTATCAATGGAACTGAGGAACTCCTCATCGAAATAAAAGGAAGCATCCTTAGCTAATAGGTTTGTGAGGGGTCTAGCAATTTTGGAGAAATCTTTGATAAATCATTAATAGAACCCCGCATGACCTAAGAAGCCGCGGATTCCTTTAATATTTACAGGAGGTGGAAGTTGTTCAATAACATTAATTTCCGCTTTGTACACCTCTATCCCCCCTCTCGGAGTCCAAGTGTCCAAGAACGATGCTCTCACCGACCATAACATGACAATTTTCCTAATTAAGCACAAGGTCCTTCTCTTTGCATCTTTGTAAGATCTTGTCTGAGTTTTCCAAACAATGATCGAAAGTTTTTCCATTAACGAAGAAATCATACATGAAAACTTCCATGATTTCCTTAGTAGTGTCAGGAAAGCACTACAGGAAAACCGATCATAATAGATGGCCAAACTTATTGATGATGGCGCCATCGTTATTAAAGTTACTAATGACGGCTGACCTAAGCCATCAAAAATGAGTGACTTATTTTGACAGTTGACCTAAATCGTTGTTAACTAGGACTTATTTATGATAGTGTTTATGGATCACGTAAATAACACGTTAAATGATAACGGTGGGCCATTGTTAACTTTTAATTGTCGTCCATTACTGTTTACATCCCAGCCTAACCCTTCGTGCTCCATCTTCCTCCTCGCATTCGCTTTCGGGCTCGCACCTCGCCATAGCCAACGTGCCTCCACCTCACCACCTAGCTCGCACCGCTGTCGCCTAGCACGCCGTCGGGCCGCCGCCGCCCTAGCGTTCACTATTGCCTCGCCCTAGCGCTAGGTGCCTCGCCCGTGGCCTCGCCGTCCATAGTCTTTGAGGTACGCCAGCATGCCGCCGCCACCGTCGGTGCCCTACCTCGCTGCCACCCTCGACGCCCACCTCGCCGCCCCCACTTGCCCCCTCCACTGAGACGCGCTCACCTCGCCCCCCCCCCCCAACTGAGCCGCCCCCACTATGGGCCCACCCCCCACTGTGCTCCTCGCAGTCCTACCATGCTCCTCCCCTCCCCCACACCGAGGTCCTCCCCTCCTCCACACCGACCTCCTTGGGGACCCCCACCGAGCTCCTCCCCTCTCCCCACCATGCTCCTCCCCTCCCCCCCGAGCTCCACCATGGCCATAGCAATTTTTTATTTTTGTGTTAATGTGTTGAATTAGTTAGATTAATTGCTTGTGTTCATTAGTTAATTGATAATTAGATTAATTGCTTAGTGTGTTGTTCAATTATTTCAATTAGTTAGGTTAATTTTTTAATTGCTTAATGTGTTGTTTAGTTTATTACTATCTTGTTTATATAATTTTCTTGTATTATTGTTTAAATTCATTAGTTAGCTTAATTGTTTGGTATGTTGTTTAGAGGATTACTATCTTGTTTAGATGATATTGTTGTATAATGATTAATGTTGTGTTTAGTTGATTAATGTCTTTCTTAGATTAAATGATGTTTAGGTTAATTGGTATTCTTGTTTATATTGCTTATTGCCTAGATTAATTGATATTTATTGTTTATTGATATTTAGATTATTTAGAGTAGTTGTTTGATATTCCTGAGTGGTTACTTACTATATGTAAATAAACGGGTTTCAGGCCATCCCGTTCTGGCACGACCCGACCTGACACGACATGAATGGATTATGCGTATCGTGTCATAAAGACGATTGTAGTAGTAAATTATGCATCAAGACAAGTACTGAGGCGAAAGGCGATGTCGAGGATGCCAAACATCCGCTCGTGGACGATGGACCCGGACGTGGAACTTTCATCTCTGGCCAGATTTTCTCCTCTCTCTCGTTCTTTCCTCTCTTGTAAATGACTTAAAAACGAAAATGAGTAACCTAACATATAGAATTACAACACCCATTTCGGATCGGCACATCTCACATGCAATAGGCATATGAGGCGTGCAGGTTTGGAATTGTCCCTTTTTGGACAGCACGGGAGTGACCGAGGGCGTGCTTATGATGAGCTAGATACGGGCTCTGGATCCGGACGTGATTTCGACAGCATATTCTTGATGTTCTCCGTTGCACCACTTTTGGGCGTACAGTTGGAGAACAAGGGGTTATGCTGCCAAAATTAAGTCCGAGTTTGAACCTCGTGTCTCGTCTTAAGCACGTTTCCTCAGTCACTCTTGAGTGGGTTTAGGACCTATCTGCCTAGTTGAAGGGCCATGACATAACATAAAAATTAAGCTAATAATGATTTGTCTACTTTGTAGGTATACCCTCAAACATGGATGAAGACTGCACTGGGATGTATACTTGTTGGAAAAAGGATGGGAGTCACTCAGAGAAGTGGTTCACCGAGACGGATGCTTTTATACATTTAGCTTTTTCATTGTCAAACAATAGTAAGGTGTGGTGCCATGTAGCAGATGTCAGAATGTGGAGTGTTTCAATAATGTGACGTTGACGTTCCACTTGTGTCAAAACGATTTCATGCAACATTATGAGGCATGGACCTTTCACGGCGAGACACCTTCTCAAGCTGTAGAAGATCGAGATGAGGCTAATAGCGCGGGGGTCAATAGGATGGACGAGATACTTGAAGCCATAAATCTTAAATTGATGAAGGATCCTTCTACAATGGAGGTTGAAGCGTTCTTCACACTAATCAAACCTTCAGAAGAGCTGTTGCATGAACACACTGAAGTTGCACTCCTCACTTTCATGACTAGATTTATGGAAAGTAAGCCTAAGTGTTTCTTCTCTAATAACCGCTACAACAATCTCATCAAATTGATCAGTGGTATCCTTCCACAGTCCCATAAAGTGCCTAAACATATCTATCAGTCCAAGAAATAGATTTATGTTCTTGGTATGGAATATGAGAAGATTGATATGTGCCCAGACAACTGCATGATTTTCTAGAAAGAGCATGCCAACTAGAACAAGTGCTTAAAATGTGATAAAGCGAGATTTGTCAAAGTTGTTAATGACGATGGTGCATAAGTAATGACTCAAGTTGCACAGAAGCAGCTTCGATACTTGCCTGTCACACCTAGGTTGAAGCGCTTGTTTCTCTAAAAAACAGCCACACATGAGGTGGCACAATTAAGGTGTACGTGAGAATGATGGTGCACCCGTCCGACGGTGAGGTATGGAAGGCGCTTGATCGCTTCGATCCAGATTTTGCCAATGACGCGAGAAATATTCACGTTAGGTTGGCGACAGATGGCTTCTCACCGTGCAGTACAAACACCACACCATACTCTTGTTGGCCCGTGTTCACTGTTCCCTACAACTTACCACCACCTCTTAGTATGAAGTATGAGTTCATGTTCCCTTGCCTTATCGTACTAGGACCAAATCATCCTTGTTCACGACTGAACGTGATGATGGAGAAGTTGGAAAGGAAGATACCAGTGCATTTATGTAAGCTGATTTTTTTTTCCCTCCAGGGTTCTTCAATCCAATGCAACACCTCCAAATTCATCTTTCAAATGAAGCTAAAGTGGGCGGCCCTGTGCAATATAGGTGGATGTATCACATTGAAATGCCACATAGAAGTCTTAAACTAATGGTTCGCAATCGGACAGGATTGAAGGATGCATCACCGAAGCATTTACACTTCAAGAGAGAGAATACATTTCAAGTTTTTACTTTGCAGAATAACACAATATTAATGCTTCCATGTTGCGGTACAATATGGATTAAGCACCCCCTTGTAACAACCTCTCCGTTTTCCAAATGAGAGGCACCATGTTGGTAGTGGCATGAGCTATGATGCTTCAACAAAAGAAAAGACTGCTGCTTTGCTATACATATATGCTAATATAGACGGGATGGACAAATATTCTCACTAAGTGTTTGTTCAACATCTATTCTAATTAGCATGTTGTGTTATATATCTATGCTAATCATTCAATTTTTTCCTTATGATTGAGTTCAACAAACAAAATTGGAAATCTAAGCATCAACCTACGAGCAGGAAAATACAATCAATGGAGGGCCTAACTTCCAATCCTAGTTTCGAGATCATGTAATATTTTCTTGTCTTGTTTCTCTTATGACTTACGTGTATAGCACAAAATAGTCCTCTAAATTCATATGTTGGATAGTGCAAAAACACAAGCTGGTGTCCATGAAGATTTGCGATAACTGTCCTACAAATCCATTAAAGTTAGAAGCTATGGTCGAAACAACGTCAATGGGTTCCAATTTTGTTCAATTCAATTTGAAGCTATTCGTCTTCTAGGGGCAACATATAATATTGGAGTAGTGACGAGGGTAGTTGACGCCGAAGGATATTAAAGTATTTATTATGGGATCATTAAAAAAATCCTTGAATTTAGTTTTGTCGGGAATAAGGACCTTAAAGTAGTCTTCTTTGACTTCGATTGGTTTTATCATAATAATGGAACTTGACAAAACCAATATGGCATGGTAGAAGTCAAACAGAAGCAATGGCTAATAGGCTGCGACACCTTCGTACTTTCACACAAAGTCAAGCAACTGTATTATCTACATTATCCATGCGAAAAAATTAGTGCATGGTGGGTTTTTCACAAGGTGAATCCTCGTGAGCGGCTATATACACCAGAAAATGATTGGTATCATGATGATGAGGTTGATGTTGTTTACCAAGAACAAGAGTTGTCGGACTCTTTTGTCATCGAGCCTGGTCTAGGACTCGATTACTTAGTTAGAGATGCAAAAAATTAATAGACTCGTGAGATGATAAAACGGAAATGGGAAACAACAACGACAGAGGATTGATGGTCCGATCTAAGGAGTAGAGTACATGATCGTGATACTGATGAATTTTGAAATTGAGTACAAGTAATGTTTCCTTCATTTCTTCTTTCTCTTCTATACATTCCTTTAAAATCATTAGCAAATTTTCATTTCAACAGGATTGTCGAGCAGCACGACGGAAGGCGCGGGGGTTTTTGGCCTGGACAGCATACGCCAGGACAGCAGACGTTGTCTCACAGGGCAGTCAGTCTAGCGTACAGGGGCTCAGTTGCTGAGCCATCTACCAGAGCAGTCATGCGGACCTGTACAGCGGTCAGGACATGTAAATAACATATAATTACATAAATTATATAAGTAATTCTTTAATATATATTATGAATCTTTAAAATTGTTAGGATGACTCTACGTCCAAGGACTCAGGCTAGGTGTCCTCTTCAGCCACCGTAGGCTGACCATACTTTGGAGCTAGCTATCGAGCCAGTGCAGTTGGGTGACCCCTCTTCTGGCTCACCTGATGTGGAGCAAGCTCTGAGGTGGTGGATTACATGGCTCCTCCTCTGGCTCCTGCAAACCCCAACGACCGTATTGTTATTTGTCCGGTAGGTGATAAGTAGGTAAATCTCTAACAATTCAATTTAGATATTTTTTAGACTTATGTATGTACTAATTGAGAATCATCTATTTGGTCTTGGTACGATAACTCGCTCACGGGTCAGGGACACCACCAACAGGTGAACGGTGTCCTGGGACGTCTGGTGCGTTTGCACTACCCCGGTGTAGTGAATGGACTCCCTGCTACGGCTTGGGACGATTACGCAATGGCCTAGGACCTTGCTCATGGCAACCACCAGGAGGCTGTGTGGCATGATTTCACAATAAGTATGATGAATTTTGTGTAATACAAATATATTATATGTTAAATACATTTACTTGTATATTTCTTCTTCCAGGCACGGTACTGTTTGGAGGATGAGGCCCAACAGGTGGATGACGCCAGGGCCGTCTTCCATAAGAACGTTAGGAAGCTCGTGAAACAGTCACTATCGAACGGTAGCCTTCAAGATACATAGGCGTAGTTCAAGTTGCATCCGGACGAGGGTGAGACAGGGCAGTACATGGACGTGGCCGACGAGTACTTGACGGAGGCGCATTACGCATAGCTAAAGTGGTTATTTTATTTTGCTTCATTATAGGATTCTATTACAATGTTTTCATTCAATAATATATATTGACTGCCGTCTGGACGCGTACCATGCCCTGTGTACCCTGAGGGCGAGCGAGGGCTTCCACGGCGTGTCTATCACCCGTCGAGAGAGTAGAGGAACATATAGGAAACACCAATTTGGCGCAGAGGCTCCATACATATCGCTAAACAGATGGTAAGTACGACTGGAATTCTTTAAGTAATTCTATAATCTTCATTGTGCTAACATGTATCGATAGGAGCGTGAGAGCTGTCAGGAGCCGACAACTATCCAGGTGTGGAAGAGGGGTCACTTGGATATTTTGATATGGGACCAGAGCAACTGGACAGTTTATCTTCTCTTATTTCCGTGCATATGTAGAATGTCAAAAACGGAGTATGTATGCATCATGGGCATCTGTTTTATGGTGGACTGCTCCTGGACTCCGAGTTGAACTCGAGTCTGAGTTGTAAACTAATTCCATCAACTTGTGGACGTCCCGACTAGTTCTCCTTGTTCCCAAGTCCTCCTGTCTTCACTTGTTGATCTTCTCCATTGTTTCTAATAACATATAAATATCACGTAGTAATCTATTCTCAAACTCACATGCAAAGGAAGTTAGCAACGAGTTCACCTACTGATTTAGTAATCGTGCTCCTTCTCTTGTGATCGGTCCTTGTTGTGATGTATCATCTGTTGTGATGTCCTCATCATCCTCCACCTCTTGAATCGGAGTCGTTGTCGACTCAAGTTCATCTTCTTCTCCCAAGTATGGCCGCAAATCTGAAATGTTAAATTTGGGTCTTACCCCGCAGTCGGGACGCTACTCAAGCTTATATGCATTATCATTAATCTTTTCAACAATCTTAAAGGACCAGAAGCTCGGGGCATACGTTTAGATTTCATCAAGTCAGGGAATCGCTCTTTTATCAGATGTAACCACACCAAATCACCCGGTTCAAGTTCTACTTCTTTTCTACCTTTACTACCTGCAATCCAATACTTCTCATTCATCCTTTCAATATTCTTCTTTGTAGTTTCATGGATCTTAAGAATGAATTTAGATCATTGTGTGGCATCCAAATTTATAGTTTCAGAATGAGGTAAAGGTAGTAAATCAATAGGAGCACGGGGATTGAAACCATACACTACCTGGAATGGACTTACCTTTGTCGTCGAGTGAACGGATCTGTTGTAAGCAAATTCTATATGTGGTAAACACTCCTCCCACAACATCAAATTTGTTTTCAAGACAGCCCGCAACATAGTGGATAAAGTACGATTAACTACCTCGGTTTGTCAATCCATTCGTGGGGACATGTAGTTGAAAATAGCAACTTGGTTCCCAATTTATAACACAACAGTATCCAAAAATGACTTAATAATTTTGCATCATGATCAGATACATTGGTATTTGGCACACCATGTAAATGAACAATTTCTGTTATAAATAAATCAGCAATGTGTGAGGTATTATCATTCTTATGACAAGGTATAAAGTGTGCCATTTTGGAGAAACGATCAACAACCACAAAAATACTATCCCTCCCCCTCTTAGTCTGAGGCAATCCCAAAACAAAGTCAACAGAAATATCCTCCCAAGGTACACTAGCTTGATAAGACCATATGGGTTAATGCGATATAAAGACCATGTAAAGACCATGTGAGGCGAGACTTAGATTTATTACAAGTAGTGCATCATGACATGTAGCATTCGACATCATGCCTCATCTTCAGCCAAGAGAACTGTGTGGACAGCACGTCCTCAATTTTCTTCACTCAAAAATGTCCCATCAAACCTCCTCCATTTGCTTCCTGCAAAAGTAATAGACGGACGGAGCTAGCTGGAACGCTTAGCTTGTTAGCACGATAGAGGAGACCCTTTCGCAACACATATCTGTTACAAGTTCTTCCTTCTCTACAATTTTCAAAAACATCTTTGAAGTCCAAATCTGTAGGGTATAATGCTTTTATTGTTTCCAGAACAAAAAAATTACGATCAAGTTGGGACGGCATGGTATAATGTCTAGATAATGCATCGGCAATGAAATTTTACTTCCCTTTATTATGCTTAATGATTTATGAAAATGACTCTATGAACTCAATCCTTTAGCATGTCATTTATTCAGTTTTGTTTTACACTTCAGATACTTCGAAGATTCATGACCGAAATTATGACAAACTCCTTAGACCAAAGATAGTGTTGCCAAGTTTGTAATACTCGCACTAAGGCATACAATTTCTTATCATAAGTAGAATAATATAGAGAAGGATTGTCAAAGTGGGCGATCGACACTTCTGTCGGCACTACTAGATCGTAGCCCACGGAGGTTCTTGATTGGTTGGGGCGCGTGTGAGATTACGAACAAGATGGTAACACGATGATTTTACGTGGTTCAGGCTGCCTGAGTGTAACACCCACTCCACAGGATGTGTTGTTGTATGTATGAGTGTATGGCACTTGTGAGCGTGTGAGCTTAGTTGTCCCTTGTAGCATGCGGCACAACCCTTTTATAATCCAAGGACTGGTCATTAAATTGTCAGCCTGGTCCGACATGTGGCCCTGGCGGTAGTTAATTATTGTGACTATTAAGCATCATTAACAGTGTGATCACGCACCTTAAAGATGGCGTTATCGTTGTTAAGGGGCCTCTGATCGTGTGTCATTAATATGACATTAATGACACATAATCAGGTCTTGTAACTGTAGCTTTAACTGTCCCTTGAATATCCGCGCCGTTGGGAATCTGCCAGTCTCTTTGTTGCTATCTAAGGTCCGGAGGCTTGAAACGTGGCGGCTCCGGAGCTTCCCATCGTGGGGAGGCAGGTCCGCAGCCATTATACACGTGGCAGCACCGGAGCTTCCCTCTATTGAGGGTTAGGTCCGGGGTCACTAGACACGTGGCAAGACTAGAGCTTCCCTACAGGGGGAGTTAGCTATGTCGTTGTGTTACATGTGGCAGTGTTGGAGCTACCCAAACGAGGGATATGGGTCCAGTGTTGTGTATCATGTGTAGCCTTCGAAGTTCTTTAACTCAGACGGGTGGAACTCCTTGGTGTTTCTTGCGGTATCATGGGGTACCCAGTACGCAGGGTACCGTCAGTGGCCCATAGGCCCACCTCTCGGAGAAACCCTTTGGGTTAAGTTATTCTACCAGAGGTGGGGCCATCTTTGATTCCTACGCTGCGGCTTCAATGGTTTTCTGATGTGCCATTAGGGTGATGGTTCGCTGTCAAACCATTGCCGTGTGGCTTCTTTTTAACGCGGTAGGTGAGATCTTCGCGTGCAGATCTCACACAATTGAAGATCGCTAGTTCCCAATGCGAAAGCCGTATTGGTTCTGCGCGCCTTGTCAGGCCGCCGCCCTCGGGCTTCCAACTTCCCATCATGACAACGATTCACCTGGGGTAATAACTTCATCCTTTCCGCCGAAGTGGACCCAGACCCATTCGTCATCGGCAGGGTAGATTTTTGAAAACATGATCTTGATTACATTGCGGTTTCCATCCAAGCATTGGGGAGGCTTACTTAAGAGGGAAAACCCGCACGGTTTGAGGACTCTTTACACTTTAAATCGAACTCGCGCTCAGATCCTCCCAACCTTCGCGTAGCTTTTCCAACTTTCGCTCCACTTTGCTGCGATGGAGTTGGGTCTTCCTCGCAGAAGGATCAAGACCAATGAGGATCTGTCGAGGGTCTAGACCTATATGGGGTGGTCCTGCGATTCCTGCAACCGCAACATCCACTTCGGCAGGCTCCCCTTCAATAACGAGCGCGCTGTAGAGATGGTGTACTTCTCAGTGTACGCCATGTTGGGTTTGATCCCACCTTTTTCAACCTTCCTCTTGATGCTGCTGGATTTCAGTGGCCTCCAGCTTCATCACCTCGGCCTCTCACTCACTCTTGCTGGTGGTGACCTTCGTCCACTTCTGTGAGATGTGGGTGGGTGTCCCTTCGTGCATAGAGCTGTTCTGGACCTTCTTCATGGTCCACACAACCGGGAAGGGGACGGAGCTGATTGGCTTCTACTACTTCGTGAAGCGCAAGAATTGCCCCTTCAAGTACTTGAAGGCCTTCCCCTCCAGCAAGTGGGACGACTGGAAGAAAGACTGGGTGATCATCGCTGTGGAGGAGCACGAGAGATTGGAGCTACCCAAGGGCCTCCCCAATGTTGACACCGATGCCTGGAACGTAGTTCCGGAGCTATCAGAAGCGTACAAGCCCGTCCTAGAAAGGATTGAATAATGCATAGAGGGAGGAGTGACCCCTCAGATGGTCTTCGGCAATTTCGTGGTGAATAGGTGGGCTCCGCTAAAGACTAGGGAGTGGCTCGCATGGTCCTTCAATAGTGAGATGGATGATAACCGAATTGAAGTCGGTTTGAACACCAATTTGGATGAGGAAGCTTTGAAGCTCCATCTTAAGAAATTTCAGCACGGTGCTATCTCCTGTGACGCCTTAGCTCCGCCGGCTGCCTTCCTGCCTCTGAACATGGTTCCAGAGATCAGTAGGGAGCTCCAAAGGAGATTGCTAGTGTTGGACGACCTCAACGTTGTCAAGAGACGTAGTACCTCCACGGTGGTAATGCCTGGAGCTTTAGAGAGGGTGGCGGCCACTGCTCCAGGACGGAAGGATGATGGCGCTAGCAAGGGCAAGGGCAAGGGAAGAGAGCCGGTCGAATCTTCCAGTCGGAAGAGGAAGTTGAGGCATGCTAATGGGAGCTCCATCAGGTCGGCTCCTACTCTAATAGCCCCTTCTTCACGGTGAAGTAGATCTTCAGCGGTCACACCTCCTGCGATGTCGGTGTCTTCAAGGAGCACAAGCTCCGGCAAATCTGCTCTAGCTCTGGTGCCCGCTGCGGGTTCCAGGTCCGGCAGTCCTTCCCAGCTGAGGGAGGTCCCGGCTGAAAAGACTCTAGCTGCAGCGGCTAGCTCCAAGCCGAGGTCCGAGGTCTTTGCCTCACCGGATTTGGTGGGCTCTGACTCCGAGCCTCAGAAGAAGAAATTCCGCGGTGACTAAGGCGGTAGCATTCCCAGGTAAGCATTGTCATCTCAGCCTGAGGTGCCAATCTTGTTTTTATTATGTCTTTAATTTTCCCGATCTTTTCTTTCTAGGGTGTCGATAAAGATGTCCGAGGCTTCGGCACCTGCTGCAACTACTGAGGCTGAGCATGCGGGAGCTCTGGCTTCAACCTCTGTGCCTCCCCGAGTGGTGGTAGAAGACACGACAGCTCCAGCGCCAGATGTTGTGGACTTGGATCCAGAGGAGATGCCAAAAACTCATGTGGTAGAACCGGACCACGGGGGAGAAGTTGATGAAGATGCGCCGGCGACTGCAGCACCGGCGGCTGAAGCTCCGGTTCAGAAGACAGAGATGACAGAAGCTTCGGCGTTTGAGCATAAGATAACCAAAGCTCCGACGACTGCGCCGAAAATTGTTGAAGGTCCGGCGATCGAGCCGGGGGTGCCCGAATTTTCTATCTTTGTGCCGGAGGTTATTGAAGCTCTCGCACCTAAGCCAGATGCAGCGGAAGTGCCCGCGCCTGAGCCGGCAGTGGTATGGGCTCCGGACAAAACTCTAACGTCCATCCTGGATGTGATTACTCCGGAGGCGTCCATGTCCGAGCTGAAGCAACCCGAGGAGTCGGCAGCATGCCCTCCACTTGCAGAGCCGTCGGTTGAAGATCCGGCGGGGGGACCTTCGACGACAGCCCCGGAGGTTGAAGTTCCCATGGTGGGACCCTCGTTGGCAGCAATAGATGCAAAAGAGCTTCCGGAGGTGGCCCTAGTGTTTTAGAACCATAGGGGACCACGCTTATGGCGTGGGACCCAATTTTTGTGCTTGAAGACCCCTTGCAGCCGGCGGAGATGACCCCAACAGGTCCGAATCCTATTCCTTTGGTGTTGTCCATTGACAATGCCTGCTCCAGTCTCCGTCATGTCTAGCTTGCTTTTAACCACGACAGCAAGGTTCTCAAAGAAGAGTGCCACACCTTAAGGCGT
Organism: Tuctoria greenei; assembly: GCA_036927565.1. Lineage (NCBI taxonomy): Eukaryota > Viridiplantae > Streptophyta > Magnoliopsida > Poales > Poaceae > Tuctoria > Tuctoria greenei. The sequence continues at coordinate 49,456,111 of JAYESD010000009.1, forward strand.
TGGCGCAACAAACTTCATTTCGAAACTAAGTTGGCGCAAACAAGGCTTGCCGAACAACGGGAGTGGGTCGAGAAGGAAAAGACCCGAATAGAATATTAGGGTCGGTTGCTGGAAGAGAGGGAGGCCTCCATGAGGGCTCTCAATGCAAAAAGTCGAGAGATTCTCGAGCACGCCAGGAAAAGTAGTGAGACTGCTAATGATCGTCACGACAACCTCAATACGCTGAATGAAATTCTCTTGAAGCGTCGAGCAGACCTCTATGATAGGGAAGAGAAACTCTTGGAGATGCAGGAGTATATTTTGAAAAGAGGGGGGGAGCTCGCCCAGAAACTAACTCTACGGGAGCACAACTTGGCAGATCGCACCAAAAAATTTGATCAGCGATGCAAGCAGGAGGAGGAGAAGCACTGGAAGCTGGGGCAAGAGCTCTCCAAAAGAGAAGCTGATGTTGCCTCCATAGAGGGGAAAGTGAGAGGCAGGTAGAAGCACTACAAGAAACATGACTATTTGTGACGGTCGGATTAACTTGCAACGGCCAGCCATTGCAAATTAGCCTATTTGCGACGGCCCGCAATGGGCCATGACAAATAAATGTTGCTGTCGCAAATAGACTACTAAATTGCGACGGCTGGACCTGTAGCCGTCGCAAATAAGCCAACCAGCACAAATAGAGTGTATTTGCGATGGTCTTTTCCCGTGGCCGTCGCAAACAAGATTATTTGCGACGGCCAACCCTAGGGCTGTCGCAATGTATTAGGCCGTTGCAAATTAATGTCTATACCCATCGAGATAACTTATTTCCAAACCGAGCCGCATTTCCTTTCTTCCTTCTGCCACCACCTGCTGCCACCACCGCTGCCGCCTGCTGCAGCTGCCACCGCCGCCGTCGCTCCGCCACCGCCACTCTACCGCCTCAATTTATGGCGACCCCCTTCCTCTTCTCCGTCCCCTCCATGGCCACCCCTCCCTCTTCCCCCATCCATGCCCCCCTTCCATGGCCTCCCTTCCGTCGTAACCTCCGCCCCTACCTCCCCCCCGTCCATGGCCGCCCCTCCCCCCCTCCCCTTCCTCCTAGCCAACCCACTCCTCCCTCCCCACCTTCCATGGACGCCCCCCCATGGCCCCCACCCTCCCCTCCTCCATAGTTCAATTTGTTTAATTAGTGGTGAATTATGTGTTGAATTTTTTCTTAATGTGTTGAATTAGGGAAGTTAATTAGTGATTAGTTGATTAGAGGATTGAATTGTGTAATTTGTTGGTCAAATTGGTGATTAGTTGATTGAATTGTGTAATTTGTAGATTAAATTGTTGATTAGTAGAAGAATTGTTCTATTAAATTGGTAGTGCTTATGTCTATGTTAATTATGCTTAGCTAGGTTTAGATTTAATTATGTTTATGTTTGTTTATGCCTATGTTCAATTTATTGTTAATTGAGATTAAGTTTGCTAAGCTAGTTTTAGGTCAATGCTTATGTCTATGTTTATAATAAAATTGTTTATGTTTGAAATTTGTTACGTTTAATTGAATTTCTATGTTTTTTAGATTATGTTTATTATTTTTATTTTGATTCCTTGAGTGTTACTATACGTACAAAAATGGGATTTGGGATAGGGGGTGCAGTTTTAAATAGGCGGACGGGTGGTTGATCAGATTCAGGTTTGGTGTCTCGTCCAAAGCAATAAATCCTGCATACATTAACAATAGTTTCTTTCGCTTTAAACTGCAGAGTCAAACATGGGTGAAGACTGCAGTTGGATGTTGTTGACGGCTATTATATACCAATTTCATCCGTCAATTTAACTCAATTATGTGAAGGATTTGTCATTTCATGCACACATTACCTTTCAATCTAACCCAATTCCACTTGGACTTGGAGAAATATGTGTATGCAGCATTTTATGCAGGAAATAAGGAAATGTAGAGGGACCAATCCTATAAAATATCGTACCAGCCAATCAGGCGATGACACATGGCATCCCATGGATCAAATGGCTCACAAACAGAAGTATCTGAGGAGATCCAACGGTGTATCACCCATATACATCAATGGGACCCACCTGGCACCCACCTGGAGAAAGCACACGAGAATTGGTGCAATGACTAGGTCGGCCGAACCAGGGGGTCGGTCGACCTGGTCTCTGCACCAAACTCGGTCAACCTCCACTTGTTGGCTCCTCCCGGATTCCTGGAGTCAATGGTGACTGATCCGCGCGCTTTTGGTGGCGGGAACCGACCTCAACACTGGTATAAATAGGACCCCCTACCCCTCACTTCAACACACACCACATGAGCTTCATCTCTATTGTATACACTATCATCCATAGTCTTAGAGGAGTTAGGTTGTAGAGAGGAGAGTCTCTAGTCCCAAGTCCAAATTGGGAAAGGAGTAAGGAGTCTCTCTCTTCCCAATCCTACATTGGGAAAGGTATGGCGCATGTATTCTTTCTTGTATTTGTGACTTTATGCACAATAAAGATAGTATCTTTAGTCTCTACTTATACATATACTTGGGCAAAGCGTTTCTTGTTTGATTGCGGAGTCCATGTATGTAGAAGGTATAGCTTCTATGACTATTTCATCATGAACATATCTCATTATCATAGAACCTATAGACCCCCGCTATAGTCTAGTTAATTATAACATAACTAGGTTAGTTTGGATAATTGTTGTGTATCAACATTGGTTCATTGATGATTCAATTCATTGCCTTAGGATGGATTGTGCCTAGGCTCTTAAGGTAATTACTTAATATGCTAGCATGGTGCTAGGATAGCTAAGTAGCATTGGATGTCTAGTAGACCCACGGATTGAAGAGGTAGGCAGTAGGTGGTGACAGCCCTATCTGTCCTTTGTAGTCCTCCACGTTTGGCTATGCCACAGGCTCTTGGCGGGAGTCGTCCTAGTATTGCTAGGGGTAAGCCCGTGCCCGATGTGTTGAACCACATAGCATAAGTATTCACTATTGATCTAGCTTATGAATAATTAGTTTAGAATATGTATATGTACAATAGAGCATAGTAGGAGTACCTCCATAACTCTCAACCTTAACTAACCTCTAGGATCCTCTTACCCCCCTTAGACTTGAAAGCTTTTGTGTGTGTCACACTACCTCCACTATTATTTTATCCATCCTTACTAGATTCTTATCTAGACATTTCTACCCTTTCCACTCGATGATTGTTATATCTCTACCCCGCCTTCCTTTGGGATCAAATAAATGACACCCTTCGAAATACTCTTAACGGGAAATGCTACAGTGATACCTCCGTGCGCTTGCGGAACTCATTCTGTGATCCAGTAGAACCATTAACAAGCATTTCTGACACATCAGTTGGAGATGTTTAGTTAATGGTGCATAAGTAATACCAACAAGCAGTTCCGGCGCCGTTGCCAGGGATGATTTGTTAGTATATCTTAGGAGCCGTCAACAAGCATTTCTGGCACCGTTGCTGGGGAAGGCAAATAGATATATAACATGACTGAGTGAATAGGATAGAACCATGGGTAGGATTTTAGTAGGATAACCATTCTTTATTTTCGCATTTTTAATGTGAAAACAGGGTAGTGTATGTCTGGTTTCCGCTTGCCAGAAAACTTTGTTGAAGATCCCGAATCTCTTCTGAGAGACCGACCCCGTGTCGTTACTCCTCAGAAGATTCGAGCGGCAAAGCAAACCAGCATTTCTGCACCAACAATCCAAACACCAATGGCTCAGAAGACCCTTCGTGAATTCTCAGCTCCCTCTGCTGACAATGTGCCTATTGGGCCCACTGTTAACACGGGAGATGTGAACTTTGAGATCAAAACTGGCCTTATCACTATGGTGCAAGCCAACCCATTCTGTGGGAAGGCTAACGAGGATGCAAGTGCTCACCTGCAACAATTCCTCGAGATCTGCAGCACTTTTAAGATCAAGGACATGTCTCTGGATACGGTCTGTCTGAAACTGTTCCCGTTCTCTCTCCTCGGGAGAGTGAAACGGTGGTTCTACGCGAACCTAAGTGCTACAGACACTTGGGAGAAGTGTTCTACGGCATTCCTTGCCAAATTCTTCCCGTTGGGCAAAACCAATGCCCTACGTGGAAGGATTTCTAGCTTTCAGCAAGAGCCCAAGGAATCTTTTCCCGAGGCATGGGAAAGGCTCCAGGAGTACATCGTAGCCTGTCCCCACCATGGGATTGATGATTGCCTTCTTATTCAAAATTTCTATAACGGGCTGATCCCATCAGCTCGTGACCATTTGGATGTTGCTGCTGGAGGAGCCTTCTTCTCATTGACGGTGCCAAAAGCTAAAGATCTTATTGAGAAGATGGTGTCCAACATGGGATGGAACAATGAGCGTCTCCATACCCGACAGCGAGGCATGCACACCTTGAAGGAGGTGGACATGATCGCTGCAAAATTGGACCTCCTAATGAAGAAAATTGATGGGCAAGCTAGTGGTGAAGTGTCTGGCAATGCCTATGCCCTAGACTCTCACATCACGTGTGAAGTCTGTGGCGACATGGGTCATATGGGCAATGATTGCCGAGAAACTCGTGAGGATGCCTTATACCTCGCCAACAACAGAAATTTCAACAACAACAATGGCTATCGTCCACGAGGTCAAGGGTGGGGTCAACAACGCCCATTCTTTCAAGGAGGGTACAACAACAATGGCAACCCTGGAAATCAACCCAACTTGAGAGAACTTGCCATTAGCCAGCTCAATATCAACGATGCCCTATCCAAGAAGCTGTCAGCTAATGACAAGACCCTAGAGAATATCAATGCAAAGATGGAAGGACTATCCTCAGCCTTCAAGAATCAATTGAGCTTCAACAAGATGCTCGAGACTCAGTTGGCTCAGTTGGCAGCTGCTATTCCTCTGATGGAGAATGGCAAGATGCCAGGCCAGTAAGAACCTCTGACGGAAAATGTCAACATGATTTCCGTACGATAGAGCAACTAGTAGAAGGACCCTGGATGTCCTACCATTTCATGCTCAATTTGGCTCACCACTTTGATAAGGCACTTTGTGATCTGGGAGCAAGTTTTAGTGTGATGCCCAAGGTTGTGTTTGACCAGCTGAACTTCACAGAGCTGACTCCAACACCAATGCATCTTCAACTGGCTCACTCTTCAGTCCGTTATCCAGCGGGTATTGCTGAAGATGTCCCGGTGAAGATCCAGAACTGCTTCATACCCGTGGATTTTGTGGTGCTAGACATGGACACTGAGAAAGATGCACCACTCATTCTTGGGCGTCCATTCCTAAGCACCGCAAAAGCTCGCATAGATGTGGGAGCCGGAGAAATCCACTTCCATATCAATGGCAAGGAGGAAAGGTTTAACTTTCGGCCAAAATCAGAACAATGCTCCATGATTCGAATCAAGTATGGGCCAAATGGTAAACACATCAGAGAGGTCGAAGTCACACCTCCAAAGGTGGACTCACTCATTGCATTCATGAGAAGATTAATCTACGAGGAGAATCTGTCGTTTCGACCACGCCGATATCCAAAGGCGACAGAATCATCTAGACCTTCCCGACGGCCCAAGTCCACCAAGCCGCCAAAGAAGGAATGGCAAAAGAAGCAAGACAAGCCGTCCGGGCCCATCCCTCCGGGCCCGGATGTGAAATGAAGATGGAGGAATGTTCATCTCATCGGACGGTGGTGAGACCTACGCCAATAGGTCAAATTGGTAGTTATCCCACTTTATTTTTCTTTCTTTCTTTTTCCACCCCATTTGGATTTTTCCCATTACATATTTGATTTTTCCTAGCAAGTTGAGAATCTTATATTCTCAACTATCATCTTTCTTTATTTCTTATCAAAAGAAAATTTTTATTGGATTTGAGAAAAGGGTTTTTATTTGAAAAACAATTTTTTCTGAGCTGCACATGTGGCATTTCACCAACGTGCTAACTTTATAGTCGTTGGGGAGCCATTTGCCAAAATGAGAACCGGGGGGGGGGCACCTGTCAGGTCAGTCGGACCCTCTGGTCGGCCGAACAGGAAGTGGAGCCAAATTGGCTCCCCTTCCTCCAACGGCTACATTTTGAACCCCAAGTGACCGCTGGGAGGTGCACCTTATAAATTGTGGCCGTGAAGAGCACTTCTCTTCACACACCACATCATTTTACACCTCCCCAAGTCACTCTCTAGCTCAGTTTATTTTTCTTGCTCTTCATTGCATCACTCTTGCTCAAATCCATCTCCAAAAAGATTTTCTTTTGTTTGCATTTGCATTTTATACTCAAGCTTTCAAGAGGATAAAATTCGTTGAGAGTTTTGTTTTCCAAACATCGCTTCTTTTCGGATTTTTCTCGCCTTGTTTTGTTCTTGCTTGTTGAACTCAAAAAGACATGAAGAGGTTGTTTGGAAAGAGGAAGGGGGCTGCAAGCTCAAGCCATGGGGAAGGTTCTAGTGCACGCCTCTCTTCCATGGGCACAAGCCCAAGGAGGAGAAGTGTGTGTGAGGACACTCCCATGGAAGAGAGAAGCAACCCACACCAACTTCTTCATGACAACGACCTCGACATACGAAGCGAAGTTGAAGATCAAGCACGCAGGCTTCTCCAAGATCGTGAGTTCCGCCACACCAAGGCTTACGATCCTCATTTGATCTCCAAGATAGGTATGGACTCCGAATTTATTTCCATTTGGCATGCAATTTGATTTGATGACTTTGCTCACATAGGGGAGAAAGGTTCACGCCTTCTCACTATCCAATTCTTTTGCACGCTAAGAATAGGATTTGATGGTATTGCTTTTAGATTATTTCAAAAAGAATACAACATCCTATGGAAAGAATTAGGTAGCATCCTAGGCTTCCATAAATGGTGTTTGCTAGATTTAGACTATTTGCCTAAGTTTAGCAAACAAAGTTTCTGGCATGAGCTAACTAGTGAGGTCACATGTAGGGTCCTAGGAATAGCCACATCCAAAACCCTACCTTACGCTTCATGCATAGATGGGTGGCTATGACTATGTTCCCTAGGGGAGATGTTAGGGTTGTGCGAGATGATGAATTGAAAATTTTGTTTGCCATGACTAAAAAGATAAAAGTTGCTCCAGTCAAAGCCATGATGACACAATGGTTAGATTACATTTCAAAATCAGGACCAATTGAATGCACTTCATTGATTACTCATATTGCTGATAGGGTAGGAGCACCTAAATACTCTTCATTTGAATACATTGAAACTGAAAGAGAATTAATTGATGAAGACTATTTAGTGCAAGGACATACCCTTAAGCATGATCAAGATGGGTCCTTGATATTTTTCTATCCCGGCTTTATCAATGAAATTCGGTTACCTAACCCAAATTTTCCTTTGTACAAATGCCGGAGGCTAACCATTAACATTCTTCCCCTTGAGGAAGCAAGAAGAAGTAATGTCTCTGGCAGGGTAACAAGGAATCGTGCAAGGGCGGCAGCCACAGGCATGCCACCGATAATCTCTCTGGTCCATGAATACCAAGAGGAAGAGAACCCAACGGGTTATGCGCCTGGATGGACTCAACCTCTGACGTATGAGACTGGGAGATCATCCTGGCAAGAATGGCAAAGGGATCCACCCTTATCCACTTCAAGCTCTAGCAGCTTGCCCCCAACATCCATGAGAGGACGTTGTTCCTTTTCGGCTAGAAGTCATCATGACTATAGTCAAGGAATGACAGACCTCACTAGACGTATGGGAGAACTTGAAGTGAGAACGGGTGACATCTACAGCACACTCCAAGAGCATGTTCAAGGTACCCAGGATTGGCAACAACACATGGATGCTCAATTCACCAACTTCAACACGGCGCTACGACAACAACAAGCCGATCTTGCAGCATACTTCCGTCATCAAGGGTTCAACCCTTATCACGCAGGTAGTTGAAGAACAAACTTGGGGGAGGACCCCCCACTTGAGGTAACATGTATCACATTCCTTGCATATTTATTTTCCATCCGTCCATCATCCACCTTGGATTTAAAAAAAATAGGTTAGATTTGCTTTCATCAAATAAAGATGTGCGGTAAGAATGATTTAGAATTCACATAGATGAAATGATGAATAGTTGCTCTGTTTTATTTTCCTAAGTCTCTAGTTTACAACTTGCTACTCTCCGAATATTGCTTTCATTGGTTTGAAATACTTTTACCTTAATTTGGAAGTTGTGGGTAGCAAAAGCTTGATCTAATTCTAGGTTGTTGCAAGACTAGAATTGGTAATAGGGCTGCTAGTCCTAGTTTGAAAGTAAAACTTAGATTTCCGGAGAAATTCTAAAAAGATTTAAGTTTCCCTCAATTGATTGGAAATACCTACCAAAGCCATATGATGTTTATACATAGACAAAACTTTATGCACATGCTATTTGCTTTCACATTGAGCCTAGTCAAACTAGTATAGACCTATGTGAGAAATCAGTCAACTCTTTTTGAATTCAAGACTTCACTTGCACATGCTATACTTCTACACTAGAAGTAAGCAAAACGTCCATCATATCCACCATACCACAATAAAAAGAGAAACTCCATGTTATTCATGTTTAGCACTCTCTTCAAAATTCATTGCAAAGAAAGGGAGTAGAAGACATGGCTAAAAATAAGAGAAGAAAAGTAGCCATGTTTCATCCCTGCAAAAGAAAGAGAGATTACACCAAAAAGGAGTTATCTCAAGTATCCACATCCACTTCCACTCCATCACACATGCACTAGTCTTGATTCAAAATGTTTTGATTTGAATTCTCCTAAGGCTTACTCTTTTGACTTAGCAATATATGTGATGCAAATATGCCTATTTACTTTCCTTACCAAGCTCCACATACAAGCCATATTCAATGAGTAGGAATAGTAGAGGCACAATGCTTTGGTGAGGAAAAATTTCCACTATCCACAAAGGAGTGACTGAGAGAATCAAATTGAGGTACTTAATATCTAAATTAAATTCTCCGAATTTAAGTGGAACTTGATTTCTAGGCTATGTTTACTCCATTTGCTATTCTACCTTTCAACTACTCATGAATATGAGAAAGCATAAGCCCCATGATAACTTAAGAAAGGAAGAGTTTCATAGCCAATTTCTGCAATACTAGGTAGAGTATCTTGTTGTGCATTAGATACTTTTGAAAATAAGACATTGTAGCAACTCCTGATCATCAACCTAAAGTCATGACTTTGCTCGGGACGAGCAAAGGAAAATCTTGGGGGAGTTTGTTGACGGCTGTTATATACCAATTTCATCCGTCAATTTAACTCAATTATGTGAAGGATTTGTCATTTCTTGCACACATCACCTTTCTATCTAACCCAATTCCACTTGGACTTGGAGAAATATGTGTATGCAGCATTTTATGCAGGAAATGAGGAAATGTAGAGGGACAAATCCTATAAAATATCATCCCAGCCAATCAGGCGACGACACGTGGCATCCCATGGATCAAATGGCCCACAAACAGAAGTATCCGAGGAGATCCAACGGTGTATCACACATATAAATCAATGGGACCCACCTGGCAGCCACCTGGAGAAAGCACACGAGAATTGGTGCAATGACCAGGTCGGCCGAATCAGGGGGTCGGTCGACCTGGTCTTGGCACCAAACTCGGCCAGCCTCCACGTGTTGGCTCCTCCCGGCTTCCTGGAGTCAATGGTGACTGATTCGAGTGCTTTTGGTGGCGGGAACCGACCTCAACACTAGTATAAATAGGACCCCTACCCCTCACTTCAACACACACCACTTGGGCTTCATCTCTATTGTATACACTATCATCCATAGTCTTAGAGGAGTTATGTTGTAGAGAGGAGAGTCTCTAGTTCCAAGTCCAAATTGGGAAAGGAGTAAGGAGTCTCTCTCTTCCCAATCCTACATTGGGAAAGGTATAGCTCACGTATTCTTTCTTGTATTTGTGACTTTATGCATAATAAAGATAGTATCTTTAGTCTCTACTTATACATATACTTGGGCAAAGCGTTTCTTGTTTGATTGTGGAGTCCATGTATGTGGAAGGTATAGCTTCTATGACTATTTCATCATGAACATATCTCATTATTATAGAACCTATAGACCCCCACTATAGTCTTGTTAATTTTAACGTAACTAGGTTAGTTTGGATAATTATGTTGTGTATCAATATTGGTTCAATGATATTCAATTCATTGCCTTAGGATGGATTGTGCCTAGGCTCTTAAGGTAATTACTTAATATGCTACCATGGTGCTAGGATAGCTAAGTAGCATTGGATGTCTCGTAGAACCACGGATTGAAGAGGTAGGCAGTAGGTGGTGACAGTCCTATCTGTCCTTTGTAATCCTCCACGTTCGGCTATGCCACAGGCTCTTGGCGGGAGTCGCCCTAGTATTGCTGGGGGTAAGCCCATGCCCGATGTGTTGAACCACATAGCATAAGTATTCACTATTGATCTAGCTAATGAATAATTAGTTTAGACTATGTATATGTACCATAGAGCATAGTAGGAGTACCTCCATAACTCTCAACCTTAACTAACCACTAGGATCCTCTTACCCCCCTTAGACTTGGAAGCTTTTTTGTGTGTCACACTACCTCCACTATTATTTTATCCATCCTTACTAGATTCTTATATAGACCTTTCTACCCTTTCCACTCGATTATTGTTATATCTCTACCCGCCTTCCTTTGGGATCAAATAAATGACACCCTTGGGAATACTCTTAAGAGAAAATGCTACAATGATATCTCCATGCGCTTGCGGAACTCACTCAGTGATCCAATAGAACTATTAACAAGCATTTCTGACACATCAGTTGGAGATGTTTAGTTCATGGTGCATAAGTAATACCAACAAGCATTTCTGGCGCCGTTGCCAGGGATGATTTGTTAGTATATCTTAGGAGCCGTCAATAGATGTATACTGGCTAGAAGAGCCGAACTGGTGGTCACTCCGATGAATGGTACATCAAGTTAGATAAATTTTTGGATCGAGCATTTTTGTTGTCAACGGATGATATGGTGATGTGCACATGTACAAAATGCCGGAACACAAAGTTTTTGAGAGGACTGGATCTTTCATTTCACTTATGTCGAAACGGTATCACTCCACATTATGAAGTGTGGACCTGCCACGGCGAAACTAAAGCTCGAGTCATAGCATTAGTAGATGAGGATGATGATATAACAGAGGTTGATAGGATGGATGAGATGCTAGAAGCTCTGGAAGCGGAGGATCCTATTACAAATGAGGCAGAGGAGTTCTTCGAAAAGCTGAAGAAATGACAAGAGCCGTTGCATGAACATACGGTAGTGATCGTACTTGCTTTCTTGACCATATTTATGGCAATTAAGTAGTCTAAGTAACTTTTTTCCATCAACTTCTACAATGATCTCATGAAATTGATCTGCGATATCCTTCCACAACCTCACAAAGCGCTCCAGATATGTATCAGTCAAAGATCAAGATATCTGGTCTCGGTATAAACTATGAGAACATCGATGTGTGCCGAGACAACTACAAGCTATTCTGGAAAGAGCACGCCAATGAGAACATGTGCTTGAAATATGGTAAACCAAGGTATGTCGAAGTTGTTAATGACGATGGCGATAATTGGATGATAGATGTCGCACATAAGAAGCTTCATTGCTTGCCTGTGACACCTCAGTTGAAGCGGTTGTTTCTTTCAAAAAGAACCACAAGACACATGAGATGGCACAAAGAAGGAAAACGTGAGAACAAAGAATTCTTGACGCATCCGTCTAACGGCGTTGCATGTAAGGCGCTAAACCATTTCAATCCAAATTTTTCTCGTGATGCAAGAAATGTTTGCATCGGGTTAGCGACAGATGGATTCTCACTGTTCAGTACAAACGCCACGCCATACTCCTGTTGGCCCGTCTTTGTCATTCCGTACAACCTGCCATGGGCTCTTTGTACGAAGAACAAGTTCATGTTTCTTAGCCTCATTGTACCTGGACCTGATCATTCCGGGTCATGTCTCAATGTGATGTTGAAACCGCTGATCGAATAATGGAAGGTCTTGTGGACAGGAGTCGAAGCGTACGACAGTTACAAGAAGTAGAAATTCAACCTTCGAGCTGCTTATTTTTGGCCTGTCCATGATTTGTCGGCATATGACATGTTTTCCAGATGGAGCACTCACGGTCGTCTGACCTATTCGATATGTGCTTAAGGCATGTGATAGGAAAAGATGATGAGTCCCGATCTTCCGAAAGGTAATGGGTAAGTCGATTGATGGAGATCTCGACGTTGATGATCCGAGGCTCTCGAGTAGAACACAAACAACCCCTGCAATCACTACACCACCACTCCGTTGGTTATCAACCGTGCTTCACACGATTGACCTTGCCAAGAAGGCTAATCCCTGCAAGTGCAACCGAGAACACAAGCAAGAACGTAGAAGACACGATCTGAAATCGCGAAGTTGGAGTTTCACAAACTGTAGAACAGCGATATTATTAATCTATGCAAAACCCAATTGTTCATGGCGGCTACTATGGAGTATATATAGGTGGGAGGACGTCCAAGGGGGTGTTAGGGTCGTGACCTAACCCTAAGACACGAAAATAATGGACTTAGACTTGATACAAGGCCCAATGGCCCAATACGGTGGCGCAGCACCCTGACAGATTCTGTACTTCATTTTGTTTCGACGATTCCCGACCACTCCGAAAGAATTTTGACATGGGACCGGTGCCATTGGAAAGGTTATCCTCTCCCCTTTCCTTGCATATGTAGAACGTCCAAAACGGAGTTTGTATGCGTCCTGGGCATCCGTTTTAGTGCGTACTGCTCCTGGACTCCGAGTTGGATACGATTTGGAGTTTGGTTCGATTTCCATCTTCTTTGAACGAATTCTCTGGTATTCCATGTCCCTAATACTCCCTCCAAGTACTCCTTGAACCTCTCCATGGATCCTAATCACAAATAAATCATTAAGTAGCAATCTATGCTCAAAAACATATAAGGAAATATATAAGAACAAGTTCACCTCTGAAATTAATTGTTGTGTATGAACTCTATTGATTGCATCTTGTATATTCAGTAGAGTGTTGTTTGTATCCATATAAGTGATGTCCTCATCATCCTCCCCTCCTTGAATTGGAGTCGTCCTCGACTCAAGTTCGTCTCCTCTCATGTGTTGGTCCAAATGTGCAACGCCATCAAATCTTCTTGTATGCATGAATGGAGGAGGCCAAGGTGGTGGACGACATAGTGCGCCATCTTGATCTTGTCCATCAAATAAGAGTGCACATTCACTTGAGCCAGGATCCCAAATAAATAAATATTGTGTCATGTTTGTAGGTGCAATAATAATGTGCATGATCTCATCATTCTCCCCTTCTTTATGACAAGCCGTCCTCGGCTTGCTCGTATGTCCAGCAAAGAGGCTTACATTGGAGGTAGAGTAAGTGCTGTCCATAATGCACAACCACAGTGTATAATGCTTTTGTTGTCCCTGCTGCAAGGAAAACATACTAGAAAAACTTGACAAGACATTATTAGCGTTAGTACATTCATTTACTTGACCATGTTGTTGCAGCACAAAAGGAACTTCCTCATTTGAACATATGTAAACTTTATGCACCATAAACATACCACTATGTTCATATTTGCCTATAGCATGAAAAATATTTCTACTTAACAAAGGCAATTCAGATTGAGAAAATATTATCTTCTCTACGATATCTAGATCACAAAGAGTGTCAAATTCAATATAGCCCAAAGTATTTAGAGAAGATAATAATTTCAGCTCATCCCTTTCACATGTAGTTGGGATCAAATGCTTAATTTCAGCACAAGTGAGTGATAAAGTATCAAATTCATTTGGTTGTTCTAGCATAGGTATAATATAATTATCAGCACACAACTCATTTTTGTTATAAGAATCAGTGGGAAAATCAACTAATGGTAAAGTTGTATTATGAAAAGGTTCATCTTGTTGCTTCTCATCGATAGTATGATTGGTAGCAAAATTCAGCACATCTGAAAATGTCATACCGTGGTTAACTGTAGAGCATTGTCCATTAACACTACTCTCATTTTCAGCAAGAAATTCAAATGCATTATGAGTTGATTCATCAAAAAATTCAGAAGAGTTGTTCAACACCTCACTCTCATTTGCATCTCCATTTATTTGTTCATGTTCCTGCAAAATGTTAGGCAAAGGAGGAGGTACAACAAGAAAATTCTTCTCAAGTTCATGTATTTCATCTTTACAATTAGATACATTAGCAAAAGTTTCTCGCATAAGAATTTTCATATCTTTCCATGTTCGAGGTCTTTCTAAATCACTTAAGTTGTTCCACCAAGTCAATGCACAACCTACTAATGCACTTGCAACATTTCTAATCTTTCTTTTCTCACACATATGACATTGTCCAAAAATTTTATCCAACTCTATTTCCCAAGCAATATATTCATCATAACCAGGACCATCAAAAGAAGGAAAAGATGGGAGAATGTAATTACTTCTTGTGGATGGTGTTGTAAAGGTGGTCTGAATGTCATGTGAATCCTTGGTTGATGTTTGATTTTTAGTGAGCAACTCTATCGCCGTCTTCATCATGTCCATCATCTCAGCATATAATGCATGATTCTTGCTTTTACCTGACATTGTTAGTAGCAAACAGAAGACAACACAAAAAATATGTTATCCCTATCACTACAAGGATAATGGAAAAGTGGAAGTGGAATCACACACTCTCAAGCGTCTTACCACGCTCTTACAAGTGTTCTTACCGACACTGCAGGTGGCAAACGGTGGACGGTATGAAGAAACCAATGAAGCGTGGGATGATTGCAAAGGTGTATCGATTCTGCTCAAGAGTAAGGTGTAGCTTGGATGACACTTTCTATGTAGCAAGGATTAGCAACAATCAAATCAGATAGTAAAGTTGAATAAGTGTCCAAAGTATGTGTCAAAGTTGCTGGCCTAAATGTGTTCCTAGTAGTTCAAGCTAGCAAGACATGAGATAAAACTAGATGACACAAAGAATGCAAGCACTTCTGATTTTTTTTGTTGTTTTTTTTTTCTCTTTTTTTTTTGTGCGGCTTTTGTTTCCTGTTTTGCACTTGCTTTTTTCTTTTTCCTTCCCTTTTTTTTCAGAATGTGCTGCAAGGGAAGAACACAATGAAAATCAATCCAAGATATCTCGTGTGTCTGTCGCAGATTTTCTTCTCAATCTTCCAAGGACAAATAGACACACTTATAGGCTCTAAATTGGAAAACTTAGAACAGCAAGATTATAGATATATCTCTCCTCTTTAATTTCAATATATGGAAGACCTATTTTCGAAAAGAACAATAAAAGATATTGCACCCGAAATACAGGCTGTTCAGAATTTTTAGGTCAAGAACAGATTCGGAACCAATGCAATTTAGACCTCGATAACTATATTTTCTGGGCAAATGATGAATATGAAAGTTATAGAGCACTTCTTAAGCTTTCGAGAAAGTACAAGAAACCCAAAATCCGAGTTTGTATGCGCGATATATGATGAAAATACCAAACTGGACAGAGGTGAATCTAATCTGGACGTGATGACGTGATTCAAAAGGATGAATCACACAATGCAAAACTCAAACTAAGACGAAAAACACTTTATAAACCAGCAATATGACTCAACAAGGGACACAAACTCAACAAAATTAAACTGAAAACAAAGTTGCAAAGGCTCAAACGTGGTTTGGACAAATTAATGAACAGATCTACTAAACTACAAGTTCTTTTGTGGCTTTTTTGTGGACTCTAGGTATGAAAAACAAAACTAATGTAATGGATAGATGAATTACCTAACGGGCAACCTGGAAATCTGATACCAATTGATAGGAAAAGATGATGAGTCCCGATCTTCCGAAAGGTAATGGGTAAGTCGATTGATGGAGATCTCGACGTTGATGATCCGAGGCTCTCGAGTAGAACACAAACAACCCCTGCAATCACTACACCACCACTCCGTTGGTTATCAACCGTGCTTCACACGATTGACCTTGCCAAGAAGGCTAATCCCTGCAAGTGCAACCGAGAACACAAGCAAGAACGTAGAAGACACGATCTGAAATCGCGAAGTTGGAGTTTCACAAACTGTAGAACAGCGATATTATTAATCTATGCAAAACCCAATTGTTCATGGCGGCTACTATGGAGTATATATAGGTGGGAGGACGTCCAAGGGGGTGTTAGGGTCGTGTCCTAACCCTAAGACACGAAAATAATGGACTTAGACTTGATACAAGGCCCAATGGCCCAATACGGTGGCGCAGCACCCTGACAGATTCTGTACTTGATTTTGTTTCGACAATTCCCGACAACTACGAAAGAATTCTGACATGGGACCGGTGCCATTGGAAAGGTTATCCTCTCCCCTTTCCGTGCATATGTAGAACGTCCAAAACGGACTTTGTATGCGTCCTGGGTGTCCGTTTTAGTGCGTACTGCTCCTGGACTCCGAGTTGGATACGATTTGGAGTTTGGTTCGGTTTCCATCTTCTTTGAACGAATTCTCTGGTCTTCCATGTCCCTAATACTCCCTCCAAGTACTCCTCGAACCTCTCCATGGATCCTAATCACAAATAAATCATTAAGTAGCAATCTATTCTCAAAAACATATAAGGAAATATATAAGAACGAGTTCACCTCTGAAATTAATTGTTGTGTATGAACTCTATTGATTGCATCTTGTATATTCAGTAGAGTGTTGTTTGTATCCATATAAGTGATGTCCTCATCAGCATGGATTGCTTTTGACTAACTCATGGAGGCAAAATATATTACTTTGATTGTCAAGGACGTTGGCTTCCTTCGAATCACATATTTAGGCAACAAAGACATGTCTTTAGAAAGAACACCGTTGTCACTAAAGGACCACCGAAACGTCTCAACGAGTCCGAAATTTCTGATATGTTGGACAAACTGGTGTCAAATGAAGGTCGTCTTGGATATTTCGTAGGTTATGGAGAGGAACACAATTGGACTCACATATGTGGACTTTGGGAGCTACCGTATGTGAAGTCGTTGATTCTAATGCACAACATTGATGTGATGAATCAGGAGCATAAAATCAGCGGAAGTATCATAAGCACTTGCATGGATATGCCTGGCAAAACGAAAGACAATTACAAAGTTAGACCAGATTTGGCGGACATTTGTCACCATCCAACTCTTGAAATCTCTAAAAGTGGCGGGAAGCACGTGCTTCTTTCTGTCTTCGATCTAAAGAAAAGAAAGAAGTCATGAAATGGATGAAAACTTTGAAGTTCCCAGATGGTTACGCAGCTAGCCTGAAACGAGCCGTGAATGTGAACACAGGAAACCTCACTGGGTTGAAGAGTCATGATTATCACATTATAATGGAAAGACTCTTACCTGTTATGTTTTGGGGCTATCTAGATGATGCAGTGTGGAAGGTTTTAGTCGAGCTCAGTTATTTCTATAGATAGCTTTGTGCTAAAGAAATCAATATAGAGATGATGGATAAGTTAGAGAAGGAGATACCCATACTTTTATGTAAGATGAATTTTTTTTCCACTGGGTTTCTTCAATCCAATGCAACATTTGCTTATCCATCTTCCATTCGAAGCTAAAGTTGGCAATCCTGTGCAATGCAGATGGATGTATCACATTGAAAGAGCGCTATGATATCTAAAACCAATGGTTGGCAACAGGGCAAGGGTTGAAGGGTGCATCGGTGAAGCATATGCTCTTAAAGAAGTAGGATACTTTTCAAGTGTCTACTTTGCAGAAGAAAACAATATCAATACTTCGGCGATGTGGTACAATGTGGATGAAGCACCCCTTTAAGCGACCTCTCAATTTTTCAAACGAGAGGCACTACCGTTGGTAGCTACACGACCTATGCGCTATTCGAACGTGACAGAACTGTTGCTTTACTCTACATGTACGCAAATATAGAATGCATGCAGGAATACTTCGAGTAAGTGTTTCTCCTACATTTATGCTAATCGACATATTTTGCTACACATGTATTCTAAAAGATGTTTTTTCACGTTCAGCGAGTTCCACAGACAATGTTAGCCACATAGGCATCAACCTACAGCCAAACAAGTAGAAGGGATGCGAAAAGAAAGAATAAATGGAGGGTCAGGTTTCCTATTCTGGTTTGGAGATTATGTAATATTCTCTCGTCTTCTATATATTATAAGTTACTATTATTAAAGAAGTGTTATTTTAATTCATGATCATTTTTGACAGTGTCAGACTCACAATGTCCATGAAGATTTGTGGCAGCTATCTTATGGATTGGTGAATGTTCACTACAGGAATCTTGTGATGGCCAGGGATGTCGCAAAAAAGGCAAATACCGTTGCAAATAAGCTATTTGCGACAACTTCTCTTATTTGCGACGGTTTTTGGCAGTCGCAAATAATTCATCGCAATTTAGCTTATTTGGGACGGCCACCATCGCAAGTTATTGCTCGGGGGCTAGTGGACCCCACCCATGTATTTGCGATGGTGAAAGCATCTAGGCCCCCATGAGGTATGGTTTCGGTGATTAATGACAACCGTTGGATATTACTAATGAATTTGTGGATGCAAGGTCTCTCATATTACTCATCACACTCAATGAACTCTCTATGTATATCATATACTGAGCATTGGATATAATTGGAGACCCCTAAAAAAACTATTTCATGAGTTCAATCGACTTTTATGAAGATTAGAAGAAAAAGCTCATATGTCAAAATCATTCAACTAAAATTTACAACACCCAAGACTTGGTAATCATCAGAAGAACATTTCAAACCAATGTCTAATAGGTCACTTGAGGAAATTCCAAAAGAATTACTTAGAACAACTCGAAGCAGACAAAATCAACTCACCGGATCAACCGATGTTTCCAGAAAACAATACATCGATCGAGTTGGTTTAGCAGAAGAAGAAGACCTCAGAACTAAGTACTCACCGAATCATCCGATGATGAAGGTGATGTTACATTTGTCCATTAGTACAGTAAGCAATCTCCCTGGACCAAGTGTAACACCGGACCATCCGATGTACAACTATAAACACATCGGTCAATCACTCCAGTAAGCATTAATTCTGAACCAATTCTTGATGAAGTGCCACCGGATCATCCGATGATGAGACAAGTGTAACATCGGTCTATCTACGGTCATATCTGACATGGTGACATCAGCTAATTTGGATTCGACCGATGACAACTGAAGGGAGAACATCGGATCATCCGGTGTTCGCAGAACAGTGATGTCAGCCTAATTTTCTAACGGCTATTTGGTGGAGGCTGGCTATTTATACCCCTTCAACCAGTCTATTCGACAAGTCTTGACAACCAGAGCTACTCTACACATTCTCAAGCATTCAAGACATTGAGCTACCACTTCTACATCATTTACACCACTTACACACCAAGAGATAGGCTAGAACTTGCTAGAGATAGTGCTTGTGTTCTTCCGTTCTTGGTGATTGGAGTCTCTAGTGTAGTGAGAGCTGTAAGGAAGTGTACCTTGGTGATTGTATTGGAGAGAGCCTTCCAGAGCTTACCAAGACGGTTGTGGAAGCCCAGAGGATCCAACTTGTACAAGGCTTGAGCTCCACCTTGCCGAGGTTGGCAAATGGGGAAGTATAGTGAAGATCCCTAGTCTCGGTGACTTGGGAGTGGCTATACCCTTTGGTGGGTGTCACAACGTGGATGTAGGAAGATCTTGACGATCTTGCCGAACCACGGGATAAATCTCCGTGTCTTCGTGTCTCCTCGGGAGTTTGCGCTTTCTTCCTCTCCCCTTACACTTATGCATTTCATATACCGCAAAGTTACTATTCACTTGAATGCATAGGTTGTTTGCATAGGGAATTGGGCTTTTAGTAATTAAGTTTTTATTGCTTTAATTTTTGAAAAGAAGCCCAATTCACCCCCTCCCCCTCTTGGGCATTCGATCCTTACAATTGGTATCAGAGCAAGGTTGCTCATTGGATCATTCTAGCTTCGCCACTAGAGAGCTAAAATGGCCAAGAATGAGGGTTCGATTCCTATCTTCGAGGGCAAGAACTTTGCCTATTGGAAAGCATGCATGCGTGCTTATCTAGAGGCTATTGCTCCCGAGGTATGGGAAGTGACTCATGCAGGGTTTGGTGAGCATAATTATGTTGGAGATCAAATCAAGTGGGATGCTAAAGCTAGAAATGCTATTTATGAATGCATTAGTCAAGATGTATTTGCTAGGATTGCTAGCAAAAAAAAAGCTTGTGAAATTCGGGCTTGCTTGATTGAAATTCATGAGGGTTCTTCTCGTGTCAAAGAACTAAAATATCATATGCTTAAAGCCAAATATGATGAATTCAAAATGCTACCTCACGAAAATGTCAATGAAATGTTTTCTCGCTTGAATGTGCTTATTGAGGAAATTAATGCCCTTAGCATTGCTTCTCTTGGCAAGGGAATCATCAACCGCAAGATTCTTATGCTCCTTCCTAAGACAAAGTACAACATCATCAACTTCATGCTTCAAAAAGAATCTCTTGATCATATTGAAGTTTCGGAACTTATTGGAGAGATTCACGCTCATGAGATGAGTGTACTTGGGATGATGGAGCAATCATCTTCAAAGACAATTGCTCTAAAGGCTTCCACCAAGAAAACAAGTCTCAAGAAAAAGAAAGTGGTTGAGCCTAGCTCAAGTGAAGAAGAACAAGCATCAAGTGAAGATGAAGATGATGAGCTTGCATTGATGATGAGAAAGTTCTCTCGCTTGAACTCCAAGATTGCCAAGAAGGGATACACCTTTGATCCCAAGAAGAAAGCTTTTCTACCAAGGAGAGATGACAATAATACTTGCTACAATTTTGGTGATCAAGGTCACATCTCCTATGATTGTCCAAAGCCAGACAAAAGAAGAGAGAGCCACAAGGGCAAGCATCGCAAGCTTGAAGATAGTGAAGATGATGAAGAAGAGGTCAAGCCCAAACTAAGATCCTTTGGGAATAAGAAACATGACAAAGGCAAGAAGGCAAAGCTCTTCCCAAAGAAGAGAAAAGGTCCACAAAAGGTGTTCATGTGTGAGGCAAATGAATGGATCACCGACGAAAAATCAAGTGATGAAGAGAGTGAAGCGGAAGAAGAAAGCTTGGCCGGCCTTTCCACTGCCAACAATGATGATTCATCTCTTCATCCACCTCCCATGTGCCTCATGGCTAAAGATAACACCAAGGTATGTGATGACTCTAGCGATGATGAGCTTTCCCCCGATGACTTAACTTCATTGATAATTGAATACCACACTATCATTAAGAGGGAAAAGAGTAAGGTTAAGGCTCTTGAGGAAACTCGTGCCAAGCTTGAGAGTGCTAACCTCGATTTGCTTGACAAGTATGAAAGCATACTTAAGGAGCATGACACGCTCAAATATCATGTCAAGCAAGTTGAGGAGGATAAGGCTCAAATCAAGCTAGAACATCATGAGCTTGACATAGCACACCAAGCACTCTTGGGAAAGCACAATGAGTTAATCCAAGAGCATCAAGTACTTAACCTTGCTTATGAAGTTCTTGATCAATAATTGAAAAATATTAAGAAAGAAACCCTTAATGATAAGGTATCTATTACTTCTCATGCCACTAATGTGTTGCATAAGTCTTTGCCTTTGAAAGAGAATGCTAGGGAGAAGGACTTGTTGGAAGAAATTGGAAGTTTCCGCACTAGTGTGGCAAGACTATCTAAGGGAGAAGTCAAGTACAAAGAAATCCTCTTCCAACAAGCAAGGGCCTTCAACAAGAGAGGACTTGGATCATTCCCGGTGCCTAACAAAGGAAAGGTGCCCTCACTGGAGCTTAGAACAAGCTTCATCAAGGAAGTTGGTTCTTATTGCCAACATTGTGAGGTCACCGGTCACCATACAAGGGAGTGTCCTCTTCCTAATCGGCCCTCTCCTAAATTTCCTACTAACTACAAGTCTACTTTCGATAATCATTATTATCTCTTGAGTAAGGTAGATGGCAAGGTGAAGGCAAGGTTCATTGGTAAGGACATGAAGGGCATGAAGGGGAAACTCCCCAAGCAACTTTGGGTCCCAAAAACACTTGTATCACACATACAAGGACCTAAGTTGGCTTGGGTGCCTAAAGTCAAAAATTGAATTCATGTGTGTAGGTGAACTACAAAGCTGGAGGAAAGCATTGGGTACTCGATAGCGGGTGCACTCAACATATGACCAGCAACGATGGTATGTTCACCACCATAGAAAACCCCAGCAATCATGAACAACTCCCCTTTGGTGATAACTCTAAGGGAAAGGTAATTGGGTTAGGTAAGATTGCAATTTCAAATGATTTATCTATTTCCAATGTATTGTATGTTAAGTCACTTTGTTTCAATTTGCTTTCTATTGCACAATTATGTGATCTTGGACTAACGTGCACCTTTAGCAAAAATGATGTTGTTGTGACTAGTGAAACTAGCCAAGAACTAATCTTCAAAGGATTTCGGCATGGACATCTCTATCTAGTAGACTTCTCCAACAAGGATGCCAGCTTGACCACTTGTCTTTTCACCAAGACGAGTTTGGGTTGGCTATGGCATCGATGCATAGCTCACATAGGAATGAGCAAGCTCAAGAAGTCATTCAAGCTGGGGATGGTGACCGGCGTGAAGGATGTCACTTTTGAGAAGAACAAGCTTTGTAGCGCTTGTCAAGCCGAGAAGCAAGTTGCTTCTCACCACCTGATGAAGACAATGGTGTAAACCTCCAAGCCACTTGATGAGTGAATTGATGATGAGACCCGATCTTCCAATAGGTAATGGATAGGTCGATTGATGTGGAGATCTCGACGTTGATGATCTGAGGCTCTCAAGTAGAACACGAACAGCCCCTGCAATCACTACACCACCGCTCCGTTAGTTATCAACCGTGCTTCACACAATTGACCTCGCCAAGAAGGCTAATCCCTGCAAGTGCAACTGAGAACACAAGCAAGAACAAGGTAGACACGATCTGAAATCGCGAAGTTGGAGTCTCACAAACCGAAGAATGGCGATATTATTGATCTAAGCAAAACCCAATTGTCTATGGCAGCTACCATGGAGTATATATAGGTGGGAAGACGTCCAAGGGGGTGTTAGGGTCGTGACCTAACCCTAAGACACGAAAATAATGGACTTAGACTTGATACAAGGCCCAATGGCCCAATACGATGGCGCAGCACGCTGACAGATTCTGTACTTGATTTTGTTTCGATGATTCCCGTCGACTCCGAAGGAATTTTGACATGGGACAGCGCCATTGGAAAGGTTATCCTCTCCCCTTTCCGTGCATATGTAGAACGTCCAAAACGGAGTTCGTACGCGTCCTGGGCGTCCGTTTAGTGCGTACTGCTCCTGAACTCTAAGTTGGATACGATTTAGAGTTTGGTTCGGTTTCCATCTTCTTTGAACGAATTCTCTGGTCTTCCACGTCCCTAATACTCCCTCCAAGTACTCCTTGAACCTATCCATGGATCCTAATCACAAATAAATCAATAAGTAGCAATCTATGCTCAAAAACATATAAGGAAATATATAAGAACGAGTTCACCTCTAAAATTAATTATTGTGTATGAACTCTATTGATTGCATCTTGTATGTTCAATGGAGTGTTGTTTGTATCCATAGAACTGATGTCCTCATCATTCTCCCCTTCTTGAATTGGAGTCGTCCTCGACTCAAGTTCATCTCCTCTCATGTGTTGGTCGAAATGTTCAACACCATCAAATCTTCTTGTATGCAAGAATGGAGGAGGCCAAGGTGGTGGACGACATAGTGCGCCATCTTGATCTTGTCCATCAAATAAGAGTGCACATTCACTTGAGGCAGGATCCCAAACAAATAAACATTGTGTCATGTTTATAGGTGCAATAATAATGTGCATGATCTCATCATTCTCCCCTTCTTTATAACAAGCCGTCCTCGGCTTGCTCGTATGTCCAGCAAAGAGGCTTGCTTTGGAGGTAGAATGAGTGATGTCCATAATGCACAACCACAGTGAATAATGCTTTTGTTGTCCCTGCTGCAAGGAAAAAATACTAGAAAAACTTGAAAATACATTATTAGTGTTAGTGCATCCATTCATTTCACCATGTTGTTGCAGCACAAAAGGAGCTTGCACATTTGAACATATGTAAACTTTATGCACCATAGATTCACCACTATCTTCATAGTTGCCTATAGCATGAAAAATATTTCTACTTAATAAAGGCAATTCAGATTGTGAAAATATTCTCCTCTCTACAATATTTAGATCACAAAGAGTGTCAAATTCAATATGACACAAAGTATTTAGAGAAGACAAAAATTTCAGCTCATCATTTTCAGCAGTAGCGGTGATCAAATTATGAATTTCAGCACAAGTAGGTGAATCTAAAACACAATCATCTTGTACATTAACTTGTTTTTGCATAGGTATAATAGAGTTATGAGCACACAACTCTTTCATAGCGCAACGATCAGCAGGAAAATCAACATGTGACAATGGTGTATAAATAAACGATTCTAATAGTTGCTCCTCGAAAATAGCATGATTGGTGGAAAAATTCAGAACATCCAAAGACTCAAAGACTTCTCACCTTCTGTATTTGTAGAATGTTTTGCCTTACCATTTTCAGCGGTGATTTCGAGTGCATTATGAGTTGATCCATCTAAAATTTCACAAGTGTTGTCAAAAGCCTCGTTCTCTTTTGCATCATCTATATTATTTTCTATATTGTCCTGCAAAACGTTAGACACAAAAGGAGGTACAACAAGAAGTTTCTCCTCAAATTGCTGAATTTCTTCTTTGCACATAGATACATTAGCAAATGTTTCTCGCATAAGAATTTTCGTTTCTTTCCATGTTCGAGGTTTTTCTAATTCATTTAAATTGTTCCACCAAGTTAATGCACAATCTACTAATGCACTTGCAACATTTCTAATCTTTCTCCTATCACACATATGACATTGTCCAAAAATTTTATCCACCTCTATTTCCCAAGTAATATATTCATCATAACCAAAACCATCATAAGAAGGAAGAGATGGGCGAATATAATTACTTCTTGTGGAAGGTGTTGTAAAGGTGGTCTGAATGTCATGTGAATCCTTGGTTGATGTTTGATTTTTACTGAGCAACTCCATCGTCGTCTTCATCATGTCCATCATCTCAGCATATAATGCATGATTCTTGCTTTTACCTGACATTGTTAGTAGAAAACAGAAGACAACACAAAAAATATGTTATCCCTATCAACTACGAAGGATAATGACAAAGTGGAAGTGGAATCACACACTCTCAAGCGTCTTACCACGCTCTTACAAGTGTTCTTACCGACACTGCAGGTGGCAAACGGTGGACGGTATGAAGAAACCAATGAAGCGTGGGATGATTGCAAAGGTGTATCGATTCTTCTCAAGTAAGGTGTAGCTTGGATGGCACTTTCTATGTAGCAAAGATTAGCAACAATGAAATCAGATAGTAAAGTTGAATAAGTGTCCCAAGTATTTGTCAAAGTTGCTGGCCTAAATGTGTTCCTAGTAGTTCAAGCTAGCAAGACATGAGACAAAACTAGATGACACAAAGAATGCAAGCACTTCTGTTTTTTTTGTTGTTTTTTTTCCTCTTTTTTTGTGCGGCTTTTCTTTCTTGTTTTGCACTTGTCTTTTTCTTTTTTCTTCTGTTTTTTTTTTTCAAAATGTGCTGTAAGGTAAGAACACAATGAAAATCAATCCAAGATATCTCGTGTGTCTGTCGCAGATTTTCTGCTCAATCTTCCAAGGACAAATAGGCACACTTATAGGCTCTAAATTGGAAAACATAGAACAGCAAGATTGTAGATATATGTCTCCTCTTTAATTTCAATATATGGAAGACCTATTTTGGAAAAGAACAATAGGAGATATTGCCTCCGAAATACAGACTGTTCAGAATTTTTGGGTCAATAACAGATTCGGATCCAATGCAATTTAGACATCTGTAACTATATTTTCTGGGCCAATGATGAATATTAAAGTTATAGAGCACGTCTTAATCTTTCCAGAAAGTACAAGAACACCAAAATCCGAGTTCGTATGTGCGAGATATGATGAAAATACCAAACTGGACAGAGGTGAATCTAATCTGGACGTGATGACGTGATTCAAAAGGATGAATCACACAATGCAAAACTCAAACTAAGACCAAAAATACTTTCTAAACCAGCAATATGACTCAACCACGGACACAAACTCAACAAAACCAA
Source organism: Tuctoria greenei (assembly GCA_036927565.1). Lineage (NCBI taxonomy): Eukaryota > Viridiplantae > Streptophyta > Magnoliopsida > Poales > Poaceae > Tuctoria > Tuctoria greenei. The sequence goes on from JAYESD010000009.1 coordinate 49,482,302, forward strand.
ACTGAATAACAAATTTGCAAAGGCTCAATGTGGTTGGGACAAAGTAATGAACAGATCTACTAAACTGCAAGTTTTTTTTGTGGCTTTTTTGTGGACTCTAGGTATGAAAAACAAAACTAATGTAATGGATAGATGAATTACCTAACGGGCAACCTGGAAATCTGATACCAATTGATGAGTGAATTGATGATGAGGCCCGATCTTCCGATAGGTAATGGATAGGTCGTTTGATGTGGAGATCTCGACGTTGATGATCCGAGGCTCTTGAGTAGAACACGAACAGCCCCTGCAATCACTACACCACCGCTCCGTTGGTTATCAACCGTGCTTCACACGATTGACCTCGCCAAGAAGGCTAATCCCTGCAAGTGCAACCGAGAACACAAGCAAGAACAAGGTAGACACGATCTGAAATCGTGAAGTTGGGGTCTCACAAACTGAAGAATGGCGATATTATTGATCTAAGCAAAACCCAATTGTCTATGGCGGCTACCATGGAGTATATATAGGTGGGAGGACGTCCAAGGGGGTGTTAGGGTCGTGACCTAACCCTAAGACACGAAAATAATGGACTTAGACTTGATACAAGGCCCAATGGCCCAATACGATGGCGCAGCACGCTGACAGATTCTGTACTTGATTTTGTTTCGACGATTCCCGTCTACTCCGAAGGTATTTTGACATGGGACCGGCGCCATTTGAAAGTTTATCCTCTCCCCTTTCTGTGCATATGTAGAACGTCCAAAACGGAGTTTGTATGCGTCCTGGGCGTCCGTTTTAGTGCGTACTGCTCCTTGACTCCGAGTTGGATACGATTTGGAGTTTGGTTCGGTTTCCATCTTCTTTGAACGAATTCTCTGGTCTTCCACGTCCCTAATACTCCCTCCAAGTACTCCTGGAACCTCTCCATGGATCCTAATCACAAATAAATCATTAAGTGGCAATCTATGCTCAAAAACATATAAGGAAATATATAAGAACGAGTTCACCTCTGAAATTAATTGTTGTGTATGAACTCTATTGATTGCATCTTGTATGTTCAATGGAGTGTTGTTTGTATCCATAGAACTGATGTCCTCATCACCACTTGAGTTGCTTCACATGGACCTTTTGACCGTCCACATATCAAAGTCTTGGCGGTAACCTCTATTGTCTTGTTATAGTTGATGACTACTCTCGCTATGCTTGGACTTTGTTTCAAGGTGACAAGAGTGAAACTCTGGAAGTGTTCAAGACCTTCGCTAACCGTGCTCAAAGGTAATTTCAACTTCCCATACTCAAGTTCCAGAGTGACCACAGCACCGAATTATTGAACTACAACATTGGGGAGTGGTGTGATTGTGAAGGCGTGAAGCATGAGTTTTCGGCCACATACACTCCTCAACAAAATGGTGTCGTTGAAAGGAAGAATAAGACTCTCATCACTCTTGCGTGAGCAATGCTTGATGACTATGGCACGTCCGAGAAATTTTGGGCCGAAGCAATCAACACGGCGTGCCATGCCGCAAATCGGGTCTACCTACATCGACTACTTCAAAAGACCCCGTACGAACTTCTCATTGGGAGAAAGCCCAACATCTCCTATTTCCGAGTCTTCGGGTGCAAGTGCTACATCTACCGCAAGAAAATGCTCGAGGAGAGTTTTGGTCATGATGAAATAGATGATGAGCCTCTACGAGAAGCTATGAAGAACACGACCATCGGAGACATTAAGCCTAAAGTTGAGGAGAGCCATGATCAAGGGGGAGCTTCAAGTTCCAACATCAACACATCTATGGCACCTCAAGTTGATGAAGAAGAAAAGGATGATCCATTACTAACACAAGATTCACAAGCCACACAACATCAAGAAGAAGAACAAGTCCATGATCAAGTCCAACCACGAGAAGAGCAACACGCATCACCACCGCCAAGTGCTTCACAACCACTTATGAGGCATGGACGCATCTCCAAGGCACATCCGATTGATCAAATTATCGGAAGTCCGTCAAGGGGAGTAAGTACACGTTCTCGCCATTTCTCTACGTTTTGTGAGCACTACTCGTTTGTTTCATGTGTAGAACCCAATCACATTGAGGAAGCACTCCAAGATCCAAATTGGGTGATGGCCATGCAAGAAGAACTCAACAACTTCATCCGTAATGAAGTTTGGGTGTTGGAGGAGCGACCCAAGGACAAGAACATCATCGGAACAAAGTGGGTGTACCACAACAAACAAGACGAGAACGGTGTTGTGGTCTGCAACAAGGCAAGACTTGTGGCCAAGAGTTTCTCACAATTTGAAGGACTAGACTTTGGAGAAACCTTTGCTCCGGTCGCTCGACTAGAAGCCATCCGTATACTTCTTGCCTTTGCATCACATCATAACATAAAGCTTTATCAAATGGATGTGAAAAGTGCCTTTCTTAATGGTTATATTAACGAGTTTTTTTATGTTGAACAACCTCCCGAGTTTGAAGATCCGAGGAATCCTAATCATGTGTTTAGGTTGCACAAGGCGCTCTACGGGCTCAAGCAAGCACCTAGGGCGTGGTATGAACGACTACGAGATTTCTTGATCATGCAAGGATTCAAGATCGGGAGGGTGGAAACTACACTCTTCACCAAAGACATCGACGGGGAACTATTATTTGTCAAATTTATGTCGAGGATATTATTTTTGGTTCAACTAACGAAGCTCTTAGCCATGAGTTTGGCAAAATGATGTCCAGGGAATTTGAGATGTCGATGATTGGAGAGCTCAACTTCTTCCTTAGATTTCAAATCAAGCAACTTCGAGAGGGGACCTTCATCTATGAAGAAAAGTATACCAAGGATCTCTTGAAGAAATTTGAGATGGGAGATTGTAGCTCAAGAAGCACTCCAATGGCAACAAATTGTCATCTCGACGCGGATAAGGATGGTAAACATGTTGATCAATCTAATTACCATTCTATGATTGGTTCATTGCTTTATCTTACCGCATCTAGGCCTGATATCATGTTTAGTATATGCTTGTGTGCTCGCTTTCAAACGGCCCCTAAAGAATCGCATCGGAAGGCGGTTTTTAGGATACTTCAGTATCTCAAGCATACCCCTAGTGTTGGCCTATGGTATCCTAAAGGTGCAAAATTCCATCTCTTGGGTTACTCGGATTTGGACTTTGCCGGATGCCGTGTGGATCGCAAGAGTACCTCTGGTGAGTGCCACTTGCTTGGGCGTTCCCTAGTATCTTGGTCTAGCAAGAAGCAAAATTCCGTTGCTTTGTCCACGGCGGAAGTGGAATATATAGCGGTGGGTGCATGTTGTGCCCAATTCTTTATATGAAGCAAACCCTTTTGGACTTTGGTATTAAACTTGGTTGTGTGCCTCTCCTTTGTGACAATGAAGTGCGGTTAAGATCGCTAAGAACCCCGTTCAACACTTTTGCACTAAGCACATTGATATTTGCCATCATTTCTTGCGGGACCATGAAGCTAAGGGAGACATCTCCTTGCGAGGTGTTAGGTCCGAAGAACAATTGGCGGATATCTTCACTAAACCACTTGATGAGAAAACTTTTTCTAGACTAAGAAGTGAATTAAATGTGCTAGATGCATCGAACGTCATGTAAGTTGCCATGGTCATGTAAGAATGCATCTCATATAGGTCTGGTCTAACTTTCAAAGGATAGGGGTGAGCAAAGGTTAGCTTGGGATGGAGGTTCTTTTGAGTTTCCCCAAGGCTTGGAGAGTGGCTCTCCCTGAAGAAGCCTTTGAAAGGTTCAAATTTGGCAAGATAGATTTAATTTATGTCTTGCATGATGCCTTCCATATAGACTTGCACTCACGTTTAATTTCTTGCATTATAAATTGTATGGCATTGCATACGGTAGATTGTCACAAAGGGGAACCCACTTCATGAGAAAGAGACTTGTTTGAAATGCAATATCTCAACTCATATGATGTGGAAAGAACAAAATGTTAGGTGCGTTAATGCTTAAAGGAACATGCTTTAAAGAGATAGAAGTCTTCATCCTCTAGCTCACAAAGCATGGGCCTTACATTTTATTTGGATGTTTTCTTCCTTAATTTTTTCTCCGGTGTTCTATTTGCTATAGGGCCTAGACAAGTTATTGGCAACTAGTAGTTTTGAGGGGTAAGGGCTTGCCCAAAAAGTCCTAAGACATGTGTTTCTTCGTGTTTGTTTGTTTGAGTCAAAGGACATATATGGGATGTTGCTGTTTCGTAGTCATCGGATTATCCGATGCTTAGGGCAGAACCTTCATCGGATCAGTTTGTGTTCAAGTGCCAAGGGTCATCTCAGTCAGAAAGTCAAATCGACCGACGAGTTCATTCTGAGAAACATCGATGCATCCGATGTTCACTTTTCTGGAGTTGAGGTAAATTCAACCGATGCTAATCCTTCCATCGTCGGAGCATCCGATGCTAATGGTACTTTTGGAATAACCTTACTGTACCATTCGACCGATGCTCCTATCATCTGAAGTTAGTTCATCCGGTGTTAAATTTTGGGCTAGAGTTCGGGCCCCACCTATTTAGCGCGCCGTTTCATCTCTTTTTCTCTCTCCCCGACTCCGCCGCTCAGAGCTCACCAACCTCACCTCCGCCGCCGCCGCTCCCTCGCCCTGCCGCCGCCCTCCAGCTGCCGCTGCCCTGCGCTGCCATCCTAGGCGCCGCACCGCCACACTCAGTGCCACTGTGCTGCTGCCCTACGGTCGTCGTCGCTTCGCCGTTAGGGTTCCCCGACCGCGACGATCTTTGCGTCGCCACCCCCGTGCGCCCGAGCTCGTTGTTCCGCGTGCTCATCTTCGTCGTCGTCATGGGCCGTGACAAGAAGGGAAAAGGCAAGGCCATTGAGGAGCCGACCGCTAAGAAGCAGAAGATGTTGAAGGAGGTGAAGAAAGCCCTGATGGCTGCTCGCGCCGCTGAGGAGTGAGAGCGTTGGCGAGGAGGATCGTTGAGGATCCGCGAGGCCTGACAGAGACAGCCTCCGGTGCCTAAGGAGCCAGAGGAGGAAGAGGAGCTCGAAATGCCATTTGTTCGCTGATGCTCAGTCAGGACCCATGGGGGTCATCCAGCTGCAGCCCCGAGACCAAGACCGTCAGCAGCTGACCTTCGGGAGGACAGGGTGGCCCAGAGGGCCGTCTATGAGATGGACACCAACGTCCGTGGTAGTGAGGGTGTCCGCCTGACAGATTATAGGAAGTTGAAGGCCAAGCAGCTTAGGAAGCTCAGATGGAGTATTCTTCTTGAGGAGTGGTTCCCGCAGCCCAGAGAGTCACTTGTGGACAGCCGCTTTTGGACCCTGACACAGGCGTCACTGTACGAGACTTACAGACGTCGGGGCCATAAGGTCTTCCAGCATAACTTTCTTGACTGGGATCAGCTTGCACTTGCAGCCGGGACGAAGATACGCCCTTACTTTGAGAGGTATAGAGGGCTAGTGGAGCTGATGTCTTACGAGAGGAGTGCCTACGTGGAGGACTGGGTCCGAGTATTCTATGCCACACTTTACGTTTCTCATGGCCGCAGATCCATTGATTTCATGTTCATGGGCCAGCATCATCACTTGACTCGACAGACTTTGGGACAGCTACTAGGAGTGGATCTTCACGACACATGCCTACACGAGAGAGCGTATGGACAGGCTGATCCACCGAGGAGGCCACTCACTCGAGGTGTGGCACCACCACTTGAGGAGATACGCTCACTGTTTGATCAGCCTTTCTCACCAGACCAGCCGAGGGTACCAGCTCTACTCACTCCAGCTGCGCGCACTGTGCACCTTGCCTTGCGCCGCACACTTCTGCCGAGGTTTGGGTACCTTGAGGGGTTTACCAGCTTGCAGCAGACTCTCCTATTCTATGTCATGAACGGGATGGAGTTCGACATTGTGGATATCCTGATTTGTGAGATGGAGGACGTAATCACTGATGGAGTTGGGATGATGAGGCAACTTGTGTTTGGTCACTGGATCAGTCACTTGCTCTACTTGATAGCTTCAGAGGGGTTTGCCGTTCGTGACAGTCTCACCGACGAGAGCGTCACATGGTTTGGGCACTACCGTGCTCCAGCTCCTAGAGACCGCCGCCTTGGCCGTCCAGTTGAGCGTCAGGTCCGTGCTCGTCTATCTGAGGAAGATTGGTCAGACCTGGAGAAGGAAGATGAGAGACTAGCACATGCTGAGGCTCAGGGTGGGGATCTACAACACATTTGGTCCGAGAGTGACACTAGTGACAGTGTCGAGGAGTACTTCCCACCTCCTCCCTCACCCAGGCAGCACGATGCAGAGGCTGGAGGCTCGACTGTGCCACCTCCTACTCCACCTCCGGTGTCAGAGGCACAGGTCTCTCAGCCATCTGAGCTTACTTCTCTACTCCAGCAGATGGTTGAGTAGCAGCGCCTAGATGGGCTTGCAGCTGAGCAGGCCCGAGCTGAGCAGGCTACACGTCTCTTGGAGCTCCAGCAGGAGCAACAAGAGATGCAGTGACAGATTGCCTGCGAGAGGCGAGAGGACACTGACAGGTTGACTGGGCTAATAGATCAGATGCATCAGTGTTCTCTTGACCAGCAGCAGCAGACGCAGCAGGCTATGATGGGCATCCTGGGGTTGATCACCAACCTCTACACTCGGACCGGGATTGCCTTGCCTTCACATCTACCGGGTCTAGCTCCAGGTCTGCCTGTCCTTGCTCCAGTTTCAGCACCAGTGCCGACTACGCCGATCATGACGATCAGCATGTCCCCACTACTTGCTCCAGGCGTACCTATCCACTCCCCCTGCCGGCTGTGACGCTCTTCCAGCAGACTCCGACGTCCGTTGTTAGTGCCCTGTTACCTGCAGTCCAGACTCAGTAGGCACCGACAACAGCTCCTTCATCCCCCGTCACCTCCACTCCAGCTTAGGCAGCAGCAGGCAGCAGCTCCGACGACAGCACCCCCGATGGTGACCAGTTCGTCATCGTCCCGAGCACTCAGGATCCTTAGGCACTCGACTTCCTTTTTGGTGTCTTGATGCCAAAGGGGGAGAAGAGTCAGGGGGAGGTTTAGCTTAGTCCCAGGGGTAGTCCTAGTTGTAGGGGGAGTTTATCTTTTTGGGAGTCTTTTGTAATTTGGTGTTTTTGCTCCTTTTGTATTTTGGGAGATTTGCTACTCTTTTGCTATTCATTGAGTATTCGTGTGCCACTTAATTCTCTTGAGTTATTGATCGTTTTTGAGCCTTCAAGTTTAAGTGTGCTAAATCTTGTACTTATTGCATATCCTCTTGAGTATCGTATTCTTAAATTCATTACTATTATGCTTTACTTGTTGTGTTGTCATCAATCACCAAAAAGGGGGAGATTGGAAGCATCTAGGCCCCCATGAGGTATGGTTTCGGTGATTAATGACAACCGTTGGATATTACTAATATATTTGTGGATGCAAGGTCTCTCATATTACGCATCACACTCAATGAACTCTCTATGTATATCATCTACTGAGCATTGGATATAATTGGAGACCCCTAAACAAACTATTTCACGAGGTCAATCGACTTTTATAAAGATTAGAAGAAAAAGCTCATATGTCAAAATCATTCAACAAAAATTGGCAACACCCAAGACTCGGTAATCATCAGAAGAATATTTCAAACCAATGTCTAAGAGGTCACTCGAGGAAATTCCAAAAGAATTACTTAGAACAACTCGAAGCAAACAAAATCAACTCACCAGATCAACCGATGTTTCCAGAAAACAATACATCGGTCGAGTTGGTTTAGCAAAAGAAGAAGACCTCAGAACTAAGTACTCACCGGATCATCCGATGATGAAGGGGATGTTACATCTGTCCATTAGTACAGTAAGCAATCTCCCTGGACCAAGTGTAACACCGGACCATCCGATGTACAACTATAAACACATCGGTCAATCACTCCAGTTAGACCAGATTTGGCGGACATTTGTCACCATCCAACTCTTGAAATCTCTAAAAGTGGCGGGAAGCACGTGCTTCTTTCCGTCTTCGATCTAAAGAAAAGAAAGAAGTCATGAAATGGATGAAAACTTTGAAATTCCCAGATGGTTATGCAGCTAGCCTGAAACGAGCCGTGAATGTGAACACAGGAAACCTCACTGGGTTGAAGAGTCATGATTATCACATTATAATGGAAAGACTCTTATCTGTTATGTTTTGGGGCTATCTAGATGATGCGGTGTGGAAGGTTTTAGTCGAGCTCAGTTATTTCTATAGATAGCTTTGTGCTAAAGAAATCAATATAGAGATGATGGATAAGTTAGAGAAGGAGATACCCATACTTTTATGTAAGATGGAAATTTTTTTTCCACTGGGTTTCTTCAATCCAATGCAACATTTGCTTATCCATCTTCCATTCGAAGCTAAAGTTGGCAGTCCTGTGCAATGCAGATGGATGTATCACATTGAAAGAGCGCTATGATATCTGAAACCAATGGTTGGCAACAGGGCAAGGGTTGAAGGGTGCATCGGTGAAGCATATGCTCTTAAAGAAGTAGGATACTTTTCAAGTGTCTACTTTGCAGAAGAAAACAATATCAATACTTTGACGATGTGGTACAATGTGGATGAAGCACCCCTTTAAGCGACCTCTCCATTTTTCAAATGAGAGGCACTACCATTGGTAGCTACACGACCTATGCGCTATTCGAACGTGACAGAACTGTTGCTTTACTCTACATGTATGCAAATATAGAAGGCATGCGGGAATACTTCGAGTAAGTGTTTCTCCTACATTTATGCTAATCGACATATTTTGCTACACATGTATTCTAAAAGATGTTTTTTCATGTTCAGCGAGTTCCACAGACAATGTTGGACACATAGGCATCAACCTACAGCCAAACAAGTAGAAGGGATGCGAAAAGAAAGAATAAATGGAGGGTCGGGCTTCCTATCCTGGTTTGGAGATTATGTAATATTCTCTCGTCTTCTATATATTATAAGTTACTATTATTAAAGAAGTGTTATTTAACTCATGATCATTTTTGACAGTGTCAGACTCACAATGTCCATGAAGATTTGTGGCAGCTATCTTATGGATTGGTGAATGTTCACAACAGGAATCTCGATGATTTGTGATGGCCAGGGATGTCGCAAAAAAGGCAAATACCGTCGCAAATAAGCTATTTGCGATGACTTCTCTTATTTGCGACGGTTTTTGGCCGTCGCAAATAATTCATCGCAATTTAGCTTATTTGCGACGGCCACCATCGCAAGTTATTGCTCGGGGGCTAGTGGACCCCACCCATGTACTTGCGACGGTGAAAGCATCTAGGCCCCCATGAGGTATGGTTTCGGTGATTAATGACAACTGTTGGATATTACTAATGAATTTGTGGATGCAAGGTCTCTCATATTACTCATCACACTCAATGAGCTCTCTATGTATATCATCTACTGAGCATTGGATATAATTGGAGACCCCTAAAAAAACTATTTCATGAGTTCAATCGACTTTTATGAAGATTAGAAGAAAAAGCTCATATGTCAAAATCATTCAACTAAAATTGACAACACCCAAGACTTGGTAATCATCAGAAGAACATTTCAAACCAATGTCTAATAGGTCACTCGAGGAAATTCCAAAAGAATTACTTAGAACAACTCGAAGAAGACAAAATCTACTCACTAGATCAATCGATGTTTCCAGAAAACAATACATCGGTCGAGTTGGTTTAGCAGAAGAAGAAGACCTCAGAACTAAGTACTCACTAGATCATCCGATGATGAAGGGGATGTTACATCTGTCCATTAGTACAGTAAGCAATCTCCCTGGACCAAGTGTAACACCAGACCATTCGATGTACAACTATAAACACATCGGTCAATCACTCCAGTAAGCATTAATTCTGAACCAATTCTGGATGAAGTGCCACCGGATCATCCGATGATGAGACAAGTGTAACATCGGTCTATCAACGGTCATATCTGACACAGTGACATCAGCTAATTTGGATTCGACCGATGACAACTGAAGGGAGAACATCGGATCATCCAGTGTTCGCAGAACAGTGATGTTAGCCTACTTTTCCAACGGCTATTTGGTGGAGGCTGGCTATTTATACCCCTTCAACCAGTCTATTCGACAAGTCTTGACAACCAGAGCTACTCTACACATTCTCAAGCATTCAAGACGTTGAGCTACCACTTCTACATCATTTACACCACTTACACACCAAGAGATAGGCTAGAACTTGCTAGAGATAGTGCTTGTGTGCTTCCATTCTTGGTGATTGGAGTCTCTAGTGTAGTGAGAGCTGTAAGGGAGTGTCCCTTGGTGATTGTATTGGAGAGAGCCTTCCGGAGCTTGCCAAGACGGTTGTGGAAGCCCGGAGGATCCAACTTGTACAAGGCTTGAGCTCCACCTTGCCGAGGTTGGCAAATGGAGAAGTATAGTGAAGATCCCTAGTCTCGGTGACTTGGGAGTGGCTATACCCTTTGGTGGGTGCCACAACGTGGATGTAGGAAGATCTTGACGATCTTGCCGAACCAAGGGATAAATCTCCGTATCTTTGTGTCTCCTCGGGAGTTTGCGCTTTCTTCCTCTCCCCTTACACTTATGCATTTCATATACCGCAAAGTTACTATTCACTTGAATGCATAGGTTGTTTGCATAGGGAATTGGGCTTTTAGTAATTAAGTTTTTATTGCTTTAATTTTTGAAAAGAAGCCCAATTCACCCGTCTCTTGGGCATTCGATCCTTACAGACGGCCAGGTTGTCACAAATAATTTCAGCCGGCAGGGCCCCACGTGTCCTCCTACGGGAGTCACGCGGCTATTAGCGATGGCTAGGCCGTCACAAATAACAGAGGCTTAATTGTGACGGCCTGAAACCTTATTTGCGACGGTACTGTATAAAAAGCCATCGCAAATAAGGTTTTTTATTTTTTTTAAAAAAAAAAAACTGAAAATACTTCCCAGCTCGATGGCCAGATTCACAAAATAGACAATATATAATAACAGTCACAAAACACATCACAACACATCATCGATACATCGCATCACCCTCAACAAACCAAACAAGGGCTCACTCGCCCGTCTGACCTCCGAAGCCACCTCCGAAGTCGAAGTCATCGTCGCGCCTCATTCCAGGTGGCGGTACCGACGGCGAGGGAGTTTGTGCAGCCATCGCAGATCCATGCAATTAATGAAACTTAGAGTTAGAATATAAATGCATCAACATCTCTCCCTCCCTCTCCCTCTATCTCCATCTAGATCCCCTCTCTTCCTCTCTTCTTTCATTCCTCTCTCTCTATCACTCTATTGCTATCATTTTCCCTCTATATTCCTCCCTCTATCTCAATCTACATCTCCCTTTCTCCCTCTCTCTTCCTCTCCTTCTATCTCCAATCTCCCTCTCTCTCGTTATTCCTCTCCCACTATATCTAACTATCTCTCACTCTTTCTTCTATCTCTCTCTTTCTTCCATCTCAATCCTTTTCTTCTATCTAACTATCTCCTCTCTCTTCTATCTCAATCCTGTTTTCTCTATCTTCCTCCCTCTTCTAACTTCATCTCTCACTCTATCTAACTATCTTTCACTGTCACTCCGTTTCCTCGCTTTATTTTGGTTAATTTGAGTTAAAACTCGAATTGTTAAGTTGACATAGAAAATTACCTGACCCGCAGAAGAAGGATCGCCTGGAAGGACCGGTAGTGGCGACAGCTGAATCCCCTGACCTTCAGCCCGAGCCATGGTCTGTCATTGCAAACATTAAATGTTACATATTAGTAAGTCACTAACGCTAAATTAATTAGAACTATAGTTTTCCTTTTGTTACCTCCATTTCTTCGCGCATCTGCAACAACACTGCTGCCTGGGAAGAGATCGTCGCCTCCATCGTGATCCTTTGGCGTTATGCCTCCTCCTGTCGCCTGAGGTTCTCTTCTACACTTTGTTGGAGGGACTACATCTCCATGTCCCTCTGCGAGACGCGGTGACCTGTTGTGCCCACCGACGAAGCCTGCATGGGGCTGCCTCTCTTAGGTCTCGCCGCCCTCGAATCGACAACTCCGTCGAGTATGACGAGCCTATAAAAAAGAGAGTCAGTAATATGAAATTGAAATATCTTGAATACTTTGAATTGAAAATGATAAAATGACTTATGAACTCACCTTCTGTGTGCTTTTCCACCTCCGGTTGCATACGCGGCTTGAGCATCAATTGGTTCATGTTCTCAATCGAAATCTTTGCCATGTATCTTCCTAGCCTCCTCCCCGTACTTAGCCTGGAAGACAAGAAAATGTGTAAGTTCAACAATCCATATAGTTATATTTAATATGAATGATTTCTAAACTTACCAATCGCTCGGCTATAGCCTGATTGCACCCCTGAGGCTAAGAAGGGTCCTTGTGACCTCTCTTCCAGATCTCAGCAGGGGTCGGCGACACCCCCATCTCGCGCTCCTATCAATCCGTGTTAGTACGAACAATATATTATGAATATATAAACATAAGTTTCATACACTTACCATTTGTGTAGCTAAACGCAAGTGGTTATCTTGCCGGTGCCTGCTCTTCCTCTCGACTCCTCTGCACTCTCAAGCCTTGCCGGACTTAGCCTTAAACTCATCGCTAGCCCAATACCGACAAAGGGCCCAAAATGCATCAGACCAACTCTGCAACCAGCTCACATTGCCCTGCACACAGTTGTAGGTTGTTAAAAATACCATCGAGGAAATTATCAGAAAAAATACTTACTACACTCCACGTACTTGTGCGTACTCCTCCTCCATCAGGTGCCTCTCGCTCTCTTGATGGAAGTGTAGCACGTGGTGTTGGTTCGCCTTCAAGTGTTCATTAATAGTTTGAACACGAGCGCTCGACAAAGCTTGTCGAAGCGCCTTGGCAGCGTTGTAGTGAAACACTCTCCTCGCATCCTCAATCATGCGAGGGTCGTTCGGGTCTTCTAGATTATACCTTGCATGTGATAAAAATGTATTGAAGAGATATTCATTAAAAGAGTTTAAGAGTTAAAACTTAGAAATTATTTTTAGCATACTTACCATAAAATCGGCCCATACGGCCTCCTGAACGTTGTCGTGCTCCTGGTGATGGACGTGTGCGTAGTCCTCCCATGAAAGAGCAGGCACCCCGTCGACGACCCCGGGATAGGGCAAACGCACTAAGGTCCCGAGGACACCGTTCACCGGTCTTTGATGTCTCTCACCGGTGAAAGACGTGTCGTCCCAAACCCTACAAGATATTTATTGACTCATTACTTATGTAACCAAAAAACTAGAATGGAACACTATAATTTTTATTACCTGTCTCTACGGACGAATCACGATCCTCTGTGTACGGACCACAGGAGGACTGACAAAGTGAGTCCTCCTCATCCTCCGCGTCTGCTGGGGCGCCACGTCAGGTGACCCAGACGGCTTGTCACCAGCCGAGTCAAAAGGGTCAGGAACAGAAGGCTCACCAGCCGAGGCCTGGCTGGCCGAGGGCTGGCTCACCAAAGGCTGGCTGGCCGAGGATTGAGGCGCCGTAGCCTCTGAGTTAGCTGGTGAGGACTACAACATTCAAATGATTCATAAGTAAGTTTAATTAGAAATTGAATTTAAAGAATTTGTCAAAAACGAGTGAAATTTACCTGTGACGAAGCTCTAGAGCTGCTCAGAACGTGCCCCAGCAGATGAGAGCATCTGCTCCCCGTCGACGAGGCACCAGCGAAAGCATCCTCGGGTCTATAGGGGCAGAACCCCCTCGTTGGCGGCACCTTCTTACCCTTCTTTGACTTCATCCTATTTTAATGGATAATCAATAAATATTCAAATAAGATATACGAAATTCATGTTACTATCTTCAAGAAAACTTTACTTGTAATCACTTTCAAAATTCATCAACATCATTATCATGTGCCCTACTCCTTAAACCAGCACAACGATCTTCCATCGTGGCTTGTTCTAATTTCCGTTTTCGCATGTCATCTGGCTCTACATCTTCAACATCTCCAACTAATTGATCGAGTCCTGCACCAAGCTCGACGATAAAAGTGTCTAGCAACTCTTCTTCTTGGTACACTTCTTCAACGTCTTTACTATCATGGTAACCTTCATCCCCAGGAGTATATAACCACTCATGAGGATTGACCTTATATACCACCCACCAAGCACTGAACTTCGTGCATGGATAAGGTAGATAATACACTTGTTCTACTTGATGTGCAAGAACAAATGTATCATAACCTCGTAGTCGGTCCTTATGTTTCACTTCCACCATTCCAAATTGGTTTTGTCTAGTTCCATGAGTGCGATCAAACCAGTCACAGTCAAAGAAGACAACTCGAAGGGTCTTATTTCCGGTAAAAGTAAATTCAAGGATTTTGTTAATGATCCCATAATAATCAGTTAAATTCCCTTGAGTGTGCATTGCTCTTGTCACAACACCGGAATTTGATGTTGCCGCGAGAGGACGAAGAGCTTCAATATGAGTTGTACGGAATTGAAATCCATTTACGTCATATCGACCATAGCTTCTAACATTCACTAATCCATAAGATAGCTGCTGCAAATCTTCATGGACATTGTGAGTCCAACACTGTCATAAATGGTCATAAGTTAATATAAATCTTCTTTAATAATAGTAACTTATAATATATAGAAGATGATAGAGTATTACATAATCTCGAAACCAGGATAGGAAACTCAGCCCTCCATTTATTCCTTCTTTTTGCATCCATTGTACTTGTTTTGTTGTAGGTTGATGCTATGTGGCCAACATTGTCGGTGGAACTCGTTGAATGTGAAAAAACATCTTTTAGAATACATGTGTACCAAAATATGTCGATTAGCATAAATGTAGGACAAACACTTACTCGAAGTATTGCTGCATGCCTTCTATATTTGCGTATATGTAGAGTAAAGCAACAGTCCTATCACGTTCGGATAGCACATACATCGTGTAGCTACCAACAGTAGTACCTCTCGTTTGAAAAATGGAGAGGTCGCTTAAAGGGGGTGCTTCGTCGACATTGTACCGCGTCGCTGAAGTATTCATTTTGTTTTCTTCTGCAAAGTAGACACTTGAAAAGTATCCTACTTCCTTATACTTCAGCGATGCACCCTTCCACCCTTGCCCTGTTGCCAACCGTTGAATTCAGATGTCGTAGCGCTCTTTCACCCTTGCCCTGTTGCCAACCGTTGAATTCAGATGTCGTAGCGCCCTTTCAATGTTATACACCCACATGTATTGCACAGGACCGCCAACTTTAGCTTCGAAAGGAAGATGGATAAGCAGATCTTGCATTGGATTGAGGAAACTCGATGGAAAAAAATTCCCATCTTACATAAAAGTATGGGTATCTCCTACTCTAACTTATCCATCATTCCTATCTTGATTTCTTTAGCACAAAGTTGTCTATAGAAAGAGTTGAGCTCGGCTAAAACCTTCCACACCGCATCATCTAGATTTCCTCGAAACATAACAGGTAAGAGTATTTCCATTATAATGTGATAATGATGACTCTTGAACCCAGTGAGGTTACCTGTGTTCACATTCACAACTCGTTTCAAGCTAGCTGCGTAACCATCTGGCAATTTCAAAGTTTTCATCCATTTCATGACTTCTTTCCTTTCTTTAGATCTTAGACAGAAAGAAGCACGTGGCTTCCCACCACTTTCAGAGATTTCAAGAGTTGGACGGTGACAAATGTCTGCCAAATCTAGTCTAGCTTTGTAATTGTCTTTCGTTTTGCCAGACATATCCATGCAAGTGCTTATGATACTTTCGCTCATGTTACGCTCCTGATGCATCACATAAATGTTGTGCATTAGAATCAACAACTTCACATACTCTAGCTCCCAAAGTCCACATATGTGAGTACAATTGTGTTCCTCTCCATAACCTACAAAATATACGGGACGACCTCCATCTGGCACCAGTTTGTCTAACATATCAGAAATTTCAGATCCATTGAGACGTTTTAGTGGTCCTTTAGTCACAACAGTGTTCTTTCTAAAGACATGCCTCTGTTGCCTAAACATGTGATTCGAAGGCAGCCAATGTCTGTGACAATCAAAGTAAGATATTTTGCCTCCATGAGTTAGTCGAAAGCAATCCGTGTCTGAAGAACATATCGGACACGTCAGACGACCGTGAGTGCTCCATACAGAAAACATGCCGTATGCTGGCAAATCATGGACAGCTCACAAATAAGCAGCTCAAAGGTTGAATTTTCGCTTCTTGTAACTGTCGTATGCTTCAACTCCTGTCCACAAGACTTTCAATTCTTCGGTCAGCAGTTTCAACATCACGTTGATACATGACCCAGGATGACCAGTCCAGGTACAATGAGGCTGAGAAACATGAACTTGTTCTTCGTACAAAAAGCCAGTGGAAGGTTGTACGGAATGACAAAGACAGGCCAACAGGAGTATGCTGTGGTGTTTGTACTGAACGGTGAGAATCCGTCTGTCGCTAATCCGATGCGACCATTCCTTGCATCACGAGAAAAATCTGGATCGAAACGGTCTAGCGCCTTCCAGGCATCACCGTCGGACAGATGTGTCAAAAATTCTTTTTTCTCACGTTCACCTTCTTTGTGCCATCTCATGTGTCTTGCGGTTCTTTTTGAAAGAAACAACCGCTTCAACCGAGGTGTCACATGCAAGTAACGAAGCTACTTATGTGTGACATCTGTCATCACATTATCGCCATCATCATTAACAACTTCGACATACCTCGGTTTACCACATTTCAAGCACATCTTCTCATTGGCATGCTCTTTCCAGAATAGCATGCAGTTGTCTAGGCACACATCGATTTTCTCATAGTTCATACCGAGACCAGATATCTTGGTCATTGAGTGATACATATCTTTAGGCGCTTTGTGAGGTTGTGGAAGGATATCGCAGATCAATTTCATGAGATCATTGTAGCACTTGATAGAAAAAAAGTACTTGGACTTAATTGCCATAAATCTGGTGAAGAAAGCAAGTACGGTCACAACCGTGTGTTCATGCAACGGCTCTTGTGATTTTTTCAGCTCCTCGAAGAACTCCTCTGCCTCATTTGTAAGAGGATCCTCTGCTTCCAGGGCTTCTAACATCTCATCCATCCTATCAACCTCTATTATATCATCATCCTCATCCACTTCTGCTATGACTCGAGTTTTAGTCTCGCTGTGGAAGGTCCACACTTCATAATGTGGAGTGAATATGTTTCGACATAAGTGAAACGAAAGCTCCCATCTTCTAAAAAACTTGGTGTTCAGGCATTTTGTGCATGGGCACCGCACCATATCTTCCGTTGACAACAAAAATGCTCGATCCAAAAATTTATCTAACTTGATGTACCACTCATCCGAGTGACCACCTGTTCTGCTCTTCCAGCCAGTATACATCAAACTGCGGTCTTCACCCATGTTTGACTCTACAGTTTAACGCGAAAGAAATCGTCGTTAATGTATACAGGATAGGTTACATTGCTCATTTTAATTTTGAAGTCATTTAAGAGAGAGGAAAGAACTAGAGAAAGAGTGAGATTAAAGTTGGTCTTAGATGACAATTCCACATCCATTTCCATCGTCCACGCAGTCGCGGGTCATTGACGCCCTTACCAACCCGTTCACTTCTGTGTCGCCTTGACGCATACGGTACCACTACAATGGTCTACATGGCACGATCACACTTATTGCGTGTCGTGCTCCTCCGGGTTGGTCACTTAACCCTAACGATCCATCAATGTTTGATTATCATTCGTCTCACAAATCACGAAATTTTGGCAGCATAATGCCGCCTATTTAACACTACACCCCCCTATCCGGTGCAATTCTTAAAGTACAAAGGGGGGGGGCAACTGGTTAGCTGGGAAACCTGTTGCCTTACAAATGTTGCGAGTCAAGAACACATACTCGCAACATACGTTTTCGTAGTTTTCATCGTCTTTTACGTACTCACAAACACGCACGATGTTAACGTGAGGTCTTGCAGCGGAGAGATACCTGGTTACAGACTTTTAGGATTAGTAATGGGCCGTCCGGCCCACATACACTTAAACCTAACGATTCACCTCATGTCACCAGTCACGGGTCATGATCGTGACCCACACTGCAGCGGCGTCGTTCTTTCTTTGCCCGACCTCGAATGAAGGTTAGGGTTGGGCCTGATGGGCCATATATACGTTACATATACGATGCCTACTTTACGTACAACGACCCTTTTGTTTAGCTGTTTCTATATATAATACATAAGCATCAAAAATATTAATGAAAACATAAGCAACTGTATTTTAATAACAAAACAATAAATGAGAGCAATAATACAAATCTTAAACATTATGAAATAAAACCTAAGCATATATAGTAACATTAAGATCCAATTAACAATTAACTAATAATTAATTAGAATGGTCAACTAATTAACAACTAACTAACAATTAATTGCAATTCAAACCTAATTAGCAACTACTAACAATTAAGAATTAACAACTAATTAACAACAACCTAACAATTAATTGGCATAACAACTAATCATCAAGAACAATTAACAACTAAATAGCATAACAACTAATCATAAATTAACAATTAACAACTAATTATCTAGAAATTAACAACTAAATGCCTACCTTAATTGTGCGACATGGAGCAACGGGCTGGCGGCGTCGGACGGACGGCAGAGGCATTGGAGGAGGTCGGCGACACTGTTGTCTGGGGCCGGGGGGTGGCGGCGACGTGGGGGGCCCGGCAGGGCCGGGGGCACAGGGGTCGCGGTGGCGGCGCGGAGGGCGCTGCTGTCCACGGGTGCGGCCGGGGTTGGGGCAGGGCTAGGGGCAGTGAGGGCGCGGCTAGCAGAGGGGCAGCGGGGGTGCGGCGGCGTCAGGGGCGTGGCGGGGCCGAGGGAACAATGGCTGCGGCGGGGCCGGGGGCGGCGAGGGGCCGGGGGAGGTGGGGGCACGACGGGCCGGCGGCGGGAGCGGGGGCGGCGGTCCGGCAGCGGGCGCAGCGGCGGGGGCGCGGCAGGGCAGCGTCATCGTATTCAGGGGCGTGGAGGAGAATGAGGTGTCGGGAGTCGATGGGGCCAATATTAGCCCTTATTTACGACGACTCTATTAATTGCGACGACCTTATATTATGGTCGTCGCAATTGAACTTATTTGCGACGGTACTTTTTGCAGCCGTCGCAAATTAGTACTTATTTGCGACAGCCCTAGGGGTGGTCATCGCAAATTAGTCCTTATTTGTGACGGCTACAAAGATGTCGTCGCAATTTAAGTTATTTGCGACGGCTTGCCATCGCAAATAAAACTAGCCGTCACAAACGATCGTGTTTCATGTAGTGGTTAGAAGCTATGGTCGATATGACGTAAATGGCTTTCGATTCCGTACAACTCATTTTGAAGCACTTCATCCTCTCACGGCAACATCAAATTCCGGTGTTGTGACGAGAGCAATTGACACTCAAGAGAATTTAACCGATTATTATGGGATCATTAACAAAATCCTTAAATTTACTTTTATCGGAAATAAGACCCTTCGAGTTGTCTTCTTTGACTGTCACTGGTTTGATCACACTCATGGAACTCGAGAAAACCAATTTGGAATGGTGGAAGTGAAACATAAGGACCAACTACGAGGTTACGATACATTTTTTCTTGCACATCAAGTGGAACAAGTGTATTATCTACCTTATCCATGCAGGAAGCTCAGTGCTTGGTGGGTGGTATATAAGGTGAATCCTTGTTAGCGGTTATATACTTCTGGGGATGATGGTTACCATGATAGAGAAGACGTTGAAGAAGAGTTCCAAGAAGAAGTGTTGCCAGACACTTTTATCGTCGAGCTTGGTGCAGGACTTGATCAATTAGTTGGAGATGTTGAAGATGTAGAGCCATATGATATGCAAAAACAGAAATTAGAATAGGCCACGATTGAAGATCGTTGGGCTGGTTTAAGGAGTAGGGCACATGATAATGATGTTGATGAATTTTGAAAGTGATTACAAGTAATGTTTTCTTGAAGATAGTAACATGAATTTTGTATATCTTATTTGCATATTTAATTAATATCTTTTAAAATAGGATGATGTGAAAGAAGGGTAAGAAGGTGCCGCCAACGAGGGGGTTCTACCCCTCTAGACCTGAGGACGCTTTCGCTAGTGTCTCGTCGACTGGGAGCAGACGCTCTCTGCTGCTGGGGCATGTTATGAGCAGCTCTCGAGCTTCGTCACGGGTAAATTTCACTCATTTTTGACAAATTCTTCAAATTCAATTTCCAATTGAACTTACTTATGAATCATTTGAATGTTTTAGTCCTTACCGACTGACTCATAGGCTACAGCACCAGTTGAGCTTGGCTACACTTCGATGAGACAGCCCTCGGCTCGCCATCCCTCAGCTGGCGATCCTTTTGTTCCCGAGCCCTTTGACTCAGCTGGTGACGAGCCTTCTGGGTCACCTGACGTGGTGCCCCAGCAGACGCGGAGGACTAGGAGGACTCACTTTGTCAGTCCTCCTGCAGTACCTTTAAAGAGGATCGTGATTCGTCTTCTCGGAGATAGGTAATAAATATCGTAGTGTTCAATTCTGGTTTCTTTTGGTTACTTAAGTAATGAATCAATAAATATCTTGTAGGGTTTGGTACGACGCGTCTTTCACCAGTGAGAGACATCAAAGACCGGCGAAAGTGTTCTCGGGTCCTTAGTGTGTTTGCACTATCCCGGGGTCTTCGACGGGGTGCCTGCTCTTTCGTGGGAGGACTACGCACTCGTCCATCACCAGGAGCACGGAAACCTTCAGGGGGCCATATGGGCCAATTTTATGGTAAGTATGTTAAAAAAACTTTCTAAGTTTTAACTCTTACACTCTTTTAATGAACATCTCTTCAATATATTCTTTATCACAAACAAGGTATATTTTAGAGGACCCGAACGACCCTCGCATGTTTGAGGATGCGAGGAGAGTGTTTCACTACAACGCTGTGAAGGCGCTTCGACAAGCTTTGTCGAACGCTCGTGTTCAAATTATTAATGAGCACTTGAAGTCAAACCAGCACCATGTGCTACACTTCCGGCGAGAGAGCGAGAGGCACCTGACGGGGGAGGAGTAAGCGCAGGTACGTGGGGTGTAATAAGTATTTTTTTTTATAATTTCGTCAATGGTATTTTTAACGACCTACAACTATGTGCAGGGCCACGTGAGTTGGTTGTATGGTTGGTTCGATGCATTTCGGGCCCTTTGTCAGTACTGGGCTAGCGATGAGTTTAAGGCTAAGTCCGGGAAGGCTCGAGAGTGCAGAGGGGTTGAGGGGAAGAGCAGGCACGACCAAGATAACCACTTGCATTTATCTAAATGCATGGTAAGTGTATGTAACTCATGTTTATATACTCATAATATATTGTTCGTACTAACACATATTGACAGGAGCGCGAGACGAGGGTGCCGCCGACCCCTGCTGAGATCTGGAAGAGAGGTCACATGGACCCTTCTCAGCCTCGTGGGTGCAGTCAGGCTGCAGCCAAGCGATTGATAAGTTTAGAAATCATTCATATTAAATATAACTATATGGATTGTTGAACTTACACAGTTTTCTTGTTTTCCAGGCTAACTACAGGGAGGAGGCTAAGAAGATACATGACCAAGATTTCGATTGGGAACATGAACCAATCGATCCTGAAGCTATGTATACAGGCGGAGGTGGAAAAGCACACGGAAGGTGAGTTTATAAGTCATTTTATCATTTTCAATTCAAAGTATTCAAGATATTGCAATTTTATATTACTGACTCTTTTTATAGGCTCGCTATATTCGACGGAGTTGTCGACTTGAGGGCTGCGAGACCTGCGAGAGGCAGCTCTACGCAGGCTTCATCGGTGGGCACGTCAGGTCGCCACATCTCGCTGAGAGACATCGAGATGCAGTCCCTTCGACAAACCGTAGAAGAGAACATCAGGCAATAGGAGGAGAAAAGGAGCAAGGCAGAACGACAAATGAACGTGACGGAACAACAAAGGATCGCGATGGAGGCCACGATCTCTTCCCAGGCAGCTTGGATGGCGTAGATGCAGGACATAACGGAGGTAACAAAATGAAAACTGAAGTTCCCATTAATTCAGCGTAAATGACTTACTAATAGGTAAAATCTAATGTTTGCAATTACAGGCCATGGCTCGGGGTAAGTTCTGGGGATCCAGCTACTGCCACTACCGTTCCTTCTAGGCGATCCTTCTTCAGTGGGTCAGGTAATTTTCTATGTCAATTTAACAATTCTAGTTTTACCTCAACATAAACAAAATAAAGCACGGAAATAGAGTGAGAGTGAGAGATAGTTAGATAAAGTGAGAGATAGAGTTAGAAGAGGGAGGAAGATAGAGAGAAAAAGATTGAGATAGAAGAAAGAGGGAAATAGTTAGATAGAAGAAAAGGATTGAGATAGAAGAAAGAGAGAGATAGAAGAAAGAGTGAGAGATAGTTAGATAGAGTGGGAGAGGAATGAAGAGAGAGAGGGAGATGTAGGTGAAGATAGAGGGAGAGGAAGATAGAGGGTGAGAGGGAGATGTAGATGGAGATAGAGAAAGGAAGATAGAGGGAAAATGATAGCAATAGGGACATAGAGTGAGAGAGAGAGATAGATTGAGATAGAGAGAGGAATGAAAAGAGAGAGGGAGAGATGGAGATGTAGATGGAGATAGAGGGAGAGGAAGGGACGGAGAGAGATGTTGATGCATTTCTATTCTAACTCTAAGTTTCATTAATTGCACGGATCCGCAATGGCTGCTCAAATTCAGTCGCCGTCATTACCGCCACCTAGAATGAGGCGCGACGACGACTTCAATGGATTCGGTGGTGGCTTCAGAGGTCTGACGGGCGAGTGAGCCTTTGTTTGCTTTGTTGATTGTGATGTGCGATGTATCGACGATATACTGTTATGTTGTTGTGACTGTTATATATTGTGCCTCTTTGTGGCCTGTTTTGTGTTTCCGACCATCGAGTCGGGTAGCGTTTTCTTTTTTTTAATAAAAAACCTTATTTGCGACGGCTTTTTATACAGTACCATCGCAAATAAGGCTCCTGGTCGTCGCAAACTAGCCTCTATTATTTGCGATGGCCAGGCCATCGCAATTAAAGCCCTATTTGCGACAGCGGAGCCATCACAAATGGTCGTGTGCACCCATCGTCTGGTATTATTTGCGATGGCCAGGCTGTCGCAAATAGGGACTTAATTGTGACGGCCAGGCCGTCGCAAATAGCCTCGTGGGGCCCACAAGCATCCTGGCCATAACTTGTGACGGCTTCATCGAGCCGTTGCAAATAGCGTTATTTGCGATGGTGGCCATCCCAAATAATCTTATTTGCGACGATTAACTTGCGACAGCCGAAAACCATCACAAATAAGAAAAGCTGTCGCAAATAGCATATTTGCGACACTTTTTCCCTTATTTGCGATGGCCCTGGCCATCGCAAATCATCGAGATTCCTGTAGTGAAGGACCTGGCTAAATGGCGGAACCACATCCACCTCCGAGAGACGGATCTCATTGACCGCGAAAGTCAAGTGGATGAAAGCATTCAGCATCATGCCAAAGAGGTTGAGCACATCACCCGGGAGAGTTCGGAGCTTGCGGCCACCAGACGATCACTAGAGGAGCTGAGGAATGTGAGGGCGACTAAGTCCCGGCAGGTCTGGGACTTCTTGAGGCATGCTGACAGAGCTTTAGTGCTGCTTGGCTTCAGTCCGCACGCTCGGAGAACCCAGCATCGGAGCTGGACCAGACACTAGTGGCGCTTAGCTCTACTGGCAGCAAACTCGACGCGACGGGTGACGTCATCGTCGACCAGCTGGAGACAGAGGGGAAATCTCTGGCCAAGAACGTCACCAAATATGTTCTGGTGTGTTAAAAGAGCAGAGACCCCCAACTTTCTCTAGATCTGGTTTTCGAAGGACCCATTGTTGAAGAAGAGGATGCCGCCTGGGCTAGCATCCAAGAAGCTGCCGAGAAGGTTGCCTCGTTTTTCCACAGGACTTAGAGCATCCAGTAGCTAGGACCTTTCTCTTTTGCCTTCTACTGTAACCCTCATTTTGTAATCCAGTACTTCCAATGAATGAAATCCACTCTTTGAATGAATGAATTCCATTTTATGCTTGTCTTCAAAGCATTGTCCTTTATCTTATTGGCCCCCTGGTAGATGTACACAATTTAATTGCGAACATGTACCAAAAGCTTTTGACAATGTGTTGATGACATGAAAGCTTCGAACTTGTAGCCGGCACGCTTAGCCTCTAGGTCCGAAGTTAACTTCCAACAACTCGAGGGACCCTATGTGACATCGACGGCGGGCCCCCTAGGAGGTGTCGGAGCTTGATAGGTCTAACGGCGTCCAGTGTTAATGCATGAAATGTCGACGACGGGCCCCCCTGGGGGTGTTGGAGCTTAGTAGGTTCCACAGCATCCACTATCAACGCGTAAAACGTTGACGGCGGCCCCCTAGGGTTGTCAGAGCTTGGTAGGTCTGACGGCGCCCACTGTCAACACATGAAACGTCAATGGCGGGCCCCCTGGGGTTGTGGGAGCTTGGTAGGTCCGACGGCACCCACTATCAACGTGTAGAACATCAACAGCAGATCCCCTGGGATTGCTGATGCTTCCCGACTTCGACGATATCCACCATCAACGTAGAATACGTCGACAACGAATCCCCTCAGGGTGATTTCTTCACCATCTTCGCTTGAATTGTCATTATGCTTCACGTTAACGACTGGCCCCCATGGGGGATGTCGGAGCTTAGTAGCTCCGGCATCGTCCACCATCGTCATGAGTTTTCATTTTTCCTGCGCATCAACGACAAGAAAAACCATAAAATTCATCCTCTCATCTATAACTCCTTTGCGTCTTACTATTCCTGTTTAGATTTTAGATCCAAAGGAACTCAATATGATAACAAGTACATTGTTGTAATCTCCCCAGATCTGAATGCCTTCTGGACCTGCCCTACTTAGGCCTGCCGGAATGTAGGTAGAATGGGTGCTTGACCAGGCTAAGTCGATAGCGCACTCTAGACCTGACAAGGCGTTCAGGCGAGTAGACCATCTAGCAATTCTAAGATCAGAAAAAATTATCAATATAACTTGTACAACATATAAGTAACTCAGACTAAAGCTCAAAGAGAATTGCGTAACTTCATTACTTTCAAGAAGGAAAAGGGATAATAAAAGAAAACGAGCCTATACAAATTTAATGCACGTGGAGTCCGCTTTCACACAACAATGTCTTTCATTATAGGTCCGGATTACAGGGGAGACAAGGACACACTTAGGTTACAGAACCAAGCTAAGTGTGCTATACATCTTGTTCTAACCCAGGGCAGGTAAGCCATTCTTTCAGTTCAGGGATTGAGTTAAATGTTGCTCAAAATTCCCGGACCCTCCCGTAGGGGTATAGATGTTCTCCCGGAGGATGTAACTGACTTTGTGTATAGACTCTATAACTTACATAGTGTGTAATTATAGACTCACCTCCGTGAAACTAAGTATAAAACTTACAGAGGTGCTCGATGTTCCAGGGATTGGGAAACGAGGTTCCATCTTTAGTTGCCAAGCGAAGCATCTGGGACGGGATACTTTGATCACTTGGAAGGGACCTTCCCAGCTGGGGGAAAGTTTCTTCATCCACTCAAGAGTTAGTATTCTGCGCAGCACCAAATCGCCTTCCTAGAGTTGTCGGTTGCACACATGCCTTTGATGATAGCGTCAGAGCGCCTGGCGATAATGTGCATCCTGAATAGCTGCTTGACCCCTTCCCTCGTCGATGAGGTCAAGGTCTTCACGCCGGAGCTGGTTCTGCGTGGCTCCGTTGAAGGTCCGGACCCGGAGTGACCCCATGGTGATCTCTGGAGGAAGGACCACTTTAGCTCCGTACACCAGGAAGAAGGATGTCTCTCTAGTTGACCGGCTAGGTGTTGTCCTACTTGCCCACAGTTCGGAGGAAAGTTCCTCAATCCAGTTGGCTCCATGTTTCTTCCGGAGCTCATATCTACGCGTCTTGAGTTCTTTCAATATTTCTGCATTTGCTCTCTCGGCTTGGCCATTACTTGTCGGGTGAGCTACTGATGCGTAGCTGACTTGAATATCGAGGTCTTCGTAATACTCTTAAAATGCTGCACTTGTGAATTGGGTTCCGTTGTTAGTGATGACTCATTTCGGAACTCTAAATCTGTAGACTATGCACTTCAAGAACTTGATAGCAAATTGCTTGTTGATAGTCACAACTGGAGTTGCATCTGGCCACTTGGTGAACTTGTCGATGGCGACATACAGGAACTTGTAACCTCCAACAGCTTTTGGGAAAGGTCCCAAAATGTCCAACCCCCACACAACGAATATCCATGTAGGAGGTATCATTTGCAGTGACTAAGCAAGAGTGTGAATTTATTTCGCGTGGAACTTGCACGCTTCACACTTTTTCAGCAACTTGATTACATATTGGAGTGTTGTAGGCCAGTAGAAACCATGTCGAAAGGCTTTGCTGTCCAGCGTGCGGGAAGATGTGTGGTTCCCACACTCGCCTCCATGGATCTCCACGAGGAGCTCGCGACCTTCTTCACTTGCAATACACCGCATTAGGACACCATTGGCACTGCGCCGGTAGAGATCCCCTTGTACCAACGTGTATCTTTAATCCAATCTGACGATCTGATCAGCGGATGCACCGTCTTCAGGAAGGACATTGTCTTTCAAGTAGCTTCGGATCTCTGAGATCCATGCATCGGAGCTAACTTGAGCTTCTGAGTCTTGCATGCTAGGTTGCTCGGAGCTTCCTTTAGCACCTACGACCCTTTGTGGACGCCATGGTAACAGGGCCATTGGGACTACCAGCTTCGAGGTGCCGGTCTCACCCCCTTTGCTCAGTTCGGCAAGCTAAGCTATTGGTCTTGACAATCTCCGGACAAAAAAATCCGTCGGGAGCTTGAGCTCCGATTGAAGCTTTCGTCGAAAGTTCGTTAGCTTCATTGTTGTTGAGACACTGGACATGGTAGAGGTCCAGGACGTGGAAGTCTTTCTGGAGCTTCTAGACTTCAAGGAGTTAAGAAGCAAGTTGAGGGTTGTTGCAGCTGCATTCACCTTTGACTTGTTTGATAATGAGCTGTGAATCACCTCCACTAGCATCTGCTTGACGCCCTATGAAAGCACCACCTTGATCCCATAAATGAGTGCTTCATACTGTGCCATGTTGTTGGTCGCCTTGAAATCAAGGTGCACCATGTATTTGTCCTTCTCCCCGGTCAGAATGAGGAGAAGTATTCCAGCTTCGGCCCCCTACTTCTGCACGGAACAGTCGAAGTAGAGAGTCCAGTGAGGTTCGATGAAGACCGGGACCTTGGGTTCCGACTTCTGCTCACTACAGCCCCCCAAGATTTGATGGAGAAGGTGTCCACTCCACCACGAAATCAGCCGAGGCTTGACTCTTGATAGCTTGTCGCGGTAGGAACTCGAGATTGAATTCTGCCAACTCTACTGCCCACATGGCGATGTTCTCAGTAGAATTGGGGTGATGCAGTATGGCAAACAGTGGCTAGGATGTTACCACTGATATCTTGTGAGCTTGAAAATAATGAAGAAGCTTCCTTGAGGCAATAAGAATTGCGTAAAGCAACTTATGCACCTCAATGTATTGAGTCTTAGCATCGTGAAGTACTTCACTGATGAAGTACACTAGGCGTTGGACGATTCGGACCCTCGCGGAGGGGCCCGAAGCTTCTTCTTCATCGACTCGGACCCTCCCAGAGGGGTCTGGAACTTCATCTTGTTCAACCCGAACCCTCCCAGAGGGGTCCGGATCTTCTTGATCAGCCCTGTGAACTCCCTCATATGAGAGAGGTTGATCCTCTAGCGTTTCTCCTTGAAGATCCGTGCCTGGGGGTTGAGACCCAGACTCGCCTTCTGGTAGCTCCGGACCCTCCCGGAAGGGTTTGTGCTCCTGAACTGGGGATGGCTCTGGTCTTTTCGTGACCAGGACCATGTTGACAACCTCCATAGTTGTAGAAATGTAAAGCAGTAGACGCTCATTAGGGTTCAGAGCTACCAGGATTGGTACTGTAGTGAGGAGTTGTTTAAGCTCTTGGAACACCTTTTCTGCTTCTTCAGACCAATGGAATGGCCCAGTCTTCCTCAATAACTTGAAGAAGGGTAGCGTCCGCTCCACAAGTCTTGAGATGAACCGGCTGAGATCATCTAGACATCCAGTTAGCTTCTGGACGTCCCTGATGCGGGCTGGGGACTGCATGTCTTCAATGGCCTTGATCTTCGTCGAGTTTGCCAATTCCTCGGTGAGTCACCAAAAATTTGAGGATCTTCCCAGACCTAACCCCGAAGACACATTTGTTCGGGTTCAGCTTGGTGCGCGTGATGCGCAGCTTGTCGAAGACAGCTTGTAAGTTGTCAAGGAGTGACTCCTTGTTCTTGACTTTCACAATGATGTCATCGACGTACACCTCCACCAAGTCCCTGATTAGCTCTCCAAATATTTTGTGCATAGCTCGCGCAAAAGTTGAAGCAGCATTTTTTGAGACCAAACGGCATGGTAGTGTAACAATACAATCCATCAACTATAATGAAGGCAATATGCTCTTCATCTTCCCTAGAAATTTGGATCTGATGGTAACCAGAATATGCATCTAGGAAACATAGTAGCTCACAATCGGAGGTGGACTCCACTATCTGATCTATTCTAGGTAGTGGAAATGAATCTTTTGGACATGCCTTATTCAAGGTGGGGTAGTTGAGACATGTCCGAAGCTTCCCGCTGGCCTTGGGTACAACGAGTGGGTTTGCCATCTATTTTGGATGATGAACCTCCCGAATGAAACCAGCTTCGAGTAGCTTCTTGATTTCTCGTTGAATGAAGTTTTGCCGCTCGACTGATTGCTTCTGGGGCTTCTGGTGTACTGTCCGTGCATCGGGATAAATCTTCAGGTTGTGCTCAATCACCTCCCTTGGGATCCAAGGAATTTGTGATGGTTGCCAGGCAAACACGTCAAAATTCGCCTAGAGGAAAGTGATGAGCGTGAGTTCCTATTTGTTGAATAGACCCCCCGATATATGGGTAGTCTGGCCAGCATCAGAACAATTTTGGGTGACTTTGACGGGTACGTCGGTGTCGCCACTTGGCTGCACGCGTGGTGCAGAGGTTGTGCCTTGGTGATGAGTGCTTGAACGTTGAGTAGCTTGATATTTGCCTCATGCTTCCTCCTGCGCTGTTGCAAGCGCGTGGAGTTCTTCAAGCGACGTGACTCCCGCATTGCGATCTCCGTAGATCCAGAGAACGCCTGAAGGTGTCGGCATATTCGACACCAAATAGCCGTAGTGAGTTGCGGCCATGAACCTATACAGGGCTGGTCTGCCTAGGATGGCATTGAAGGGCAAGCTGATGTGTGCGACGTCGAATACCAGCTTCTCAGTCCTGTATTTCTCCCGTGTCCCGAAGGTCACTGGGAGGGCTGATGGCCCCCGTACCTACCCCGGAGAATGGACATGAGGGGCGAAGGTTTGAGAGTCGGAGCTGGATCTTCATGAATGCTTCATAGCTCAAGAGGTTGAGCACCGCCCCTCCATCTACCAATACATGGTAGAGCTGGACATTGTTGATGGTTGGAGAAACCATCAATGGCAGTTGGCCAACTCCGATCATGTTCCTCGGGTAGTCTGTAGCATCGAAAGTGATCAGAGTATCCATCCACTTCTGATGTGGTTCTGCCTTGGTAGTAGGAGCTGCGACAGCCATTTCTCGCCGCATAGTCTTGAGGACACGACACGAAGTAATATCCCAGGACCTCCATATATGGTGTTGAGGTTCTTCCGACGTTGATTGTCAGAGATGCCAGAATCATCGTCGACTGTGTTGTACACAGCCTTCAGGACCTTCTTGGGGTCCTAGAAGCCTAGCTCCGTATCAGCCAGAGCTTAGTCAACTTTTTGTTTTCCTTTCGGCTGGCGGAAAGGAGCTTCTTCTCGACACCTGTTGTAGCGCTCGACAAGGTTCTGGATGTGACACCCGGTTCCGAAAAAAGAACCAAGCTAACACATATGTGTGCCCAGGATGTTCATCACACATACACGAGTGCATTCACAAAAGAGTATACAGAAAATTACCACAGAACAAGATTAATTAACCAAATTTTATTAAACAAACCATATTATCCTCGAATACAAGCTCTAATGAATATTTATGACAAGTTCAACTAATGCGGCAGAAATAAACTAATTACGCAACTAAGCAAACTAAGCATAAGGGATAGCGCGGCTCCAATAACACCACAGGCAAAGCTGACGGTAGACACGGCTAGAACTCCGCATTCTCACCATTAAACTCCCAATCCTGACCTGCAACTGTTGGGGTGGGGGGATTGCAAGAGTGAGTACATGTCGTACTCAGCAAGTGTGGAAAGTATGACATGTGGCTGATTCAAATGACGACAATAATAATGGCAAAGTGTTGAAAAGTACATTAAAACATTTGGAAATCAATATATTATATGTATGTGAAGTAAACCCATCATAATCATAAGTAATATCATAATACCAGTCCATAATTCGCCATCCTCATCCATAATTCCAGATTTCACCATTTGCCAATAACCATATTTAATACCAGAGATTAATCCATAACCATAATACCAACCATAATCATCCCAATACCGAGTTCCCTCTAATCATGGCAGTTGTCCATGTGCTCATAACCGGAAGCACGGCTATCATGATAGTTTTATTTGACTCTGCGGAGTTTGTACCTCTTTACCCACGTGTTTGTGATTTCATCACCTTTCGATGACTAGAACCTCTATTATGCCATCTCACACTTCCATCGGTGTGTGGCCAAGAGATCACAAAATAGCCTTTACAAAGGGATTACTAGCCTATTTAGACCTTACTGAGGTTTCACCGGTGGTCATGTCTACTACAGAGCACATCTTCAACCAAGGGCCCCCTCTTGAGCCATTCGGATCCCAGGGTAGTCCCACCAATCATCAACAAACCCAATCCGACTACCCCTTCCCTAAGCATCCACAATGGTCCAAACAGCACTAGCAAAGCCCTAATTAATCAGCTACGCCGCACCCATATTTGGCCTCGTGGTAGCACTGTAGTCCTGGCTTATTCTCGCATGAACCGGTCCTTAGATCTAAAGCAAGCAAACCACCATAACATCCAACCCATCCACATACCAGGCTTGCTTAGATCACCCATTACCATATCATATTAACCAGTTCATGTTAACCAAAATATCATTAATGCTTAATTAAATGTGTAGTGTTGTTTTCCCATCCCAATTAATTAAGTGAAGCAAAAAGGTAAAAAGCCCATGCCGACTCTCTACCATAATTCCAGGTGACAAGGGTGGTCAAACAACGCTAGTAAACTTCCTACCATAGGATTCCTATCAAATTGACACAAGCATGCAGTTTGCAAACAAAACATTTATTTTAAAACAAGATCGATATGCTTCAAGGACACTTACCTTGCTCTTGCGATTGATTAGGATTAAAGCCTTCAAAATCTTGGTGTTGTAGATCCTCCGCGGCACTTTCTAGCGCAAATCCGTCTAATCCACACAATAAACATACAAGACAAGAAACACAATCAAAGAGTGCACAAATATTACTCAATATGTCATGACATGCATGATTGATGCAAATGCAAGGTAGAACTTGTTAATAGATTGCTTTTAATGATCACTAACTAGTTCTAATAGATTTTAACAAGTTTATACAGGTTTGGAGTTGATTAGATCAAATTTTAGAATTAATTCAAAACAATTTAACCAGAAAGATCGGACTAGTCCTCTAGGGACCGGACAAGTCCGCACCTTGCGAGATCAGCAGATTAGGGTTTTCTAGATCGACGTAAATCTGGAGATTAGGTGTTGAATTCACGTAAGGAAAAGATAATAGAAGGTATACTAGGTGTTTAGGACTCCAATGAATCAAGAAACTTGGAGGTAACACTTAGATCTTGGTGATCTAGGGTTGGTCATGAACTTGGAGATGAATTGGTGATGAAGAACGAAAGCTTGGTGGAGATCTTGATCCTCTTTTGTTTCCTCCTCTTCTTCTTCTTGCTTGGGATCTTCTTCTCTCTCCTTGATGGTGGCTCTCCACGAACTAGGGTTTGGGTGGGGTGGAAAAGTGGAAAATAGATGTCGAACCAAGGGGTGGGGTTGTTTATATAGAGGTGGAGACTAGGGTTAGATGGATTTCGAGTTTGGGATGAGTAGAGACCGGTTTAGAGTCCCACATGGGCTCTAAAAGAGTTAGGCACGACGTCCCTAGGCCCACTTAACGTGAAACCCAAGAAACAAGTCGTAAAACAAAAGATCAACTCGGAGTCGCGAAATATCGGACAAGTTCGGAATGGACCGGACTAGTCTGAAGTCGTCCAGAGAGAAAATCGGACAAGTCTGGCAAAAAATCGGACAAGTCCGACTTTAAACAGAAAGGAAAACAGACAAGTCCGCTGGAACACCGGACTAGTCCAGAAAAGTCCAAGGACTTAGCAAATTTTCAAGGATTCTTGGAATATCGGACAAGTCTGCACAAAATCGGACAAGTCCGAAAGTTTCCAGAAGCAAAATCAGACTAGTCCGCAGCAAAAACGGACAAGTCCGTTTTTAGTTAGAGAGAAATTGAACTAGTCCTCAGTAAAATCGGACTAGTCCGTACTTTCCTGCGATTTAAGTGCGGTTTTGTTCCAAATCAATTTTAAATGCTCCAAATCAATTTTAAACTTGATCCTCTTGTTGTGGGTTAATGTTAAACATGTATATGAGTGCATGCAAGGCATGATGCATGAAAATGAGGGTGTTACACTGGACCTTTCGGCAATCTTCCAGACTGTGTTTGTCCGTTTTGTTGATCGGACACCAATCTTTGGACTGTCGTTGTCTTCTGACAAAGGTCGAGGTCGCTTTTCGTAGCATGGCCCCCGGCCACCCGGAACTGCAGCTGCCGCAGCAGTTGGTGTGCCAGCCGACAACTTCTTCTTTCCGTTGTACTTTTTCTTTTTCTTTCCACTACCGGAGGAAATGGCTTTAGTTTGGAGGACTTTTTGTTAGCCTCCGGAGCTGGCTTGGTATGCATTTCCCGGCCCTCTGCAGCTCGGGCGCATTTGTCAGCCAAACTGAAGAGCTCTATGACGCTGGTGACTTCTTTTGTCGCCAGCTTCTTATCTGTGACACCCTGTCTGAATGCCACGATGACAGAAGCATTGGAGATGGAAGGGATGGTGTTTTGTACCTGAGAAAATCGCTGGATGAAGGATCGCAGCGATTCTCCCGACTGTTGTTGTATAGCAAAAAGGTCTTGTTCTAGATCGGGTCGGGTGTAGGAGCTCCCGAAGTTGGAGTTGAACTGTTGGCATAGCTCTGCCCAACTGTTGATAGAGTCAAGCGGGAGACTCATGAACCAGGACCTAGCTGTCCCAGTTAGAGCCACCAGAAAGTAGTTGGGCATCACAGCCTCATTGCCACTCGCTGTGAGAATGGCAGTGGAGTATATCTGGAGAAACTTAGCAGGGTTGATAGTCCCATCAAATTTTTCGGGCAGATGAGGCTGAAACTTCTGAGGCCAGCAGACCATGCGCAGGTGCACGGCTAGGGTTGAGCAGCCGCCCACAACTCCAATGGGAGGAGGGTTTTCTCGAACCTCGTGCCTTTCGCGAGCACGCTCGATGTGGACGTGGTTGTCCTTCTGCTTGTATCGTTGGTCGAGCTCTGACCAAAGATCATGCATTGAAAGTCTTGACGCAGTGTGGCTGCGACGTGGCCCAAAGGGCAGCGATGTCGCCTGCTGAGACACAACACGTCTCCGGTGTTGTGAAGCTTGCGGACCAAGTCTTCCAGACAAGATCTGATGTTGAGATGGTGTCTGCCCTGAAGGGGAAGGACCTTGGTTGCTGAGGCCATCGGCTGTGGCTACAACCAGATGTTCCGCATGAGCACACCACTGCTCCATCGCACCCTGAGGTGCTCCTGGCGACGGTGGACATTGAAGAAGAGTACGCGTAGCAATTAGCGCATTCTCAGGGTTGTTGTGTTTCGATGCAGTGACCGATGCCGAGACCCCATCCTGCTATCCGGTATTGTTAGCCAGAGCGGATGGTGGTGGTCGTGGTACGACGCTCGCTGGAACAACAGCACCCGCTGGCTGTTGCATGTTGGAGGGGTTCCCTCCAGTAGTTTGCTCAACGTTGCCATTGGACGATCCTGCGGCGGAATTCACCATCTTGAAATCTCGAGGAGCCCCTACCTAGCGCGCAGAATGTTGAAGTGTGCGATCGGCACTTCCCCCGGAACTACTAGATTGTAGCCCGCGGAGATTCTTGAAATGTTGGGGTATGCATGAGTTTACGAACAAGACGGTGACATGATGGTTTTATGTGATTCGTGCCACCTGAGCATAACACCCTACTCCACGGTATGTGTTGTTGTATGTATGAGTGTATGGCGCTTGTGAGCGTGTGAGCTTAGTTGTCCCTTGTAGCGTGCAGCACAGCCCATTTATAGTCCAAGGACTGGCCGTTACATTATCAGCCTGGCCCGACATGTGGCCCTGGCGGTAGTTAATTGCCTAATACATGATCTGTGATTATTAAGCGTAACTAATTGTGTGATAACGGACCTTAATGGCGGTGTTACCGTTGTTAAGAGTCCTTTGATCGTCTGTCATTAATATGTCATTAATGAGATCTTGTAATTGTAGCTTTAATTGTCCCTTGAATATCTGCGCCGTTGGAAATCCCCTAGTCTCTTTGTTGTTGTCTAAGGTCCGGAGGCTTGACACATGGCGGCTCTGGAGCTTCCCATCGTATAATAGCTCTGGACCTATAGGAGAAGTTAGCTCCAGCCTTGTGCTACACGTGGCAGTGCTGGAGCTACCCAAATGAGGGAGGCGGGTCCAGTGTTGTGTATCACGTGTAGCCTTCGGATGTCTTCAACTCGGATGGGTGGAACTCCTCGGTGTTTCTTTCGGTATCATGGGATACCCAGTATGCAGGGTACCGACAAGGACCATGAAATTTTTCACTAAATAAAGCAATGTGTTTACCTCCTTGTTTGAGAACGCCTCCAATACCAAT
Source organism: Tuctoria greenei (assembly GCA_036927565.1). Lineage (NCBI taxonomy): Eukaryota > Viridiplantae > Streptophyta > Magnoliopsida > Poales > Poaceae > Tuctoria > Tuctoria greenei. Next base: position 49,517,360 of record JAYESD010000009.1, read on the forward strand.
GCTGCTAGCATCACATTCTAGTTTAAAGGTCTTGTCAAAATCAAGAAGTTGCATCAATAGTGCTTATGTAAGCTTCATTTTGAGAGCATCAAAAGCTTGTTGCTGCTGTTCGCGCCATAGAAACGACACTCCCTTCTTCGTTAGCTCATGTAGAGGTGCTGCAATTGTGCTGAAATCCCGCACAAAGCAGCGATAAAAACCTGCAAGACCAAGAAAAATATGCACCTACATCACGATTGTTGAAGTTGGCCAGCTAGTGATTGCCACAATTTTTGCATCATCCATCTCAATTCCCTACAAGGAAACGACAGGGCCAAGAAACGAGACTCGATTGGTGCAAAAGACGCACTTTTCGAGGTTATCAAACAAACGTGCATCTCTCAAAAAAGCAAAAACAGCACGTATTTGGGAGAGATGTTCGTCATATGACTTGCTGTAAATGAGGATATAATCGAAGTAAACCACCACAACTTTTGCAATAAAAGCACGTCAAACATTGTTTGTTAACCGCATAAAATTGCTAGGTGCATTAGTTAAACCAAAAGGCATGACTAACCACTCATACAGTCCAAACATGGTTTTAAATGCAGTTTTCCATTAATCTTCTAGTACCATTCTAATTTGGTGATAACCACTACGGAAGTCAATTTTTGTGAAGATGATAGCACCACTCAATTCATCAAGCATGTAATCTAAGCGAGGAATAGGATAATGATATCAAATGGTAATGTTATTAATTGCTCGACAATCAACACACATGCGCCAACTACCATCTTTCTTAGGAACAAAAAGAACAGGAACGGAACAAAGCTAAGGCTTTTACGAATGTACCCGTGGTCCAAAAGATCTTGAACAACGCTAAGGCTTTTACGAATGCTTTGATATTTTTGGCATCTCCGGAGCTTCTGAGGGTGGTACCCCTTCCGTCTCGGAACAGAGAGTTGAAGTCGTGGGTAAGGGCAAAGAGTTAGCCGAGCCCTCGAGCCGCAAGAGGAAGCTGAAGCATGCCGACGGGAGGTCCGTCAGGCCTGCTCCTTCCGCAATGACTCCTTCTCCCCGGAGGGGAAGGTCTTCATCGGCGGCAACTACTCCAGCATCAGCATGTCCCCGGGGTGCTAGCTTCGGCCATGCGGCTCCAGTACCAGGGCCAGCTGAAGGCTCTGGGTCCGGAGGTCCTTCCCGGTCAAGGGGGGCCTCAACCCGAGTGACACTAACAGCAGCAGCGAGCTTCGGGGAACCTTCTGGAACCACCATGCCAGTGGAGATAGGGTCCGACTCCGAGCGTCCGGAAAAGAGGTTCCATGCTAACTGGTGCAGAAGCCTTCCGAGGTAATTTTTGATTTTTTTACCTCAGTTGATTATTTTTTGGTTGTAACTGCGTTTTGTGTTTCTTCATCCTTCATCCACAGAGTGCCCAAGAAAGGGGTTGAAGCTCCAGTTCCTGCAGCAGCAGTTGAGGCTGTGCAGGCGGAAGCTCCTGCTCCAATTCCAGCGCCGCCCCAAGAGGTGGTTGAGGCTGCGGCAGCTCTGGCGCCGGCTGTCGTGTTCTTGGACCTCGACTCATCCCGAGAAGTTCCCGTGGTAGCGCCGGACTACGGGAACAAAGATGTACTAGCGGCACCAGCCCCGGAGGTTGAAGCTTCGGGCTCGGATGCTGGAATGAGGGACGCTCCGGCCATAGAGCCGGAGGTAGCTGCGATTCCAGCCTTGGAGCCGGATGTTGTTGAAGCCCCGGCAGTCAAGCCGGTGGTTGATGAGGTCCCGACGATAGAGCCGGGTGTTGATGAAGTTTCGGCGCTTGAGTCAGTTATCGAGGAAGCTCTGGTGGTAGAACCGGTTGCTGCAGAAGTTTCAGCGGTAGAGCCGGTCGTCGAAGAAGTACTGGCACCTGAGCCAGTTGTTGTAGAGGTGCCGGCGCTCGAGCCCATGATGGTCGAAGCGTCAGCACCGAAACCGGAGGTGGAGGAAGCGCCAACATCGGAGCCGAACGTGGCTTCAGCTCCGGCAGAATCTTCTACGCCCGCCCCAGAAGCAGTGGTCCCGGAGGTGCCTGCACCTAAGCCAGGGTGCCAAGATGAAGCTGTCGGCCACCCGTCTGAGGGGCCAGTTGTTGATGACCTGGCGGTGGGACCTTCGGAGCCAATTCCGGAGGTTAAAACTTCTATTGCAGGACCTTCCTCGGCGGCGGCCGAGGCTATCCCGGAGGACGACCCTAGTGCCGTGGAAGCTTAGGGGACCGCTCTTGTAGAGTGGGACCCGATTTTTGTCACAGAGAACCCGCTGGAACCGGCGGAGGTGACCCCGACAGGTCCTGACCCGATCCCCCTGTCGTTGTTTATTGACAACGCCTGCTCCAGTCTTCGTCAGGTCCAGCTAGCTTTCTACCACGACGGCAAGGCCCTCGAGGAGGAGTTCAAAACTCTTAGGAGGTGGCGCAACCGACTCCATTTTGAGACCAAGCTGGCGCAGTCGAGGCTGGCTAATGACAAGGAGTGGGTGCAGAGGGAGAAGGTCCGCCTGGAATACTGGGGTAAGCTGCTGGATGAGAGGGAAAGCATGACGCGATCCCTTGACAACCAGTCCTGGGCCACCTACGATCGCCAGGAGAGGCTTGACGCCATCCACGCTAGTCTCGTCAAGCGCCGGGAGGCTCTTGGGGTGCGGGAGAGAAAGCTCGAGGATGAAGAGCAAAAACTCCTAGAGCTGCGGGACGACGTCATGAAGAGGGAGGAAGATGTCACTTAGAGGCTAACTCTAGGTGACAAGAGTCTTGAGGAGCGCACCAAGAAATTGGAGGAGCACTGCGAGAGAGAGGAGAAAAAGGCCTGGGAGCAAGGGCAGGAACTCCACAGGAGGGAGGGTGTCGTTGCTGCCAGGGAGAAGAAAGTGCGGGGCAGGGAGAAGGACTTGGTTGACCACCAGAACAAGATCCACCTAGAGGAAGAGCTCGGAAAACTCGAAACTCAAGTTGCTGAAAAGATTCAGCAGAATGACAAAGAGGTTGAGCGCCTTGCCCATGAGAATTCGGAGCTTGCGGCGACCAGAAGATCCTTGGAGGAGATGCGAGTCTTGAGGACTGTGGAGTCCCAACAAGTTTGGGACTTCCTGGGCAAAGCCAACGACGCGCTGACACCAATGGGTTTTATTCCCGTGCGTCCGGATGATCCGGAGCCGGAGCTGGACCTGGCGTTGCAAGCATTGAGTTCGGCAGGCAACAAGCTCACCAAGATGGGCGATGTCATTGTGGACCAGCTGGAGACCGAGGGACAATCCCTGGCGAAGGACGTCGTAGAATTCGTGCTGACATGCTACACAAGCGGGGACCCTCAATTCCCCCTGGTCCCAGTGCTTGAAGGCCCCATCAAAGGAGAGGGAGTAGCTGCCCAAGCCAGTGTATCAGAGGCTGCCCAGAAGGTCGCCTCGTTCTTCCATAGGGTCTAGGACCATCTCTTTGTAGCTCCCACTTGTATCCCCTCTTCCTTTCCTCCAATTTTGTAATCTCTTGTCTCCTGATGAATGAAATCAAAGTTTTTTGTGAATTTCATTTTTTGTCTTCAACACCTTTGTCGCACTTGGCCCCCTGGTAGATGTACACAATTTGATTGTGAACATGTACCAAGAGGATGTAATAGTTGTTGAAGACTTGCGCGCTTCGAACATGTAGAATGTAGGTCCGAAGTCTTCGATAGTGAAGGCCCCCTGAGGCTGTCGGAGCTTAGTGGCTCCGGCATTGACCACCGTCGGAACTTAGTAGCTCCGACAGTAATCTCCATCAACGCGTAAAGCATCGACGGTTAGTCCTCTGGGCTGTCAGAGCTTGGTGGCTCTGGTAGTGACCTCTGTCAACACTTGGTGTGTCGACAGCAGACTCCACTATAGAGTCTTCCCACCGTCTTTTCTTCATGTCGACGGCTGGCTCCCTAGCTTTACCAGAGCTGAGTAGCTCCAGCAACGCTTGCTATCAATGTTTGAACATCGACCACAAGCCACCTAGGGGATGTCGGAGCTTTGGTAGCTCCGGTCATTCACCATCATTGTGTGGTCTTTATTTTTTCTGCACACTGAGGTCAAGAAAAATAGTAAAATCCATTTTCCTATCTATAACTTTATTATGACTTACTATTCCCGAGAAATTTTTAGATCGAACACAATTCTAAATACAATCAAGTGCACTGCCTTGTTTCCTTCAGGTCTGATCGTTTCTGGACTCGCCTTACTTTGGCCTGTCGGGGTGTAGGGAGAGTGGCGTACTTAGGGTGCATGACCAGGCTAAGTCGATAGCACACTTTGGCTCTAGATTGGCTTGGCGGAATTCAGACGAGTAGACCATCAATAATGTTTGGACCCGGAAGAATAGACGATGCAACTCGAATTGTACATGAACTGGTCGAGCTAAAGTTTCTTAAGAACTGCACAACTTTGTTATAGACAAGAAAGAGAAAAATAAAAAATGTTGAGCCTGTACAAAATAAATGCACGTGGAGTCTGTTTTCACATAATGACGTCTTTCATTATAGGTCCGGGGTACAGGGGAAACAAGTACACTCTTAGGGTACGGAACAAGACTAAGTGTGTCTCATTTCTCGTTTGACCCAAGGTAGCTAGCTACACTTTTAGTTCTGAGACTGTGACAAGTGTTGCATGGACGTTGCGGACCTAACGGGGTAGGTCCGGCTGTCCTCCCGGAGGAGCTACCCGACTCTATACAATGACTCTATAACATACATCACATGTAATTACAGACTCACCTCCGTGATATTAAGCGTAGAACTTACGGAGGTGCTCAATGTTCCAAGGATTAGGGAGAGGTGTCCCATCCTCGGTTGCCAAGCGAATGCATCCGGGACGAAATACTTTGATCACTCAGAAGGGTCCTTCCCAGCTGGGGGAAAGTTTGTTTAACCCTTCTTTGGATTGTATTCTCCGTAGCACCAGATCGCCTTCCTCGAGCTGTCAGCTGTGAACGTGTCGTTGGTGATAGAGATGAAGAGCTTGGCGGTATCAGCCATTCCAAACAGCTGCTCGGCACCTTCCCACTTCAAGGAGGTCAAGGTCTTCACACCGGAGCTGGTCCTGCGTGGCTTCATCTAAGGTCCGGACCCGGAGCGACCCCAAGGTGATTTCCAGAGGAAGGATTGCTTCAGCTCTGTACACCAGGAAGAAGGGTGTCTCTCCAGTTGACTGGTTTGGAGTTGTCCTGTTGGCCCATAGAGTGGGCGGAAGCTCTTCGATCCAGTTGGCTCCATGTTTTTTCAGGCGCTCATATGTGCGCGTCTTGAGACCTTTCAGGATTTCTGTATTTGCTCTCTCGACTTGGCCATTGCTTGTCGGCTAGCTACAGAAGCGTAGCTAACTTGAATGCCGAGGTCTTCGCAGTATCCTTAGAAAGCAGAGCTTGTGAACTGGGTCCCATTATTGGCTATGATTCTGTTTGGGACTCCAAATCTGCATACGATGGACTGCAAGAAGTTGATAGCTGATTGCTTGTTCATTGTCACAACTGGAGTTGCTTCCGGCCAGTTGGTGAATTTGTCAATGGCAACATATAGGAACTTGTAACCTTCGACGGCTCTTGGGAAAGGTCCCAAGATGTCCATCCCCCACACAAGGAAAGGCCATGTAGGAGGTATCATTTGTAGAGGCTGAGCTAGTGTATGAATTTGTTTTGCATGAAACTGGCATGCTTCACATTTCTTCACCAGCTCAGTTGCATCCTGGAGCGCTGTAGGCCAGTAAAAGCTATGCCGAAAGGCTTTACCGACCAGCGTGCGGGAAGACGCGTGGTTCCCGCACTCGCCTCCATGGATTTCCATAAGGAGATCACGGCCTTCTTCCCTTGTGATGCACTGCATTAGGACGCCATTGGCATCGCACCGGTAGTGATCCCCTTCTACCAATGTGTATCTTTTAGCCAATCTGACTATCCGGTCAGCGGATACATCATCGTCAGGAAGGATATTGTCTTTCAAGTAGCTCTGGATCTCCGAGATCCATGCATTGGAGCTAGCTTGAGCATTTGAGTCTTGCGTGCTGGGTTGCTCGGAGCTTCCGGCAGCACCTACAACCCTTGATGGCTGCCACGGTAACAAGGCTATCGGGACCGCCAGCTTCAGGATGCTAGTCTCGCCCCCTTCGCTTAGTTCGGTGGGCTGAGCTGTGGGTTTTGACAACCTCCGGACGAAGGTTCCGTCGGGAGCCGGAGCTCCGGTTGACGCTTTCGTCGAGAGTTCGTCAGCTTCAGCGTTATGGAGACGCTGGACATGGTGGAGGTTCAGGACTTTGAAGTCCTTCTGAAGCCTCTGGACTTCAAGGAGATAAGCAGCTAGTTGGGGATTGTTGCAGGAGCATTCACCCTTCACCTGTTTAATGATGAGCTACAAATCTCCCTTGACCAACAGCTGCTTGACACCATATGATAGTGCCACCTTTAGTCCATAAATGAGTGCTTCATACTCCGCCATGTTGTTGGTCGCCTTGAAGTAAAGGTGGACCATGTATTTTACCTTCTCCCCGGTTGGAGCGAGGAGAAGGACTCCAGCTTCGACCCCCTGCTTTTGCATAGAGCCGTCGAAGTAGAGAGTCCAGTGAGGCTCGGTGAAGACCGGAGCCTTGAGTTCCGATTTCTGCTCACTAGGGCCCCCAGGGTTTGATGGAGAGGGGGTCCATTCCGCCACAAAGTCCGCCAGTGCTTGACTCTTGATCGCCTGTCTTGGGACGAATTCAAGATTGAATTCGGCCAATTCCGCTGCCCACTTTGCAATGTTCCCAGTGGAATTGGGATTATGCAAGATCGCACGCAGTGGATAAGAGGTCACCGCTGAGATCTTATGAGCTTGGAAGTAATGGTGAAGCTTTCTGGAGGCGATAAGAACTGCATAGAGCAGCTTATGCACCTCTAGGTATCGAGTCTTGACGTCATGGAGTACTTCACTGGTGAAGTACACTGGGCGTTGGACTCTCCAGACCCTCCCGGAGGGGCCCGGAGATTCCTCCTCATCGACCAGGATCCTTGCGGAGGGGTCCGGACCTTCTTTGGGGACCTCCGGGTCCTTGCTAAAGGAACCCGGAGCTTCTTCTAGAGTGACCCGGACCTTCCCGGAGGGGTCCGGATCCTTTTGCTCAACAAGAGTAACTCCTTGTAGATCCAAGTGTGGGGGCTGGGACCCAGACTCGCCTTCAGGAACCTCCTGACCCTCCCGGAGGGGTCTAGATTCCTGAGCTTGTGAAGGTTCTGGTCTCTCCGCAACCAGGACCATGCTGACAACTTCGTCAGTTGCTGAAATGTAAAGCAGTAAAGGCTCACCAGGGTTCGAAGCTACCAAGGTTGGTAGAGTGGTGAGGAGCTGCTTTAGCTCCTGGAACACCTTTTCTGCTTCTTCAGACCATTGTAATGGTCCGGACTTCCTCAATAGCTTGAAGAAGGGTAGTGCCCATTCCGCTAGTCTTTAGATGAACTAGCTAAGGGCGGCTAGACATCCAGTCAGCTTCTGGACGTCCTTTATGCGCGCTGGTGGCCGCATATCTTCAATGGCTTTAATCTTTGCCGGATTCGCCTCTATGCCTCGGTGGTTCACCAAGAATCCAAGAAGCTTTCTAGAGCTAATCCCAAAGACACACTTGTCTGGGTTCAGCTTTGTGCGGGTGATCCGCAGCTTGTCGAAGACAGCTTGCAAGGTGTCAAGAAGTGACTCCTTGTCCTCAATCTTGACGATAATGTCATCAACATACACTTCCACTACGTCTCTAATGAGCTTTCCAAAGGTTTTGTACATAGCTCGTACAAATGTTGAGGCTGCATTCTTGAGACCAAATGGCATGGCAGTATAAACCAAATGGCATGGCAGTATAACAATATAATCCATCTACTGTGATAAAAGAAGTGTGCTCTTCATCCTCCCTAGACATTCTGATTTGGTGGTATCCAGAATATGCGTCTAGGAAACACAGCAATTCACACCCGGAGGTGGAATCCACTATCTGATCTATTCTAGGTAGTGGGAATGGATCTTTTGGACATGCCTTATTCAGTGTTGTGTAGTCGATACACATCCGAAGCTTCCCGCCGGCCTTGGGTACAACGACTGGGTTTGCCAGCCATTTTTGGTGGAAGACTTCTCGGATGAATCCAGCTTCGAGCAACTTCTTGACTTCTTGTCGTATGAAGTTCTGTCGCTCTACTGATTACTTCTGAGGCTTCTAGTGTACAGGCCGAGCGTCGGGATAGATCTTCAGATTATGCTCGATCACTTCCCTAGGGATCCTTGGCATTTGTGACGGTTGTCAGGCAAATACATCGATGTTAGCCCGAAGGAAAGTGATGAGCGCGAGTTCCTATTTGTCGTTCAAGCCTCCCGATATACGGGTGGTTTGAGCGGCGTCGGAACCGATTTGGACGACTTTGATGGGGATGTCGGTGTCACCGCTTGGTTGCAAACGAGGCGCAGAGGTTGAGCCTCACTGACGAATGCTCAGAGGTTTTGGAGCTTGCTCCTGCCTGGACTCTTCCTCCTGTGCTGTAGCAAGTGCATGAAGTTCTTCCAGAGCAGTCACTCTGGCAGTTCGGTCTCCACGGATCCGGAGAACACCAGCTGGTGTCGGCATCTTCAACACCAGGTAGCCATAATGAGCCACAACCATGAACATGTACAAGGCTGGCCTGCCCAGAATGTCGTTAAAGGGTAAGTTGATCTGAGCAACATCAAAGACCAACTTCTCAGTGCGATAGTTCTCCCGAGCCCCGAAGGTCACGGGGAGAGTAATGGCACCAAGTGGGGTTATGGCCCCCGGACCTACTCTAGAGAAAGGTCGGGAGGGGCGAAGATCTGAAGGTCGGAGCTGAAGCTTGACGAAAGCTTTGAAGCTTATGAGGTTCAGCCCCGAACCTCCGTCCACCATTACATGGTGGAGTTGGATGTTGTTGATGGTCGGAGATACCATCAATGGGAGTTGGTCAGCTCCAATCATGTTCCAAGGGCAATCTGATGCATCAAAAGTGATGGTAGTGTCCATCCACTTTCGATGCGGCTCCGCCTTGGTGGTGGGAGCTCCTGAGGCCATGTCCCGCCGCATGGTCTTGAGGACACGGCGGGAAGTGATGTCCCATGAACCACCAAAGATGGTGTTCATGGTTTTCTGACGTTCGTTGTCGGAGACGTCAGAGTCATCGTCAACGGAGGTGTATACAGCCTTCAGGACCTTTTTAGGGTCCTGAAAACCTAACTCCTCTTTAGCCGGAGCTTCGTTGACTTTCTATTTTCCTTCCCTTTGTCGGAAAGGAACTTCTTCCCGGCGCTTGTTGTAGCGCTCGGCAAGGTTCTGGACCTCTCGGCAGTCTTCCAAGTTGTGGCCATTCGACTTATGGATAGGACACCACATTTTGGAGTTGCCGCCATCTTTAGATGAAGGTCGAGGTCGTTTCTCGGGGCGTGGCCCCCGGCCACCCGGAGCCACAGCAGCTGCAGCAGTAGGTGTGCCGGCCGACGGCTTTTTCTTGCCGTTGGACTTTTTCTTCTTTTTGCCACTCCCGGAGGTAGTGTCTTTGCCCTTGGAGGATTTTTTGTTATCCTCCGGAGGTGGTTTGGAGTGCATTTCACGTCCCTCTGCAGCTATGGCACATTTGTCTGCCAAGCTGAAGAGATCCGTGACGCTGGTGATCTCCTTGATTGCCAGCTTCTCCAACATCTTCTTGTCTCGTATGCCCTGTCTAAATGACATAATAACAGAGGTGCTAGAGATAGAAGTAATAGTGTTTCGTACCTGGGAGAACCTCTGGACAAAGGAACGCAGAGATTGTTCCCCTTCTGCGTGACAGCAAAAAGGTCCAGTTCGGTGCCTGGTCGGGTGTACGAACTCCCGAAATTGGCGGTGAACTGTTGGCACAATTCTGCCCAGCTGTTGATGGAGTTGGTCGGAAGGCTCATGAACCAAGGCCTGGCGGTCCCAGTTAAAGCCACGGGGAATTAGTTGGCCATTACGGTCTCGTTACCTCCGGCTGCAAGGATTGCAGTGGAGTAAATCTGAAGAAACTCGGCGGGATTGACAGTCCCGTCAAATTTCTCTGGCATGTGAGGCTGGAACTTTTGTGGCCATCTAACCATGCGCAAGTGCATGGCCAGGGCAGAACAGCCTCCTCCTACTCCCTCGGGAGCAGGACTGTCCCGAGCCTCTCGCCTTTCGCGAGCACGTTCGATATGGACATGGTCGTCCTGCTGACGGTAACGGCGACCAAGCTCCGCCTGGAGGTCATGAGTTGAAAGCCTGGTTACCGTATGGGTGCGTCGCGCCCCGGGAGGCAACGACGTCACTTGTTGAGACGCAGCACGCCTCCTTTTTTGGGAAGCGTGTGGATCAAGTCTGCCTGACAAAGTCTGATGCCGCGATGGGGCCCGCCCCAAGGGGGAAGGATCTTGGTTGTTGATGCGGTCTGCTGCTGCTGCAACCAAGTGTTCCACATCAGCCCTTCACTGCTCCATCTCACCCTGGGATGCACCTGGAGGTGGTGGGCGTTGTAGAGAGCACGCGCTGCATGGAGCGCGTGTTCGGGGTTGTTGTTATTCGCCGATGCGGTGACCGACACAGATGCTCCATCTCGCTGTCCAGCTTGATTTGCTGGTGCAGGTGGTGGAGGCGGAGGCATGACTCCTGCTGGAGCCACGACATCGGCTGGTTGTTGCATGTTGGAGGGATTGCCTCCAACAGGTTGCGCAGCGAGGTTGTCGTTGGACGATCCAGCAGCTGAGTTCACCATTCTTGAAATCTCGGGCGCCCCCTTCCTGGCGCGCCAACTATCAGTGGTTGAATCTGGCAGATCCCCCGGCACTATTGTTAGTAGTCTGTGGAGTTTGTAGTTCGATAATAGGCGTGTAGAGATTCAAGAGATGGTGGCAAATTGACATAGAGGTTTACGTGGTTCGGGCGGCCTGAGCGTAATACCCTACTCCACAGGGTGTGTTGTATTGAGCGAGTGAGTATGTGTGTGAGGGCGTGTGAGAGTCTCTAGAGCTCAGAGAGAGCGTCTGAGTGTGTTCTCCCAGGGAGAGTCCAGAGAGTCCCCTTGTGTATCGTTGACCAGTCCTTTTATAGTACAAGGACTGGTCGTTACACAGTTAGCCGGGCTCGACATGTGGCCCTGGTCGTTACTAATGTTCAATACATAATAAATGAGGTCAATTACCCTTAATAGAGTGGTAACGGGCCTTAACAGTGTCATTACTGGTATTAAGGGCCTTCCGATTAAGGGTCATTAATATGGTATTAATTACACTTAATCGGGTCTTGAAGTCTTTGATTGCTCCTTGAAGGTCCGAGCCGTTGGGGGTCCACCAGCCTGATTGTTGAGGTTGAAGGTCTGGCAGTTCATACACGTGGTAGCTCCGGATCTTACCATCGTGGACGGGTAGGTCCGGTGCTGTTGGACACGTGTCGGTACTGGAGCTTCCCTCTGTCTGGGGTTAGGTCTAGGGGTGCCATACTGGTATTCAGTCCGTAGCTTTCCCATGTGTGGGTGATAGCTCCGGTCTTATGATACACATGGCGGCCCTAGGACTAACCATGTCGGGGAAGCAAGTCCGGTTACGGCTGACACGTGGGGCCTCCGGAGGTCTTCAAATCTGGTAGGTGGAGTTTCCTTGTGACCTTTGTAATCCCAAGGGGTATCCGGTACGCAGGGTACCGACAATTGGTGATAGGATCCATTGAACTAGTCTTGGGGAGAAGATGAAGTTCAACAACCAAGTTCGGAAGGAATTGTGGTTGAGTTGATCGGGGGGTCGTTCAACATGTTTGAATCAAGAACAATGCATATGAAGGTATCGTGGACGTCGTTAGAAGGTGTTTGCACGTGTGAAAGGAGTACATGGACATGGCTACATGGTTCCAAGGCGTGATGAAGAGATGTGGACGTAAAAATTGGTCGTAAAGGTCCAACCGACTAGGTTATGGACTCAGGCTGCGGTTGAGTCGAGTTCGACTCAAATATGGAAAGATTTGAGTTGGTTACGATAGGATTTAGTGTGGGTCACGAAGTTGAGTTGTTTTAGGAATGTGGGACACATTCCTAAGGTGTTTGAAAGTCTTAAGATTGCTTCTATCTACATATAGAAGAGTCTTGAGAAGATATGGAAAGTTTCGGTTGAATCTGAGTAGGATTTGAGTCCTTGTTAGGGTTGGGTTAGCCTAAGGGCTGGTTATATAAGCAAGGGAGGGCAAAGCTCGTAGGGTACGACATTGGGGATGTTCCTTTTGTGTTTTGATCAATAAAATTCGTAGTCTAAAGGAGCTTTTGTGCCTATTTCGTCTGACTTGTTTCTGTCAAGTCTTTCTCGTCAAGTTTCTGCATAGCACTACCTAGCTTCGCTTGTTTTATCATAACTCGAGTTTTACAGATCCAAATGATGTGATTCTTTTTGGGTTGTCTTTAAAACTTGATCATCTATCATCCTTGATAATTTCACAGTCATTGGATTTGTGGTTTTGGATCTACACGAGTTCCATTGCATTGTTGCAGATCTGGTTTTTCTCGTGTAGAATAGATTGACCTTCATTCAATCTTTCGGTCATAACATGAGTTTTTCTTGATAGTTTTTCATGATTCTTTTTGTCTGTCTTCGTGAATTGATTCTCCACAATCTATATTGGTTTTGTCACAATTGATCATGTCTAGATTAGTCGCACACACAATTTCTTAACAGATTGATTTTCTGCCAAGGGGTTTTTGTTGCTTCCACTGAAAAAGTTTTAATCTACCATTCACCCCCCTATAGTAGCTTTTCACGTGCTCTTCGATCGTACAAAAATGCTCTAGGCCCAGCATGACACAAGGAAGTAGCAACGCAAAAGAAAGACAGGATGATATAAGCAACAATCACAATAGAAGTGGTATAGGTTAATTGCTTTAATATGCGTGCTCTTCACTATTTTTTCTCTTTTGTAATATTATTTTGATTTTTTTCTTTACTTAGGAGCACTAAGAAGGAATCATACAAATTCACAGCTCAATTGGATATAATATGTGGCCTATAGAAAATCAGGAAGATTCTTTAAAATTCATGCTGAAACTATGGAGGCCAGATAGGCTATCTTCCGAGGGGAATTTGGGCAAACTAATTTCGCCGAACACAGCTATGCGGCTAAAAAATCGGATGCGAAATTTCTTCTATATAAATTTGAAAAAAAAGTCGCCTGATTTCGAGTTCGTATGCGAAAGTTATGGCCGTTTTGACGTAGGTTGTCTGTGTTACAGTTTTTTATGTTGATTCCAACTCGGTTTGAGAATAGCTCTCATAATCGGATATGAAAATGATTGGGAATTTGCACGGTGACTGATGGAGTGGTGTGCGATGATTCAAGAATGACTGGTACAAAGGTTTGTCACCTAATCTAGGGCTGGCGTTGCGGGAGTTCACACAAGGCCACTGGCAAACCGATGAACATGGTGGATCAGTTTGTTGTTTCAGGATTGTGGAATAGGTGTCGAACAGCAAAAAACGGAGATGAACATGATAACTAGGACCCAAAACAGAAAGCTAAACCAGTAACAAGACTCAACGACATGAATGCAAACTCAAAAACGAAACTACAGACACTATAGGCTAGGAAGCGGTAAAAACGAGACATTTTCCGTGGCTTTTTTGCACTCTAGGTATGAAAAACAAAACTAATCTAATGGAAAACAAAGATGCTTCACGGGCAACCTAGAAATCTAATACCAATTCATGAGTAGCTTAGGCTCCATCTTTTGAAAGGTAGGTCGATTGAAGTGGAGAACTCAATGTTGAAGATCCGTGGCACTCGAGCAGCTCGAATACCCCTGCAATCACTACACCACTGCTCCGTTGATTATCAAACGTGCTTCACACGCTTCACGTCGCCAAGAAGGCTAATCCATGCAAGTGCAATCGAGAACACAAACATGAACGTAGAAGATGCAATCTGAAATCATAAAGTTGGGGTCACGCAAACCGTAGAACGGCGAAAATATTATTCTAAGCAAAACCCACAGAATATGGCTGGTGGCTGCAGTATTTAAAGGCTAGGGTTCAGCCAAAATATTACTAGACGCGTCCCTAATGGACTCATACCGGATACAAGGCCCAAAGGCCCAATACGGTGGCGCAGCACTGAACAGAAATCTGGACTCGAATTGTTTTGATGATTCCCGATGAGTTAGGAGGAATTTTGATGTGGGACCAGAGCCATTGGAAAGTTTATTCCCTTTCCGTGCATATGTAGAACATCAAAAATAGAGTCCCTATGCATCCTGGGCATCTATTTTATGGTGGACTGCTCCTAGACTCCAAGTTGAACTCGAGTCCAAATTGTAATCTGGTTCCATCAACTTGTGGAGGTCCCAACTGGTTCTCCGCATTCCCAAGTCCTCCTCCCTTCACTTGTTGATCTTCACCATTGTTCCTAATAACAATTAAATCATCACATAGCAATCTATTCTCAAACTCATACGCAAAGGAAGTTAGGAATGAGTTCATCTGCTGATTTAGTAACTGTGCTATTGCTCTTGTGATCGGTCCTTGTTGTGATGTCCTCATCAACGTCCGACTGTTACAAGAAGCAAAAATTCAAGCTGCTTATTTGTGGTCCATACATGATTTCCCGTCATATCGCATGTTTTCTGGATGGATCACTCTCAGTCGGTTGACATGTTCGATCGACTTACTCATGGAGGCAAGTAAGCTACTTCAATTGTCACAGACGTTAGCTACCTCCAAATCACGTGTTTAGGCAACAGAGGAATGTCTTGAGAAATGACACTAATGTCACTGAAGGACCACTGAAAATGTCTTAACGGGTCAAAAATATCTGATATGTTGGACAAGTTGGTGCTAGATGAATGTCGTCCTAGATATTTCGTAGGTTACAGAGATGAACACAATTGGACTCATATATGTGGACTTTGGGATCTACTATATGTGAAATCGTTGATTCTAATGCACAATATTGATGTCAAGCATCCAGAGCGTAACATGGGTGAATGTATCATAAGCACATGCATGGATATGATAGGAAAAACAAAAGGCAATTTAAAGGCTTGAAAGGATCTAGCTGAGCTTTGTAACCGTTCAACTCTTGAGCTCTCCGAAAGTGGTGGTAAACCACGTGCTTCTTTCTGTCTTCGACCTAGAGAAAAGAAAGAAATTCTCGAATGTTGCAAATTTTGAAATTCCTAGATGGTTACTTAACAAGTCTGAGACGAGCCATGAATGTGAAAATTGGAAAGATCAATGGGTTGAAGAGTCATGATTATTGCATAATCATGGAAATACTTCTACTTGTTATGTTTCGGGGCTACTTTCATGATGCGGTGTGAAAGATGTTAGTCGAGCTTAGCCACTTTTATAGATAACTCTGTGCTAAAGAAATCACGACAGAGGTGATGAGTAAGTTGGAGAAGGAGATACCATACTATTGTGTAAGATGGAAAAAAAATTTCCTCCGGTGTTCTTCAATCCAATACAATATCTCCTAATTCATCTTCTATTTGAAGCGAAATCGGGCAGTCCCGTGCAATATAGGTGAATGTATCATATTGAAAGAGCACTAACATATCTAAAACTAATGGTTGGTAACAGGGCAAGGGTTGAAGGGTGCAGTGTCGAAGCTTTCTCTTAAGGAAGTAGGACACTTGTCAAGTGTTTAATTTGCAGAGGAACACAATGTCAATACTTTGCCAATGTGGTACAATATGGATGAGCGACCTCCTTGTAGCGATGTCTCTATTTTTGCATTAAGAGGCACTACTGTTGGTAGTTACACTTCCTACGATGTTAGCGAAGATGAAAGGAGTGATGCTTTCCTCTACATGTACGCTAATATAGATGAGATGGACAAATATTTTGGGTAAGTGTTTGTCCTACATTTATGCTAATCAACATATTTTGCAACACATCTATTCTAAAAAGTTCTCTTTTCGTACAGTGTGTTCCACAAGCAAAATTGGGCACATAGACAACAACCTACGAGCAAACAAGTAGAAGGGATACGACAGGATGCAATAAATGGAGGACCTAATTTTCTATCCTGGTTTCGAGACCACATAACATTCTCTCGTGAACTTATCAGTATTAACAATGTTTTCTAATCATTTATGAATATTTACAAAGTTTTCTAATAACTCCATATCTTGGACAGTGCATGAAAGATGCCCACAAGAGAACGGAGGAGCACGCAAGACATGTGTTCCACCACAACACTCGAAAGCTCATGATGTTGGTGTTGTTGTACGCCCGGATCCAAGCTATGAACGAGTACCAGAAGCGGCATCAGCAGTAGCAGGAATGAGGTCGGTTCAGGAAGGACTCCGCCACTTATTTGACTGAGAAGTAGTACGCGGAGGTAAGTTTTTATTGTTAAATATTTACAATAGCACTTTCACTCTTCCCTGAACGAACACCATAAGTGCCTCTCAGACCCGCCGTCTGCACTCTTCCCTCTCTTAGTGTCAACCATATAAAAAAATATTTTTGCAGCATTGCCACAAACTCACCTCAAAACCTTTCCAATGTGTGACGCCTGTCCACACATGGATCTTGAATCCATATGGTGTTCTGCACATAAAAAAAATGGGCTGCCACAACGCAATAGCCGGTGAGGATGGCCCAGCGCATCGACACGCATTGGCTGGAGAGGATGGCGGCCACTACAGACATTAAGAGGGGCCCACGTGTCCCAGCTTATAAGCCGAGCAGCGGCCGCTCAAAATACAGTGGTGATACTAAACCACCCTGTTGTGTTGCGCACGCAGCGCGCTGGTCGAGCTGGGCTGAAATCGCACAAGGCCCATGGCCCAGCAGTGTGCGCCCACTGACAGGCGGGCCATCACTGCTGTTCTTCTTCCTCTTCTCTTGCTTCTATTTTTATTTAGATTTCAATTTAGATATTAAAACTTGTATAGATTCCACAAATTAAGTCCAAATTTGTTGAGTTTTTTCTTTATGCTTTAAAAAATGTACTCCACTACATAGAAGCATTAATTTGAGTTGATATCTCTTTATCAATAAACAGGGTACAAATGACCGTATTCTTAACTTTTTTGTATATCACCAAATTTGTTTTGCAGGTACATATTTATATAGACGTATGCATAGGATTTTTAAATAATTTTTTGGTTCAGTTTTCACTTGGGTAAATTCAAATTATTGTTCATTTACCTCAAAATCTCATAGCACATTAGTCATTTACTAAAAACACATATTGATGCAGACATAATTACAAAATTCTCAAAAATGGATAGAAGTTTTTACTAATTTAAAAATTGCGTCACAAAGTTCATGTCAAAATTCTTTTTATTTTTGAGATACAAAAAATATAAAAAATATTGTCTTTTATTACCAACAATATATTATTATTTTGAATGTCAAGTTCTGTAAGAACATGTAATTTGTCTCCCTTAACCATCACTAATTTGTTCCATATTTTTTGTCAATGTATTCTAAAAATTCAACTTCAAATTAAATGTAATTCAATGTTGGCCAAAATTGTTGTTCCTGGCCGGGCTCGGGCCAGGCACCACAGGAAGAGAGCCCTTCATTCCACGGGTCGTGCGTGAGCTGCGTTTTTAGCCGTCGACCCGCCCAGACCGGCACATGGAGGCCCGTCGTGCTTTCGGGCCACATGCCAAAATGGCCAGAGAGCACGAATGGGCCATGCCGTGCAGACCCAGCAAGGTCTGGTTCCCAGCACTACATCAGGGCTGTCCTTCACTGATTACATGTAACAGCAAAAGGTTTTTCCTTATGGTTTGCGTAGCCTGAAGTTACCAGCACAAGGATCCCCGTCCCCAAGATTTGGCTTGTATCAAGCTGGAACTTTCTTATAGACATGGATATTAAGGTATAGTTCTCATTATCTCATAAGCCGAGAGTGCATCACCAGTGGAAATTTTATGGAATAGTGGCCAATACTGGGTGCCACCAATGTATAATTTGTTGGGGCATAAGAATATGCGTAATACATACGCTAAGCCAGAGACTTGTCCTTGCCCTTAGCCCGTGTGCCACCAAACAATTTAGGTACCAGAAACAGAGTGTGATGATGTGTCGTCCATGCCTGAAGATGAAGGCATGGATGACTTCTCTTGATTGACATGCCAAACCTCCTTTGGCTGCCATTTGGACAATTGGGGCACGTGGTGGCCCTCGGCCTCTTCATCGCCATGATGGATACTTATTGGTGTTGTGACGACCTTTCCTTCTCAAAGATGTTCTTTCTTGAACATGGTGAGGCTTGTCCTTCTTTTGCCATTCCTTTTTTTGTGGCTTAGTGGACTTGGGCTACTGGAGTGGCCATTGCTTCTCCTTCTACTTAGAATGTCATCGTGGATGATATGACATATCCTCCTCATTCCTCATAAAGTCAAATGAGGATGTCCACTTATTGGGGGTTTTGCTTCGGCCTTCAAGATATTCTTTTGACTCAACCCATGCTTGATCAAGGATCAATAGGATTCCTTGGTAATAACATGTGGACTCCACAATCAAACAAGAAACACTTCATCCAAGATGTCGTTTTGACCAATGTTTCATGAGCTTGGTCGAAGTGTAGGGTCCAACAAGTGATCGTGGAACCCTTGGATCTTGAATGCTCTTCAAAGTGTCTTGTCCTTGGCCAAATGCTTCATGTTGTCATTGATTTCTCCTTGGCCATGGAAAAAATACATCAAGGTAGGCTAGTTGAAGTTGAATTCATTGGAATTCAAATTTACATAGCCTCCTTGATTGTATTGATTCCACTTTTGACCTCCTTGTTTGTGGTGGCCTTTGGAGTTGCTGTTTGGAATAAAGGATCCTCATAGGTCTTAGGGAAAAAAAATCGCCAAGTGTCCCATGTTGACATGTATTTTCACAAACCATGTGAATATTCATAGCTTGGATCATTCAAACACTTCTCCATTGGCTTGACCTTCTTGATCTTTCAATAGGAGATCCATTTCTGTGGCTAGCATGCCCACCTTGTCAATGGTGTGCATGCCATGCAAACAGAACTGAAGCATTCATGGATCCACCCCTTGAATTGTGACCATCTTCATAATCAAATCTTCATCTTTCTCATTATGAATGAGGCGAGGTCACCTCCAACTCCAGCATGAATTTGACCAGGGGTCGATGAAGTCAACCCGTTGTAGGAGTGTTAAACGATGAACCAACCATCCACCCCATGATGGAGGCAATCCAAGATATAATCGTGGAGCCTCCCGTGATAGATTAGGGATAGATGTCTTTGGCTCTTGTTGGACGTTGGATAATCCTCCCGTGATGGGCAATGGTGGTTCCCGATAGGAATAATTCGTGAGGAACGCCTTAAGATGCTTTTGCAGCTGATCACTTGCGTCCTCATTGGCTTTCCCATGAAATGGGCTAGCCAACACTACCCTGTTTCCACACAACGGACTAATAACTACTAGTACCTATAGCTTAATCATAATTGATAGATATCCCTCACTTTCTTTGCCTTCCCTGGCAACGGCGCTAATGATGCTTGTTGGTATTTCTTAACACCAGAGGTCATCTTCGGTGAGAGATGAGATCCGCGAGCACACGAAAGATACCGTTGTAGCATTTCACCCAAGAGTATTCCTAAGTATATCATATTTATCTCAAAAGGAAGACAATGAAGTAAAGTAAACAATATTCCTAAGATCAAGACATGGGTGCTAAGTAATTCTCAGAAAGGAGTAAGATGATAATAGGGGTAGTGTGACACACACCAAAGCATTCTGCTCTAAGGGTAAAGATGTCCTAGTGAAGGTCAAGTTAGAGATAAAGTACTCCTAATGTGCTCTAATTACTCATATACATAGCCTAGTGTACATATGATTATGCTAACGATGAATGCTAGGGCTCAGTGGTCCAACATATCGGGCACGGGTTTACCCCTGATAATATCAGGACGATACCCGCCTCGAGCATGTGGCATAGTCGAATGTGGGGGATTATGAAGGTCGAGCAAGGCTTTCACCACCTGTCGCCTACCCTACAACCTATGGGTCTACAAGACATCCAACACTACTTAACTATCTACGCACCATGCTTACATGTTAAGTAAATACCTTATATGTTTAGGTACAAGTACCATCCTAAGGCAATGACTAACCTAAACATCGTTGAACCAAAGTTGGATCCAAGCACTAATGTATTCATATTAACATAACCATATTATTACCTATTTAGACTATAGTGGTGGTTTACGATGTTTATGATAACAAGATATGAGCATTATGACTAGATCATAATGGCATCTACACCTAACACATGCATGGACTCCACAATCAAACAAGAGACACTTTGTCCAAGTATATGAATAAATAAAGATTATTAATGATATTATTATACAGCATAAAGTCACAAAATAAAGAAAAGATACATGAGCCATACCTTTCCCAATTTGGACTTAGGACTAGAGGCTCCTCTCTATAGCCTAACCTCTACTAAGGAACTAGGAGAGAACTAGTGTATACAAGAGAGAATGCTTGAGTGGTGTGTGTTGAAGTGAGGGGTCCTATTTATGTTTAGGTTGGTTCTCGCCATCTTTTGCGCGTGAATTAGTCGCCATTCTTATCACCAAGCCATAGGAGAGTTCCACGTTGAAGTTGATAGAGAAATCTACATTTACCAGGTCGGTTGACCCCCTTGTTCGGATGACCTGGGACTTGATCCTCTGAGATGAGTTTTCCTCGGGGTGTCTTCCAGGTGGGTCTTGATGCCTGATATTACACCATAAAGATCTCCTCGGATACGTCTTTAAGTGGCCCATTCGATCCGTGTGCTGCCAAATGTCGACGTCGGATTGGTTGAAACGGTATTCTTTAGGATTCCTTCCCTGGTTTCACTTCAATTCTGTATAAATACCTGCATGCACCATTTTCTCCAAGTACAAGTGGAACTAGGTTATTTCTAAAAGCAATGCATGTAAGAAATGTCTACTTCGTCACATAATTGAGATATATCGATGGTCGAAATTGGTAATTAACGACCGTCAACAATCTTTAAACCCATATCCATAATATTAGCATAACATTCCTAATCAATATTTAAGTATTATATTACCCATCGACTCCAGGGATCTCTGGCCATGCAAGTAGAGTGACAATCAAACCAAGACGTAACGCAATTACCAATAGCCATAGACTCAGTGATAAAACAAAAATTGTTAACTTAAGTGCAAACTGGAGCTTGCCTTAGGTTGCAACTAAGCAAATGTTAATAGTCAGGGCTTGATCTTTCGTGTGCAGCTTCTTGTCCTTCTCCTTCTCTCTCTGTCTGTATTGTTGCTTGGGCAAATCATGTTCTTGTCTGCTGCTTGTGCAAATCTTGTGCTTGTATGCTGCTTGGGAAATTCTTGCTTACAGCGGGGTCCTTCTTGTGCCTCCTCCTCCAGATGACGCTCCTTGTCGATCTCCATTCATCACTTGCTCTATCGATATGATATGCATATAAGCAACTAAAAGTATAATTTAGTATTTGAAACTAGAGGACTAATGAATTCAAAGTCCAATAGCAGATCAACAGAGACTTCTTTAAAGAATTCAATTGAGTTTGCTGAAATCAAAAGGAGGGATTTCACTAATTCAATTTTGAAGTATGAATTAGGTTTATAGGTTTTAACCTATCCTTGAGAATATTACAATTTGTTTCTAATGTTCTTTTGATCGCACGAGGTTCATGAAATTCTAATGAAGGGACTCCCTAGAATAATTTGTTCAAGATCAATTATGGTTGAAAAGGCATACAAGGATGATCAATTAATTTATGATGATACTTAGATCAAATATCAGTGGAACTTTTTGTCAAGGTAATAGGTTATACTAAGACCTTACTTGAATAATTTCAGAATTTCAAACTGTCGGTATGTGGCATAAGAATTATTCTAATGTTTGATATTCTCTTAATTTCTTAAGAAGTTATAGGGCTGTTCATGTCAAATAGATTGGTTCAGTGCAAAGTGGAGGTCATAAGGAAGCCATGGAATTTTTTTTTTTGCATTTTTAGGATTTGTCTACTAATTACTACAATTTTTAGAAGGTGTGCACATTTTCTGGAATTTTATCTGAACCGAAAATGGGGAAATTAGGCTGTTTTCAGCGGAGGTCCTATTAGCCAGCCCAAACCTTATTTAGGCGGAGGAGCGCTCCGGTACACAGCCCAAAGATACGCTGTCGAGCGAGGATGCCGAAATCAACTGCCACGCCACGTGAAAAAAAAGTAGCGGAACAGTCGAATCTTTCATGTCTCTCCCCATCTTCCCGTTGAACGGCATCGGCGGCGGAGGCCGGACTCCTTTCGGCGACAGCCTGGAGACTTCGCCGACAAAGGAGTTCCCCAGGTACGTGCTCACATCGGTTCTCCAAAAAATCCGTCGGTTTTCTTCGATTGCGCCGCCGCCGCGCTTCCGGACATTAGTCTCAGATTCCGCCGGCCATGAGACTTAAGATCCGCCTGCGCTAGGGCCCCTAGCAACTGTGTAGTCTCCTCATCACCATAACAGTTTTGTTTTGTAATCTGCGCTTGATGATTGTTGTTTGAAGCACACGATTTTTGATTGAGTGGGTTACTGCTGTCCGTTCCAAGCAGAAGCAGGGGAAGGCAGCGCATTGAAGCTACGTTAACTGAAGCAAATACCGCGGGGCCTTTCACCCCGGATCCGGTACAAACAAATGCATTTCCTCATCGCTCGTTTTTACTGCTATTAATGACTCGTCTTCTTGCCTTTTTACTGGTTAAGTTTTTTCTTGATTGTACTTGTATGATGATTGATTTACTTTTACATGCTAAATTGATGATTTAGTATTTTTAACACTGAACTGACTAGAGTGCGTGATGTGTATTCTTAACATCTAATCTTTTTTGAGTAATTGTTACATTGCTGATTCAGTAAACGCATAACTGGCATGCTACATTGCTGATTCAGTTAACCACGTTACTGTTAGAAGTAAATTAGCAATCTTTAAGAGAATTACCTAGCACGTGTATTCACATACTTTTCCCAAACTGCAAGATACCTGTGCATTCATATTAATATAGCAGGAATATGGTGTTATGAACTGATTTTGGTTGCTTGAAATATAAAACTAGAGACTATAAGTATGCCTAATACTTTCGTGTATTTTGTACACGATGGATGACATGTCCCATGTTGATTGTTTTTATGGGCAGCAAATGGAGCAGTGCTACGGGCAGAACAAGTGGAACCCTAACTACTCAGCCTCTATTGAAGACATAGATAGAATGACTACATTTCAGGCTCGTTTTAGTACCATTGTTTTATGTCTTAAACGTAGTGTTTAAGTGTATGCTCAATGATATTTAGTTGTTGTTTGGATAGTGTATGAATGGGACTCAAGTTACTATAGTACAGCCTCATGCTGTGCGCTAAACATCCAATCCAGCTCCTAAAAAACAAGTGAAGCAGAAAAACCTTGCTCGTCGAGGAGGCTCTTTCACACAAGAGGAGGATAGGATTCTATGCTCGGCGTTCCTCAACATTAGCAAGGATCCTATACTGGAGTGAATCAAAGTGCAGGTGGATACTACAAAAGAATTCATGATTACTTTTGTCAGCACAAGCCCGGTGGTTCGTCAGGAAGCCATTCAACATAGGTGGTTGAATATCCAAAAGGCTGTTAACAGCTTTTGTGCATGCAAATCAGCAGTGGATAGGAGAAATGAGAGCGGCAAGTGCGAACAGGGTAGGGTTAGTATATCACGATTTTTTCTTGATTTCTGTTGTATCAGTACTCTAGTGGTTGAAATTGCAATTAATATTTTTGTTTTTATATAACAGATAGATGATGTTGTGTTGATGTATGAGAAGAAGGAGCCTTTCTACTTCATGGACTGCTGGAAGATACTGCACAAAGAGCCGAAGTGGAGCGATCGGATGCTTGAACTCAACCGATCATCAACTTCAATGAAAGCTGCACCAATACCGGCAACCTCCACAGAGAATGAGAATAATCCAATTACAAGGCCCGAGTGGCGTGACAGTGCAAAAAAGAGGAGGTCAGGTGGAGGAGATGCTGCTTCCTCTAGCACCGCTGTCGATGTGTTGCAGAAAATTCATGATAGAAATGGGAAGGCTGAAGCGAAGCAAGAAGAGCAGATGAAGGTCATTCTTAGCATGAAAGCAGAGAAATTAAAACTTAGTGAGAAATTGTTTTACCTGTAGAAGGAAGATATAGAAATAAATAAGGAGGATATGGAAAGAAGAAATAAATTAAAGGAATGAGACATAGAAGTTAGAGCTGCACAAAACAAGGGATTACTACTAATGGCAGAACTCGGTGTTATGAGAGTTGACTTAGAGAATCTTGCACCCCAGTGAAGGCCTACAACATTGCAATGCAGTAGAAGATTATGGAACAACGAGGCATCAATGTTCCAGGAAACTCCAACCATTAAGATACTCCGTTATGTTTACGTTGTTATGACGAACTGAATTTTCCTATTGTTTTAAGCTACCCAGATGTGTTTTATATTGTGGTATGGGATTATCAGACATTTTTTAAGCTATTTGATCAGATTATGAGATATTATGTGCTATTTTCTTATGTGACATTATATTACTTTGTGGATTGTCCTGATTTCTCCTTTTGGTCATTTGGTTATGTCTTTGAACCGTGAAATCAGTGTAATGCTGTACTTCCCTATACAGTTTAGTCATGATGTTGTAAGTCTCTTGCTTGATTAGCATTAAAAGGACATATTGAGGAGAGTTATTGGAGCAGTTTCCTGGTAGTAAGTTGGGAGTGAGACCGTGAGCTTTCTTGCTGCTTCAACACATTGGTTCTACAAATCCTGGAAGCAACCTCTTCCCTACGGTTGCTGAGAGCTTGCTCATTAAATTGTTCCCATGTGATTATTATATGTTTGTGAGTTCCATGGTGCTTTCTGGTTCTGATCTGTATCTTTAAAAGTTGTGGCACTGATATTGTGTGCTATTTTCTTATGTGACAGTACTCAAGTTCTTTTAACGGGTGATCCAAACTAACATTACTTTCTTCTAACGTGTTGACTGAAACATGAATAAGGCGTTCATTGCAGCTGTCTTTTAATAGCTAAAGTGTCACAATAATCATCTACCGAATCATATAGAAAGACCATCCTGAGTGTATCATAGACTCACATGAGATAGACGCTTCCATAATTGTTTTAAATGAAAAGATAGGCACGCTAGTGAGAACATTCACATGAACACCACATAACAAGGATAGTCTGAATATAAAATAAAAATTTAGAAATAACAGAACGCTTCAACACCATTTTCTATGAAAATGTCACTGAAAACAGGAACTACAAAATATGAAAATCGCAAAATACATAACAAGTATCACTTGGCAGCAAAAGGTCCAGATACAGCTCCATAAAGTGCCCACATATGCTCCACAAAATCATTTTTTAATGAATACGCGGTCACTTTATCTTGTATTATTGAGCATGTCTCAATGAACTCATCAATTCCAGCAACATGATGTAGTGGTGTGATGTTGGGGTTCTCATTACCCGACCACTCCGATGGGTGTACATTTGGTAGTTTGAGATCTCGTTCATCCTCTACTATCATCTTGTGAAGAATAAAACATGCACGCACAGTGGAGTTCAAGTCTTTTTGATTCCATAGACGAGCTGGTCCATGCAAAATCTTCCACTTCGAAGGACCCCAAAAGCTCTCTTTTCTGCAAGCTTCTTGTTGTGCTGCAAATATCTTATGCTTGTTGCTAACTGGCGCACTAATACTCTTAACCAAAGTGACCCAATCAGGATAGATCCCATCAGATAGGTAGTATCCAAGGTTGTATGGGTTACCATTAACAATAAACTCAATTGAGGTTGTGTTACCATTAGCCAAATCATCAAAAATAAGAGATCGTTGCAACACATTCAGGTCATTGTGAGATCCGAGAAGTTCGAAAAATGCATGCCAAATCCTTAGATCTTGAGTTGCTACTACCTCCAATACGAGCGTTGACTTGCCGTTATGTCCCTTGTACATCTCAGGCCAACCTGTGAGACAATTTGCCCATTCTCAATGCATGCAGTCAATGCTACCAATTATGCCAGGAAAACCACGGGCCTCATTGATGAAAAGAATGTGTTGTAATTCAGATTCTCTCAGTAGTCTAAGGAATTCATCTCCAAACTAAGAAATGATTGTAGCAACAATCTCTTGCAAAGTTTTCAGCATCGTACTTTCTCGCATACATTGTCCATCATCAAGAGAATCCGCTGGTCCACCATATGCTAACATTTTTAGTGTCACTGTACACTTCTGTAATGGTGAGAAACCCATCACAGCTGCTGCATTCCTTCTCTGTTTGAAAACAACTGTTCACAGATGTCATCAGGTCAACGATTCTCAAGAACAATGATCGTTGCATACGAAATATATCTAACAGTTGCAAAAATTTATGTAAATTAATAATTATAAAAAATGGTACAACATGTTATGATAGAACATACATTCGACTAAAGTGCTCCTCGTTGTACAACAATCTTGTAATGAATTAATCATTTCTTAGACGAATATCAGCACCCAAACGATCACAGTTGATAGTCTTATGGCCAGGAACAGAGCCTCCGCAAGGACGTTTCTTTGGTAACATAGCAACCACAAACGCACTTGCTTCAATTTCTTTATCCTTCCGTGATGCTGCTGTAGTACTTCCACACCAATTAGTAACATAATATCTAAACACCATGAATTTTATCCCTACATATATACAGACACCAAAAAATTCAGAGGCAAAAAAACATACTGCTCATCCTGATACAATAGTAACATCATGTATTAAAAACGAGCAAGCATCACCCGGGATAGATGAGGGAATAAACTAATAAGGAAATACTCACCAGAATAAGGGCGCACCTGCACACATTTGCGATCACGTGATCAGTCAGCTCACTGTCCCCAACCTGCGCACACCTGCCTAGACGGCTAGACGACGGCCGCGATCTCAAGGCAAAACTCACGCGCCTCTCTCGCTAGCCCGAAAACACCACACGCACGCATCTCTTGCTATCCAGAATTTGCTCGCCCGTCTGCGCCAAACGTGCCGTCGCACTTTCGCTCTCCCGCCAAACGTGCGATTGGGGCAGACGTGCGTACCTGCGCCGCCGGAGAACGTGGCGCTCGTGCTTCTTCGTGAAGAGTTCCTGCTAAATTCTGTTCGATCAAGCCTATTTTATTTTTATTGTCGGAGATCTAATAAAATAGGCTACATAAATATGCTTATAGGCAGTCCAATCAGCTTCTTTATTTTGGCTGCATTGTTGGAGACAACCTTAAACAAAGGGCCAATGACTAGCGGGCCCCACCCACCATCTTCTTCTTGGCGCAGGGAGGAGGGGCTGCAGCATGGAAATGGTGCAGCTTGCCGGATCTTTACCGGACGAGGTCAGGGAAATCGGTAAAAGAGCAAAAAGTGTTAGAAAACAATGCACTTTAGAGACAAAATTAATTCCTAAAATTACAACAGTATGCATGACAGATAGTCTACAAAACATGAACACCAACATGCAAATAAAGCAGATTATATCTATCATACTCATGCATAGAAAACTCATCTTTACTTACAGTGCTGACGTTTCCAGCTTGAAAAATGACGAGAGGAGTGTGAAGAAGACTGTAGATGAAGCAGATCTTCTATCGAGCAGTCGCGCGAACGCTACCCAAAAACCTGATTCGCCCCAATCCGTGCAGATTCTTCAAGTGGGACGTGGTTTCGGAGATACTGCTCTCCCACACGTCGGTGACACGCCGACGGGAGGGATGGACTAGCCTGTAGCTGACGCTCAACACAGTGGACTAGTGAGTCTGTTCACCTCTGTATTTTTGAATGAAGGCACTCATTCTATATATATAGTGACAGACTCTAGTAACTGAAAGAATTAAGTATACAGTAAAGCAGCACAATTAGGCTCTAGTAACTGAACATAATAAACTTCAGTATTTGCAGCATAATTGCGTCAGTTACTGCATACAATTATTTTTCCAGAAACTGACTCATAAAGTGCCACAAATTGCAGCAAATTAAAGTCATATTAGTGTCAGTTTTATCAAAAAGAGAGAGAACAGATTTACTGCACCAGTCGCCACGTCGCAAGTCACAAGTCACGCGTTAACTCACGCGAAAATACGCGAATACGCGAATACGCGCGCGCGCGTGCGTGTGATTTATTTGTGACTATAGCCATCCTTCTCTCACATATTCCACACATAGAAAATAGCTTCCCTTATAAATAAGTGCTACTCTCCTCAAATAGTCAATGTGGGATTAATGCCTCCTTTACACCTTTGGAATTCAATAGAGAATAGTTGGGCCTAGGCCCAAATATTCCAACAATCCCCACCAAATTCCAAAGGCATAGCTGACACTACTTGTCATATGTCCACAATGTTATTTGATATATCAGTTTAACGATGGAGAGCTATTCGGTTGAACATCCATCTAGATCTAAAAAATCTGCCAACTCACAACTACACAATGGACTATGCCTTGAATTGGTAGTTTTGCGCGAGACAGTTTCATTTAAAGATCAAACTGATACTAGGCGCCTATTGGGCCAGTCCTCGGGTGGAGCCTATAAGTCATACTCCCGTGTCTCTTTCATGAGCTTCTTAGAGAATTCCCAAATCTCACAGACTGTGACCAATAGTCAGCTCATATAGGTGTGTTTGTACAAGAATACTCTGTAGGACAGTATCTCGCACTATAGCCTCCGAACACATTAAGACTTAAAGCCAGCCTTCCTTACAGAATGGAGAGTTTTGCATCTTCACTGGAGTGGGTACTACATAGTTATATATTCTCCTAGTTATACATACAGCTTGTTCTTCCCAAATTCTAATTCACGGGATCTCCGATCACATAGGTTTGGGTTACCGCTGTGTATAACTCACGTGGGTCTCAATCCCATCTCCTTCGATGCACTATCTATCATATTTCTTGATAGACCTTTTGTAAACGGATCAGCCAGATTTTTCGCCGTTTGAACATAATCAATGGCTATCACTCCGGAGTTTCTCAATTTTCTGACAGATTTTAACCGTCTTTTCACATGTCTTGAGGATTTCATATTATCCTTTGTACTTGACACCTTCGCAAGAACTGTTTGATTGTCACAGTACATAAGAATTGGAGGAATTGGTTTTTCCACCACTGGTAAATCCATCAAGAGTTCCTTCAGCCACTCTGCTTCTACAGAAGCTGTATCTAATGCTGTTAGCTCTGCCTCCATGGTTGACCTCATCAAAATAGTCTGTTTACAAGACCTCCATGAGACAGCTGCTCCTCCAAGAGTAAAGACATAACCACTTGTTGCCTTTATCTCATCAGCATCAGAAATCCAATTGGAATCACTATAACCCTCTAAAACTTTGGGGTCTCCTGTATAGTGAAGTCCAAAGCTCATTGTACCACATAAATAGCGCATAACTCGCTCAAGCGCGCGCCAATGATCATCTCCTGGATTAGCAGTAAACCGGCTCAATTTGCTAACCGCGAAAGAAATATCAGGTCGAGTAGCACCAGCTAGGTACATGAGCGAACCAATAATCTGAGAATATCTCAGTTGGTCTCTTCCTAGTCTTTTATTCTTTTGAAGAATTATACTAAGATCGTATGGTGTTGGTGAAGGCTTGCTGTCCAAATAGTCAAAACGGCTCAAGACCTTCTCAACATAATGGGACTGTAAAAGAGTAATCCCATTCTCATTTCTTATCAGCTTGACGTTTAAGATAACATCAGCCTTCCCTAAGTCTTTCATATCAAATTTTTGGAACAGAAAAGATTTAACCTCATTTATCACATCAATATCAGTTCCAAAAATTAATATATCATCGACATACAAACACATGATCACTCCTCTACCCCCACCATATCGATAATATACACATTTATCAGCCTCGTTGACAACAGAGCCTGCTTGTGTCATGGTACTATCAAATTTCTCATGCCACTGCTTTGGTACCTGTTTAAGACCGTATAAAGATTTCTTTAACTTACACACCTTATTCTCTTGACCGGATATCTCAAATCCTTCTAGCTGATCCATATAAATCTCCTCATCCAACTCTCCGTTAAGGAAAGCCGTCTTCACATCCATTTGATGAATTAGAAGACCGTGTGAGGCAGCCAAAGAAAGAAGTACCCGAATTGTTGTCATTCTAGCAACGGGTGAGTAAGTATCAAAGAAGTCTTCTCCTTCTTTTTGTGTATAACCTTTCGCCACCAGTCTGGCCTTGTACTTCTCAATAGTACCATCATGCCTAAGCTTTTTCTTGAACACCCACTTACACCCAATCGTTTTACAACCGAATGGACGATCCACTACATCCCAGGTTCCGTTAGTCATGATGGATTCCATCTCACTACGGACTGCTTCCTTCCAATCGTCTGCATCAAGAGATGCAAACGCCTCTTGGATGGATCTGGGTGTACCATCCACAAGATAAACAATAAAATCATCACCAAAGGATTTTGGGATCCTCTGTCTCTTGCTCATTCTATGAGCTGTTTCATTGTTTTCTCCATCATACGGCTGTACTAGATTTTCTGATGGTGTCAGAAGAGGTTGTTCTAAGGTTTCGAATGAAGGATAATTTGTGTCATGCGCATGACCATATGAATTACGTGCATCATTCATAGGAAAAATACTTTCAAAAAACGTGGCATCTCTGGATTCAACTATTGTATCAACAAGTACAAGTGGTGAATCAGATCTGATTACTAAAAATCTATAAGCAGGACTATTCGAAGCATAACCAATAAAGATGCAATCAACATTATTAGGTCCGAGTTTACGCTTTTTAACTATTGGTATATTTACCATAGCCAAACACCCCCATGTGCGCAGGTAAGAAAGAGATGGTTTTCTTCCTTTCCAGCCTTCATATGGAGTTTTCTCACTATTTTTAGTGGGAACTCTATTAAGTACATAGTTTGCAGTCAAAACTGCCTCCCCCACCATTCCTTAGATAAACCAGCAGTTTCTAACATGGCATTCACCAAGTCTGTTAGAGTGCGGTTTTTCCTCTCGGCAACCCCATTTGATTGAGGTGAATAGGGTGGTGTTCTTTCATGTACAACTCCATTCACAACACAAAATTGGATGAACTCATTGGAGAAATACTCTCCCCCACGATCAGATCTAATTCTCTTGATTTTTCTTTCTATTTGATTCTCAACCTCAGCCTTATAGATTTTAAAGTGATCTAATGCCTCATCCTTTGATTTAAGTAAATACACATAACAGTAACGAGTTGAATCGTCAATAAATGTCATTAAGTATTTCTTTTCTCCCTTAGTTAATATGCCATTCATTTCACAAAGGTCGGAATGAATGAGTTCCAAAAGTGTCGTATTTCGTTCATCAACAGCAAAGTGAGGTTTTCTTGGCTGTTTAGCTTGCACACAAGCTTGACACTTGGAACCTTTCACTATAGGAATTTTAGGAATTAAATTCAAGGTAGATAGCCGTGAGATGCATCCAAAATTTATATGACATAAACGCGAGTGCCAAACACTTGCTTCATCATCTTTATTCAAAAAATTCACCACAAAGCTACTAGAATGGGAAAGGGAAAAACGGAACAAGCCTCCGCTGTCATAGCCTTTTCCAATAAAGAGTCCACATTTTGACACGACTACTTTATTTGACTCAAACACCAACTTAAATCCGTCTCGACACAACAAAGAGCCACTGACGAGATTTTTATTTATTGAGGGAGCATGCTGCACGTTCTTCAGCTGCACGGTCTTTCCCGAAGTGAACTTCAGACTGACCGTACCAACACCATGAACAGAAGCACGTGAGTCGTTTCCCATCAGGACGGAGGCACCGTGGGTAGCCTGATAAGAAGAAAACATAGATACATCAGCACAAACATGGATATTAGCCCCTGTATCAATCAACCATTCAGTAGGTTGACATGCTATTAAAACAGTATATGTATTACCATACCCTGCTGTTCCAGCATCGCTAATAACCATGTTGGCAGATTTTTGCTGAGTTTTCTTGCCTTTCCTGTCTGTGCACTTTTTGGCAAAATGCCCAACCTTGCCACAGACATAGCATTCAACCTTAGCCATGTTTATCTTCTTCTTCTCCTTTCTCTTGAAGTTGGTGGTGTGTACAACTTTATTTTTCCCTTTCTTTGGTCCAGCATGTTGCATGACATTAGCACTGGACTATCCTTCATGCACCTTGGACGCACCATCTTTTGCCCGAGCTTTCTCCTCCACATCAAGAGAAGCCAACAAATCCTCAACGGAAATGTGCTGTCTCTTATGTTTCGGAGATGTGGCAAATCCCCTCCAGGATGGAGGTAATTTGGCAATAATGCCCCCAGCCACAAATCGATCAGGCAAATTTAGTCCAAGTTGTTGGAGCTCTCCGACAATAAGTTGTATTTCATGAGCCTGCTCAACCACTGAACGGTTGTCTGCCATCTTAAAATCGTGATAGCGCTCCATGACATACAACTCATGTCCAGCATCCGACGCACCGTACTTGTGTTCGATAGCCTCCCAAAGCTCTTTTGCGCTCTTATGAGTCATAGAAACATCACACAGTTTATCAGACAGCACACTTAAAATACAACCCACTGCCATCACATTAGCCTTACCAAACTCAGCCTGTTTCTCAACAGTCATGGGTCGATCTACAGACTTTAGAACATAAGATATGTCCATAGCAGTGAGCCACAAGTCAAGTTTTGTAGCCCATCTCTTAAAGTTCGAACCAGCGAACTTCTCAAGTTTCATTGCATCAGCAAAGCTATTACCCATCTTAAAGTGCCTATCAGGTTTTTGGATTGTTAGAAAACAATGCACTTTAGAGACAAAATTAATTCCTAAAATTACAACAGTACACATGACAGATAGTCCACAAAACATGAACACCAACATGCAAATAAAGCAGATTATATCTATCATACTCATGCGTAGAAAACTCATCTTTACTTACAGTGCTGATGATTCCAGCTTGAAAAATGACGAGAGGAGTGTGAAGAAGACTGTAGATGAAGCAGATCTTCTATCGAGCAGTCGCGCGAACGCTACCCAAAAACCTGATTTGCCCCAATCCGTGCAGATTCTTCAAGTGGGACGTGGTTTCGGAGACACTGTTCTCCCACACGTCGATGACACGCCGACGGGAGGGATGGACTAGCCTGTAGCTGACGCTCAACACAGTGGACTAGTGAGTCTGTTCACCTCTGTATTTTTGAATGAAGGCACTCATTCTATATATATAGTGACAGACTCTAGTAACTGAAAGAATTAAGTATACAGTAAAGCAACACAATTAGGCTCTAGTAACTGAAGACAATAAACTTCAGTATTTGCAGCATAATTGCGTCAGTTACTGCATACAATTATTTTTCCAGAAACTGACTCATAAAGTGCCACAAATTGCAGCAAATTAAAGTCATATTAGTGTCAGTTTTATCAAAAAGAGAGAGAACAGATTTACTGCGCCAGTCGCCACATCGCAAGTCACAAGTCACGCGTTAACTCACGCGAAAATACGCGAATACGCGCGCGCGCGTGCGTGTGATTTGTTTGTGACTATAGCCATCCTTCTCTCACATATTTCACACATAGAAAATAGCTTCCCTTATAAATAAGTGCTACTCTCCTCAAATAGTCAATGTGGGATTAATGCCTCCTTTACACCTTTGGAATTCAATAGAGAATAGTTGGGCCTAGGCCCAAATATTCCAACAAAAAGATCATGGCAACGCTGGAATCAGGTTGAGGGCATTGGTGGAGTGGGGATTCGACCAGAACCTTATGGACAGCAAGGCCATGGCGGTGGTGAGCTCTGACGAGCTCGATCTTGCCCAATGTCGCATCAAAACTGTAGGATCAAAGAGCACGTGAAAAGCTATCAGATGGGGGGGGTGAATGGTAGATTTAATCTTTTTCAGCAGAAACAACGAAAACCCTTCAGCAGAAAATCAATTCGATAAGAAACCGTGTGTGCAACTTATCTAAACATGTTCAACCATGACAAAAGTAGTAGATATTATAGAGAATCGAGTCGCGAAGACACGACAGCAAGAATCACAGAAAACCGTAAAAAATAACTCAAGTCATGGTCGAAAGATCGAACAAAAGTCAATATGTTCTATCCAAGTAAAAACAGATCTGCAACACATGCAAACAAACTCGTATAAATCATAAACCACAAATCCAATGACCGTGAAATTTTCACGGATGATAGATAATCAAGTTGTCAAGACAATCCTAAAAGAATCACGTCAATTAGATCCGTAAAACTCCAGTTATGATAAAAACACCAAGGCAATGTAGTGATGTGTAGAAACTCGGCGAGAAAAACTTGTCTGAATCATGTCGGACGAACGAGGCACAAATGCTCCTCTAAACTACAAATTTTATTGATCAAAACAAAAGAGTAAGATCCCAAAGTCGTTTTGCCACGAGATATGGCCTACCTTGCTTCTATAACCCTCCCTAAGGCAAACCCAATCCAAACTAGGACTCTCATCCTACTCAGTTTCAACCGAAACTTTCCATAACCGCTCAAGACTCTTCTATACGCAGATAGAAACAATCTTAAGACTTCCAAACACGATAGGAACGTATCAAACATTCCTAAAACAATTCAACTTCGTGACCCATATGAAATCTAACAAAAACAAACTCGAAACTTTGTATAAATGAACTATAACTACCTCAACCGTAGCGTGAGGCATAATCCAGCCAGTTGGACCTTTCCGAGCAATTGTTTACGTCCACTTCTCTTCATCACGTCTTGGAACCATGTTGCCTCGTCCATTCACTCCTTGCACACGTGCAAACACCTTCCAACAACGTTCACGGTACCTTCATATGCATTGTTCTTGACCCAAACATGCTATGTGACCTCCCGATCAACTCAATCACAATTCCTCCCGAACTCGGTTGTTGAACCTCATCTTCTCCCTAAGACTTGTTCAATGGATCCCGTCACCAGCCATGTCTTGACCTCAAGCAACACCTACACATAAACAAACAACCAATTTTTCCGAGAACAAGTCCTCGACTTGACTCATATTAGTCCGATAATCACAACACCTTATGTGAGCACCTCACATAAGCATGTTGCAAACATAGTAAGATAATATCCACCATGATCAGCCAAAACACACAAAAAACTTAGCAAATGAATACTAAGCAAACCTAACCATAAGTGCAAAGCAAGTTTGTAACATTGCAAGTTAAAAGTAGAACCACTGCGATCTTGCACCGGACGTTGCCAAAGCGGACCTTGCACCGGACCTTGCGCTGGACCTTGCCAAAGCTAACAGGACCTAGACAAAGCTAACAATACCTTGTGCTGGACCTATCCAAAGTTTGTCGGACCTCACGTCGAACCTAGCCAAAGAGACCCAAAGCATGCCAGACCTATCGTTGGACCTTGCAGGAGCTACCAAAAACATGGCGGACCTATTGTCAGACCTTATCGGAGCTCGAACCTAGTTGAAAAGGATGATTTGTCAATATTCAAAACTTTTATCGTAATAGCCAATGTATTCAGCACACATAGGTCTCACAATCTCCCCCTTGATGAATGCATTAGCAACACCACTTCAAATCCGAGCATTGGCTTATTCATATGAAAAGTTTTGAAACAATTTTCTCCCTTGTTTTGAAAATAAAATGAGAAAGAAATTTCAAAAACAAATATTTCTTCCCCTATATATATTTCTGTACATATTTCTTCCCCTTTGACAATTTATTCAACAAGGTTTAAAATGTGAAATTTTAATAGTTATGAGCATATTATAACATATACATATAAAACAAAGCTCATCCAAGTCATACTATCAAGTAACTTACATTATCACATCAATGAGATACATAAAGTAGTGTAAGCCATGCTAGAGATCAAGTGTAATTTTCAATTTAAGCAAGTCATGATCTCACAAGCTTAACTTTTTCAAAACCTGAAAGCATGACACTTGTTGCCTCATTTTGATTTTCTTTTAAGAAACAAAATTCATCTTATGACATTTGCAAGAGATTATATGCCGCGACAGCCTTATTTTAACAATCAAGCTAAGCTTATGTCATTTGACAATCAGAAGCTTAAGAACATGGTTTTAGTCATACACAACTTCTTCCAAGTTCATATCTAAGTGCAATGATAAGCTATCTCAAAAGAAGAAGCGCGATGCATGTATATTCTCTTGATATTTTCTCATTTTTTATTTGATCATAATATCTCAACATGTGGATAGTTGATTGATTCATTTTTCATTATTAATAGCACTTGTGAGCATGCAACAAGTTCAAAACAGCAAGTAAGTTCGATCATGACCAGATTTAGTGTAAGTAATTATTCCAATTACTAGTCATGGCAAATACTACAAAATGTATAACACGAGTAATATAGTAAGAACTTTCAGCATATAAATGGAATCACAAAGTCATATATGTATGGAATACTATGCTCATATTATTTCAAATTCAGATTCTCACATAGACTTCCTTTCAAAACACCCCCTCAATTTAATCCATAAGGATGCATAACCCCTATTCACTATGAATGTAACAAAAATGAGTGAAATCAGAAGGTTTTGTGAAAATATCAGCCAATTGTTGTTCAGTATCGACATGGTGAACCACAATGTTTCCTTTTTCAACATTATGACAGAGAAAGTGATACCTAATGTCAATGTGCTTTGTGCTGGAATGTTCCACGGGGTTTTTAGCAATGCAAATGGCACTAGTGTTATCACAAAAACAACGAAACACTATCTAAATCAACCCCATATTCCTTAAGTGTTTGAACAATCCAAATAATTTGTGAACAAGCGCTAGCAACAACTACATATTCAGATTCGGCTGTGTATTGTGCAACTGAACTTTGTTTTCTAGAGGATCAAGCAGCAAGTGAATTACCAAGGAAATGACAAGCACCTGAAGTACTTTTCCTATCAATTCTACAACTCCAAAATCAGCATTCGAAAAAGCTTTCAAAGTAACGGTTGAGGAAGAAGGAAGAAAAATGCAAAATTCTTGAGTTCCATGTAAGTACCTGAGAATTCTTTTGACGGCTTGATGATTTGAAGCATGTGGGGAAGCTTGAAACCTTCACAGAGACATATGCTGAATTGTATGTTTGGTTTTGATGCCGTGAGGTACAAGAGTGATCCAATCATACTTCTATATTCTTTTTGATCGATTGGGTCACCATCTTCATCAAGTTCAAGTGTTGTTGTTGTTCTCATTGTTGTCCGAAGAGACTTGCTTTTGTCCATGTTGAAGCGCTTAAGAAGATTTTTTGTATACTTCGTTTGATGCACAAAAGTACCCTCCTTGGTTTGCTTGATTTGCAGCCCCAAAAAGTACGTGAGTTCTCCCATCATACTCATCTCAAATTTTGAACTCATCAAAGCTGAAAACTTGGACACAAGATCATGAGAAGCACAACCAAAGGTAATATCATCCAGATACACTTGAACTTATAATGAGTCATTGCCATGCTTAAGCATAAAAAGAGTTTTATCAACCTTACCCATGGTAAACGCCTTTTAAAGTTAGAATGTTTTTAACCTATCATACCATGCTCCAGGGGCTTGTTTGAGACCATACAAGGCTTTGGACAGTTTTTAAATATGATTAGGAGAATCTGGATTTTTAAAACCCGGTGGTTGCTTGACATCTATTAAGAAAAGTACTTTTAACATCTATTTGATATAACTTGAATCCTTTAGATGGAGCAAAAGCTAAAAAAATTCTTATGGCTTCTAATCTAGCAACAGGAGCAAAAGTTCAATCAAAATCTAGACCTTCAACTTGTGTGAAACCTTGAGCAACCAACCTAGCCTTATTCCTAACTACAACCCCATCCTCACTTTTTTTATTTTTAAACAACTATTTAGTTCCAATTAAAGTGTGACCTTAGGTGGAGGTACAAGATTCTAAACATTATTTCTTTCAAAATTTTCCAACTCTTCTTGCATGGCAATAATCCAAGATTCATTAGTGAGTGCGTGTGATATATCTTTAGGTTCAAAATAAGCAAGAAAAGCAGGATGAGCATGATAGTTTTGCTCCCAAGACCTGGACCGTGTAACTCGTTCATGCAAGCTTCCAATGATTTGTTGTGGAGGATGACTTTTGAGGACACGGAGGGGAGTAGACACTTCACAAGCTCCATTTCTTTATGTTCATCACCAATCGAAGAACTTGTGCCTTGAGGATGAATTGTACCAGCTGCAGTAGTTGTTGGTGCTGGTTGTGGTGCAAAATCAGCAGTGTGATCAATGCCATTTGCTTCTGAATTTTTGGGCCACAACACCACTTCTTCGTCTTCTTCGATGAAAATACTCTACCCCTGCAGATATGGATCTAGACCTGCAATATTAGAGCTAGTACCTGGGCTAGCCTCATTAAAAGAAACCTCACAAGTCTCCACCATTTTGTTAGTGTCAAGTAAAAGCACACGGTAGCCTCTAGTATGAGATGGATAACCAAGAAACATGCTATCAACAAATCTAAGTTCAAATTTATCAAGGTTACCATGTTTCTTAACAAAGCATTTACAACCAAAGACCCGAAAGCGTGTGACATTAGGTCTATGTCCAAACCGAAGTTCATATGGGTTTTACCTAGCTTAGCACGCAAGAAAACACGATTTGATACATAACCAATGGTTGCAATCGCATCAGCCAAAAATTTCCTAGGTGTTTGATATTCATCAAGCATAGTGCTAGCCATCTCAACTAAGGTTCTGTTCTTTCTCTCCATGACACCATTTTGTTGAGGTACATAGGGTGAAGAAAATTGATGATCTATTCTATTTTCAGCACAAAAGTGATCAAATGATTGATTTCTAAATTTGGTTCTGTTATCACTTTTAATTGCTTTTAAAGATCTTGGGTGATCAATTTATAATATAAGAAATAAAGTTATAAAGTGACTAAAAGCTTCATTCTTAGATGCCATAAAGTAGACCTAAGAGTATCTAGAATAATCATCAACAATCATAAGAACATATCATTTACCTCCAAAAGATTGAACACGTGACGGACCTACGGTGTCAAGGTTCAAAAGTTGTCCCGGTTCAGTTGTCATGGTCATTGTGAGAGGTGCATGTGAAACTACAACCATTTTAGCATGTCTACAAGAAGAGCACACAATATCTTTGTTCCCTTTAAGCTTAGGCAGCCCACATATGCGATCAATAGCACTAACACGTGCGAGATGATCAAAGCCTACGTGACCAAGTCTACGATGCCAAAAATATAAGTCTTTTGAATCATTAGCAACTAGAGACCAATGCTTAGAGGATGACATATCAAAATCAGCTTTAAAAACTCTTCCAAACTGAGACATGCTAAAAATGTCACTATTTGAGTCTACAACCTTGCAACAATTTTTAGTGAAAATAATTTCCAGATTTTTATCTAGCAATCGTGAAACACAAAGCAAGTTATATTTCAAATTTTTAACAAGTACCACATCCTTCAAAGTGAAGTGATTATTTACTCTAACCGAACCCTTAGCAATTATAGGAGTTAAAGAATTATTGGTAAAAGTAACATTCTCTACATATGACATAAAAGAGAGAGAGAAGAACCAATCTTTGTTACCATCAAGTGGCGTGAGCAACCTGAATCCACAATCCAAATGTTCTCCTTCCGCAAGCGTGTAACCTATATAGAAGCACAATACGTCGATGACTCAATACTGGGGTTAGTCAAAAGGCATTTAGGAATCCAGTACTGAGTCACATGACGTCTAGCAGGAATAACACGCAAAAGCTGAGATAGAACAACAGGTTTATGAGCCAAAGTTTGAGGATTTTTGTACTCAACTACTGACCTATGAGGTGTACATGTGTAGTACGAAAAATAGTAGGTTTGAGAGCAAACTTTGCATGTTTTTCACTCATAATAGTAGGTTGCATTTTCCTAATTTTCAATTCAGCATGAGCAGCAAATTTTGCATGAGAGTTATGAGATCTAGCTTGCATTCTTTCCTTTTTCTGTTGTTTAGCTAGTCTATAACAAAAATCTATGACATGACCATCTCTACCACAGTAGGAACAATGAAATTTAACTTTGTGTTCATGTCTAGCTGAGCAAGCAACATTTTTATTAGAAATCGAATGAGGCAATACTCCTGTAGATTTGAAAACCACCTCTTTTTGTTTAGGAACTATTTGAATCAAACCACTTCCCAATGACTTTACAATTTTAGGTGGATGTGCCTTAGCATGAGCATGGGATCAAAACCTAAACCAGTTCTATCATTGCATGATTTAGAGGAATTCAGCAACAAGTTCAGATTCTTATTTCCATTACAAAATAGCTCTAGTGTCCTATTCATGTCATTAAGTTTTTTTAGACAAGTCTAGGCAGTTTTCACATGAAGTTTTTCCTTTTAGTTTGCAATTAGAACAATATTTAACTTCATGAGAACGTAAAGCATTGCTCAATATAAAAATCTCATTCATAGCATCATGTAGTTTCTTATGAAGATCATCACAAGTAGAACAATGCAAATCAATTGTAGAACAACTAGCATCTTTTATGTTTTTATCATTAAGTGCAGCAAGCTTTTTGTTTTTCTCAATTTCTAACGCAATTTTATCAAGTGTGGAGGTGTGCACACTTCTTAAAGAGGACAATTGTTCATATATAAGCTCACATGAGGAACAAGAATCATCACTGTCGGTACCCTAAAAACCATACACCCCCTGAGGTTACAAAGATCTCAAGGGAAGGACATCTACTCAAATTGAAGACCCTCGGGGGCCCACTTGTCAGACATAACCGGACCTGCTTCTCCAACATGGTTAACCCCTAGGTTGCCACGTGTACCGCCAGACCGGAGCTACTACCCACAAGGGCGAAGCTCCGGGCTAGGTACCGAAACGGCACCTCCGGATTTAACCCCTGACCGAGAGAAGCTCCGGACCTGACACGTGCCAGGCCACCCCGGAGCTTCCCTCTTCCCACAAGCAAGCTCCGGAGCTGCCACGTGTCCATACGTTGGAGCTGGCCGCTTCAAACCCCCGAAAGACATTGTAACGGCTCCGGATCTCCAAAGGACAGCCGTGGACTTCAAGACCCGATTAATTATCATTAATTCCACGTTAATGACACTTAATCGGACAATCTTAACACCTGTAACGGCACTGTCGAAGCCGTTACAGGGTTATTAACAACAATTAATCTCGTGTATCAATACTAGTAACCGCCAGGGCCACATGTCGGGCCAGGCTGACTTGTAACGGTTTGTCCTTGTACTATAAAAGGACAAACCGACGATACACAGGAGAGGACTCTCGAACACACTCAAGCTCACAAGTTAATACAACACACACACACCCGTGGAGTAGGGTATTACGCTCAGGCGGCCCGAACCACGTAAACCACTGTGTCACTCGAGTCCAATTGTGATTCACCTTCTTGGGTCTCCGCGCGCCCACACCGAACTACAAACTCCTCCAACACTTTCATAGTGTCAGGAGATCTGCCGACTCCAACAGTCGACAATCACTAAGAATCAAAGTTTTTAAACGATTAATTTAAGATTCTAGTGATTCAATTTTAATGGCATTGTCCCTAAGTTTTTTGTCCTTTTTTATGTATAACAGTGGCACGAGAAATTGCATCACACATTTCTTCACAACTGGGACATACCTCTTCATCGTCGCTGTTGTGTTCTGCCTCCTCCATACTTGATCTTGAGTTGCCCGCCATGAAGCACATACTTGCCAAATTCTCTTCATCTTCGCCACTTCCAGAGTCCACACCGCTCAGGTTGTTTTCTAGTAGAGCGGAGAGGATATGGTCCACTACTTGGCATTTTGTAAAAGTCTCCTTTTTCT
This sequence comes from Tuctoria greenei, assembly GCA_036927565.1. Classification (NCBI taxonomy): domain Eukaryota; kingdom Viridiplantae; phylum Streptophyta; class Magnoliopsida; order Poales; family Poaceae; genus Tuctoria; species Tuctoria greenei. The sequence continues at coordinate 49,559,218 of JAYESD010000009.1, forward strand.
TGTTGTTGCTGTTGTTGCCAGAAGAGGATTTGGACTTATTTTGCTTTTCATCACGGGTAGAAGGACCTGAAAGGTTAGGACAATCTATACAAAAATGTCTTGTCTTACCACATTCAAACCACCATTGAGAACCACCACTTCCTCTCTTTCTAGTTTTCACATTTGCAATGATTTTGAGAACAGAGTGGAGAGAAGTGCCAGCTCTCTTCTGGAAATTCTTCAATCTGTTCAAGGGTTAGAGAAGACAGCAAAGAAAGTGTACCACATGATGAAGATTGGCTGTAGCTAGGAATGTCACGTTGAGAAACAGATGCAAGAGACTTGCTGGGGTTCTTACGTGAGATTATGTCAATTTCATGAGTTTTCAACTTAGAATATAGCGCATCCAAAGTAAGTGTAATCATGACAGTAGATTCACAAATAGATGTTATTTTCATTTCCCAAATTGACATGTCTAAAGCACTTAGTAATTGCCTAGCATTCTCAGCATCTGAAAAATTAACATTGACTCTACGCAAGTTGCTGAGAATTTTATTAAAATGAGCAAATAAATTGTCGATGGACTCACCTGGTTGCATCTCAAAACGCATATATTTTTTTCTTGAACATATCTTGCATTACCTCCTTGATCGTTTTGGATACTTCCTGATAGTCGTAAAGTGACTTCCACACATCGTACGCTGATCCGAGGTGTGCAACAGGATCAAAGTCGCTTTGAGTCAATACTTGTATGATCAAGTTGCGAGCCTTGTTATTGTTGTTGACATATCTCATGTCGTAGTCGTGACTTGATCGTTTGGCAGCACATCGTAAGGCTTGTACACCTTTTCCCATATTGCAAAGCCTCGCTCCTAGATGAAAGCCTCTATACGTGTCTTTCAAACCTGAAAATCAATGCCACTAAACACACAGGTTTTACGGAGTATTTCTCCATGACGATTAGTAAAAACACGTGCAAATCACAAAGATTAGAGCAACCTAGCTCTGATGCCAATTGTAGGATCGAAGAGCACATGAAAAGCTACGTGAGGGGGGTGAATGGTAGATTTAAACTTTTTCAGCGGAAACAATGAAAACCCCTCAACAGAAAATCAATCTGATAAGAAACCGTGTGTGCAACTGATCTAAACGTGTTCAACCGTGGCAAAATTAGTAGATATTATAGAGAATCAATTCATGAAACACGACAGCATGAATCACAGAAAACTGTCGAGAAAAACTCAAGTTATGGTCGAAAGATCGAACAAAGGTCAATATTTTCTACCCGAGTAAAAACAGATCTGCAACACTTGCAAAGAAATTAGTGTAGATCAAAAACCACAAATCCAATGACCGTGAAATTTTCAAAAATTATAGGTAATCAAGTTATGAAGACAACCAAAAAATAATCACATCAATTGGATCTGTAAAACTCGAGTTATGATAAAAACAACGACACAACATAGTGCTATGCAGAAACTCGACAAGAAAAACTTGTCTGAAACAAGTCGGACGAACAAGCCACAAAAGCTCCTCTGAACTATGAATTTTATTGATCAAAGACAAGAGGAATAGCCCAAAGTCATCTTACCACAAGCTATGGCCTCCCTTGCTTTTATAACCAGATCTAAGGCCAACCCAATCCAAACTAGGACTCTAATCCTACTCAGTTTAATTCAAAACTTTCCATAACCGGTCAAGACACTTCTATACACAGATAGAAACAATCTTAAGACTTCCAAACACCTTATGAACGTAGCAAACATTTCTAAAACAACTCAACTTCGTGAACCAAAAGAAATCTAACCAAAACAAACTCAAAACTTTCCATAAATGAATCATAACCACCTCAGCTGCAGCCTGAGGCATAATCCACCCGGTTGGACCTTTCTGACCAATTCTTTACATCCACTTCTCTTCATCATACCTGGGAACCATGTTGCCACGTCCATGCACTCCTTGCACACATGCAAACATCTTCCAACAACGTCCACGATACCTTCATATGCATTGTTCTTGACCCAAACATGTTGTGTGACCTCCCAGACAACTCAACCACAATTCCTCCCCGAACCTCATCTTCTCCCTAAGACTAGTTCAATGGATCCCGTCACCAGCAATGTCTTGACCTCAAGCAACACCTGTACATGAACAAACAACCAATTCTTCCGAGAACAAGTCGTTGACTTGACTCATATTAGTCCGATAGCCACAACACCTTATGTGAGCACCTCACATAAGCATGTTGCAAACATAGCAATATAATATCCACCACGATCAGCCAAAACACACAAAAAATTTAGTAAATGAATACTAAGTATAAAGCAAGTTTGAAACATTGCAAGTTAAAATCAAAACCACTGCGATCTTGCACTGGACCTTGCCAAAGCTAACCGGACCTTGCGCTGAACCTTGCCAAAGCTAAACGGACCTTGCGCCGGACCGTGCCAAAGCTAACCGGACCTTGCACCGGACCTAGCCAAAGCTAACCGGACCTTGCGCTGGACCTAGCCAAAGTTTGTCGAACCTCACATCGGACCTAGCCAGAGCTACCCAAAGCATGCCGAACCTATCGTCGGACCTTGCCGGAGCTATCCAAAACATGTCGGACCTATTGTCAGAATTTGTCGGAGCTCGAACCTAGTTGAAAAGGATGATTTGGCAATATTCAAAACTTTTATCGTAATAGCCAATGTATTCAGCACACATAGGTCTCTCAAAGACCTACAGAACAAAGCTCTAAAGATTCATGGGGACATGAGGAACCTCAAAAGCAAACCTAATCGAGGTATAAATGGTTTCACAGAGGGTGAATTGGGTGCAGCGGGTTCAACCTCATGGCGGCTACAAGATTTTAAATTCCAGAGCTGTCACTTGATTAATCAACACATGGTTTGATTCGGGATGACTGTTAGGACTTCTATTTTCTATGGGATAAAAGGAATCGGGATTAATCGATGGTGGTAGGAGAATTCTAGGAACGTTAGCCATGGTTTACGCGAGCTTCGATGGGGAAAAGTAGGAATTCATCATGCAGGACAAATGGAATGATAAACTGAGAGCATGGATATTAAGACAAGGTGGTTGTGAACCTTAGAGAAGGGTTTCTCGAGCAGATGAAGCCATGAGTTGGCCGCACAATGAAGAGCAGTGAGGCATGGCACTTTGGCCCGAAGAGGAAGAAGACGCTTAGGTAGCTGCGGGAAGAAGGGAGCTTCATGGCACCCTGAGGAGCTTGAGGGAGTACCAGTGCATCTATTGGGCAGCTCAGCCGGGTGAAGGGGCCACCTAGGAGCTTGGGCAACGGTGCTACATTGCGTCGCGACTGCTTAAACGGGAAGGAAAAAAAATTCCACCTTGGTAGCTTGAGGAAGGATGGGGGCAGCCTTATAGCGTGTCGGGGAGGACAAGGGCTTGCTCGTACACTGCTACTTGGCCTTGCTCGGGCTGGAGACCTGCAGCGATGCAGTAGGGCAGAGGCAGCCGGGCATTGGTCGTAACAGAGAAACAAGCAGTGGCACAGGCACACAAGCGTGAGTAGCAAGGAGCAAGAGGCGAGCTGCTGTTCGACAAGAGTGCAATAGGGATGGGCAAGGAAAGGATCGGGCAGAGGAATATCGGCGTGGAGCGGCAAGCTGGTGCTGTTGCGTCCATGGCGCGCTCAGCTGAGAAGGAAGAAAAAGAGAATGACTTATATGGCTTACATGTGGGACCCACCTAGTTCTCCCCTCCTTATCCTCTCTTATTTACAATTCAAAATAGTAAACAGTTTACAAAAATTATAAAGCCTGACACTTGGACCAAATAAATTGTGAGCAACATGAGGGTGAATTTAAATCTTGCATTTGCAAATTTTAAGGTTGAGATTTGGATTTGAAGATCGAATTTCATTTATGTATTGATTTAATTTATCTCACATTCATATTCCTAAAATTGTAAAACTTTGCAATTTGACTATTTCGAACATGAAAAACACAGTGGTGACACCAAATTGGATTTTTGAGAAAGTTTTGTTTGAATTCAATTTTTTCCCCTTCCTCCGGTTAACCTTACTGCCGGTGGCACCAGAGGGCAAGTTGTAGGGGTGGGGGATCAAACCCCTACAGCCTGGGGGCAAGTCTGCACCACAGACCATAGGGCCAACACCCCTGGTCGAATTCAAATTTAACTTAGAATTTGAATCTACCTAATATGGACTTGTTCCTTATTATTACATTGTTTATTAATAATGTTTTCAGAACTTCTTAATCAGATTCGTGGAATTGTAATGATTTAATTTCTTGAGTTTTCAATCATTGTGTTTACAAATGAGCGTTGGTTTTTAATAAAATTTATAAAATCGATTTGATATTTCTGTTCATAATTATGCCTAAGCATAGCATTGGCTTTTTGGACTAATTTTTTAGATTTATATTTGCACTTTTTTGTAATAATTTATACTCCTTTTGAAATCCAATTCTCTTGAAAATGACACTAACACTCCAAATTGTATTTAAAGTTTTTAAAAATTTCATATTTTTAACATTATTTATTATGTACTATACTTCATGTGAGTATAAATTCTCAATTTAACTTATTTTTTGCAGCTCGCATTTTTGCATCCCAGTTCTTCTAAACTGTGGGCTTTTACAGCAACATCCTCTACTATGCTTTGATGAATAAAATTCATGGTTTGTGCAAAGTTTTTGAGTCTTAATCGTCCGACTTGTTTTCTTCATACTTTTCTCGTCGAATTTCCATGCAAATTGATGTGGTGTCACTGTTTTGATCATAGCTCATGTTTACAGATCCAATGGATGTGATTCTTTCTTGTTGGCTTCACAACTTAATTGTCTATCATCTTTGATTATTTCATGGTCATTGGAGTTACGGTTTTCATAGTACACGAGTTTCTTTGCAACACAACATATCGGTTTTTTGTTCTGGTAGATTAGATTGACTTTTGCGAACGTTTCTTTTGTCACAACTTGAGTTCTACTCAACACCTTCATGTGATTCTTGTTGCATTAGCTTTGTGACTTGTTTCTATACAATCTATATTGATTTGGTCATGGTTGAACACATTTAAAATAGTAGCACACAATAAGCACTACAGGAAACCCGTTAATTTGCGATGGCCAGCCGTAAAAAAATAACGTAACTTTCGACCGCCCGCACTGGCATTTGCAAATTAAAGTGTTCACGATGGTTTGGCCCATAGCTGTGGCAAATAAGGAAGTTATCATAAATAGGATCTTAACTTGCAATGGCAATCCCTAATGCTGTCGTAAATTTAATGGCCGTCGCAAATTGGAGCTTAATTTCCGTCAGCAAACCCTAATGCCGTCGCAAATCACTTGGCCATCACAAATTAAGTGGATATACCTCCGGCCCATGCTGCTCCACTCTCCTTTCTTCCACACGATGTCAGTGCCTACTTCGCACGCTCCGATGCCGCCTCCCTTGCACGCTCCCATCACTGCCGCCCACGCCTGCCCCCCCCCCCCCCCGGGACACGCTGCCTCAGACGCCCAGCCTCCAACTCCGGCACCAGCCCCCTGTTGGTATTTCTTAACACGACAGGTCATCTCCACTGAGAGATGAGATCTGCAAGCGCACGGAAGATACCGTTGTAGCATTTCAACCAAGAGTATTCCCAAGAGTATCATATTTATCCCAAAGGAAGGCAATGAAGTAAAGTAAACAATATTCTTATGATCAAGACATAGGTAGTATGTATTTGTCAGAACAGGTGTAAGATTAGTGGCTCAGTGGTCCAACATATCGGGCATGGGTTTACCCCTGACAACATTAGGACGATTCCCGCCTCGAGCCTGTGGCATAGACGAACGTGGTGGATTACGAAGGACGGACTGGGTTGTCACAACCTGCCGCCTACCCCTACAACCCGTGGGACTAAGAGACATCCAACACTACTTAACTATCTAAACACCACACTTTGTCAAGTAAATACCTTAAGAGTCTAGGTACAAGCACCATCCTAAGGCAATGACTAACCTAAACATCGTTGAACCAATGTTAGATCCAAGCACTAATATATTCATATTAACATAATCATATTATTACCTAATTACATTATAGTGGTGGTGTATGATGTTTATGATAATTAGATATGAGCATTATGACAACTAGATCATAACAACATCTACATCTAGCACATGCATGGACTCCACAATCAAACAAGAAACCCTTTGTCAAGTATATGAATAAATAAATACAAATAATAATTTTATTATAAATCATAAAATCACAAAATAAAGAAAAGATACATGAGCTATACCTTTACCAATTTGGACTTGGGACTAGAGGCTCCTCTCTATAGCCTAACCTCCACTAAGGAAGTAGGAGAACAAGTGTATACGAGAGAGAATGCTTGAGTGGTGTGTGAAGCGAAGTGAGGCCTCTCACCCCTATTTATACATGGAGTAGAGGCGGTTCCCGCCACCAAAAGTGTGTGAATCATTCACCATTGTTGTCAGCTCACCGCAGGAAGTCAACAATTGCAAGCTGACTGCATTTGGTGCTATTACCAAGTCGGTCGAGCTCCCAGGTCGCCGAGCTAGTCAGGGCACCAATCGCGGTGTGCTTCGTCCAGGTGGCTAACAGGTTGTTCCTCTGACCATTTCAGTGTGCTACACCGTTGGATGCCCTCAGATACCCCTATAGGTGGGCTATTTGATCCATGTGCTGCCACATGTCAGCATAAAACAAAAGATATTCTAGAAGCTTGTCTTGATATGCAGGAATGGGTATACGACCACATTAACATCTGGTGGTCATAAATGAGAAGTATGATTGTCCACCAGCATTATATACTTTGCGTAAAGATGAGAAGACCACCTTGTGCATGTTTTTGGGTGATGTGAAGATGCCCGATTGTTATGCCTCAAACATCAAGAGATGTGTGGACATAAAAGCATGTAAGGTATCGGGTCTAAAAACTCATGACTGCCATATTATATTTCAGAAGCTCATTCCTATTGTAATATGTGACATATTGCAAGGTTGTTGCACCATTAATTGAGTTTAGCACATTCTTTTTTGGAATTTCTTCTAAAGATGGCAGAACCAGATTTGGATAAGATGATCAAAGAATTTCCAGAAACAATTTGTAAGCTTGAGATTTTTCTTCCTCCCGCTTTCTTTGGTATCATGGTACATCTTCCAACCCATCTTGCCGAAGAAGCTCGCTTGTCTGGACCTATTTCTTACATATGGATGTATCCAATTGAGGGGTACCTTGGTACATTGAAGAGGTATGTATGTAACAGGGCTCACCCGAAGGATTTTATAGCTGAGGTATATATTATGGATGAGTGTATGAATTTTTGTAGTCAATTTTTGGATAACGTCAGCACCAAGCTTAATAGGCCAGAATGTCATGAACCTGCAACTTGGAATGAACCTTCTCTCGAGTCTAATATATTTACAGAAGTTGATAAATCTAGAAAAGCATTTATATGGAGCCAACTTACTATGGTGGAACTACATAACATTAGGCATTATATTATTTATAATGTTGAAGAGGCCCCTCCATGGATCAAGTACGTATAACTCAGATGTTCTATACTATATTGGATCATGCTTATTGTAGATGGCTAATTTAATTTTGTACCCTTTTCAGTGAGCATATTGAAGAACTGAAAAAGATTCATTCTCGTGATGTTGAAAAAAGCCATAGAGATGAGTTTGTTTATTGGTTTTAGAAACGAGTAAGTACATGCATGTTTTTACTTTGATGAAATATTGAACAAACATGTGTTCTAAAATTGGTTTATCGATGACCCCTTTTATACTAATGTGTACAAGTTATGACATTACAACAAAGAAGGCAAATTAAACAATTATTTGTATGCATTATATAGAAGACTTGATCATCGGGCATGCTTTTTTAGTCGATCATTCATCAATGGCTTCTTCTTTTGAGCTGCAGAGGTGGAAAAAGATTTACAGACGCAAAGAAAGGGTGTTTTTGTTCGGGATGGTGATCATGATTGGTTTGGAGTAATCAATAAAATGATTTCTGTTGATTTTGAACAAAATCAAGAAGTTTTGTTATTTGAATGTGACTGGTTTGATCGGCCTTTTTCCAATCAGAGCCAAAGCAGAGGCTACAAAAAGGATCAATATGGAATGATAGATGTTGACACTACTCTTTCTCGATTTAAGTATGAGCCTTACATTCTAGCCACCCAAGCAGAACAAGTTTTTTACGTTCAAAGTGTGAAGCAACCTAAATGGGCTACAATTGTTAAAATGAAGCTACATAACCTTTTTGCCATGCCCCCTGAAGACAGTGAAAATAATGTCACTGAGACGATGGAGGCTGAGACATTTGATGATCGACTTACTGATATCAATATGCCACACATAAACGAGGATACCACTGCATGGGCTAGGAATGACATTGAGAGAGCAACCGGTGATGCTTCCCCTCTTGAAATGAGAACAGGTGATCAGTTTGAGGAAAATGGAGTTCCATCAGAAAATGAAGATGACGATGGCGACGATGACGATGATACATATATCAATGATGGTCATGTAGCTCCATTGGGGGGGGCAACAGCCAAGATAATGATTTTTTATATAAGTATTGTGTGAGCTGTGAACTATATGTTTTTTGAAAAGTTAGAAGCCGTTCTTCTATTTTAGCAGGAAGCCTAGAAGCAAGGCAGTTTCCGAAAGACAGATTAAAGCCAGCGGGCTAGCGTCCACTGCAAGCGGTTTTTGCACGAGAGGCAGTTTCTTTTGTAACCCACCTGTGGGAGCCCCACCGCCTAGAGTTAGGGCTATTATGAAATCAGCGTGTAACCAAAGTCCAGTTATCTTGCTCCATTTTTGATAATCCTGTAACCAGCTCGGGCCACCATTTCTCCATAGGTGGCATGAAAAAAAGAACCATATTTTTTTTTTCGAAAATAGCCATATGATAGATAATTAATCCCAGCTCTTTAGAAGATACCCAGAATTTGAAATGACACTCCTGTAGAAATTCCTAATGCAACAAACTAGTGATTCCTGGCAATAGATCCTAATGCAATGAGTGTGTTCTATGGTGATAGATCCTAACGCCACAAACTAGTGAATCGTGGCAAAAGATCCTAATGCAATGATTGTGTTCCATTGCGATATATCCTAATGCTACGAACAAGTATATTCGTGGCAACAAATCCTAATGCAACGATTGTGTTGTTCTGTGGCAAAAGATACTAATGCAACAAACTAGTGATTAGTGGCAACATATCCTAATGCGACGATTGTGTTCGTGGTGATAGATCCGAATGCTACAAACTAGTAAATCGTGACAAAAGTTCCAAATGCAACGATTGTGTTCCCTGGTGATCGGTCCTAATGCTACGAACTAGTGAATCATGGCAAAAGTTCCTAATGCAACAATTGTGTTCCGTGGCGATAGATCCTAAGGCCACAAACTAGTACAATTGTGGCAACAGATCCTAATGCAACGATTGTGTTCTGCAGCAATAGATCCTAATGCCACGAACTAGTGAATCGTGGCCAAAGTTCCTAATGCAATGATTGTGTTCTGTGGCAGTAGATTCTAAGCCCACAAACTAGTAAATCATGGCAACAGTTCCCCTTGCAATGACTGTGTTCCATGGAGATAGATCCTAATGCCACGAACTAGTGAATCGTGGCAAAAGATTGTAATGCAATGATTGTGTTTCGTGGCGATAGATCCTAAGGCCACGAACTAGTAAATCATGGCAACAGATCCTAATGCAACGATTGTGTCCCGTGGCGATAGATCCTAATGCCACAAACCGGTGAATCTTGGCAAATGTTCCTAATGCAAAGATTGTGTTCTGTGGTGATAGATCCTAATGCAACGATTGTGTTCCATGATGATAGATCCTAAGGCCACGAACTAGTAAATTGTGGCAACAGATCCTAATGGAACAATTGCGTTCCGTGGTGATAGATCCTAACACCACGAACTAGTGAATTGTGGCAAAAGTTCCTAATGCAACGATTGTGTTCCGTGGCGATAAATCCTAACACAACGAACTAGTGAATTGTGGCAAAAGTTTCTAATGCAATGATTTTGTTCTGTGGTGATAGATCCTAGTGCCACGAACTACTACAATCGTGGAAACAAATCCTAATGCAATGATTGTGTTCCGTGGTGATAGATCCTACTGCCACGAACTAATGAATCGGGGCAAAAGATCCTTGAAAGTCGCCTAGAGGGGGGGTGAATAGGGAATATGACCTGAAATTGCTTAATCAAACAAGATTAAATTCTTTAGGCTGGACTAGTCTGATCAGGGCCAGACTAGTCCGCTCAGCACAAGATAAAACCCTTGAAATTTGATTTCTACAAGTTATTTGAGGAATTTGAGTTGTCGAATGATAGAAGCAATGTCTAGCAACCTAACACAACTTTGATTAACAAATGTAAACAATTAGGTTGCAAAATTTCAATGAAGAACAATTCCACATACAATATGAACTCTAATAGCAATTCTAATGATTACAAAATGTAAAACGACAAGTGAGACAAGATTTATCCCGTGGTTCAGCTCCACGAAGAAGCCTACGTCCACGTTGAGAAGTCCACACAAGGACCAGGTCTCACTTCACCCTTCTCTCACCAAGCCACCACAATGGCCGGCTTGGTTTCCACTATATCAATGGGTAATCACCAAGTTTGATTGGGGCTGCTCACAAGTTGAGGCTCCCACGAATCAATATACCAAGGAGCACTTGAAGCTCAACTCATACAAGTCACATAACACAACACAAGTGCAAGATATCAAACCGAGAGCCAAAGCTCGATGATATTCCTTCACTCTCCTTCCCAAACTCTAATCTCTTCAAGATTTGGTCTTAGAGGGCTAGTAGGATGAGTAGAAGGCTTTGGAAGTCTCAAGGAATGTTGTAGCGGCGCTAGGGTTCAAAATTTGTCAAATAGGGGTCGAGGATCCCCTTTTTATAGGGGCCCTAACAACTAACCGTTGCAAACAGCCCAAACCCTGACTAGTCCGGCTCTATACTACGGACTAGTCAAGCCTCTTGAGACCACCGACAATTTCACGTCATTGATCGATAAAACAGATGACGTGCGCACCAAACGTTTGAACTTTATGCGGTCATGGCAACGCGGACTAGTCCGACCATCAACAGACTAGTCCAAAGTAGACCAGAAAGGTTTAGTCTAACTGAAAACGGACTAAACTGGGTAGGCCCGGACTAGTCCGGCCACTTAGGCAGACAAGTCCGGCCTCCTAGGGTTTGGATAGGATTTCCCACTAAGTCTCAAACGGACTAGTCCGTGCCACAACAGACAAGTCCGAACTCATTCAGAATGCTTTGGTCCATCCCAAAATGGACATCTCTGGGGCGTCCGGACTAGTCCGGCCTCTATGGCGGACAAGTCCAACCTCCCAGGACTTAGCCCCAAATCCACTCACCAAGGGAATAACGGACTAGTTCATACCAATACAGACAAGTCCGAACTCGTCCAGAGACATTTAGTCTGACCCAAAACGGACTAATCAGACTTACCGGACTAGTCCGGCCTGAAGCCCAAAAAAGTCTATCCTCTAAGTGTTTTCTCCCATTTTGTCTTCTCACTTAGGTTTTTTCTCTCAACTACCACTTTGAGCCCTCTCTTATGATCTCATTGCACATGATACAACCACCCTCACACATGATACAACTATTCTAAACTCAACACAATAGAAACCCTAATATGCTTGAGTCTTCGACGCCCGTTTCAACCTTTTACTTTTGGAGGGATTTTGTCTCATTTCAATCATCACACTTGTGCTTAAGATCATCTTAACTCATTAGTCTCTTAATTGTCATCATCAATCATCCAAAACCCACGAGGATGCCTGGATGCACTTTCAATCTCCCCCTTTTTGGTGATTGATGACAACACATTAGGCTTCAACAAGAAGATAATAATTTGTTTTCATAATATGTGTTTGTATAAGTAACTCCCCCTCAATGTATGCATTAAGAGTAAGAAAAATTGAGAGAGTTATCATACATATACATGTTATGGTGGGGTGCCTAAGTGATGTGCTCATAAATTGTGATAAGACAATAAATATGTGAGATAAACAAGTTAAGTCAAGCATAACATCACAATTGAGCATAGTACACATGAAACATAGATTAAGTCTTACATTAATTGAAATGAGAGTTTTAAAACATAGTACAAGTCCATAGAGGATCAAAATAGACAACGACTATTAAAACTCTAAGTACCCCCTTCCAATATCTCCCCCTTTGGCATCAAGACACCAAAAAGGAAAAGAGAGAAGGAGAGTCCTAAGATCTACTCTTCATTATCGTCGTCCTCCACGTCTCTGCCTTGTTGCCGCCCTCTATCACTCTTTGTGGCCTCCGGATCATTGGCATCTTCATCCTCGCCCTCTTCCACGGATGGAGCGCCATGGAGGTACTAACATCACCAAATTGAGCTAGTTCTTCGGCGGTGAAGTTCGGGAATGGAGTCAGCTCACCATCACTCTCCGCGGCGGGAGACATGGGGGTCTTCGAGATTGTTGCACATCACTTTGAGATACTTCTCTTAGCGATGCTCCATGCGACATTGTCAAACTTCTGCCTTTCGGCAAGAGGCGAAGATTACCTTGAAGAACTTGAAGAAGCCACTGCCGAAATGTGATGGAGGAGGAGGTGGAGGTGGCGAAGGCACAAAGTGAGAGGATGAAGCAGGCGGATCTGCATTCTTCGTTCTTGGTGCAGGTGGCTCCGGAGGAGGTATCTGAGGACGTAGTCTTCTATGAGTAATGTCCTTATTGAAGGTTAGCACAGACACCTTCTCGATCATGAACATGATGTAAGGAGCATAACCACATGATCGGTTGGGTGTGTGAGAGATGTTGAAGATGTCATCACAGATGTAGTCGTCCACATTGAATCAGACATCTCCATCAATAATAGCACCATTAAGTGTCTCAAATTTCCTAGAATGATGCCCACATCTCCATCTTTGGGGGCTATCATCTCCCGGAGCACACAGTTGAGGACACTATAGAAGGGCTTGATATTGCGAATGTGCCTGGCCTCATAGACTGCATGACTTGGATACATGTAATCCAAGGTATCCTGATCAACGCCTTGAGGCTGGAAATGATAATCTCATTCTCAAGATGATCTTCCAAGTCAAGAATCTGACCAAACTCCCAATAAATAGTGGAGTATTGCTCTCCATAAGTCATCCATGTGATCCTTCGATATCCGTCAGTGTGAAAATAGACTGTGGAGTAGAATTGTGTGATGACTTCAACATTCCAATCATATTGAAATGCCATAAGCTTCTTTAGTCCATGGCTCTATGGCTTCAATCACGACATTGAAGGCCAAGTGATTCGTCTGTGCAATATTGTCCCAATCAATCCATTGGGCATCTTTCACTAGCGTATGCTTGGACATATAGATTGTCCTGTAGTATTCGCAGTGGGAATCACACCAGAAGCGAGGGTCTGCGGTGCTCCTATCACGTTGATAGACATTGACCAATCTTAGTTTTCTTACCTTCTCAGCCCCTTTGCCTTTGAAAATGTTAGTATCGGAAGCAGCTTGGCGATTAGGGTTCCTGGCAGGTGAGGACATCTGCAAGGGGCCTATGGGTTGAGAGGGCCCCTTCATAGCCTTGCTTGCTGGTTTCTTAGCTACCAGACCCCTTTTCTTAGTTGAATCATCCACTGGCGCATTTCCCTTATCCTTGGATCCCCGAGCCTCCTGAGTCCTTGTCTTCTCTCCCATGGTGACAAGTCCCTTCCTCTTCTTTCGGGCTGGCTCGGCTGCAGCTATGGAGTTGTGAGCTTCTCTTTGCTTTTTCTTGGCTCTTATTGCTTAAGACTACGATTCGAGGAGGGCTATAGCAAGCTCTCGCTCCTCACGATTCCGACGACAGAGTGCTTGCCTCCCCGCATCAGCCTCGAGATCGGATAGGGGAACGTAGTCAGAATCCGACATCGTCGCTGAGAAGGGATGTAAAAGAGAGCATATGAGTCCGAGGAAGTGAAAAATTGTGTTAGAATTCACAAAATTAGTCAAGGTTAGGGTTTTCACTGTGTAACCCAGACTTGTCCGCCCAAGAGCCGGACTAGTCCGCCTGAGCCGTACTTGTCCGCCCTGTGGCCGGACTAGTCCGGTACACACAGTAAGAATCCTAATCTTGAGGAGTTTTCCAAAATCTATGGATCTAGCCACAATATTCAAGGTATAGGATCACAATGGCATATAGAACAACTTTTGTGAAGAAGTTTCTATCAAAAGACCTAAAAGAATTGAATTTTGAAGGATTTAGGGCTAGGTCAAGAATACCTCTTCAAATCCTCGAATCGATGCAATGTGGATGAAGAGTCGGCCTTGGATGCTTGGGGACGAGTTCCCATGCACCATAGGGCTTCAATCCCTAGATTGGAAACAATTTTTGTTGAGGGAAGCGAAAATCATGGATTTGGGGCGGTTTTCGTGCATTTGAGGGGAGAGAGAGAGAGTGTGTGTGTGTTTGAATGAGAGTGAGCGTTCGAGGGTTCCTGGGGAGTTTAAGTCCCCAGGGGCCGGACTAGTTTAGTTGGGGACCCGGACTTGTCCGGCATATGGGCTGGGTCCGGACTTGCATTTTTGGCCGAACTAGTCCGGCTATATGGATGGACTAGTCCGGACTAAAGGCTGAAAACTCATATATATTGTGTTTCCAACGATGATTTGATCCTTTTGGACCATATTTTTACAAAAGATCTTTGCAAACATGGTCAGTAAGCAATCAACAACCAAACTATGACCATAATCCATAAAGATTCAATAATGTTAAAATGATTTGTAGAAAATTGAGGTGGAAGAGTTTTTTGCAAGCATGTGTGAATTTTGAAGCACATATAAGTAACAATCAGATGTGCAAGACTCAAGCCACATTTTGAGAATATAAGATATTGAGCTCACTTCTAAGTTCACAAAATCTTCTCTCGTCTAGGGGCTTGGTGAAGATATCGGCCAATTGTTTTTCGGTTCTCACATGGGAAATTGCAATGTCTCCTTTGATGGAGTGATCTCTCAAGAAGTGCTGGCGAATATCGATGTGTTTGGTCCTTGAGTGCTCAACTGGATTGTGAGCTATTTTAATAGCACTCTCATTGTCACATAGAGGGATATTGCGCAAGTTTATGCCGTAGTCCCTAGGAGTTTGTCACATCCAAAGAAGTTGTGCACAACAACTTCCGATAGCGACATACTCTGCTTCGGCTGTGGAGAGTGCAATGGAGTTTAGTTTCTTCGAGGACCAAGACACTAGTGATGTACCAAGGAATTGGCAAGTTCCAGAGGTACTCTTCATATCTACTTTGCACCCTGCATAGTCCGTATCGGAATATCCAATGAGGTTAAACTTAGAGCCCTTAGGGTACCAAAGTCCTCGGCTTGGTGTGTGAACCAAATATATAAGAATTCTCTTAACGGCGGTAAAAAATGACACACCTTAGGAGAGGCTTGAAATCGAGCACACATACAAACACTAAGCATGATATCGGGCCTAGATGTACATAAGTAAAGCAATGAACCTATAATGGACCCATATACCTTTTGGTCCACACTTGGACCATCTTCATTAAGATCGAGATGCGCATTGGTTCCCATTGGAGTCTTGATGGGTTTGGCTTTGTCTATATCAAACTTCTTTAGCATATCTTGTGTGTACTTTGTTTGACTAATGAATGTGCCTTCCTTGAGTTGCTTCACTTGAAAACCTAGGAAGAACTTCAACTCCCCCATCATGGACATCTCAAACCTTTCGGTCATTACCTTTGAAAACTCATCACAAAAAGCTTTGTTAGTAGAACCAAATATAATGTCATCGGCATATATTTGGCAAACAAACAAATCATCATTAAAATGCTAAGTGAACAAAGTATAGTCGGCCTTCCCAAATTTGAAACCGTTTTGAGTTAAGAAATCTCTAAGGCACTCGTACCAAGCTCTAGAAGCTTGTTTGAGGGCATAGAGAGCCTTACACAATTTGTAGACATGGTTTGGGAAGTCTTGATATTCAAAACCGGGGGGTTGCTCCACATACACCTCTTCTTTGATTGGACCATTAAGGAATGCACTCTTGACGTCCATTTGATATAGCTTGAAATCATGGTAAGTAGCAAAGTAAAGTAATATGCGAATTGATTCAAGCCTAGCTACGGGAGCAAAGGTTTCATCGAGATCCAAACCTTCGACTTGTGAATAACCTTTGGCCACAAGTCTTGCTTTGTTCCTTGTAGGCACCCCGTGTTCATCTTGCTTGTTGTGGAACACCCACTTGGTGCCTACAACATTCGCATTAGGCCTCTTCACTAGCTCCCGTACTTGATTTCTTTCAAAGTTGTTGAGCTCTTCTTGCATGGATATCACCCAATCCGTATTTCGTAGTGCTTCTTCTACCTTATGAGGCTTTAAAGAAGAAATAAGAGAGTAATAATCACAAAAGTTTGCAACATGAGATTGAGTAGTTACCCCTTTGGAGATGTCTCCGAGGATGTTGTCAACGGGATGGTCCCGTTGAACAATTTGATGCACTGTTGGGTGAGGTTCTTGAGATCTTGAGTCTTCATCTTCATCTTCCTCATTTTCTTTGTCTCCTCATTGATTGATGCCTCAATTTTCATCTTCTTGGAGCGCATCTTGGGGCTCTTGGGCTTGATTAGTTGAGGAAGAGCTTGATTGATGTCTATGATTATCACTTGAGTCTCGAGGTTGTTCTTGTGGTCGTATGTCTCCAAGTGCCATCATTCGTATCACCACATGTGGAGCTTCTTCTTGATCTAGCACATGACAATCAACTTGCTCCACTTGGGAGCCATTAGTCTTATCAAACACTATGTAACGTGCTAGGTTTCCCCACTAAGACGCAAACGAACTAGTCCGTGCCAAAAGGGACAAGTCCAAACTCATACAGAATGCTTTGGTCTGTCCCAAAACGGACAACTCTAGGGCGTTCGTACTAGTCTGACCTCTGTGGCGGACAAGTCCAGCCTCCCAGGACTTAGCCCCAAATCCACTCACCAAGGGAATAACGGACTAGTCCGTACCCATACGGACAAGTCTGAACTCTTCAAGAGACGTTTAGTCCGACCCAGAATGGACTAATCTGACTTACCAGACTAGTCCGGCCTAAAGCCCGGACAAGTCCGGCCTCTGAGTGTTTTCTCTCATTTTGGCTTATCACTTAGGTTTTCTCTCAACTACCACTTCGAGCCCTCTCTTATGATCTCATTGCACATGATACAACCACCCTCACACCTGATACAGCTAGTATAAAATCAACACAATAGAAACCCTAATTTTTATGCTTGAGTCTTTCGACGCCCGTTTCAACCTTTTCCTTTTTGAGGGATTTTGTCTTATTTCAATCATCACACTTGTGCTTAAGATCAGCTCAACTCATTAGTCTCTTAATTATCATCATCAATCATCCAAAACCTACGGGGATGCCTAGATGCACTTTCAATCCTAGTGCAATGATTGTGTCCTGTGGCGATAGATCATAATGCCACGAACCAGTGAATCATGGCAAAACTTCCTAATGCAACGATTGTGTTCCGTGGCGATAGATCCTAATGCCAAGAACTAGTGAATCGTAGCAAAAGATCCTAATGCAACAATTGTGTTCTATGGCGATAGATCCTAAGGCCACGAACTAGAAAATCATGGCAACAGATCCTAATGCAACAATTATGTTCCGTGGCAATATATCCTAACGCCACGAACTAGTGAATCATGGCAAAAGTTCCTAATGCAACAATTGTGTTCTGTGGCGATAGTGTAACACCCTCATTTTCATGCATCAAGCCCTACATACATTCATATACATGTTTAACATCAACCCACATCAAGAGGAACAAGTTTAAAATTGATTTGGAACAAAACCACACTTAAAATGCTGAAAAGTGCGGACTAGTCCAATTTTAGTGAGGACTAGTTCGATTTCTCTCTGACTAAAAACGGACTTGTCCATTTTTGCTGCGGACTAGTCTGATTTTGCCTCTGGAAACTTTCGGACTTGTCCGATTTTGTGCGGACTGGTCTGATATTCCAAGAATCCTTGAAAATTTGCTAAGTCCCTAGACTTTTCCAGACTAGTCCGATGTTCCAGCGGACATGTCCGTTTTCCTCTCTGACTAAAGTCGGACTTGTCCAATTTTAGGCCAGACTTGTCCAATTTTCTCTCTGGACAACTTTGGACTAGTACGGTCTTTTTCGGACTTGTTCGATATTTCGTGACTCTGAGTTGATCTTTTGTTTTATGACTTGTTTCTTGGGTTTCACATTAAGTGGGCCTAGGGACGCCGTGCCTAACTCTTTTAGAGCCCACGTGGGACTCTAAACTGGCCTCTACTCCTCTCAAACTCGAAATCCATCTAACCCTAGCCTCCACCTCTATATAAAGAACCCCACCCCTTGGCTTGACATCTATTTGCCACTTTTTCACCTGATCCACCATCAAGAAGGGGGAAGGAGATCCCAAGCAAGAAGATAAGAGGAGGAAACGAAAGAGGATCAAGATCTCCATCAAGTTTCGTTCTTCATCACCAATTCATCTCCAAGTTCATCCCCCAACCCTAGATCATCAAGATCCAAGTGTTACCTCCGAGTTTCTTGATTCATTGGAGTTCTAAACACCTGTTATACCTTCTATTCTCTTTTCCTTACGTGAATTCAACCCCTAATCTCCAAATTTACGTCGATCTAGAAAACCCTAGTTCGCTAGTTCTGCGAAGTGCGGACTAGTCCGGTCTTCTACAGACTAGTCCGATTTTGCTGACTAAATTCTGTTAAAATAATTCTAAAATTGGATCTAATCAATTATAAACCTGTATAAACTTGTTAAAATCTATTAGAACTAGTTAGTGATCATTGACAGCAATCTATTAACAAGTTCTACCATGCATTTGCATCAATCATGCATGTCATGTCATATTGAGTAATATTTGTGCACTCTTTGATTGTGTTTCTTGTCTTGTATGTTTATAGTGTGGATTAGACGGATTTGCACTAGAGAGTGCCGCTGAGGATCTACAACACCAAGAGTTTGAAGGCTTTGACCCTAATCAACCGCAAGAGCAAGGCAAGTGTCCTTGAAGCATATTGATCCTGTTTTTAAAATAAATGTTTTGTTTGCAAACTGCATGCTTGTGTCAACTTGATGGGAAATCCTATGGTAGAAAGTTTACTAGCTTTGTTTAACCACCATTGTCACCTGGAATATATGGCAGAGAGTTGGGAAGGGCTTTTTACCTTTTGCTTCGCTTAATCAACTGGGATGGGAAAACAACTATACCACTCAATTTAATTATACATGGATGAGATTATGGTTAACATGAACTGGTTAATATAATATGGTAATGGGTGATCTAATCAAGCCTGGTATGTGGATGGGTTGGATGTATGGTGGTTTTGCTTGCTTTAGATCTAAGGACTGGTTCATGGAGCAACCATCCAGGATTTACAGTGCCACCACGAGGCCAAGTATGGGTGCGGTGTGGCTGATTAATTAGGGCTTTGCCAGTGCTATTTGGACCATTAAGGATGCTCGGGGAAGGGGTAGTCGGATTGGGTTTGTTGATGATTGGTGGGACTACCCTGAGATCCGAATGGCTCAAGAGGGGGCCCTTGGTTGAAGATATGCTCAGTTGGAGACATTGCCACTTGTGAAACCTCAGTGGGGTCTAAATAGCCTAGTAATCCTTTTGTAAAGGCTATTTTGTGATCTCTTGGCCACACACCTAAGGAAATGTGAGACGGCATAATTGAGATTCCATAGTCATCGAAAGGTGATAAAATCACAAACACGTGGGTAAAGCGGTACAACCTCTGCAGAGTGTGTCTAAAACTATCATGATAGTCATGCTCCCGGTTATGAGCAACCTGGACCCTCACATGATTAGAGGAAACTTGGTATTGAAATAGTTTGTTGGATGATTATGGTTTGGTAATGGTTATGGCTGGTTATGGATTAATTTCTGGTATTGAATATGGTTATTGGCAGATGGTGAAATCTGGAATTATTGATGGTGGCAATGAATTCAGACTGATATTATGATATTACTTATGATTATGATGGGTTTACTTCACATACATGTAATATATTGCTTTTCAAGTGTTTTAATGTACTTTTCAGCACTCAACCATTATTATATTCGTCATTTGAATCAGCCACATGTCATACTTTCCACACTTGCTGAGTACGACATGTACTCACTCTTGCAATCCCCCCCCCCCCAATAGTTGAAGGTCAGGATTGAGAGTTTAATGGTGTTAATGCGGAGTTCTAGTCCGTGTCTACCGTCAGCTTTGCCTGTGATGTTGATTGGAGCTGCGTTACCCTATCGCTTATGCTGCATAGCTGTTTAGTTTGCTTATTTAGTTTATTTCTGTTTCATTAGTTAAACTTGTCATTAATACTCATTAGAGCTTGTATTTGAGGATATTATGAATTGTGTAATAAAATTTGGTTAATTAATCTTGTTTTGTGGTAATTTTATGTATACTCTTTTGTGAATGCACTCATGTATGTGTGTTGAACGTCCTGGGCACACATATGCGTTTATTTGGTTCATTTTCAGAACCGAGTGTCACAGATTGGTATCAGAGCCACAGGTTGACCGTAGGACGCAACCTAGATAGAATGGACACTTTAGAGCACATAGAAACACTCAAGAATCGATGTGTTTTGGTTGGCGTGCTGTTTGTTATATATTGTTTGTTTGTGTGCTTAATAGAGGATTTTGGGATGCTTTAGCATTGCCATGTCCACGTAGGCTAGTTAGTTGTCTAGTTTCATATCCCTTGATGCATATAGTTGGGGATGTTTTCTAATTCTTACATATTGCTTTTCTATAGATGGTGAGGACTCGCAACCAGAGGGATGGCAATGATGAGGAGAACCATGGAGTACCTCAGAACAACAATGGACAAGGACCTGCTCATGGAGCTATGCGTATTGAGCAGCTATTGGCTATGCAAAACCAGCTCATGCAGACTATGATACAAACTATGGGACAGCTGCAGGCTGGCAATAACATCAACAATCAGCCCCAAATGCCTCCACCGCCACCCCCGACTCCTCATAATCGATTGGGAGAGTTTATGAGCACTAGGCCACCGACCTTTGCTCAAGCCACTGACCCTATGGATGCGGATGATTGGATCAAGTCCGCGAAGAAGAAGCTTGCTATTGTCCAATGCAGTAACCGGGAGAAGGTCTTATTTGCTTCTCATCAACTAGTTGGAGCAGCTACGTATTGGTGGGATTCTTATTGCAATGCTCATGAGAATTAGGAGACGATCACCTGGGCAGAATTCAAGGAGAGTTTCCGTTCTCATTATGTGTCTGAAGGTGTTATGATCTTGAAGATACAAGAATTTGAGAACTTAAGGCAAGGAAGATCAAGCGTGAGTGAATATCTCAACAAATTCACTCAACTCTCAAGGTATGCGCCTAAGGATGTGAGCCAGGACAGCCTTAAACAATACTTGTTCATGAGGGGCTTGAACTATGATATCCAAGTGCAATTGCTCAACTGTGATTATGCAAATTTCCAGAAGCTTGTGGACAAAGAAATTGTGGTGGAGAACAAGGTCTGTGAGACGGAACAGGACAACAAGAGGAAGGCGCCATATCAAAGATAGCCACAAGGAAGTAATGTGCGCCCTCGCTTTGCACCACCCAATGTGCCTTATTTTTGCTCTTCTATTCCCGTTCAACGCCCTAGACATGCACCTCGCCCAACTAAGTCTGTGCAGTAGCACCCTGTCATGCAAGCACCTAGGCCTCGAATGCCATACGCACCTCGTGTTAACTTTCCTAGTGCAAATGTTCAAAATCAAGTCCGTCCAAATTCCGGTGGAGTTAAGAAGTGCTATACTTTTGGAGAAGCTGGACACTTTGCGCATCAATGTCCTAAGTCAGGCCTTGGTCAAGGAAGCAATGCGTCGAGGCAAAACCCAAGACCCAATGGAGGACAACCACAAGGGAACCGTGGACAGCAGAATTTTGCTCGTGGCAACGTGAACCATGTCTCTACGGAGGATGCTCAACAAGCAGATGACGTGGTCATTGGTATGTTTCTCGCCAACTCCTACCCCGCGACTATGTTGTTTGATTCTGGAGCATCACATTCATTCATTGCATCGAAATATGTTGCCAAGTATAGTTTGCCTACCTCTCATATGACGTTTACTCTATTGGTTAAGTCTCCTGGAGGAGAGATGAGGATAAATATAGTATGTCCAAAGTTAAGCCTTAGAATAAGGGGGGTAGACTTCTCTGCCAACCTCATTGTTTTGGATTCTCAAGGATTGGGCATTATACTTGGTATGGACTAGTTGAGGAAGCACAATGGAGTTATTGAGTGTGCCATGAAGACGGTGAAGTTGACTAATGAGGAAGGGATCACTGTAGAGTTTGAAGCATCTCAGATCGCACCGAAGAAATTGGAGCTGAATCATATGGACGGTGCCGCAATTGAGGAGATTCCAGTGGTGTGTGAATTTTTGGATGTTTTTCCGGATGAGTTGCCAGGTATGCCACCTGATCGAGACATTGAGTTTGTTATTGATTTAATACCTGGAACTGCACCTATAGCTAAGAGGCCGTATAGGATGCCTCCTATGGAATTAGCAGAGCTCAAGAAGCAGATTCAAGAGCAACTAGAGAAAGGTTTTATTCGCCCTAGCTCTTCACCGTGGGGAGCGCCCATTCTATTTGTGGAAAAGAAGGATGGAACCCAAAGGATGTGTGTGGATTACCGAGCTCTCAACAAGGTGACAATCAAGAACAAGTACACCTTGTCACGCATAGAGGATTGTTTGATCAGATGAAGGGTTCTTGTGTCTTCTCTAAGATTTATTTGAGGTTTGGATACTTCCAAATGAATATTAGACCATCGGACATACCCAAGACAACTTTTAGGATACGGTATGGATCTTATGAGTACACTGTGATGTCTTTCGGATTGAGAAATGCGCCTGCCTACTTTATATACCTCATGAATAAGGTCTTCATGGAGTACTTGGATAAGTTCATTGTGGTGTTTATTGATGACATTATTATCTCCTCGAAGGCTGAGAAGGAACATGAGGAACACTTGAGGCTTACGCTGCAGAAATTAAGGGAGCATCAATTGTATGCAAAGTTCAACAAGTGTCAGTTTTGGTTGAAAGAGGTGCCGTTTTTGGGTCATATCATCTCAGGAGGAGGAGTGTCGGTTGACCTCGGAAAAGTGAGAGACGTGTTGAAGTGGGAACCACCGCAAAATGTCAAGGAATTAAGGAGTTTTCTTGGGATGGCTGGATATTACCGTTGGTTCATCAAGGACTTTTCCAAGATGGCCAAGCCAATGACGGAATTGCTAATGAAGGGAAAGGCTTTCCAATGGACTCAAGCTTGTCAAAACAATTTTGAGGAGTTGAAGAAGAGGTTGACAACAACCCCAGTTTTGGTACTGCCGGATGTGAGCAAGAGTTTTGATATTTATTGCAACGCATCGAGACAAGGACTCGGATGTGTATTGATTCAAGAGGGACAAGTGGTCGCCTATGCATCAAGACAATTGAGGAAACATGAGCAGAATTATCCTACACATGATCTTGAACTAGCAACCGTAGTACATGCATTGAAGATTTGGAGACATTATATCCTTGGACATAGGTGTGAAATTTATACGGATCATAAGAGTTTGAAGTATATTTTCACACAAACAGATCTGAACTTGAGGCAACGAAGATGGTTGGAGCTCATCAAGGATTATGACTTGGTAATCAGTATCATCCAAGGAAGGATAGTGTAGTGGCCGATGCTTTGAGTAGAAAAGGAGTAAGTCATCAACTCACGATTCAAGAATTACCATTCAAGTTATGTAAGGAGTTCGAACGGTTGAACCTCGGATTTGTAAATGAGATGGAGATGATGGAGTTAAACCCAACATTGGAGCATCAAATTCGGGAAGGTCAAACTAAGGATGAGGAAATTCAAGAAATCAAGGAAAAGACGCAAGAGGGGAGAGAATTCAGATTTGATGAGGATGAACATGGTACCTTATGGATGGAAAAAGGATTGTCGTGCCTAATATGAAGCATATTCGGGAGACGATATTAACAGAGCACATGACTCACCATACTCAATTCATCCCGGTTTTACGAAGATGTAAAAAGACTTGAAGACTTGCTATTGGTGGGCTAGCATGAAGAAGGACATAGCTGAATACGTAGCATTGTGTGATGTGTGCCAACGAGTCAAGGCGGAACATCAAAGGCCAGCTGGACTATTGCAACCATTAAAGATTCCGAAGTGGAAGTGGGAAGAGATCGGTATGGACTACATAATTGGTTTACCACGTACTCAGTCCGATTATGACTCGATTTGGGTAATTGTGGATCGGTTAACTAAGTCAGCCCACTTTATTCCCGTCAAGACCACCTATAATGGAGAGAAATCGGCGGAACTGTATATGGGAAGAATAGTATGTTTGCATGGAGTTTCGAAGAAGATAGTATCGGATAGAGGTTCACAATTTACTTCTAGCTTTTGGCAAAAGTTATATGAAGCATTAGGAATGAGGTTGAATTTTAGTTCAGCATACCACCCTCAAACGGATGGACAAACCGAGAGGACCAATCATATTTTAGAGGACATGTTAAGAGCTTGTGCTTTGAAGCATGGGAAAGGTTGGGACAAGAGCTTGCCATATGCAGTTTCATACAACAATAGTTACCAAGCAAGCTTGAAAATGTCACCATATGAAGCGCTTTATGGAAGGAAGTGTAGGACACCTTTATTCTGGAATGAGGCAGGAGAAACTCAAGTATTTGGTCCGGATGTGTTGCAAGAAGCCGAAAAGCAAGTCCAAATAATTCGTGAAAACTTGAGGGCTGCCCAATCAAGACAAAAGGGCTATGCGGAAGATATGATAGGAAAAAAAAGGTTTAGGCCCGATCTTCCGAAAGGTAATGATAAGTCGATTGATGGAGATCTCGACGTTGATGATCCGAGGCTCTCGAGTAGAACACGAAAAACTTCTGCAATCACTACACCACCGCTCCGTTGGTTATCAACCATTCTGCACACGATTGACCTCGCCAAGAAGGCTAATCCCTGCAAGTGCAACCGAGAACACAATCAAGAACAAGGTAGAAACGATCTGAAATCACGAAGTTGGGGTCTCACAAACCGTAGAACGGCGATATTATTGATCTAAGCAAAACCCAATTGTTCATGGCGGCTACTATGGAGTATATATAAGTGGCAGGACGTCCGAGGGGGTGTTGGGGTCGTGACCTAACCCTAACACACGAAAATAATGGACTTAGACTTGATACAAGGCCCAATGGCCCAATACGGTGGCGCAACACCCTGACAGATTCTTAACTTGATTTTATTTCGATGATTCCCGTCGACTCCGACCGAATTTTGACATGGGACCAGTGCCATTTGAAAGATTATCCTCTCCCCTTTCCGTGCATATGTAGAACGTCCAAAACGGAGTTCGTATGCGTCCTGGGCGTCCGATTTAGTGCGTATCGCTTCTGGACTCCGAGCTGGACACGCTTTTGAGTTTGGCTCGGTTTCCATCTTCTTTGAACGAATTCTCTAGTCCTCCACGTCCATACTTCTTTCTCCAAGTACTCCTTTAACTTCTCTATGGATCCTAATCACAATTAAGTCATTAGTTAGTAATCTATTCTCAAAAATATATAAGAAAACATATAAGAACGAGCTCACCTCTGAAATTAATTGATGTGTGTGAATCCTATTGATTGCATATTGTATGTTGAATGGAGTGTTGTGTATATGCATAGGAGTGATGTCCTCATCACAATAGGAGAAAGAAATTAACCTTTGAAGTGGGAGATTTTGTTTACATCAAGGTGTCACCAATGAGAGGTCATAAGAGGTTTAACATAAGAGGCAAACTAGCACCTCACTACATTGGACCATTCAATATTTTGGACAAAAGAGGAGAAGTAGCGTATAAGTTGAAGATGCCAACTTATCTTTCAGACGTACATGATGTCTTTCATGTTTCCCAACTCAAGAAATGCCTGAGAGTACCGGAAGAACAAGTGCCCATGGAAGGATTGGAACTAGAGGAAGATTTGACTTATGCCGAACAACCGGTATAAATCTTGGAAACCAAGGAGAGGGTCACAAGGAACAAGGTTATTAGATGGTGTAAAGTTCAATGGAAGCACTACACAGAAAAAGTAGCAACTTGGGAGCTAAAAGATGATATCAAGAAGGAATGTCCCTATCTCTTCTCTTCCGCTTCGAATCTCGAGGGCAAGATTCATTTTAAGGGGGGTAGGTTTGTAACACCCTCATTTTCATGCATCATGTCCTACATAAATTCATATACATGTTTAACATTAACCCACATAAAGAGGAATGAGTTTAAAATTGATTTGGAACAAAACCGCACTTAAAATACTGAAATGTGCGAACTAGTCCGATTTTAGTGAGAACTAGTCCAATTTCTCTCTGACTAAAAATGGACTTGTCCGTTTTTGCTGCGGACTAGTCTGATTTTGCCTCTGGAAACTTTCGGACTTGTCCGATTTTGTGCGGGCTAGTACGATATTCCAAGAATCCTTGAAAATTTGCTAAATCCCTGGACTTTTCCGGACTAGTCCGGTGTTCCAGCGGACTTGTCCGATTTCCTATCTGACTAAAGTCGGATTTGTCCGATTTTAGGCCAGACTTGTCCGATTTTCTCTCTAGACAACTTCGAACTTGTCCGGTCCTTTTCGAACTTGTCCGATATTTCGCGACTCCGAGTTGATCTTTTGTTTTATGACTTGTTTCTTGGGTTTCACGTTAAGTGGGCCTAGGGACGACGTGCCTAACTCTTTTAGAGCCCATGTGGGACTCTAAACCGGCATCTACTCCTCTCAAACTCGAAATCCATCTAACCCTAGCCTCCACCTCTATATAAACAACCCCACCCCTTGGCTTGACATCTATTTGCCACTTTTTCACCCCACCCAAACTGTAGTTTGTGGAGAGCCACCACCAAGAAGGGGGAAGGAGATCCCAAGCAAGAAGAATAAGAGGAGGAAACGAAAGAGGATCAAGATCTCCATCAAGTTTCGTTCTTCATCACCAATTCATCTCCAAGTTCACCCCCCAACCCTAGATCATCAAGATCCAAGTGTTACCTCCAAGTTTCTTGATTCATTGGAGTTCTAAACACCTGGTATACCTTCTATTCTTTTTTCCTTATGTGAATTCAACCCCTAATCTCCAAATTTACGTCGATCTAGAAAACCCTAGTTCGCTAGTTCTGCGAAGTGCGGACTAGTCCGGCCTTCTGCAGACGAGTCCGATTTTGCTGACTAAATTCTGTTGAATTAATTCTAAAATTTGATCTAATCAATTCTAAACCTGTATAAACTTGTTATAATCTATTAGAACTAGTTAGTGATCATTGAAAGCAATCTATTAACAAGTTCTACCTTGCATTTGCATCAATCATGCATGTCATGTCATATTGAGTAATATTTGTGCACTCTTTGATTGTGTTTCTTGTCTTGTATGTTTATTGTGTGGATTAGACGGATTTGCGCTAGAGAGTGCCGCGGAGGATCTACAACACTAAGAGTTTGAAGGCTTTGACCCTAATCAACTGCAAGAGAAAGGCAAGTGTCCTTGAAGCATATTGATCCTGTTTTTAAAATAAATGTTTTGTTTGCAAACTGCATGCTTGTGTCAATTTGATGGGAAATCCTATGGTGGGAAGTTTACTAGCTTTGTTTAACCACTCTTGTCAGACGGAATATATGGTAGAGAGTCGAGAAGGGCTTTTTACCTTTTGCTTCGCTTAATCAACTGGGATGGGAAAACATCTATACCACTCAATTTAATTATGCATGGATGAGATTATGGTTAACATGAACTGGTTAATATGATATGGTAATGGGTGATCTAAGCAAGCCTGGTATGTGGATGGGTTGGATGTATGGTGGTTTTGCTTGCTTTCTAAGGACCGATTTGTGGAGCGACCATCCAGGATTTACAGTGCCACCACGAGGCCAAGTATGGGTGCGGCGTGGCTGATTAATTAGGGCTCTGCGAGTGCTATTTGGACTATTAAGGATGTGCGGGGAAGGGGTAGTCCGATTGGGTTTGTTGATGATTGGTGGGACTACCCTGGGATCCGAATGGCTCAAGAGGGGGCCCTTGGTTGAAAATGTGCTCAGTTGGAGACATCGCCACCGGTGAAACCTCAGTGGGGTCTAAATAGGCTAGTAATCCCTTTGTAAAGGCTATTTTGTGATCTCTTGGCCACACATCTAAGGAAGTGTGAGACGGCATAATTGAGATTCCATAGTCATCAAAAGGTGATAAAATCACAAACACGTGGGTAAAGCGGTACAACCTCTGCAGAGTGTGTCTAAAACTATAATTATAGCCGTGCTCCGGATTATGAGCAACCTGGACCCTCACATGATTAGAGGAAACTTGGTATTGGAATAGTTTGTGGGATGGTTATGGTTTGGTAATGGTTATGGCTGGTTATGGATTAATTTCTGGTATTGAATATAGTTATTGTTAAATGGTGAAATATGGAATTATTGATGGTGGTAATTAATTCAGACTGGTATTATGATATTACTTATGATTATGATGGGTTTACTTCACATACATGTAATATATTGCTTTTCAAGTGTTTTAATGTACTTTTCAGAACTCAGCCATTGTTATATTCGTCATTTGAATCAGCCACATGTCACACTTTCCACACTTGCTGAGTACGACATGTACTCACTCTTGCAACCCCCCCCCCCCCAACAGTTGCACGTCAGAATTGGGAGTTTAATGGCGATAATGTGCAGTTCTAGGCTGTGTCTACCGTCAGCTTTGCATGTGGTTTTGATTGGAGCTGCGCTACCCTATCGCTTATGCTGCCTAGCTGTTTAGTTTGCTTATTTAGTTTATTTCCACTACATTAGTTGAACTTGTCATTAATATTCATTAGAGCTTGTATTCGAGGATATTTTGAATTGTGTAATAAAATTTGGTTAATTAATCTTGTTCTGTGGTAATTTTCTGTATACTCTTTTGTGAGTGCACTCGTGTATGTGTGTTGAACGTCCTGGGCACACATATTCATTTACTTGGTTCATTTTCAGAACCGGGTGTCACAGATAGATCCTAATGCCACGAACTAGTGAGTCGTGGCAAAAGTTCCTAATGCAACAATTGTGTGTCGTGGTGATAGACCCTAATGCCACGAACTAGTACAATCGTGGCAACATATCCTAATGCAACAATTGTGTTCTATGGCGCTAGATCCTAATGCCATAAACTAGTGAATCGTGGCAATAGATTCTAATGCAATGATTGTGTTCCATGGTGATAGATCGTAACGCCACGAACTAGTCAATCGTGGCAAAAGTTCCTAATGTAATGATTGTGTTCCATAGCGATAGATCCTAGCGCCATGAACTAGTGAATCTTGGCAATATATCCTAGTGCCACGAACTAGAGAATCATGGCAAAAGACAAAGCTTACTGCAATGATTTAGTATTCGTTGCAGTACAATCGTTGCAACAGGATGGAATCCTTGTAGTGATTGGCTAGGAAGTTTTTTTTTTAGGATTCCTCCATTTGTTTTACTTCAATTCTTATAAAATACCTGCGCACCATTTTCTCCAAGTACAAGTGGAACTAGGTTATTTCTAAAAAGCAATGCATGTAAAAAATGTTTACTCCATCACATAATTGAGATATATTGATAGTCAAAATTGGTACTTTACGACCATCAACAAACTTCCCCAAGCTTATCCTTTGTTCGACCCGAAGCAAAGTTAAAGACTTAGGTTGTTGGTCAGGAGTTGCTACTAAGACCTGTACTTCAAAAGTACCAAATGCAGAATTAAACATTCTATCGTGTATTGAATAAATTGGCAATGGTACTCACCCTTTACCTTAGTCCTCATGGGGCTTTTGTCTTCTCCTATCCTTTGGTGGTTGAAAGATATAACAGTTCACAAAGCATGCATTATTCCTAATGTCAATGTTCCACTAAAATCCTATAAAATTTCAAATGATTTTCAAAATTAGGCGTAAGTTCCTCAACTGATACTCTCAATCACTCCTTTTTGTAAGTGGAATTTTGCTCACCAAGGCAATGCATTTCAAGTCCTATATCTAAATAAGTCTTTTTGTAGATGTTGGTATCGAACAAGAGTAGGCATATTTAAAACACATATATTGCTAAGTCAAAAGAGTAAGCCTTAAGATAAAACAAATTATACCTCTAGATCAAAATTGTACACGTGTGATGGAATATATGGTGGTGGAAGATGACTCCTTCTTATGCACTCTCTTTATTGCGGGGATGAAGCATGACTACTTTTCCTCTCTCTTTTTTTCTTTTTTTCCCATGTTCATAGCATGCTTTATTCTCTCTTTTTCTCGTAGCCATGCCGTCAATTAAAATTGAAGAAAGTTTTTGAGATTCAACATATGGAGCATCTTTTTTTTCAAGGTGGAAAATGGAATGATGAAAAATTTGCTAACTTCCAGTGTAAAAGTTTAGCACGTGCACGTGTGTAATCTTGATCATGGAAGTATAAAAGGTTCTCACATAGGTCTATACTAGTTTGACTAGCCTCAATGTGAAAAAAAATAGAATATGAATGGGTTTTATCAAATTGAAATATCATATGGCTTTGGATGGAAATTCAAGTCAAATGAGGAACTTTATTTTATATTAATTTGGAAATTTCTCCGGAGATCAAGTTTCACTTTGATCAGGAAACTAGCAGCCCTATATTCTATATCATATCTCACAACAACCTAGAATTGGATCATGCTTATGATACCCACAATTTGTAAGTTCTAGGTGAAGTACTTAAAGCCAATAAACTCAATAGTTGGAGAATATCAAATTGTAACTTAAGTACTAAAGAAGAATAAAACAGAGCAACTATTCATCATTTCAACTATCAAGGAATCAAACATTCATGCTGCACAAATTTTATTTTATTAATCTTATCCTAAGTGATTTTTTAGGATGTAATGATGTTGGAAAGGGAAAATTGAAATGCAAGGTGGGATGTGATACAAGTTACCTCAAGTGGGGCTCCTCCCCCAAGCTTGTTCATGGTCAAGCTGCGCGATAGGGGTTGAAACTCTAACGATAGAGGTATTCCATGTGGTTGGCCTAACTTTGTTGTAGCATGGCTTTGACAATGGAGGGTTGAGTGTCGATGTTGTGTTTCCTCCCATGGATGCGTGAGTGTGGTCGAGGAGAGTGTTGTCCATGTCACATTTCCACGTCTGAAGATATCCCATGTGCTGGGTGTGATCCATTGTTCCTTGGCTAAGGTCATCATAACCTCTAGCCACAAAGGAACAATGTGAACCCAAAATGTGTTGGGTGTGATCCATCGTTCCTTGGCTAAGGTTAAAATAACCTTTAGCCACAAAGGAACAACGTGTGCCCAACGATGATGCAACTCCCTTGAGCTTGAACGGGTGCTTAGGATAGTTGGGAGCATAGATATCCCACTTATTCGTAGCAGCCTATTGGTTGCTCATGGAAGGTTTCCACGTTGAACCTCTAGCCTCGTA
Source organism: Tuctoria greenei (assembly GCA_036927565.1). Taxonomy (NCBI): domain Eukaryota; kingdom Viridiplantae; phylum Streptophyta; class Magnoliopsida; order Poales; family Poaceae; genus Tuctoria; species Tuctoria greenei. Next base: position 49,590,819 of record JAYESD010000009.1, read on the forward strand.
AAGCTATGTTTTGACCTCGAGATTAAATCCTGATAGGTTTCAATCATGCTCGGTTGTTCATTGGCCAAGATATGTGACCAAAATATTCCTTCAACAATCGACTTCTTTATGGCTACATAGAAACATTACACTTGCAAGCTTCCCCTCTTGGATAGAGAGGGATGGTTAGCTCCTGACACTTGTGCAGGTGAAACTTCGGGTTAGATGACCGAATTCCATTTCTACATCCAGGGAAGAAAATCAACAAAGGTACATTGGGTCCAATTTTGAGTGCATCCATTAACAATGTACTATTCATTGATATAAGAGTGGAATCTTATAGATTAATAAGTTTGCACAATCTCTAAAGCTCCTACTCATAACAATGCAAGTGACGGTTGTACAGCCCATGCAGTCCTTCATCTTGAATTTTTCTAACCATCATGACCTTTTACAAGAGCAAAATTTTTATATTATGGATCATGGCAAACAAGATTCTCAATTTTATCCTCTTAAACATTTCTAATGTTTTGCCTAGGAATTTAAAATCTATTGATCCATGTACGAACGGGGTTCAAATCAAAATTATGGACATCACTATTCCTATATTGCTACATGCCAATTCAACCATTAAGTTATTCCATAAGATTTGTTTACTAAATCTATAAAGAGAATGACTAAGTCAATTAAACAATGCTTATGAAACTTTTAGGTACTTGTTTTTATACCAAGTAAGGTGACATTCCTTTTGAAGAATCAAAAGGCAATACCAACACTTACTCTCGTGAGGATGCATGAGAATTGAATCATGTGGAGGTGTAAACCTTCCTGCCCATGTAAGAAAAAAATCATTCAATCATAATGCAATGCAAACAATAAAATATTTTAAACTCATACCTCAATTGAAGAGCAATTCGGGTTGCAGGTCACCGTGGGAGAAATTCATGACCATGGATTTTGGTGTAGCTTTCATGTTCGATGTCTTTTGCCAAGTTGAGGTTGGATGTGACACCCGGTTCCGAAAATGAACCAAGTGAACGCATATGTGTGCCCAGGACGTTGGTCACACATACAAGAGTGCACCACAAACGATATACAAAAAATTACCAAAGCACAAAATTATTAAACAAGTACTTTTATTACAATATTCAAATAATATTCAAATTACAAACTCTAATGATCATTATTAATAAATCTAAAACTAATGCAGCGGAAATAATCTAAACTGAGCAAACTAAGCATAAGGGATAGCGTGGCTCCAAGCAACACCACGGGCAAGTCAACGGCAGCATGCAACCTAGTACTGCGCATTATCCTAAGGGTACTCCCAAGTATCACTTGAAACTGTTGCTTGGGGAATTGCATGGGTGAGCACATATTGTACTCAGCAAGTGTGGGAAAATAATGACATGTAGCTTAAACAAGGAATGCTAATAAATAATGGCTATTTGCTGAAAAGTACATTTGAAACATATGAAAAGTATCCTACAATGTTTATGTGAATTAATCCCATCATATCCCAAACGAACATAATATTTCATATCCATCAATAATTAACCATCCATATGCCATATTCTTACCATCATCATTAACCATGTCCATTTATCACCATTCAATCCATAACTATAACCAAATCATCCCAAATCCCAAGTTCCCTCTAATCATGTAGGTCATCCAGGTGCTCTTAACTGGGAGCACGGATATCATGATAGTTTTTAAACACTCTGCAGAGGTTGTACCACTTTACGCACAAGTTTGTTATTTTGTCACTCATTTCTGACTAAAGAAACCTCCCTTATGACAATTACACTTCCTTAGGTGTATGGCCAAGAGATCACAAAATAGCCTTTACAAAGGGATTACCAGCATATTCAGACCCACCGAGGTTCCACCGGTGGTGATGCCTCCAACTGAGCACATCCAACCAAGGGCCCCCTCTTGTGCTGTTCGGATCCCAGGGCCGTCCCGCCACTATTGCAAACCCAACCGACTCCCATTCCCTGCTCCCCCAAATGATCCGAAAAATGCTGACAATACACCTAATTAATTGGCTAAGCCACACTCATACTTGGCCTTGTGGTGGCACTATTATCCTAGCTTATTCTGACATGAAATGGTCCTTAGATCCAAGGCAAGCAAACCACCATATCATCCAACCCAAGCCACAAACCATGCTTGCTTAGATCTCTCAAGTCCCATATTACCGATTAATCATGTTTATCAATTCATATCATCCATAATTTCATTAATTCATAGTTAAGCCATTTGGTTGTTTTCCCATACCAATTAATTAGAGCGAAGCAAAAAGGTAAAAATACCCTTCCCGACTCTCTACAATGTATTCCAAGTGACAAGGATGGTTAAACAAGACTAGTAAACACCTACCATGGGTTTCCCGTCAATTTGACACAAGCATGTAGTTTTGTAAACAAACAATTTAAAAACATGATCAAAATTGTCAAGGACACTTGCCTTGATCTTTAGGTTGGTTTGGATCGAAAGCTTCGGAATTCTGGTGCTGGAGGTCCTCGACAGCACCCTCTTGAACAACACCTTCTATTCCGCGCAATAAGCATACAAAGCATACATTACAATCAATAAATGCCCATATATTACTCAATATGTCATGACATGCATGAATAATGCAATTATGGGGTAATGCATGTTATTTGGTTGATATGATTGCTCACTAACTAGTTACGATTAAGTATTACATGTTAGCACAAGTTTCAAGTCATTTCGGAGGATATTAAAGAAGTTCCAGGAATTTTCAGAACAGGAAGACCGGACTAGTCTGCAGTGAGACCGGACATGTTTGCTCTGGACCAGAGAGTTGATCGTACTAGTCCGCACTGGACCGGACAAGTCCGCTATGGCTAAGGTTTTGGCGAATTTTCAACTAGAGCATAGTTAAAGTTGATATGGAACCATAATTTACATAGAAAAGATGCATCTCAGATAATTACCGTGAATCCTAGGGTTCAAAGGTTGAGGATTTGGTGGAACTCAAGATCTTGATGTCTAGATCCAAAGAAGATGAAGAACATGATGAAGGGAAACGTTAACGACGAAGTGTCGATGAAAACCGCAGCAGCGACGATGATCTTGATCCTCCTCCTTCTTCTCCCTGCGGTGGAGGCTCCTTGATGGTGGCTCTCTCGAACTAGGGTTAGGGATTTTCTTCAATTGAGGCAAAGAGATGAAAGGGTGGGTGTTGGGGTGTATATATAGGGTGGAGATGATAGGGTTTGGGTGGAATTCGAGTTTAAGGCTGTGGAGGCCTAGTAGGGGTCACACATGGGCTCCACAGAGTTTAGGCACAACGTTCTTGGGCCCAAAAAGGTAAATTACCCAATTAGACGTCATGGAGGAAAAATAGAATTCGAGTCAAAACTCACCAGACCGGACTAGTCCATATCATTAACGGAAAAGTCCGGAAAAACATTAGAGAGTTGAACAGACTAGTCCGGGGCACAGTCCAGACAATTCCGCCCTACCCAGGTAGAACAACAAAGAGTTAGACGGACTAGTCCAGGGTACAAATCTAGACAAGTCTGTACTAAGCCAGGTTTTTATTTGCTGTTTTGCTTCTAATTCATTTTAAACTTGTTCCTTTTTTGTGTTTCTTAATGTTAAACATGTATAATAAGGTATGAAATGCATGATGGATGAAAATGAGGGTGTTACAAACCTAACCCCTTAAAATGAATCACGCCCTCGAGATTCGATGCAGAAGGGAAGCGATAGGGAAATTCTTTCTTGAGTTCACTCTTCCAGCTCCCAAGTCACTTCTGATTCTGCATGATGCTTCTATTGTACCTTGCACCATCAAATCACCTTGTTCCTTGTGACTCTCTCCCTTGTTTCCAAGATTTTGACCGGTTGCTTGGCATAAGTCAAATCTGCCTCTAATTCCAATTCTTCCTTAGTCACTTGTTCTTCCGGTACCCTTAAACACTTATTGAGTTGAGAAACATGAAACACATCATGAACATCGGAAAGATGTGCTGGCATCTCCAACTTATATGCCACTTCTCTACGTTTGCCCAAAATCTTGAATGGTCTGATATAGCTAGGTGCCAACTTGCCTCTGACGTAAAATCGCTTATGACCTCGCATAGGTGACACTTTGAGATATACGAAGTCTCCCACTTCAAAGATTAAGTTTCTTCGCCTATTATCCACATAGCATTTTGTCTTGATTGGGCAGCCCTCAAATTCTCACAGATTGTTTGAACCTATTTTCAGCTTCTTGCAACACATCAGGCTCAAATACTTGGTTCTCTCCTGCCTCATTCCAAAATAAGGGTGTCCTACACTTCCTTCCATATAGTGCTTCATATGGCGACATCTTCAAACTTGCTTGGTAACTGTTATTGTAGGAAAATCAGCATATGCCAAAATTTTGTCCCAGCTGCATCCATGCTTCAAAGCACAAGCTCTCAACATATCTCCCAATATTTCATTTGTCCTCTTGGTTTGTCCATCGGTTTGTGGATGATATGCTGAGCTGAAATTCAACTTAGTACCCATAGCTTCGTGCAGTTTCTCCCAGAACCTAGAGGTGAATTGAGAGCCTCAGTCCGAGACTATTTTCTTCGAAACTCCATGTCAGCACACAATATTCTTCATATACAGTTCTGCTAGCTTCGTGGTGGTATAGGTTGTCCTGACGGCAATGAAATGAGCTAATTTCGTATACCGATCCACAATCACCCATATCGAGTCATAACTAGACTGGGTCCATGGTAATATAACTATGAAGTCCATACCGATTCCTTCCCACTTCCACTCCGGAATCTTCAATGGCTGCAATAATCAAGCTGGCCTTTGATGTTCAGCCTTGACTCGTTGGCATGCATCACACAAAGCAACATATTCAGCTATGTCCTTTTTTCATCCTATCCCACCAATAGAAAGTTTTCAAGTTCCTATACATCTTTGTACAACCGGGATGAATTGAGTTAGGAGAGTCATGTGCCTCCTTCAATATCGTCTTGCGGAGATGCTTCACATTAGGCACGACAATTCTTTTCCCAAGTCATAGAGTGCCATGGTCATCCTCATCAAATCTGAATTCTCTCCCTTCTTGGGTCCTTTCCTTGATTTCTTGGATTTCCTCATCCTTTGTTTGACCTTCTCGAATTTCTTGTTCCAAGGTCGGATTTAACTCCATTATTCCCATATCATTCACAAATCCAAGGTTCAACTGTTCAAACTCCTTGCATAGCTCGGATGGCAATTCATGAACTGTGAGTTGGTGGCTTACTCATTTCCGACTTAAAGCATCAACCACTACATTAGCCCTCCCCGGGTGATAGTTGATTCCCACATCATAATCCTTGGTGAGCTCCAACCATCTTCTTTGCCTCAAATTCAGGTCCGTTTGTGAGAATATGTACTTGAGATTCTTGTGATCCATACAAATCTCATACCTATGACCAAGAATGTAGTGTCTCTAAATTTTCAAGGCATGCAGTACGGCTGCAAGTTCAAGATCATGTGTTGGATAATTCTGCTCATGTTTCTTCAATTGCCTCGATGCATAAGCTAACACTTGACCTTCTTGCATGTGCACACATCCAAGTCCTTGTCTTGATGTGTCGCAATAAATATCAAATCTTTTACTCACATCGGGCAAAACCAAGGCTGGTGCGGTGGTTAACCTCTTCTTTAACACCTCAAAGTTGCTTTGACACGCTTGAGTCCATTAGAAAGATTTTCCCTTCATCAAAAACTCAGTCATGGGCTTCACTATCTTGGAAAAGTCCTTGATGAACCGACGGTAATATCAAGGTATTCCTAGAAAACTCCAGATTTCCTTCACATTCTGTGGCGGCTCCCACTTTGGCACACCCCTCACTTTTCTTGGGTCAACCGATACTTCTCCTCTAAAGATTATATGTCCCAAAAATGACACTTCTCTTAACCAAAATTGGCACTAGCTGAATTTGGCATATAATTGGTGTTCCCTCAATTTCTGCAATGTGAGTCTCAAATGCTCCTCATGCTTCTCCTCGCTTCTTGAGTAGATCATAATGTCATCAATGAACACCACAACGAATTTATCCATGTACTCCCTGAAAAATTTATTCATGAGGTACATAAAGTATGCCGGTGCATTTGTCAATCCAAAAGACATAATGCTGTACTCATAAGATCCATACCGTGTCGGAAAAGTTGTCTTGGGTATATCCGATGGTCTAATCTTCATTTGAAAGTAACCTGACCACAAGTCGATATTGGAGAAAACACAGGCGCCCTTCATTTGATCAAACAAATTCTCTATACAGGGCAACGTATATTTGTTCTTGATCATCACCTCGTTAAGGGCCTAGTAATCTACAAACATCCTTTGTGATCCATCCTTCTTATCCACGAAAAAGCACTGGTGCTCCCCAAGGCGAAGATCTTGGGTGGATAAAACCCTTCTCTAGCTGCTCTTGAATTTGTTTCTTGAGCTCCGCTAACTCCATAGGAGGCATCCTATATGGCCTCTTAGATATAGGTGCAATTTCAGATATTAATTCAATAACAATCTTTATGTCACGATCAGATGGCATACCTAGCAATTCATCCGGAAACACATCCAAAAATCCGCACACCACCGGAATCTCCTCAGTTGCGGCACCGTCCATTTGATTCAGCTCCACCTGCTTTGGTGCATGTTGAGATGCTTCAAATTCTATGTTGACCCCTTTCGAATGCTTCAGCTCATCCGGAAACACATCCGAAAATTCGCACACCACCGAAATCTCCTCAGTTGCGGCACCGCCCATTTGATTCAGCTCCACCTGCTTTGGTGCGTGTTGAGATGCTTCAAATTCTATGTTGACCCCTTCCTCATTTGTCAACTTCACCGTCTTTGTGGCACATTGAATTATCCCATCGTGCTTCCTTAACCAGTCTATTACCAAGTACTATATCCAGCTCACGTGATTCCAAAACAGGTTGGCAAAAAAGTCTACTCCCCTTATATTAAGGCTTACTTTTGGACATATTATATTCATCCTCATCTCCCCTCCGGGAGATTTAACCAACAAGGTATACTTAATATGAGATATGGGCAAACTATACTTGGCAACATACTTTGATGCAATGAATGAATGCGATGCTCCATAATAAAATAACATAGTCGACTGGTTGGAGTTTGCGAGAAACATACCAATCACCACATCATCCGCTTGTTGCACTTCCTCCGTAGAGACATGGTTCACCTTGCCATGAACAAAATTCTGCGGTCCATGGTTGCCTTGTGGTGCTCCTCCATTTGGTGTTGGGTTTCTGTCTTGGGGCATTGTTCGCTTGACCAAGGCCTAACTTAGGGCATTGAGATGCGAAGTGTCCCACCTCACCACAAGTATAGCACGACCTTGTTGCACGAGAGTTGTTCGGGCGAGCTTGGTGTTAAGCATTAGCAGGAAACTTGGCGCGAGGCGCATGAGGCGTTGGTGGGCAAGGAGCTTGCATAGCGGGGCGTTGCTACATGGGCTGAGCTGGGCGCGGTGGAATAGCAGCGCGACATACAGGAGCAGAGGGGTTGTAGTATGGCGCATTTGGTGGTGCAAAGCGGGGGCGAATACTAATTCCTCGTGGCTTCCCTTGATATGGTTCCTTCCTCTTATTATCTTGCTCCATCTCGCGAACCTTGTTCTCAACCACAATAGCTTTGTCCACAAGCTTCTGGAAATTTGCATAGTCACAATTAAGCAATTGGACTTGAATCTCATTGATTAGGCCTCTCATGAATAAATATTGCTTGCGGCTTTCCCGGTTGACATCCTCTGGAGCATACCTTGAGAGTTGAGTGAATTTATTGAGATAATCACTCACACTCGACCTTCCTTGCCTTATGTTCTCAAATTCTTGCCTCTTCAAGATCATGACACCCTCAGGAACAAAATGATAACAAAAGCTCTCATTGAATTCAACCCAAGTGATTCTCTCTCGATTAGAACGGGCATTGCATAGCGAGTCCCACCAATCCGTAGCTGCTCCAACTAGTTGATGGGAAGCAAAAAGGACCTTCTCCCTATCATTGCACTGGACAATAGCAAGCTTCTTCTCCACAGATTTTAGCCAATCATCAGCTTCCATAGGATCATTGGCTTGAGCAAAGGTGGGCGGCTTGGTCCTCATGAATTCTCCCAAATGGTTATGAGGTGGCGGGGGGTGGCGGTGGTGGAGGCATATGGGGCTGATTCTTGTTATTGGCCTGCAGTTGTCCCAAAGTTTGCATCACGGTCTGCATAAGCTGATTTTGCATAGCCAACAACTGCTCAAGGTTGCTAGCCCCTGGTCCAAGTCCATTGTTGTTTTGAGGTGCTCCATTGTTCTCCTCATCCTCATTGGCATTCCTTTGGTTGCGAGTCCTCGACATCTGAAGAAAGAGCAAGAGATAGAAGAATTTAGAAAACGTACCCAACTATATGCATCAAGGGATAAGAAACAAAGCAACTACCTATAAAAGCCTATATGGATGTGGCAAGCGCTAAAGCATCCCACAATCCTCTACTAAGCACACAAGCATACAAGCAAACATTACACAACAATCAGCACACCAACAAACAAAAATGATCCCTGATTATTTCTATGTGCTCTAAAGTGTCCATTCTATCTAGGCTGCATCCTATGGTCACCCTGTGGCTCTAATACCAATTTGTGACACCCGGTTCTGAAAATGAACCAAGTGAACGCATATGTGTGTCCAGGACGTTGATCACACGTACACGAGTGCACCACAAACAATATACAAAAAATTACCACAACACAAAATTATTAAACAAGTACTTTTATTACAATATTCAAATAATCCTCAAATTATAGACTCTAATGATCATTATTGATAAATCTGAAACTAATGCAGCGGAAATATTCTAAACTGAGCAAACTAAGCATAAGGGATAGCGCGGCTCCAAGCAATACCACAGGCAAGTCGACGGCAGCACACAACTTAGTACTCTGCATTATCCTCATGGTACTCCCAAGCATCACTTGAAACTGTTGGTGGGGGAATTGCAAGGGTGAGCATATGTCGTACTCAGCAAGTGTGGGAAAATAATGACATGTAGCTTAAACAAGGAATGATAATAAATAATGGCTATTTGCTAAAAAGTACATTTAAAACATATGAAAAGCATCCTACAATGTCTATGCGAACTAATCCCATCATATCCCAAACAAACATAATATTTCATATCCATTATTCATTAACCATCCATATGCCATATTTTTACCATCATCATTAACCATGTCCATTTATCACCATTCAATCCATAACCACAACCATACCATCCCAAATTCAAAGTTCCCTCTAATCATGTAGGTCATCCAGGAGCTCTTAACCAGGAGCACGACAATCGTGATAGTTTTTAAAAACTCTGTAGAGGGTGTACCGCTTTATCCACAGGTTTGTGATTTCGTCACCCGTCAGCGACTAAAGAAACCTCCTTTATGCCAATTACACTTCCTTAGGTGTATGGCCAAGAGATCACCAAATAGCCTACTGAGCACATCCAACCAAGGGCCACCTATTGTGCTGTTCGGATTCCAGGGCAGTTCCGCCACTATTGCAAATCCAACCGACTCCAATTCTACACTCACCCAAATGATCCGAACAATGCTAGCAATAAACCTAATTAATCGGCTAAGCCGCACCCATACTTGGTCTTGTGGTGGCACTGTTGTCCTTGCTTATTCTCGCATGAACCGGTCCATAGATTCAAGGCAAGCAAACAACCATATCATCCCACCCAATCCACAAACCATGCTTGCTTAGATCTCCCAAGTCCCATATTACCAATTAATTATGTTCATCAATTCACATCATCCATAATTTCATTAGTTCATAGTTAAGCCATTTGGTTCTTTTCCCATCCCAATTAATTAGAGCGAAACAAAAAAGGTAAAAATACCCTTCGCGACTCTCTACACAATGTATTCCAAGCGACAAGGATGGTTAAACAAGACTAGTAAACACCTATCTTGGGTTTCCCGTCAATTTGATACAAGCATGCAGTTTTGTAACCAAAACATTTAAAAATTGGATCAAAATGGTCAAGGACACTTGCCTTGCTCTTGAGGTAGGTTAGAATCAAAATCTTCGAAATTCTGGTGTTGGAGGTCCTCGACAGCACCCTCTAGAGCAACATCTTCTATTCCGCGCAATAAGCATACAAAACAAACATTACAATCATAAATGCTCATATATTACTCAATATGTCATGACATGCATGAATAATGCAATTATGGGGTAATGCATGTTATTAAGGTTATATGATTGCTTACTAACTACTTACAATTAAGGATTACATATTAGAACAAGTTTCAATTCATTTTCGAGCATATTAAAGAAGTTTTAGGAATTTTTAGAACAGGAAAATCGGACTAGTCCGCAGTGAGGTCAGACATGTCCGCTCTAGGCCAGAGAATTGATCATACTAGTCTGCACTGGATTGGACAAGTCCGCTATGGCTAGTGTTTTGACGAATTTTCAACAAGAGCGTAGTTAAAGTTAATATGGAACCATAATTTACGTAGGAAAGATGCATCTAAGATAATTATCGTGAATCCTAGGGTTCAAGTTGAGGATTCGATGGAACTCAAGATCTTGATGTCTAGATCCAAAGAAGATGAAGAACTTGATGGAGGGAAATGTTGACGACGAGTGTTGACGAAGATCACAGCAGCGACAACAATCTTGATCCTCCTTCTTCTTCTCCCTACGGTGGAGCCTCCTTGATGGCGGCTCTCTCAAACTAGGGTTAGGGGTTTTCTTCAATTGTGGCAAAGAGATGAAAGGGTGGATGTTGGGGTGTTTATATAGGGTGGAGATGGTAGGGTTTGGGTGGAATTCGAGTTTAAGGCGGTGAAGGCCTAGTAGGGGTCCCACATGGGCTCCACAGGGGTTAGACACAATGTTCTTAAGCCCAAAAAGGTAAATTACCAATAACATGTCGTGGACGAAAAATAGAATCTGAGTCGAAACTCACCGGAGTGGACTAGTCCATAGCATTAACGGAAAAGTCCGGAAAAACATTCGAGAGTTGAACGACTAGTCCGGGGCACGGTCCGGACAAGTCCACCCTACCCAGGGAGAATAAAAGAGAGTTAGACAGACTAGTTCGTGGTACAAATGCAGACAAGTCCGTATTGAGCCAGGTTTTTATTTGCTGTTTTGCTTCTAATTCATTTTAAACTTGTTCTTTTTTTTGTGTTGTGTTAAACATGTATAATAAGGTATGCAATGCATGATTTATGAAATGAGGGTGTTACATTGGTGTTAAAAATGAATGAAGTTTCATCTTGCTCCTCCATCGGGCCATCATCTTGAGCATTCCTCCACCTTGATTTCAAAATGAGATCGGTGAAGGGATATGCTCTCGAATCTTCCCGATGGTGCCTTGAGCTTGATGAGGCTTACACTCTTCTTTGCCAAACAATCTCTTCACAAATTTTGTCGTGGCTGCAATTTAATCAAGAACAAGTGAAAAAACTCGAAAACGGGTTACATTAGCCCAAAAGCAAATTGAACCCTTTGTGAAATTGTTTTGTCCAACTTGAAACAACTTAAAAATGCAATGAGGATTTAATGGAATCATTTTGGTTTGAATTAAGAAATCTAATTCAAGTGGTTATGCCCAAAGTTAATATTCAAATAAATTTATTTCCTAATTCAAAGTTTTAGTCTTCTGATGGTTGGAAATTTTACTTTCCAACACAAAAGTGTGAAAATTCAAACATGCCAAATGCAGATGCAAGGATTGATGATGAATTTAAATATGCAATTGGGAAATCAAATGTAACTACCAATTGACCTATTGGCAAGGACTCACCGAATTTTTGAAGTCTAATGAGCGGGACTTACCTCCGTCCTTTTTAGCATAATGATGTGTTGTCCATACCCGTTGATGAAGGCTTGGATGACTTCTCTTGATTGACATGCCAATCTTCATTTGGCATGTCATTTAGACAAGTGGGCCACGCAGTGGCCCCGACCTCTTCGTCGCCTTGATGGAGACTTGTTGATGTTGCAATGATTTTTCTTGAAGATAATATTATATGACTTGGTGAGGCTTGTCCTTATTCTGCCATTCTTTTGGTAGCTTAGTGAACTTGGGCCATTTGAATGGTCTTTGCTTCTCCATCTTCTTAGAATGTCACCGTGGATGACATGATGGAGTCTCCTCATTCCTTTTAAAGGCAATGTTGTTTTGCCTAAGGTTGCACGAGCTTGGTCAAAGTTTTATGGTCCAACAAGTGATTGTGGAACCCTTGCATCTTGAATGCTCTTCAAAGTGTCTTGTCCGTGGCTAAATCCTTCATGTTGTCATTGATTTCTCCATGGCCATGGACAAGATAGCTTAAAGTAGGCTAGTTGAAGTTGAATTCGTTGGAATTCAAATTATCATAGCCTCCTTGATTGTCTTGATTTCACTTTTGACCTCCTTGTTGGTGGTGGCCTTTGGAGTTGTTTGGAAATGAAGGATCCTCATGGGTCTTATGGAAATAGACCCCCATGTTTCCCATGTTGACCTGGATTTCACAAATCATGTGAATATCCATGGCTTGGATCATCCAAACACTTCTCCATTAGCTTTATCTTCTTGCTTTTTTAAGATGAGGTCCTAGTTCTGTGGCTAGCATGCCCACCTTGTGAATGGTGTGCATTCCACAGTAATCGATCTGGAACATTCATTGATCAACCCCTTGATGGTGACCATCTTCTCAATCAAATCTTCATCTTTCTCATGATGAATGAGAAGAGGTCACCTGGAACTTCAGCATGAATTTGACCACGGGTCAATCAAGTCAATTTGTTGTAGGAGAGTTGGATGATGAGCCAACCTTCCACCCCATGGTGGAGGAAATCCAAGATATAATCTTGGAGCCTCACCCAAGCTTTTGGGATAGATGCCTTTGGCTCCTGCTAGACTAGAGAATCCTCCTGTTGTGGGCAACATTGTTGCCCAACAGGAAGAATTTGTTGAGGAACGCCTTGAAAGTTCTAGTAGAGTTAAGCTCTTGCATCCTTTTTGGTTTTCCCAAAGAATGGGCTAGCCAAACACTATCCTGTTTTCACACAACGGAGATAACAATGCAAGGGTAATCCTGTATAATAACTACTAGTACCTATAGCTTAATCGTAAGTGATAGCTATCATTCACTTCCTTTGTGTTCCTGACAACGGCGCTAGAAATACTTGTTGGTATTTCTTAACACCACAGGTCATTTCCAGTGAGAGTTGAGATCCGCAAGCGCACAAAAGATATTGTTTTAGCATTTCACCCAAGAGTGTTCCCAAGGCTATCGTATTTATCCCAAAGGAAGGCAATAATGTAAAGTAAACATTATTCTTATAATGAAGACATAGGATATTACAGATTTATCAGAACTGGGTTAATATTTGATAATAGGGGTAGTGTAACACACACCTAAGCAATCTACTCTAAGGGTAATGATGTCCTAGTGATGATCAAGTTAGAGATGAAGCTACTCCTACTGTACTGTAATTACTCATTTACATAGCCCGTTAGTGTACGCATGAGTATGCTAAAGATGAATACTAGGGCTTAGTGATGAAATATATCGGGCACAAGTTTACCCCCGAAAACATCAGGATAATTCCCGTCTCGAGCCTATGGCACAGCCAAACGTGGGGGATTACAAAGGATGGACATAGCTGTGACCACATGTCGCCTACCCCTACAACCCACGGGTCTACAAGACATCCAAATCTAAAATATCTAAGCACCACACTTACATTTTAAGTAAATACCTTAGGAGCATTATTACTAGATCATAATAACATCTACACCTAGCACAAGCATGGACTCCACAATCAAACAAGAAATGCTTTGTCTAAGTATATGAATAAATAAAGACTAATAATAATATTATTATAAAGCATAAAGTCAAAAAATAAAGAAGAGATACATGAGCCATACCTTTCCCCATTTGGACATGGGATTAGAGGCTCCCTTCTATAGCTTAACCTCCACTAAGGAAGTAGGAGAACTAGTGTATACAAGAGAGAAAGATTGAGCGGTGTGTGAAGTGACGTGAGGCCTCTCCCCCCTATTTATACAAGGGCTGGAGGTGGTTCCCGCCACCAAAAGCGTGTGAATCATTCACCATCATTATCAACTCACTGCAGGAAGTTGACAAGTGGAAGCTGATCGCGTTTGGTGCTCTTACCAAGTCGGCCGAGCCCCTAGGTCGGCCGACCTAGTTAGGGTACCAATTGTGGTGTGCTTCCTCTAGGTGGCTGATAGGTGGGTCCTCTCACCATTTTGGTGGGCTACATTGTTTGAAGCCCTCAGATACTCATGTAGGTGGGCCATTTGATCCATGTGATGCCACATGTCAGCGTCTAACTGGCTAGGAAGGTATTCTAGTATTCCTCCTTTGGTTTCACTTCAATTCTATATAAAATACCTGCATGCACCATTTTATGCAAGTACAAGTGGAACTAGACTATTTCTAAAAGCAATGTGTGTAAGAAATGTCTACTCCTTCACATAATTGAGATATACCACCAGTCGAAATTTGTAGTTAACGAGTGTCAACACCCCCAACACACACCCCCGGCGCCAGACGCCCCAACGTTACCCAGCGCCTGACGCCCCTGGCGCCCCGGGCGCCCGCCGCCTCCCAAGCCGACTCCTCCCAAGTCACCGTGTCCGGTGGTTTTGATCCTCTCCTCTCCCTATAGCTAGTGAATCGATGTGAATTGGATGTGAAGTGTTTAGCTAGGTTCAAATTGGATGTGAAATGCATGTGAATCGATGTGAATTATTTAGCTAGGTTCAAATTGGATATGAATTTAGATGAATCTGAAATGATGAATGATTTTAGATGAATTTAGGTTTGAATTTGAGATGAATTAAATACGCTAGTTAGGTTTATGTTAATTGGAATTGAATTGGATATGCTAATTAGGTTAATGTTAATTGGTTAGATTAGTTTAGTTGTTTAAATTTTGCTAATTTGTATATGTTAATTAGTTTATGGTAATTATTTTACATTCATTACATGAGTAATTGTTTTATGTTACGTGATGTTAATTAGTTTAATTGTTGTTAAGTAGTTAAACTGTGTTGTTTATTTATTTATGTTAATTACATGATTAATTTAATGCTTACTTGAGTAATTGTTTAGTTTTTATTGTATTGATTAGGTTTCATTAGTATTGAGTAATTTTGATTGACGGGGCAGTTTTGTCTTTGACCCGCTTTACGACTGATAACCCTAAAGCCGTCATGAGTTAATGGCCCAACCCAGTTCCCTGTCCCTCTCGTTCTTTGCTCCTCTCTCTCTTTCTTTCCTATCTCTCGTAAATGACTCAAATGAGAGATTAATGTAACCTATACAATATGTGTCAACCATTTCAAACCGGTCCATCTCACATGCGTTATGCATGTGAGGCGTGTAGGTTTGGAATTGTCTTTTTTTGGACAGCCTGGGAGTGACTGAGGGGGCGTGCTTATGATGAGATGTGGGTCTAGATCCGGACGAGATTTCGATGGCGTAACCCTAATGTTCTACGCTGCATCATTTTTGTGTGTGCAATTGGAGAACAATGTGGTTATGCTGCCAAAATTTTGTCTAAATCCAAAACTCGCTTCTCGTCATAAGCCCATTCCTCTCGGTCACTCTTGGATGGGTTTAGGACCTATCATTTCCAATTGATGTAGAGACATGGCATTAAACAATGTATATAGTCAAAAATTTCTCTGATTTTAAACTTTAGAGTTAAACATGGGTGAAGACCGCAGTTGGATGTATACTAGTTGGAACAACGAAGGTGGTAGTCACTCGGATGCGTGGTTTGCCAAGACTGATGATTTTATCAATCGAGCATTTTTGTTGTCAATGATCAAAAAGGTGTAGTGCCCATGTACGAAATGTCGGAATACAAATTTTTTGGACAAAGTGACAGTATCGATACACTTGTGTCAAAACGGTTACATGCCACATTATGAGGTGTGGAGATTCCACGGCGAGCGTACTTCTTGAATCGGAGAAGAAGTGGATGAGGATGATGATAGCACGAGTGCTGATAGGATGGATGATATGCTAGAAGCGATAAAATAGAGGATCCTCATACAATGGAGGCAGACACATTCTTCACGCTTCTCCATGCTTCAGAATGGCCATTACATGAACACACGGATGTGATCCTCCTTGCTTTCATAACCAGACTTATGGCAATTAGGTCTAGGTACTTCTTCTCATAGCTGCTACAACAATCTTGTTAAATTGATCAGCCATATCCTTCCACAACCTCATCAGTCAAAGAAGTTGATATATGGTCTCAGTATGAAATATGAGAATATTGATGTGTTGCAGGGTTGATCCGATGCATACCAAGCCTTTTGTAGGTACCGGGCTCGCAATGAGTTCAGCACTATCTCCAGCAAAGCTCGGGAGTGCAGAGGGGTCGAGGGAAACACAACTACAGCCAAGATGACTCCTTGCATTTATCTAAATGCATGGTAAGTACATCTAACTTGTTTTTATATATTTATAATATACTGTTCGTACTAACACATATTGGCATGAGCGTGAGACGAGGGTGGAATCGACCCCTACTCTGGTTTGGAAGAGAGGTCACCAGGACCCTTCTCAGTCTAAGCAGTGCAGGCAGGTTGCATCTGAGCATCTGATAAGTTTAAAAATCATTCAAATTAATTCTAATTATATCAATTGTTGAACTTACACAGTTTCCTTGTTTTTCAGTCTAAGTAGAGGGAGGAGGCCTGGAGGATACATGACAAAGATTTTGATTGGGAACATGAGCCAATCGATCGTCAAGCCGCATATGCAAGCGGAGGCGGCAAAACCCACGAAAGGTGAGTTGTTACTTTATCTTATTATTTTGAATTTAAAATATTTCAATTTGACTTTACTCATTCTTTTCTGTAGGCTCGCCATATTCGACGGAGTTGTCGACATGAGGGTGATGCGAACTTTGAGAGGCAGCTCCACGCAGGCTTCATCGATGGGCACGTCGATTCGCCGTGTTTCACACAAGGACATAGAGGTGCAGGCCCTCATACAAAGCTTTAAAGAGATTTTGTGCACCATCGCGATGGAAGCCGCACTGTCGTACCAGGCTGCCTGCATGGCGCAGATGCGGGAGGTGATAGAGGTAAGAAATAAAAACTAAAGTAATTTAAATTCATCGAATGCTTAATAATATGTAACCTCTAATGTTCACAATGACATACCCTACCTCGACAGCAGGGGCAGATCCAGCTACCACCACTGCCACCGCCACCAGTGCAGCCACAACCGCCAGTGCAGACCACACCAAACGCGCTTTCTCCGGTAGTTCAAGTAACCAAAACCATACTTATTCTAGTCTTACTTCATCAAACATAGCCAAATCTAACTCAACTCAGCTATTCCAGTTTTACTTCATCTAACATAGCCAAATATAACTCAACTTAGCTAAATTAAGCTAAATATGATCAATTCTAGTAAAAGCGAAGTTTCAAACAAATAAACATGTCTAACTATTTACATGTATTGCAGGGATCGATGATAGAGGCTCAAACTCCATCGCCGTCACTACCGGCACCTCGAGTGACGCATGGCGACGACGTCTACAGTCTCAGCGGTAGTAGAGGGGTTAGTATATAGCCCTCTTGTTCGATTTATGTCATTCTCATGTGATGTGATATTTGTGATGTATATGAAGTTTGTGACGTGATGTGATGCTGTTGTGTATCTATTTATGTTGTTTGTGCTGTTCTGTGTTTCTGGCCATCGCACTGAGTAGTTTTTCTATTTTTTTTAAAAAATAAATAAATCTATTTACAACGGTTTTTATACAGTACCGTCATAAATTAGGTATCTACAATCTGCGACGGCTGACTTGGCCATTGCAAATAAACCATTATAATTTACGTCAGCCACAAAAATCGTCACAAATAAGTGTACATATTATGACGACCCTATTAGTTGTCTTAAATAAGGAGGCCCAGCCTACCACGGGGCCCAGACCCTTATTTATGACGGATGAGGGCCACCGTCATAAATCACTTTATTTGTGACGGTGACCGTCATAAATAATCTTTTTTAAGACAAAAAATTGCGATTGCCATAAATCCTCACAAATAAGGAAAATAGTCGTAAATAGCTTATTTACAACGGTTTCACTTATTTGCGATTGTGGGCCATGACTGTCGCAAATAAGGGCGGGGGACTGGCAGATAGACTAGGTCCGTTTATTTGCGACGGCTACGAAGGGTGTCGCAATTAAAGGCCTAATTTGTGATGGCCTTCCCTGGCTGTCGCAAACTATTATGGTTAATTTTCGAAGGCCAGAGCAGTCGTCGCAAATAATAGAAGTCTTATTTTGATGGTACTGTATAAAAGTTGTTGCAAATAAGCTTTCTTAATTTAAAAAAAAAAACAGAAAATGCGGCCCGGCTTTATGGCCATAAACACAACTAATACTAAGCATATAAATTTCATGTAAACATAAACATAAGGCATAAAGACTAAATCTAACATGAATTAAAATTAATCATATCAAATTCATGTAAACGTAAACAATATAAGCATGTCAACTAAACTTAAACATAAAAAGCACATATATCAACTAAAATTATGCAATTAAAAAATGACCATAATTCAACCCTAAACTCTATGCACGATTCATTAATTCAACAATTCTTAGCATAATTCATCATCGATTTAACAATTCTAAGCATAATTCATCATCGATTAATAAATGCTAAGCATCATCCCTAAATCATCAATTCTACGCATCATCAGTTCATCAGAATTCATCACAATTCACAAACCATCATTAATTCATCACAATTCATCATCAATTCATAAGAAATTAACCTTTAGGGTCGGTTGGCGCGTCAAGGATGCGCCGGGAGGCTTGGGGAGGCACCCAAGTCAGGCAGCGAGTGCTGCCGATGGGGAGGCGGCCGATGGGGCATCGTTGAGGCGCCCGAGCTACGCAACCAGTGCTGCTCAAGGAGGCCGCCATAAGGGCGACGGGCGGCAACCAAAGGCGGCGACCGAGTGCCCGATGGAGCGACGTGTAGCCGCCTGACGGGGGTTGCGAGGAGGTGGTGGGAGTGCGGTGGCAGCAGAGGGAGCGAGAGGCGGAGGTGTGAAGTGAGGCGGTGCCAGCGTCGGTCAAAATGGGACTCGGGCCATATGGGCCCAGGTATATCCCGTGAAATTATGATGAACAATTAAATTACGACGATGCTAGGGTTCGCGGTCGCAATTTAAATTAATTTACAGCGGTTATAGGTTTGGTCGTCACATTGTAACCTTCTAATGCGACGGCCGCATTATCTACGATGACTTTTGGGCTAGCCGTAGCAAATTAACCTTCTATTTGCGACAGGCTTTTACCTTGCGACAGCCCAGTGCGGGCCGTTGCAAGTTAACCTATTTGCGACGGTCTGCCGTTGCAAATTTTTTTAGCCGTTGCAAATGATGATGTTTCCTGTAGTGACATAGAGGTGTAGGCCCTCCGACAAAGCTTTGAAGAGAAGCTTGCGCTGCAAGGGGAGGCACAAAGGATCGCGATGGAGGCCGCGATGTCGTATGCATGGCTCAGATGCGAGAGGCGATGGACGTAAGAAATAAAAACAAAAATAATTTAAATTCATCGCAGGCTTAATAATATATAACCTCTAATGTTTGCAATAACAGACCCTACCTCGACAGTGGGGGGTAGATCCAGCTACCGCCACTGCCACTGCCACTACAGGAAACGAGAATACTTACGTCAGCCATATTAACTTATGTCGGCCAGCCGACGAAAGTCATATAACTTACGTCGGTTAGTAGGAACCGACGTAAGTTACATTACTTTTGTCGGCGGCCGACGTAAGTTATATGTCTGACAGCAATAAACGAACACTTACGTCCGCCGGGACCTGCAACCGACGTAATTTAAGAGTAACTTACGTCGGCCTCCAGCATGGCCGACGTAAGTAAAAAAGGCCAACGTAATTAGATTAATTTAGCCGACGTAAGTTACATAATTTGACCTATACCCGCGCGCCTCTTCTTTTCCTTCCCCGCCGCTTCTTCTTTCCCCGCAGCCTCGCTCGACCCCGCCGCCTCACCCGACGCCGCCGCCGCCGTCCGCCGCCGCCCGCCACCGTCCAATGCCGCCGCCGCGACAAACCGCCTCCGGCCCAGCCCGCTGCCCATCCCGGTAAACAACTTACATCGGTTGCTGAATACCGACGTAATTAAGTAACTTACATCGGCGGCTGACATAAGTTATCTTAATTACGTGCAAACTGCTTGGTCGACTCGCAACCGAAGTAATTAAGTAACTTACGTCGGTTTAGGCCTTAATTATGTCGGCCCTGGCCTACGTAATTGATCGGGATTCCTGTAGTGTGCCGCCAGTGCAGCCACAACCGCTGGTGCATACCATGTCAGACACACCTTATCCAACAGTTCAAATAACCTAAACCGTACTTATTCTTGTCTTACTTCATCAAACATTGAGAAATCTAACTCAACATACCTAGATTAAGCTAAATATGATGAATTCTGCCTTATTTAATCAATCCTAGTAAAAATGAAGTTTCAAACTAATAAATATGTCTAACTACTTTCATGTATCGCAGGGATCGGCGAATGAGGCTCAAACTCCATCGCCGTCGCTACCGCCACCTCGAGTGGTGCGTGGCGATGACATCTACGGCTCCGAAGGTAGTATAGGGGCTAGTGCATAGCCCCTCTTGTTCAATTTATGTCGTTCTCATGTGACGCGACATTTGTGATGTATATGAAGTTTGTGACGTGATGTGATGTTGTTGTGTACCTATATATGTTGTTTGTGCTATTCTGTGTTTCTGGTCATCGCGCCAAGTAGTTTTCTCTGTTTTCTAAAAAAAAACCTTATTTACGATGGCTTTATACAGTACTGTTGTGAATTAGGCATCTTCAATTTGCGACGGCTGGCTCGACCGTCGCAAATAAACCATTGTAATTTACGACGGCCACAAAAACTGTCGCAAATAAGTGTCTATATTATGACAACCGCAGCAGTCATCTTAAATAAGGAGGTTCAGCCCACCCACGAGGCCTAGGCCCTTATTTACGACGGATACGGGACACCATTGTAAATCACTTTATTTACGACAGTGGTCGTCGTAAATAATCTTAATTACGACAAAAAATTGTTGACAGTCATAAACCGTCGCAAATAATAAAAACCGTCGTAAATAGCTTTTTACGATAGTTTATCACTTATTTGCGACAGTGACCCATGACCGTCGCAAATAAGGCCCAGAGCCAACCGGATAGGTCGGGCCGTTTCATTGCGACGGTTGCGAAGATCGTCGCAATTAAAGACCTAATTTTTTATGCCTTCCATGGCTGTCGCAAATGTTCTAGATAATTTACGATGGTCATAACAGCCGTCACAAGTAACAGAAGTCTTATTTGCGATGGTACTGTATAAAAGATGTCGCAAATAAGTATTTTCTAAAAAAATGTTGCCCGGTTCAATGGCTAGGAACACAACTAAACCTAAGCATATCAATTTCATGTAAATGTAAACATAAAGCATACCAACTAAAACAAAGCATGAATTAAAACTAATCATATCAATTTCATGTAAACGTAAACAATATAAGTATATCAACATAACAAGCATATATATCAATTAAAATATGTATTTAAAAATTGATCGTAATTCAACCCTAAACCCTATGCATAATTCATCAACTCTTAGCATAATTCATCATCGGTTCAACAATTCTAAGCACAATTCATCATTGATTAATCAATTCTAAGAATTATCCCTAAATCATCAATTCTACACATCATCAATTCATTAGAATTCATCACAATTTGCAATTCATCATCAATTCACGAGAAATTGACCTTTAGGGCTGGTTCACGCGTCTGGGAGGCATTGGGGGAGTGTCGTATGGCTCGGTGATGAGGACATCACAACAGCGGAGACGCACATTAAACTGCAAGGACCAATCACAAGAGCACGAGCACGGTTATTAAATCAGCAGGTGAATTCGTTCCTAACTTCTTTTGCATGTGATTTTGAGAATAGATTGCTATGTGATGATTTAATTGTTATTAGAAATAATGGAGAAGATCAACAAGTGAAGGAAAGAGGACTTGGGAGCATGGAGAACCAGCTGGGACGTCCATAAGTTGATGGAAACAGTTTACAACTCGAACTCGGGTTCAACTCAGAGTCCAGGAGCAGTCCACCTTAAAACGGACGCCAAGGATGCATACGGACTTCGTTTTTGACGTTCTACATATGCACGGAAACAGGAGAAGATAAGCTTTCCAATGGTTCTGGTCGCACCTCAAAATTCTTCTGAGTCATTGGGAATCGTCGAAACAAGTCAAGTCCAGATTTCTGTCCGGTGCTGCACCACCGAATCGGGCCTTTGGGCCTTGTATCCCGTAAGAGTCCATTAGGGACACATCTAATCGTGTTTTGGTCGAACCCTAGCCTATAAATACTGCAGCCTTCGGTCATGTTCGATGGGTTTTGATTATATCAATAATATCGCCGTTCTATGGTTTGTGAGACCCCAACATCGCGATTTCCGATCGTATCTTCGATGTTCTTGGTCGTGTTCTCGGTTGCACTTGTAGGGATTAGCCTTCTTGGCGAGGTCAAGCATCTGCAGCACGATTGATAACCAACGGAGCCGTGGTGTAGTGATTGCAGGGGTACTCGAACTGCTCGAGTGCCGTGGATCATCAACGTCGAGTTCTCCACCCCAATCGACATACCGTTCAGAAGATCGGGCCTAAATCTACTCATCACTCGGGGAGGCAGCGGGTGTTGCTCAGGGAGGCGGCCGATGGGGGCCACAAGAAGGCCACTGACGTGGGCGAGGGGGCGACAACTGATAATAGTGATCTGGCGCCCGACCGGAGCAACCGGGAGCCGCCCGACGGGGGCCACGAGGAGGTGGCGGGAGCGCGGCGGCAGCCGGAGCATGGAGGCGGGAGCGCATCAACGGCGACTGGAGCGCGGCTGCAGGAGCGTGAGGCGGTTGTGATGTCGATCGAAATGGGAGTCATGCCGCATGGGTCGGGGTATATGCCCTTAAATTGCAACGATGCTAGGGTTCACCGTCACAAATTATTTAATTTGCGACGATTATAGGTTCGACCTTTGCATGTTAACCTTTTTTTGTGATGGCTGCATTATATGTGACAGCTTTAGAGCTGGCCGTTGCAAATTAACCTTCTATTTTCGATGGGCTTTTACTTTGCGACGACCGAGTGCGAGCTGTCACAAGTTAACCTATTTGCGATGACCAGCCGTTGCAATTTTTTTTTAGCCGTCACAAATGATCGTATTTCCTGTAGTGACATAGAGGTGCAGGCCCTCCAACAAAGCTTTGAAGAGAAGCTTGCGAGGCAAGGGGAGGCGCACAGGATCATGATGGAGGCCTCGATGTCGTACCAAGCTGCCTGCGTGGCGCAGATGCGGGAGATGATGGAGGTAAGAAATAAAAACTAAAGTAAGTTAAATTCATCGCATGCTTAATAATATGTAACCTCTAATGTTTGCAATAACATGCCCTACCTCGACAACAAGGGGTAGATCCAGCTATCGCCACTGCCATCGGTGCAGCCACAGCCGCCGGTGCAGACCACACCAGACGCACCTTCTCTGGCGGTTCAGATAACCAAAATCGTACTTATTATAGTCTTACTTCATCAATCATAGCCAAATCTAACTCAACTTAGTTAAATTAAGCTAAATATGATCAAATCTAGCTTATTTAATCAATTCTAGTAAAAACAAAGTTTCAAACTAATAAACATATCTTACTACTTATATGTATTGCAAGGATCGGCGACAGAGGCTCAAACTCCGTCTCCGTCGCTACTGGTGCCCTGAGTGATGAGTGAAGGCAATGTCTACAGATCTGGAGATAGTAGCGAAGCTAGTGTATAGCCCCTCTTGTTCTATTTATGTTGTTCTCTTGTGATGCGACATTTGTGATGTATCTGAAGCTTGTGACATGATGTGATGTTGTATACCTATATATGCTGTCTGTGCCATTTTGTATTTCTGGCCATCACGCCAAGTAGTTTTCTCCATTTAAAAAAAATAAAAAACCTTATTTACGACGGTTTTTATACAATACCATCATACAATATGCATCTGCAATTTGCGACGGCTGACTTGGCCATCACAAATAAACCATTATAATTTATGACGACCACAAAAACCGTCACAAATAAGTGTCTATATTTTGACGACCCCAGTAGCCATCTTAAATAAGGAGGCCCAGCCCACCCATGGGCCCATGCACTTATTTACGAATTATGTGGGCCACCGTCTAAATCACTTTATTTGCAACAGTGGCCGTCGTAAATAGTTTTATTTACGACAAAAAATTCGTGATGGCCATAAACCATTGCAAATAAGGATAATCGTTGTTAATAGCTTATTTATGATGTTTTATCACATATTTGCGACGGCTACAATCGTCGCAATTCAACTGGATTCTTGTAGTGAAGTTTCTCCACAAGAAAATGGTTTTCTATCGTTGAGTTTATAAGGCTTCGGCACATAAGTTTTTAATCTACCTTTCACTAACTCCTGATAGTTTATCACATGCTATTTGATCCTTCAATTGGTAGCATGGTAGTCATTCTCTAATATATCTTATTTTCATTTGTTTTTGCTAATCAATAATGGAAAAATACTATGGAAAACCCTGTGTGTTCGATGACATTGATTTTCAGGTTTGGAAGTCTCGTATGGAGGCTTACATACAAGTAGAAGGCTTCACTATCTTAAAGATGGTCCTCATGTAATTCAACATGCCACCATATGACAAGTCATGACTGCAAACATGAAAGACATCGATAACAACAAGGCACGGAACCAAATCATTCAAGGACTGATCCAAGGCGATTTCGATTGTGTTGCACAACTGAGTGCAATGTTTGATGTGTGGAAAGCTCTATGCTACCACCATGAAGGTTGCAACACAATCAAATAAGTATGTTAAGACATGTACAAGAAAGTGTACATGCATTTTGAGATGCAACCCGGTGAGTTGCTTAATGGCTTCCTTGCTTGTTTGAATAAAATTCTCAACAACTTGTATAATGTTAATGTTAACTATTAAAGTGCTGAGAACGCTAGGCAATTTTAAGTGCATTGGATATGTCTATTTGGAAGATGAATGTTACATCTATACGTGAGTCCACTCTCATAAGTATACTTAGTTTACTTGTGTTATATTCTAAGTTAAAAAACTCATGAAATTGACATTATATCACGTAAAACAACAACAAGTCTCTTGCATTTGTTTCACATAGTGGCATGCCCAGTTCTAGCAAATCTTCATCATGTAGCACACTTGCTTTGCTATCTTCACCAACCCATGTTTAGGAGTTCATAGAGTAGGAGCTTGCACTTCTCTCACATCGGTTCTTAAAAGCATTGCAAAATGTGAGAGCTAGGAGGAGAGGAAGTGGTGGATCTCAAAGATTCTTCGAATGCAGTGAGAAAGGACATTTTAGTACAAATTGTCCTAACCTTTTAGCTTCTACTTCTCCTGATGAAAAACAAACAAAATTCAAGTCCTCTTCCAACAGCAACAAGAAAAAGAAGAGAATTGTGAGTAGGAAACTGGTGTACCATGTCCTTTCCACACTTCAATAGGTAAACTTAAATGATGTGGACACCGAGGGTGAAGAAGATGATTATACTTCGCCCATGAAAAATAACAATATTCAAACATTGGCAAATATTTGTCTTATGGCGAGCAACTCGAGCTCAAGCATGGAATAGGCTGAACTGAACAACGACAATGTTTAGGACCAAAGAGCATGTGAAAATCTACGAGAGAGTGCGTGAATGGTATATTAAAACTTTTTCAGTGGAAGCAACAAAAACCCCTCGACGGAAAACAAATCTGAGAAAGAAACTGTGTCCGCGACTTATGTAGATGAGTTCATCTGTGACAAAACTAGTATAGATTGTATATAATCAAGTTACAGAGACACAACAACAAGAATCATGAGAAATCCTTGAGTAAAAATCAAGTTATGGCCGAAACCCTATGCAAAGGTCAATCTGTTCTAACAAAGAACAAACAGATCTACTACACTGCCAAGAAGCTCATGTAACTCAAGAACCACATATACAATGATCGTGAATTTTTCACAGATGATAGAGTATTGAGTTGTAAAGACAACACAAAAAGAATCCTGTCAATTGGATCTGTAAAACTTGAGTTACGATCAAAGCAATGAAGAAAGGTCGGGCAGTGATGAAACTCGACGAGAAAGACTTGACGAAAACAAGTCGGACGAACAAGGCACAAAAGCTCCTCCAAACTACGATCTTTTATTCAATGAAACACAAGGGAACAGCCCCAAAGTCGTCTTAACATGAGCTTTTGCCTCCTTTGTTTATATAACCAGACCTAAGGTCAACCCAATCCAAACTAGGACTCTAATCCTACTTAGACTCTAACTCAAAGTTACCATAACTGCTTTAGACTCTCCCATACGTAGATAGAAGCAATCCCAAGACTTCAAAACATTTCAGGAACATGTCCCACATTCCTAAAACAACTATACGTCGTGTCCAACACGAATTTTAATCAAAACAAACTCAAATATTTCAATATTTGAATCATAACTGACTCAGCCACAACCTGAGTCCATAATCTAGCCGGTTGGACCTTTCTAGCCACATCTTCACGTCCATATCTCTTCATCATTTCTTGGAACCATGTTGCCACGTCCATGCACTCCTTTTACATGTGCAAACACCTTCCAACAACATTCATGATACCTTCATATGCATTGTTCTTAATCCAAACATGATGCATGACCTCCCGATCAACTCAACTACAATTCCTCCCAAACATGGATGTTGAACCTCATCTTCTCTCTAAGACTAGTTCAATGGATCCCATTACCAGCCATGTCTTGACCTCAAGGAACACCTGCACATGAACAAACAACCAATCTTTGCGAGCCCAAGTTCTCGACTTGACTCGTTAGTCTAAAAAACACAACACCTTACGTGAGCATGTCACATAAGCATGTTGCAAACCATAGCAATGTTTAACCACCATAATAATCCATAACACATCAAACCTTAGTAAATGAATAGTATGCAAACCTTTCGATAAGCCAAAAGCATGTTCAAAACATTGTGAGTTAAAACAGAGTAGAATAGAGCAAAACAGAGCAACCAAACTCAATATGAAAACTTTGAGAAGTAATTATTACTCCGGATATGCATTGAGAAAGTTCGGACAGTCCTAAACCGTCGAGGGTAATGTTACTCCTAAAACACGTTTGTAGAGATCGACCTGTGTCGACTCACGTGCATCTCACGTGTGTGAAAGTTCAAATAATCCTAAGTGCCGAACATGTGCAAGTCACGTGAGAAAAGTTATGTTGGATGCTGATTTCGGCAATTCTCCCGGCACTACTGATAGTAGCCGTCGAGTTTCTTAGTTTGGTTATGGAGCGCGGAGATTCAGAACAAGATAGTGACTTGACACAAAGATTTACGTGGTTCGGGCTGTCTAAGCATAATACCCTACTCCACAGGTGTGTTGTTGTTGTTGTATTGAGCAAGTTGGATCGCTAAGGTCTGGTTGCGATTGTCTGGATCAGCCTCCGTGTATCGCTTGGCCATTCCTTTTATAGTACAAGGACTGACCGTTACATCGTTAGCCTGGCCCGACATGTGGCCCTGGCGGTTACTGATGCCTAATACACAATTTAATGTACTTAAATCCCCTTAATAGCGTGGTAACACGCCTTAATAGTGGCGTTACTAGTATCAAGGGTCCTCTAATCGTGTATTATTAAGATAGCATTAATGACACATAATTGGGTCTTGAAGCCTTTAATGTCCCTTGATGGTCCGAGCCATTGGAGGTCCACCAATCTGCCTGTTGAGGTTGAAGGTCCGACGGTTGGACGTGTGGCAGCTTCAGAGCTTACCTTCTTGGACAAGTAGATCCGGTGTCGTGGTACACGTGTCGGTACCGGAGCTTCCCTCTATCGGGGGTTAGGTCCGGGGGTGCCACATAGGTATCCAGTCCAGAGCATTCCCATGTAGGGATTGTAGCTCCGGTTTTATGATACACATGGTGGCACTGGGACTAACCATATGAGGGAAGCAGGTCCGGTTACGAGTAACATGTGGGACCTTTGGTGGTCTTCAACTCAGATAGGTGGAGTTCCGTTGCACTCTTTGCAGTTCCAAGGGGTATCCGGTATGCAGAGTACTGATAGTGGCCCCCGGGCCCACCTCTGGGAGAGATCCTTTGGATTAAGTCATTCTGTTGGAGGTGGGTCCATCTTTTGATTTCTACGCCGTCTCTTCAAGGGTTTTTGGATGTACTGTTGAGGTGATAGTACGCAGTTAAACCATCACCGTGTGGTATCTTCTGTACGTGGCAGGTGAGATTTGCGAGTGCGGATCTCACGCAATTGAAGGTCATTGGTTCCCAATACGAAAAACATATATGTTCCGCACGCCATGTCAGGTCGCCACCCTTGGGTTTCCCGCCACTCATCATGACAACTGTTCGCCTTGCATAAGGACCTCGATCTCTTCGTCGGGGTGGCCCCAGTTCCACAAGTCACTGACGGGCTGGATTTCTGGAAAGTGCTTTTGACCTCATTGCGGTTTCCATCCAAGCGTCGCAGAAGCTTACTTAAGAAGGAAAGTGCACACGGGTTGAAGACTCTTTATGCCTTTGATCATCTTTGCGCTCAGAGCCTCTCAACCTCCGCCTAACTTTCCATCCTTTGCTCCACTTTGCCGCGATGGAGTTGGGTCTCCGCAAGAGCCGTCTCACGAGTGATGATGATCTGAAGAATGTTCGGACCTACATGGGGTGGTCTAGCGACTCCTTCAGCCATCTGGTCTGCGCCGGCAAGCTCCCTTTCAAGAAGAAGCATGGTGGTGACATGGTGTACTTCTCTGCGTACGCCATGGTGGGGTTGATCCCACCTTTCTCAACTTTCCTCTTGATGCTGTTAGACTTCTATGGTCTGTAGTTGTACCACCTTGGCCCCCATTCTATTCTTCTTGTGTCAACATTTGTCCACTTCTGCGAGATGTGGGTGGGTATTCCCCCCTGCGTCGAGATTTTCCGTACCTTCTTCACCATCCACACCACCGGCATGAGTTCCAAGTAACTTGGCTTCTACTATTTTGTGAAGTGCAAGAAATGCCCCTACAAGTACTTGAGGTCGTTTCCTTCTGGCAAGTGGGACGACTAGAAGAAGAATTGGATTATCGTCACGGCACAGGAGCACGAGAAGTTGGAGCTGCCTAAAGGTCTTCCCAATGCTGACACTGTTAGAGGCCTTCAACCCGGCCTTGACCAGGACCTGCGAATGTGTGGAAGGAGGGGTGACCCCCCAGATGGTCTTCTGCAACTTCCTGGTCAACAGGTGGGCTCCGCTGAAGAAGAGGGAGAAGCTCGCCTGGGCCCTCAACAGCGTGATGGATGTTGACCGGATTGAAATTGGTCTGAGGTCCAATTTGGACGACGCTGCTTTGGAGTTTCATCTCAAGAAGTTCCAGCATGGCATTGACGTCGAGGGCGATGACTTAACTCCACCGACGGCTTTCCTCTCACTGAACATAGAGGCAGAGTTCAGCAGGGAGCTCTGGAGGAGCATGTCGGTGATTGATGACCTCGGTGAGGTAGAGAGGGGTCCGACCACTAGATTGGTGATCCCCAGAGCTTCCGAGGGTGGTCCCGCTTTCGCACCGAGCCAAAGAGATGAAGACATAGGCAAGGGAAAAGAGCTCGCTGAACCTTCTGACCGAAAGAGGAAGCTGAGACGTGCTGACAGAAGCTCCGTGAGGCAAGCTCCATCTGCCTTAGTCCCTTCTCCTCGGCGCGGGAGATCTTCGACGGTGACACCAACTCCAGCATTGGCGTCTCCCCGGAACGCCAGCTCCAACCAAGTGACTCCGGCACCAGGGCCAGCTAAGGGCTCTAGGCCCGAGGGCCCTTCTCAGTCGGGGGGGGGGGGGGCAACCGAGACATCGCTGACGGCAACAGCAAGCTCCGAAGAGCCTTCCGGAGTTACTACACTAGTTGCGACTGGGTCGGGCTCTGAGCGTCTGACGAAGAGGTTCCGTGCTAGCTGGAGCGGAAGCCTTCCAAGGTAAATTTGCTTTTTTACCTCATTTTCTTATTTTTTTGTAACCATATTTTGAGTTTCTTTATCCTTCATCCACAGGGTATCCAAAAAAGGGGTTCCTGTGACAGCAGCTGATGCTGTGCAGGCAGAGGCTCTGGGTCCAATTCCAGTGCCGCCCGAAATTGTGGCTGAGGTCGCGGCAGCTCCAGCGTCAGCTGTCGTGGTTCTTGACCTCGACTCATCTCCCGAAGCTCCCGTGGTAGCGTCGGACCACGGGAATGAGGATGTACCAGCGGCACCAGCTCCGGAGGTTGAAGCTCCGGTTTTGGATGTTGCAATGATGGACACTCCGTCCTTAGAGCCGGAGGTAGCTAATGTTCCGGCCCTTGAGCCGGATGTTACAGAAGTTCCAGTGCCTGAGCCGGTTGACTTGGAGGTGCCGACACCCGAAACAGTGGAGGTTGAAGCGCCGGCGTCTGAACCGGCAGGCGCCATGGAGGTTGAAGTGCTGGTGCCTGAACCGACAGTGGAGGAAGAACCAGCGTCTGGGCCGGAGATGGCCTCAGCTCCAGCTGGGTCTTCACTATCTGTCCCAGAGGTGGTAGTTCCGGAGGTACCCGTTCCTGAGTGAGGGTGCCAAGACGAAGCGGCCGGTCCCTTGCCTGAGGGGCCAGTTGATGATGACCTGGCAGCGGAACCTTCAGAGCTGATTCCAGAGGTAGAAACTCCCATGGCAGGACCTACCTCAACGACGACCGAGGCACTCTCGGAGGGCGGCCCTAGTGCCGTGGAAGCTCAGGGGACCGCTCTTGTAGAGTGGGACCTAATTTTTGTTTTGGAGAACCCGTTGGACTCAGCGGAGAGGACCTCAGCAGGTCCGGAGCCAATCCCCCTGTCGCTATCCATCGACAATGCTTGCTCCAGCCTTCGTCAGGTCCAGCTTGCATTTTATCACGACAGCAAAGCCTTCGAGGAGGAGCACCAAGCTCTTAGGAGGTGGCGCAACCGACTCCAATTTGAGACCAAGCTGACACAAACAAGGCTGGCCGATGACAAGGAGTGGGTCAAGAAGGAGAAGGCCCGGATGGAGTACTAGGGCCAGTTGCTGGATGAGAGGGAAAGCATGGTGCGATCCCTTGACAATCAGTCCTGGGCTATATATGAACAAGCCCTGGCTGCTAATGAGGCGGCGAATGGTAGCCAGAAGAACCTCAATACAATCCATGAAGGTCTCGTCAAGCGCCGGGAGGGTCTTGACAAGCGAGAGAAAAAGCTCGAAGAGGAAGAGAAGAAACTCCTGGAGCTGAGGGATGACCTCGTGAAGAGGGAGGAGGAGCTCGCCCAATGGTTAGCTCTGAGTGACAAGAGCCTTGCAGAGCGCACCAAGAAGCTATAAGAGAGTTGCAAGAGCGAAGAAGAGAAGGCATGGCAGTGAGGACAGGACCTTACCAAAAGGGAGGTCGAAGTCACTGCCAGGGAGAAGAAGGTGCGAGGCTGGGAGAAAGACCTGGTTGACTGCCGGAACCGGATCCACGTCTGGGAGAAGGAGCTTGGTGACCTTGAAAAGCAATTTTCTGAGAGGATTCAGCAGCACACCAAGGAGGTCGAGCGCCTTTCCCGGGAGGGTTCGGAGCTTGCGGCAGCCAAGAGGTCCTTGTAGGAGATTCAAGGCTCAAGGGTTGCAGAGTCTCAACAAGTATGGGACTTCGTGGGCAAAGCTGATGTCGCGCTGGGGCCGCTGGGCTTTAGCCCCGTGCTTCCGAACAATCCAGACCCGAAGCTGGACCATGCATTGGGGGCGCTGAGCTCGGTTGGCAACAAACTCGGTGCGATTGGCGATGTCATCGCCAATCAGTTGGAAACTGAAGGAAAATCCATTGCACAAAACATCGCAAAATACATGCTGACGTGCTACACAAGCCGGGATCCTCATTTCCCACTAAACCCGGTGCTTGAAGTTCCCATCGACTGAGAGGGAGACGCCGCCAAGACCAGCGTGTCGGAGGTTGCCCGAAAGGTCGCCTCGTTCTTCCGTAGAATTTAGGACTTTCTCCTTTTAGCTCCCACTTGTATCTTCTCTTCTTTTCTACAATTTTGTAATCTCTTGTCTTCAGATGAATGAAATCCAAGAAATTTATGAATTTCATTTTTTGTCTTCAACCTTTGTCTTACTTGGCCCCCTGGTAGATGTACACAATTTGATTGTGAACATGTATCAAAAGGATGTAGCATTTTGTTGAAGATTTGAGTACTTCGAACTTGTAGAGTATAGGTCTGAAGTTTTGTTGCATCGACAGCCGGGGCCCCCTGGGGTTGTCGGAGCTTAGTAGCTCCGGTAGCAACCACCATCAACATGTAGAACATTGACGGCCGACCCTCTGAGGTTGTCGGAGCTTAGTAGCTCCGGCAGCAACCACCATCAACACGTTGAGCGTTGACGGCCGGCCCTCTGGGGTTGTCGGAGCTTGGTAGCTCCGGCAACAACCACCATCAACACGTAGAGCATTGACGGCCGGCCCTCTGGGGTTGTCGGAGCTTGGTAGCTCCGGCAGCAACCACCATCAACACGTAGAGCGTCGACGGCAGACCCCATTGGGGTGTCCTTCTACCATCTTTTCATCAACTACTTTTATTTCTTCACGTTGATGGTTGGCCCCTGGATTTGTCGGAACTTGATAGCTCCAGCGACGCCCACTATCAATGTTTAAAACATCAACACCGGGCCCCCTTGGAGGATATCAAAGCTTTGATAGCTCTGGCATTGTCCACCATCATCATGAAATTTTTATTTTTCGTGCACACTGAAGTCAAGAATTAGTAAAATTCATTTCTTGTTTATAACTCATTTGCGACTTACTATTCTCATATGAAATTTTAGATCGACAGCAATTCTATATAGAATCAAGCGCATTTGCTTATTTTCTCCAGGTCCAATCGTTTTTTGGACTCACCTTACCTAGGCCTGTCGGGGTCTAGGTAGAGTGGCGTACTTAGGGTGCAGGACCAGGCTAAGCTGATAGCACACTCCGGGCCTAGATTGGCTTGGCATTCAGGTGAGTAGGCCATTCAACAATGTTAAGACCCGAAAGAATTAACAATGCAACTTGAATTATATATGAACTGTTCGAGCTAAATTTCTTAAGAATTGCGCATTTTTGTTATAGACAAGAAAGAGAAATTAAAAATGAATGAGCTTGTACAAAATAAATGCACGTGGAGTCTGTTTTCACATAATGATGTCTTTCATTATAGGTCCGGGATACAGGGGAGACAAGTACACTCTTAGGGTATGTAACCAAGCTAAGTGTGTTACATTTCTTGTTCGGCCCAGGGTAGCTAGCTACACTTTTAGTTCTGAGTCTGTGTCAAGTGTTGCTTGAACTTTGCGGACCTTCCTGGAAAGGTCCGACTTTCCTCTCGGAGGAGCTACCCGTCATTGTACAATGATGCTATAACATACATCATATGTAATTATAGACTCACCTCCATGATATTAAGCGTAAAAATTACGAAGATGCTCAATGTTCCAAGGATTAGGGAGTGGTGTCCCATCCTTGGTTGCCAAGCGAACGCATCCGGGACGGGATACTTTGATCACTCGAAAGGGTCCTTCCCAGCTGGGGGAAAGTTTGTTTAACCCTTCTCGAGTTTGTATTCTCCGTAGCACCAGATCGCCTTCCTCGAGCTGTCGACTATGCACATGCCTTTGGTGATAACGCTGGAGCGCTTGACGGTAGCGTGCATTTCGAACAGCTACTCGGCACCTTCACTCTTCAACGAGGTCAAAATCTTCACGCTGGAGCTGGTCCTGCGTGGCTGCGTCGAAGGTCCAGACCCAGAGCGACACCAAGGTGATTTTCGGAGGAAGGACTGCTTCAGCCATGTACACTAGGAAGAAGGGTGTCTCTCCAGTTGACCGGTTTGGAGTTGTCCTGTTTGCCCACAAGGTAGGTGGAAGCTCCTCAATCCAGTTGGCTCCATGTTTTTTCAAGCGCTCATATGTGCGCGTCTTGAGTCCTTTTAGAATTTCTGCATTTGCTCTCTCAGCTTGGCCATTGCTTGCCGGGTGAGCCACAGAAGCGTAGCTGACTTGAATGCCGAGGTCTTCGCAATATCCTTGAAATGCATAACTTGTGAATTGGGTCCCGATGTCAGTTATGATCTTGTTTGGCACTCCAAATCTGCATACTAGTGACTACAAGAACTTGATAGTTGATTGCTTGTTTATTATCACAACTGGAGTTGCTTCCGACCACTTTGTGAACTTGTCAATGGTGACATACAGGTGCTTGTAACCTCCGACGGCTTTTGGGAAAGGTCCCAAAATATCCATACCCCACACAACGAATGGCCATGTCGGAGGTATCATTTGTAGAGGTTGAGCTGGTGTGTGAATTTGCTTCGCATGAAACTGGCATGCTTCACATTTCTTCACTAGCTCGGTTGCAGCCTGGAGTGCTGTAGGCTAGTAAAAACCATGCCGGAAGGCTTTACCGACCAACGTGCGGGAAGAGGCGTGGTTCCCACACTCGCCCCCATGGATTTCCATGAGGAGCTCGCAGCCTTCTTCCCTTGTAATGCACCGCATTAGGACATCATTGGCACCACGCCGGTAGAGATCCCCTTCCACCAGTGTGTATCTTTTAGCCAATCTGACTATCCGGTCAGCAGATACATTGTCTTTAGGAAGTATATTGTCTTTCAAGTAGCTCTGAATCTCCGAGACCCCATGCATTGGAGCTAACTTGAGCTTATGAGTCTTGCGTGCTGGGTTGCTCGGAGCTTCCTCCAACACCTACGACCCTTGATGGATGCCATGGTAACAGGGCCATCGGGACCACCAGCTTCGAGGTGCTGGTCTCGCCCCCTTCGCTCAGTTCGGCAGGCTGAGCTGTTGGTCTTGACAATCTCCGGACGAAGGTTCCATCGGGAGCTGGAGCTCCAGTTGAAGCTTTCATTGAGAGTTCGTCAGCTTCAGCGTTGTTGAGACGCTGGACATGGAAAAGATCCAGGACTTCGAAGTCCTTCTGAAGCCTCTGGACTTCAAGAAGATAAGCAGCTAATTGAGAATTGTTACAGGAGCATTCACTTTTCACTTGCTTGATGATGAGCTGTGAATCTTCCTTCACCAATAGATGTTTGACACCATAAGATAGTGCCACATTGAGTCCATAGATGAGGGCTTCATACTTCGCCATATTGTTGGTCGCCTTGAAGTCAAGGTGAACCATGTATTTGACCTTCACCCCGGTCGGAGTAAGGAGAAGGATTCCAGCTCTGGCCCCTTGCTTCTGCATGGAGCCATTAAAGTAAAGAGTCCAGTGAGGCTCAGTGAAGACCGGAACCTTAGGTTCCAGTTTTTGCTCACTGGGCCCCCCAGGATTTGATGGAGAGGGGGTCCATTCCGCCACAAAGTCTGCCAATGCTTGACTCTTGATCGCATGTCTTGGGACGAATTCAAGGTCGAACTCGGCCAATTCTGCTGCCCACTTTGCAATGTTCCCAGTAGAGTTGGGGTTATGCAAGATTGCACGCAGTGGATAAGAGGTTACCACTGAAATCTTGTGTGCTTGGAAGTAGTGACGAAGCTTCCTAGAGGCAATAAGAACTGTGTAGAGTAGCTTATGCACCTCTAGGTACCGAGTCTTTGCATCGTGAAGTACTTTACTTATGAAGTACACTAGGCGCTGAACTGTCTGGAACCTCCCGGAGGGGCCCAGAGCTTCCTTTTCATCAACCCGGACCCTCCCGCAGGGGTCCAGACCTTTTTCGGGGACCTCCCAGTTCTTGCTAGAGGAACCCAGAGCTTCTTCTGAAGCGACCCGGACCCTCCCGGAAGGATTCGGATCTTCTTGTTCAGCAACAGTAACTCCTTTATTTGAAGGAGGTTGATCCTCTGACTTCTCACCTTGAGGATCCGGGTCTGGGGGCTGGGACCCAAACTCGCCTTCAGGTAGCTCTGGACCTTCTCGGAGTAGTCTGGATTCTTGAACTGGGGATGGTTTTGGTCTTTCCGCAACTAGGACCATGCTGACAACTTCGTCAGTTGCTGAAATGTAAAGTAGTAGTGGCTCACCAGGATTTGGAGCAAAGTCGGTAGAGTGGTGAGGAGTTGCTTCAGATCTTCGAATGCCTTTCCTGCTTCTTCAGACCACTGGAATGGTCCGGACTTCCTCAATAGTTTGAAGAAGGGTAGCACTCGTTCTGCAAGTCTTGAGATGAACCGGCTGGGGAAAGCTAGACACCTAGTTAGCTTCTGGACATCCTTGATGCGAGCTGGTGGCCGTGATGAGGACATCAACACCCTCGATACATCCACACCAACTCAGCTACCGGTTTCTGGTCCGATCACTCGCGCTCGTGCACGTCAACTAAACTATGAGGTGAACTCATTCTTGGCCTTATTTCCATCTTATCTAGACTGTGGAACTACGTGCTTTCTTGTTTTGCTTAGGAACAATGGAGAGGAGCCAATGGGAAGGGAATTCGCGCGGACAGGATTTGGACAGCAGAACAGCACCAACTTGTGACGGCCACCACGACTTCATACGGACTCCGATCTGGGCGTTCAAGTACTTCCTGGAAAGATTATCAAGTCTACTTTCAAACGGATCTAACCTCATGTCCATATCTATTCGGAGTCGGCCGCAATAGTTATTTTAATACCAAGACCTTTTTCTGTCCATGGTGCTGCATCACCAAAATTGGGCCCATGGCCCATGTATCGTTTGGAGTCCATTAGGGACTCGTGATTAGGGTTTCTCACAACCCTAGAGAGGTAATAAATAGTATCAGCCGCCCTCATTAGCTGGTGGGTTTTGTTTATTCATAAGTTAGCTTCTGCTGCTTCCTTGTACACGCGCGTGTCGACTAGATCGCCCGTCTACTTGTATCTAGAACCCCACTTTAGATTGATTCAACAAATAAGTGCTTGTTCTTCTTGTTCTTGCGTGTTCTTCGATTGCTTGCAGGAACAAAGGCCCTCGTGGTCAGGTTGATTGTGCGCCAGCAAGATCAATACAACTTCGGAGTCGGTGTACCGCTCGCTAAGGCGCATCGTCTTGGGGACGGTGTAGTCGGATCGCCAACGTCTTCTCCTCCACAAATCGAACCCTCCTATTCTCATCAAAATATCGGGAACCAAGATCCTATCAAGTGGTATCAGAGCAAGGTTAATCGGTGAGAGATCTACCATTACTTTTCTTTCTGCTGTTATCATCCTATAGTCCAGAAAAAGCCCAAAAAAAATACTAGATCTGTTTTTTTCCATTATTCTTAGACCATTGTGCCTTTTACTTTCTCCACTTAGTCAAGACTTGTTGAGTTCATGGTTGCTTCGACGAGTCAAGTTGCTGGTCTTTGTTTTGCACCACTAGAGTTTCGAGTTCGTGTCTCATTCAGTCACCTAGTTCGAGTCAGATTCGTAGTTCGAGTTTGAGTCGGACTACTAGTTTGAGTTTGAATCAGATTGCTACTTCGAGTTTGAGTCGGATTACTAGTTCGAGTTTGAGTCGGATTACGAGTTCAAATCATATTGCTACTTTGAGTTTGAGTCGGATTGCTAGTTCGAGTTTGAGTCGGATTACGAGTTCAAATCAGATTGCTACTTCGAGTTTGAGTCGGATTGCTAGTTCGAGTTTGAGTATGATTACTAGTTCGAGTTCGAATCAGATTGCTACTTCGAGTTTGAGTCAGATTAGTAATTTGAGTTTGACAACAAGAAAAAGGCAAGTGAAAAATCAAAAGCCGCACAAAAGCCACAAGCAATTAGAGAAGAAAAAAAAGGCAAGTGCAAGATCAAAAGCCGCATGTGCAAATTTTGTTCTAGGGTTTCCTGATTCCATCTAGAGAGAGTTTAGGTGACCACCCCAACAAAAAAAAACGAAAAAAAGAACAAAAAATCAGATTGTTGTTTGGGGTGTTTTTGGTGACGACATTGGTGTCTCGGCTCGCGCCTCTAGTACGGTCTAGACTAAGATCAGCACAGTATTGTCGTAGAATATTTATTCAGCTTGTTATGATTAACGTGGTGAAAGTTTGCTCCTTGTGCTAGTTCAGCCACCTACAGCCATAGATTGACACCTGCTCTTGAAGTTGTTCATTACTTGCTGGTTGCCATCACCTTCTTGTTGAGCTTTGTAAGAACAGGTAAGAGCTTGATTGAACAGGTTGAGAGTGAGCGAGTTATCTCCACCAGCACCTTTGTAGCTAGGGATAACATTACCCTTTCATATTGGATTGTTTTTTTTCTACTAACCATGGCAGGAGGAGCAAATACAAATGAAGACGTGCATTCACCTCGCACACGGGGAATTATACAACACTTCGAACGCCAAGTGCAGCTACACACAAATGCGCTTGATGAGGATTTTTGTGTTACCAGTGACTGCCTTGGTCAGTTGGAAAATATGCAGATCGACACCAACACCAAAAGCAGCAAGTTGGAGATTTCCATTCGAACATTGAACACCTCTATTGGAGCCATCCTGCAGCGCCTTGAGGAAAGGGATCGTGGACGCACCGCATATGGACAGGTGAGCAATGCTCCTAGTATTGTACGTGACAATGAAGATGACTATTCTGCAGATACGGAGATTGGGGAAGATGAGGAAGCTAGGCCACGGCGCCGGCGACAACGCAACCGTCAGGGCATAGGTGGACATCGTCGGCGTGAGGTACACAATCATGAAGATACTTTTAACAAGATCAAATTTAAGATACCTCATTTTGATGGTAAATATGACCTTGATGCATATATTACTTGGGAGATTTCTGTTGATCAAAAATTTGCATGTCATGAGTTTCCTGAAAACGCAAGAGTTAGAGCAGCCACTAGTGAGTTTACTGATTTTGCTTCTGTTTGGTGGATAGAACATGGCAAGAAAAATCCTAATAACATACCACAAACTTGGGATGCTTTGAAACGGCTCATGCGGGCCAGATTTGTTCCTTCTTACTATGCACATGATCTGTTAAATAAGTTACAACAATTGAGACAAGGAGCTAAAAGTGTAGAAGAGTATTTTCAGGAATTACAAATGGGTATGTTGCGTTGTAATTTAGACGAGGATGAGGAACCAGCTATGGCTAGATTTTTTGGTGGTTTAAACCGTGAAATTCAGGACATACTTGCTTATAAAGATTACAATAATGTTACCCGTTTGTTTCATCTTGCTTGTAAAGCTGAAAGGGAAGTGCAGGGACGACGAGCTAGCTCAAGAACTAATATTTCTGCAGGAAAGACTAGCTCATGGCAACCACGCACGACTACTCCTTCCACTGGGCGTGCTTCCCCGCCATCTTCTTCACCAAGTCGGGCAGCACCTTCTTCTTCCAGCAACAAGCCACGTGCTTCTTCCACTAGCTCAGCAGTAAAGACCACCCAAAAGCCCACCGAGAGTGCTTCTTCCGTAGCATCTACCAGACGATCTAGAGACGTTCAATGTCACAAGTGCAAGGGTTTTGGCCATGTGCAGCGTGACTGCCCAAGCAAACGTGTTCTAATTGTTAAAGATGACGGTGAGTACTCATCTGCTAGCGATTTTGATGACGATACATGTGTTTTCCTTGCAGCTGACTATGCAGATAGCGATGAACATCAAGAAGAGCATATTGGTGCAGAAGATGCAGCACGCTATGATAGTCTCATTGTGCAGCGTGTGCTTAGTGCACAAATGGAGAAAGCGGAACAAAATCAAAGGCACACATTATTCCAAACAAAGTGTGTCGTCAAAGAGCGATCTTGCCGCATGATCATTGATGGAGGTAGCTGCAACAAATTGGCCAACAGTGACATGGTGACCAAGCTAGCACTAAGCACCAAACCGCACCCACATCCCTATTACATTCAATGGTTAAACAACAGCGGTAAGGCAAAGGTAACTAGACTTGTGCGAATCAATTTTACTATTGGATCATATAAGGATGTCGTTGAATGTGATGTTGTACCTATGCAAGCTTGTAATATTCTGCTAGGAAGACCTTGGCAATTTGATAGAGATTCTATGCATCATGGTAGATCAAATCAGTATTCTTTTCTTTACCACGATAAAAAAATTGTGTTGCATCCTATGTCTCCTGAAGCTATTGTGCAAGATGATGTTGCTAGAGCTAGGAAAACTAAATATCAGGACCATGCTAACATTGAGAACAATAACAATGCCAAATCTGTGTTTGATAAGAAAAATGAGATATCTCTGAAGGGAAAATGCTTGTTTTCTACGAAATCTGATATTAATGAACTGATTGCTTCCACCTCTGTTGCCTATGCTTTGGTATGCAAAGATGCTTTGATTTCCCTTTACGATGTGCAACATTCTTTGCCTCCTGCTGTTGCTAACATTTTGCAGGAATAATCTGATGTGTTTCCAAGTGAAATACCACCAGGACTACCACCACTTCGAGGGATTGAGCACCAGATTGACCTCATTCCCGGTGCTTCATTGCCCAACCGTGCACCATACAGGACAAATCCAGAAGAAACAAAGGAGATTCAGCGCCAAGTACAAGAACTACTTGACAAAGGTTATGTACATGAGTCTCTTAGTCCTTGTGTTGTTCCAGTTATTCTAGTACCTAAAAAGGATGGATCATGGCGTATGTGCGTGGATTGTAGAGCAATCAACAATATAACCATTCGATATCGTCATCCTATTCCACGCTTAGATGATATGCTTGATGAATTGAGTGGTGCTGTTGTGTTCTCAAAAGTTGATTTGCGTAGTGGTT
Source organism: Tuctoria greenei (assembly GCA_036927565.1). Taxonomy (NCBI): domain Eukaryota; kingdom Viridiplantae; phylum Streptophyta; class Magnoliopsida; order Poales; family Poaceae; genus Tuctoria; species Tuctoria greenei. The sequence continues at coordinate 49,631,682 of JAYESD010000009.1, forward strand.
ATCACCAAATTCGCATGAAACTAGGAGATGAATGGAAAACTGCTTTCAAAACTAAGTTCGGTTTATATGATTGGTTAGTCATGCCTTTTGGGTTAACTAATGCACCTAGCACCTTCATGAGATTAATGAACGAGGTTTCGCGTGCATTCATTGGAAAATTTGTTGTTGTGTATTTTGATGATATATTGATTTATAGCAAATCCATGGATGAACATCTTGATCACTTGCGTGCTGTTTTTAATGCTTTGCGTGAGGCACAATTATTTGGTAATCTTGAGAAGTGCACCTTTTGCACGGATCGAGTCTCTTTCCTTGGCTATGTTGTTACTCCACAGGGAATTGAAGTTGATCAAGCCAAGGTAGAGGCTATTCAGGGGTGGCCTGTACCAAAGACCATCACACAGGTGCGGAGCTTTCTAGGGCTGGCTGGGTTCTATCATCGCTTTGTGAAGGATTTCAGCACCATTGCTGCTCCATTGAATGACCTTACGAAGAAGGGGGTGCCTTTTTCTTGGGGCACCACACAAGATAACGCCTTTACCATACTAAAAGATAAGTTGACGCATGCACCTCTTCTCCAACTTCCTGATTTTTCTACGACTTTTGAGCTTGAATGTGATGCTAGTGGGATTGGATTGGGTGGTGTTTTGTTACAAGAACGAAAACCTGTTGCATATTTTAGTGAGAAAATGAGTGGGCCTGTTCTAAATTATTCTACCTATGATAAGGAATTATATGCTCTTGTACGAACTTTAGAAATATGGCAGCATTATTGGTGGCCCAAAGAATTTGTTATCCATTCTGATCATGAATCACTAAAGCATATTAGGAGTCAAGGGGAACTAAACCGTAGGCATGCTAAGTGGATGGAATTTATTGAGTCTTTTCCTTATGTCATTAAACACAAAAAGGGAAAGGATAATGTTATTGCTGATGCTTTATCTAGACGTTATACTCTTCTATCTCAACTTGACTTTAAAATTTTTGGATTAGAAACGATTAAAGATCAATATGAACATGATGCTGATTTCAAAGATGTATTGCTGAAATGTAAAGACGGAAAAACATTGAATAAATTTGTCCTCAATGATGGCTATGTGTTTAGAGCTAACAAGTTATGCATTCCAGCTAGCTCCGTTTGTTTGTTGTTGTTACAGGAAGCGCATGGAGGTGGGCTGATGGGGCACTTTGGAGTGAAAAAGACGGAGGACATACTTGCTGGTCATTTCTTTTGGCCAAGGATGAGGCGAGACGTGGAGCGCTTTGTTGCTCGCTGCACGACATGTCAAAAAGCTAAGTCACGACTTAATCCACATGATTTGAAGCCTTATTTGGGAGAAGAAGTTGAGCTTGATTCGCGGACGACTCAAATGCAAGAAGGGGAGGATGATGAGGACATCAACACCCTCGATACATCCACACCAACTCAGCTACCGGTTTCTGGTCCGATCACTCGCGCTCGTGCACGTCAACTAAACTATGAGGTGAACTCGTTCTTGGCCTTATGTCCATCTTATCTAGACCGTGGAACTACGTGCTTTCTTGTTTTGCTTAGGAACAATGGAGAGGAGCCAATGTGAAGGGAATTCGCGCGGACAGGATTTGGACCGCAGAACAGCACCAAATTGTGACGGCCACCAAGACTTCATACGGACTCCGATCTGGGCGTTCAAGTACTTCCTGGAAAGATTATCAAGTCTACTTTCAAACGGATCTAACCTCATGTCCGTATCTATTCGGAGTGGGCCGCAATAGTTATTTTAATACCAAGACCTTTTTCTGTCCATGGTGCTGCATCACCAAAATTGGGCCCATGGCCCATGTATCGTTTGGAGTCCATTAGGGACTCGTGATTAGGGTTTCTCACGACCCTAGAGAGGTAATAAATAGTAGCAGCCGCCCTCATTAGCTGGTGGGTTTTGTTTATTCGTAAGTTAGCTTCTGTTGCTTCCTTGTACACGCGCGTGTCGACTAGATCGCCCGTCTACTTGTATCCAGAACCCCACTTTAGATTGATTCAACAAATAAGTGCTTGTTCTTCTTGTTCTTGCATGTTCTCCGATTGCTTGCAGGAACAAAGGCCCTCGTGGTCAGGTTGATTGTGCGCCAGCAAGATCAATACAACTTCGGAGTCAGTGTACCGCTCGCTAAGGCGCATCATCTTGGGGACGGTGTAGTCGGATCGCCAACGTCTTCTCCTCCACAAATCGAACCCTCCTATTCTCATCGAAAGATTGGGGACCAAGATCCTATCAGGCCGCATGTCTTCAATAGCTTTAATCTTCGCCGGATTCGCCTCTATTCATCGGTGGTTCACCAAGAATCCAAGAAGCTTTCTGGAGCTAACCCCAAAGACACACTTGTCTGGGTTCAGCTTTGTGCGTGTGATTCGTAACTTGTCAAAGACAGCTTGCAAGGTGTCAAGAAATGACTTATTGTTCTTGATCTTGACAATGATGTCATCGACGTACACTTCCACCACATCTCTAATGAGCTCTCCAAAAGTTTTGTACATAGCTTGCACAAACGTTGAAGTAACATTTTTGAGACCAAATGGCATGGTAGTGTAACAATATAACCCATCTACTGTGGTGAAGGCAGTATGCTCTTCATCTTCCCTAGACATTCTGATTTTATGATACCCAGAATATGCGTCTAGGAAACACAGTAATTCACACCCAGAGGTGGAATCCACTATCTGATCTATTCTAGGTAGTGGAAATGGATCCTTTGTGCATGCCTTATTCAGTGTTGTGTAGTCGATACACATCCGAAGCTTCCCGTCGGCCTTGGGTACAACGACCGGGTTTGCCAGCCATTTTGGGTGGAAGACTCCCCGGATGAATCCAGCTTCGAGAAACTTCTTCACTTCTTGACGTATGAAGTTCTGTCGCTCTACTGATTGCTTCCGAGGCTTCTGATGTACAGGCCAAGCGTCAGGATAAATCTTCAGATTGTGCTCAATCACCTCCCTAGGGATCCCAGACATTTTTTACGGTTGCCAGGCAAACACATCGACATTAGCCCGGAGGAAAGTGATGATCGCGAGTTCCTATTTGTTGTTTAGACCACCTTATATACGGGTTGTCTGAGCAGCATTGGAACCAATTTGGATGACTTTGACGGTAACTTCGGCGTCGCCGCTTGGTTGCACACGAGGTGCGGAGGTGGAGCCTTTATGGCGAATGCTCGGGGGCTTCGGAGCTTGCTCCATTCCAAATTCTTCCTACTGCACTGTAGCAAGCGCGTGGAGTTCTTCCAGAGCTGTAACTCCGGCGGTGCGATCTCCATGGATCCGGAGAACGCCTAAGGATGTTGGCATCTTCAACACCAGTTAGCCATAATGAGCAGCAGCCATAAATTTTTATAAAGCTGGCCTACCCAAGATGTCGTTGAAGGGCAAGTTGATCTGTGCCACATCGAAGACCAACTTCTCAGTCCTATAGTTCTCCCGAGTTCCGAGGGTCACCGGGAGAGTAATGGCACCGAGTGGGGTTATGGCTCCCGGACCTACTCCTGAGAAAGGTCGGGAGGGGCGAAGATTCGAAGGCCGGAGCTGAAGCTTGACGAAGGCTTTGAAGCTTATGAGGTTCAGCCCCGAACCTCCGTCCACCATTACGTGGTGGAGCTGGATGTTGTTGATGGTCGGAGATACCATCAATGGAAGTTGGCCAGCTCCGATCATGTTCCGAGGGCAGTCCGAAGCATCGAATGTGATGGCAGTATCCATCCACTTCCGATGGGCCTCCGCCCTGGCGGCGGGAGCTACAGAGGCCATGTCCTGCCGCATTGTCTTGAGGACAAGACGAGAAGTGATGTCCCATGAACCATCAAAGATGGTGTTCATGGTCTTCCAATGCTCATTGTTGGAGACGTCGAAGTCGTCGTCAACGGAGGTGTAAACAACCCTCAAGACCTTTTTGGGGTCCTAAAAGCCTAACTCCTCTTTAGCTGGAGCTTCATTGACTGTTTGTTTTCCTTCCCTTTGATGGAAAGGAGCTTCTTCCCGGTGCTTGTTGTAATGCTTGGCAAGGTTTCGGACCTCTCGGCAGTCTTCCAGGTTGTGCTTGTCCGTCTTGTGTATGGGACACCACATCTTGGAGCTACCACCGTCTTCAGATGATGGTCGAGGTTATTTCTCAGGGCGTGGCCCCCGCCACCTGGAGCTACGGCAACTGCAGCAGTAGGTGTGCCGGCCGACGACTTTTTCTTGCCGTTGGACTTTTTCTTTTTACCACTCCCGGAGGTAGTGGTTTCAACCTTGGAGGACTTTTTGTTGGCCTCCGGAGGTGGTTTAGAGTGCATTTCTCGGCGCTCCACAGCCTTGGCACACTTGTCTGCCAAGCTGAAGAGTTTCGTGACGCTAGTGACTTCCTTGGTCGCTAGCTTCTCCAACATTTTTTTATCTCGAATGCCCTGCCTGAATGCTACAATAACAGAAGCACTTGAGATAGAGGGAATGGTATTTTGTACCTGGGAGAACCTCTGGATGAAAGATCGCAAGGACTCTCCCCCTTTTTGCTTGACAACAAAAAGATCCAGTTTTGTGACCGGTCGGGTGTATGAGCTCCCAAAATTGGCGGTGAACTGTTGGCACAACTCCGCCCGACTATTGATGGAGTCAGGCGGAAGGCTCATGAACCAAGACCCGGCGGTCCCAGTCAAAGCCACAAGAAAATAGTTGGCCATCGCGACCTCATTGCCCCCAACCGCAAGGATAGCTTTGAAGAAATTCAATGGGGTTAACAGTCCCGTCAAATTTCTCCAGCAAGTGAGGCCGGAGCTTCTACGGCCATCTGACCATGCGTAGGTGCATGGCCAAGGCAAAACAGACTCCTCCTACTCCCTCAGGAGCAGGGCTATCCCGAGCCTCTCGCCTCTCACGAGCACGCTCGATGTGGATGCAGCCGTCCTGTTGCCGGTAACGACGACCGAGCTCCGCCTGGAGGTCGTGAGTTGAAAGACTTGTTACCGTGTGAGTACATCGCGCCCCGGAAGGCACCAACATCACCTGTTGAGATGCAGCACATCTTCTGTGCTGTGAAGCTTACAGACCAAGTCTACCCGACAAGGTCCATCGCTGTGATGGGGCCTGTCCCGAGGGGGGAGGACCTTGATTGCTGATGCCGTCTGCTGCTGCTGCAACTAGATGATCCACATCAGCTCTCCACTGCTCCATCGCACCCTGGGGTGCTCCTGGAGGTGGTGGACGTTGGAGAAGAGCATGCTCAGTAATGAGCGCGTGTTCGGGGTTGTTGTTCGTCGATGCACTGATCAACGCAGGCGCCCCATCTCGATGCCTGGGTTGATTCACCAGAGCGGACGGTGGCGGTGGTGGTATGACTCCTGCTGGGGCTACATCACCTGCTGGTTGCTGCATGTTGGAGGGATTGCCCCTAGCAGGTTGCTCAACATGGTGACTGTTGGATGATCCAGCAGCAGAATTCACCATCTTCGAATCTCAGGCACCCCCCTACCTGGCACACCAAATGTCGGATGCTGATTCCGGCAATTCTCCCGGCACTACTGATAGCAGCCGCAGAGTTTCTTAGTTCGGTTAGGGTGCGCAGAGATTCAGAACAAGATAGTGACTTGACACAAAGATTTACATGGTTTGGGCCGCCTGAGCGTGATACCCTACTCCATGGGTGTGTTTTTGTTGTTGTATTGAGCGAGTTGGATCGCTAAGGTCTAGTTATGATCGTCTGGATCAGCCTCTGTGTATCGCTCGGCCAGTCCTTTTATTGTACAAGTGTTGACCGTTACATCGTTAGCCTGGCCTGACATGTGGCCTTGGCGGTTACTGATGCCTAATACACAGTTTAATGTACTTAATTACCCTTAATAGCGTGGTAACTCGCCTTAATAGTGGCGTTACTAGTATTAAGGGTCCTCTGATCGTGTGTCATTAAGATAGCTTTAATGACACATAATCAGGTCTTGAAGCCTTTAATGTCCCTGGAAGGTCCGAGCCGTTGGAGGTCCACCAATCTGCCTGTTGAGGTCGAGGGTCCATCGATTGGACGTGTGGCAGCTTCAGAGCTTAACGTCTTGGATGAGTAGATCTGGTGCCGTGGTACACGTGTCAGTACCGGAGTTTCTCTCTGTCGGGGGTTAGGTTCGGGGGTGCCACATAGGTATCCAGTTCGGAGCATTCCCATGTAGGGATTGTAGCTCCGGTTTTATGATACACATGGCGGCATTGGGACTAACCATATGAGGGAAGCAGGTGCAGTTACGAGTAACACGTGGGACCTTTGGAGGTCTTCAACTCAGATAGGTGGAGTTCCCTTGCACTCTTTGCAGTTCCAAGGGGTATCCAGTATGCAGAGTACCAACAAATCCGAAGCGAGAAAACACGTGCCACTCACATGTGATGAAGTTCGGACTGTGCAAAATGGATTTCCACAAGTTTGGACAATCCGAAGTGGGCTTTTCAGCAATACTCAAAACTTTGTGTGTGAAACCTCACTTTTATTTAAATTGCCAATGTATTCAGCACACATAAGTCTCACAATCTCCCCCTTGATGAATACACTAGCAAAACCACTTAGAAACATTAGCTTATTCACTTGAAAAGTTTTGAAAACAATTTTTCCCCCTTTTTCAAAATAAAAAATCAAATGAGAAAGAAATTTCAAAAACAAATTCTCCCCCTGAGAAGAACGTTTAAAACACTTGTGAATGTGCAATGTGTGACATATTTCTCCTCCTTTGACAATGTATTCAACAAGGTTCAAAAGAGAAATTTCAATTTCTATGAGCATATTATAACATACACATATAAAACAAAGCTCATCCAAGTCATACTATCAAGTAACTTATACTGTCACATCAATGAGATATATAAAGTAGTGTAAGCCATGCTATAGATCAAATGAAATTTTTCAATTTAAACAAGTCATGATCTCACAAACATAACTATTTCAAGACCTTAAAGCATGACACATGTTGCTGCATTTTTATTATTTTTAAAGCGCAAATTTTGATCATATGATATTTGCAAGAGATTATATGCCGCATCAGCCTTATTCTAACCAATCAAGCCAAGCCTATTTCATTAGACAATCAGAAGCTTAAGGACATGGTTTTAGTCATACAAAACTTCTTCCAAGTTCATATCTAAGTGCAATGATAAGCCTTCTCAAATGAAGAAGTGCGATGCATGCACATTCTCTTGACCTTTCCCCATTTTTTTATTTGATCATAAAAGCTCAACATGTGGATAGATTGCTTAATTTTTCATTATTAAATGCACTTATGAGCATGCAACAAGTTCAAAACAGTAAGAAAGTTTGATCGTGACCAGATTTAGTGTAAGTAACTATTTCAATTACTAGTCATGGCAAAAACAACAAAATGTATAACACGAGTAATGTAGTAAGAACTTTCAACAGGTAAAAGGAATCACAAAGTCATATATGTATGGAATACTATGCTCATAATATTTTAAATCAGATTCCCACATAGGCTTCCCAAGTTTCAAAAAATTCCCCCTCAATTAAGCCATAGGATGCATAACCCCTATTTCACTACGAATGAAACAAAACGAGTGAAATCAGAAGGTTTTGTGAAAATATCAGTCAATTTTTGTTCGGTATCGACATGGTAAAGCACAATGTTTCCTTTTTCAACATTCACTATAGGAACCGATTAATAGGCCATCGGTCATATGGTTGTCGGTTGGCTACAGTAGCCGACGCATATAACTTAAAAGCATCAGTGTCCCGATGGTCTTTATTCGACGTATTTAATAACTAAAGCCGTCGGGCCCGATGCTTCTAATGGATAAAACCATCGGTCTGATTGAACCGTCGGTCATACTCCATTTTTGCAGCTATGACCGTCAGCCTGGTCCCCGTCGCATTTAGCGCGCTATAGCTGTCGGGCCCCGCGGAACCCGACTGTCATAAGACTTATGAATGTCATCTTTGGGCGCAACCGACGGCTTTACTGCTGTTATGACCGTTGGTTACCGACTGCCATCCCGTCGGTTTTACACTTAGAGCCGTCGGTTGCTAAATAAACTGACAGACATAATTCTATTTTTTTTAACGATGCTGCTCGCGCTCCCTCCCTGGTTGGGGAGCCTCCACATTATACAGGCATACAGACAGATCATTTTATACAGCAGATCAAACAGCACCAAAACCATTTCATACCAGACTCAAATTTCATACCAGACTCAAATTTCATACAGCCACATCCAGTTTAGATTGAGCACATAGTTCATAGTTCATACAAATTCGTGCAGAGACAGTACATAACACATAGTTCATAACAAACACTAAGTTGTGAACACAAAAGCACAATCCAACGACATAGTTAAGTATGAGTGAAACCACAATAGAAATGACATTGGATCAATCCGTGTTGTTGTTTGAACCTCCGCCACTCGCACCTCCAGCATTGACATTCAGAAAACCGTCATAATCGTCAGGTGTTCCTTGACGGGAACCCTGCAACAAACATATCAATTACACTAAATTGTGTGCTAATTGATTTATGTGTTACAAACTCATATGATGAATGTCTTCAATTTTTCAGGATAACTAATGATTGAGAAGTCATACCGCTACGACTGGAGGAACTGATCGTTGAGGTTGCTCTGGAGCGAATGGCATCGGTGGAAAAACAGGTGGATAAGGTTGAAATTCAGTTCCGGCCAACATTTCCATGAATCCATGAGGTTGTGGGACATATGGCTGACCACTTTGAGAACCCTGTGACATGTATGATTGCAGAATTTGTGGTTACAACTTTGTATTATAAGCCGAACTAATAAGACCTGTTATACTTGTGATGAAGAACCAATCTGAAGTCATGGCTGGGTGGGACGAGCATACCAATCTGAGAACCGGGAAATTGAATCAAGTCAAAATATTTAGTTAATTAGTTTAACACACATATGGTAAAGAGAGTTCTAATTTTAAGAAGATTGGCAAGTGTACCTGCGACATCATGTCGAACTGGGACGGCATAGCGAACTGAGTAGCAGTGGCAACAAGTGTACCTGCAACATCGTGTCGAACTGGGACGGCATAGAGAATTGAGTAGAAGTGTTGCCATGAGACAAAAACTGCGTCAATCAATTTATTTGTGAGATTTTAAACAGGGGTATTTTGGAATTGAATGAATTGCTCAATTGTTAATATTACATGTAACCTGTGCCATATAGAGATATTGCAGTTGTTGTTGCATCTGTTGTATATGCTCCCTGTTGCATCTCACTTCTTCTTTTAATTGCTCATTCTCCACACTCACCTACTGGGAACGACTAGAACTGGTAGTGGAGGACCGTCGTCGTCTAGCATAAGTATCATGCTCCACGTACCCGTCTCCCGACCCAAGTCTACAAAAATACAAGTGTGGTAAATTGACATTCATTAACATATAAACCATTAATAGTTTTACACATACCTCCCATGTGGTAGACCTCCGCCGGCTTCGTACGCCGCATCCACATCTAGTGGTGCTCTTGTGTAATCTACATCAGCTCCATGATTCTTTTTGAAACAATCAACATATTTTACCTGCGTACATACATTTAGTTCATGAATATATAAAACAAAAGATAAATTGACTGTATAGATAGATATAAAAATCAATGATAATACTTACCAGTTTTTGTGTCGCTGCCTCGTCACACAACTGCTCCGGGAGATTCGGATCTGGACCTTTATGCCCCTTAAGGTAAACTTCAAAAAACGAAGGAGCGACACCAGTTTTAGCTTCCTACAAAAAAAAGGCAAAAGTTTAATCGATAGACATATATGAAACAATATAAATATAATTGCAAGAATTCATACCATTCTTTGTTCTTTCCAAGCATGTCCATCCGAGCCATAATAGTGCTTTCTGCGCTTGCTCTTCTGATTTTTTCTGTTTCTATCTGAAACTTGTTTGAACTCCTCTGACACCCAATACTCACATAACCATTCCCAAGCTTCTGGATCTGCACGAATCCAATCCACGTAGCTGGCCAGGTACTCCTTCGTTAGATGCATTGTGGCTGCTTCCTTATTTGTCATGAGATCAAACAACTTTGTCTTGTAGTACACGGTCACAACTTTGATTCGTGCATTCGAGAAGGAGTCTTTCGCACGTCTTTTCACTAATTCTTGATAAACTGCTCTTGCATATGGTAAACTCGTACCCTCCTACAAATGAAACAAACACTGCTTAGAAGTAAATATTTGTGTCCATCAAAACAAGAAGCAATAGGATTGAGAAAATAAAAACAAACTACCCAAAAGATCTCCGAAACTTTGTCCTGACAAGTACCCGAACTGCCATACTCTTTCTGTGCATAGTGATGCCAACGATGTGCTGCAATTCCTTGATCGCCCGCTACAACCATCTCGGGATAACAATACCAGATGGCATTCCCCAACTCCATGTTAATTACTCGTCGACACCGCTTGCCGCTCCAACCAGGCTCGATCCAACACCTAGTACCCTTCGGCCTTATAACAATCCACACATAAGGGGCTTTAGTTGGAGCACATAAAATATGCCTCCGTAGCCTGTATAAAAAATATTAGTTAATAAGTTGACAATAAAACTAATATATCAATTAAAAGATAGCTTGTATAAAATTAATCCTAAATAGTACCTCAAGGGGCATCGAGCGGGCGACCCCTCTCTTGACTCACGTAGCTCCGCCAGTCTTGCCAACCTCTTATCTCGCGCGGGGTCATTGGCCTCTTTGTGACACCAGGTTCCAAAAATGAACCAAGTGAACGCATATGTTTGCCCAGGACGTTCAACACACATACACGAGTGCAATCACAAAAGGATATACAGAAAATTACCACAGAACAAGATTAATTAACCACTTTTATTACATAACTTATAATATCCTCGAATACAAGCTCTAATGATTATTAATCATAAGTTTGAACTAATGTAGTGGAAATAAACTAATAAGCAACTAAGCAAAAGGGATAGCGCAAGTCCAACACTCCACAGGCAAAGCTGACGGCAGACACGGCCTAGAACTCCGCATTGTCACCGTTATACTCCCAATCTTCAACTGCAATTGTAGGTGGGAGAATTGCAAGGGTGAGTACATGTTGTACTCATTAAGTGTGGAAAGTATGACATGTAGCTGATTCAAATGACGAATATAATAATGGCTAAGTGCCGAAAAGTACATTAAAACATTTGAAAAGCAATATGTTATAGGTATGTGAAGCAAACCCATCATAAACCATGTAGTTATCCTAATACTAGTCCATATTTCATTACCATCATCCGTATTCCAGATTTCATCATTTTTGTTAACCATATTCAATACCAGAATTTAATCCATAACCAGCCATAACCATATTATCAACCATAACTATTACCAAACCATCCCAAATTCCAATCTCCCTCTAATCATGTGAGGGTCTAGGTCACTCATAACTGGGAGCACGGCTATCATGATAGTTTTTAGACACTTTGCAAAGGTTGTACCGCTTTATCCATGTGTTTGTGATTTCATCACCTTTTGATGACTATAGAATCTCAATTATGCTGTCTCACACATCCTTAGGTGTGTGGCCAAGAGATCACAAAATAGCATTTACAAAGGGATTACTACCCTATTTAGACCCCATTGAGGTTTCATCGGTGGTGATGCCTCCAACTGAGCACATCTTCAACCAAGGTCCCCCTCTTGAGCCATTCGGATCCCAGGGTAGTCCCACCAATCATCAACAAACCCAATCTGACTACCCCTTCCCCGAGCATCCTTAATGGTCCAAATAGCACTGACAAATCCCTAATTAATCAGCTACGCCGCACCCATACTTGGCCTCGTGGTGGCACTGTAAATCTTGGATGGTCGCTCCATGAACCGGCCCTTAGATCTAAAGCAAGTGAAACCGCCATAACATCCAACCCATCCACATACCTTGCTTGCTTAGATCACCCATTACTGTATCATATTATCTAGTTCATATTAACCATAATCTCATTAATGCATAAATAAATGATATAGTTGTTTTCTTATCCCGATTAATTAAGCGAAGCAAAAAGGTAAAAAGCTCTTTCCGACTCTCTACCATGAATTCCTGGTGACAAGGGTGGTTAACAGAGCTAGTAAACTTCCTATCATAGGATTCCCTTAAAATTGACACAAGCATGCAGTTTTGCAAACAAAACATTTATTTTAGAACTTGCCTTGCTCTTGGGATTGGTTCGGGTCAAAGCCTTCGAACTCTTGGTGCTGGAGATCCTCCGTAATGCTCTCTAGTACGAATCCGTCTAAACCTCGCAACAAACATACAAGACAAGAACCACAATCAATAGGTGCACAATATTACTCAATATGACATGATATGCATGATTAATGCAAATGCGAAGCAAAACTAGTTAATAAGTAGTTATATTGTTTATTAATCAATTACAATGGTTATTAAGAAGTCTACAAAGGTTTGGAGTTGATTCGATCTAGTTTTAGAATTAATTCAACACAATTTAACCAGAAAAATCGGACAAGTCCGCTAGGGATCGGACAAGTCCGCACTCTGCAGAACTGGCGAACTAGGGTTTTCTAGATCGACGTGAATTTGGATATTTGGGGTTGAATTCATGTAAGGAAAAGGAAGTAGAAGGTTTACCAGGTGTCTAAGACTCCAAAGAATCAAGTGTTTTGGCGGCAACACTTGGATCTTGGCGATCTTGGGTTGATGAAGAACTTGATGGTGAATTATTGATGAAGAACGCAAAGTTGATGGAGATCTTGATCCTCTTTCATTTTCTCCTCTTCTTCTTCTTGCTCTAGATCTCCTTCTCCCTCTTTGGTGGTGGCTATTAACGAGCTAGGGTTTGGGTGTGATGGAAAAGTGGCAAATAGATGTCAAGCCAAGAGGTGGGGTTGTTTATAGAGAGGTGGAGGCTAGGGTTTCGATGAATTCGAGTTTGAGATGAGTAGGGGTCGGTTTGGAGTCCCACATGGGCTCTAAAAGAGTTAGGCACGACGTTCCTAGGCCCACTTAACATAAAACCCAAGAAATAAGTCGTGAAATAAAAGATCAACTCGGAGTCGTGATTTATCAGACAAGTCCGCAAAGGGTCAGACTAGTCTGAAGTTAGAAAGAGAAAAATCTGACAAGTCCGCTCTGGACATCGGAAAAATCCAATCTTATCCAGAGGGGAAAAACAGACATGTCTGGCCAAAATCGGACATGTCCGACATTAGTCAGAGGGGAAAATGGGCAAGTCCGCTGGAATACCGGACAAGTCCAGAGACTTAGCAAAATTTCCAAGGAATTTGGGATACCGGACTAGTCCGCAATGGACCGAACAAGTCTGAAAGTGTCCAGAGGGAAAAACAGACTAGTCCACAGCAAAACAGACAAGCCCATTTGAAGTCAGAGAGAAATCGGACTAGTTCACGCCAAAACGGACTAGTCCGCACTTCTCAGAACTCTTAAGTGCGGTTTTATTCTAAATTCATTTTAAACTTATTTATTTTTATGTGGATTAATATTAAACATATTTAATGATGGATGTGGAGCATGATGCATGAAAATGAGGGTGTTACAAACCTACCCGCCTTAAAATGAATCTTGCCCTCGAGATTTGACGCGGAAGAGAAGAGATAGGGAAATTCCTTCTTGAGATCATCCTTCAACTCCCATGTTTCTTCCGATTCTATGTGATGCTTCCATTGAACTTGACACAATCTAATAATCTTGTTCCTTGTGACTCTCTCCTTGGTCTCCAAGATTTTGACCGATTGCTCGGCATAAGTCAAATCTGCCTCTAATTCCAACTCTTCTTGTAGGATCGAAGAGCACGTGAAAAGCTACCAGAGGGGGGGGGGGGGTGAATGGTAGATTTAAAACATTTTTGGTTGAAGAAATGAAAACCCCTCGGCAGAAAAATGATATGTTAAAGAAATCGTGTATGAGACTAATCTAAACGTGTTTCACCATGACAAAAGTGATAGATATCAGAGAGAATCAAGTCACGAAGATGACATAACAATAATCACTCAAATCCGTTGAGAGAAACTCAAGTTACGATCGAAAGATCAAACAAAGGTCAATCTGTTCTACCTGAGAAAAATAGTTGTAGAACACTGCAAAGAAACTCATGTAGATCAGAACCCACAAATCCAATGACCGTGAAATTTTGACAAATGATAGATAATCAAGTTGTGAAGACAACCCGAAAAGAATCACGTCAATTGGATCTGTAAAACTCGAGTTATGACAAAACCACCAAAGAAAGGTAGTGTTGTGCAGAAACTCGACGAGAAAAACTTGTCTGGAACAAGTCGGACGAACAAGGCACAAAAGTTCCTTTCAACTACGAATTTTATTCAATATAAAACAAGAGGAACAGCCCAAAAGTCGTCTACCACAAGCTTTGGCCTCCCTTGATTATATAACAAGCCCTTAGGTCAACCCAATCTCAACTAGGACTCTAATCCTACTCAAATCATGAATCAAAACTTTCCATAAGTGCTTAGGACTCTTCTATACGCAGATAGAAGCAATCTTAAGACTTGCAAACACCTTAGGAACATATCCCACATTCTTAAGACAACTCAAATTCGTGACCCACACGAAATCCTATCATAACCAACTCAAATCTTTCCATATTTGAGTCAAAGACGACTAAGCCGCAGCTTGAGTCCATAACCTAGTCGGTTGGACCTTTCCGACCAATTCTTTACGTCCACATCTCTTCATCACGCCTTAGAACCATGTATCCACGTGCATGCACTCCTTGCATACGTGCAAACATCTTCCAACGATGTCCACGATACCTTCATATGCATTGTTCTTGATTCAAACATGTTGCGCAACCTCCCGATCAACTCAACCACAATTCCTCCCGAACTTGGTTGTTGAACCTCATCTTCTCCCTAAGACTAGTTCAATGGATCCTGTCACCTGCCATGTATTGAACTCAAGCAACACCTGCACATGAATAAACAACCAATACTTTCGAGCACAAGTCCTTGACTTGACACTCGTTAGTTCCGAAACCACAACACCTTACGTGAGCACCTCACATAAGCATGTTGCAAAACCACAGAAAAACGATATTAGCCATATCAACCAAAATGCACCAAAAACTTAGCAAATGAATACTAAGCAATCTTTCCAAAAATGTAAAGCAAGTTCGAAACATTTCATAGTAAAAGCAGGAACATTGGGATCAAGCTCCGAATCTTTCCAAAGCTAACCAGAGCTTGAGTTGGAGCTTACCAAAGCTAGTACAATCTAGCGCCGGAGCTTGCCAAAGCTAGTCGGAACTAGTCAACCTAAAAGTCGAAGCTAGAAAAACATGTCGGAGCTAACCAACATAAGTCGGACCTAGCAAAACATATCAGAGCTTAACAAAGACATGCTGGAGCTATCAAAGATATGTCAGAGCTAAAGACAAAGCTCACTAGAGCTACCAAAAAAGACATGTCGGACCTAGACAAAGAAAGTCAGACCTATTTTCGGACCTTGCAGAAGCTCAGAGCTAGAGTCAGACTTTGCTAAAAAGGTGTTTTAGCATAATTTCATAACCTTTATCATCAAAGCCATTGTATTCAGTACAAGCCAATGTATTCAGCACACATAGGTCTCATAGTCTCCCCCTTGATGAATGCATTGGCAACACAACTTAAGATTCGAACATTGGCTTATTCACATTAAAATTTTTGAAAACAATTTCTCCCCCTTTGTAAAACAAAAATAAAATGAGAAAAAAATTCTCCCCCTGAGAAGAATCGTGCCAAAAACAAATGTGAATATGTGCAATGTGTATAAATTTCTCCCCCTTGCATTGCATACTTATCTTTAAATATTTACCATATTATCGCTCCCCCTCTGACAATGTATTCAACAAGGTTGAAAAGAGTAATTTTAATTGTTATGAGCATATTATAACATATACATATAAAACAAAGCTCATCCAAGTTATACTATCAAGTAACTTACACTATCACATCAATGAGATACATAAAGTAGTGTAAGCCATGCTATATATCAAATGTAATTTTCAATTTAAGCAAGTCATGATCTCACAAACTTAACTATTTCAAGACCTGAAAGCATGACACTGGTTGCTGCATTTTATTATTTTTCAAAGCACAAATTTTGATCATATGATATTTGAAAGAGATTATATGCGCATCTGCCTTATTCTAACAAACCAAGCCAAGCCTATGTCATTTGACAATCAGAAGCTTAAGGACATGGTTTTAGTCATACACAACTTCTTCCAAGTTCATATCTAAGTGCAATGATAAGCCATCTCAAAAGAAGAAGTGTGATGCATGCATATTCTCTTGATCTTTTCTCAACTTATATTTGTTCATAAAAACTCAGCATGTGAGTTGATTACTTGATTAATTCTTTATGATTAAAAGTACTTGTGAGCATGCAACAAGTTCAAAACAGCAAGAAAGTTCGACCATGACCAGATTTAGTGTAAGTAATTATTCCAATTACTAGACATGGCAAAAACTACAAAATGTAAAACACGAGTAATGTAGTAAGAACTTTCAGAATATAAAAGGAATCACAATGTCATATATGTATGAAATGCTATGCTCATATTATTTTAATTTCAGATTCACACATTGTCGGTGGTTGAATCCGGCAGATCTCCCGACACTACTATTAGTAGTTCGTGGAGTTTGTAGTTCGGTAATGGGCGCGTAGAGATTCAAGAGACGGTGGCAAATTGACACAGAGGTTTACGTGGTTCGGGCCGCCTGAGCGTAATACCCTACTCCACGGGGTGTGTTGATGTTGTATTGAGTGAGTGAGTATGTGTGTGAGAGCGTAAGTGTCTAGAGAGCTCAGAGAGAGATTGCTCTATGTATCTTCGACCGGTCCTTTTATAGTACAAGGACCGGTCGTTACACAGTTAGCCTGGCCCGACATGTAGCTCCGGCGGTTACTAATGTTTCATACATAACTAATGGGGTTAATTACCCTTAATAGCGTGGTAACGGGCCTTAACAGTGCCGTTACTAGTATTAAGGTCCTTCCGATCGTGTGTCATTAATATGGTATTAATGACACTTAGTCGGGTCTTGAAGTCCTTGATTGCTCCTTGAAGGTCCGAGCCATTGGGGGTCCACCAGACTGATTGTTGAGGCTGAAAGTCCGGCGTCCGAACACGTGGCAGCTCTGGAGCTTACCGTCATAGACGCGTAGGTCCGGTGTTGTTGGACACGTGTCGGTACCGGAGCATCCCTCTGTCTGGGGTTAGGTCCGGGGGTGCCATACTGGTATCTAGTCCGGAGCTTTCCCATGTGTGGGCAATAGCTCCGGTCTTATGATAAATGTGGCGGCCCTGGGACTAACCATGTCGGGGAAGCAGGTCCGGTTAGGGCTAACAAGTGGGGCCTTCGGAGGTCATCAAATCTGGTAGATGGAGTTTCCTTGTGATATTTGCAATCCCAAGGGGTATCCGGTACGCAGGGTACCGACAGTGGCCCCGTGGGCCCACCTCTGGGAGAGACCTTTTGGATGAAGTCATTCTGCTGGAGGTGGGTCCATTCTTCAATTTTTGAGTCGTATCTTCAAGGGTCTTCCGATGTGCCGTTGGCAGTAGTTCGTAGTTAAACCACCGCCGTGTGGCGTATCCTGGATGCGACAGGTGAGATCTTAGCGTGCGGATCTCACGCAATTGAAGGTCGCTGGTTCTCGATACGAAAATCGTATCAGTTCCGCGCGCCCTGTCAGGCCGCCGCCTTCGGGTTTCCCGCCTTTCATGCTGACAACCGTTCGCCTGAGGTAAGGACCTCGACTTGATCGTCGGGGTGGCCCCGGGCCCCCTTGTCATTGGCAGGGTGAAGTTTTTGACTGGTATCATCGGCTCCTCTACGGTTTCCATTCAAGCGTTGTGGGGGCTTACTTAAGAAGGAAAGCACGCATCGTTTGGGGGTTCTTTACGCCTTTCATTCGAACTTGCGCTCAAATCCTCCAAACTTTCGCTTGCTTTTCCTCTCTCGCCTCGCTGTGCCGCGATGGAGTTGGGTCTTCGCCAGAGTCACCTGAAGACTGACGATGATTTGAAGAAGGTCTGGGCCCTCATGGGGTGGTCCCCTGACTTCTTCAACCACCTGGTCTGCGCCAGCAAGCTTCCTTTTGTGAAGGAGCATGCCGGCGACATGGTGTACTTCTCCGCGTACGCCATGGTGGGACTGATCCCACCTTTCTCCACTTTTTTCTTGATGGTGCTCGACTTCTATGGTCTGCAGCTGTACCACCTTGGCCCCCACTCCATTCTTCTGGTGTCGATCTCTGTCCACTTCTACGAGATGTGGGTGGGCATTCCCCCCTGCGTTGAGCTCTTCCGCACCTTCTTCACTGTCCAGACCACTGGCAAGAGTGACGAGTACCTTGGCTTCTATTATTTTGTGAAGCTCAGAAGTGCCCGTACAATTACTTGCGGTCGTTCCCTTCTGGGAAGTGGGACGACTGGAAGAAGGATTGGATCATCATTAGGGTGGAGGGGCATGAGAAGCTGGAGCTGCCCAAGGGCCTCCCCAACGTCGACACTGCATCTTGGAGCAAAGCTCCGGTGTTATCGGACGCCTTCAACCCTGCTCTGACCAGGATCCGCCAATGCGTGGAAGGAGGGGTGACTCCTTAGGAGGTATTTTGCAACTTCCTGACCAATAGGTGGGCTCCGCTGAAGAAGAGGGAGAAGCTTGCTTGGGCCCTCAACAGTGTGCTGGACGACGACCGGTTTGAAGTCCAATATAAAGGGCGCAACTTTGGAGTTTCACCTCAAGAAGTTCCAGCACGACATCAACGACGAGGGTGACGACTTGACTCCGCGAGCGGCTTTCCTCCCTCTGAACATGGAGGCAGAGTTCAGCAGAGAGCTCCGGCGGAAGATGCCAGTGCTTTATGACCTTGGTGTCGTTGAGAGGCGTTCGATCACCGAGTTGGCGATCTCCGGAGCTTCCGAGGTTGGTCCCCCTTCCGTCCCGGAATAGAGAGTTGAAGTCGTGGGCAAGGGCAAAGAGTTGGCCGAGCCCTCGAGTCGTGAAAGGAAGTTGAAGCACTCTGATGGGAGGTCCGTTAGACCTGCTCCTTCTCCCCGGAGGGGAAGGTCTTCATCGGCGTCAACTACTCCAGCATCGACATCTCCCCGGGGTGCTAGCTCCGGCCATGTGGCTCCAGTACCAGGTCCAGCTGAAGGCTCTGGGTCCGGAGGTCCTTCTCGGTCAAGGGGGGCCTCAACCCAAGTGACGCCGACAGCAGCAGCGAGCTCCGGGGAACCCTCTGGAGCCACCACGCCAGTGGCGACAGGGTCCGACTCCGAGCGTCCGGAAAAGAGGTTCCGTGCTAACTGGTGCAGAAAAGAGGGAAAAGAGGTTCTGGTAATTTGCGATAGAGCCGGGTGTTGATGAAGTCCTGGCACTAGAGCCGGTTGTCGAGGAAGCTCTGGCGGTAGAGTCGGTTGCTGCAGAAGTTCCAACGGTAGAGCCAGTCATTCAAGAAGTACTGGCGCTTGAGCCAGTTGCTGTAGAGGTGCTAGCACTCGAGCCCATGGTGGTCGAGGCGTTAGCACCGGAACCGGCAGTGGAGCGGAGCCGAACGTGGCTTCAGCTCCAGTGGAATCTTCTAAGCCCGCTACGGAAGCAGTGGTCTCGGAAGTGCCTGCACCTGAGCCAGGGTGCCAAGATGGAGCTGTCGGCTCTCCGCCTGAGGGGCTAGTTGTTGATGACCTGGCAGCGGGACCTTCGGAGCCTATTCTGGAGGTTGAAACTTCTATTGCAGTACCTTCCTCGGCAGCGGCCGAGGCTATCCTGGAGGAGGACCCTAGTGCCGTGGAAGAACAGGAGACCGCTCTTTTAGAGTGGGACCCAATTTTTGTCACGGAGAACCCGTTGGAACCAGCGGAGATGTCCCCGGCAGGTCCTGACCCGATCCCCCTGTCGTTGTCTATTGACAACGCCTGCTCCAGTCTTTGTCAGGTCCAGCTGGCTTTCTACCACGACAGCAAGGCCCTCGAGGAGGAGCGCCAAACTCTTAGGAGGTGGCGCAACCGGCTCCATTTCGAGACCAAGCTGGCGCAGTCGAGGCTGGCTGACAACAAAGAGTGGGTGCAGAAGGAGAAGGTCCGTCTGGAATACTGGGGTAAGCTGTTGGATGAGAGGGAAAGCATGGCACGATCCCTTGACAACCAGTCTTGGGCCATCTACGAGCAGGACAAAGCTGCTAATAGCGCATCGGATGATCGCCAAGAGAGGCTCGATGCCATCCACGCTAGTCTCGTCAAGCGCCGGGAGGCTCTTGAGGTGCGGGAGAGAAAGCTCGAAGATGAAGAGCAAAAACTCCTCGAGCTGCGGGATGACGTCGTGAAGAGGGAAGAAGAGCTCACTCAGAGGCTAACTCTGGGTGACAAGAGTCTCAAGGAGCGCACCAAGAAATTGGAGGAGCACTGCGAGAGAGAGGAGAAGAAGGCCTGGGAGCGAGGGCAGGAACTCCATAGGAGGGAGAATGTCGTTGCTACTAGGGAGAAGAAAGTGTGGGGCAGGGAGAAGGACCTGGTCGACCGCCGGAACAAGATCCACCTCCAGGAGGAAGAGCTCGGAAAACTCGAAAGGAAAGTTGTTGAAAAGATTCAGCAGAACGCCAAAGAGGTTGAGCGTCTTGCCCGTGAGAATTTGGAGCTTGCGGCAACCAGAAGATCCTTGGAGGAGATGCTAGGCTTGAGGACTGCAGAGTCCCAACAAGTTTGGGACTTCCTGGGCAAAGTCAACGACGCGCTGACGCCAATGGGTTTTAGTCCCGTGCGTCTAAATGATCTGGAGCCAGAGCTGGACTGGCGTTGCAGGTGTTAAGTTCGGCAGGCAACAAGCTCACTAAGATGGGTGATGTCATCGTGGACCAGCTGGAGACCGAGGGACAATCCCTAGCGAAGGACATCGCAGAATTCGTGCTGACATGCTACACAAGCCAGGACCCTCAATTCCCCCTGGACACGGTGCTTGAAGGCCCCATCGAAGGAGAGGAGAAGTTGCCCAAGCCAGCGTGTCGGAGGCTGCCCAGAAGGTCGCCTCGTTCTTCCATAGGGTCTAGGACCATCTCTTTGTAGCTCCAACTTGAATCTTCTCTTCTTTTTCTCCAATTTTGTAATCTCTTGTCTCGAGATGAATGAAATCCAAGTTTTTTGTGAATTTCATTTTTTTGTCTTCAACACCTTTGTCCCACTCGGCCCCCTGGTAGATGTACACAATTTGATTGTGAACATGTACCAAGAGGATGTAACAATTGTTGAAGACTTGCGCACTTCGAACTTGTAGAATGTAGGTCCGAAGTCTACGATTGTGAAGGCCCCCTGAGATTGTCGGAGTTTAGTAGCTCTGGCATTGACCATCGTCGGAGCTTAGTAGCTTCGGCAGTAGTCTCCGCAATGCGTAGAGCATCGACGGTTAGTCCTCTGGGGTGTCAGAGCTTGGTGGCTCCGGCAGTGACCTCTGTCAACACGTGGTGTGTCAACAACAGACTCCACTATAGAGTCTTCCCACCATCTTTTCTTCACGTTGACGGCTGGCCCCCTAGCTTTACCGGAGCTGAGTAGCTCTAGTGACGCTCGCTATCAATGTTTGAACATCGACCACAAGCCGCCTAGAGGATGTTGGAGCTTTGGTAGCTCCGGCTTCATTCACCATCATTATGAAACATTTATTTTTCCTGCACACTGAAGTCAAGAAAAATAGTAAAATCCATTTTCCTATCTATAACTTCATTGTGACTTACTATTCCCGAGAAATTTTTAGGTCTAACACAATTCTAAAGACAACAAAGTGCACTACCTTGTTTCCTTTAGATCCGATCGTTTCTGGACTCGCCTTACTTTGGCCTGCCGGGGTGTAGGTAGAGTGGCGTACTTAGGGTGCATGACCAGGCTAAGTCGATAGCACACTCCGACCCTAGGTTGGCTTGGCGGCATTCAGACGAGTAGACCATCAACAATGTTTGGACCCAGAAGAATAGACAATGCAACTCGAATTGTACAAGAACTGGTCGAGCTAAAGTTTCTTAAGAACTACACAACTTTGTTATAGACAAAAAGAGAAAAATAGAAAATGTTGAGCCTGTACAAAATAAATGCACGTGGAGTCTGTTTTCACACAATGATGTCTTTCATTATAGGTCCGGGGTATAAGGGAAACAAGTACACTCTTAGGGTACGGAATCAGAACAAGTGTGACTCGTTTCTCGTTTTACCCAAGGTAGCTAGCTTCACTTTTAGTTCTAAGACTGTGACAAGTGTTGCATGGACGTTGCGGACCTTACGGGGTAGGTCCCGCTGTCCTCCCGGAGGAGCTACCTGACTCTATACAATGACTCTATAACATACATCACATGTAATTACAGACTCACCTCCGTGATATTAAGCATAGAACTTACGGAGGTGCTCAACGTTCCAAGGATTTGGGAGAGGTGTCCCATCCTCGGTTGCCAAGCGAATGCATCCAGGACGGGATACTTTGATCACTTGGAAGGGTCCTTCCCAGCTGGGGGAAAGTTTGTTTAACCCTTCTCTGGATTGTATTCTCCGTAGCACCAGATCGCCTTCCTCGAGCTATCGGCTGTGAACATGCCGTTGGTGATAGCGCCGAATAGCTTGGCGGTATCGGGCATTCCGAATAGCTGCTCGGCACCTTCCCTCTTCAAGGAGGTCAAGGTCTTCACGCCGGAGCTGGTCGTGCGTGGGTTCGTTGAAGGTCCGGACCCGGAGCGACCCCAAGATGATTTCTGGAGGAGGGATTGCTTCAGCTCCGTACACCAGGAAGAAGGGTGTCTCTCCAGTTGACCGGTTTGGAGTTGTCCTGTTGGCCCATAGAGTGGGCAGAAGATCTTCGATCTAGTTGGCTCCATGTTTTTTCAGGTGCTCATATGTGCGCGTCTTGAGTCTTTTCAGGATTTCTGCATTTGCTCTCTCAGCTTGGCCATTCCTATCCGGGTGAGCTACGGAAGCGTAGCTAACTTGAATGCCGAGGTCTTCACAGTATCCTTGGAAAGCAGAGCTTGTGAATTAGGTCCCATTATCTGTTATGATTTTGTTCGGGACTCCAAATCTGCATACGATGGACTGCAAGAAGTTTATAGCTGATTGCTTGTTTATTGTCACAACTGGAGTTGCTTCCAACCATTTGGTGAATTTGTCAATGGCAACATACAGGAACATGTAACCTTCGACGGCTCTTGGGAAAGGTCCCAAGATGTCCACCCCCCACACAGCGAAAGGCCATGTAGGAGGTATCATTTGTAGAGGCTGAGCCGGTGTATGAATTTGTTTTGCATGAAACTGGCATGCTTCACATTTCTTCACCAGCTCAGTTGCATTCTCGAGCGTTGTAGGCCAATAAAAGCCATGCCGAAAGGCTTTACCGACCAGGGTGCGGGAAGACGTGTGGTTCCCACACTCGCCTCCATGGATTTCTGTGAGGAGCTCGCAGCCTTCTTCCCTTGTGATGCACCGCATTAGGACGCCGTTGGCACCACGCCGGTAGAGATCCCCTTCTACCAACGTGTATCTTTTAGCCAATCTGACTATCCAGTCAGCAGATACATCATCGCCAGGAAGGATATTGTCTTTCAAGTAGCTCCGGATCTCCGAGATCCATGCATTGGAGCTTGCTTGAGCATTTGAGTCTTGCGTGCTAGGTTGCTCGGAGCTTCCGGCATCACCTACGACCCTTGATGGCTGCCATGGTAATAGGTCCATCAGGACCACCAGCTTCGGGATGCTAGTCTCGCCCCCTTCGGTCAGTTCGGCGGGCTGAGCTATGGGTTTTGACAACCTCCGGACGAAGGTTCTGTCGGGAGCTGGAGCTCCAGTTGACGCTTTTGTTGAGAGTTCGTTAGCTTTAGCGTTATGGAGACGCTGGACATGGTGGAGGTCCAGGACTTCGAAGTCCTTCTGAAGCCTCTGGACTTCAAGGAGATAAGCAGCTAGTTGGGGATAGTTGCAGGAGCATTCACCCTTCACCTGTTTAATGATGAGCTGTGAATCTCCCTTGACCAACAGCTGCTTGACACCATATGACAGTGCCACCTTTAATCCGTAAATGAGTGCTTCATACTCTGCCATGTTGTTGGTCGCCTTGAAGTCAAGGTGCACCATGTATTTTACCTTCTCCCCGGTTGGAGCGAGGAGAAGGACTCCAGCTCTGGCCCCCTGCTTTTGCATGGAGCCATCGAAGTAGAGAGTCCAGTGAGGCTCGGTAAAGACCGGAGCCTTGAGTTCCGGCTTCTGCTCACTAGGGCCCACAGGGTTTGATGGAAAGGGGGTCCATTCCGCCACGAAGTCCGCCAGTGCCTGACTCTTGATCGCTTGTCTTGGGACGAATTCTAGATCGAATTCAGCCAATTCCGCTGCCCACTTTGCAATGTTCCCAGTGGAATTGGGATTATGCAAGATCGCACGTAGTGGATAAGAGGTCACCACTGAGATCTTATGAGCTTGGAAGTAATGGCAAAGCTTCCAGGAGGCGATAAGAACTACATAGAGCAGCTTATGCACCTATAGGTATCGAGTCTTGGCGTCATAGAGTACTTCGTTGATGAAGTACACTGGGCGTTAGACTGTCCAGACCCTCCTGGAGGGGCCCGGAGCTTCCCTCCTCATCGACTCGGACCCTTCCGGAGGGGTCTAGACCTTCTTCGGGGACCTCTGGGTCCTTGCTGAAGGAACCCGGAGCTTCTTCTGGAGTGACCCGGACCCTCCTGGAGGGGTCCGGATCCTCTTGTTCAACAAAAGTAACTCCTTGTAGATCCAAGTCAGGGAGCTGGGACCCAAACTCACCTTCAGGAACCTCCTGACCCTCCCGGAGGGGTCTAGATTCCTGAGCTTGTGATGGTTCTGGTCTCTTTGCAACCAGGACCATGCTAACAACTCCGTCAGTTGCTGAAATGTAAAGAGTAGAGGCTCACCAGGGTTCGGAGCTACCAAGGTTGGTAGGGTGGTAAGGAGCTGCTTTAGCTCCTGGAACGCCTTTTCTGCTTCTTCAGACCATTGGAATGGTCCGGACTTCCTCGACGGCTTGAAGAAGGGAAGCGCCCGTTCCGCCAGTCTTGAGATGAACCGGCTGAGGGCGGCTAGACATCTAGTCAGCTTCTGGATGTCCTTGATACGGGTTGGTGGCCACATATCTTCAATGGCTTTAATCTTCGCCAGATTTGCTTGTATGCCTCGGTGGTTTACCAAGAATCCAAGAAGCTTTCCGGATCTAACCCCGAAGACACACTTGTCCGGGTTCAGCTTCGTGCGAGTGACTCGCAACTTGTCGAAGACAGCTTGCAAGGTGTCAAGAAGTGACTCCTTGTCCTTAATCTTGACGACGATGTTATCAACCTACACTTCCACTATGTCTCTGATGAGCTCTCTAAAGGTTTTGTACATAGCTCGTACAAATGTTGAGGTTGCATTCTTGAGACCAAATGGCATGGCAGTATAACAATACAATCCATCTACTGTGATAAAAGAAGTGTGCTCTTCATCTTCCCTAGACATTCTGATTCGATGGTACCCAGAATATGCGTCTAGGAAACACAATAATTCACACCCGGAGGTGGAATCCACTATATGATCTATTCTAGGTAGTGGGAATGGATCTTTTGGGCATGCCTTATTCAGTGTTGTGTAGTCGATACACATCCGAATCTTCCCACCGGCCTTGGGTACAACGACTGGGTTTGCCAGCCATTTTGGGTGGAAGACTTCTCGGATGAATCGAGCTTCGAGCAACTTCTTCACTTCTTGTCGTATGAAGTTCTGTCGCTCTACTGACTGCTTCTGAGGCTTCTGATGTACATGCCGAGCGTCAAGATAGATCTTTAGATTATGCTCGATCACTTCCCTAGGGATCCCAGGCATTTGCGACGGTTGCCAGGCAAACACGTCAACATTAGCCCAGAGGAAAGTGATGAGTGCGAGATCCTATTTGTCATTCAGACCTCCCGATATATGGGTGGTCTGAGCGGCATCGGAACTGATTTGGACGACTTTGACGGGAATGTCGGTGTCGCCGCTTGGTTGCACGCGAGGTGCGGAGGTTGAACCTCGTTGACAAATGCTCGGGGGTTTCGGAGCTTGCTCCTGCCTGGACTCTTCCTCCTGTGTTGTGGCAAGCGCATGAAGTTCTTCCAGAGCAGTCACTCCAGCAGTGCGGTCTCTGCGGATCCGGAGAACACCAGCTGGTGTTGGCATCTTCAACACCAAGTAGCCGTAATGAGCAGTAGCCATGAACGTGTACAAGGCTGGCCTGCCCAGAATGGCATTGAAGGGTAAGTTGATCCGAGCAACGTCAAAGACCAACTTCTCAGTGTGATAGTTCTCCCGAGTCCCGAAGGTCACGGGGAGAGTAATGGCACCAAGTGGGGTTATGGCCTCCGGACCTACTCCGGAGAAAGGTCTGGAGGGGCGAAGGTTCGAAGGTCGGAGCTGAATCTTGACGAAAGCTTTGAAGCTTATGAGGTTCAGCCCCGAACCTCTGTCCACCATTACATGGTGGAGTTGGATATTGTTGATGGTCGGAGATACCATCAATGGGAGTTGGACAGATCCAATCATATTCCGAGAGCTGTCCGATGCGTCAAAAGTGATGGCAGTATCCATCCACTTCCGGTGCGGCTCCGCCCTGGCGGTGGGAGCTACCTAAGACATGTCCTGCCGCATAGTCTTGAGGACACGGCGGGAAGTGATATCCCACGAACCACCAAAGATGGTGTTCATGGTCTTCCGACGTTCATTGTTGGAGACGTCGGAGTCATCGTCGACGGAGGTGTACATAGCCTTCAGGACCTTTTTAGGGTCCTGAAAACCTAACTCCTCTTCAGCTGGAGCCACGGGGAAGTAGTTGGCCATTACGGCCACAAAAGTTCCGGCTGCAAGGATTGCAGTGGAGTAAATTTGAAGAACCTCAGCGGGATTGACAGTCCCGTCAAATTTCTCCGACAGGTGAGGCCGGATCTTTTGTGGCCATCTGACCATGCGCAAGTGCATGGCCAGGGCAGAACAGCCTCCTCCTACTCCCTCGGGAGCAAGACTGTCCTGAGCCTCTTGCCTTTCGCGAGCACGCTCGATACGGACGCGGTCGTCCTGCTGACAGTAACGGCGATCAAGCTCCGCCTGGAGGTCATGAGTTGAAAGCCTGGTTACCATATAGGTGCGTCGCTCCCCGAGAGGCAACGACGTCACTTGTTGAGATGCAGCACGCCTCCAATTTTGGAAGCGTGCGGACCAAGTCTGCCTGACAAAGTCCGATGCTGCGATTGGGCCCGGCCTGAGGAGGGAGGACCTTGGTTGCTGATGCGATTGGCTTTTACTGCAACCAAGTGTTCCACATCAGCCCTCCACTGCTCCATTGCACCCTGGGATGCACCCGGAGGTGGTGGGCATTGGAGGAGAGCATGCGCTGCATGTAGCGCGTGTTCAGGGTTGTTGTTATTCGCCGATGCGGTGACCGACGCAGATGCTCCGTCCCGCTGTCCAGCTTGATTTGCTTGTGCAGGCGGTGGAGGCGGAGGCATGACTCCTGCTGGAGCTATGGCACCCGCTGGTTGCTGCATGTTGGAGGGGTTGCTTCCAGCAGGTTGCGCAGCGAGGTTGCTGTTGGACGATCCAGCAGCAGAGTTCACCATTCTTGAAATCTCGGGCACCCCCTACCTGGCGCGCCAACTGTCGGTGGTTGAATCCTGTAGATCTCCTGAAACTACTATTAGTAGTTCGTGGAGTTTGTAGTTTGGTAATGGGCGCGTAGATATTCAAGAGACGGTGGCAAATTGACACAGAGGTTTACGTGGTTCGGGCCGCCTGAGCGTAATACCCTACTCCACGGGGTGTGTTGATGTTGTATTGAGTGAGTGAGTATGTGTGTGAGAGCGTAAGTGTCTAGAGAGCTCAGAGAGAGATCGCTCTGTGTATCTTCGACCGGTCCTTTTATAGTACAAGGACCGGTCGTTACACAGTTAGCCTGGCCCGACATGTAGCCCCGGCGGTTACTAATGTTTCATACATAACTAATGGGGTTAATTACCCTTAATAGCATGGTAACGGGCCTTAACATTGCCGTTACTAGTATTAAGGTCCTTCCGATCGTGTGTCATTAATATGGTATTAATGACACTTAATCGGGTCTTGAAGTCCTTGATTGCTCCTTGAAGGTCCAAGCTGTTGGGGGTCCACCAGACTGATTGTTGAGGCTGAAGGTCCGGTGTCTGGACACATGGTAGCTCCAGAGCTTACTGTCGTGGATGCGTAGGTCCAGTGCTGTTGGACACATGTCGGTACCGGAGCTTCCCTCTGTCTGGGGTTAGGTCCGGGGGTGCCATACTGGTATCCAGTCCAGAGCTTTCCCATGTGTGGGCAATAGCTCCGGTCTTATGATACACATGGCGGCCATGGGACTAACCATGTTGGGGAAGCAGGTCCGGTTACGGTTGACATGTGGGGCCTTCGGAGGTCTTCAAATCTGGTAGATGGAGTTTCCTTGTGATCTTTGCAATCCCAAGGGGTATCCGGTACGCAGGGTACCGACACACGTAGACTTCTCAAGTTTCAAAACTCCCCCTCAATGTAAGCCATGAGGATGCATAACCCCTGTTTCACTATGAATAAAACAAAAAATGAGTGAAATCCAAAGGTTTTGTAAAAATGTCAGCCAATTATTGTTTGGTATCTACATGGTGAAGCACAATATTTTCTTTTTCAACATTATCACAGAGAAAGTGATACCTAATGTCAATGTGCTTAGTTCTAGAATGTTGCACGGAGTTTTTAGCAATGCAACTAGCACTAGTGTTATCACAAAACAGTGGAACACTATGTAGATCAACCCCATAGTCCTTAAGTGTTTGAACAATCCAAAGATTTCGTGAGCAAGCACTAGCAGCAGCTACATATTCAGATTGAGCCGTGGATTGTGCAACTGAGTTTTGTTTTCTAGAGGACCAAGCAACAAGTGAATTACCAAGAATATGACAAGCACCGGAAGTACTTTTCCTATCAATCCTACAACCCCCAAAATCAGCATCCGAAAAAAACTTTCAAAGTAACGATGAGGAAGAAGGAAGAAAAATACCAAATTCTTGAGTTCCATGTAAGTACCTGAGAATCCTTTTGAGGGCTTGACGATGTGAAGCACGTGGGGAGGATTGAAAATGTGCAAAAAGACATACACTGAATTGTATGTCCGGTCTTGATGTCGTGAGGTACAAACGTGATTCGATCATGCTTCTATATTCTTTTTGATCCACGGGTTCACCATCTTCATCAAGTTCAAGTGTTTTTGCAGTTCCCATTGGTGTCCGAAGAGGCTTGCTTTTGTCCATGTTGAAGCGTCTTAGGAGGTCTTTTGTATACTTCATTTGATGCACAAAAGTACCCTCCTTGGTTTGCTTGATTTGCAGCCCCAAAAAGTACGTGAGTTCTCCCATCATACTCATCTCAAATTCTAGACTCATCATAGCTTAAAATTGGACACAAGATCATGAGAAGCACAATCAAAGATAATATCATCCACATACACTTGAACGAAAAATGAGTCATTGCCATGCTTAAGCACAAAAAGAGTTTTATCAACCTTGCCCATGGTAAACCCCTTTTCAAGTAAGAATGTTTTTAACCTATCATACCATGCTCTAGGGGCTTGTTTGAGACTGTACAAGGCTTTGGACAGTTTGTAAACATGATTAGGAAAATCTGGATTTTCAAAACCTGGTGGTTGCTTGACATAAACCTCCTCATCTATGTAGCCATTAATAAAAACACTTTTAACATCCATTTGATAAAGCTTAAAACCTTTAGATGCAGCAAAAGCTAACAAAATTCTTATAGCTTCTAATCTAGCAACAGGAGCCAAAGTTTCATCAAAATCTAGACCTTCAACATGAGTGAAACTTTGAGCAACCAACCTAGCCTTATTCCTAATCACAAACCCATCCTCACTTTGTTTATTTTTAAACACCCATTTAGTTCCAATTAAAGTGTGACCTTGAGGTGGAGGTACAAGTTTCCAAACATTATTTCTTTAAAAAATTTCTGACTCTTCTTGCATGGCAATAATCCAAGATTCATTAGTGAGTGCGTGTGATATATCTTTGGGTTCAAAAGAAGCAACAAAAGCAGAATGAGCATGAGAGTTTGGATCGCAAAACCTGGATCGTGTGACTCGTTCGTGCAAGCTTCCAATAATTTGTTGTGGATGATGAATTTTGAGAACCCGGTGGGGAGTGGACACTTCACAAGCTTCTTCTTCTTCATGTTCATCACAAATCGATGAGCTTGTGACTTGAGGAGGATCTGGACCAGCAATGGTGGTCGTCAGTGCTGGCTGTGAATCAAAATCAGGAGCTGAACCTAAATCATTAGCTGCCGAATTTTTGGGTAGCAGCTCCACTTCTTCCTCATCTTCAACGAAAATGCTCTCCCCCTGCGGATATAGATCCGCACCTGCAATGTTTGAGATAGTAGCTGGGCTAGCTTCATCAAAAGACACCTCACAAGTCTCCACAATTTTGTTAGTATCAAGTAAAAGCACACGGTAGCCTCTAGTATGAGATGGATAACCAAGACACATGCCATCAACAGATCTAGGTTGAAGTTTATCAAGATTACCATGTTTATTAACAAAGCATTTGCAACCAAAGATCCCAAAGTGTGTAACACTAGGACTATGTCCGAACCGGAGCTCATATGGTGTTTTACCTAGCTTAGCCCGCAAGAAAACACGATTTGAGACATAACAAGCAGTTGCAATCGCATCAGCCCAAAGTTTCCTAGGAGTTTGATATTAATCAAGCATAGTCCTAGCCATCTCAACTAAGGTTCTGTTCTTTCTTTCTACAACACCATTTTGTTGAGTACATATGGTGAAGAAAATTGATGATCTATTCTATTTTCAGCACAAAAGTGATCAAAAGATTGATTTTTAAATTTGGTTCTGTTATCACTTCTAATTGCTTTTCAAGATCCTGGGTGATCAATTGATAATCTAAAAAATAAAGTTCTAAAGTGACTAAATGCTTCATTATTAGATGACATAAAGTAAACCCAAGAGTATCTAGAATAATCATCAACAATCACAAGAACATACCTATTACCTCTAAAGGATTGAACACGTGAAGGTTCTACGGTGTCAAGGTGCAAAAGTTGACACGGTTCAGTTGTCATGATCATTGTGAGGGAAGTATGTGAACCTGCAACCATCTTAGCATGTCTACAAGAAGAGCACACAATTTCTTTGTCCCCTTTAAGCTTAGGCAGCCCACGTATGCGATCAAGAGCACTAACACGCGTTAGATGATCAAAGCCTACGTGACCAAGTCTACGATGCCAAAAAAATAAGTCATTTGAATCATTAGCAGCTAGACACCTATGCTTAGAGGAAGAAATATAAAAATCATCTTTAAAAGCTCTTCCAAACCGAGACATGTTAAAAATAAGCTCACTATTGGGACCTACAACTTTGCAACAGTTTTTATTGAAAACAATTTCCAGATTTTCATCTAGCAATTGTGAAACAGAAAGCAAGTTGTATTTAAAATTTTTGACAAGTGCCACATCCTTCAAAGTGTAGTGATCATTTACTCTAATTGAACCCTTAGCAATTATAGGAGTTGAAGAATTATCGGCAAAAGTAACATTCTCTACACGTGACACAAAAGAGAGGGAGGAGAACCAATCTTTGCTACCAGTCATGTGGCGTGAGCAACCTGAATCCACAATCCAAATGTTCTCCTTCCTCAAGTGTGTAACCTACATAGAAGCACAATACGTCGATAACTCAATACTGGGGTTAGTTAAAACACATTTAAGAATCCAGTACTGAGTCACACGACGTGCAGCAAGAAAAACACGCAAAAGCTGAGACAAAACAGCAGGTTTATGAGCCAGAGTTTGAGGATTTTTGTACCCAACTACTGACTTATAAGGTGTTACATGTGTAGCACGAAAAACAATAGGTTTGGGAGCAAACTTTGAATGTTTTTGACTCATAACAGTAGGTTGCATGTTCCTGACATTCGGTTTAGTATGTGCAGCAAATTTTGTATGAAAGTTATGAGATCTAGCAATTATTCTTTCCTTTTTCTGTTGATTAGCTAGTCTATAACAAAAATCTATGACATTACCATCTCTACCACAGTAGGTACAATGAAATTTAACTTTGTGTTCATGTCTAGATGAGCAAGCAACATTTTTATTTGAAACCGAATGAGACAACATTCTTGCAGATTTGAAAACCACTTCTTTTTGTTTAGGAACTGTTTGAATCAAACCACTTCCTAATTACTTTACAATTTTATGTGGATGTGCCATAGCATGAGCCTGAGAATCAATACCTAAACCAGTTTTATCATTGCAAGACTTGGAAGAATTCAGTAGCAAGTTTAGGTTCTTATTCCCATTACAAAATCGATCTAATGTCCTATGCATGTCATCAAGTTTACTGGACAGATCAAGGCAATTTTCACATGAAGTTTTTCCTTTTAATTTGCAATTAGAACAAAATTTAACTTCAGGAGAACATAAAGCATTGTTCAATATAGAAATTTCATTCATAACATCTTGTAGTTTCTTATCAAGATCATCACAAGTAGAACAATGCAAATCAAATGTAGCACAGCTAGCATCTTTCAAGTTTTTATCATTAAGTGCAGCAAGCTCTCTATTCTTTTCAATTTCTAACTCAAGTTTATCAGGTGTGGAGGTGTGCGCACTTCTTAATGAGGACAATTGTTCATATATTAATTCACACGAGGAACAAGAATCATCACTAGGAATTAATGATTTCAAACGAGTAATTTCAGATTCTAGTGACTCAATTTTAATAGCATTGTCCCTAAGCTTTTTGTCCTTTTTCTTAACTATAACAGTGGCACGAGAAATAGCATCACACACTTCTTCGCAAGTAGGACATACCTCTTCATTGTCGATGTTGTGTTCAGCCTCCTCCATACTTGATCTTGACTTGTCCGCCATGAAACACAAGTTTGCCAAATCATCTTCATCTTCGTCACTTCCAATATCCACATCGCTTGAGCCAAGTTCTTGAAGTGCGGAGATAAAACAGCTCACCAATTGACATCATGTAAAACCCTTCTTTTTCTTTGTATATTTTGCAGAGGAGTGATTCGTCCTTGTTTGCTTTTCATCCCGGGAAGTAGGACCTGAAAGGTTAGGGCAATCTGAACGAAAATGTCTTGTCTTACCACATTCGAAACATTGTTGAGGTCCGAAGCTTCATCTCCTTCTAGTTCTCACATTTTGCAATGATTTTGAGAACCTAGTAGAGAGAAGTACTAGCTCCTCCTCTGGAAACTCCTCAATCTGTTCAAAGGTTAGAGAGGACAACAAAGCAAGAGTACCACAAGATGAAGATTGACCAGAGCTAGGCATGTCATGTTGAGAAACAAAAGCAATAGACTTGTTGGGGTTATTACGTGATATTATGTCAATTTCAAGAGTTTTTAACTTGGAATATAGCACATCTAAAGTAAGTGTACCCATGATAGTAGATTCACGAATAGATGTGACTTTCATCTCCCAAATTGACATATCTAATGCACTTAACAATTGCCTAGCATCTTCAGCATCTGAAAAATTAACATTGACACTACACAAGTTGCTGAGAATTTTATTAAAGCGAGCAAAAAGGTCATCAATAGACTCACCGGGTTGCATCTCGAAGCGCATGTATTCTTTCTTGAACATGTCTTGCCTTACCTCCATCATCATGTTGGATCCTTTGTGGTAGTCACAAAGTGCTTTCCACACATCGTATGCAGATCAGAGGTGTGCAACACGGCCGAAGTCGCTTTGAGTTAATACTTGTATGATCAAGTTCCGAGCCTTGTTGTTGTTGTCGACATCTCTCATATTTGTAGATGTAACTTGATCATTTGATGGCACTTCATAAGGCTTGTATACCTTCTCCCATATTGCGAAGTCTTGAGCCTAGATAAAAGCTTCCATACGTGCCTTCCAAACCTGAAAATCAATACCACTAAAGACACAAGGTTTTGCGGAGTATTTCTCCATGATGATTAGTCAAAATATGTGCAAATCACAAAGATTAGAGCACCGTGGCTCTTATACTAATTGTAGGATCGAAAATCACGTGAAAAGCTACCATAGGGGGGGAGAGGGGTGAATGGTAGATTTAAAACTTTTTTAGCGGAAGAAATGAAAACCCCTCGGCAGAAAAACAATCTGTTAAAGAAATCATGTGTGAGACTAATCTAAACGTGTTTCACTATGACAAAAGTGATATATATCAGAGAGAATCAAGTCACGAATACGACACAACATTAATCACTCAAATCCGTTGAGAGAAACTCAAGTTACGATCGAAAGATCGAACAAAGGTCAATCTGTCCTACCTGAGAAAAACAGTTCTGGAACACTGCAAAGAAACTCGTGTAGATCAGAACCCGCAAATCCAATTACCGTGAAATTTTCACAGATCATATAAAATCAAGTTGTGAAGACAATAAAAAAAGAACTACGTCAATTGGATCTGTAAAACTCGAGTTATGATAAAACCACCGAAGAAAGGTAGTGATGTGCAGAAACTCGACGAGGAAAACTTGTCTGGAACAAGTCGGATGAACAAGGCACAAAAGTTCCTTTTAACTACGAATTTTATTCAATAGAAAACAAGAGGAACAGCCCAAAAGTCTTCTACCACGAGCTTTGGCCTCCCTTGCTTATATAACCAGTCCTTAGGCCAACCCAATTTCAACTAGGACTTTAATCCTACTCAAATCATGAATCAAAACTTTCCATAACTGCTTAGGACTCTTCTATAAGCAGATAGAAGCAATCTTAAGACTTCCAAACACCTTAGAAACGTATCCCACATTCCTAAAACAACTAAAATTCGTGACCCATATGAAATCCTATCATAACCAACTCAAATCTTTCCATATTTGAGTCAAACACGACTCATCCGCAGCTTGAGTCCATAACCTAGTCGGTTGCACCTTTCTGACCAATTCTTTACGTCCACATCTCTTCATCACGCCTCAGAATCATGTAGCCACGTGCATGCACTCCTTGCATACGTGCAAACATCTTCCAACGATGTCCACGATACCTTCATATGCATTGTTCTTGATTCAACAACCTCCCGATCAACTCAACCACAATTCCTCTCGAACTTGGTTGTTGAACCTCATCTTCTCCCTAAGACTAGTTCAATGGATCCCGTCACCAGCCATGTCTTGAACTCAAGCAACACTTGCACATGAGTAAACAACCAATACTTCCGAGCACAAGTCCTTGACTTGACTCTCATTAGTTCTGAAACCACAACACCTTACGTGAGCACCTCACATAAGCATGTTGCAAAACCACAGTAAAACGATATCAGCCATATCAACCAAAATGTACCAAAAACTTAGCAAATGAATACTAAGCAATCTTTAAAAAAATGTAAAGCAAGTTCAAAACATTTCACAGTAAAAGTAGGAACATTGCGATCAAGCTCCGAATCTTGCCAAAGCTAACCAGAGCTTGAGCCGGAGCTTACCAAAGCTAGTACAACCTAGCGCCGGAGCTTGCCAAAGCTAGTCGGAACTAGTCAACCCAAAAGTCAGAGCTAGAAAAACTTGTCAGAGCTAACCAACATAAGTCGGACCTAGCAAAACATATCGGAGCTTAACAAAGACATGCCGGAGCTATCAAAGACATGTCGGAACTAAAGACAAAGCTCAGCGGAGCTACCAAAAAGAAAACATGTCGGACCTATTGTCGGACCTTGCAGAAGCTCGGAGCTAGAGTCGGACTTTGCTAAAAAGGTATTTTAGCAGAATTTTAGAACTTTTATCATCAAATCCAATGTATTCAGTACAAGCCAACGTATTAAGCACACATAGGTCTCGCACTTCTATTGGCACTTGTTCTTCCGGTACCCTTAAACACTTCTTGAGCTGGGAAACATGAAAGACATCATGAACATCCGCTAAGTGAGCTGGCATCTCCAACTTATATGCTACCTCTCCCCATTTGTCCAAAATCTTGAATGGCCCAATATAACGAGGTGCTAGCTTGCCTCTGACATTAAACCTCTTTTGACCTCTCATTGGTGACACCTTAAGGTAAACAAAATCCCCCACTTCAAAGGCTAGTTTCCTTCTCCTATTATCTGCATAGCCTTTTTGCCTTGATTGAGCAGCTCTCAAGTTTTCGCGAATAATCTGAACCTGTTTTTCAGCTTCTTGCAACATGTTAGGTCCAAATACTTGATTCTCCCCTGTCTCATTGTTCTACACTTCCTTCCATATAGTGCTTCATATGGTGCCATCTTCAAACTTGCTTGGTAACTATTGTTATATGAGAATTCCGCATACGACAAGCTCTTGTCCCAACTTTTCCCATGTTTCAAAGCACAAGCTATTAACATGTCCTCCAAAATTTGATTGGTCCTCTCAGTTTGTCCATCCATTTGAGGGTGATATGCTGAGCTAAAATTCAACTTTTTTTCCAATGCTTCATGCAGTTTTTGCCAGAACGTGGAGGTAAATTGAGAACCTCTATCCGATACTATCTTCTTTGGAACTCCATGCAAACATACTATTCTTCCCATGTACAGTTCCGTCAATTTTTCTCCATTAAAGGTGGTCTGGACGGGAATAAAGTGAGTTGTTTTTGTCAACCGATCCACAATTACCCATATTGAGTCATAACCGGACTAAGTACGCGGTATACCAACTATGAAGTTCATTCCAATTTCTTCCCACTTCCATTCCGGGATCTTCAATGACTGTAATAATATAGCTGACCTTTGATGTTCCGCCTTCACTCGTTGGCACACATCACACAAGGCTACATATTCAGCTATGTCCTTCTTCATGCTAGCCCACCAATAACAAGTCTTCAAGTCTTTGTACATCTTGGTACAACCAGGGTGAATTGAATATGGTGAGTCGTGTGCCTCCTTTAGTATGGTTTCCCGAATGTGCTTCACCTTAGGCATGACAATCCTTTTTCCAAGCCATAAAGTACCATGGTCATCCTCATCAAACCTGAATTCCCTTCCTTCTTGGGTCCTTTCCTTGATTTCTTGGATTTCCTCATCCTTCGTTTGGACCTCTCGAATTTCTTGCTCCAAAGTCGAATTTAACTCCATTATTCCCATCTCATTCACAATTCCGAGATTCAACCGTTCAAACTCCTTACATAACTCGGATGGCAGCTCTCGAACTGCGAGTTGATGACTTACTCCTTTCCGGCTCAAGGCATTGGCCACTACATTAGCCTTTCGTGGATGATAATTGATTTCCACATCATAATCCTTGATGAGCTTCAACCATCTTTGTTGCCTCAAATTTAGATCCGTTTGTGTGAATATGTACTTGAGACTCTTGTGGTTCGTATAAACCTCACACCTATGACCAAGGATGTAGTGTCTCCAAATCTTCAATGCGTGTACCACGTTTGCAAGTTCCAAATCATGTGTTGGGTAATTTTTCTCATGTTTCTTCAATTGCCTCGATGCATATGCATCTACTCGTCCATCTTGCATAAGCACACATCCAAGTCCTTGTCTCGATGCATGACAATATATATCAAAACTCTTGCTCACGTCCAGCAATATAAAAATTGGGATTGTTGTTAACCTCTTCTGTAGCTCCTCAAAACTGTTTTGACAAGCTTCAGTCCATCAGAAAGCCCTTGCCTTCATTAGCAATTCCGTCATTGGCTTGGCCATTTTGGAAAAGTCCTTGATGAACCTACGGTAATACCCAGCCATCCCAAGAAAACTCCGGATCTCCATTACATTCTGTGGGGGTTCCCATTTCAACACGTCTCTCACTTTTCCGGGGTCGACCGGTACTTCTCCTCCTGAGATGATATGACCCAAAAATGACACCTCTTTCAACCAAAACTGACACGTGATGAATTTGGTGTACAATTGATGCTCCCTCAATTTTGCAATGTGAGCATCAAGTGTTCCTCATGTTCCTTCTCATGCTTCGAGTAGATCATAATGTCATCAATGAACACCACAACAAACTTACCCAAGTACTCCACGAAGACCTTATTCATGAGGTACATAAAATAGGCAGGCACATTGGTCATCCAAAAGACATAACAGTATACTCATAAGATCCATACCGTGTTCGAAAAGCTGTCTTGGGTATGTCCAATGGTCTAATCTTCATTTGAATGTATCCTGACCTCGAATCAGTCTTAGAGAAGACACAAGCACCCTTCATCTGATCAAACAAGTCTTCTATGCGGGGCAAGGTGTACTTGTTCTTGATGGTCACCTCATTGAGAGCTCAGTAATCAACACACATCCTTTTGGATCCATCCATCTTATCCACGAACGGAACGGGCGCTCCCCAAGGTGAAGAGGTTGGGCGAATAAAACCTTTCTCTAGTTGCTCTTGAATATGCTTCTTGAGCTCTGCTAATTCCTTAGGAAGCATCCTATACAGCCTTTTAGCTATATGTGCAGTTCTAGGTATAAAATTAATAACAAATTCAATGTCTTGGTCAGGTGGTATACCTCGCAACTCATCTGGAAAGACATCCGAAAATTCGCACACCACTGGAATCTCCTCAATTGCGGCATCGTCCATGTGGTTCAGCTCCAATTGCTTCGGTGCATGTTGAGATGCTTCAAATTCTACGGTGATCCTTTCCTCATTGGTCAGCTTCACCATCTTCGTGGCACATTCGATGACTCCATTGTGCTTCCTCAATCAGTCCATATCAAGTATAATGTCCAATCCTTGAGAATCCAAAACAATGAGGTTGGCAAAGAAGTCTACCCTCTTATTCTAAGGCTTACTTTTGGACATAGTATATTTATTCTCATCTTTGCTCTAGGAGACTTAACCAATAGAGTAAACTTCATATGAGAGATGGGCAAACTATACTTAGCAACATATTTTGATGCTATGAATGAATGTGATGCTCCAGAATCAAATAACATAGTCGTCGGGTTGGAGTATGCGAGAAACATACCAATTACCACGTCATTCGCTTGTTGAGAATCCTCTATAGAGACATGATTCACGTTGCCACGATTAAAATTCTGCTGTCCATGGTTCCCTTGCGGCTGTCCTCCATTGCGTCTTGGGTTTTGTCTTGGCGCATTGCTTCCTTGACCAAGGCCTGAGTTAGGACATTGATGTGCAAAGTGTCCAGCTTCTCCACAAGTATAGAACTTCTTTGTTGCACCAGAATTTGGACAGACTTGATTCTGCGCATTGGCACCAGGAATATTAGCATGAGGTGCAAAAGGCATTGAAGGCCTAGGTGCTTGCATAACAGGGCGCTGCTGCACAAACTGAGTTGGGCGCGGTGCATAACTAGGGCGATGTACAGGAGCAGAGGAGCTGTAGTATGGCGCATTTGGTGGCGCAAAGCGAGGGTGCACATTACTTCCTTGTTGTTGTCCTTGATATGGTGCCTTCCTCTTGTTGTCTTGCTCCATCTCACGGACCTTGTTCTCAACCACAATTGCTTTGTCCACAAGCTTTTGGAAGTTTGCATAATCACAGTTCAGCAATTGTACTTGGATTTCATTGTTCAAGTCCCTCATGAACAAGTATTGCTTCCGGCTGTCCCGGCTCACATACTTAGGCGCATACCTTGAGAGTTGAGTGAATTTGTTGAGATATTCACTCACACTTGATCTTCCTTGCCTCAAGTTCTCAAATTATTGCCTCTTCAAGATCATAACACCGTCCAACACATAATGAGAATGGAAGCTCTCCTTGAATTCGGCCCAAGTAATCCTCTCTTGATTCTCATGGGCGTTGCATAGCGAATCCCACCAATCGGCGGCTGCCCCAACAAGTTGATGAGATGCAAATAGGACCTTCTCCCGCTCACTGCATTAGACAATAGTTAACTTCTTCTCCACAGACTTGAGCCAATAATCGGTATCCATAGGGTCAGCAGCTTGAGCAAAGGTTGGTGGCCTGGTCCTCATGAACTCCCCCAATCAGTTATGAGGCGGTGGGGGTGGCGGTGGAGGCATGTGGAGCTGATTGTTGATGTTGCCAGCCTGCAGTTGTCCCATTGTTTGTATCATGGTCTGCATGAGCTGGTTTTGCATAGCCAAAAGCTGCTCAATGTTGATAGCTCCCTGAGTAGGTCCGTGTCCATTGTTGTTCTGAGGTGCTCCATTATTCTCCTCCTCATCATTAGCATCCCTCTAGTTGCGAGTCCTCACCATCTGAAAAAAGCAAGAGATAAGAATTTAGAAAACGCCCCCAACTATATGCATCAAGGGATATGAAACTAAACAACTACCTATACTAGCCTAGACGGACATGGCAATACTAAAGCATCCCAAAATCCTCTATTAAGCACACAAGCAACAATATATAGCAAACAACACACCAACAGAAACACATCGATTCCTGAGTGCACCTGTGTGCTCTAAAGTGTCCATTCTATCTAGGTTGCATCCTACGGTCAACCTATGGCTCTGATACCAATTTGTGACACTCGGTTCCGAAAATGAACCAAGTGAACACATATGTGTGTCCAGGACATTCAACACACATACATGAGTGCAATTACAAAAGGATATATAGAAAATTACCATAGAACAAGATTAATTAACCACTTTTATTACACAACTTATAATATCCTCGAATACAAGCTCTAATGATTATTAATGATAAGTTTGAACTAATGCAGCAGAAATAAACTAATAAGCATCTAAGCAAAAGGGATAGCACAACTCCAACACTCCACAGGCAAAGCTGATGGCAGACACGGCCTAGAACTCCGCATTATCACTGTTATACTCCCAATCCTGACCTGCAACTGTTGGTGGGGGAATTGCAAGGGTGAGTACATGTCGTACTCTGCAAGTGTGGAAAGTATGACATGTAGCTGATTCAAATGATGAATATAATAATGGCTAAGTGCTGAAAAGTACATTAAAACATTTGAAAAGGAATATGTTATAGGTATGTGAAACAAACCCATCATAAACCATGTAGTTATCATAATACCAGTCCATATTTCATAACCATCATCCATATTCCAGATTTCATCATTTTCGTTAACCATATTCAATACCAAAATTTAATCCATAACCACCATAACTACATTATCAACCATAGCCATTACCAAACCATCCCAAATTCCAATCTCCCTCCAACCATGTGAGGGTCCAGGTCGCTCATAACCGGGAGCACGGCTATCATGATAGTTATTAGACACTCTGCAGAGGTTGTACCACTTTACCCACGTGTTTGTGATTTCATCACCTTTCGATGACTATAGAATCTCAATTATGTCGTCTCACACTTCCTTAGGTGTGTGGCCAAGAGATCACAAAATAGCCTTTACAAAGGGATTACTAGCCTATTTAGACCCCACTGAGGTTTCACTAGTGGCGATGCCTCCAACTGAGCACATATTCAACCAAGGGCCCCCTCTTGAGCCATTCGGATCCCAGGGTAGTCCCACCAATCATCAACAAACCCAATCCGACTACCCCTTCCCCGAGCATCCTTAATGGTACAAATAGCACTCACAAAGCCCTAATTAATCAGCTACACCGCACCCATACTTGGCCTCGCGGTGGCACTGTAAATCCTGGATGGTCGCTCCACGAACCGGTCCTTAGATCTAAAGCAAGCAAAACCACCATAACATCAAACCCATCCACATACCATACTTGCTTAGATCACCCATTATCATATCATATTAACCAGTTCATATTAACCATAATCTCATTAATTCATAAATAAATGATACAGTTGTTTTCTTATCCCAAATAATTAAGCGAAGCAAAAAGGTAAAAAGCCCTTCCCAACTCTCTACCACAAATTCCAGGTGACAAGGGTGGTTAACAAAGCTAGTAAACTTCCTATCATAGGATTCCCATCAAATTGACACAAGCATGCAGTTTTGCAAACAGAACATTTATTTTAGAAATAGGATCAATATGTTCAAGGACACTTGCCTTGCTCTTGGGAATGGTTTGGGTCAAAGTCTTCAAACTCTTGGTGCTGGAGATCCTCCGCAACACTCTCTAGCGCGAATCCGTCTAAACCACGCAACAAATATACAAGACAAGAACCACAATCAATAGATGCACATATATTACTCAATATGACATGATATGCATGATTAATGCAAATGCGAAGCAAAACTAGTTAATAAGTTGTTAATATTTTTTATTAATCAATTACAATGGTTATTAAGAAGTCTAAAAAGGTTTGGAGTTGATTCGATCTAGTTTTAGAATTAATTCAACACAATTTAACCAAGAAAAATCGAACTAGTTCGCTAGGGATCAGACAAGTCCGCACTTCACAGAACTGGCGAACTAGGGTTTTCTAGATCGACGTGAATTTGGAGATTTGCGGTTGAATTCACGTAAGGAAAAGAAAGTAGAAGGCTTACCAGGTGTCTAATACTCCAAAGAATCAAGGGTTTTGAAGGTAACACTTGGATCTTGGCGATCTTAGGTTGATTAAGAACTTGATGGTGAATTGTTGACGAAGAAAGCGAAGTTGATGGACATCTTGATCCTCTTTCATTTCCTCCTCTTCTTATTCTTGCTCTAGATCTCCTTCTCCCTCTTTGGTGGCCGTTATTCATGGGCTAGGGTTTGGATGTGATGGAAAAGTGGAAAATAGATGTCAAGCCAAGGGGTGGGGTTGTTTATATAAAGGTGGAGGCTAGAGTTTCGATGAATTCGAGTTTTAGATGAATAGGGGTCGGTTTGGACTCCCACATGAGCTCTAAAAGAGTTAGGCACGACGTCCCTAGGCCCACTTAACGTAAAGTCCAAGAAACAAGTCGTGAGACAAAAGATCAACTCGGAGTCGCAATTTATCGGACAAGTCCGAAAAGGGCCAGACTAGTCTGAAGATAGACAGAGAAAAATCGGACAAGTCCGCTCTGGACATCGGATAAGTCTGATCTTATCCAGAGGGGAAAACGGATAAGTCTTGGACAAGTCCAGGGACTTAGCAAAATTTCCAAGGAATTTGGGATACCGGACTAGTTTGCAATGGACT
Organism: Tuctoria greenei; assembly: GCA_036927565.1. Taxonomy (NCBI): domain Eukaryota; kingdom Viridiplantae; phylum Streptophyta; class Magnoliopsida; order Poales; family Poaceae; genus Tuctoria; species Tuctoria greenei. The sequence goes on from JAYESD010000009.1 coordinate 49,674,668, forward strand.
GGACAAGTCTGAAAGTGTCTAGAGAGAAAAACAGACTAGTCCGTAGAAAAACGGACAAGTCCGTTTGAAGTCAAAGAGAAATCGGACTAGTCCGCACCAAAACAGACTAGTCCGCACTTCTCAGATCTCTTAAGTGCAGTTTTATTCTAAATTCCTTTTAAACTTATTTCTTTTTATGTGGATTAATGTTAAACATATTTAATGATGTATGCGGGGCATGATGCATGAAAATGAGGGTGTTACACTCTTCTTCGCCGCCGCCCTCGTCATCCCCCTCATCACCACCCTCGGAGGAGGACTGTCCAAAGAAACTCGCAGTCTTACACTCTCTCGTGCCTGCACTAGAGTCTCCTCCCTGATCTGACGGTTGTGTCACAACATTTGTCTCCTCGTTCAACTCCTCGTACGTCAGACATGGCTCTCGTGCAGGCTGGCTCAGTGTGTGCTCTGTCACACACTGCATAAGCTGCCTCTGTCTTTCCACATTCGCACTTGTACCCTGCAAATGCAAATAAACATGTAAGAAATATTTGATAGATAAATATAATATTGAAATGCATTTAAAAATAAGTACCTGAAATGAGTTTGTGTGCTCTGAACTACTACTGAGGTGACACATGGAAGACGGAGTGCCACTGCGCTTTTTCCTGCCAATTTTCATATGCTTCAACATCTGCATAAATTTCAAAATAATGATTAATATACAAAACACATAATAAGACAAATAATAATAACAATATGCATATAATAAGAATCAAAATTTAATAGAACGCATACAATACGAATCAAAAATCATCAGCATCAGAATCTGCTTCAGCCACATGTGCATGAAGATCTTCATGTATCTCTTGTTCTTCCGTCTCTTCTTCAAACTCTTCTTCTTCACTATCTTGCTCAAATCCCTCTTGGTCATCAATAATCCATTTCTGCTTATCAATAATCCTTTATGACCGTCAAATATGTTTTCTCGAAGGGTCGGTCTGTTCTTCAGGCATTAACTCTATAGCACCACTAGCTAATTCTACGATTCCTGTCCCACATGATATCCTAAAATCTTCTACTTCCTCAACTTCATCTTGGTATACACCACCATCATATCTTCATGACTCTCTATATACTCATCATAATGATGAGAGTGCACTTCAGGATTAACTTTGTATACAACCTACCAATTTTTCAAACTTGGGTGAAGATAACTTAAATAGTACACTTGTTCCACTTGATGCGCAAGTACAACATTGTTGTTATGGGTTGTGTACCGCGAGTTGTGGTTGACCTCCACCATTCCAAAATCATCCACTCGCGTGCCCGATACGGGATCAAACCATTGACAGGCGAAAATCACAAACTGCAGTGTTTTCGGACCGCCAAATGTGTACTCAATTTTTTTTTGAAGAACACTATAGTATGCATTCACTTCACCACTACCCTTCGCTGCCGTTGTCATTACTCCACCGTTTGATGTGGCTGCAAGTGGGCGGCTTGCTTCTAAACTAGCCGTTCAAAAACGATATCCGTTGATATCGTATCGGTGAAATTCTCTTGCTTTCAATTGACCATGCGCCATTTATCGCAAGTCATATGAGATATTTCGATCTTGCATACACTACATAAATAGACAAAGTTAGCATCTTATGATAAGCGTGTAAACTATGATTGAAGAAAAAAGACGGATAGAAATATTACATGATTACAGAACCATGTCACGAAGTTTGGTCCACCATTTATGCCATGCTGAGGTAGCTTATCCAATTGACTTTGCATAGGTCCTTGTGAAGATGTCCAATACTACTTGTCAAACATTTCAAAATATGGTAAGACCTCCTCCATGTTGAAAAATAGGTAAAGCAAGGTGCAGTTCCTTTCTTGATCCAAAATATAATGAGAAGTGGCAGCCCCAACACCTTTACCCTTCCAATGAAAAATCTGAAGCTCAGTAATACATTGCTCATCTACATCATGATAGCGTGTCGTAGATGCATTCACGTTGTTAGCACGTGAAAAATATTTGCTAGTAAAGTTTGTAATCTCTTTAGCTGCAAATGCCTTAGCAATACACCCTTCAACTCTTGCCTTGTTGCGCACTGTAGCTCTAAGTTTCTTTAAATCTCTTTCTTGACTATACAACCATCTGAATTGTGCAGGATCTGCTTCTAACGCTTCATAAGGTAAATGTACCAACAAATATTGCATAACATTCATTAATCCAGGTGGGAAGATTTTTTCCATCTTACATACAAGCACAACGATTTCTTTCTCCCACTGTCACATCGTCTTCTTTGACACTTCCTTAGCACATATCTGCCTATAAAAGTAGCTAAGTTCAGCAAATATCTTCCACAAATCAGGTTTCAAGTATCCACGGAATATTACAGGCACAAGTCTCTCCATCATTATATGATAATCATGACTCTTCAGCCCATTCAATTTACCGGTACCGATATTAACACATCATTTTATGTTAAATGTATAACGATCTGGAAACTTCAATGTTTTCAACCGCAAAGATCAGCTAAGTATTTCCTCGCATTCAAATTATCTTTGCTTTGACCGGTAAAATCAAAACACATACCTATGATGCTTTCAGTGACATTACGCTTCTGGTGCATCAAATCTATGTTGTGCGGTAAAATCAACACCTTTACGTATGGTAGCTCCCAAAGAAAATAAATATGAGTCCAGTTGTGTTAAGTACCATACCCTTGGAAACCACCTTCTACGGACTCTTTTAACTTGACATGCAATGCCATTTTTTGTTCACTTGTCAATCGATGAGGCGGTCCTTTTCTAACCGTTCTGCCTTTCCAGAATGATTGTGTATCACTCCTAAAAGGATGGTTTGAAGGAAGGAATCGCCGATGACAATCAAAGAAGCTGACTTTTTTCCATACTTCAACCTGATAGCATCAGTGTCAACCATACATATGGGACAGCACAATTGTCCATGGACATACCAACTAGCCCAAATGCCATATGCCAACAAATCATGAATTGACCATGCATACACCACACATAAGGTAAATTCACATTTTAGATGATTGTCATATGCTTTTACACCTTGCCATAGCTCTTTCAGCTCTTCAATCAACGGCTCCATAAACACATTAATTTTCTTCCCTGGATTTTTGGGACCATGAATGACGGCCACGAGGAATATGTATCCTTCTTTCATACACATGTTGGGAGGTAGATTGCATTGCATGATAAATATAGGCCAACAAGAGTATGGGCTGCTACTTGTGCTGAAAGGAGTGAAGCCATCTGTTGACATCCCAAGACAAACAATTATAGGATCTCTTGTAAACTCTGGATCGAAACGATCTAGAGTTTGCCAAGCCTCGCCATTTAAAGGATGTGTCATAATATCTTTGTCATCACTCTCACGTTTCCCTTCAGAATGTCACCTCATCTGCTTTGCTGTTTCTTTGGACAGAAACAACCATTTTAGCCTTGATGTGATAGGCATGTACCGAAGTTGTTTGATCGGTACTCTTGTAGTTATTTCTTCTCCATCATCGTTCACAACCTCCACATATCTAGATGTCATGCAATGCATACAATGAGTATCGTTCTTGTGTTCCTTCCAAAACAACATGCAACTATTCTCGCACGCATCAATCTTCTCATAATTCATGCCCAGATCGGCCAAAATCTTCTTATAATTGTATATGTCTTTTGGCATCTTATAATTCGACGGAAGGAGATCATTAATCAGTTTCAATATACCATTGTAGCAATTGTTTGCAAAACTGAATTTGGACTTCATAACCATAAGTTGTGTCACCGCCTGCAAAACAGTCAATTTTGCTCCCTCATACACTTTTTCATCTGCGTCGGCAAGAAGCTTGTAAAATGTCTCTGTCGGTACCCTGGGAACCATACACCTCTTGAGATTACAAGAATCTCAAGGGAAAGTCATCTACTTGATTTGAAGACCTTCGGAGGCCCACATGTCAGACATAACCGGACCCGCTTCTCCAACATGGTTAATCCCAGGGTCGCCACGTGTACTGTCAAACCGGAGCTACCGCCCACAAGGGGGAAGCTCCGGGCTATGTACCGAAATGGCACCCCCGGACCTAACCCCAGACCGAGGGAAGCTCCGGAACTGACACGTGTCAGGTAGCTCCGGAGCTTCCTGTTTCCCACAGTATGCTCCGGAGCTGCCACGTGTCCAACCGTCGGATCTTCAGCCTCTAACCTCCGGAAGACTCCACAACGGCTCCGGATCTTCAAAGAGGAATCAAGGGGTTCAAGACCCGATCAAGTGTCATTAATACTATATTAATGACACACGATCGGGCGACCTTAATTACCAGTAACGGTGCTGTCAAAGCCCATTACCCGGTCATTAATGGCAATTAAACGTGAAGTATCAATATTAGTAACCGCCAGGGCCACATGTCGGGCCAGGCTAACTTGTAACGGTCTTCCCTTGTACTATAAAAGGACAGGCCGCTGACACGTTCCATAGACATTTGACACACATTCCATAGACGCTCGATACAAGCTCATACAGCCAATACAACACCAACACACCTGTGGAGTAGGGTATTACGCTCAGGCGGCCCGAACCACGTAAATCTCTGTGTCTCCTGTGTCATTTATAATTCACCTTCTTGAATCTCCGCGCGCCCACACCGAACCACAAACTCCTCTAACACTTTAGTAGTGTCGGGAGATCTGCCGGATCCAAACCACCAACAGTTGGCACGCCAGATAGGGGCGCCTGAGATATCAAGAATGGTGAACTCAGCTGCTGGATCATCCAACGGTCATCCTGCTGCTCAAGCTATTGGGGGCAATCCCTCCAATATGCAGCCACCAGCAGGAGCCTCAGTGCCAGCAGGAGTCACACTACCACTACTGCCGCCTCCACCAGCAAATCAAGCTGGACAACGCGATGGTGCACCGGCGTCCATCACTGCGACGGCAAATCATGACAACCCGGAACACACGCTCCATGCAGCACGTGCTCTTCTCCAACGCCCACCACCTCCGGATGCATCCTGGGATGCACTGGAGCAGGGGAGGGCCGATGTGGAACATTTGGTTGCAGCAGCAGCCGACCGCATCAGCAACCAGGGTCCTCCTCCTTCAGGACGGGCCCCATCGCAGCGACGGACCTTTTCTGGCAGACTAGGTCCGAACGTTTCCAACAACAGGAGACGTGCTGCATCACAGCAGGTGACGTCATTACCCTCCGGGGCACGACGCACCCACACAGTATCAAGGCTTTCAACTCATGACCTCCGGGCGGAGCTTGATCGTCGATATCGCCAACAAGACGGCCGAGTCCATATTGAGCGTGCTCGTGAAAGACGAGAATCTCAAGACGCTCCTGCTCCTGAAGGAGTAGGAGGAGGCTGTTCAGCCCTGGCCATGCATCTTCGTATGGTCAGGTGGCCACAGAAGTTCCGGCCTCACCTGCCGGAGAATTTCGACGGGACCGTCAATCCTATCGAATTTCTTCAGATTTACTCCACTGCTATCTTGGCAGTTGGAGGAAATGAGGTCGTAATGGCCAATTATTTCCTAGTGGCTTTGACTGGGACTGCCAGGTTCTGGTTTATGAGCCTTCCACCCAACTCCATCAACAGTTGGAAGGAGCTGTGCCGACAGTTCACCACCAACTTCGGGAGTTCAAACACCCGACCAGGCACTGAACTGGACCTTTTTGCAGTCGTGCAAAAAGGGGGAGAATCCCTGCGAACATTCATCTAGAGGTTCTCTCAGGTACGAAACACTATCCCTTCTATCTCTAGCGCTTCTGTCATTGTGGCATTTAGACAGGGTGTACGGGATAAGAAGATGCTGGAGAAACTGGCGATCAAGGAGATCACCAATGTCACGAAACTCTTCAGTTTGGCCGACAAATGTGCCAGAGTTGCGGAGGGCCGTGAAATGCACTCCAAACCAACTCCGGAGGATCACAAGAAATTCTCCAAAGAAGAAGCCGCTACCTTCGGGAGTGGCAAGAAGAAGAAAAAGACCAACGGCAAGAAGAAGTTGTCAGCCGGTGCATCCAATGCTGCAGCTGCTGCAGCTCCGGGTGGCCGGGGGCCATGCCCCGAGAAGCGACCTCGACCATCTTCTGAAGACGGTGGCAAACCCAAGGTGTGGTGTCCAATTCACAAAACGGGCAGCCACAGTTTGGAATACTGCCGGGAGGTCCAAAACCTTGTCGAGCGCTATAACAAGCGCCGAAAAGAATCTCCTTTCCGACAGAGGGAAGGAAAACAAAAAGTCGACGAAGCTCTGGCTGAAGAGGAGTTAGGTTTTCAGGATCCCAAAAAGGCCCTGAAGGCCGTCTACACCTCCGTCGACGAAGATTCTGACGTCTCCGACAACGAGCGTTGGAAGACCATGAACACCATTTTTGGTGGATCATGGGACATCACCTCCCACCGCGTCATCAAGACTATGCGTCGGGACATGGCTGTTGTAGATCCTACAGCCAGACCGGAGCCTCATCGGAAGTGGGTGGACACAGCCATCACTTTTGATGCTTCGGACTGCCCTCGAAGCATGGTTGGAGCAGGTCAGTTACCTTTGATGGTATCTCCTACCATCAATAACATCCAACTCCATCATGTCATGGTAGACGGAGGTTTGGGGCTCAACCTCATAAGCTTCGAAGCTTTTACCAAGCTTCAGCTCCGACCTTCGGATCTCCACCCGTCCCGACCTTTCTCCGGAGTAGGTCCGGGAGCCATTAATCCACTCGGAGCTATTACCCTCCCCGTCACCTTCGGGACACGGGAGAAGTATCACACCGAGAAGTTGGTCTTTGACGTAGCTCAGATCAACTTACCCTTCAACGCCATCTTGAGTAGGCATGCCTTGTACAAATTCATGACAGCTGCTCATTATGGCTCCCTGGTGTTAAAAATGCCAACACCAGTAGGCGTTCTCCGAATCCACGGAGATCGTACTGCCGGAGTAACTGCACTGGAAAAAATCCATGCGCTTACAATGGTGCAAGAGGAGGACTCCAGGCAGGAGCAAGCTCCAAAACCCCCGAGCATTCGTCAACGAGGCTCGACTTCTGCACCTCGTGTGCAGCCAAGCGGCAACGCCGACATTCCCGTCAAAGTCGTCCAAATCGGTTCTGATGCCGCTCAGACCACCCGTATATCGGGGGGATTGAACGACAAATAGGAACTCGCGCTCATCACTTTCCTCCGGGCTAATGTCGACGTGTTTGCCTGGCAACCATCACAAATGCCTGGGATCCCCAGGGAAGTGATTTAGCACAATCTGAAGATCTACCCCGACGCCCGGCCTGTGCATCAGAAGCCTCGGAAGCAATCCGTAGAAGTGAAGAAGTTGCTCGAAGCTGGATTCATCCGAGAAGTCTTCCATCCAAAATGGCTGGCAAACCCAGTCGTTGTGCCCAAGGCTGGCGGGAAGCTTCGGATGTGTATCGACTACACAACACTAAATAAGGCATGTCCAAAAGATCCATTCCCACTACCTAGAATAGATCAGATAGTGGACTCCACCCCCGGGTGTGAATTACTATGTTTCCTAGACGCATATTCTGGGTACCACCAAATCAGAATGTCTAAGGAAGATGAAGAGCATACCTCTTTCATCACAGTAGATGGACTGTACTGTTATACAGCCATGCCATTTGGTCTCAAGAATGCAGCTTCAACCTTTGTACGAGCTATGTACAAAACCTTTGAAGACCTCATTAGAGACATAGTGGAAGTGTACGTTGATGACATCGTGGTCAAAGTCAAGAACAAGGAGTCTCTCCTTGACACCTTGCAGGTTGTCTTCGACAAGCTGCGGGTCACCCGCACAAAGCTAAATCCAGACAAGTGTTTCTTCGGGGTTAGCTCCGGAAAACTTCTTGGTTTCCTGGTAAGTCACCGGGGCATAGAAGCTAATCCGGCGAAGATCAAAGCCATTGAAGACATGCGGCCACTAGCCCGCATCAAAGATGTCCAAAAGCTAACTGGATGTCTAGCAGCCCTCAGCCGGTTCATTTCAAGACTGGCGGAACGGGCACTCCCCTTCTTCAAGTTATTGAGGAAGTCCGGACCATTCCAATGGTCTAAAGAAGCAGAAAAGGCATTCCAGGAGCTAAAACAGTTCCTCACCACCCTACCAATTCTGGTAGCTCCGAACTCTGGTGAGCCTTTGTTGCTTTACATTTCAGTGACTAACGAAGTCGTCAGTATGGTCCTGGTCGCGGAGAGACCAGATACTCAGGAATTCAGACCCCTCCAAGAGGGTCCGGAGAATCCTGAAAGCGAGTCTGGGTCCCAGCTCCCAGACTTGAATCCACAAGAAGTCACTTCAGAAGACCCAGACCCCTCCGGGAGGGTCCAGGTTGCTTCTGAAGAAGCTTCGGGTTCCTCCAGCCAGGACCCGAAGGTCCCCGAAGAAAATCCGGATCCCTCCGGGAGGATCCGGGTTAGTGAAGAGGAAGCTTGGGGCCCCTCCGGGAGGGTCCAGACCATTCAGCGCCCAGTATACTTCATTAGTGAAGTACTACATGATGCCAAGACTCGATACCTAGAGGTGCATAAGCTGCTCTATGCAGTTCTTATTGCCTCCAGGAAGCTTCGCCATTATTTCCAAGCTCACAAAATCTCAGTGGTGACCTCTTACCCACTTCGAGCAATCTTGCATAATCCCAATTCAACTGGGAATATTGCAAAGTGGGCAGCGGAAATGGCCGAATTCGATCTCGAATTCATTTCAAGGCAAGCAGTCAAGAGTCAAGCATTGGCAGACTTCGTGGCGGAATGGACTCCCTCTCCATCAAACCTCGGGGGCCCCAGTGAGCAGAAGCCGGAACACCAAGCTCCAGTCTTCACCGAGCCTCATTGGACCCTCTACTTCGACGGCTCCATGCAAAAGCAGGGGGCCGGAGCTGGAATCCTTCTCCTCGCACCAACCGGGGAGAAGGTAAAATACATGGTACACCTTGACTTCAAGGCGACCAACAACATGGCGGAGTATGAAGCACTCATCTACGGACTAAAGGTGGCACTGTTATACGGTGTCAAGCAACTGCTGGTCAAGGGAGATTCGCAGCTCATCATTAAGCAAGTGAAGGGTGAATGCTCCTGCAACAATCTCCAGCTAGCTGCTTACCTCCTTGAAGTCCAGAGGCTTCAGAAGGACTTTGAAGTCCTAGATCTTCACCATGTCCAGCGTGCCCATAACGCTGAAGCCGACGAACTCTCGACGAAAGCGTCAACCGGAGCTCAGGCTCCTGACGGAACATTTGTCCGGAGGTTGCCAAAACCCACAGCTCAGCCTGCTGAACTGAGCGAAAGGGGCGAGATCAGCATCCCGAAGCTGACGGTCCCGATGGCCCTATTACCATGGCAACCATCAAGGGTCGTAGGTGCTGCCGGAAGCTCCGAGCAACCCAGCACGCAAGACTCAAATGCTCAAGTTAGTTATGATGCATGGATCTCGGAGATCTGGAACTGCTTGAAAGACAACATCCTTCCTGACGATGATGTATCCGCTGACCGGGTAGTCAGATTGGCTAAAAGATACACGTTGGTAGAAAGGGATCTCTACCGGCGCGGTGCCAACGGCATCCTAATGCGGTGCATCACAAGGGAAGAAGGCTGCGAGCTCCTCGCAGAAATCCATGGAGGCGAGTGTGGGAACCACGCGTCTTCCCGCACGCTGGTTGGTAAAGCCTTTCGGCATGGCTTCTACTGGCCTACAGCACTCCAGAATGCAACTGAGCTGGTGAAGAAATGCGAAGCATGCCAATTTCATGCGAAGCAAATTCACACACCGGCTCAACCCCTACAAATGATACCTCCCACATGGCCCTTCGCTGTGTGGGGGATGGACATCTTGGGACCTTTCCCAAGAGCCGTCGGAGGTTACAAGTTCCTGTACGTTGCCATTGACAAGTTCACCAAGTGGCCGGAAGCAACTCCAGTTATGACAATCAACAAGCAATCTGCTATCAACTTTTTGCAGTCCATTGTATGCAGATTTGGAGTCCCAAACAAAATCATCACTGATAATGGGACCCAATTCACAAGCTCTGCATTTCAAGGATATTGCGAAGACCTCGGCATTCAAGTTTGCTACGCCTCCATAGCTCACCCAGCAAGCAATGGCCAAGCCGAGAGAGCAAATGCTGAAATCCTTAAAGGACTCAAAACGCGCACCTATGAGCGCTTGAAAAAACATGAAGCCAACTGGATTGAAGAGCTTCCGCCCACTTTATGGGCCAATAAGACAACTCCAAACCGGTCAACTGGAGAGACACCCTTCTTCCTGGTGTATGGAGCTGAAGCAATCCTTCCTCCGGAAATCACCTTGGGGTCACTCCGGGTCCGGACCTTCGACGAAGCCACGTAGGACCAACTCCGGCGTGAATACCTAGACCTCCTCGAGGAGGGAAGGTGCCAAGCAGGTGTTCGGAATGCCCGATACCGCCAAGCCCTTCGGCGCTATCATCAGCGGCATGTACACAACCGACAGCTCGAGGAAGGCGATCTAGTGCTACGGAGAATACAATCTAGAGAAGGGTTAAACAAACTCTCCCCCAGCTGGGAAGGACCCTTCCGAGTGATTAAAGTATCCCGTCCCGGAAGCGTTTGCTTGGCTACCGAGGATGGGACACCTCTCCCAAATCCTTGGAACATTGAGCACCTCCGTAAGTTCTACACTTAATATCACGGAGGTGAGTCTGTAGTAACATGAGGTGTATGTTATAGAGTCATTGTACAGAGTCGGGTAGTTCCTCCGGGAGAACAACCAGACCTTTCCCGAAAGGTCCGCTAAGTTCATGCAACACTTGTCACAGTCTCAGGACTAAAAGTGTGGCTAGTTACCCTGGGTCAAACGAGAAATGAAACACGCTTAGTCTGGTTCCGTACCCTAAGAGTGTACTTGTCACCCTCGACGTTGATGCCGTGCTGGAACTTCTTGAGGTGGAACTCCAAGGTTGTCCCCACCATGTTGGACTTCAGCCCGGTCTCGACCCAGTCGTCGTCCATCACGCTGTTGAGGGCCCAAGCGAGTTTTTCTCTCCTCTTCAGCGATGCCCACCTATTGACCAGAAAGTTACAAAACACCGCCTTAGGAGTTAATCCTCCCTCCACGCACTGGCGGATCCTGGTCAGAGCAGGGTTGAAGGCGTCCGCCAACACCGGAGCTTCACTCCAGATCGTCGTGTCAATGTTGGGGAGGCCTTCGGGCAGCTCCAGCCTCTCATGCTCCTCCACCCGGATGACTATCCAATCCTTCTTCCAGTCATCCCACTTCCCAGAGGGAAACGACCGGAGGTACTTGAATGGGCACTTCTTGCGCTTCACGAAGTAGTAGAAGCCAAGGTACTCATTGCTCCTGCCGGTGGTATGGACGGTGAAGAAGGTCCGGAAGAGTTCAATGCAGGGGGGATGCCCACCCACATCTCACAGAAGTGGACAAAGATAGACACAAGGAGAATGGAGTGAGGACCAAGGTGGTATAGCTGCAGACCATAAAAGTCTAGCAGCATCAAGAAAAAGGAGGAAAATGGTGGGATCAACCCCACCATGGCGTACGAAGAAAAGTACACCATTTCGTCGGCGTGCACATTCTCAAACGGGAGCTCTCCCCCCGTGCGGACCGAGCTGTTGAAAAGTCCGAGGACCATCCCATGAGGGTCCGGACCTTCTTCAAGTCGCCGTCGGTCTTCAAACGGCTCTCGCGGAGACCCAACTCCATCGCAACACAGCAAGGCAAGAAAGGAAAAGCAAAGCACAAGTTGGGAGTTTGAGCGCAAGATCAGATGAGAAGCATAAAGAACTCCAGACAGTGTGCGCTTTCCTTCTTAAGTAAGCCCTCGCAACGCTTGGATGGAAACCGCAAGGAAGTTAAAGATACCACTCAAAAATTCCACCCAGCCGATGACAAGAGGGCTCGGGACCACCCCGACGATCAAGTCGAGGTTCTTACCCAGGTGAATGGTTGTCATCATGAGGCGGGAAGCCCGAAGGCGGCGGCCTGACAAGGCGCGCGGAACCGATACGGTTTTCGTATCGGGAACCGGCGACCTTCAATTGCGCGAGATCCGCACGCCAAAGATCTCATCTGCCGCACATGGGATACGCCACGTGGCGAGGATTTAACTCCAAACCATCGCCAACGGCACATCCGAAGACCTTTGAAGACTCAGTTCAAAAGTCGCGAGGATGGACCCACCTCCGGCGGAATGACTTCACCCAAGGAGTCTTCCCCAGAGGTGGGCCCAGGGGGCCACTGTCGGTACCCTGGGAACCATACACCCCTTGAGATTACAAGGATCTCAAGGGAAAGTCATCTACTTGATTTGAAGACCTTCGGAGGCCCACATGTCAGACATAACTGGACCCGCTTCTCCAACATGGTTAATCCCAGGGTCACCACGTGTACTGTCAAACTGGAGCTACCGCCCACAAGGGGGAAGCTCCGGGCTATGTACCGAAATGGCACTCCCGGACCTAACCCCAGACCGAGGGAAGCTCCGGAACTGACATGTGTCAGGTAGCTCCGGAGCTTCCTGTTTCCCACAGTATGCTCCAGAGCTGCCATGTGTCCAACCGTCGGATCTTCAGCCCCTAACCTCCGAAAGACTCCACAACGGCTCCGGATCTTCAAAGGGGAATCAAGGGCTTCAAGACCCGATCAAGTGTTATTAATACTATATTAATGACACACGATCGGAGGACCTTAATTACCAGTAACGGTGCTGTCAAAGCCCATTACCTGGTCATTAAGGGCAATTGAACGTGAAGTATCAATATTAGTAACCGCCGGGGCCACATGTTGGGCCAGGCTAACTTGTAACGGCCTGCCCTTGTACTATAAAAGGACAGGCCGACGACACGTTCCATAGACATTCGACACACGTTCCATAGACGCTCGATACAAGCTCATACAGCCAATAGAACACCAACACACCCGTGGAGTAGGGTATTACGCTCAGGCGGCCCGAACCACGTAAATCTCTGTGTCTCCTGTGTCATTTATAATTCACCTTCTTGAATCTCCGCGCGCCCACACCGAACCACAAACTCCTCTAACACTTCAGTAGTGTCGGGAGATCTGCCGGATCCAAACCACCGACAGTCTCCACCTCCTTCGGCAGTGACCGCTCTTCGTACTCTCTAGCAACGTCCGCTAATATCTCATCCATCCAATCTTCATCCTCGTTTTCATTCAACTCACTTTCATGATCCATCTCCCCATGCTCGTGCCACACTAAGTAGTCGGGCATAAATCCATGCTTGCAAAGGTGCACTTCAATTTCAAATTATACAGATGTTGACAATTACGACACTTGGTACACGAACACTTCGCAATGCGAGCACCACTAGCAAAGGCTTGCTTAATGAAAACATCCGCGACACGATCCCATTAAGTACTGTGCGCACTAGTTGAACTCCAACCATCATACATCGCCTTACGATCGTCACTCATTTTCAACTTATACCTTCAAAGCATACAAATATTTATTAGTTTATTTTTATGTTATGTGACGGCCCCTACAATTAGTTAGATAGGTCATAAACCCACCCAAGAGTGACAGAGTAAACGTGCTAATGATGAGACACGGAGTCCGAATCCGGACAAAACTTCGGCAACATAACCCCGATGTTCTCCACTACACGCCCAAAAATGGTGCAGCAGAGAACATCAGGGTTATGTTATCAAAATCATGTCCTTTTTTCTGGATCCAGACCCCATACCTATATCTCGTCAAAAGCATGTCCTTGTCACTCTCAGGCTGTCCAAAAAGGGACAATTCCGAACCTGCACGCCTCACATGCCTATTGCATGTGAAACGTGATGATTCGGAAAGGGTAATCAAATTTCTATAGGTTATGTTGCTCATTTTCATGATTCAATCATTTACAAGAGAGAAAAAAACGAGAGAGGGAGGGGGAAAGTTGGTCAGAGTTTAAAGTTCCAAGTTCGGGTCCATCGTCCACAAGCCTCCGTACTCGTCTTGACGCATACGTTACGACTAGAATCATCTTTTATGACACGAACGCATTAAATGCGTGCCGTGTCGGGTTGGGGCGTAACATGCACTAATGCACGTACACCATAATACATTAATCAACATACAAAATCTTTGAACCAAACATTCAAAGTCCCATAATGTAGAAGTTCAATTATTACATCTTAAATTAGTACAAGTTAAATTATCAAATTACAATGAAGCTCACATTACACATTAACTATTGCTAATTCAACTTGCATTGTGTGAATATTAGTGTTACATATATATATTAGTGTGATGTATACATATTAGTGTGACAATATCAACTCGCATATACATTTAATTCGCTTATACATTCACTTCACATATATATTTGACCAAGCTCACTTAATCATATTAGTGTGACAATATCAACAAGTAATCATCATAATCAATCATTAATTAACTTGCAAAAAATGAAAGGGAAAAATTAACAAACAATAATCAGGATTACCTTGACCTGGCTCGGAGATGGGAGGCGTCGCTGCTCGGGAGGTCGGGGCTCGGGAGGCGTGAGGCGGTCTCGGCGCTGGTGAGGCAGGAGGCGGGCGGCGGGGCTCGGGAGGCAGGCGGCAGGGCTCGGCAGCTGGTGAGGCGGGAGGCGGCGGCGGGCTCGACGGCGCTCAGGAGGCGAGCTCGGTGCTAGAGAGGCGGTAGGCGGGAGGCGGGCTCGGCGCTGGTGTGGCGGAGGCGGTAGTGTGGCGAAGGCGGCTGTGGGAGGCGGGCGGCAGGGCTCGGCGGGAGGCGGGCAGTGGGGCTCGACGCTGGTGTGGCGGATGCAGCGGCGGGAGCGGGCGGTAGGGCTCGATGGCTGCGGCAGTGGGGCTCGGCAGCGGGTGAGGCAGGGCTCAACGCACGGGCTAATATGGAAACCAAATTGGATTTCGGGGACACATGGGCGCGAAGTCGATCCTCTAGCGGGGGCCCACAAGTATGACCGTTGGCTTCCTGGCCCACGACTTATTTTAGTCGTTGGGTTTGTCGGTTTGCCCGATGGCTCTAATAGAGCCGTCGGTTTAACCAGTCAAACCGACGGTTGTATATTAAATGCGTCGGTTGAGCCAAGTCGGCCAATAGCTATATGTTACGTGTGTTGGTTCCTATAAACCGGCGGTCATATTTGGACTATATGCGTCGGCCCCGACGGCTCTAAAGATCTCGACGACCTATTGCCTGTTTCTTGTAGTGATTATAATGGAGAAAGTGATACCTAATGTTAATGTGCTTTGTTCTGGAATGTTGCACGGGGTTGTTAGCAATGCAAATGACACTAGTGTTATCACAAACCAGTGGAACACTATCTAGATCAACCCCATAGTCCTTAAGTGTTCGAACAATTAGAACAGTATTTAACTTCTTGAGAACGCAAAGCATTGTTCAAAATAGAATTTCATTCAAAACATCATTTAGTTTTTTGTCAATCTCATCATAGCTAGAACAATGCAAATCAATTGTATAACAACTAGCACCTTTTATGTTCTTATCATTAAGTGCATCAAGCTTTCTGTTCTTTTCAATTTCAAGTTCAAGTTTATCAAGTGTGGAGGTGTGCGCACTTCTTAAAGAGGACAATTGTTCATATATTAATTCACATGAGGAACAAGAATCATCACAAAGAATCAAAGATTTTAGACGATTAATTTCAAATTCTAGTGATTCAATTTTAACAACATTTCCCTAAGTTTCTTGTTCTTTTTCTTAACTATAACAGTGGCACGAGAAATAGCATCACACATTTTTCGTGAGTGGGACATACCTCTTCATCGTCGCTGTTGTGTTCTGCCTCCCCCATACTTGATCTTGAGTTGCACGCCATGAAGCACATATTTGCCAAATTGTCTTCATCTTCGTCACTTTTGATGTCCACATCGCTCGAGCCAAGTTCTTGAAGTGCAGAGACAAAACTGTTTACCAATTAGCGACCAGTAAAACCCTTCTTCTTCTTGTTATTGTTGTTGTTGTCTGAGAGGAGGACTTGAACTTTATTTGCTTCCCATCACGAGGAGTAGAACCTAAAATGTTAGGGCAATTTGTACGAAAATTTCCAAACTCACCCCATTCGAAGCACCCTTGAGGTCCACCACTTCCTCTCCTTCTAGTTCTCACATTTTGCAATGCTTTTGAGAACCGAGTAGAGAGAAGTACTAGTTCCTTCTCTGGAAACTCATCAATCTGTTCAAGGGTTAGAGAGAAAAGCAAAGCAAGTGTACTACATGATGAAGATTGACTAGAACTAGGCATGTCACGTTTTGAAACAAATACAAGAGACTTGTTGGGATTTTTACGTGATACTATGTCAAGTTCATGAGTTTTCAACTTAGAATATAGAACATCTAAAGTAAGTGTACTAGTAATAGTATATTCTCAATAGATGTAACTTTCATTTCCCAAATCGACATGTCTAATGCACTTAACAATTGCCTAGCATTTTCAGCAGCTGAAAATTTAACATTGACGCTATGCAAGTTGCTGAGAATTTTGTTAAAGTGAGTAAATGGATCATCAATTGACTCACCAGGTTGCATCTTGAAGCACATATATTCTTTCTTGAACATATCTTTCCTTACCTCCTTGATCGTGTTGGAGCATTTGTGGTGGTCACATAGTCGTTTCTACACGTCATACACAGATCAGAGACGTGCAACACGATCGAAGTCACTTTGAGTCAATCCTTGTATGATCAAGTTATGCACCTTATTGTCATTGTCGATGTCTCTCATGTTTGCAGTTGTGACTTGATCATTTGGTGGCATGTCAAAGGGCTTGTAAACCTTTCCCCATACGGCGAAGCCTTGCGACTGTATGTAAGCCTCCATACATGCCTTCCAAACCTGAAAATCAATGCCATTGAACACACAAGGTTTTGCGGAGTATTTCTCCATGATGATTAGACAAAACATGTGCCAATCACAAAGATTAGAGCATCCTAGATCTGATACTAATTGTAGGATCAAAGAGCACGTGAAATGTTACCATATGGGGGGAGGGATGAATGGTAGATTAAAACTTTTTCAGCGGAAGCAACAAAACACCTCGGCAGAAAACTAATCTGATAAAGAAACCGTGTGTGCGACTTATCTAGATGAGTTCAACCGTGACAAAACTGGTATAGATTGTAGATAACACGGAGACACCACAACAAGAATCATGAGAAATCATCCAGTAAAACTCAAGTTATGATTGAAACTCTAAGCAAAGGTCAATCTGTTCTAACAAAGAACAAACAGATCTGCTACGCTGCCAAGAAGCTCGTGTAACTCAAAAACCACAAATCAATGATCGTGAAATTTTTAGGATCTGTAAAACAAGAGTTATGATCAAAACAATGAAGAAAGGTCGGGTAGCACAGAAACTCGATGAGGAAGACTTGAGGAAAACAAATCGTACGAACAAGGCACAAAAGCTCATCTAAACTACGATCTTTTATTCAAAGAAACACAATAGGAACAGCCCCCAAAGTCGTCTTACCACGATCTTTGGCCTTCCATGCTTATATAACCACCTCTAAGGCCAACCCAATCAAAACTGGGACTCTAATCCTACGTGGACTGTGACTCATACTTACCATAACTGCTTAGGACTCTTCAGTACGCAGATAAAAGCAGTCCCAAGGATTCCAAACATTTAGGAACATATCCCACATTCCTAAAACAACTCTCTTTGTGTCCAACATGAATTCTAACCAAAACCAATTCAAATCTTTCTTTATTTGAGCCATAACCGACTCAGCCGCAACCTTAGTCCATAATCCAGCTGGATGGACCTTTCCGACCACATCTTCATGTCCATATCTCTTCATCACGTCTTGGAACCATGTTGCCACATCCATGCACTCCTTGCACATGTGCAAACACCTTCCAACAATGTCCACAATAACTTCATATGCATTGTTCTTGACCCAAACATGCTGCATGACCTCCCGATCAACTCAACCAGAATTCCTTCCGAACTTGGTTGTTGAGCCTCATCTTCTCCATAAGATTAGTTAAATGGATCCTGTCACAAGCCATGTCTTGACCTCATGCAATACCTGCACATGAACAAACAACCAATCTTTGCGAGCCCAAGTCCTTGACTTGACTCTCGTTAGTCCGAAAAATACAACACCATATGTGAGCATGTCACATAAGCATGTTGCAAACCATAGCAATGTTTAACCACCATAATCATCAATAACACATCAAAAACTTAGTCAATGAATACTAAGCAAACCTTCCGATAAAACAAAAGTAAGTTCGAAACATAGCGAGTTCAAACAGAGCAGAACAGAGCAACCGAACTCAATATGAAAACTCTGTGCAGTAATTGTTACTCCCAATATGCATTGAGGAAGTTCGGACAGTCCTAAACCATCGATGGTAATGTTACTTAAAAAAACATGTTTGTAAAAATCAACATGTGTCAACTCACATGCATCTCACGTGTGTGAATGTTCGGACAATCCTAAGTGCCAAACATGTGTAAGTCACATGATAGATGGCAATTGGGCCGTGCCGGGCCGGCCTGGCACTGACCTGACCAGGCTTGGGATGGGAAACCCTAGGCACGGCACGGCCCGAAAGGATAGACGGTCCGTGCCGCGCTGGCACTACAAGCCGAAGCCTAGGCCCAGGCACGACCCGATCCCAGTTTAGCCGTGTCGGGCCCAGACCCTACTTTTCGTGCTAGGCTAGCCCAAGGCCTGAGTTTACATAATACATTCTAAATGCACATAACCATATACAAATATCGAAATTTGACATATTTTAAAACAGATCTCATGTACACAATACATTCATATTCGAAATTTAGATCACCAAAGCTTTAAAGAGTTGTTTATTAAAAAAATTGGTTGCCTCATTAAAAACCTTTAGGTAAAAACTCAACTTAGAGGATAAAACCCTAAAGTAAAAAAGAGTACAACCCAACTCTTTTAGTGATCTACAGCTATAGAGTACAGACTACAGTCAAGCAAGTTTCAACAAACAATGACACAATCACTGGACACTAGCATTGCTCACTGAGTCATTGAATCTGGTTCTGGTTCTGAGATTGAGATTGAGAATGAGAAGCATCGTTGAGGAACCTATTTGAGATTTTTCTCTTCGAGGTCTTGGTCAACGATATGGTGTTGCTGTCTCGCATCTCCTTCCTCCCAATCTTTGAGCAGTCACAACATCTCCACGTGCTCTGAAGTCAGTTTCCATCGACGCTCTTCGATAATCATGCCACACAAACTAAACGCAGACTCTGAAGATATTGTAGAAACAGGGACAGTCATTATATCCTTAGCTAAAATGGACAAAACAGGATATTTTCTCTTGTGATTTTGCCACCACTTTAGTATATTAAATGTGTCATCACACTGAGTAATTGAATCACTATCCAATTATGAACTTAATTCAGAAACAGACCAATGTAATGCAGGTACAGAAGATCTAGAACTAGAAATACTAACAAAGGGAGTTGTAGGTCTACCAGAAATCCTATTCTAGCTACTTACCTGCTTGCCTACTGCAGAAGAATGTGCAGGCCTTTGCAATCTAACAGATCCAAATTTGGACTCATATTTGGAAAACATGTTAGTCAACTCAGATCTACCAGTGTTGTCATAGCCAGAATAATCTCTATTTAGAAACTGACCAAGTAATTGAAGGGCACTATTAAAACCAACTAATTTAGCTCTAGGGTCTAAAATGAAAGCAAGCGAGTACAAAATAGGGATGTCAGCCCAATACTTCAAAAACTTTGTTTTCATAGGAACTACAACAAATCTAAGAATGATGTCATTTTCAAACTGATTCAAATGGTCTGCTATTTCAAGTATAGAATGCATCATTAAAGGACTAGTAGGATAATAGACCCCAGACAGAGAAACAGTAGACTCATAGAACAAACCTAGAAACTTAAGCATATGATCAGCCACATACCAATGTTCATCAGTAAGCAGTGCAACTCCTCCATTCTGATAATTAGTAGCAATGAAAACAGAAAATGTATCCTTGTATAGAACTACATGTTTCAACATTAAATAAGTTGCATTCCATCTAACATGCATATCCAAACCAAACTTACGAGGTCGAACCCCCATAGACAAGCAATAAGACTTGAAGGATGCAATGCACTGGTTAGATGAGTTTAAAAAGGATATAGAAGTTCAGAAATCCTCCAAATACTATTTAATTCTTTTCAAACCAGATTTGACAATCAGATTAATAATATGGCATGCACACCGTTGATGCAATAAGGTACAACTAGCATATGATTAGATAGATGATGTTAACTCTTGTACAGCTCGAGAATTAGAAGAAGCATTATCAAGTGTAATAGAAAGTATCTTATCAGACATGCAATATTCAGAATTAACACAATTAATACGTTGAGCAATATTCAAACCAGTATGAGGGCAATCAATAAGTCTCAAGCCAACTATTCTTTCCTCTAACTCCCAGTCAGATGTTACAAAATGAAATACAACACTAAGATAATCCTCCTTGGCATTAGCAGACCAAATATCAGAAGTTAAACATACACAACTAGTTTGATCCAATAGTTCTATAACACTAGACCTTTTCAACATAAAATACTTCTCAAGGTCCCTAGTAGTAGTCTGTCTAGAAACAGATTTAAAGCTAGAATTATGTGCAATTCTAATGTAATCCTCAAATGCAGATGTAGCACCAATGTGTAAAGGTACATAAAGTCTATAAATCATTCTGACAAGTTCATTTCTAGCAATCTCAGGATCATATTGCAAATGACGTACTGCACCATCAGAACTAAAATGTAAATGTGATTGAGAAGTTGCAGAGGCAGCCAGATACCTCCTCTTACATGATTTAGCATGCCTAAGTAAATGACCAGTACCAATAGCACTTCTAGCACTCAATTTTGTCTTACATTAGTTGCATTTAGCTCCATACCTGGTTTCCTTACCGTTAATGACCTCCATGTCAGCCCATACCCCTGACTTCCTATAAAAAAGCAATTGACACTAATTATAAACTACAGCAACTAGCACTAAAATCTAAGTGATAACAATGCAATAAGTAATAACGAAGATGATTAGAGTAGATAAAGGACTTAACATCTTCTCAGTTGTGCTCGTACTAGGGCTCGGGCCTTCTCCTCCTCCTCCTCCATCTCCATCACCTTCAACCAGCGCCGCCGCCGCCGAGCCGGTAGCCGCACCAGCACCACCCCCGAGCAGAGCCTCGACATCTTCGGGGATGTCGTCTTCGTCATCGCCAGCTAAACCTTGTATTTGGAGGTCCTCGTTTATGGATCCATCGAAGACGGGACTAGAGACCGTTGTGCGCTCTGCAGCCATGAGGTGGGGAGGCAGTGAGGCGCTGAGATAGAAGAAGTGTGGTAGGGGGTGGCCAGATCTGGGCTCCGGCGACGGGGAGAGGCTGCGGGGCCGCCAGATCTGAGTGACAGAGGCGAGTGCGGCTGGTCGGCGCCAGCGGCGCGCCGGTAAGGAGATGCCGATATGGTGACCGAGCCCTACGGAAGTAGTAGGTAGGCACTAGGGATGACCAGATCTTTACTCCAGCAGGCGGCGATGGCGCGAGGCAACGGTTGGCGGAGAGTCGCGGAGAAGAAGAGGTGAGTGCGGCGTGGGAGAGCGAAGAGGGGAGTGTCAGGTGCTTAGGGTTAGGGTTGTGGCCATGTGGGGTGGGGGCAGAGTAGCTGCTGGTCGGGCATTATAAAGGGGCGACAGGCTGTGCCCGGGCCGTGCTGGCTCCTCAGTGTTTGACAGTCCATCGGTCGGACCTTGTCAGACCGCCGTTTTTCGGGTCGTGCCGTGCCGGCACGTCGGGCCGCTATTTGAGCCAAGGCACGGCCCACAAGTGCTATTGGGCCGGCCCGAGCCCGCTTCCAACCAGGTTGTGCCGGGCCAAAATCGTCGTGCCTCGTGCTGGCCGAAAAGCCCGGTCCATTTGTCCATCTATAAGTCACATGAGAAAAGTTTGGACAATTCAAAGCGAGAAAACACGTGCAACTCACGTGCGATGAAGTTCGGGCAGTGCAAAACGGATTCCCGCAAGTTCGGACAATTTGAAGTGAGCTTTTCAGCAATACTCAAAACTTTGCATGTGAACCTTTGCTTTTATTTAAATTTCCAATATATTCAGCACACATAAATCTCACTCAATGATGAGGGATATCCCTCATACGATGATCTTTCTCTTGTTGTTTGTCACTTTGATACCTTACTTAAGAAAAAAGGACAAAAAACTTGATGCTAAAATTGAACAACTAGAATCCGAGATTGATCGATTAAAAGTTTGATTCCTAGTGATGATGCTTGTTTTTCTTGTGAGATAATTTATGTAAAACTATCCTCCCTAAGAGACATGAATGCCTCCACAGTTTATAAGCTTGAACTTGAGGAAGAAAAGAATAGAAAGCTTGTTCACTCAATGATAAGAATATGAAAGATTCTAGTTGTTCTACCAGTAACTTTCATTGTTCTAACTGTCATGAGGTTAATGTGAAATTGCATGATGCTACGGATGATACTTTTGTTTTAAACAATGTTTTACAAACACATGAAGTTAGTTCATGTTCTAATCATAAAATAAATGCAAAAACTTCATCTGAAAACTACCTAGACCTGTCCATGAGACTTGATGACATGCATAGGACCCTGGAACAGTTTTGTAATGCAATAAGAACCTACACTTGCTATTGAATTCTTGAAAGTCTAGAAATGTTAAAACTGATTTAGGTTTTGACTCTCATGCTCATGCTAGGACACATCCACCTAAGGTTGTAAAGTTACTAGGAAGTGGTTTGATTCACATAGTTCCTAAACAAAAATAGGTGGTTTTTTAGTTTAGTGGGAGTGTTGTCTCATTTTGTTGCTAACAAACAAGTTGCTTTCTCATCTAGTCATGAAGTTAAGGTTAACTTTCAATTTACCCATTGTGGTACAGATGGCCATGTCATATATTTTGTTATATACTAGCTAAACAACATAGAAACAAAATAATGCAAGCCAGATCACATTACAATCATGCAAAACTTGTTGCACGTGTTGTTCCAAATATTAGAAACATACAACCTGTTGTATTGAGTCAAAAATATGAAACATTTGCTCCCAAACCTCCTTCTTTTCATGATAAACATTCCACACCTCATCGGTCAGTTGTTTTGCATAAGAACTAACTCTGGCTCATAAACCTGCTGTATTTTCTTAGCTTTCTCGTGTTATTCCTGTTGGATGTCATGTTACTTAATACTGAATTCCTAGGTGCCTTTTGACTAATGCCAGAATTGAGTTATCGACGTATTCTAATACTATGTAGGTCGCATGCTTGAGGAAGGAGAACATTTGTCTTGTGGACTTAGGATGCTCATGCCACATGACTGGTAACAAAAGATGATTCTTCTCCCTCTCTTGTGTGTCACGTGTAGAAGCTGTTACCTTTGCCAATAATTCATCTACTCCTATTATTACTAAGGGCTCGATTAGGTTTAATGATCACTACACTTTGAAGGATGTGACAGTTGTTAAAAACTTGAAATACAACTTGTTTTTTTGTTTCACAATTGCTAGGTGAAACTTTAAAAGTTAGTTTTATTAACAACTGTGGAAAGTCGTAGGTTAAAAAAGTAAGCATATATTTAACATGTCTCGGTTTGGAAGTGCTTTTAAATCTGATTTTGATATGTCACCGTAGACTTGGTCACGCAGGCTTTGATCACCTGACAATTGTTAGTTGTCTTGATCCGATACGTGAGTTGCCTAAGCTTAAATGGGACAACGATATTGTGTGCTCTTCTTATAGACATGCTAAGATGGTCAAAGGTACACATGCTTCACTCACAATGACCATGCCAACAAAAAAGGGACAACTTCTACATATTCACACCATTGGTCTTTCATGACTTCAATCGTTTCAAGGTAAATGGTATGTAAAAGCCCACAATTGATAAGAATAGGAATGAAAAAATGGAGACTTAAAAATTTTAAGTTAAATGAGGAAAATTCAAATTCACATGAATTATGATATTTACTAAAGGATGTTAAAAATAAAAAAAATTTAAAACTTTAAACACACTTTGGAGTGTTAGTGTTGATTTCAAGCAAAATGGATTAGTCGGCGTTCGGTTTGCCGACGAGTAACGAATATATCGCGCGTTCTGCCTCGAAGCGGCCTAGCAACTAGAACAAAGGATGTATACTTGTTTGGGCAACGTGCCCCACGTCCAGTTCAAGGATCTCTTCTTCTCATTATCAAATGGCGGGGGAATTACTTGTATGAGGAGAGGCTCTAGTGCTCTATCGGAGGGGGTGGTTCCCTCTTTCTTCTTTTCATTTCTTTCGATGATCCTTTTCATCTGATTTGGCCCCACCCCCTTTTATAGGCGGGGGCGGATCCTCTACGCTTTTACCAAGTTCCCGCCTTCCTCATATTTGAGTCGTGGTCTTACATATTCGTCCCTATCTGTTCGCTCCTCGGAGCGGGGTTGAACTGTTGCGCCCATCAGCGTCGTGCCTGCCTTGTCCTGTCTCGTCATGTCTCCTGTCAGCGGCACTGTGCTCATAGCGGCATGCTGTCCACAAAGAGATGGGACAGGGCGTGCAGAGAGTTGGCAGCAGCACCGTTACAGTCTTCCATGCAGACACCCGTGGGGCACGCTCCGGCCCCCGTAATCAAGGCTCGACTGAGTAAAGGCGAGGGAGTCCTGCTAAGTGGCAGGTTGGGGAGCCCGTTCCTCCATCCGCCTGGACTTTTCCCTAGGCGAGTCCCTGTCAGCAGGGCCCGAGCTCAATCGTCGTGCCAATCTGGATGTGGGTTTTGGTCACCCGGGTTCCAGGACCCCGACAGGATTACAATAGAAGTATTTCAAACTGATCTCAAAAAGCAATGTGATGTTTAAAGTTAAACTTGATTCAAAAGCCAAATGCTATGCCGAGGCAAAAATCTTAGTTTTAAATCAAATAGATTCGAATGTAGGATTTTAATTAGGCAAAATTTATTGATAATAAGTTAGGTGTCCCGAAATAATCATCTATAGATTCTCTAAAAGCTTTTAGTACGAATATTCCAAATAATTTCTTAAAACTCGAATTTCAATTCAAATTCAAATGGTAAAATCAATATGGGCAAAAACAAGATTGGTTCTCACCTTTATTATCATTTCAGTTGACCTAATGCCCTATCCAATAATTTGTCAATTATAGGTAAAATGCAAAGCAATTAATTAAAGGACAAATTTAAATTTGAATTTGAATGGTCATCATCAATTCGCTTGAAATTCAAATCTAATTTCATATTCAAATTTCTCATATTTCATTCAGCTACCCTGTAAAATTTCAACAATTGGAGAGCATGTTGACTATTTAAATGAAATTAGGAAACGGATAATATCTACAAGTGGGATCCACCTGTCAGGGTTCCAACCCAAAGGACCGCCTCTGTTTCCTCAACGCACGCGCGCGCGACAGCGCACAGAAGCTGTCCCTCCATGTCGATGATAGCCACCCCCACGGGAATCCAGCAAGCGCTTGCCTTATCCCTCTCTCGCACAAACTCATCCTTCTCGCTCGGTTGCTATCTTCCTCTTGCACAGAGTGTGGTTTGCCGCTTGCTCGCGTTACGGCCAATGTGCCAACCGAGTTCCCTCTGCTTTGTTTCCAGGCTGAGCTGCCCCGAAGCATCGCCGATGCTTCTTCAACCCCTCCACACGACGCTGCCTTGTCCTATCCCTTTCTCGAGCTGAAGCTGACCCGAGGCAAGGTCGTCCTCTTGGTCCAACAGATGCACCCCTGCTTGACAAAAAAAAAATCGCCCCGCCGTGGACTGCTGCTGCTGCTCCGTCGCGCCGCGCCACTGCTGCCTCTCGTACCAAACTGAGGGTGCCAAGAGCTGCGCTGTCCCTTCGTCAAGTTCCCCGATGCATCACGAGGCCGTCCCTGCCTTCCTCGAGCCAGCCAAGACGAAAATTTCTTCCTCCCAGTTCAACACTGCTGCACCTTGACGTTCCACCGTTGCCCAACTTCTTTAGGACCTTTCCCACTCAGCCAGAGCAGTCTCCCCGCTCCAAGTGCATCGGATCCGGTCCTCTGTTCGTCGGATTTTCTTTTTTCCCCTTCGGTGCTCTTAGGAACCGTGGCCAATCTTTATAGCAATTCTCCTTACATGGTGACTCCTGTTCCTATCCGTTTCTACCAAAGAATCTAGATGATCTAGCAATCGTTAAGGATCAAACCACTCGTGATATAATCAAGTATTCACTCGGGATTTTTAGAGATCTTGTTGCCGCCATCCCCATTGGCCGTCCCCAACCACCGTTGTACCCTGTATTGAGACATTTCCAGGCGAAGCTGGGTTGTTAGAGGTGATCTATACTCACGACAAACGTTCGCGATCAATCCCGAGCCTTTTTCCTTCCTCGCCGTGGTTGCAAGACTTAGCCGGAGTATCCATGCCGCCGCTGCTCGCCGCCGGCGTTCCCTGGTGAGTTTCTTCCCGAACCCGACCCCACCATTGTCTTCCTCATAGACTATAACCTTGTTGACGCTAATTCCACTCAAATTTGGGCCGTTCCGGCCTTCTCAAGCTGGCTGCTTGCCGCCGGCGCCATTGATGTGCCGCCGCCCAGGGAGGGTGGTCCAAGGTAGAAGACACGAGATCTTTGTGGCCATGGACCCCGTGTGTCCACGCAGTTATACTGTGCGGCCTCTGTGTGGCTCTTCACTGAGTGGCTGTTTAATCCAGTGGAACCAGGTTGTCAGCCGCATGAAGGATTTTCTATTTTCCATATGATAATAATTTTAGTAAATCAAGCAAACTTTGAAAAATCATAGAGAATGGTACACAACTCCAAAATTTGTCAAACCAATTTTGTTAGCTTCCTCATAATCAGCACTTTTCAATAACACAAGTTTCTTTGTATGAAAAGCCCCAGAATTATTTGAATAATTCCTTTATGATTTGCCATTAGGAAATTAATTCCAGAAAAATACTTTATGGAAAATTCTCAATTTCCAACGTATTCCTTTGATAATCTATAATTGACAGTAAAATTATCAGACCTAGTGCATTTTATTAAGTGAGTTTAATTAGAGGATTTTGCCGTAAGTCTAACAAAATTCCAGAAAAATACCAGTAAATGCCAAAAATTAGCAAAACCTTTTAGAATTCATAATAAATTGTAGAAAGATCAGAAAATTGTTAAACTAATTTTATTGGACTCTTCAAAAAACCCTATCTGCTTACTGTAGTTACTAGTATGAGAACGCCTTTCTATTTCTCAGTTACCCCATTAATTGAGAAAGCTTTATAGAATTATTGTGGCCAAAGTATTACTCAAATAAATCTGAGAGTTTGCCCATAATTTTCTTAGCACCTATAGAACTCACTGTAAAATTCCTAGCTCCAATAGAACCTGTTTTAATATATTATCATGTCTGTTCGGCCTTCTTAATTGGATTTGGGTATTAAAGCCTATATAACTTTTTCCATAGATCAAATGAACTTTAGTTAACACAGAGACATCCACTGACTCGCATTTTAGTTCGTGCTCATTCTTGTAGTGTATTAGAATCCTCGGATATTAAGTTACAATATAATGTATATGCATATTCATATCGCTAGATGTATGTGATGAAGATCGACGAGGAGCACAACTCGGAGGAGAACGGCTAGCGTGGACCCTGCTGCAAGCAAAATTTGCTCAAGCAACAGCACGAACAAGATTTGCCCTAGCAGCACACAAGAAAATATTTATCCAAGCAGCATACAAGAACAAGATTTGCCTAAGCAGTAGTAAGAACAAGAAAAGGAGAAGAACGGCGAGAAGCTGCATCCAGAAGATCAAGCCCTAGACTATTGACATTTACTTATTCGCAACTTAAGGCAAGACCTGATTTGCATTTAAGTTCTTAGATAAGTTTTTCTTTTATAATATATATGGTGGTTAGAATGGAATAATGCATTAAGTGTAGTGATGTATTATACTCCACATGCATGACCCAAGAATCTCTGGAGTCTGGGTAGAATAGGACTTCACATGATTATAACTGTTATATTAAAGTTGAGGAAAAGAAAGAGATGATATAAATCGAGTAGGCGATGGTCTACTAGTAAACTTGGTCAAGTGGAACCAAGTGGTGCGTTTGGACATTGACTCACTTGAAAAGTTAATCTGAGACCGGGCAAGGAGATTAGGACGTTGGAGAATGTGATTATGTAGGCCTAGTTTCGGCTTGTGTTAACTAAGGACCGTACTGTGTGCTGCTCCATTGGACAAGTTTGAACTTGTATCGAATGCATACTGGATATATGGGACCCAAAAAACGATGTAACATGTTAACCTGGGTGTTGTGGCATACCCCACCGTCTTAGAAACTTCACGTTGATAGGAGGGTGGAGTGCACTGCGGCGTACCCGTATGTGGGGCTTACTGTCGGGACAGTGGGACCGGTTCAATGCTTGATTGTCTTGTGAAAGGTTGTCATGTGCCACATTAACGGGAGAGGTTGTACACCTCTTCTAGATGGGTGTACATAACGTGCAAGCTAGGTGTATCTTGATTCGAATCACCTTCGCTCGTGGAAGGGAGTATACTTGTTCGCTGCGCCGTGACGTAGTAACAATTGGGAACTGGATGAAACCTGTTGTGTGGTTAAGCAAATTGGTTGAAGTAGATGGAAAGGCACACTAAAGTTATGATTCTATCCAGTTAACCTGCTAAAGCCTGTGTAACCTTGGGCCTGCAACATCGTGGATGAAGCGTTTATTGTTTGATTGTGGATTTCATGATGTTGTCGTGCCAAAGGACTTCACATGCTATTATATACGTGAAACAAGGATATAATAGTAATGAACCTTTACTTACTACAGTTTAAATTCATGTATGACATTTCCAGCATGTAGAGTTTCATGTTCTTATGTGAGACGTGTCAACGTTTTGTTTGCGGATGAGTACCAAATTCATCGCGCGTTCTGCCTGGGGGCAGCCTAGCTACTAGGACATGGGATGTATGCTAGTTCGGGCAAGGTGCCCTATGTCCACTTCGGGGATCTCTTGTTCTCAACATCAATGTTGGGGGAATACATGTGCGACAAGAATCCCTAGCACTGTAGCGGAGGGGACGAACACACCTCAGGTCAGTTGTCTTCTTTTTCTGATGTCCCGTTCATCTACTTCGTCCCTCCTTTTATTGGCGGGGGCAAACCCTCTACGTCCTTGCTAGTTCCCGCCTTCCTCATACGCGAGGAGGGTTCTTACATATTCATTCCTATCCGTTCACTCCTCAGGGCAGGGTTGAACTGCTATGCCCGTCAGCATCGCGCCTGCCTCATCCCGACGCGTCATGTCTCCTGTCAGCGCCTCAGTGCTCAGGCTGGCGTGCTATCCAAAGTGAGAAGGGACAGGGCGCGCAGAGAGTTGGTAGTAGTATTAACAAGGTCTTCCACGCAGGGACCCGAAGAGCACGACT
The DNA here is from genome assembly GCA_036927565.1 of Tuctoria greenei. Lineage (NCBI taxonomy): Eukaryota > Viridiplantae > Streptophyta > Magnoliopsida > Poales > Poaceae > Tuctoria > Tuctoria greenei. The sequence goes on from JAYESD010000009.1 coordinate 49,704,115, forward strand.
TGGCTCCCGTTGTCGTGGCTCAAATGAGTGAAGATAGGCAATCAATGCTAAGTGGGGATTGGGGAGTTCGTTCCCCCGATTGCCTAGATTGTCCACCCAGCGAGTCCCCGTCGGCAGGGCTCGAGCTTGCTTGCCTTGACTAAATTGCTATCGGCCAGACTGAACGCAAACTTTGGTCACCCATGTTCCTGGACCCCGACAGTAGCCCTCGAGTCTCTCGCCGAGCGGTTTGCTCGGTTGGAGGCTGAAATGTGTTGACCCTGGGTTGTGGGTGACAGGCAAGCGCTTCACGTTGGAAGAGCTGTTCGGTTGTGATAGGAGGGTCTGGGAGGCTTGCCTTGATGGCCAAACTTCCGAGCCCATTTGAGCCATCTCTTGGGGTGAATCCGAGTGAAACCCGTTCACCCTCAGTTGTGAAGGCAAATGGAGCCTGACGCCCGGTTTAGACGAGCAATCGAGGTCAGGGCTCGGTGCCCGCGTTTCATTGGACCCTATTCGGTATTCTTGCGGGTCCTGAATCGTTTGAGGGTTGGGGCGGTATGAGGCCAACACTACCGGGGGTGGGGGGTCCCACTGGACTGCATACTAAGGACTTGGATACAGACTAGGGGTATCTGCTACCTTCGGTGGTGTCTGATGTAAGACCACCTCGTGGTCGTCTGCCCCTGTGAGAGCTATGTGTGACGAATACATTGGCTATGACAATAAATTTTTTAACTTTTGCCAAAACACCCGTCTCATCAAGGTCTGACTCTAGGTCCGAGTTCTTGCAAGGTCCGACGATAGGTACAGCTTGTTTTGTGTAGCTCCGACAAGGTACGACGTAAGGTTCAACTTGCTTTGGCTAGGTCCAACTTCTTTGTCTAGATCTGACTTATTTTGGTTCGGTCTGACTTGCTGTGGCTAGGTGCAACTAGCTTTAGTCAGCTCCGGCGCTAGGTCTGACTAGCTTTGGTAAGCTCCAGCGCTAGGTCCTGCTAGCTTTGGTAAGCTTTGTCTCAAGGTCCGGTTAGCTTTGGCAAGGTCCGGTGCTAGATTGCAGTGGTTCTGCTTTTAACTTGCAATGTTCCGAACTTGCTTTTTTGATTATGGAAAGCTTGATTATTATTCTTTTACTAAGTTTCTGGTGTGTGCTGGTGGTTATTGTTGATATCGTTTTGCTATGGTTTGCATCATGCTTATGTAGGGTGCTCACGTAAGGTGTTGTGGTTATCGGAACTAACGAGAGTCAAGTCGAGGACTTGTGCTCAGAAGTACCGGTTGTTTATTCATGTGCAGGTGTTGCTTGAGTTCAAGACATGGCTGGTGACGGAATCCGTTGAACTAGCCTTAGGGAGAAGATGAGGTTCAACAACCAAGTTTGGGAGGAATTATGGTTGATTTGATCGGGAGGTTGCACAGCATGTTTGAATCAAGAATAATGCATATGAAGGTATCATGGACATCGTTGGAAGATGTTTGCACGTGTGCAAGGAGCGCATGGATGTGGCTACATGGTTCCAAGACGTGATGAAGAGATGTGGACGTAAAGAATTGGTCGGAAATGTCCAACCGACTAGGTTATGAACTCAGGCTGCGGTTGAGTCGGGTTTGACTCAAATATGGTAAGGTTTGAGTTGGTTACATTAGGATTTCATGGTGAGAACGAAATTGAGTTGTTTTATAAATGTGGGATACGTTCCTATGGTGTTTGGAAGTCTTAAGATTGCTTCTATCTGCGCATGGAAGAGTCTTGAGCAGTTATGGAAAGTTTCAGTGGAAACTGAGTAGGATACGAGTCCCAGGTTGGTTTGGGTTGGCCTAGTTATATAAGCAAGGGAGGCCATAGCTCGTGGTGCACAAATTTTGGGCTTTTCCTCTTATGTTCTATTGAATAAAGATCATATTTTAAAGGAACTTTTGTGCCTTGTTCGTCCGACTTGTTTCAGACAAGTTTTTCTTGTCGAGTTTCTGCACAACACTATCTTGCTTTGATGGTTTTATCATAACTCGAGTTTTACAGATCCAATTGATGTGATTCGTTTTGGGTTGTCTTCACAACTTTATTATCTATCATCTGTGAAAATTTATGGTCATTAGATTTGTGATTTCTGATCTACACGAATTTCCTTGTAGTGTTGCAGATCTGCTTTTCTCGTATAGAACAGATTGACCTTTGTTCGATCTTTCGATATTAACTTGAGTTTTTCTCGACGGAATTTCATGGTTCTTGTTGTGACGTCTTCGTGACTTGATTCTCCACAATCTATATTGGTTTTGTCAAAATTTATCACGTTAAGATTAGTCGCACACACAATTTCTTTAACATATCAATTTTTTGTCGAGGGATTTTTGTTGCTTCCGCTGAAAAAGTTATAATCTACCATTCATCCCCTCCTCCCTGGTAGCTTTTCACTTGCTCTTCGATCTTACAGACCCATACTTTGGTCTACTTTAGGAGGCTGTGAGTCCAGAGCTTGCCCAATGTTGACGGCTGTTATATACAAATTTCAGCCGTCAATATAGCTCAATTATGTGAAGGATTGATCATTTCTTGCACACATCACCTTTCTACTTGACCTATTTCCACTTGTACATGGAGAAATATGTGTATGCAGATATTTATACAAGAATTGAAGAAAAGTACAGGGAGCAATTCTATAAAATATCATCCCAGCCAATCAGGCGACGACACGTGGCACCACATGGATCAAATGGCCCACCAACAGAAGTATCTGAGGCCATCCAATGGTGTAGCACCAATATCAATCAATGAGACCCACCTGGCAGCCACCTGGAGGAAGTACAGGCCGTTTGGAGCCCTGACCAGGTCCGCCGAACCAGGGGGTCGGCCGACCTGGTCCTGGCGCCAAACGCGGTCAACTTCCACGTGTTGGCTCCTCCCGACTCTCTGGAGTCAATGACGACTGATTCGCGCGCTTTTGGTGGCGGGAACCGACCTCAACACTAGTATAAATAGGACCCCATACCCATCACTTCAACACACACCACTTGGGCATCATTCTATTGTATACACTATCTTCCATAGTCCTTAGAGGAGTTAGGATGTAGAGAGGAGAGCCTCTAGTCCCAAGTCCAAATTGGGAAAGGAGTAGAAGGAGTCTCTCTTCCCAATTCCACATTGGGAAAGGTATATCTCATGTATTCCTCCTTGTATTTGTGACTTTGTGCTCAATAAAGATATTATCTTTAGTCTTCTTTTATACGTATACTTGGACAAAGCGTTTCTTGTTTGATTGTGGAGTCCATGTAAGTGGAAGGTATAGTCTTTATGATTGTACTCTCATGATAACATCTTATGGTCATAAACACTATAGACCCCCACTACAGTCTATGTAGTTATGATATGATTATGTTAATATGAATAACTATGGTATGCAATCAACATTGGTTTAACGATGATTTAGTTCATTGCCTCAGGATGGCTTGTGCTGCAGCTCTTAAGGTATTTGCTTAGTATGCTAGCATGGTGCTAGGGTATTTAAGTTGCATTGGATGTCTCGTAGACCCACGGATTGAAGAGGTAGGCACTAGGTGGTGACAGTCGTATCTGTCCTTTGTAATCATCCACGTTCGGCTATGCCACAGGCTCTTGGCGGGAGTCACCCTAGTATTGCTAGGGGTAAGCCCGTGCCCGTTGTGTTGAATAGCATTGCATAGGTATTCATCATTGACATGATCATTAGTATCTACCTTAGGCTATGTATATGTATTATGAGCATTGTGGGAGCAACTCTCTAACTCTTAATCAAATCTCCCTCTAGGACCCGTTGACCCTTTAGAATAGATTGTCTAGGTGTGTGTCACACTACCCCTATTATCAACTTACCCCCTGTCCGGATAATTGATTAGTATCTCATAGCTTGATCATAAGAGTAGTATATACTTTACTCCATTGCCCTCCTTTGGGATAAATACGATACCCTTGGGAATACTCATGGGTGAAATGCTACAACGGTATCTTCCGTGCGCTTGTAGATCTCATCTCTTTACCGGAGATGATCTGTGGTGTTAAGAAATACCAACAAGCATTTCTGGCGCCGTTGTCGGGGATGATTTGTTATACATCTTAGGAGCTGTCAACAAGCATTTCTGGCACCGTTGTCGGGGAAGGCAAAGGAAGTGAATGATAGCTATCACTTGTGATTAAGCTATAGGTACTAATAGTTATTAGACAGGATTACCCTTGTTTGTTTTCTCTTTTGTGGGAAAACAATGTAGTGTTGGCCAACCCATTGTATGGGATGGCCAATGAGGACGCAAATGCTAAACTGCAAGATGATTCAAAGCGTACCTCAACAAATATCCGCTAGGCAACACTATTGCCTTTTGCGGGAGAATTTCAGCTTTCAGTAACAGCCAAAGTCATCCATACCCAAGCTTGGGGAAGGCTCCAAGAAGTTGTTCTTGGTTTGCCTCCACCATGGGGTGGATAGTTGACTCTTCCTCCAACACTCGTGTCATGGGTTGGCTCCACCAATCCATGACCACATTCATGCTGGAGCTGAAGGAGTCCTATTCTCATTCATCATGGATGAGAAGAAGGTCTCCACTCAAGGGATGGATTGAAGAATGCTCGAGTTCCCATAGCTTGTCATGCACACCACTTCACAAGGTGGATATGCTAGTTATGGAACTACACCTCCTATTGAAGTGTCATGAATATCCAAGTCGTTGGAGATTTGTTTGGATAATCCAAGTCATGGATATTCACATGATTTGTGAAAATCCATGTCATCATGGGACACGTGGGAATTATTTCCCTAAGACCCATGAGGACCTTTTTCAAACAACAACTCCAATGGCTACCATTCACAAGGAGGTCAAGGGTGGAATTAACATCACCCTTGTATTCAAGGAGGCTATGGCTTTCCAAGGGATTTAAGTTCAACTAGCCTACCTTGAAGTACCTTGGCCAAGCAGAAATCAAGACAACATTCACATGAAGATCTTGGCCAAGGACAAGAACTTAAGGAGCATTCAAAGTCCAAGATATCCCACATCACTTGTTGGGATTCCCACACTTCGACCAAAACCATTCAACCTAGGGCAAGTGACATTGTGGATGAAGCGTTTCTTGTTTGATTGTGGAGTCCACATGTCATCATGCCCAAGGAAGCCTTTGATCCATGATCAAGGTATGAGTTGATTCAATGGAATATCAATATGGTCAAAGTGGCACCCCTAAGAAGGACAAAGTCTCACCATGTTCATGAAGGAATACGTTCAAGAGGGAGAACACGTTGCTACAACAACATCTCTATATCAATACAATGGGGAGAGGCTAGGGCCACCATGTGGCCCACATGTCCAAATGACATCCAAATAAGTTTGGCATGTCAAAACAGAAGAAATTGTACACATCTTCAACTCCGGGATAGGACAACAAATCATCATGCTGAACAGAACGGAGGTAAGTCCTACTCATTGGACTTCAAAAATTCGGTGAGTCCTTGCCAATAGGTCAATTGGTAGTTATCTCATATTTGTTTTCCAAATTGCATCAACCCTTGCATTTGCATGTTTGAAATTCCACACTTGCATGTTCGAAAGTAAAATTTCCAACCATCATAAAACTAAAAATTTGAATTAGGGGAGAAATTTAATTGGATATGAACTACGTGCATGACCACTTGAATTTATCTTCCTAGTTCAAACCAAAAAGATTTGCTTTGACCCTCATTGCATTTACAAGTTATTTCAAGCTGGGCAAGACAATTTGAAAATTGGCTTGAATTTTCTTTTGGCTAACGTAACCCATTTTTGAGTTGGTTTGTGTGTTCTTTATTAAAGTGCAGCTAGGTCAAAATTGTGAAGAGGTGGTATGGCAAGAAAGTGGAAGGTTTCATCAAGCTCAAGTCACCATTGGGAGGATTTGAGAACACTTCTCTCCTTCAAACTCATTTTGAGTTTGAGGAAGAGAAATGTTCAATATTATGACCCAATGGAGGAGACAGAACCAAATCCATTGCCAAATCCAATCTCAACTTGGCATTTGACATCAACTATCAAGCCTACGCCAAAAATCAATGTTGTGAGTTTCTCACACAAAGACCTTCGTCACCAACTGCTCTTCAAATGAGGTATGAGTTTAGAATTTTTCATTGTTTGGTTTGCCATAGAATTGGATGTTTTTGCTTGCATTTGTGAGGAAGGTTGACACTTCCTCATCATTTAATTCTCATGCATCCTCACAAGAGTAAGTGTGGGTATTGACTTTTGGATCTCCAAAAGGAAATCCCACCTTACTTGGAAAAATCTAAAAAAAGTACCTACAATCCTTTAAGCATTGTTTTGTAGACTTAGTCATTTTTGTCTAGTTTAGAAAATAAAACTTTTGGGCATGACTTAATTGGTGAATTGGCATATAGAAACTTGGGCATAGTGACAACCATAATTTTTAATTGAGCTTCATGCATAGATGGTGTCACTAGATTTCAAACTCCTAGGAATAAGTGATATCCTTGCTCTAAAATTGAATTGTATTTTTCGGAGGAGTCACTAAATTTTAAATTCCTAGTGAAGTTCAGGAGGATAAAATTGAGAATCTTGTTTGTCATGGTCTAAATGATAAAATTTGATCTTGAAAGCGAAGATGGTTAGAAACTTTAAAAGATGTAGGGATCCATATAGTATATTCCTATCACATGCATTGCTATGAGTAGGAGCTTTAGAAAATATGCAACATGAATTATCCATAAAGCTCCACTCTTATCAATGAATAACACATTGATCATGGATACACTTGACATTGGAACCAATGCATCTTTGATTTTGTTCTTCCCCGTATGTACAAATGAAAGTTCGGTTACCTAACCCGAACGTTCATTTGTACAAGTATCGGGAGCTAACCATCCCTCTCTTTTCAAGAGAGGAAGTTTGTAGGAGTAATATTACTATGCAGGCGTTCAAGAAGCTGATTGTTGGGATCCCTAGAGGATCCCATTTCAACATCTCTTGGCCAAGGAGTAAATGAGGATGGTTGCTACCTATAGGAAATTATTCCCGAAGATCAATCATAACTATACGAGGCTAGAGATTGGAAATGGAAACCCTCCATGAGCAACCAATGGGCTGCCACGAATGGGTGAGAGCATTATGCTCTCAACTATTCTAAGCACTCATTCAAGCTCAAGGGATTTGCCACCATCATTGGGTGCAAGTTGTTCCTATGTGGCTAGAAGACAAGGAATGACAAATCACACCCAACACATGGAGACCCTGTTGTGCGAACGATCAACATCGAAAACACTCTATTCAACCACACTCATGGTGTCTATGGGAGGCAATACAACAATCAACACTCAACCCTCCATTGTCAAAGCCACACTACAACAAGGATAGGCCAACTCATGGCCTACCTCCGTCGTTAGGGTTTCAACCCCTATCATGGACCTTGATCAAGAATAAGCTTGGGGAGGACCCCCACTTGAGGTAACTTGTATCACACCCACTGCATTTTTATTTCAAATCATCCATTGCATATTTACTTTCCATTCATCCACCATCAACCATGCATCTAAAAAAATATAAAAATAGGAACTTAGATTTGCTTTGCTTATCAAATAAAGATGTGCGATAAGAATGATTTAGAATTCACATAGATAAAATGATGAATAGTTGCTCTGTTTTATTTTTCCTAAGTCACTAGTTTACAACTTGCTACTCTCTGAATATTGCTTAAATTGGCTAAAATTAACTTTGCCTTGATTTAGAAATTGTGGGTAGCAAAAGCTTAATCTACTTCTAGGTTGTTGGGAGATTTGAATTAGTAATAGGGCTGCTATTCCTATTTTGAAAGTGAAACTTTGATTTCCAGAGAAATTCTATCAAGATTTATGTTTTCCTCATTTGATTGGAAATACCTACAAAAGCCATATGATATTCATACATAGACAACACCTTATGCATATGCTATTTGCTTTCACATTGAGCCTAGTCAAACTAGTATAGACCTATGTGAGAAATCATTCAATTCTTTTTGAATTCAAGACTTCAATTGCACATGCTATACTTCTACACTAGAAGGAAGCAAAATTCCATCGTATCCACCATTCCACAATAAAAAGAGAAACTCCATGCTATTCATAGTTAGCACTCTCGTTAAGTTATTGCATAAAAAGGAGTAGAAGACATGGCTACAAGAAAAAGAAAAAGAAAATGCATGCTTATATCATAAGCATGAGAAAAAAAAAGAAGAAATATTATGCTTACTCCATAAGCATAAAAAAAAGGGTAGCCATGTTTCATCCTTGCAATAAAGTGAGTCCACATCAAAAGGAGTCATCTCAATGTTTCCACATCCACCTCCATTCCATCACACATGCACAAGTCTTGATTCAAAAGTTTGAATTGATTTCTCCTAAGGCTTGCTCTTTTGACTTGGCAATATTATGTGTTGCAAATATGCCTACTTACTTTCCCTACCAAGCTCCACATACAAGCCATATTCAAAGAGCAGGAATAGTATAGGCATAATGCCTTGGTGTGGACATATTTCCAATATACACAAAGGAGTGATTGAGAGAATCAATTGAGGTACTTATAATATATTTTGAATTTCTCCAAAATTTAAGTGGAACTCTATATCTAGGCTATGCTTGCTCCATTTGCTGTTCTATCTTTCAATTACCCATGACTAGGAGAAGGCATAACTCCCATAATGACTTAAGAAGGTTGAAGTACCATAGCCACTTTTTGCAATACTAGGTAGAGTATTTTGTTGTGCACTTGGTACTTTCGAAAGGTAGAACATTGTAGCAACTCCTGATCATCAACCTAAATTCTTGACTTTGCTCGAGACGAGCAAAGGATAAAGCTTGGGGGAGTTTGTTGACGGCTATTATATACCAATTTCAGCCGTCAATATAACTCAATTATGTGAAGGATTGATCATTTCTTGCACACATCACCTTTCTACTTGACCTATTTCCACTTGTACTTGGAGAAATATGTGTATGAAGATATTTATACAAGAATTGAGGAAAAGTATGGGGAGCAATCCTATAAAATATCATCCCAGCAAATCAGGCAACGACACGTGGCACCACATGGATCAAATGGCCCACAAACAGAAGTATCTAAGGCCATCCAACGGTGTAGCACCAATATCAATCAATGGGACCCACTTGGCAGCCACCTGGAGGAAGTACAGGCCATTTAGAGCCCTGACCATGTCAGTCGAACCAGGGGGTCGGCCGACCTGGTCCTGGTGCCAAACACGGTCAACTTCCACGTGTTGGCTCCTCCTGGCTCCCTAGAGTCAATGACGACTGATTCACGCGCTTTTGGTGGTGTGAACCGACCTCAACACTAGTATAAATTGGACCCCATACCCCTCACTTCAACGCACACCACTTGGGCATCATTCTATTGTATACACTATCTTCCATAGTCCTTAGAGGAGTTAGGATGTAGAGAGGAGATCCTCTAGTCCCAAGTCCAAATTGGGAAAGGAGTAGAAGGAGTCTCTCTTCCCAATTCCACGTTGGGAAAGGTATATCTCATGTATTCCTCCTTGTATTTGTGACTTTGTGCTCAATAAAGATATTATCTTTAGTCTTCTTTTATACGTATACTTGGACAAAGCATTTCTTGTTTGATTGTGGAGTCCATGTAAGTGGAAGGTATAGTCTTTATGATTGTACTCTCATGATCACATCTTATGGTCATAAACACTATAGACCCCTACTATAGTCTATGTAGTTATGATATGATTATGTTAATATGAATAACTATGTTATGCAATCAACATTGGTCCAACGATGATTTAGTTCATTGCCTTAGGATGGCTTGTGCTGCAGCTCTTAAGGTATTTGCTTAGTATGCTAGCATGGTGCTAGGGTACTTAAGTAGCGTTGGATGTCTCGTATACCCACAAATTGAAGAGGTAGGCAGTAGGTGGTGACAACCCTATCTGTCCTTTGTAATCCTCCACGTTCGGCTATGCCACAGGCTCCTGGCGGGAGTCGCCCTAGTATTGCTAGGGGTAAGCCCGTGCCCGATGTGTTGAATAGCATTGCATAGGAATTCATCATTGACATGACCATTAGTATCTACCTTAGGCTATGTATATGTATTAGGAGCATTGTAGGAGCAACTCTCTAACTCTTAATCCAATCTCCCTCTAGGAGCCATTTACCCTTTAAAATAGATTGCCTAGGTGTGTGTCACACTACCCCTATAATCAACTTACCCCCTGTCCGGATAATTTATTAGTATCCCATAGCTTGACTATAAGAGAAGTATATACTTTACTCCATTGCCTTCCTTCGGGATAAATACGATACCCTTGGGAATACTCATGGGTGAAATGCTACAACGGTATCTTCTGTGCGCTTGCGGATCTTATCTCTTTACTGGAGATGATATGTGGTTTTAAGAAATACAAACAAGCATTTTTGGCGCCGTTGCTGAGGATGATTTATTAGTATATCTTAGGAGCCGTCAACACCCAAGTCGTGCGGGTGGCGCGACTTGATAATTCTTCTTGACCTGACAGAGTCGTGCTGCTGATTGCGTCATTGTTGCGTCTTTCCCCATCCGTAGGACACACCTTATCATGATGGGGTCGGTGCCATAAACAGGGTCTAGATGGTGCCGAGCCTCGTCTACAAGCCGTTAAAGGCCCTGCAAGGACGAGCGTCTCCAACAAACATCAGCGTGTCTCGCCCCACCCATGAGTCACCTATGACTCGGAGGGGTCGGGTGCCACGATTTGTTGATCATGTCACATCTGCGGGTTGTCCAGGGTTCAGATGTCGTGGGTGATATCTTCATCGCGTCGGTATTGGTCTGCATTACTGGTCAGCCTTCCCAGCTTGTATGAGCTTCTTGTTGGGGTAATCTGAGTGAAACCCGGACACCTCCAAATGTGAATGCGATTGCAACCCAATACCCTATTCCGACGAGTAATTGAGGTTGGGGCTCAGTGCCCACGTTTCATAATCCTGCTTGGTATGTTCATACGGATCTCGGGCCTTTCGGAGCCTCGGGCGGATCGGTGCCGACCCTTGGGGGTCTACCGTTGAATCGCTATTGACAACTGTTATATATCAATTTCAGCCGTCAATACAACTCAATTATGTGGATGAAAGTTCTTGCACACATCACCTTCATACTTAACCTATTCCCACTTGTCCATGGAAAAATAGTACATGCAGGTTTTTTATGCAGGAATTGAGGTAAAAGAGGGGGAGCAATCCTAAAAAGTATCATCCTAGCCAATCAAGTGCCAACACATGGCATCACATGGATCAAATGGCCCAAAAACAGACGTATCCGAGGAGATCCAATGGTGTATCACCCATACCAGTCAATAGGGCCCACCTGGAAGTGACCTGGAGAAAGCACATGAGAAACGGAGCCAAGACCAGGTCGTCGGAACACCCTGTTTGGTCGATTAGTTCCTGGCGCCAAACACGGTCAACTTCCACGTCTCGACTCCTTGTGGTTCCCTGATAATGATGCACACTTATTCACGTGTTTTTGGTTGCGAGAAACCCTTCTCCAGCTATAAATAGGACCCCCTATCTCTCACTTCAACACACACCACTTGAGCATTGTCTCTTGTATACGCTAGTTCTCCTAGGTCCTTAGTGGAGGTTAGGCTATAGGGAGGAGCCTCTAGTCCCAAGTCCAAATTGGGTAAGGTATGGGTCATGTATCTTTCTTTACATTTGTGACTTTATGCTTTATAATAATGTTATTATTAGTCTTTATTTATTCATATACTTGGGCAAAGTGTTTCTTGTTTGATTGTGGAGTCCATGTATGTGCTAGATATAGATGTTATTATGATCTAGTCATAATGTTCGTATCTTGTTATCATAAACAGCATACACCAACACTATAGTCTAATTAGGTATTAATATTATTATGTTAACATGAATATGTTAGTTCTTGGTCCCAACATTGGTTCAACGATGTTTAGATTAGTCATTGCCTTAGGATGATATTTGTATCCGGACTCTTAAGGTATTCACTTAACATGTAAGCGTGGTGCTTAGATAGTTAATTAGCATTGGATGCATCGTAGTGCACGATTTGTAGAGGTAGGCGATAGGTGGTGACAGTCCTATCCGTACATTATAATCCTCCACGTTCGGTAATGACGTAGGCTCTTGGCGGGAGTCGCCTGGCAGACCAGGGTAAGCCCATGCCCAACTTGTTGGACCACTATGCCCTAGTATTCACCGTTAGCATATTCATGTGTACTTTATTAGGCTATGCATATGAGTAATTAGAGCACAGTAGGAGTAACTCTATCTTGTAGTCTAACCCTCGATAGGACAACTTTACTGTTAGAGTAGATTGCTTAGGTGTATGTCACACTACCCCCATTATAATCTTATCCTTGTTCTGATAAGCACTTAATACCCTATACCTTGATCATAAGAATAGTGTTTACTTTACATCGCCGCCATCCTTTGGGATAAATACGATTCCCTTGGGAGTCTTCCTGGATGAAATGCTACAATGGTATCTTTCGTGCACTTGCAGATCTCATCTGCTACTGGAGATGATATGTGTTGTTAAGAACCGTCAACAAGCATTTCTGGTGCCATTACCGGGGAAGGGAAAGGAAGTGAAGGATAGCTATCACTTGTGATTAAGCTATAGATACTAATAGTTATTAGACATGATAATCTAGTTTTCTCCTTTTGTCTGAAAATAGGATAGTGTTGGCTAACCCATTTTATGGGATGGCCAACGAGGACACAAGTGCTCAACTGCGGGATGATTCAAGGCATACCTCAACATATTTCTTCTAGGCAACACCATTGTCCTTCACAGAAGAATTTCAGCTTCCAGCAGGAGCAAAAGACATTCATTCCCAAGCTTGGGGGAGGCTCTAAGAGTTCTTTTGGTTTGCCTCCACCATGGGGTGGATAGTTGGCTTTTCATCCAACACTCATGTCATGGGTTGTCTTCACCAATCCATAAACACATTCGTACTAGAGATGAAGGGGTACTATTCTCATTCATTAAGGATGAGAAGATGGCCTCCACTCAAGGGGTGAATTGAACAATGCTCCAGTTCCCTTAGCTTAGCATGCACACCATTTAACAAGGGGTGGATAGTTGGCTTTTCATCCAACACTCATGTTTGTAAGCCTTAAGATTGCTTCTATCTGCATATGGAAAAGAGTCTTGAGCAGTTATGGAAAGTTTTGATGGAAACTAAGTAGGATACGAGTCCTAGGTTGGTTTGGGTTGGCCTCATGGCTGGTTATATAAGCAAGGGAGGCTAGAGCTCGTGGTGCATAGATTTTTGGCTGTTTCTCTTGTGTTCTATTGAATAAAGATCGTAGTTTAAAGGAACTTCTCTGCCTTGTTCGTCCGACTTGTTTCAGACAAGTTTTTCTCATCAAGTTTCTGCACAACACTACCTTGCTTTGGTGGTTTTATCATAACACGAGTTTTACAGATTTAATTGATGTGATTCTTTTTAGATTGTCTTCACAACTTGATTATCAATCATCTGTGAAAGTTTCACGGTCATTGGATTTGTGATTTCTGGTCTACCCGAATTTCTTTGCAGTGTTGCAGATCTGGTTTTTCTCGGGTAGAACATATTGACCTTTGTTCGATCCTTCGATCGTAACTTGAGTTTTTCTCGACGGATTTTTGTGGTTCTTGTTGTGACATCTTCGTGACTTGATTCTCCACAATCTATACTGGTTTTGTTACAATTGGTCACATTTATATTAGTCGCACGCACGATTTCCTTAACAGATCAATTTTCTACCGAGGGGTTTTCGTTGCTCCCGCTGAAAAAGTTGTAATCTACCATTTACCCCCTCTGGTAGCTTTTAATGTGCTCTTAGATCCTACAAGTTATCAGAGCCACAGTGCTCTAATCTTTATGATTTGCACGTGTTTTGAATAATCACATGGAGAAATACTCTTCCAAACCTTGTGTGTTTAGTGGTATTGATTTTCAGATTTGGAAGGCACGCATGGAGGCTTTTATATAGGCGCAAGGCTTTGCAATATGAGAACAGGTGTACAATCCTTACGAAGTGCCATCAAATGATCAAGTTACGGCTACAAATATGAGAGATGCGACAACAACAACAAGGCTCATAACTTGATCATACAAGGATTAACTTAAAGCGACTTCGACTATGTTGCTCACCTCTGATCTGAGTATGATGTTTAGAAAGCTCTATGTGATTACCACGAAGGATCCAACACGATCAAGGAGGTAAGGCAAGACATGTTCAAAAAGGAATACATGTGCTTTGAGATGCAACCAGGTGAGTCCACGACGACCTCTTTGCTCGCTTTAATAAAGTTCTTAGCAACTTGCATAGTGTCAATGTTAATTTTTCAGATGCTGAGAATGCTAGGTAATTACTAAGTGCATTAGACATGTCAAATTGGGAGATAAAAGTCCCATCTATTCATGAATCTAATGTCATGAGTACACTTACTTTAGATGTTCTATATTCTAAATTGAAAACTCATGAAATTGACATAATCTCACGCAAGAACCCCAGCAAGTCTCTTGCATTTGTTTCTCAACGTGACATGCCTAGCTCTGGCCAACCTTCATCTTGTGAAACACTTGCCTTGTTGTCCTCTCTAACTCTTGAACAGATTAAAGAGTTTCCAGAGTAAGAACTTGCACTCATCTCTACTCGGCTCTCAAAAGCATTGAAAAATGTGAGAACTAGAAGGAGAGAGAGTGCCAGACCTCAACGATGCTTTGAATGTGGTAAGATAGGAAATTTTCGCACGGATTCCCCTAACCTTTCAGGTACTACTTCCCGGGATGAAAAGCAAACAAGAATGAATCACTCTTCTGCAAACAACAACAAGAAAAAGAAGGGTTTTATAGGACGCCAATTGGTGAATAGTTTTATCTCCGCACTTCAAGAACTTGACTCGAGCGATGTGGACATCGGAAGTGACGAAGATGAAGATGATTTGGCAAACTTGTGCTTCATGGCGGGCAAGTCAAGATCAAGTATGGAGGAGGCAGAACACAACAGCGACAATGAAGAGGTATGTCCTACTTGTGAAGAAATGTGTGATGCTATTTCTCATGCCACTATTATACTTAAGAAAAAGGACAAATAGCTTAGGGACAGTGTTGTTAAAATCAAGTCACTAGAATCTGAAATTAATTGTTTGAAATCTTTGATTCCTAGTGATGATTCTTGTTCCTTATGTCATTTAATATATGAACAATTGTCCTCTCTAAGAAGTGCACACAACTTCACACTTAATAAACTTGAGTTAGAAATTGAAAAGAACAAAAATCTTGCTGCACTTAATGATAAAAACTTGAAAGATGCTTGCTGTTCTACAATTGATTTGCATTGTTCTACTTGTGATGATCTCGATAAGAAACTACAAGATGCTATGAATGAATTTTCTATATGAACAATGATTTACGTTCTCATGAAGTTAAATATTCTTCTAATTGCAAACTAAAAGGAAAAACATTATGTAACAACTGTCTAGACTTGTCAAAGAAACTTGATGGCATGAATAGGACACTAGAGCGGTTTTGTAATGGGAATAAGAATCTAAACTTGCTGCTGAATTCTTCTAAATCTTGCAATGATAAATTTGGTTTAGGCTTTGGTTCCCATGCTCATGCTAAGGCACATCCACCTAAAATTGTGAAGTCATTAGAAAGTGGTTTGATTAAAACAGTTTCTAAACAAAAAGAAGTAGTTTTCGAATCTGCACAATTGTTGTCTCATTTGGTTGCTAATAAACATGTTGCTTGCTCATCTAGACATGAACACAAAGTTAAATTTGATTGTACCTACTGTGATAAAGATGGTCATGTCATAGATTTTTGTTATAGACTAGCTAAACAGCATAAAAAGGAAAGAATGCAAGGATCTCATAACTCTCATGCAAAATTTGCCGCACATGTTGAACTGAATGTTAGGAACTTGCAACTTACTGTTATGAGTCCAAAACATGCAAAGATTTGTCCCAAACCTACTATTTATCATGCTACACTTGTAACACCTCGTAGGTCAATAGTTGGGTATAAGAATTCTCAAAATTTCGCTCATGAACTTGCTGTTTTATCTCACCTTTCGCGTGTTATTCCCGCTGGACGTCGTGTGACTCAGTTCTGGATTCCTAAATGCCTTTTGACTAACTTTAGTATTGAGTTCGACGTATTGTGCTTCAATGTAGGTTACACGTTTGAGGAAAGAGAACATTTGGATTGTGGATCCAGATTGCTCATGCCACATGACTGTTAACAAAGATTGGTTCTCCTCCTCTCTTTTGTGCCATGTGTGGAGAATGTTACTTTTGCCGATAATTCTTCAACTCCTATAATTGCTAAGGGTTCGGTTATAGTAAATGATCACTAAACTTTGAAAGATGTGGCACTTGTCAAAAATTTGAAAGACAACTTGCTTCCTGTTTCACAATTGCTAGATAAAAATATGGAAATTATTTTCACTAAAAATTGTTGCAAGGTTGTAGATTCAAACAGTGAGCTTATTTTTAACATGTCTCAGTTTGGAAGAGTTTTTAAAGCTGATTTTGATATGTCATTCTCTACGCATAGGTGTCTAGTTGCAAATGAATCAAAGGACCTATATTTTTGGCATCGTAGACTTGGTCAGTAGGCTTTGATCATCTAACGCGCGTTAGTGCTCTTGATCGCATACGTGGGCTGCTTAAGCTTAAAGGGGACAAAGAAATTGTTTGATCTTCTTGTAGACATGCTAAGATGGTTGTAGGTTCACATGCTCCTCTCACAATGACCATGACACTGAACTGAGTCAACTTTTGCACCTTGACACCGTAGGACCTTCACGTGTTCAATCCTTCAGAAGTAAATGGTATGTTCTTGTGATTGTTGATGATTTTTCTAGATACTCTTTGGTTTACTTTATGGCATCTAAGAATGAAGCTTTTAGTCACTTTAGAAATTTATTTCTTAGATTATCAATTGATCACCCAAGATCTTTAAAAGCAATTAGAAGTGATAATGGAACCAAATTTTAAAATCAATCGTTTGATCACTTTTGTACTGAGAATGGAATAGATCATCAATTTTCTTGACCTTATGTACCTCAAAAAAATGGTGTTGTAGAGAGAAATAACATAACCTTAGTTGAGGTGGCTAGTACTATGATTGATGAATATCAAACTCCTAGAAATTTTGGGCAGATGCAATTGTAACCGCTTGTTATGTCTCAAATTGTGTTTTCTTGCGTGCTAAGCTAGGAAAAACACCATAGGAACTTTTGTTTGGATATAGGCCTAGTGTCACACACTTTTGGGTCTTGGTTGTAAATGATTTGTTAAGAAACATGCTAATCTTGATAAATTTGAAGCTAGATCTGTTGATGGGATGTTTTTTGGTTATTCATCTCATACTAGAGGCTACCGTGTGCTTTTACTTGACACTAATAAAATTGTGGAGACTCCTGGGGTTTCTTTTGATGAAACTAGCACAGGTACTAGCTCTAATATTGCAGGTCCAGATCCATATACGCAGGGGAAAGTATTTTCATCAAAAAAGACGAAGAAGTGGTGCTGCTAACCAAAAATTCAGAAGCAAATGACGTTGATCACACTACTGATTTTGCACTACAACCAGCACCATCAACTACTGCAGCTGGTACAGATCATACTTAAACCACAAGTTCTTCGATCTGTGATGAACATGAAGAACAAGGAGCTTGTGAAGTGTCTACTCCCCTCCGAATCCTCCAAGGTCACCCTCCACAACAAAAATTGGGAGCTTGCACGAACGAGTCACACGAGCCAGGTTTTGTGATTCAAACTCTCATGCTCATTCTGCTTTTGTTGCTTCTTTTGAACCCAAAGATATATCACATGAACTCACTAATGAATCTTGTATTATTTCCATGCAAGAAGAGTTAGAAATGTTTGAAAGAAATAATTTTTGGAAACTTGTATCTCCACCTCAAGGTCACGCTTTAATTGGAACTAAATGGGTGTTTAAAAATAAACAAAGTGAGGATGGGGTTGTGGTTAGGAATAAGGCTAGGTTGGTTGCTCAAGGTTTCACACTTATCAAAGGTCTAGATTTTGATGAAACTTTTGCTCCTATTGCTAGATTAGAAGCCATAAGAATTTTGTTACCTTTTGCTGTATCTAAAGGTTTCAAGTTATATCAAATGGATGTTAAAAGTGCTTTTCTTAATGGCTACATAGATGAGGAGGTTTATGTCAAGCAACCACCGGGTTTTGAAAATCAAGATTACCCTAATCATGTTTGCAAACTGTCCAAAGCCTTGTACGTTCTCAAACAAGCCCCTAGAGCATGGTATGATAGGTTAAAAACATTCTTACTTGAAAAGGGGTTTACCATGGGCAAGGTTGATAAAACTCTTTTTGTGCTTAATCATGGCAATGACTCATTATTCGTTCAAGTGTATGTGGATGATATTATCTTTGGTTGTGCTTCTCATGATCTCGCGTCCAAGTTTTTAGCTATGATGAGTTCAGAATTTGAGATGAGTATGATGAGAGAACTCACGTACTTTTTGGGACTACAAGTCAAATGAACTATACAAGAGACCTTCTTAAGCGCTTCAAGATGGACAAAAGCAAGCCTCTTCGGACACCAATGGCTACAGCAACAACACTTGAACTTGATGAAGATGGTGACCCGGTCGATCAAAAAGAATATCGAAGCATGATCAGATCACTTTTGTACCTCACAACATCAAGACCAGACATACAATTCAGTGTATGTCATTGTGCACGATTTCAAGCTTCTCCACGTGCTTCACATCGTCAAGCCTCAAAATAATTCTCAGGTACTTACATGGAACTCAAGAATTTGGCATTTTTCTTCCTTCTTCCTTAGCTGTTACATTGAAAACTTTTTCGGATGCTGATTTTGGGGGTTGTAGGATTCATAAGAAAAGTACTTCATGTGCTTGTCATTTTCTTGGTCTTTCACTTGTTGCTTGGTCCTCTAGAAAACAAAACTCAGTTGCACAATCCACGACAGAATCTGAATATGTAGCTGCTGCTAGTGCTTGTTCACAAATTCTTTGGATTGTTCAAACACTTAAGGACTATGGGGTTGATCTAGATTGTGTTCCACTATTTTGTGATAACACTAATACCATTTGCATTGCTAAAAATCCTATGCAACATTCGAGAACAAAGCACATTGACATTAGGTATGACTTTCTCTGTGATAATGTTGAAAAAGGAAACATTGTTCTTCACCATGTAGATACCAAACAACAATTGGCTGACATTTTTACAAATCCTTTGGATTATACTCGTTTTTGTTTCATTCGTAGTGAAATAGGGGTTATGCATCCTCATGGCTTAGTTTGAGAGGGAGTTTTGAAACTTGGGAAATCTATGTGTGAATCTAAATTTAACATAATATGAGCATAGTATTTCACACATATATGACTTTGTGATTCCTTTTACATGCTGAAAGTTCTTACTACATTACTTGTGTTATGCATTTTGTAGTTTTTGCCATGACTAGTAATTGGAATAATTACTTACGCTCAATCTGGCCATGATCGAACTTTCTTGCTGTTTTAAACTTGGTGCATGCTCACAAGTGCTTTTAATATTGAAAAATTAATAAATCAACTATCCACATGTTGAGCTTTTATGATCAAATAAAAATCAGAAAAGATCAAGAGAATATGCATTCATCGCATTTCTTCTTTTGAGATGCTTATCATTGCACTTAGATATGAACTTAGAAGAAGTTGTGTATGACTAAAACCATGTCCTTAAGCTTCTGATTGTCAAATGACATAGGCTTGGCCTTGTTGGTTAGAATAATGCAGATGCGGTATATAATCTCTTGCAAATGTTATATGATCAGAATTTGTGCTTTAAATAATTTTAAAAATGAAAAATTCAGCCACAAGTGTCATGCTTTCAGGTTTTGAATAGATAAGTTTGTGAGATCATGACTTGCTTAATTGAAAATTACATTTGATCTCTAGCATGGCTTACACTACTTTATGTTTTCAATTGATGTGATAGTGTAAGTTACTTGATAGTATGACTTGGATGAGCTTTGTTTTATATGTATATGTTACAATATGCTCATAACAATTGAAATTTCTCTTTTGAACCTTGCAGAATACATTGTGAAAAGGGGGATAAATTGATCACACATTGCACACATTAACAAGTGTTTTGGCATGATTCTTCTTAGGGGGGGGGGGATTTTTGTTTTTCTTCTCATTTTATTTCTGATTTACAAAGGAGGAGAAATAAGTATAGGGAGAGAAATAATTTTTTTGACATTTCTTTCCTTCTCATTTGATTGTTTTCAAAACTTTTCATAAGCCAATGTTCGGATTTTAAGTGGTGTTGCCAATGCATTCATCAAGGGGGAGATTGTGAGACCTATGTGTGCTGAATACATTGGCTATGATGATAAAAGTTTTGAATTTTGCCAAAACACCCATCTCATCAAGGTCTGACTGTAGGTCCGAGTTCCTGCAAGGTCTAGCGATAGGTCCGACTTGTTTTTTTAGCTCTGGCAAGGTCCGACGTAAGGTCCGACTTGCTTTGGCTAGGTCCGACTTCTTCGTCTAGGTCTCACTTATTTTGGCTAGGTATGACTTGCTGTGGCTAGGTTCGACTAGCTTTGGTCAGCTTCGGCGCTATGTCCGACTAGCTTTGGTAAGCTTCGGTGCTAGGTCCGACTGGCTTTGGTAAGCTCCAGCACTAGGTCCTGCTAGCTTTAGTAAGCTTCGTCTCAAGGTCCAGTTAGCTTTAGCAAGGTCTGGTGCTAGATTGCAATGGTTCTGCTTTTATCTTGCAATGATTCGAACTTGTGTTTTGGATTATGGAAAGCTTGATTAGTATTTTGTTACTAAGTTTTAGGTGTGTGCTGATGGTTATGGCTGATATTGTTTTGCTATGATTTGCAACATGCTTATGTGAGGTGTCCACGTATGGTGTTGTGGTTATCAGAACTAACAAGAGTCAAGTCGAGGACTTGTGCACGGAAGTATAGATTGTTTATTCATGTGCATGTGTTGTTTGAGTTCAAGACATGGCTGGTGGCAGAATCCATTGAACTAGTCTTAAGGAGAAGATGAGGTTCAAGAACCAAGTTCGGGAAGAATTATGGTTGAGTTGATCGGGAGGTTGCACAACATGTTTGAATCAAGAATAATGCATATGAAGGTATCATGGACGTTGTTGGAAGATGTTTGCACGTGTGAAAAGAGTGCATAGACGTGGATACATGGTTCCAAGGCGTGATGAAGAGATGTGGACGTAAAGAATTGGTCAGAAAGGTCCAACCGACTAGTTTATGGACTCAGGCTGCGGCTGAGTCGGGTTTGACTCAAATATGGTAAGATTCGAGTTGGTTGCGTTAGGATTTCATGGTGAGCACGAAATTGAGTTGTTTTAGAAATGTGGGATACGTTTCTAAGGTGTTTGGAACTCTTAAGATTGCTTCTATCTAGGTATGGAAGAGTCTTGAGCAGTTATGGAAAGTTTCGAAGGAAACTGAGTAGGATACGAGTCCTTGGTTGGTTTGGGTTGGCCTCATGGCGTGTTATATAAGCAAGGGAGGCCATAGCTCGTGGCGCATGAATTTTGGTATTTTCCTCTTGTGTTCTATTGAATAAAGATCGTAGTTTAAAGGAACTTTTGTGCCTTGTTTGTCCCACTTGTTTCAGACAAGTTTCTCGTCGAGTTTCCGCACAGCACTACTTTTCTTTGGTGGTTTTATCATAACTCGAGTTTTACAGATCCAATTGATGTGATTCTTTTTAGGTTGTCTTCACAACTTTATTATCTATCATCTGTGAAAACTTCATGGTCATTGGATTTGTGATTTCTGAGCTACATGAATTTCTTTGCAGTGTTGCTGATCTGGTTTTTCTCGGGTAGAACAGATTGACCTTTGTTCGATCTTTCGCTAGTAACTTGAGTTTTTCTCAACGGATTTCCATGCTTCTTGTTGTGAAGTCTTTGTGACTTGATTCTCCACAATCTATAGTGATTTTGTCACAATTTATCATGTTTATATTAGTCGCACACACAATTTCTTTAACATATCAATTTTTCATTGAGAGTTTTTTGTTGCTTACGCTGAAAAAGTTGTAATCTACCATTCACCCCCCCCCACTGGTAGCTTTTCACGTGCTCTTCGATCCTACAGCCCCATTCTCTAGTCTAATTCAGACGGCTATGAGTTCGGAGCTTGCCCAAGTCATGCAGGTGGCACGACTCGATAATTCTTCTTGACCTGACTGAGTCGTGCCGCTGATTGCGTCATTGTTGCGTCTTTTCCCATCCGCAGGACACACCTTATCATGATGGGGAGGGTGCCATAAACAGGGTCTAGATGGTGCTGAGCCTTGTCCGCAAGCTGTTAAAGGCCCTGCAAGGACGAGCGTCGCCAACAAACATCGGATCGTGTCTCGCCCCTCCCACGAGTCACCTGTGACTCGGAGGGGTCGGGTGCCGCGATTTCTCGGTCATGTCTCTTTCGTGGATCGTCTAGGGTTCAGATGTCGTGGGTGATATCTTCATCGCGTCGGTCTTGGTCTGCTTTGCTGGTCGGCCTTCCCAGCTTGTATGAGCTTCTTGTTGGGGTAATCTAAGTGAAACCTGGACACCTCCAAATGTGAAGGCGATCGGAACCCAATACCCGATTTCGACGGGTAATTGAGGTCGGGGCTCTGTGCCCACATTTCATAAATCATGCTTGGTATGTTCGTGCGGATCTCGGGCCTTTTGGGGGCTCGGGCCTTTCAAAAAAGTGAAGAGAAAAGAAAGTAGCCATGTTTCATCCTGCAATAAAGAGAGTCCACATCAAAGGAGTAATCTCAACATCCACTGCAGCTTCAATTCCATTACACATGCACAAGTCTTGAATCAAAATGTTTTGAATTGATTTATCCTAAGGCTTACTCTTTTGAATTAGCAATCATATGTGTTGCAAATATGCCTACTACATTCTCTACCAAGCTCCACATATAAGCCTTATCTAAGTGGTAGAGTTAGTATAGGCAAAGGCCATGGTGAGGATATATTTCCACTACACAAAAAGGAGTTACTGAGAGAATCAAATTGAGGTACTTAGAATCTAAATTGAAACTCTCTGGAATTTAAGTAGAACTTGACATCTAGGCCATGCTTGCTCCATTTACTGATCTATCTTTCAACTACCCATGAATATGAAAAGCATAAGCCCCATAATGACTTAAGAAGGGTAGAGTACCATACCCAATTTTTGCAATACTAGGTAGAATACTTTGTTGTGCACTTGGTACTTTCGAAAGGTTGAACATTGTAGCAACTCCCGATTATCAACCTAAAGTCTTGACTTTGCTCGGGGGAGCAAAGGATAAGCCTGGGAGAGTTTGTTGACAGTTGTTATGTACCAATTTCACCCATTAATATAACTCAATTATGTGAAGGAAAGATCATTTATTGCACACATCACCTTTCTACTTACCCTATTTCCACTTGCCCTTAGAGAAATAGTGCATGCAGACTTTCTATGCAGGAATTGAGGTAAAAGAGGGGGATCGATCCTAAAAAGTGTCATGCCAGCCAATCAAGCGCTGTCACGTGGCATTGCATGGATCGAATTGGCCCACAAACAAATGTATCCGAGGAGATCCAATGGTGTATCACTTATATAAGTCAATAGGGCCCACCTTGAAATGATTTGGAGAAAGCACACACGAAACGAAGCCATGACCAGGTCGGCCGAACAACCTATTTGGCCAACTAGTTCCTAGCGCCAAACGCCACATATCGACTCCCTGTGGTGCCCTGATAACGATGAAGACTGAATCGTGCATTTTTAGTGTTGAGAACCAACCCTTCTCCAGCTATAAATAGGACCCCCTACCTGTCACTTCAACACACACCACTTGAGCATTCTCTCTTGTATACACTAGTTCTCCTAGGTCCTTAGTGGAGGTTATGCTGTAGATAGGAACCTCTAGTCCCAAGTACAAATTGGGAAAGGTATGTGTCGGTACCCAGCATACCGGGTACCCCCGCGCACAGGCTAAAAGCACCTAAGTACCCTGCCTCCCTGCAGAGGTAGGGTCCGATGGCGCCATGTGTCCAGAAGGCCCAGACCCCATCCTTCCTCAGGTACGGGTTCTGACGCTGCCACATGGATCTCAAGACGGGGCCTAGCTCCCCCGAAGAGATGGGCTCCTAAGATGCCACGTGACCAGAGGGACGGGACCCCACTCCTCCATAGGAGTGGGCTCTAGTGCTGCCACGTGGTCCAAAGCACCAGGTCGACCACCTCCCGCAGAGGCAGGCTCTAGTTCTACCACATGTCCTGCAGTCCCAGATCCCCATCTCACCTCAGAGATGGGCTCCTGGGCTGCCACGTTGCTTGCAGTACAGGACCCAGCCTCCCCTGCAGAGGCTAGCTCCCATGTTGCCACGTGTCAAGCAACTTGCACTAGACAGTGGGTTGCGGGAGTTAAGGGGCGGTCCGCCTTGTCTCAATCGGGCATTGAAGACACGTGCCTTCCCCAGGCGCACGACGCGGTGAACACCTACTGTCAAGTACTGCCATGCCCAATCGCATCGCAGTGAAGACGCCTCAGGCCTACCCCACTCTGCCAAGTGGGTAGCTTACGGCGACAGGATAGCTGGATGGGACATTCCCTTCCATCATCAACGACTATGCATGGGCCACTAGCATCTAAGGCGACAAGATGACGGGTCTTCAAGCCACGGTCAGAGGAAGCTTATGCGATAAGCCTTAGATCTTTAGGATAAGATCCCCATGGGGCCACCTATCAGGCCCTGGACCCCACTTGTAAGGCTTTCGACCTTGTCTATAAAAGGACTGGACCACCACCGTTATAAAGATACACATTCACACCCAAGAGAGCACACTCTCTAGCAATACAACACTCATCGTGGAGTATTTTATTACGCTCCAGCGGCTCGAACCACATAAAACCACCGTCTCAACCATCTCTCATACGCGCAACCTCGCGTGAGGACTAAGCCTTGCCGATCAAGAATCTTTGCAGGCTGCTCTCAAAGCAGGTCTGGGGAAGTGTCGCAGAAACACTTCGATACTATGACTCATGTATCTTTATTTACATTTGTGACTTTATGCTTTATAATAATAATATTATTAGTCTTTATTTATTCATATAGTTGGGCAAAGTGTGTCTTGTTTGATTGTGGAGTCCATGTATGTGCTAGGTGTAGATGTTATTATGATCTAGTCATAATGTTCATATCTTGTTATCATAAACATCGTACACCAACACTCTAGTCTAATTAGGTATTACTATGATTATGTTAACGTGAATATGTTGGTGCATGGTCCCAACATTGGTTCAACGATGTTTAGGTTAGTCATTGCCTTAGGTTGATATTTGTATTTGAACTCTTAAGGTATTTACTTAACATATAAGTGTGGTGCTTAGATAGTTAAGTAGCATTGGATGCATCGTAGTCCACAGTTTGTAGAGGTAGGCGGTAGGTGGTGACAGCCCTATCCGTCTGTTGTAATCCTACACGTTCGGCTACGACGTAGGCTCTTGGCGGAAGTTGCCTGGCAGACTAGGGTAAGCCCGTGCCCGACATGTTGGACCACTAAGTCCTAGTATTCACCGTTAGCGTATTAATGTGCACTTTATTAGGCGTTGTATAT
This sequence comes from Tuctoria greenei, assembly GCA_036927565.1. NCBI lineage: Eukaryota > Viridiplantae > Streptophyta > Magnoliopsida > Poales > Poaceae > Tuctoria > Tuctoria greenei. The sequence goes on from JAYESD010000009.1 coordinate 49,729,745, forward strand.
GAGTAATTAGAGCACAATTGGAGTAGCTCCGTCTCGTAGTCTAACCCTCAGTAGGACAATCTTACCCTTAGAGTAGATTGCTTAGGTGTGTGTCACACTACTCCTATTATCATCCTACCCTTGTTCTAACAAACACATAGTACCCTTTACCTTGATCACAAGAATAGTGTTTAATTTACTTCACCGCTTTCCTTTGGGATATATACGATACCCTTGGGAATACTCTTGGGTGAAATAATACAACGGTATCTTTCGTGTGCTTGCGGATCTCATCTCCTATCGGAGATGATCTCTTTTGATAAGAACCGTCAACAATCGCCCAGCTGGGACTTGGACACGATGTGTTGGAGACGTTTTAAGGCACCTGATACCTTAGGAGGCACTTTTCGTGGCACCGTCTCACGATTGTCCACCCTTGCTCTTGATCGTACTGGGCTGTCTTAAAACCACGGTAGGTCAGACATCGAATTCGGGACTTGGCCGGACCCCGTGCTGGAGTTGGGGCCCTAGATTTCTCATTCTAACCCAGCATGTTCCAGATGCACGAGTCGAAATGGCTTTCCTAGACCCTCAGTCACAGGCGTCAGCAGTTTTCGCTGGCTTTTATTGTCGGGCGGCCTTCGAGGAGATGGAAAGGCGTGAGAAAGCAATCCTCGATCGCCGCGATCCTTTATGCAAGAAATCAGTTTCGAGGTGGTTTATTGCGTTACCATTGCCTTTTCCATCCCTTCGGCTTTCGCGATGGGGCTATAAATAGCCCCCACTGGGGGCTTCTTTCCTTCACCACTTCGACCTTCATTCTCTTTCATCATCAAAGAAAACTCCCCCCCCCCCATCCTCCGGGTTTGTTCCTTGCAGCCAAGTAGTGCCTCAGGCAATGAGAGAGCGGTAGCCGAGACATTGTTCCCGACCGTCTAAAACCATCATCTTGGAAAGGGATGCCTTGGTTGGAGGTGCAGAGAGAGGGGAGGAGTCAATTGGAAGTTCCAAACGCGCCAGAGCCTCTCGGGGGCTTGAGGGCGGGAGGATCGGTTGGAGACCCACAAAGGAGGTTGGCTCGGTCAGGGCGTCATCGAGCTTGTACCTATCCTTCCCATGGTGTTGATGAGAAAAGATGAGTGCCGATCTTCTGAAAGGTAATGGATAATTCAATTGAGGTGGAGATCTCAACATTGATGATCCGAGGCTCTCGAATAGAACACGAAAAACCACTGCAATCATTACACCACCGCTCCGTTGGTTATCAACCGTGCTGCACACGATTGACCTCGCCAAGAAGGCTAATCCCTGAAAGTGCAACCGAGAACACAAGCAAGAACAAGGTAGAAACAATCTGAATTGCTAAGTTGGGGTCTCACAAACCGATGAACGGCGAAACTCTGTATAACAAATTAATCTAAGCAAAACCCAATTGTTCATGGCGGCTACTATGGACTATATATAGATGGAAGGACATCCAAGGGGGTTTTAGGGTCGTGACCTAACCCTAACACACAAAAATAATGGACTTAGACTTGATACAAGGCCCAATGACCCAATACGGTCGCGCAGCACCCTAACAGATTCTGAACTCGATTTTGTTTCGACGATTCCCTTCAACTCGGAAGGAATTTCTACATAGTACCAGCGCCATTGGAATGTTTATCCTCTCCCCTTTCCGTCCATATGTGGAATGTCCAAAATGGAGTTCGTATGCGTCCTGGGTGTCCGTTTTAGTGCGAACTGCTCCTGGACTACGAGTTGGACACGATTTTGAGTTGGGCTCGGTTTCCATCTTCTTTGAACATATTTTCTGGTCCTCCACGTCCCTAAGACTTCCTCCAAGTACTCCTTGACTTCTCTATGGATCCTAATCACATTTAAGTCATTAGGTAGCAATCTATTCTCAAAAATATATAAGAAAACATATAAGAACTAGTTCACCTCTGAAATTAATTGGTGTGTGTGAATCCTATGGACTGCATCTTGTATGTTGAATAGAGTGTTGTGTATATGCATCAAAGTGATGTCCTCATCATCCTCCCCTTCTTGAATTGGAGTCGTCCTCGACTCAAGTTCATCTTCTCTCATGTGTTGATCCAAATGTGCAACGCCATCAATTCTTCTTGTATGAAAGAAAGGAGGAGGCCAAGGTGGTGGACGACTTAGTGCACCATCTTGATCTTGTCCGTCAAATAAGAGCACACATTCACTTGAGCCAGGATCCCAAACAAATAAACATTGTGTCATGTTTGTAGGTGTAATAATAATGTGTATGAGCTCATCATTCTCCCCTTCTTTATGACAAGCCGTCCTCAACTTGCTCGTATGTCCAGCAAAGAGGCTTGCTTTGGAGGTAGAATGAGTGTTGTCCATAGTGCACAACCACAGTGAATAATGCTTTTGTCGTCCCTGCTGCAAGGAAAAAATACTCGAAAAACTTGACAAGACATTATTAGCATTAGTACATTCATTTACTTGACCATGTTGTTGCAACACAAAAGGAGCTTCCTCATTTGAATATATGTAAACTTTATGCACCACACACCACTATGTTCATATTTGCCTATAGCATGAAAAATATTTCTACTTAACAAAGGCAATTTAGATTGAGAAAATATTATCTTCTATACGATATCTAGATCACAAAGAGTGTCAAATTCAATATAGCCCAAAGTATTTAGAGAAGATAAGAATTTCAGCTCATCCCTTTCACATGTAGTTGGAATCAAATGATTAATTTCAGCACAAGTGAGTGATAAATTATCAAATTCATTTGGTTGTTCTAGCATAGGTACAATATAATTATCAGCACACAACTCATTTTTGTTGTAAGAATCAGTAGGAAAATCAACTAGTGGCAAAGGTGTATTATGAAAAGGTTCATCTTGTTGCTGCTCATCAATAGCATGATTGGTATCAAAATTCAGCACATCTAAAAATGTCATACCTTGGTTAACTGTAGAGCATTGTCCATTAACACTACTCTCATTTTCAGCAAGAAATTCAAATGCATTATGAGTTGATTCATCAGAAAATTCAGAAGAGGTTTTCAACACCTCACTCTCATTTGCATCTACATTTATTTGTTCATGTTCCTGCAAAAGGTTAGGCAAAGGAGGAGGTACAACAAGAAAATTCTTCTCAAGTTCATGTATTTCATCTTTGCAATTAGATACATTACCAAAAGTTTCTCGCATAAGAATTTTCATATCTTTCCATGTTCGAGGTTTTTCTTTATCGCTTAAGTTGTCCCACCAAGTTAATGCACAATCAACGAACACACTAGCAATATTTCTAATCTTTCTTCTCTCACACATATGCCATTGTCCAAAACTTTTATCCAACTCTATTTCCCAAGCAATATATTCATCGTAATCAAAACCATCATAAGAAGGAAGAGATGAGATAATGTAATTATTTCTTGTGGAAGGTGTTGTAAAGGTGGTCCGAATGTCATATGAATCCTTGGTTGATGTTTGATTTTTAGTGAGCAACTCCATCATCGTCTTCATCATGTCAATCATCTCAGCATATAATGCATGATTCTTGCTTTTACCTAATATTGTTAGTAGCAAACAAAAGACAACAAAAGAAAATATATTATCCCTATCAACTACAAAGGATAATGGCAATGTGGAAGTGGAATCACACACTCTCAAGCGTCTTACCATGCTCTTACAAGTGTTCTTACCGACACTGCAGGTGGCAAAAGGTGGCCGGTATGAAGAAACCAATGAAGCGTGGGATGATTGCAAAGGTGTATCGATTCTGCTCAAGAGTAAAGTGTAGCTTGGATGACACTTTATATGTAGCAAGGATTAGCAACAATGCAATCAGATAGTAAAGTTGAATAAGTGTCCAAAGTACTTGTCAATGTTGCTGGCCTAAAAGTGTTCCTAGTAGTTCAAGCTAGCAAGACATGAGATAAAAGTAGATGACACAAATGAATGCAATCACTTCTTTTTTTGTTGTTTTTTTTTCTCCTTTTTTTGTTCGGCTTTTGTATCTTGTTTTGCACTTGCCTTTTTCTTTTTTCTTCCTTTTTTTTTCAGAATGTGCTGCAAAAGAAGAACACAATGAAAAGCAATCAAAGATATCTCGTGGGTCTGTCACAAATTTTTTGCTCAATCGTCCAAGGACAATTAGGGATACTTAGAAGCTCCAAATAGAAAAACTTACAACAGTAAGATTGTATATATATCTCTCCTCATTAATTTCAATATATGGAAGAACTATTTTGGACAAGAATAATAGGAGATATTGCCCCCGAAACAAAGACTGTTTAGAAATTCTAGGTCAATAATAGATTCAGATCTAATGCAATTTCGACCTCGACAACTCTATTTTCTAGGAAACTGGTGAATACGAAAATTATAGAGAGCTTCTTAAGCTTTCCAGGAAGTACAAGAACTCAAAAATCCGAGGTCATATGAGCGATATATGATGAACATACTGAACTGGACAGAGATGAATCTAATCTGGAAGTGATGACGTAATTTAAAAGGATGAATCAACACAATTCAAAACTCAAACTAAGACCAAAAACACTTTCTAAACAAGCAATATGACTCAATCACGAACACAAAGTCAACAAAACCAAACTGAATAACAAAGTTGCAATGGCTCAATAGTTGTTTGGACAAAGTGATGAATAGATCTACTAAACTACAAGTTTTTTGTGGCTTTTTTGTGGACTCTAGGTATGAAAAACAAACAAATCGAAACGATAGATAAATTACCTAACGGGCAACCTGAAAAATCTGATACCACTTGATGAGTAAGATGAGTCCCGATCTTCCGAAAGGTAATGGATAAGTCGATTGATGGAGATCTCGACGTTGATGACCCGAGGCTCTCGAGTAGAACACAAAAAACCCCTGCAATCACTACACCACTGCTCCGTTGGTTATCAACCGTCCGAGGCTCTCGAGTAGAAAACGAAAAACCCCTGCAATCACTACGCCACTGCTTCGTTGGTTATCAACCGTGCTTCACATGATTGACCTCGCCAAGAAGGCTAATCCCTGCAAGTGCAACCGAGAACGCTAGCAAGAACAAGGTAGAATCAATCTGAATTGCTAAGTTGGGGTCTCACAAACCGATGAACAGCGAAACTGTGTATAACAGATTAATCTAAGCAAAACCCAATTGTTCATGACAGCTACTATGAACTATATATAGGTGGCAGAACATCCAAGGGGGTGTTAGGGTCGTGACCTAACCCTAACACACGAAAATAATGGACTTAGAAATGATATAAGGCCTAATGGCCCAATACGGTGGCGCAGCACCTTGACAGATTCTGAACTCAATTTTGTTTCGACGATTCCCGTCGACTCCTAAGGAATTCAGACATGGGACCAGCGCCATTGGAAAGGTTATCCTCTCCCCTTTCCGTGCCAAAACGAAGTTCGTATGCGTCCTGGGCGTCCGTTTTAGTACGGACTGCTCCTGGACTACGAGTTGGACACAATTTTGAGTTGGGCTCAGTTTCCATCTTCTTTGAACGTATCCTCTGGTCCTCCACGTCCCTAAGACTTCCTCCAAGTACTCTTTGACTTCTCTATTGATCCTAATCACAATTAATTCATTTAGGTAGCAATCTATTCTCAAAAATATATAAGGAAACATATAAGAACGAGCTCACCTCTAAAATTAATTGGTGTGTGTGAATCCTATTGATTGCATCTTGTATGTTGAATAGAGTGTTGTGTATATGCATAGGAGTGATGTCCTCATCAGGCATGGAGGGGGATTGGGAAGTAGGCCGGAGGCCTTGGCATCCTTGCCCACTTCGGCAGGCCTCGCCGGGTCGATCGTCATCGTGGAGGGGGACGGCTTGATCCAGAGCCGGGGCACCATCAAGCCTATACCAATCCTTCCCTTGCAACATAGAGAGGGATCGGGAAATAAGTTCGGCGCCGTGACATTCTAACCCACCTCATTGGGCCTCGACGGCCTGACCCTCTCCAAAGGGTGATGGAAGAGGGCCACAGTCTCTCTTTGGGAGACCAGTGGCCTTTCTTTCTTAGAGACACGTGTACCTAACCGAAAAGGAGACGTCGATCGCTCCAGCTTTTATGCATTCCTTAGATTGGAAGGAAATGATAGCCAGGAAGCCGATCTTGGACGTCGACAAAGAAGTTGCCCATCAAAGACGAACGCGAAGCCATCGGGACGATCTACCTCGAGGGCTGATGGGACTCGGAGGTGTCGAAGTTGCCGACATCAACTAGTAGCACCTATATAGGATTACCACTCTTGAAAGAATTAAGCGTATTCCATCATGTAAATAAGCAACTTGCTATGTATATGAGACCATTTTAATGAAAAAATGTTTCCTCCCTTTATCCAATCTTTCATCTGATCAACCCTGTTTCGGACCGTAGCTTCTGAGTTTTTGTTACTCGTGGGATTTAGGTGGCAGGGCTCTGACTACTTTGAATGGGGAAAAATGTTTTTAGATCGAAGGATCTCGATACCACTTCTGAGCCTGGTCGGGCGACAGCCCCCGGGCCCAACTTTCGGTGTCCAGATCAAGGTTGCTGCCTGAGTTTGGCCTCGAGGTCACAGGCCCAACATTCAACGGGAGTTAAAATTCTCTTCTTTCTTTTGAAGTGGGGGGACATGTGGTACTTAGCTTGATTGTCATGGAGTGATGTGTTGTGCCACGTCCCTCGTCACACATGGCTGAGATCAGGTCGTGCCAGCCCAGGTGAGTCGAGCATGCTTTCCCCTTTGCCGACCGGTCATCGTGGCAGGCTCTCGCTTCGGTCTTATGAGTGTGTGAGGAGCTAGAGATGTTCGCCTCCTCAGATGGAAAGGGTCAGGGATCCGACCCCTTGAGCTTCGAGGTCCTTACTTGGCCCCTGCATCGGAGCCGGTGGGCTTGGAGTCCAAGGAGCCTCGTGCGTCTGTCGCATTCCTTGGCATTGACAGTCGCAGCCCTATGGGCATCTTGTCTTCTGCTGTGATGAGTGCTTGTGCCCCGTATGCAAGCTGTCGATTGATCAGAGGGGTTGGACTCAGTAGTTTACCTCGATGGCCGAACTCCCGACCCCGACCATACATCACATTTCGACAAACTTTATGGTCGGGGTGCAGTGCCCGCATTTTGTCAGACCTTGCTTAGGCCGGCTACAAGGTTCCCTAGCCTTTCGAGGGCCTAGGCGGCTTGTTGCCAAGATGGGACCCGAGTATGGACCGTTGAGGATGTAGAGGGTATTTGCAATTGTCCATCCCTCGCTCAGGTTTGTCTTGGGTGGTCTTGAAACCCCGAGGGGCCAACCTTCAAACCCCAGACCTGCATGTACCCAACACTAGGTCGGGCGCGCACCTTCCTGACCATGTTTCATGGCTCGGGGTCGTAGGAGTCATAGGGGGCGCTCCCTTGGTCCATATGGCCCCGATCTACCTGAGTCCTACAGACAAAGGAGGTGGTTAGCCGACTTACCTTGGCTTGGAGGGTTGGCTCCGCTTGGGTCGTGTGTGGCCATCACCGGGGCCTGCTTTTGTGTGCGACCGTCGTCACCCTCGGCGGAAGGTCCCAGTTGGGCCTCGAGCGGCATTGTTGGCAGAACGGTCCTCACACCTGCTGCGCTTCCGTGCTCTTGGTCGGTGTAGGTAGGGTGTCCCTCACGCTCAGGCTGATGAAGACTCGGCATGACTATTGGTATTTCTTAACACTAGATCATCTTCGAAAGGAACGGAGATCCACAAGAGCACGAAAGATACCGTTGTAGCGTTTCACCCATGAGTATTCCAAAGGGTGTTGTATTTATCCCAAAGAAAGGCGGTCAAGTAAAGTAAACACTATTCTCATAATCAAGGTTTAGGATACTAAGTAATTATCAGAACAGTGGTAACATGATAATAGGGGTAGTGTGAAACACACCTAATCAATCTACTCCTAGAGATAAGGTTGTCCTAGTAAGGGTTAAACTACGAGAAGGGGCTACTCCTACTATGCTCTAATTACTCATATACATAGCCTAATAATGTACACATGAATATGCTAATGGTGAATACTTTGACTTGATGGTCCAACACATCGAGCACGAGTTAACCATTGACAACATCAGGACAATTCCCGCTAAATGCCTGCAGCGTAGCCGAATATGAGGGAGTACAAAGGACGGACATGGCTATCACCACCTGCCGCCTACCCCTACAACCCATGGGTCTACGAGACATCCAACGCTACTTAACTATCTAAGCACCATGCTTACATGATACCTTAAGAGATCGAGTACAAGTACAATCCTAAGGCAATGACTAACCTAAATATCGTTGAACCAATGTTAGGATCAATCACTAACTTATTCATATTAACATAATCATGTTATTATCTAATTAGACTATAGTGGAGGTATATGGTGTTTATGGTAGCATAATATGAACATGATCATCATATTATAATAACACCTATAACTATCACATGCATGGACTCCACAATCAAACAAGAAACACCTTCCCAAGTTTATGAATAAAGAGAAACTAATAAAATAATATTATAATGCATAAATTCACAAAAGGAAAGAAAGATACATGAGCCATACTTTCCCAATTCGGACTTGGGACTAGAGGCTCCTCACCACAGCCTAACCTCCACTAAAGACTTGGAGAACTAATGTATACAATAAAATGAATGACAAGGTGGTGTGTGAAGTGAAGTGAGGCACCTCCCCCCAATTTATACATAGAGATGAGTCAGTTCCCGTTGCCAAAAGCGCGCAACTCAGTCACCACCGGCTTTAGGGCACCACAGTAGGGCGCCATGCGTCGACTGACCAAGTTTGGCGCCTAGACCAAGTCGTCCGAGCCAGGGGGTCGACCGAGTGTTGATGGTCATTAAATGCAAAATCCGATTGTCAATTCCCTGCATAAAAGATATGAATTGGACAACCAACATAGTAGTAGGAGTTATTTACTAACAAATTCAACAAGGGTTGGTGTAATTTTTATGCTGCTGAATTAGGTCCACAATTAAAGGGAATTACATGTACCAATCCAATAAGTAGACCTTCCGGTCAATCAGGCACAAGTATGAGAATACATGGGCCCACACGAGGATAAAACTAACTAAACATGACAAGAATCACCCACACCCATGATGGAGGCCCACAAAACAATCTCCTCGAGGAAAAACACCGCGTTTGAGCCCACCAGAAAATTTGTTGAACCCTCGGTTTGCCTGACATTGTATTCGCACCAAACTCGGTCAGCGTCCACATGTTGGCTCCTAACGGCTCTCCGATAACGATGTCGACTGATTCCCGCACATATTCTAGCGCCAAACCGACCTTTGAAGGCTATATATAGGGGGTAGAGGCTCACTCTTCTCCACACACCAAAAGCTTGAGTGTAGTACTCCACTCCAAAGGCGTAGCGCTTCCCAAGTTCTTAGAAAATAGGGAGAGAGTGAGAAAGAGGAGGAGGAGGAGGCTCCGGCTTGTCGGACTTGTTCCACTTAAGGATAGGGTTCGAGCTTGTCGAACCTCTCCACCCTTGTACCTTGATGATCTTTTTCAATTCAAGTAAGGTACATGATTTCCAATTGAGTTCAATCCTTCAATTCTATTAAGTTATTTCCTTTAGTTACTTGTTCATTCATTTCTCTATTCATTTAGCGGCCTAGTCTTTGCAAGAGAGGTTAGGGAAGTAATCGGTAGTGTAGGCATGGTGTCAAGGCTCAATGTTACCTTTGATTATCTTGTAGTCCATGGGTTGTAGAGGTAGGTGATATGTGGTGACGGCACGATCCATCTGTTGTAATCCTCCATGTTTGGCTATGACGTAGGCTCTTGGCGGTAGTCGGCTGGTAGACCAGGGTATGCCCATGCCCAACAGAAGTAGTTATTGGTATACTTGCATTCAATTAGGAACTCTTGCCTTAGGAAATCCTCTCTACCCCTTGCCTACCACCAAGCTTTGGGTCCTTGAGTGAACTAGTTAGAAGATTGGCACACACGTTCCTTGGAGTCGATACCCTTGGGAATAATCTTTAACGGGAAGTGCTACAGTGGTCTCCGTGCGCTTGTGGGTTTTCATCTATAACGTACCAACCGTCAATAAGCATTGTTGGTGCCGTTGCCGAGGAACGATTGATGTCGATCTTCGAACCTTGTTTACCCTCATATCTATTTTTTTATCTTTATTCCTTTCCTTTACCATTCACACAATTGAGCAACCAACGCTTCGATCATTTTCTACTCCCAAGGGTGAGTTATGTGAGCCACTGCCATTGGTGAATCCCATTTGCTCAACCAGCTATGAACTCCACCATGGCTTAATAGAAATGGTTCAAGAATAATCCTTCTCAAGAATGGATTATGAGAACCCATAACACCATTTGCGTGAGTTTGAACAATTGTGTCTATGCCGTCACATTGAAGGCATGACACGAGAAACTCTTAAGTGGATATTGTTTCCTTTCTCTCTCAAGGATAGAGCTCAACAATGATATACTACTACCATTAGAGGCAAATGGGAATTTCGAAGACTTGCGAAACAATTTTTGTCTCGCCGTCATTCCTATTACCTGTGTTGTCTCCTTATGTGTAGAAATACTCACTTTTCGGCAGATGGAGAAGGAATCCATAGGTACACCATGAGCGAAAATGTTATCATTAACAAACTCAAGCCCAAATTTGACAATTCCGGAATCAATGTTGTTCTAATATTTTTGTACGGGTTGAACAAATAATATGCACTATATCTCGACATAGTGGCTCGAGGGTCTTTCTTCCACAAGATGCCGATGCAAGCAACGAAAATTGTAGATCAAGTTCTAGAATATACCACTTTCATCATGGATCTTTAACAACCTCTCCAAGAGGAAGCCCAGTCAAGTCATGAGGATTCCTCTATAGTAAAACAAGAACCCATATCGAGTTCATCTCAAGTTTTGGGTATCAAACCCTCACCCGAACCAGAAACACCAATGGAAGAAGAAATTCGACCTTTGGAGTTTCCATTATGCTTTGAGGGAGATCTTTTTGAAGATTTTTGGAGTACCTCGAAGTATTGTTATCAAAGGAAACTATCATGACATCCCTCTCTCCTTGATCCCCCCAAAGGAAAATTCCTTCTGGAATGATCAAGGAGTTGACGTCTATCATGAGTAGGAATGGAGGGCGGAGGTTGAACTTTCACCTAAAATACACTACACGAAACTCGCAACATTACGTAGGCCCGAATAACTTACGTCGACCGATCAACGTAAGTTCATAAACTTACGTCGGCTGGCAGTAGCCGATGTAAGTAAACGTACTTACGTCAGCCACAGGCCTGCAGCCGACGTAAGTAAGAGGTCCAACGACATTTAGCCCACTACTTATGTTAGCCCAGACCCAGGCTGACGTAAGTAAGAGGGCCGATAGAAATTAACGCACAATTTATGTCGACCTTACCCTAGACCGACGTAAGTTTGATGGCTGACGTACTTTAGGGACTTAACCCTACCCTGCGGGACTTAACCCTACCCTGCGGGTCCACAGTCGACCCATTCCACACGCCCGCTACCCGAGTGCCACCGCTGCGCTACCCGAGCGCCGACGCCACCCGAGCACCACCGCCGCCACCGAGCGCCGCTGCCCTCGCCCTCGCCTGAGCACTGCCGCTATCGCCCATGCCCGAGCTCCATCGCAACCAAACTACGCCATGCCCGAGCCGACACACTCTAGCCTCCACCGCCCTCGCCGGACGTCCTCGCCGCCTCCATCTCCGGCTGCTGCCAGGTATGCGCCTCCCGCCGCTATCCCCATCGGCCGACAGCCGTGGCCGGCCGTCGGCACCCCCACGCCGACAGCCGACGGTGTGCTGTTTTTTTTCCTTTTTCATTTTTCAATTGCATAGCAACTAGTTTCGATTAGTTGCAATTAGTTTCAATTGTTTATGCAATGTTTAGCAATTAGATTCAATTAGTTTCAAACATGATTAGCAATTATTTAGCAAATGTTTAAATTAATTGGAGTAATGGTCAAGAAGAGGAGTACTTATTTTTAAACTTGATTACAATACCATACTCATGATACAATAGATTATGAGTGTTCAATTTAGTACTAAAGTCTCAATTAAAGACTACAGTTCCTAGAATGTGTTAGCCTAGCATGGTGCAGGTGCCCAGGTGGCTCAGCATACCCGCAAGCAGCCCCTACGCCATCCGGAGCTCAAAGTGTCCTGTCCACCACCCTCCCCGGCCGTCTGCTTGCCGTTAGGCTTGCCGCCTTGCTTGCAGTCCAAGAACTAGCAAGCAGTCCAAAAATTGTCCCAGTTTTTGTACAGATTTGACAGAGTTTGGAATTTTGAACTTTTGAATAGGTTAGAGGGGAATTCTGCTCTAGAGTTGAAGATAACAGTTTTAGAGGACTTCCTAAACTAACCATCCATGTAAAATACACCATCATTGGAGTTTTCTACTGGGATCTATGGCTTTTCAAAGTCAGGTCAAATGCCAGCAGAAGACAGGACACTCTGGTTTTTAAAACTCTTGAGTTTAAACCTATTCAAATTTTAAAACTTAGTTCGAAATCCGAGCTCGATAACTAATAAATGTATTATTACATCTTCTTCTTACATTTTTACAGCAGTCTTCATTAATTCATCGATGGGATACATGTCGGTACTATGTGCCTCACAAAAGTGAAAATCCTAACTAGATATTACCGGCATATACATATCAATCGTTGGCGCTATAAACGGTCACTCTCCAATGTTTTCTAAGCGCAATACGATGAGTGCAGTTAGTGTACTTGCATAAGACACTCAATTTACAGAACACTCATTATGGTGTAGTACGGCACGCCCGCACGGGCAATCATTTCAAGCAGTCACAATAATATACATAAAAGTAAGAACATCCGTCCCGTACCATTCCATATGGGCCGCCTGTGCTGAGCCACGTCTCGATGACTGGGTTTTCTACCACCCGACGGGGTCCTACATCTTTGCATAATGCTGCACCAGTAGGAGGCGCATCAAGTTATGTACCACCCGATGCGGTCCCATGTATTTGCGTAATGTTGTACAAGTAAAGGCGCTTTCGCGTGTTTATTAAAAAAACACACTACATGCTTTTCAACCGCACGATAGGTGACCACATAATTTATCTCTTGCGCTAGGGATCAGTGCTGCGTATGGCACTTTGAATATTGAACATTCAAGAGTTGCATACTTCGTGTTTTTGACCACATGATGTGGTATCCACGCTTTTGCCTGAAGCACGCCAGGAAACAACTTTTTCATATGTTCCCAGAACCATGAGAAGGTTCAGAAGGTTCAGAGACTCATATTAACTTCCGTGTCAAGCCACGGAAACCAACACCATACTACCTCTCATACGGGGGAGCTTACCGTAATTGATCCGCTTGCAGTGGCGTACCTTATCTCTTACATGACGTCGAAGCATTGTTACAGAATATAATAACACATATGTTAGCTTTGCCATCTTAAATAACTAATACTATAATAGACATTATTTGGGCATAGTGACAAATCCTCACCCGACTACTTTGGAGTTTTAAAAAATAAGCACTTTTTGAGCGTGCTATTCTCAATGCAGCTCTGATATCAGACTGTGAGGACCAGAGTCCCGACATTTTAGGAATCATATTGGGTGGTGCCGTGCGATGCGGCACCCAACATCACACACGACAAGACATAGTAAAGATACAAAGTTTTCATTTCACGATAAGATATTGTTTACAACATAGTGTACAACAGTGGTACGCACGCAGCAGAAAATACATTAATCATACTCTCAACCTATCTATGCAAAAAAGAAGCCGTCCATGCCCGCGAACGATTCTCACTAGCAACACGAAGATCAGAAGGCAGCAGCGTGGTGTCACGTGAGAGATACATCTGACAACTTGAGGTCTCACGGAAAACCTATAATAGCAACAATATAACAAAACCTGCAAGACCACATATAAAGCAACCATGAGCACGAAGGCTCACCAAGACTTAACCGTCTCACCTAAACATGGAACTCTACATGTTGAGACTTCTAATATAGGAAAGCTGAATTTGCATAAAGGACTCGCCTATTAGTAAATCCTTAGCTATGTTTTAATGTAGCAAATGACATTCCCTGAGCAAGGCACATCACAGACTCCACAATCAGACAAGAAACACTTCATCCCCGATGTTACATGCTCAAAGCTGCATAAGCTTTATTCAAATTAAATGTTTAGCAATTGTAAACTTAATTGTGCTATTTCTAATCCATACAAGTTGCAATACAATAATAACCATAGCAGCATATTCGTAATATTACAACTACTCTTTATTACTACGTCATGACACAATGAACAAGTATGCTTAATCCATAATCGCGAGCGACGGTGATTCGAATCAATAACACCCGGATAGCACGACACATACACCCACACTCGGAGCTGCGAAGGCAAACTCCACTAATGTTGTATGCAACCACCTTTCACTCGACACCTACACGTTGAACCGGTCCCACCGCTACGAGCAGGAGGCCCCCATACAGAGCGTGTTTGTGCCCGCTGACACGTTTACACCTTGCTGCTCTCAACCCACTCCTATAAGGCGGTGGGTTATGTCTCGACGCTAAGGTGGACAAGTTACATCGGTTTCATGGGTCCCATATATCCACTATGCCCCCGGTACAGTTCAAACTTGCCCAACTGGACTGCACACGACGCGGTCCTCAATCGACACGGGCAGGGCTACGCACCCGAAACCATGTCCCGCTGCACCCTAACCCCTGCCCCATCTCATATTCAGCTTCAAAAGTCATTCTCTATAATAACCAATCCCGTGTGATGATCTCACTATCTCGCGAGTAGATTCCAACCGCTCGACTTCTACCGGATTCACTACAACATTAGCATGGAAATTCTATACATTGAGCTATAAACTTACCCATACACTCTATGTGTTTGTGGGTCATGCATGAGGAGTGTCAATCACAAATAGACCTAATGCACAATTCATCTACTAGTCATCATAGTGATAAAAGCAAAACTTCAGGAACTACTTAAATGCAAACCTGGGCTTGCCTTCGGTTGAGAAACAAACTCAGTGAAGATCAGATAATAAACTCCGCCATGAACTTCGTCTCAGCTGCATCCATAGAGAGTTCCTTGCGTCTGGGTCGTGCGTCACATCATCGCCTCCGTTGCATTCACTACCGAAATGAATATGCACATAAGAAAGATAACTTAACAAATAAATAGTGAGGAGGTGTATAACTCAAGGAGAAGTACTCTAACTAAGTATGACAGGCTTGCCTCTGTTATGTGGAATAACAGAGAAAGAAAACAAAATGAAGGATAGTAGAGTTATGGAATAAAGTGGAGGATGCATCATACAAAAATATATAGTGAAGCAAGGAAGAACACTATAGGAATGTCAAGGAAATGTAACCTACTGTATAAGGACTACAGGAAGATCTCTGCTGTATACAGGAAAACAACGGAGGAGGAATGAAAGTGAAACATAGGAAAATGTGGATATGAAGTGACATGATCAATGTTTTGGACATAGAGATATAAAACAAAAATTACTGAAGTAAATCAAGTTTTATGATTATGTAGATTTTATAGTGGACAACAGATGCTATGTGTGGGGTTCTGGTCAATTTTGAGCAATGTTCATGGAAGTCTTTGTTCTCTAAAATTCAATGAATTTAAACCTTTCCACGAACTTTCCTGAAAAATCTGTAGCTTAAACATGGACAAGAGTTTATTTCCTGTTTAGACGAGGTCAAGAGTGATCCAACAAAATTTGTTTCATAATTTCCTAAGAATTATATTGTGAGATATTGATTTTATAAGCTTGGATAAATTTCTGAAAATGTTTCTGGACATTTTGGAATTTTTCAGGTACATACATGTTTGAAACTTAATTTGACATAGCACTTCAAGTCAAATAAGTATAAAATTTTTACTGGAGTTCAAGATAATTAAAACAAAGGATATGGAAAAATTTTAGATTTTTCCAATAAATGAAACATCTGGACTCAATTTTAAAGCATTTCTTTTTAATGGAATTATTAAGGGAAAATTAGGTACTTTCATACTTATTCAAATTTACCACTGTAATGTAGAGATCACATGGAGTCTAAATAATTTATTTTGTCATTTTTGGCCAAATATTACAGGAGATATGGATTTTCTAACTTGGGAGCAAATCTGGAATTTAAATGATTGGCTGACAGTGGGGTCCACTGTGCAGTGCTTTTTCTTCAACCTCCATACAGTTCGATCCGTGGCATGACAGAGACTTCGCTCGGCCGTTCCCGCGCCTGGGGTGATAAAAGGCTTCAAAAACAAGAATTGATCCCAGGAATGTGGAACACACATTTGGCAACATGGAGCGACATGGCGGCGTCCAGTATGTCACCGGTGACTGTGGCAGTAGAGGAGGTTCGACAGCGACATGGGAATAGCTCAGAAATGGTCGAACAAGCTCGAAATTTTGACCCTACAACACCCCTGTACTATGGAGAACTCGAATATAATTTCTAATTGCAAGGAAAGTGACCGAAACATGGTGTTCATCAATGACCTAGGTCAACAAGCGGCGGCCACAAAAATTCGTGTTCCAGCAGAATCGAGCCATAATAGCTCAATCAAATAAAAGGACATGGAGAGGAGAGGGTGGAGGACCTCGGAGACAGATTATTGGAACTGGAACGGGGATAAGGCCATGGGGCGGCGTCGAGGCGTTGCGGCGGCCGAAAGTAGATGATGAAGATTGAAAATCTCTTGCCGCAAGTTGATAGCTCGGGAAAACATTGATTGCTTGCGTCTGTGAGGGAGAGAAGAACGTCGCACAGCCCTGCGATCTTGGTAGAGCGAGGAGATGGCCAACAGCACCGGGCGACATGGTGCAGGGGCCGGAAACCAAGGTCAGTAGCTCGGCAGCCGTAGCTGTTCGTCGGGGAAGCTCCAGGTGGGCAGAAAGCTGGTCTGTGAGATGTGCCAAACAGCAACGAGAAACGAAGCTCGAAGGAAAATGAATCAAACCCACCTTGCTGCACTGGTTTGGGTGGTAGTTGAAGAAAACATCGGTAGCCAAGAACAAAGCACGTTGAGCAAATAACGGAGCAAATCCTCAGCTTTGCCTAACCGGGAAGGATAAGGAGAACACCCAGCTGCTACCTTGCTATTTCCAGGGCTGGTGAAAACAAGATGTGGCAAGGAATTATCTGTGCCGTGGCAAGAAGAGAGCAGAGAAGTGAGGAAGAAAGCAGAGTTAGTTTCTCAGCTCTGCTGCTTGGAGAAGATAAGGAGGAAAGAAAGAAAAGATCAGAGCTAGCATGCTTTGCAGCTGGAATCGATGCAGAGGTGAATCTTCTCGGTGGCACACGCAAACAGCTGTCTGGCGCCTTCACAACAGAGGAGTGTTTCCCTGGCTGACTAGTGGGTCGCACAAGAACGCCAAAGTCCTCTGTCAAATTTAAATGCCATTCAAAAATCCTTCAAAAATATTGAAGCATGGCAGCTAGGGTAAGTTAAATATGGGGAATTCAAATGCCAAACCAAATTTGGCATTAGACAGAGTTAGAGGTGAAATCTGAATTTGAATTCTAATTTTGAATGGCCACTTAATGGTTGGTTCAGAATAGAAAGTAAATGTGGTTCAAAAATCGTCAAACTTGGCAGGGATGATGTTTAAGACATAGGAATGACATTAGTAAATTTAAATTTGGAGTTTGCCAAATTTCAATAACATATTTCGATTTGATTTTTGAAATTCCATTTCTAGGGTTTAAATTAAGTTCCTAACTGTACTATTTTCTCTTCCCAAGTTTTGTCCTTTTCACTAATTAATTTTTGAGCTGAGAACTGCACTAACATTTTTAGTAGTCAAAACCTAGCTCATGTGAGTTGAAACTCTATTTAAACCTGAAAATTTTTAAGTTCGCATTTTTGATTTCTTGTTGTTTTCAAATGTAGGCTTTTACAATCTCCCGCACACAGCCCTCGACGCGCTCGTCGAAGCAGCGGTCGCGAGCTTAGTCGCTATTGCCGCCCTCCTCCCTGGCCAATCTGGATCTCCTCCTTGCCACTGCCACCGCTGTCTGTTTATTTACCAATTAGTTGTTTAATTGTTTACTAATTAATTAGTTGTTTAATTGTTTACTAATTGTTTATTTATTAATTAGTTGTTAATTGTTTAGTTCTTTTTTTTAATATTTTGATTGCTTGAGTGTTTATTTATGATATGTATATAAACAGGCTGGTCGGCTCGACCTGGCAGGGCCCATTTATGGCCCGACACGTCAATTTAGTAGTCACTTATTCGTATAGTTGGGCATGGAGACGAAAAGCGACAGCCACGAAGGCAAGCTCCCCTGCGTGGGCGGCAGGATCCGACAGAGCATAATGTACGACGGCTGTCTCGTAAATCCTTTCATCTAATACAGACAGACCCAAATGTTTCTAACTTATGATGGCTAACATAGTTTCCCTCTCTCTCTCTCTCTCATTTTTTCCTCCTCTCTCTCGTTCCTTCCTCTCGCTCAGAAATTACTCAAAAACGAAAGATTAACATAATCTGTACAATATGCGTTACCCGTTTCGAACCGGTCCATCTCACCTGCGTTACGCATGTGAGGCGTGTCAGTTCGGAATTGTCCCTTTTTTGGACAGTATGGGAGTGTTCGAGGGGGCATGGCTTATGATGAGACGCGGGTCTGGATCTGGATGGGAATCGACGGCATAACCTTGTTGTTCACTGTTGCACCATTTACGGGCGTGCAGTTAAAGAACATCGGGGTTATGCTGCCAAAATTTCGTTCGAATCCAAACCACGCGTCTCGTATCATGCCCCCTTGGCCACTCTTTTGTGGGTTTAGGACCTATTGTTTCCAATAGATGTAGGGCCATGACAATGAACAAAGTATGAAGTAACCATAATTTCTCTGCCTTCAAACTGCAGAGTCAAACATGGGTGAAGACCGCAGTTGGATGTATACTGGTTGGAAGAGCAGAATTGGTGGTCAATCATATGAGTGGTACGCCAAGATAGAAGCATTTGTAGAACAAGATTTTTTCATTGTCAAATATCGATAAGTGCGGTGCCCATGTACGAAATGCTGGAACGGGAAGTTTTTGGATAGTGGAACTTTCGATACACTTGTGTCGAAATGGTTCCGTGTCATATTATGAGTTGTGGACCCTCCATGGTGACAGCTTCTCAAGATGTACAAGAAGTGGAAGCGGACAGTGATGATGACACGGGGGTCGATATGATGGATGAGATATTAGAAGCTATACAACCAGATCTTACGGAGGATCCTCGTACACCGGAGGTTGAATAGTTCTTTGAGCTCCTCAAAGCATCAAAAGAGCCGCTGCATCGACACAATGAAATGACCCTCCTCACTTTCATGACTAGAGTTATGATAATTAAGTCTAAGTACTTGTTTTCTAATAACTGCTACAACGACCTCATCAAATTGTTCATCGATGTCATTCCACATCCCCACAAAGTGCCTAAAGATATGTATCAAGCAAAGGAAATTTTTTTTGGTCTTGGTATGAACTACATGCTTTTCCGGAGAGAGCATGCAAATTAGAACAAATGTTTAAAATGTGGTCAACCGAGGTTTGTCGAAGTTGTTAATAATGATGGTGATACTGTGATGATAGAAGTCGCACGCAAGCAGCTTCGTTACTTATCTGTGACACCTAGGTTGAAGCAGTTGTTCCTTTTAGAAAAAAACTACCAGACACATGAGATGGCACAAAGAAGGTGTACATCAGAACAATAGAGTCATGACGCACCCGTATGATGGTGAGGCATGGAAGGCGCTGAACTGGTTCGATCGAGATTTTAGCCGTGAAGTGAGAAATCTTCGCATTGGGTTGGCGACAGATGGATTCTCTCGCCGTTCAGCACAAATACCACACCAAACTCTTGTTGTCATGTCTTTGTTATTCTGTACAATCTACCACCAGCTTTTTGCATGAAGTATGACTTCATCTTTGTAACACCCTCATTTTCATCCATCATGTATTGCATACATTCTCATACATGTTTAACATTAAGCAAAACAAAAAGGAATAAATTTAAAATAAATTATAGTAAAACAAGCAAATAAAAACCTGGCTCAGCATGGACTTGTCCGAATTTGTACCCCGGACTAGTCCGTCTAACTCTCCGTTGTTCTCCCTGGGTAGGGCAGACTTGTCCAGACAGTGCCCTGAACTAGTCCGTTCAACTCTCTGATGTTCTTTTGGACTTTTTCATAAATGCTACGGACTAGTCTGAAAATGTTTCTGATGTTTTCCTTAGCCCTGCTCCGGACTTGTCCTGTCTAACACCGAACTTGTCCGTTCAACTCTCTAGAACTTCGATATAGTTTAGAATGGACTTGTTCGGCTTGACATCGGACTTATCCATTCAACTTTCTAACTTCCAACGGACTTCTCCAGCCCCATACGGACTAGTCCGGTCTGGTGAGTTTCGACTCGGATTCTATTTTTCCTCCACGACGTGTTATTGGATAATTTACCTTTTTGGACCCAAGAACGTCGTGTCCAACCCCTATGGAGCCCCTGTGGGACCCCTACTCGGCCTCCACCACCATAAACTCGAATTCCACCCCAAACCCTACCATCTCCACCCTATATAAACACCCCAACACCTACCCTTTCATCTCTTTGCCACAATTAAAGGGGACCCCTAGTCCTAGTTCGTGAGAGCCGCCATCGAGGAGCCTCCACTATAGAGAGAAGAAGGAGAAAGGAAGAAGGAGGGGGATCAATCAAGATCGTCGTGGCTAATGCGATCTTCGTCAACACTCCATCATCAACGTTTCCCTCCATCCATTCTTCGTCTTATTTGGATCTAGACGTCAAGTTCTCGAGTTTCATCGAATCCTCGACCTCTGATCCCTAGGATTCAGGGTAAATATCTTAGATCCATCTTTTCTACATAAAATTATGATTCCATATAAGTTCTAACTATGCTCTAATTGAAAATTCGCCAAAACCCTAGCCATAGTGGACTTGTCCGGTCCAGTGCAGACTAGTATAGTCAACTCTCTGGTCCTGAGCGGACATGTCCGACGTCACTGCGGACTAGCCCGGTCCTCCAAACTTGGGAATTCCTGGAACTTCTTAAATACTTCCCAAAATGACTTGAAACTTTCTCTAACATATAAGACTTAATTGTTACTAGTTAGTAAGCAATGATATCAACTTAAAAACATGCATTACCACGTAATTGCATTAATCATGCATATCATGGCCTATTGAGTAATACATGAGTATTTATATATTATAATGCTTGTTTTGTATGTTTATTGTGCGGAATAGAAGGTGTTGCTCTAGAGGGTGCCGTCGAGGACCTCCAGCACCAGAACTCAAAAGCTTTTGATCCTAACCAATCTCAAGAGCAAAGCAAGTATTCTTGAACATTTTGATCCTTTTTTCAATGTTTTGTTGCAAAACTGCATGCTTGTATAAAATTGATGGTGTCAATACTATGCAAACTGGGTACTCCTTCATACAAGGAAGAAAAGGCGGCTCTGACAACTTCCAGCTCTGGACCTAGCCTCCCAGCTGAGGTGAGGTTCGGTGCTGCCACGCATCCTAACGACACTGGACCTAGCCTTCCTGCTGAGGAGAGGTTCGGTGCTGCCATGCGTTCCGACGACACCGGACCTAGCCACCCCACTAAGGAGAGGTCTGGTGCTGCCACGCGTCTCGGTGACACCAGACGTAGCCTCCCCGCTAAGGAGAGGTCTGGTGCTGCCACACGTCCCGACGACAACGAACCTAGCCACTCCGATGAGGATAGGTCCGGTGCTGCCACGCGCCCACTGGACTCCGGACCTAGCCTCCCCGCTGAGGAGAGGTTAAGAGCTACCACGCACATCTCGCGGTTGCGGATGGCGACATGTGCACTCAAGACCGCATTAACACACCACCAACACAACATTAATGCGTTATCAAGACCGCGACTTCAAGATGACATCAAGACCCATTAACATGTCATTAAGACATGTTAATGCACCATCAAGACCCATTAACGTGCCATCAAGACCTGTTAATGTACTCTCATGACTAATTAACCCGGGGCCACCTGTCGGGCTCCGTTCATAATGTACACTGCCGGACCTTGACCTATAAAAGGATCGAGAAGCCACGAACTAGGGGAGAGCTCTCTCAGACCTCGCTCATACAATACGACACAACCCCCATGGATGTAGGGTATTACACCTCCCGGCGGCCCGAACCACGTAAAAATCCTTCGTGTTCATCTTGCTCATAGATCCAGAAATTCTGCCCCGCCGAAAAAGAACCTTCACGGGCTGCTCCTTAGTATGTCCAGGGGAAGTGTCGCAAAAACATCTTCGAAATTTTGGCACGCCAGGTAGGGGGCACTTTTTTGGATCGACGAGCCTTACCTCGATGGTGAATCTTCAGTCCATCGCCGACTCTTCCCGACCCCCACGCCATGAAGGGAGCAGGGAAGACGACGCCACTTTCTGCTCCATAGCGGGCTGACCCGGCGGACACACGCTCCGTGTACCAGTGGCTACGCCACTGCCGCCCATGGGGATCCAAAGTGTGTAACCTGCTTAGCATGTCTTGCACTCTCAGCAAGTGCCCCATGACCCTAAGCCTGTACACTTTGCCTCATGGCTACTTCTACCACCATACGACAACTACCTGCGACCACGACAACAATGACACAAGAAGGTAATTGTGACGTATCCAGTGTCCTTGGTTATTTTCTTCTTCAGAGTCCCATGTCGCTAATGGTCACTGCCACAAAAGGCTAATGCCAATAGAGGGTCCGGAGTGCGGTGTATGCTTTGCCTGGTCATGCACCCTAAGTATGCGCACTCTACCTATCTTGCGGATGAATACTGGGGGTCCGGAGTGTGCTACCTACTTAGCCTGGTCCTGCACCCTAAGTATGCACACTCTACCTTTCCAACGTTGTGGCTGAGTACTGGGGGTCGGACGTCTCCCGAAAGACTAATGTCAGTGGGAGGTCAAGAGTGTGCAGCCTGCTTAGCCTGGTCTTGCACCCAAAGTCGTGCCCCGTGACCCTAAACCAGCGCACTCTTCCTCCCCAGCACTGCAGTTCAGTATCGGAGACTGAAAGGCACATGCTCCTAGACAAAGCAATAACCAAAACCCGGATACTGTCACCATGTTCACATAATTATGCTTAATTATTATGCATATTATTCCCTTTTTCGCTCTGTTACATCTTTCTGTCTGCCCACAACAAAACTGAGGGCAGGAAGATTGTAAATAAGGAGCACTATTACTCTTTTTGTTGTCACTCTTGTGCAGGACTTCACCCTTCGGGCTCTGCGATCGGGCCTCAAGCTCCAACACCGACACCTCTCAGGGGGTCCGTCGTTTACATTCTTAGCGTTGATGATGGTGGCCCCACCTCTGGGATTGTCGCCTCTCCAGAGGTGGGCCCAGGGGCCACTCTTCCCCCAGACCTGCTAAGGAGCAGCACGCAGAGGTTCCTTTCAGGCGGGGCGTGATTTCTAGATCTACGAGCACGATAAACACGAAGGATTTTTACGTTGTTCGGGCCGCCGGAAGGCGTAATACCCTACATCCACAGGGGTTGTGTTGTATTGTATGAGCGAGGTCTGAGAGAGCTCTCCCATAGTTTGTGGCTGCTCAGTCCTTTTATAGGTCAAGGTCCAACAGCGTACATTATGACTAGAGCCCAACAGGTGGCCCCGAGTTAATTAGTCATGAGAGTACATTAACATGCCTTGATGGCATATTAATGGGTCTTGATGGTGCATTAACATGTCTTAATGTCATGTTAATGGGTCTTGATGCCGTCTTGAAGTCGCGGTCTTGATAACATATTAATGCTGTGTTGATGGAGCATTAATGCGGTCTTGAGTGCACACGTCGCCATACGGAACCGCGAGATGCGCGTGGCAGCTTCGGACCTCTCCTTAGCGGGGAGGCTAGGTTCAGAGTCCTGGGGGCGCGTGGCAGCACCGGACCTATCCTCATTGGGGTGGCTATGTCCGTTGTCGTCGGGACACGTGGCAGCACTGGACCTCTCCTTTGCGGGGAGGCTAGGCCCGGTGTCGCCGGGACGCGTGGCAGCACCGGACCTCTCCTCAGTGGGGTGGCTAGGTTTGGTGTCATCGGGACGCGTGGCAGCACCGGACCTCTCCTCAGCAGGGAGGCTAGGTCCGGTGTCGTCGAGACGCGTGGCAGCACCGGACCTCTCCTCGTCGGGGAGGCTAGGTCCGGATCTGCAGGTTGTCAGAGCCGCCTTTTCTTCCTTGTATGAAGGGGTACCCAGTCTGCAGAGTATCGACAGATGGGAAACACAAGATAGGTGTTTACTAGACTTGTTTGGCTACCCCTATCGCTTGGAATATGTTGTAGAGAGTCGAGAATGGCATTTTACCTTTTTGCTTCATTCTAATTAATTGGGATGGGAAAACAACCAAATAGCTTAACTGTGAATTAATGAATTTATGGTTGATATGAATTGATGAACATGATTAATTGGTAATATGGGACTTGGGAGATTTAAGCAAGCATGGTTTGTGGAATGGGTTGGATGATATGGTGGTTTGCTTGCCTTGGATCTAAGGACCGGTTCATGCGAGAATATGCCACGACAACAGTGCCACCACAAGTCCAAGTATGGGTGGCTTAGCCAATTAATTAGGTGTATTGCCAGCATTGTTCGGATCATTTGGGGGAGCGGGGAATGGGAGTTGGTTAGGTTTGCAATAGTGGCAGGACTGCCTTGGGATCCGAACGGAACAAGAGGGGGGCCCTTGGTTGGATGTGCTTAGTTGGAGGCATCACCACCGGTGAAACCTAAGTGGGTCTGAATATGCTGGTAGTCCATTTGTAAAGGCTATTTTGTGATCTCTTGGCCATACACCTCAGGAAGTGTAATTGGCATAAGGGAGGTTTCTTTAGTCGCCGACGAGTGACAAAATCAAGAACATGTGGGTAAAGTGGTATAACCTCTGTAGAGTGTTAAAAACTATCATGATAGCCGTGCTCCCAGTTAATAGCACCTGGATGACCTACAAGATTAGAGGGAAATCTGAGAATCGGGATGGTTATGGTTATGGATTGGATGGTGATAAATGGATATGGTTAATGATGATTCTAAGAATATGGTATATGGATGGATAATGAATGATGGATATGAAATATTATTTTTATTTGGGGTATGATGGGATAAATTTCACAAACACTGTAAGATGTTTTCCATATTTTTTAAATGTACTTTTCAGAAAATAGCCTTTATTTGTTATCATTCCTTGTTTATGCTACATGTCATTATTTCCCCCTTTTGCTGAGTACGACATGTGCTCACCCTTGCAATTCGCCCACCAACAGTTTAAGGTCATGTTTGAGAGTACCCGGAGGACAATGCGGAGTACTAGGTTGTGTGCTACTGTCGACTTGCTTGTGGATTGCTTGGAGCCGCGCTATATCCCCTATGCTTAGTTTGCTCAGTTTAGATTATTTCCACTGCATTAGTTTCAGATTTATTAATAATGATCATTAGAGTTTGTAATTTGAGCATTATTTGAAAATTGTAATAAAGGTACTTGTTTAATAATTTGTGATGTGGTATATCGTTTGTGATGCACTCGTGTATGTGTGATCGACGTCCTGTGCACACATATGCGTTCACTTGGTTCATTTTTGGAGCCGGGTGTCACAGTTTCTTAGCCTCATTGTACCTGAGCAGATCATCCTGGGTCACGTCTCAATGTGCTATTGAAACCGTTGATCGAAGATTTGAAAATGTTGTGGACATGAGTCGAAGCGTACGATTGTGAAAAGGATCGGAAATTCAATCTCCGGGCTGCTTATTTGTGGTTCGTCAATGATTTACTGGCATACGACATGTTTACTGGATGGAGCACTAACGGTCATTTGACGTGTCGATATGTGCTTCGGACACCGATTGCTTTTGACTTACTCATGGAGAGAAGATATTTTACTTCGATTGTCACAGACATTGGCTTTCTCCAAATCACATGTTAAGGCAAGGGAGGAAGGCATTCAGAAATGACACCGTTGTCACTAAAGGACCACCAAAACGTCTTAACGAGTCAGAAATATTTGATATGTTGGACAAATTGGTGCCAGATGAGGGTGTTTTGATATTTTGTAGGTTAAGAGACGAACACAATTGGACTCACATATGTGAACTTTGGGAGCTACCGTATGTGAAGTCGTTGATTCTAATGCACAACATTGATATCATGCATCAAGAGCGTGGCATGGGCAAATGTATCATAAGCACATGCATAGACATCATGGGCAAAACGCAAGACAATTTAAAGGCTCGAAAGGATTTGGCTAAGCTTTGTAATCGGCCAACTCTTGAGCTCTGCGAAAGTGGTGGTAAACACACGCTTCTTTCTGTCTTCGACCTAAAAAAGAAAGAAGTTCTTGAATGGTTGCAAAGTTTGAAATTCCCAGATGGTCACGCAGCTGGTCTGAGACAAGCTGTGAATGTGAAAACAGGAAAGCTCATTGGGTTGAAGAGTCATGATTATCATATAATCATGGAAAGACCCCTGCCTGTTATGTTTCAGGGCTATTTTGACGATGCGGTGTGGAAGGTTCTAGCCGATCTTAGCCACTTCTATAGACAACTTTGTGTTAAAGAAATCACGACAAAGATGATGAGTAAGTTGGATAAGGAGATACATGTGCTATTGTGTAAGATGGAATTTTTTTCCTCCAGGGTTCTTCAATCCAATGCAACATCTTCTAATCCATCTTCCATTTGAAGCAAAAGCGGGTGGTCCCGTGCAATATAGGTGGATGTATCATATTGAAAGAGCACTAAGATATCTGAAACCAATGGTTGGTAACAAGGCAAGGGTTGAAGGCTGCATCGCCGAAGCTTTTACTGTTAAGAAAGTAGGATACTTCTCAAGTGTGTACAATGTAGAAGAACACAATGTCAATACCTCAGCAATGCTGTACAATATGGGTGAGCAACCTCCTTGTAGCGATCTCTCTTTTTTTGCATCAAGAGACACTATTGTTGGTAGTTACACTTTCTACGACGTTAGTGAAGAAGAAAGGAGTGTTGCTTTCCCCTACATGTATGCTAATATAGATGAGATGGATAAATATTTTGAGTAAGTGTTTGTCTTATTTTTATACTAATCATCATATTTTTCAACACATCTATTTTAAAAAGTTCTCTTTTCATACAATGAGTTCCACAAGCAAAATTGGACACATAGACAGCAACCTATGAGCAAACAAGTAGAAGGGATGCAACGAGATGGAATACACAGAGGACCTAATTTCCATCCTAGTTTCGAGAGCACGTAACATTTTCTCGTTAACTTATCAGTATTAACAACATTTTCTCATAACTTATGAATATTTACAAAGTTTTCTAATAACTTCATATCTTGGACAGTGCATGAAAGAGGCCAACGTCCACGAGGACTTGCGACAACTATCATATGGAGTGGTTAAAGTTAGGAGCTATGGTCGATATGACATCAACAACTTTCAATTCCGTACAAATCTATTTGAATCTCTTTGTCCTCTCGTGGAAACATGTAATACCGGAGTTAACACGAGGGCAATCGATTCTCAAGGACATGAAACTAATTACTATGTGATTATTAAAAAAAATTCTTGAATTTGCTTTTGTCAGAAACAAGGATATTCAAGAAGTATTCTTTGGCTGTGATTGGTTTGATGCCATTCGTGGAATTTGACTAAACCAATTTGGCATGGTTGAAGTAAAAGATAAGGACTGTTGAAAGGATTCAATTCGTTGGTTCTTGCACACCAAGTAGAGAAAGTGTACTATCTACCTTATACATGCAAAAAACTCAAAGCTTTGTGGGTGGTACATAAGGTGAATCCTCATGAGCAGTTATACGCTCCAGGAGATGATGATTACCATGAGGAAGTTTAGGTTGATGAGATTTACCAAGAGGAAGATTTGCTAGCCTTGTTCACAGTCGAGCCTGGTGTAGGACTCGATGACTTACTTGGAGATGCTCATGATATTGAGATGGGCACGGGAACGGAAACAAAAACTCAAGATATTGATCACTTAGTCAAGCTTGTTGCTATGTGGAAACGGAAACGAAATGCAGTCGAGACGGTCACAGAAGAAGAAGATGGATGGGCTGGTTTAAGGAGTAGGGTGCATGATCGTGACGTTGATGAATTTTGAAATTTATAAAGTAACATTTTCTTCACTAACTTAACATGAATTTTTTATATTATCTTATTATATTAATCAATTATTCCTTATAGTATCTTATCATATTAATCAATTATTCCTTATAATAGGATGTCGTCATCATGGAAAAGAAGGGGAAGGTAGCGAGAGGGTTCCTCGCCGAGGCACGAGAGCCGACACGAGACCTTTTCTCAGATACCTCGTCAGGTGTGAGCAGGTGCTCCCTGCTGCTGGCGCACCTTCCAAAGTTTGCGGCTCAAGTCTAGTCGGAGGTAAATATTAGATGACAATCACGTTATTTTAAATTGCACTTATAAATAATTATTTCTTATTGACATTTTTATTTTTGCAGTCTAACTCAGAGTCATCTGAGTCAGAGGCTAGGGCGCCGCCACAGTAGCTGTCTAGCCTCCCTTCGGAGCCGCCTAGCGTGAAGCCTTCGGCTTCAGGTGGTGACCAGCCTTCCGGGTCACACAGGAAGTTGTGGCGCCTTACTTTAGCGGCCCCTCCTCTGGTTCCTAGTCATTGGATAACTATCCGTCCTGTCTAAGACACGTAAAAAATGTATAGTATTAAATATTAGATGTTGTCTTTCGATACTTAATGAGTTAAATTTTTTTGCAGATCTTGGTTGGACCATTCATTCTCAGGCCAGGGACACCACCGGCAGGTTAATAGTGTCATTGTGGCCTTAGTTAAGTTGCACTACCCCGATGTCATCGACGGTTTCCCTGTCCTATCATGGACGACTACGCTCGTGTCTCCCACGAGGTCCACGGCTCCCTTCAGGGAGCTGTGTGGAATGATTTTGTGGTAAGTTTAACTATTTAAAAATTTCAACTCTCACTTAAATTCTTAATGCATATCACTTAAATGTTCCTTTGCTTACAGCTAATGTACCAGTTAGATGATCTAAGCATGGAGGAGCACGCAAGACTCGTGTTCAACCACAACACCCGGAAGCTCGTGAGAGCGGCATTGTCGTATGCCCGGATCCAGGCCGTGAACGACTACCAGAAGCGGCATTAGCAGCAGTAGGAATGGGGTCCATTTAAAAAGGACTCCGACACGTACTTGATAGAGGAGCAGTATGCGGAGTTAAGTTTTTATTGTTAAATATTTACAATACCTACGTATGTTAACTGCATTAATGAAATATGAAATACGTGCAGGTTAGTATTTCCTGGTTACAGGGTCGACCCGAGGCGTATCGAGCTTTCTGTCGGTACTGGGCTAGCGATGCTTTCATCGCTAAGTCCATAAAGGCAAGAGAGTGTAGGGGGTCCGCGGGCAAGCATAACTACATCGACGATGGATACTTGCGTTTTGCTAAATGCATGTTAATTACATTTTAAGTTCATTTATGTGTTAATAATATATTTGTACCAATAACACGACTACATAGGAGTGAGAGATCGGTCAGGAGTTGACCTCGACCCAGGTTTGAAGGAGGGGTCACAAGGGAAGTGACCCTTCCCTGCCTGGGCAGTGCGGTCAGGTCGAGGCCAATCGACTGGTAAGTTTTAAAATTATACAATTTAATTATACTATTACTTACACGCTTACAAGATTTCATTATTTTTTTAGGAAAAATACGCGCAGGAGGTCATGAAGATACATGGTGAAGATTACGATTGGGAGAACGCGTCGATCGATTGACCCCCAAGCTGTGTACGCGAGAGGAGACGGGAAGGCCCATGGAAGGTGAGTTGGTCATTTGGTTCATTTCTTTTTCAATCTACCTTCTTTTACTTACTATTTTTCATTATTTTTCAGTTTTGCCATTTTTGATAGAGTTGTCGACTCGAGGCCGGGGCAACCTTCGTAAGGCGCTTCATCGATGCAGCTCTCGTCCGTTGGGCCATCAGGTGGTTGTCTTTTGCAGACCCAGTTGGAGCTCAATGCCGTGAAGGACTCGCTAACGCAGACCCAGGCGGGGCTGCAAAGGTCGAGGGCCTTCTAGGAGGCCACAACCATGTACATGGTCCAGATGCACGGAATGATGCAGTTAAGTATATCAAACTACTATAGTTTAATTTCATAGCATTTTATTAACATCTATCTTCTATTATTTTGCAATGGCAGGCCCTTGCTCGATAGACTAGTCAGCAGATTGAGGTTCCCCCATTTCCTCTGCTGCAGATGACCCTGACGCAGGTACATAATAAACTCTTTCTTTAATATTGTCATATTCATTTTAGTATTTCACATAGGAAGAGAAGGAGGTAGAACATAGGGTGAGAGAGAGAGAGAGTGTGAGATAGAGGTGGAGTAATAGAGACAGAGAGGGGTGAGATAGAGATGGAGTAAGAGAGACATAGATAGGGAGAGAGAGAGGGTTGGAGAGCGGGTAAAGTGAGAGAGAGGATGCTAGAGAGAGGAAGAGAGTTAGAGAAAGAGGGGATGTATGTAGAGAGAGGGAGTGGAAGAGAGTGAGAGAGAGGAAGAGGGTGAGAGGAAGAGAGTGAGAGAGTGAGAGGAAGAGAGGGAGGGAGAAGAAGAAAGAAAGTTTGGTAGAGAGGGAGAGAAAGAGAGTGAGAGAAAGTGATGGAGAGGAAGAGAGTCAAAGAATGAAAGAAAGAGAGAGAGGGAGAGGATAAGAGTGAGAGAGAAAGAGAGAAAGAGAGAGAGGGAGAGGAAGAGAGTGTGAGAGAAAGTGAGAAAGAGAGTATGAGAGAGAGGGAGAGGAAGAGAGGGAGAGGATGGAAGTTAGAGAGAGAGAGCAAGAGTGTGAGATGCATTTGTAACATGTCTAACTCTACTGTTCTTTGTAGGATTTGGCGACGGAGGTGCAAACTCCTTCGACACTGGTACCGACACACAGGATGACGCACAGAGACGAGCTTTTCGGCTCTCGAGGTAGTCGAGGGGCTAGTGTGTAGCCTGTTTGGAGTTTGTGTTGTGATTGATGTGTTTGGAATAATTTGTGGACTGTTTATTGCTGCTATTAATCTATATATATGTGTGTTGTTGTTCTGTGAGTTTGCCATCGTGTGAGGTAGGATTTTTATGTTTTTTAAGAAAAATTACAAACATAACTTACGTCGGCTATGGCAAAACCGATGTAAGTTAGCCCAGGTTAACTTACGTCAGCCTGACCATGCAGACGTAAGTTAGCCACGAAACTTAAGTTAGCTTCTCCATAGCCGATGTAAGTTAGGGAGCTTACTTACATTGACCAGACGCGACCGACGTGACTCCCTTGGCCCAGCCCGCAGCCTAGCGCGCAAAGTTACTTACATCGGTTGCGGGCCGCTGACGTAAGTTAGCATACTTGCGTCGGCGGCCGATGTAAGTTACCTTAATTACAACCAAACCATTATGTCAGCCAATAATCGATGTAATTAAGTGGAACTGATGTAATTAAGTAACTTACTTCGGTTTTATCATTAATTACGTCGGCCCTAGCCGATGTAATTCATCGAGATTCCTGTAGTGATAATTCGGGTAAACTCACCCTCCGCGACCATTTGAGGCCTTATTCGAGGGGTAATGGTGAACGTTGTCTATAATCCCACTGTTGGAGCCAATATCATTTCCGATAGATGTGGTTTAGCCATTTTGGGTGACCTACCCTTGGCTCCAACAAGAAAATCCTTCAGAGATTCCTATGAAAATATCAAGGAAGGATATGGGATTTTACATAATGTGTCTTTAAGACACGGAGAACATTGAGCTCTGCCTTGATTTTCATGTCTTCAAAGTCCAAGACTTCGATGTAATGGTAGGGTTACCCATTGAGAAGTTACTCGTGGATGCACCCCCAAAGGCAACCTAGATGTTAAACTCGGTGGGAGGAAGTTTTCCATTCCTATTTTGCGATCCAATAACACATTAGCAGACCCCCCTGAGAGTGAGCCAATCGAGGAAGCCATGGCCCTTCCATTCTTAGACTCTTCTGATGAAGAAGAAGAACAATTCATCCAAGAAGAGGATGAATTGCAAGAGATATTTGATTGGCCCAAAGAAGAGCCATCACAAAAGCCTTCGATTGAGTTGAAAACCCTACCTTCTAGGTCATGCCATGCCTTCCTACATGGTGACACATAATCTCCTATCATCATAAGTGATAAGATTTCACAAGAAGAAACTTCTAAACTCATAACCATCTTAGAAAAGCATAGATCCATCCTAGGCTACTCACTCCAAGACCTTAAGAGAATCAGCCCTGCTATTTGCACCCATCGTATTCCTACTGACCCGTTTAGCACACCATCTAGTGAGCCTCAAAGGATGTTGAACAATGCTATGCGTGAGGTTGTCAAGAAGGAGGTCTTGAAATGCTTACACGCCGGGGTAATTCATCCCCTTCCTCATAGTGAGTGAGTCAGCCCTCTCCAGGTAGTGCCCAAGAAAGGAGGAATGACAGTTGTTCGAAATGAGAGGAATGAACTCATTCCTCAATGAACCGTCATAGGGTGGAGGATGTGTATTGACTACATAAAACTCAACAAGGCAATAATGAAGAATCATATCTCGCTGCCTTTCATTAATGAAATGCTTGAGCGGCTAGCGAAACATTCTTTCTTTTGTTTCCTTGATGGGTATTCTGGTTACC
This sequence comes from Tuctoria greenei, assembly GCA_036927565.1. Lineage (NCBI taxonomy): Eukaryota > Viridiplantae > Streptophyta > Magnoliopsida > Poales > Poaceae > Tuctoria > Tuctoria greenei. Next base: position 49,762,485 of record JAYESD010000009.1, read on the forward strand.
ATCAAATTCCCATCCACAGTTATGATCAAAGTAAGACCTACACTTACATGCCCTTACAGAACATACACCTATTGGTAGATGTCGTTCGGGTTGTGTAATGCGCCCCGCTTCATTCCAAAGGTGCACAATGTCTACTTTCTCAGACATGATCGAGGAAATTACAGAAGTTTTCATGGGCGAATTTTTTTTTCTCTATGGAAATTTTTTTTATCATTGTCTTGAGAACCTAGATAGGGTCTTACAAAGATGCCAAGAGAATGACCTAGTGCTAAATACGGAAAAGTGCCATTTTATGGTCTGTGAAGGCATCGTCTTAGGACACTTGGTGTCCGAAATGGGGATTGAGGTGGACAAAGCTAAAATTGAAGTGATCGAAAAGCTTCCACCTCCCACCAACATTAAGTGTATCTGCAGCTTCCTAGGCCATGTGGGGTTCTACGACGATTTATCAAGGATATTTCTAAAATCATTAGACCCCTCACTAGCCTATTAGCTAACGATGTGCCCTTTGATTTTGATGATGAGTGCCATACATCTTTTGATATCCTCAAGAAGGCACTCCTCATAGCTCCAATCATTCAACCCCTAATTGGATGCTGCCATTTGAAATCATGAGCGTGCTGGTGATTATGCCATTGGAGCAGTCCTTGGCCAAAGCAAGGATAATAAGTATCACGCAATAGCCTACGCTAGAAATACTCTAACAGAAGCTAAGCTTAATTATGACACAACAGAAAAGGAACTCCTGGCAATTGTCTTTGCTATCGATAAGTTTAGATATTACTTGGTTGGAGCAAAAGTTAGAGTCTATACAGACCATGCTGCTTTGATATTTTTGCTCACCAAGAAAGATGCTAAACCTTGGCTAATCCGATAGATTCTCCTACTCCGAGAGTTTAACTTGGATATAAGGGATAAAAAGGTAGTAGAGAATCCAGTCGCTGATCATCTCTCACATATGGAAATCCCAAATACACCGGACATACCTATCAATGATTTCCTACGTGATGGTACGTTGCTCAATGTGACCGAATATAACCCTAGGTATGCGGACATCGTAAAATTCATGGTTATGGAGTACGTACCACCGGGGTGGGGATAAGAAAAGGCTCATTTTTGATAGCTAGCGTTACTTGTTGGATGATCCATACCTCTATAGGGTATGTTCCGACAAGTTACTTAGAAGGTGTGTCCCAACAATCGAAGGCCCCAACATCATTGAAAGATGCCATGGGGCCCCCTATGGAGGGCACTAATGTGTTTACCGTGCTTAGGCAAAGATCTAGCAAAGTGGATTCTTTTAGCCCTCAATGTATGAGGATACAAAGGAATTTCTTCGAAGATGCTGGGAATGCCAAAAGCATGGAGGAACCACTACTTGAAATGCAATGCTCCTCACATACAATCTCCAAGTAGAATTATTTGATGTGTGGGGGATTGACTTCATGTGACCTTTTCAAAGTCCTACGATTTCTAGTATATTAGTCGCCATAGATTATGTGTCCAAATGGGTAGAAGCATTACCGTGCAAACATGCTGACGCCAAGACCGCTCGAAAGTTGTTTCATGGAATCATTTCCCCACGGTTTCGAACTCCCCGAATAGTCATAAGCGATGGAGGGACTCATTTAATTGATAAGACCTTCCAGAGCTTTTTGAGGGAGCTTGGGGTTAGGCATAACATTGCTACACTTTACCATCCCCAAACAAGCAATCAAGCAGAAATTTCAAACAAACAAATCAAAGGAATTCTGTGAAAGACTGTCCTTGAGATGTGGAGTGGATGGAAGAACAAACTACCCGATGCACTTTGGGCGTACCGTAGCGCCTATAAGACACCCATTGGAATGTCACATTTTCAAATTAACTACAGGAAAACTTGTCATTTACCTGTAGAATTGGAACATAGAGCCGCATAATTGGAACATAGGGCATATTGGGCTATCAAGAAGTGGAATATAGATCTCCACGAAGCTAGAAAGTCGTGCAAGATTCAAATTTTTGAACTGGAAGAATGGGGGTATAAGGCGTACTATAGTGCCAAGATATATAAAAAGAAAACAAAGCGGTGGCACAATAAAAGAATTACACCTAAGGAGTTCAAGCCTAGAAATAAAGTCCTACTTTTCAAATCTAGAGTGAAACTTTTTGCACATGGGAAACTAATTAGTAAATCAGAAGGTCCCTATAATGCGGTAGATACTTCATCTCATGGAGCAATTACACTCCAAAATGATGAAGGTCATCTATTCAATGTAAATGGGCACCGTTTCAAGATCTTTTCAGAGCCCGAAGCAAATTTGAACAAAGAGGAAGATGTAGTCAATTTGATTGACTTTGACGTCTATCCTTGAAATTTCATTAAATTTTCTATGTCCAATAAAAGTAAACTCAAACTCTCACCATTCCTTTCCAATCATACCACTATCCCCATTTGGCTAAGTAGGAGAGAAGTAAAATATAGAATATCATAAATACTTTTGTACTTAGGACTTAGGAGCTTATATAATTTGATTCCATCATATGAAGTGCCATTGTCAAATAAATTGTGACTCACTGGTGTAGGTAAGGCCGGTAGAGTCTTTCACATTTCTGTTGATATTTCCTACGCACTACTAACAATTCATCCCTAGTAGTGGTGCCAGAAATGTTTGTTGGTAGGTTTTGATTCTTAAATGAATGTCCGCAAGCGCACAAAAACTATTGATGTAGCATTTCCCCTATCAAGAGTATTCCCAAAGAGTGTCATTTATATTTTCCCAAAGGAAGGCTAGATGGAAGCAGAACAATTATCAAGTGGAAAAGTTAGGTTGGCCTAGGTAGGGTTCTAGCAAGGATGGGTTTAATGATAAGTGTAGGTAGTGTGTGACACACAAGAGTATCCTATCCTAAGGGGATAAATGAGGTAAAAAAGGGACTAGGCTAAGAGTTAGGTAGATACTACTACGTTGCTTCTAATGTACATATACATAGCCTAAGTTAGTTACTAATGATCATGTTAATTATGAATTCTCATGCTAAGTGGATTAACACATCGGGCACAGGTTTACCCCTAGCAACACTATGCGACTCCCGCCAAGAGCCTGTGGCATAACCGAACGTGGAGGATTACTGATGAGTAGTTTAGGCCCGATCTTCCGAAAGGTAAGTCGATTGGAGTGGAGAACTCGACATTGATGACCCGCGACACTCGAGCAGTTCGAGTACCCCTACAATCACTACACCACCACTCCGTTGGTTATCAACCGTGCTACACATGCTTGACCTCGCCAAGAAGGCTGATCCCTGCAAGTGCAACCAAGAACACAAGCCAGAACGTCAAAGACACGATTTGAAATCAAAGTTGGGGTCTCACAAACCGTAGAACGGTGATATTATTGATCTATGAAAAATCCACCGAATATGACCACCAGCAGCAGTATTTAAAGGCTAGGGTTCGGCCAAAACACGATTAGATGCGTCCCTAATGGCCTCATACGGGATACAAGGCCCAAAGGCCCAATTCGGTGGCGCAACACCGGACAGAAATCTGGACTCGATTTGTTTCGACGATTCCCAATGACTCCGTAAGAATTTTGCGGTGGGACCAGAGCCATTGGAAATTTTATCTTCTCCTATTTCCGTGCATACGTGGAACGTCAAAAACGGAGTCCTTATGCATCCTAGGCATCTATTTAAGGTGGACTGCTCCTGGACTCCGAGTTGAACTCAAGTCCGAGTTGTAAACTGATTCCATCAACTTGTGGATGTCCCAGCAGGTTCTCCACGTTCCCAAGGCCTCTTCCCTTCACTTGTTGATCTTCTCCATTGTTCCTAATAACAATTAAATCATCACATAGCAATCTATTCTCAAACTCACATGCAAACTCACATTGTTCCTAGTAACAATTAGATCATCCATTGTTCCTAATAACCCAAATACGGTCGCAAACTGAAATGTTAAATGTGGGACTAACCCAAAAATCGGGAAGCAACTCAAGCTTATATGTATTATCATTAATCTTTTCAACAATCTTAAAAGGACCAGCAACTCGTGGCATAAGTTTAGATTTTCTCAAGTCAGTGAGTCGCTCTTTTCTCAAATGTAACCACACCAAATCACCCGGTTCAAGTTTTACTTCTTTTCTACCTTTACTACCTGCAATCCTATACTTCTCATTCATCTTTTCAATATTTTTCTTGGTAGTTTCAGGCATCTTAAGAATGAATTCAGATTGTTGTGTAGCATCCAAATTTATAGTTTTAGAAGGGGCAAAGGCAGTAAATCAATTGGAGCACGGGGATTAAAACCATACACTACCTAGAATGGACTTACCTTCGTTGTGGAGTGAACGGATCTGTTGTAAGAAAATTCTATATGTTGTAAACACTCCTCCCACAACTTCAAATTTGTTTTCAAGACAGCCCGCAACATAGTGGATAAAGTATGATTAACTACCTCAGTTTGTCCATCCGTTTGTGGGAGACATGTAGTTGAACATATCAACTTGGTTCCCAATTTATACCCTAGAGTTCTCCAAAAATGACTTAAAATTTTGCATCACGATAAAAAACAATGGTATTTGGCACACCATGTAAATGAACAATTTCCGTCATAAATAAATCAGCAATGTGTGAGGCATTATCATTCTTATGGCAAGGTATAAAGTGTGCCATTTTAGAGAAACGATCAACAACTACAAAAATACTATCTCTCCCCCTCTTAGTCCTAGGCAATCCCAAAACAAAGTTCATAGAAATATGCTCCCAAGGTACACTAGGAACAGGAAGAGGCATATAAAGACCATGTGGGTTAAGGCGAGACTTAGCTTTATTGCAAGTAGTGCATCATGACACATAGCGCTCGACATCATGCCTCATCTTTGGCCAAAAGAAGTGTGTGGACAGCACGTCTTCAGTTTTCTTCACTCCAAAATGTCCCATCAAACCTCTTCCATGTGCTTCCTGCAAAAGTAATAGACGAACAGAGCTAGCTAGAACACATAGCATGTTAGCACGATAGAGGAGACCCTCTCGCAGCACATATCTACAATTTTCAAAAGCATCTTTGAAGTCCAAATCAGTAGGATATAATGCTTTTATTGTTTCCAAACCAAAGATTTTATGATCAAGTTGGGACAACATGGTATAACGCCTAGATAATGCATCGGCAATGACATTTTCCTTCCCTTTCTTATGCTTAATGATGTATGGAAACGACTCTATCCATTTAGCATGTCATTTATTCAGATTGGTTTGACACTTAATATACTTCAATGATTCATGATCGAAATGTATGACAAACTCCTTAGACCAAAGATAATATTGCCAAGTTTGTAATACTCGCACTAAGGCATACAATTCCTTATCATAAGTGGAATAATTCAGAGAAGGACCATGAAGTTTTTCACCGAAGAAAGCAACGGGTTTACCTCCTTGTATGAGAACGCCTCCAATACCAATGCTGCTTGCATCACATTCTAGCTCAAAGGTCTTGTCAAAATTAGGAAGTTGTAGCAATGGTGCTTGTGTAAGCTTCGATTTGAGAGCATCAAAAGCTTGTTGCTGCTGTTCACCCCATCGAAATGGCACTCCCTTCTTTGTTAGCTCATGTAGAGGTGCTGCAATGGTGCTGAAGTCCCGCACAAAATACCGATAAAAACCTGCAAGACCAAGAAAACTACAAACCTGCGTGACGGTTGTGGGGGCTGGCCAGCTAGTGATTCCTTCAATTTTTTCCTCATCCATCTCAATTCCCCGCGAGGAAACGACATAACCAAGAAACAAGACTCGATGGGTGCAAAAGATGCACTTTTCGAGGTTACCAAACAAACGTGCATATCTCAAAACAGTAAAAACAACACATAAATGATCAAGATGTTCATCATATGACTTGTTGTAAATGAGGATATCATCGAAGTAAACCACCACAAATTGTCCAATGAAAGCACGTAAAACCTCGTTCATTAATTGCATAAAGGTTCTGGGTGCATTAGTTAACCCAAAAGGCATGACTAACAATTCATAAAGTTCAACCTTGCTTTTAAATGCAATTTTCCATTCATCTCCTAGTGCCATTCTAATTTGGTGGTAACCACTATGCAAGTAAATTTTTTTGAAGATGATAGCACCACTCAATTCATCAAGCATGTCATCTAACCGAGGAATAGGATAATGATATCGAATGGTGATGTTATTAATCGCTCGACAATCAACACACATGCGCCAACTACCATCTTTCTTAGGAACCAAAAGAACAGAAACAGAACAAGGTCTAAGACTTTCACGAATATACCTGCGGTCCAAAAGATCTTGGACTTGTCGCTGAATTTCCTTAGTTTCCTCTGGATTCACCCTCTATGCTGCACAATTTGGCAAACTTGCTCCTGGAGTCAAATCAATCTTGTGTTCAATGCCTCTCATTGGTGGTAAACCAGGGGGTATCTCGGAGGGAAACATATCCTCAAACTCCTGCAAAAGGTTAACAACAGCAGGGGGCAATGCAATAGACAATTCATGAAGTGAAATCATGGCTTCTTTGCATACTAAAGCATAGCACATCCCCTTAGCAGCAAATAAATCAGCAAGGTCAGATTTAGTTGCGAGCAATGATGGTGATTTAAACTTAATGACTTTCTGTTTTTCAGATTCTTGTTTTGTTGCTTTGCCATCGCGAATTTTACTCTTCTCAAAATGCACAATTTCAGCATGAGTCATGGGAAGCAATGTGATTTTCTTTCCTTTATGCATGAGAGTATACTTATTAGTTCTACCACGATGAATAGCATCTGTATCAAATTCCCAAGGACGACCCAATAAAAGAGAACAAGTATCCATAGGCACGACATCAAAATTAGAAAAATCATGGTAAGAACCAATTGAAAAATGTATTCTCGCTGTTTGTGTTACCCGAACCTTACCGCTGTTGTTGAACCATTGAATGTGGTATGAATGAGGGTGTGCTCTTGTTGTCAGACCAAGTTTCTTGACGAGGTCCATGTTCACCAAGTTATTGCAGCTACCTCCATCAATTATAGTGTGTACATGGCAGTCCTTGACGACGAGAAACATGTGGAAGAGGTTGTGTCGTTGTAGCTTGTCGTCGGCCTCCACTTTGGAGCTCAGGGCAAGCTTCACAATGATGCTCCTATATTTCTCCATGGCCGTTGTACCAAGTACCTCTTCTTCGGTATGTTCGTCAATCGAATCTGTAAAGTCAGTAGCAAGAGAATATTCATCTTCAACATCTGGAGTACAAACATACCCGCCATCGTCGCATGCTATGTATGCTCGTTTGGTCGGGCAATCTCTCATCATATGACCAAGTCCCTGGCAGCGGTGACACTTAATTTCGGAAGTACGACTCATAAAAAGAGTGGAAAATGAAGGCTTGAATGATGTAGCCTTGCTACCATCCGACACGCGAGAAGGTGGAGCAGCAGGTGTAGTTCGTTGGCCGCCATTGGATGGTGTAGTCGCTGCACGGGGGGTCAAATATGGTGTTGTTTCGGATGGTATAGACGTCGAACGTGGTGTGAAGTTGCTCCTCGTGCGTTGTTGCTGTTGTTGTCGGCCCTGCAATTCTTTTTCTGCCAACATAGCAAGCTGAAACAATCTATTAACAATATCATATTCCTTGTAATCAACAATGTCCTGAATTTCACACCTCAACCCCTCATAAAAACGAGCTATTTTATCATCTATGTCCTCTACTACCCCACAATGCAGCATACCCTTTTAAAACTCTTGATAATACTCCTCTACGGACATTACGAAGGTCCCGCTGAAATGATGGAGGAACAAATCGAACACGCATAGCTTCCTTTAATTTATACCATGTTGGAGGTTCGGTTCTAGTTTTAACATGTTCATTCCACCATATGATAGCAAATTCCTTAAACTCACTAGTGACTTGACAAACTCTATGTTGTTCAAGAAAATGATGGGAATTAAATTTTTGCTCTACTGTCATCTCCCAATCAAGATAAGCCTCAACATCATAAGCACCAGAAAATGAGGGTATAGTAAATTTCATTTTAGCAAAAGGATCATCAGGAGGACGATTATAATTGTTATGATGATTATTACCTCCATACCTCAACGATAAAGTGGTAGTCTTGGCTAATTGTTGTGATCTTCCATATCATCATAAGCATTTTCTTCATGTCTTCCAACGAGAGGCAACCGAGTCTCAAAAGTATTCATCTGAGGAGAAAGGTCATCAAGTTAGCGAGTCAAGTTCGCCAATGACTCCTCTGTTGATGCATTGTATTTGTCGAACATATCTGTCATGGTTATCATATCACTTAACTCAGCATGTTGAACACATTCGTCATCATTGTCTTCTCCTGCCATTGTTAGTAGGAAACAAAAGACAACAAAAATATGTTATCCCTATCAACTACAGTGACAATGTGAAAGGTAGAAGAAAACAATCTCTCTCGCTCAAGCGTCTTACCACGCTCTTACAAGTGTTCTTACCGACACAGCAGGTGGTGTGGATGTTGAGATGAACCAATGTAGCATGGAGTGATTGCAAAGGTACCTGTTATACTCAAGAGAAAGGTGGAGCTTGGATGGCACAATATGGTGGCTAATAAGCAGAAAATCGTTAACAGATAAACAAAGTTGAATAAGTATTCAATGTAGGAAACTGTTGCTGGTCAACCAACTGCTCTAGGGCCAAGCAAAACACAAGGAAGTAGCAAGACAAAAGAAAGATAGAATGATATAGCCAACAAAACAGCACCGAGTGGTATAGGCCAATTGCTTTAATATGCGTGCTCTTCACTATTTTTTTCTTTTTTGTAATATTTTTTGATATTTTTTCTCTACCCCGGAGCACAAAAATAGGAAGCACACAAATTTTCAGCTCAATTGGATGTAACATGCGGCCTATAGAAAATCAAGAAGATTCTTTAAAATTCGTCCTGAAACTTCGGAGGCCAGATAGCCTATCTTCCTAGGGGAATTTGGACAATCTAATTTTTGCCGAACCTGGCGTAGCGGCGAAAAACCAGATGTGAAATTTTTCGTAGATAAATTTGAAAAAACAAATCGCCCGATTTTGAGTTCGTATGCGAAAGTATGGCCGTTTTAAGGTAGGTCGTCCGAGTTACGGTTTTTAGATGTTGATTCCAACTCGGTTTGAGAACATGACTCGCAATCGGATATGACAACAATCGGAAATTTGCACAGCAACTAATAGGGTGTTGTGTGATGATTCAAGGATGAGTGGCACAAAAGTTTGTCACCTAATCTACGGCTGGCGATGCGGGAGTTCATGCAAGGCAGCTAGCTAGGGCAAACCGATGAACGTGGTGGACTGATTTGTCGTTTAGGGATTGTGGAATAGGTGTCGAACAGCAAGAAGAAAAGGACGAAAAACGATAACTAGGACCGAAAACACAAAGCTAAACCAGCAACAAGACTCGACCACACGAATGCAAACTCAACAATGCAAACTGAAAAACGAAACTGCAGACACTATAGTCTATGAAGCGGTAAAAACGATTTAATTTTTTTGGCTTTTCTGTGGACTCTAGGTACGAAACAAAACCGATCTAAATGAAGGAAAACAAAGATACCTCACGGGAAACCTGGTAATCTGATACCAATTGATGAGTAGTTTAGGCCCGATCTTCCGAAAGGTAAGTCAATTGGGGTGGAGAACTCGACGTTGATGATCCGCGGCACTCGAGCAGTTCGAGTACCCCTGCAATCACTACACCACCGCTCCATTGGTTATCAACCGTGCTGCACATGCTTGACCTCGCCAAGAAGGCTAATCCTTGCAAGTCCAACCGAGGACACAAGCAAGAACGTCGAAGACACGATCTGAAATCGAAGTTGGGGTCTCACAAACTATAGAACGGCGATATTATTGATCTAAGCAAAACCCACCGAATATGACCGGTGGCTGCAGTATTTAAAGGGTTGGGTTTGGCCAAAACACGTTTAGACGCGTCCCTAATGGACTCATACGGGATACAAGGTCCAAAGGCCCGATTCGGTGGCGCAGCACCAGACAGAAATCTGGACTCAATTTGTTTCGACGATTCCCAATGACTCCAGAGGAATTTTGAGGTGGGACCAAGGCCATTGGAAAGTTTATCTTCTCCTCTTTCCGTGCATATGTGGAACAGCGAATACGGAGTCCATATGCATCCTGAGCGTCTATTTTAAGTTGGACTGCTCCTGGACTCCGAGTTGAACTCAAGTCCGAGTTGTAAACTGATTCCATCAACTTGTGGACGTCCCAACAGGTTATCCACGTTCCCAAGGCCTCTTTCCTTCACTTTTTAATCTTCTCCATTGTTTCTAATAACAATTAAATTATCACATAGAAATCTATTTTCAAACTCACATGCAATGGAAGTTAGGAACGAATTCACCTACTGATTTATTAACCGTGTTCGTGCTCTTGTGATTGGTCCTTGCAGTTCAATGTGTGTCTCCGCTGTTGTGATGTCCTCATCAATTACAAAGGACAGATAGGGTTGTCACCACCTACTGCCTAACTCTTCAATCCGTGGGTCTACAAGACATTGAACGCTACTCTCTATCCTAGCACCATGCTAGCATATTAAGTAATTACCTTAAGAGTCTAGGCACAAGCCATCCTAAGGCAATGAACTAAATCATCTTGAACCAATGTTAATTCATAACATAAGTGATTCATATTAACATAGTCATATCATAGCTAATTAGGCTATAGTGGAGATTTATAGTGTTTATGATAATGTAATAAGAATGGTATAGCACAATCATAAATACTATTCCTGCCACATACATGGAATCCACAATCAAACAAGAAACGCTTTATCCAAGTATATGAACAATGGAAGACTAAAGATAACATCTTTATTATGAACAAAGCCACAAATACAAATAGGAATATGGCAGACATACCTTTCCCAATTGGAAAGAGACTCCTACTCCTCTACTACTTGAACTATGGACTAGAGACTCTCCTCTCTACAGCCTATACTCCTCTAAACCTATGGAGAGTAGTGAATACAAAGGAAGAATACTCAAGTGGTGTGTGTTGAAGTGAGGGGTCCTATTTATAGCTTGGAGAAGGGTCAGTTCCCGCCACCAAAAGCGCGCGAATCAGTCACCCATGACCTCTTCAAGTCGGGAGGAGCCTACACGCGGAGTTTGACCGAGAAAGGCACCAAGACCTAGTCGGCCGACTAGGGGGTCGGCTGACCTAGTCTTGGCCCCTTTTGCGGTGTGCTTCCTCCAACTGATAGACAGGTGGGTCCCATTGACTGATATTGGTGCTACACCATTGGATGGACTCAGATACTTCTGTTTGTGGGCCATTTGATCCATGTGGCTCCATGTGGCCTTGCCTGATTAGCTGGAATGATATATAGGATCCATCCCCTTGTTTCACTTCATTTCTTCATAGAATCCCTGCATGCACTACTTTCTCCAAGGACAAGTGGAAATAGGGTAAATAGAAAGGTGATGTGTGCAATAAATGACAATTCCTTCACATAATTGAGTTATATTGACAGGTGAAATTGGTGTATAACAGCCGTCATGTTGATGATCAGGAGTTGCTACTATGTTCTATTTTTTAAAAGTACAATGTGCACAACAAAATACTCTACCTAGTATTGCAAAAATTGGCATGGTACCCATCTTAGGTTATTATGGGGCTTATGCCATCTCCTAATCATGGGTGGTTGAAAGATAGAACAGCAAATGGAGCACACATACCTAGAAATCAAGTTCCACTCAGATTCTGAAGAGTTCAATTCAGATTTTAAGTATCTCAATTTCATTCTCTCAAGTCTCTCCTTTGTGTGTAGTGGAAATATGTCCTCACCAAGGCATAGTGCATAAATTCATCCTACCTCTACATAAGGCTTTTATGTGGAGCTTGGTAGGGAATATAGTAGGCATATTTGCAACACATAATATTGCTAAGTCAAAAGAGCAAGCCTTAGGAGAAATCAATTCAAAACAATTTGATTCAAGACTTGTGAATTTGTGATGGAATGGAGTGGATGTGGATATTTTGAGATGACTCTTTTTTGAGTGGACTCTCTTATTTTGCAGGGATGAAACATGGCTACTTCTTTTTTTTTTCTCATGCTTATGATGTAAGCATGCATTTTCTTTTTCTTTTTCTTGTAGCCATGTCTTCTACTCCCTTTTATGCAATGAATTTTGGAGAGAGTACTAAGCAAGAATGATATGGAGTTTCTCTATTTTTGTGGAAAGGTGGTATGAGGGAAATTTGGTTACTTCTAGTGTAGAAGTATAGCATGTGCGAGTGAAGTCTTGAATTCAAAAAGTAATGAATGAAATCTCAAATAGGTCTATACTAATCTGACAAAGCTCAATGTGAAAGCAAATAGCATATGCATAAGGTCTATCAATACAATGTATCATATGGCTTTGGTAGGTATTTCCAATCAAATGAGGATAACTTAAATCTTTTTAGAATTTCTCCAAAAATCTAAGTCTCACTATCAAACTAGGAATAGGAGGCCTATCAGCATATCATATGTCACAACAACTTAGTTTCAAAATCAAGGCAAAAGCAATTGCAGCCAATGAGAGCAATATGTTCCAGAGTAGTAAGTTGTAAACTAGGGACTTAGGAAAATTTAAATAGAGCAACTATTCATCATTTCATCTATGTGAATTCCAATTCATTATTTCTGCACGTATTTTATTTTATTTGAAAATAAAACCTATCCTATTTTTTTAATGCAAGGTGGATGATGGGTAAGTGGAAAATAAATATGCAAGGGGTTGATACAACTTACCTCAAGTGGGGGGTTTTCTCCAAGCTTGTTCTTCACTCACCTCCGTGTCGAGGGTTGAACCCTTGATGACAGAAGTATGCCGCGAGATCAGCTTGTTGTTGTTGTAGCGTGAAGTTTAGGTTGACGAATTGAGCTTCCATGTGTTGTTGTCAGTCTTGGGTACCTTCGACATGCACTTGGAGAGTGTTGTAGATGTCACCTGTCCTTACTTCAAGCTCCTCCATATGTCTAGGGAGGTCTGTCATTCCTTGGCTATAGTCACGATGACTTCTAGCCGAAGTAGAATGACATCTTCTCATAGATGTTGGATGCAAGCTGCTAGAGCTTGAAGTGGTTAGGGGTGTCTCCCATGTAGCACCTGGCGATCCATGCCAAGACGGACCTTCAGTCTTATATGAAGGAGGTTGAGTCCATCTGGGTGCATCACCCGTTGGGTTCTCTTCCTCTTCGTACTCATAGAACGTGGAGGTTGTTGGGGGCATGGTTGCTCTCCTTGTACGGCTTCTAGTTACCCTGCCAGAGACATTACTTCTTCTGGCTTCCTCGATGGGAAGTAGGTCAATGGTTAGCCTCCGACATTTGTACAAATGATAATCCGGGTTAGGTAACCGAATTTCAATGACGAAACCCGGGATAATAAAATATCAAAGAGCCATCTTGATCATGCTTAAGGGTATGTCCTTGCACTAAATAATCTTCATCAATTAATTCTCTTTCATTTTCAATGTACTCAAATGAAGAATATTCCAGTGCTCCTACCCTTGTAGCAATACGGGTAATCAATGAAGTGCATTCAATTGGCCATACCCTTGGAATGTAATCTAACCATTGTGTCATCATGGCAATAATTGGAGCAAATTTTATCTTTTTATTCATGGCAAATAAAATTTTCAGCTCATCATCACGTACTATCCTTACATTTACTCTATGGAACATAGTCATAGCCACCAATCTTTGCATGAAGCGTAAGGTGGGGTTGTGCAAGTGGCTATTCCTTGGTGCAATACATCTGACCTCACTAGTTAAATCTTGCCAAAAACTTTGTTTGTTGAACTTAGGAAGAGTGTCTAAATCTAGCAAACAACATTTATGGAAGCCTAGGATTTCACTTAATTATTTCCATAGGATGTTGTATTATTTTTGAAATAATCTAAAAGTAATACAATCAAATTCTATTTTGACTGTGCAAAGGAATTGTATGGAGAGAAGGCGTGAACCTTTCTCCTCTATGTGAACAAAATTTTCCCATCCTATTGCACGCCAAATGGAAAAGAATTTGGAACCCATACCTATTTTGGAGGGCAAATCTGGATTATAAGCTTTCGTATGAGAAAACTCACGATCTTGGAGGAGCTTGCGTGCTTGATCTTCAACTTCACTTTGGATGTCGAGGTTGTCGTCGTGAAGAAGCTGGTGTGGGTTGCTCCTCTCACCCATGGAAGTGTCCTCTCCTACACTCCTCCTCCGTGAACTTGGTGTAGCAACGGAAGAGGGGCGTGCACTTGAGTCTCTACCATGGCTTGAGCTTGCAGCCTCCTTCCTCTTTCCGAATAACCACAAAACAAGGCAAAAACTCGAAAGAGGTGATGTTAGTGAAAACAAAACCCTAGCAAATTTTCCATTGATGAACTTGAGAGCAAATTGCAAATGCAAACAAAAGCAAATATTTTTTAGTTCGATTTTGAGCAAGGGTGTTTCAATAAAGAGCAAGAAAAACAATTTGAGCAAGAGTGATTTTGGGGATGTATAAAATGAGGTGAAGTTGAGGAGAAGAGCTCTTCACGGCCACCATTTATAGTGTGCAATCCCCAACGGACACTAGGGAACCAAATGTAGACGTTGGAGGAGAGAGAGCCAAAATGGCTTTTCCCCTAGTTAGCTGAGCAGGGGGGTCAATCGACCTGACAGGTGGGCCCCCATGTTCTCCCTTTTGGCAGGTGGCTCCCCAACGGCTATGGAATCAACATGTTGGTGAAATACCACTTTTGCAGATCAGATTTTTTTTTTTCAAACAAAAATTCCTTTTTCAAAACCCAACAATTTTCTTTTTGTGAAAAATAAATAAATAAAAATGATAGTTGAGAATATAATATTCTCAACTTACAAAGAAAACCAAAGATGCAGTGGAGAAAATCAAACTAAATGGGGAAAACCAAAAAAAAGAAAAACAAAGAAAATGATAACTACCATATAACCTGTTGGCAAGGTCTCACCACTGTCCGATGAGATGGACATTCCTCCTTCTTCACTTCTTGACATCCGGGCCCAGAGGGATAGGATCGGATAGTTTGTCTTGCTTCTTCGCCATACCTTCTTTGGAAACTTGGTGGACTTGGGACTTTGGGGAGGCCCAGACTTCTCCGTCTTATAGGCGTGTCGGCGTGGACGATAATGCAGATATTCCGCATAGATCAAATTCCTCATGAATGAAATGAGCAGGTCCACCTTTGGAGGTGTGATTTCTACCTCTTGAATGTGTTTAACATTCGCCCCAATGCGTATCATGGAACATTGCTCCAACTTTGGGTGAAAGTTAAACTTCTCCTCCTTGCCATTGATATGGAAGTGGATTTCTCCATCTCCCACATCTATGCGAGCCTTCGTGGTGCTTAGGAACAGGCGACAAAGAATGAGTAGCGTATCCTTCTCGACCACTATGTCGAGCACCACGAAATCCACGGGTATGAAGCAGTTCCGGATTTTCATCGGGACATCTTTGGCAATGACTGCTGGATAACAGACTGAAAAATCAGCCAGTTGGAGCTGCGTTGGTGTTGGACTAAGTTTCGTGAAGTTCAGCTGGTTGAAAACCACCTTGGGCATCACACTCACACTTGCTCCAAGGTCATAAAGGGCCTTGTCAAAGTGGTGTGCCCCAATTGAGCATGAGATTGTAGGACATCCAAGATCCTTCAGCCAGTTGCCTCCTTGTAGAGAAATCATGTTACCACTTTCCACGGGAGGTTCGAGCTGTCCTGGCATCTTGCCATTCTGTATTGGAGGAACAACAGCTGTCAGTTGCGCCAACTAAGTCTCCAGCATTTTGTTGAAACTCAATTGATTCTTGATGGCCAGGGATAGTCCTTCAATCTTTGCATTAATGCTTCCTAGGGTCTTGTCATCAGCTGACAGCTTCTTGGATATAGCATCATTGATCTTTAGCTGGCTAATGGCAAGTTCTCTCAAGTTGGATTGATTTCCATTGTTGCCATTGTTGTTATACCCTCCTTGGAAGAATGGGCATGGTTGGCCCCACCCTTGACCTCCTGCACGATAGCCATTGTTGTTTCCATTGTTGGCTATGTATAGGGCATCCTCACAGGTTTTTGGGCAGTCATTGCCCAAACAGCCCGTGTTGCCACAGACTTCACAAGTAATGTGATAGTATAAAGCATAAGCATTGCAGCATACCTCACCATTGCCCTGTCCATCAATATTCTTCATAAGGAGGTCCAATTTGGCAGCGATCATGTCCACCTCCTTCAAAATATGCATTCCTCGCTGGCGGGTATGGAGACGCACATTGCTCCAATCCATGTTTTACATCATCTTCTCAATCAAATCTTTGGCTTTGGGCACCGTCAATGAGAAGAAGGCACCTCCAGCAGCAGTATCAACATGGTCACGGGCGGAAGGGATCGACCCATTGTAGAAATTTTGGATTATCAGCCAGTCATCCATCTCATTGTGTGGACAGGCTAGGATGTACTCCGAAAGCCTTTCCCAAGCCTCGGGAATAGATTAATTGGCATCTTGCTAGAGGCTGGAAATTCTTCCACGTAGGGCATTGGTCTTGCCCAATGGGAAAAACTTGGCGAGGAATGTTGTAGAACACTTCTCCCAAGTATCTACATCACTTCGGTTTGTGTAGAACCACTGTTTCGCTCTTCCAAGAAGAGAGAACGGGAACAGCCTAAGACGGACAACATTAGGAGATACGTCCTTTATCTTAAAAGTGCTACAGATCTCAAGGTACTATTGTAGGTGGGAACTTGCATCCTCATTAGCCTTCCCACAAAATGGGTTGGCTTGCACCATAGTGATAAGGCTAGTCATGATTTTGATGTTTACGTCTCCCATGTTAACAGTGGGCCCAATAGGCACATTGTTAGCAAAGGGAGTAAAAAACTCACGAAGTGTCTTATGGGCCATTTTTGTTTTGGTTGTTGGTGCAGTTGTGCTGGCCTGCTTTGTTGCTCGAAGCTTCTGAGGAGTAACAACACGAGGTCGATCTCTCAGAAGGAGTAATGACACATGTGTTGAAATGTTTTGTATACATATTTCGTACTTGTAGATAAATTATGATATCACTTAGTTCTTCTTGCCTTCACTCGACGACAAGTAAAGGACTAAGTGTGGGGGAGTTTGTTAACGGTCCTTAAATGCTAAATTGTACCATCAATTCCTTGTATAAAAGATATGAATTAGACAACCAACATCGTAGCAGGAGTTATTTACTAATGAATTCCACAAGTATTGGTATAATATTGTATGCAGGTGAATTAGGCCCACAATTAAAGAGAATTGCAGGGACCAATCCAAAAAACAGACCTTTCGGCCAATGAGGTGCAAGTGCAAGGATTCATGGGTCCACACGAGGGAGAAAACTGACTAAAATGACAGGAATCACCCATACCCATGATGGGGGCCCACAAAACAAGCTCCTAGAGGAAAAACACTGCATTTGGACCCACTAGAAAGTCGACTAAACTAAGGGTTTGTCTGACCTGGTATTTGCACAAAACTCAGTCAGCCTCCGTGTGTTGGCTCTAGACAACTTCGTGATAATGATGCCAACTTATTCCCGCCCATATTCTTGCACCAAACCGACCTTTGGAGTGTATAAATAGGGGGTAGAGGCTCACTCTTCCCCACAAACCAAAAGCTTGAGCCTAGTAATCCACTCCAAAGGTGTAGTGCTGCCCATGTTCTTAGAAAAGAGGGAGAGACTGTGAAAGAGGAGGAGGAGGAGGAGGCTCTGACTTGTTAGGCTGCTTCCACTTAAGGATATGGTTCGGGCTTGTCGAACCCTCTTCACCCTTGTACCTCAATGATTGTTTCCAATTCAAGTAAGGTACATGATTTCAAATTGAGTTCCGTTCTTCAATTTTAGAAAGTTATTTCCTTTAGTTACATGTTCATTTATCGCTCTATTCATTTAGAGGCCCTAGTCTTTGCAATAGCGGTTAGGGAAGTAATCAATAGTGTAGGCATGGTGTATATGCTTGACGTTACCTTTGATTATCTCGTAGTCCATGGGTTTTAGAGGTAGACGGTAGGTGGTGATAACTCTATTCATCCATTGTAATCCTCCACATTCGGCTATGATGTAGGCTCTTGGTGGGAGTCGCCTGGCAGACCAGGGTAAGCCCGTGTCGAACACAAGTAGCTATTGGTAGACTTGCATTCTATTAGGAACTCTTGCCTTAGGAAATCCTCTTTACCCCTTGCCTACCACCAAGATTTGTGTCCTTGGGTGAATTAGTTAGAAGATTGGCACACACGTTTCTTGGATTCGATACCCTTGAGAATACACTTTAAGGGGAAGTGCCACAGCAGTCTCCGTGAGCTTGCGAGTTTTCATATGTGACGTACCAACAATGAACACCGACCTGGTACTAGCCCCTCCTCAGTTGTGCTTTCTCCTGGTGAATGACTGGAGCACCCTGGTTCCCATCCCGCGTGAATCGATGTTGGATTCCCTCAAATACGCCTAGGAATGGGTCCATGGATCCATGTGATGCCACTTGTCATCGCGTGGTTGGTTAGTGTTGCACTTTTCAAGATTGATCCCTCCATTCTTCCTCATTTATGCTTAAAAATACCTGCATGCACTATTTCTCTTAGTACAAATGGAATTATGTTAAATCTAAATGTGACTTTTGTAAGAAATATTTATTTCTTTACATATTTGAGTTATATTGATGACTGAAATTGGTATATAACAACCACCAACAGACTCCCCCAAGCTTACCCTTTGCTCTTCCCGAAGCAAACATGAAGACTTAGGTTGTTGACCAGGAGTTGCTACAATGCCCTATCTTTCAAGAGTACCAAGCGCACAACAAAATATTCTACCTTGCATTGAATAAATAGGTCATGATACCTCAGCCTTTTTCTTAGTCATTATGGGGCTTATGCCTCATCCTTTCCTTACGTAGTTGAAGGATAGAACAACAAATTGAGCATGCATCACTTAATGTTTAAGTTCCACTCGAATTCCAGTTAGTTCCAAATGGTGTTTAAGTTCAAGTTCCTCAAATGATGCCCTCACTCACTCCTATATGGTAAGTGGAATTTGTTTTCCTCACCAAGGCAATTCCTTTGTTGTCCTACATCTAAATAAGGCTTATATGTGGAGCTTGTTAGGGAAAAAGAGTAGGCACATTTGTGACACATATATCGCTAAGTCAAAAGACAAAGTCTTAGGAGAAAGAAAATCATACTTTTGATCAAGATTGTGCAAGTGCGATGGAGTATATTTGGAGTGGAAATATGAAGATAACTCCTTTTTGTGCACTCTCTTTATTGTGAGGATGAAACATGGCTACTTATTTTCTTTTTCTCTTTTTTTTATCATGCTCTTGTACATGAGCATGTCACTACAAGAATCGATTAATAGGTCGTCGGCCATATGTCTGTCAGTTGGCTACAGTAGCCGATGCATATAACTTAAAAGTGTTGGTGTCCCGACGGTCATATCCGACGGTCATTATTTGATGTATTTAACAAATAAAGCTTTCGGGCCCGACACTTCTAACGGTTAAAACCGTCGGTCCGCCAGAACCGTTGGTCGTACTCTATGTTGACAGCTCCTAAGATATACTAACAAATCATCCACCGCAATGGCGCCAGAAATGCTTGTTGACGGCTCCTAAGATATACTAACAAATCATCCCCGGCAACGGCACCAGAAATGCTTGTTGGTATTTCTTATGCACCATTAACTAAACATCTCCAACTGATGTGTCAGAAATGCTTGTTAATGGTTCTATTGGATCACAGAGTGAATTCCGCAAGCACACAGAGATATCATTGTAGCATTTCCAATTAAGAGTATTCCCAAGGGTGTCATTTATTTGATGCCAAAGGAAGGCAGGGAAGAGGTATAACAATCATCAAGTGGAAAGGCTAGAAAGGTCTAGGTAAGAATCAAGTAAAGATGGATAAAATAATAGTGGAGGTAGTGTGACACACACAAAAGCTTTCAAGTCTAAGGGGGGTAAGAGGATCCTAGAGGTTAGTTAAGGTTGAGAGTTATGGAGGTACTTGTACTATGCTCTATTGTACATATACATAGTCTAAACTAATTATTCATAAGCTAGATCAATAGTGAAGACTTATGCTATGTGGTTCAACACATCAGGCACGGGCTTACCCCTAGCAATACTAGGTCGACTCCCGCCAAGATCCTGTGACATAGCCGAACGTGGAGGATTACAAAGGACAGATAGGGCTGTCACCACCTACTGCCTACCTCTTCAATCCGTGGATCTACGAGGCATCCAATGCTACTTAGCTATCCTAGCACCATGCTAGCATATTAAGTAATTACCTTAAGAGCCTAGGCACAATCCATCCTAAGGCAATGAATTGAATCATCATTGAACCAATGTTGATACACAACATAATTATCCATACTAACCTAGTTATGTTATAATTAACTAGACTATAGTGGGGGTCTATAGGTTCTATGATAATGAGATATGTTCATGATGAAACAGTCATAGAAGCTATACCTTCCACATACATGGACTCCACAATCAAACAAGAAACGCTTTGCCCAAGTATATGTATAAGTAGAGATTAAAGATACTATCTTTATTATGCATAAAGTCACAATTACAAGAAAGAATACATGAGCCATACCTTTCCCAATGTAGGATTGGGAAGAGAGAGACTCCCTACTCCTTTCTCAGTTTGGACTTGGGACTAGAGACTCTCCTCTCTACAACCTAACTCCTCTAAGACTATGGATGATAGTGTATACAATAGAGATGAAGCTCAAGTGGTGTGTGTTGAAGTGAGGGGTAGGGGGTCCTATTTATAGTAGTGTTGAGGTTGGTTCCCGCCACCAAAAGTGCGCGAATCAGTCACCATTGACTCCTTCAAGCCAGGAGGAGGCAACACACGTCGTTTGACCGCGTTTGGCGCCAGGAAGGGGTCGGCCGAACCCCTAGTTCAGCCGACCTAGTCAGTGCTCCAAACGTGGAGTGCTTCTTCTAGGTGGCTGCCAGGTGGGCCCCCTTGATGTATCTGGGTGATACACCGTTGGATCTCCTCGGATACTCCTGTTTGTGGGCCATTTGATCCATGGGATGCCACATGTCGTCGCCTGATTGGTTGTAATGATATTTTATAGGATTGGTCACTCTACATTTCCTCATTTCCTGCATAAAATGTTGCATAAACATATTTCTCCAAGTCCAAGTGGAATTGGGTTAGATAGAAAGGTGATGTGTGCAAGAAATGACAAATCCTTCACATAATTGAGTTAAATTGACAGATGAAATTGGTATATAACAGCCGTCAACAAACTCCCCCAAGCTTATCCTTTGCTCGTTCCGAGCAAAGTCAAGACTTTAGGTTGATGATCAGGAGTTGCTACAATATCTTATTTTCAAAAGTATCTAATGCACAACAAGATACTCTACCTAGTATTGCAGAAATTGGCTATGATACTCTACCTTTCTTAAGTTATCGTGGGGCTTATGCTTTTTCATATTCATGAGTAGTTGAAAGGTAGAATAGCAAATGGAGAAAACATATCCTAGAAATCAAGTTCCACTTAAATCCTGGAGAATTCAATTTAGATATTAAGTACCTCAATTTGACTCTCTCAATCACTCCTTTTTGGATAGTAGAAATATTTCCTTACCAAAGCATTGTGCCTCTACTATTCCTACTCATTGAATATGGCTTGTATGTGGAGCTTGCTAAGGAAAGTAAGTAGGCATATTTGCATCACATATATTGCTAAGTCAAAAGAGTAAGCCTTAGGAGAATTCAAATCAAAATTTTTTGACTCAAGACTAGTGCATGTGTGATGGAGTGAAAAGTGGATGTGGATACATGAGATAACTCCTTTTTGGTATAATCTCTCTTTCTTTTGCAGGGATGAAACATGGCTACTTTTATTTTCTCTTTTTTTTTCTCATGCTTATGCTGTAAGCATGCTCTTTTTTTTCATTTTCTTTTTGTAGCCATGTCTTCTACTCCCTTTCTTTGCAATAAATTTTGAAGAGAGTGCTAAACATGAATAATATTGAGTTTCTCTATTTGTTGTGGTATGGTGGATATGATGGACATTTTGCTTACTTCTAGTGTAGAAGTATAGCATGTGCAAGTGAAGTCTTGAATTCAAAAAGAGTTGAATGATTTCTCACACGGGTCTATACTAGTTTGACTAGGCTCAATGTGAAAGCAAAAAGCATATGCATAAGGTTTTGTCTATGTATGAACATCATATGGCTTTGGTAGGTATTTCCAACCAATTGAGGGGAACTTAAATCTTTTTAGAATTTCTCCAGAAATCTAAGTTTTACTTTCAAACTAGGACTAGTAGCCCTATTACCAATTCTAATCTCGCAACAAGCTAGAAATAGATTAAGCTTTTGCTACCCATAACTTCTAAATTAAGGTAAAAATATTTCAAACCAATGAAAGCAATATTCGGAGAGTAGAAAGTTGTAAACTAGAAACTTGGGAAAATAAAACAGAGCAACTATTCATCATTTCATCTATGTGAATTCTAAATCATTCTTATCGCACATCTTTATTTGATGAAAGCAAATCTAACCTATATTTTTTTTAAATGCAAGGTGGATGATGGATGGATGGAAAATAAATATGCAAAGAATGTGATACATGTTACCTCAAGTGTGGGTCCTCCCCCAAGCTTGTTCTTCAACTACCTCCGTGATAAGGGTTGAACCCTAGATGACGGAAGTACGCTACAAGATCGGCTTGTTGTTGTTGTAGCGCCATGTTGAAGTTGGTGAATTGAGCATCCGTGTGTTGTTGCCAATCCTGGGTACCTTGAACATGCTCCTGGAGTGTGCTGTAGATGTCACCTGTTCTCACTTCAAGTTCTCCCATACGTCTAGTGAGGTCCGTGATTCCTTGGCTATAGTCATGATGACTTCTAGCCGAAAAGGAACGACGTCCTCTCATGGACGTTAGGGGCAAGCTGCTAGAGCTTGAAGTGGATAAGGGTGGATCCCTTTGCCATTCTTGCCAAGATGATCCCCCAGCCTCATACGTTGGAAGTTGAGTCCATCCGGGTTCATAACCCGTTGGGTTCTCTTCCTCTTGGTATTCATGGACCGGAGAGATTATCGGTGGCATGCCTGTGGCTGCAGCCCTCGCACGATTCCTTGTTACCCTGCCAGAGACATTACTTCTTCTTGCTTCCTCAAGGGGAAGAAGATTAATGGTTAGCCTCTGGCATTTGTACAAATGAAAATCCGGGTTAGGTAACCGAATTTCATTGACAAAGCCGGGATAGAAAAATATCAAGGACCCATCTTGATCATGCTTAAGGGTATGTCCTTGCACTAAATAGACTTCATCAATTAATTCTCTTTTAGTTTCAATATATTCAAATTAAGAGTATTTATGTGCTCCTACCCTATCAGTAATATGAGTAATTAACGAAGTGCGTTCAATTGGTCCTGATTTTGAAATGTAATCTAACCATTGTGTCATCATGGCTTTGACTGGAGCAACTTTTATCTTTTTAGTCATGGCAAACAAAATTTCCAATTCATCATCTCGCACAACCCTAACATCTACCCTAGGGAACATAGTCATAGCCACCCATCTATGCATGAAGCGTAAGGTCGGGTTTTGGATGTGGGTATTCCTAGGAGCCCTACATGTGACCTCACTAGTTAGCTCATGCCAAAAACTTTGTTTGTTAAACTTAGGCAAATTGTCTAAATCTAGCAAACACCGTTTATGGAAACCTAGGATGCTACCTAATGCTTTCCATAGGATGTTGTATTCTTTTTGAAATAATCTAAAAGCAATACCATCAAATCCTATTCTTAGCGTGCAAAGGAATTGGATAGTGAGAAGGCATGAACCTTTCTCCTCTATGTGAGCAAAGTCATCAAATCCAATTGAATGCCAAATTGAAAGAAATTCGGAGTCCATACCTATTTTGGAGATCAAATGTGGATCGTAAGCTTTGGTGTGGCGGAACTCACGATCTTGGAGAAGTCTGCGTGCTTGATCTTCAATGTCGCTTCGTATGTAGAGGTCGTTGTCATGAAGAAGTTGGTGTGGGTTGCTTCTCTCTTCCATGGGAGTGTCCTCACACACACTTCTCCTCCTTGGGCTTGTACCCATGGAAGAGAGGCATGCACTGGAACCTTCACCATGGCTTGAGCTTGCAGCCTCCTTCCTCTTTCCAAACAACCTTTTCATGTCTTTTTTAGTTCAACAAGCAAGAACAAAACAAGGCGAGAAAATCCGAAAAGAAGCGATGTTTGGAAAACAAAACTCTCTACGAATTTTCTCCTCTTGAAAGCTTGAGTGTAAAATGCAAATGCAAACAAAAGAAAATCTTTTTGGGGATGGATTTGAGCAAGAGTGTTGCAATGAAGAGCAAGAAAAAATAAGTGAGCTAAAGAGTGACTTGGGGAGGTGTAAAATGATGTGGTGTGTGAAGAGAGGTGCTCCTCACGGCCACAATTTATAGGGTGCACCCTCCAACAGTCACTTGGGGTTGATAATGTAGCCGTTGGAGGAAGAGGAGCCAATTTGGCTCCACTCCCTATTCGGCCGATCAGGGGTTCGGCCGACCTGACAGGTGGCCCCCCTGGTTCCCCTTTTTGCAAGTGGCTACCCAACGGCTATAAAGTTAGCACGTTGGTGAAATGCCACATGTGCAGCTCAGAATAAATGTTTTTCAAATCCAATAAAAAATTTTCTTTTGAAAATATAGAAAGAAAAATGATAGTTGAGAATATAAGATTCTCAACTTGCTAGGAAAAATCAAATATGCAATGGGAAAAATCCAAATGGGGCGGAGAAAGAAAGAAAAATAAAGTTGAATGATTTCTCACATAGGTCTATACTAGTTTGACTAGGCTCAATGTGGAAGCAAATAGCATATGCATAAGGTTTTGTCTATGCATGAACATCATATGGCTTTGGTAGGTATTTCCAACCAATTGAGGGGAACTTAAATCTTTTTAGAATTTCTCCGGAAATCTAAGTTTTCCTTTCAAACTAGGACTAGTAGCCCTATTACCAATTCTAATCTCGCAACAACCTAGAATTAGATTAAGCTTTTACTACCCACAACTTCCAAATTAAGGTAAAAATGTTTCAAACCGATGAAATCAATATTCGGAGAGTAGCAAGTTGTAAACTAGAGACTTGGGAAAATAAAACAGAGCAACTATTCATCATTTCATCTATGTGAATTCTAAATCATTCTTACCGTACATCTTTATTAGATGAAAGCAAATCTAACCTATATTTTTTTTTAAATGCAAGGTGGATGATGGATGGATGGATGGAAAATAAATATGCAAGGAATGTGATACATGTTACCTCAAGTGTGGATCCTCCCCTAAGCTTGTTCTTCAACTACCTCCGTGATAAGGGTTGGACCCTTGATGATGGAAGTACGCTGCAAGATCGGCTTGTTGTTGTTATAGCGCCATGTTGAAGTTGGTGAATTGAGCATCCATGTGTTGTTGCCAATCCTGGGTACCTTGAACATGCTCCTTGAGTGTTTTGTAGATGTCACCTATTCTCACTTCAAGTTCTCCTATACGTCTAGTGAGGTCTGTCATTACTTGGCTATAGTCATGATGACTTCTAGTCGAAAAGGAACGACGTCCTCTCATGGACGTTGGGGGCAAGTTGCTAGAGCTTGAAGTGGATAAGGGTGGATCCCTTTGCCATTCTTGCTAAGATGATCCCCCAGCCTCATACGTCGGAGGTTGAGTCCATCCGGGTTCATAACCCATTGGGTTCTCTTCCTCTTGGTATTCATGGACCAGAGAGATTATCGGTGGCATGCCTGTGGCTGCAGCTCTCGGACGATTCCTTGTTACCCTGCCAGATACATTACTTCTTCTTGCTTCCTCAAGGGGAAGAAGATTAATGGTTAGCCTCTGGTATTTGTACAAATGAAAATCCGGGTTAGGTAACCGAATTTCATTAACAAAGCCGGGATAGAAAAATATCAAGGACCATATTGATCATGCTTAAGGGTATGTCCTTGCACTAAATAGACATCATCAATTAATTCTCTTTCAGTTTCAATATATTCAAATGAAGAGTATTTAAGTGCTCCTACCCTATCAGCAATATGAGTAATTAATGAAGTGCATTCAATTGGTCCTGATTTTGAAATGTAATCTAACCATTGTGTCATCATGGCTTTAACTGGAGCATCTTTTATCTTTTTAGTCATGGCAAACAAATTTTTCAATTCATCATCTCGCACAACCCTAACATCTCCCATAGGGAACATAGTCATAGCCACCCATCTATGCATGAAACGTAAGGTAGGGTTTTGGATGTGGCTATTCCTAGGAGCCCTACATGTGACCTCACTAGTTAGCTCATGCCAAAAACTTTGTTTGTTAAACTTAGGCAAATTGTCTAAATCTGGCAAACACCATTTATGGAAGCCTAGCATGCTACCTAATTCTTTCCATAGGAGGTTGTATTCTTTTTGAAATAATCTAAAAGCAATACCATCAAATCCTATTCTTAGCGTGCAAAGGAATTGGATAGTGAGAAGGCATGAACCTTTCTCCTCTATGTGAGCAAAGTCATCAAATCCAATTGAATGCCAAATTGAAAGAAATTCGGAGTCCATACCTATTTTGGAGATCAAATGTGGATCGTAAGCCTTGGTGTGGCGGAACTCACGATCTTGGAGAAGTCTGCGTGCTTGATCTTCAATGTCGCTTCGTATGTAGAGGTCGTTGTCATGAAGAAGTTGGTGTGGGTTGCTTCTCTCTTCCATGGGAGTGTCCTCACACACACTTCTCCTGCTTGGGCTTGTACCCATGGAAGAGAGGCATGCACTGGAACCTTCACCATGGCTTGAGCTTGCAGCCTCCTTCCTCTTTCGAAACAACCTTTTCATGTCTTTTTTAGTTCAACAAGCAAGAACAAAACAAGGCGAGAAAATCCGAAAAGAAGCGATGTTTGGAAAACAAAACTCTCAACGAATTTTCTCCTCTTGAAAGCTTGATGTAAAATGCAAATGCAAACAAAAGAAAATCTTTTTGGGGATGGATTTGAGCAAGAGTGTTGGAATGAAGAGCAAGAAAAACAAGGTGAGCTAGAGAGTGACTTGGGGAGGTGTAAAATGATGTGGTGTGTGAAGAGAGGTGCTCCTCACGGCCACAATTTATAGGGTGCACCCTCCAACAGTCACTTGAGGTTCAAAATGTAACCGTTGGAGGAAGGGAAGCCAATTTGGCTCCACTCCCTGTTCAGCCGACCAAGGGGTTCGGCCGACCTGACAGGTGGCCCCCCTGGTTCCCCTTTTTGCAAGTGGCTACCCAACGGCTATAAAGTTAGCACGTTGGTGAAATGCCACATGTGCAGCTCAGAAAAATTGTTTTTCAAATACAAACCTTTTTTTCAAATCCAATAAAAAATTTTCTTTCGAAAAGATAGAAAGAAAAATGATAGTTGAGAATATAAGATTCTCATCTTGCTAGGAAAAATCAAATATGCAATGGGAAAAATACAAATGGGTTGGAGAAAGAAAGAAAAAATAAAGTTGAATGATTTCTCACAAAGGTCTATACTAGTTTGACTAGGCTCAATGTGAAAGCAAATAGCATATGCATAAGGTTTTGTCTATGTATGAACATCATATGGCTTTGGTAGCTATTTCCAACCAATTGAGGGGAACTTAAATATTTTTAGTATTTCTCCGGGAATTTAAGTTTTACTTTCAATCTAGGACTAGTAGCCCTATTACCAATTCTAATCTCGCAACAACCTAGAATTAGATTAAGATTTTGCTACCCACAACTTCCAAATTAAGGTAAAAATATTTCAAACCAATGAAAGCTATATTCGGAGAGTAGCAAGCTGTAAACTAGAGACTTGGGAAAATAAAACAGAGCAACTATTCACCATTTCATTTATGTGAATTCTAAATCATTCTTACCGTACATCTTTATTTGATGAAAGCAAATCTGACCTATATTTTTCTTAAATGCAAGGTGGATGATGGATGGATGGAAAATAAATATGCAAGGAATGTGATACATGTTACCTCAAATGTGGGTCCTCCCCCAAGCTTGTTCTTCAACTACCTCCGTGATAAGGGTTGAACCCTTGATGACGGAAGTACGCTGCAAGATCGGCTTGTTGTTGTTGTAGTGCCGTGTTGAAGTTGGT
This sequence comes from Tuctoria greenei, assembly GCA_036927565.1. NCBI lineage: Eukaryota > Viridiplantae > Streptophyta > Magnoliopsida > Poales > Poaceae > Tuctoria > Tuctoria greenei. The sequence goes on from JAYESD010000009.1 coordinate 49,790,645, forward strand.
GTATTGAGCATCCATGTGTTGTTGTCAATCCAGGGTACCTTGAACATGCTCCTGGAGTGTGTTGTAGATGTCACCTGTTCTCACTTCAAGTTCTCCTATACGTCTAGTGAGGTCCGTCATTCCTTGGCTATAGTCATGATGACTTCTAGCCGAAAAGGAACGACATCCTCTCATGGACGTTGGGGGCAAGCTGCTAGAGTTTGAAGTGGATAAGGGTGGATCCCTTTGCCATTCTTGCCAAGATGATCCCCCCAGCCTCATACGTCGGAGGTTGAGTCCATCCGGGTTCATAACCCTTTGTGTTCTCTTCCTCTTGGTATTCATGGACCGAAGAGATTATCGGTGGCATGCCTGTGGCTGCAGCCCTCGCACGATTCCTTGTTACCCTGCCAGATACATTACTTCTTCTTGCTTCCACAAGGGGAAGAAGATTATTGGTTAGCCTCTGGTATTTGTACAAATGAAAATCCGGGTTAGGTAACAAAATTTCATTAACAAAGCCGGGATAGAAAAATATCAAGGACCCATCTTGATCATGCTTAAGGGTATGTCCTTGCACTAAATAGACTTCATCAAGTAATTCTCTTTCAGTTTCAATATATTCAAATGAAGAGTATTTAAGTGCTCCTACCCTATCAGCAATATGAGTAATTAATGAAGTGCATTCAATTGGTCCTGATTTTGAAATGTAATCTGACCATTGTGTCATCATGGCTTTGACTGGAGCAACTTTTATCTTTTTAGTCATGGCAAACAAAATTTTCAATTCATCATCTCGCACAACCCTAACATAGTCATAGCCACCCATGTTTGCATCAAGCGTAAGGTAGGGTTTTGGATGTGGCTATTCCTAGGAGCCCTACATGTGACCTCACTAGTTAGCTCATGTCAAAAACTTTGTTTGTTAAACTTAGGCAAATTGTCGAAATCTAGAAAACACCGTTTATGGAAGCCTAGGATGCTACCTAATTTTTTCCGTAGGAGGTTGTATTCTTTTTGAAATAATCTAAAAGCAATACCATCAAATCCTATTCTTCGCGTGCAAAGGAATTGGATAGTGAGAAGGCATGAACCTTTCTCCTCTATGTGAGCAAAGTCATCAAATCCAATTGCATGCCAAATTGAAAGAAATTCGGAGTCCATACCTATTTTGGAGATCAAATGTGGATCGTAAGCCTTGGTGTGGCGGAACTCACAATCTTGGAGAAGTCTGCATGCTTGATCTTCAACTTCGCTTCGTATGTCGAGGTCGTTGTCATGAAGAAGTTGATGTGGGTTGCTTCTCTCTTCCATGGGAGTTTCCTCACACACACTTCTCCTCCTTGGCTTGTACTCATGGAAGAGAGGCGTGCACTGGAACCTTCACCATGGCTTGAGCTTGCAGCCTCCTTCCTGTTTCCAAACAACCTCTTCATGTCTTTTTTAGTTCAACAAGCAAGAACAAAACAAGGCGAGAAAAATCCGAAAAGAAGCGATTTTTGGAAAACAAAAATCTCAACAAATTTTCTCCTCTTGAAAGCTTGAGTGTAAAATGCAAATGCAAACAAAAGAAAATCTTTTTGGGGATGGATTTGAGCAAGAGTGTTGCAATGAAGAGCAAGAAAAACAAGGTGAGCTAGAGAGTGACTTGGGGAGGTGTAAAATGATGTGGTGTGTGAAGAGAGGTGCTCCTCACGGCCACAATTTATAGGGTGCACCCTCCAACAGTCACTTGGGTTTCAAAATGTAGCCGTTGGAGGAAGGGGAGCCAATTTGGCTCCACTCCCTGTTCGGTCGACCTGGGGGTTCGACCGACCTGACAGGTGCCCCCCCCCGGTTCCCCTTTTTGCAAGTGGCTACCCAATGGCTATAAAGTTGGCATGTTGGTGAAATGCCACATGTGCAGCTCAGAAAAATTGTTTTTCAAATAAAAACCTTTTTCAAATCCAATAAAAAAATTTCTTTTGAAAAGATAGAAAGAAAAATGATAGTTGAGAATATAAGATTCTCAACTTGCTAGGAAAAATCAAATATGCAATGGGAAAAATCCAAATGGGGTGGAGAAAGAAAGAAAAAATAAAGTGGGATAACTACAATTTAACCTGTTGGCGTAGGTCTCACCACCGTCTGATGAGATGGACATTCCACCGTCTTTATTTCACATCCGGGCCTGGAGGGATTGGCTCGGACAGCTTGTCTTGCTTCTTCCGCCATTCCTTCTTTGGCGGCTTGGTGGACTTGGGCCTTCGGGAAGGTCCAGATGATTCCGTCGCCTTTGGATATCGGCGTGGTCGAAACGACGGATTCTCCTCGTAGATTAATCTTCTCATGAATGCAATGAGTGAGTCCACCTTTGGAGGTGTGACTTCGACCTCTCTGATGTGTTTATCATTCGGCCCATACTTGATTCGAATCATGGAGCATTGTTCCGATTTTGGCTGAATGTTAAACCTTTCCTCCTTGCCATTGATATGGAAGTGGATTTCTCCAGCTCCCACATCTATGCGAGCTTTTGCAGTGCTTAGGAATGGGCGCCCAAGAATGAGTGGTGTATCCTTCTCTGTGTCCATGTCTAGCACCACAAAATCCACGGGTATGAAGCAGTTCCGGATCTTCACCGGGACGTCTTCAGCAATACCCGCTGGATAACGGACTGAAGAATCAACCAGTTGTAGCTGCATTGGTGTTGGAGTCAGCTCTGTGAAGTTCAGCTGGTCGAACACAACCTTGGGCATCACACTAACACTTGCTACCAAATCACAAAGTGCCATGTCAAAGTGGTGAGCCCCAATTGAGCATGAAATGGTAGGACATCCGGGTCCTTCTTCTTTTTAGGAAGCCTATTGAGGATGGCTGCACTGCAGTATTTTGTAAGCTTGATGACCTCAGTGGTGGGCAGTGGCCGTTTGTTCTTCAATATGTCCTTGAGATAGCGAGCATAAGTGGGGACTTGCATCGCATCAATCAAGGGCACATTGATGTGGATCTTTTGGATGATCTCAAAAAAACGGTTGAATTGCTCATCCACTGTTGGCTTTCTTTGTCTGTGAGGGAATGGCAATAAGTTGGTGTCTTCAAAGGGTTTGGCCATTCTCTCACCAAGTAATTTAGATGGGACATCCTCCTTCTCAGGCTCAGTTGTCTTCTTTTCTTGTGTGGGATATGGTGGGTCACGAGTGGTCTTTCCTCCTCTCGTAACCACTGCATTGACGTTCTCCACAGGGGCTTCTGACTGTCCCGGAATTTTGTTGTTTTCTAATGGAGGGACAACTGCAACAAGTTGTGCCAGCTTAGTCTCCAACATCTTGTTGAAGCTCAGTTGATTCTTGAATGCTGAGGATAGTCCTTCAATCTCTGCATTAATATTCTCTAGGGTCTTGTCATTAGCTGACAACTTCTTGGATAGGGCATCGTTGATCTTGAGCTGGCTAATGGCAAGTTCTCTCAAGTTGGGCTGATTTCCAGGGTTGCCATTGTTGTTGTACCCTCAAAAGAATGGGCGTTGTTGACCCCACCCTTGACCTCCTTGACGATAGCCATTATTGTTGAAATTTCCGTTGTTGGCGAGGTATAAGGCATCCTCACGAGTTTCTGGGCAATCATTGCCCATATGACCCGTGTTGCCAAAGACTTCGCACGTGATGTGAGAGTCTAGGGCATAGTCATTGCCAGACACTTCACCACTGGCTTGTCCATCAATTTTCTTCATTATGAGGTCCAATTTTGCAGCGATCATGTCCACCTCCTTCAAGGTGTGCATGCCTCGCTGTCGCGTATGGAGACACTCAACGTTCCATCCCATGTTGGACACCATCTTCTTAATAAGATATTTAGCTTTTGGCACTGTCAATGAGAAGAAGGCTCCTCCAGCAACAGCATCCAAATGGTCACGAGCTGATGGGATCAGCCCGTTATAGAAATTCTGAATAAGGAGCCAGTCATCCATCCCATGGTGGGGACAGGATAGGATGTACTCCTGAAGCCTTTCCCATGCCTCGGGAATAGATTCATTGGGATCTTGCTGAAAGCTGGAAATCCTTCCACGTAGGGTATTGGTTTTGCCCAACGGGAAGAATTTGGCGAGGAATGTCGTTGAATACTTCTCCCAATTGTCTACAGCACTTCGGTTCGCATAGAACCACTTTTTTTCTCTCCCAAGGAGAGAGAACGGGAACAATCTCAGACAGACTGCATCCGGAGACACGTCTTTGATCTTAAAAGTGCTACAGATCTCGAGGAATTATTGCAGGTGAGCACTTGCATCCTCGTTAGCCTTCCCACAGAATGGGTTGGCTTGCACCACAGTGATAAGGTCAGTTTTGATCTCGAAGTTCACATCTCTCGTGTTAACAGTGGGCCCAATAGGCACATTGTTAGCAAAGGGAGCTGAGAACTCACGTAGGGTCTTCTGAGCCATTGGCATTTGGATTATTGGTGCAGAAATGCTGGCTTGCCTTGCCGCTCGAATCTTCTGAGGAGTAACGACACGGGGTCGGTCTCTCAGAAGAGATTCGGGATCTTCAACAAAGTTTTCCGGCAGACGGAAACCAGACATACACTACCCTGTTTTCACATTTAAAATGCAAAAAAAAAAGAATGGTTATCCTACTAAAATCCTACCCATGGTTCTATCCTATTCACTCAGTCATGTTATATATCTATTTGCCTTCCCCGGCAACGGCGCCATAAATGCTTGTTGACAACTCCTAAGATATACTAACAAATCATCCCTGGCAACGGTGCCGAAAATGCTTGTTGGTACTTCTTATGCACCATTAACTAGACATCTCCAACTGATGTGTTAGAAATGCTTGTTAATGGTTCTATTGGATCACAGAGTGAATTCCTCAAGCGCACGGAGATATCATTGTAGCATTTCCCCTTAAGAGTATTCCCAAGGGTGTCATTTATTTGATCCCAAAGGAAGGCAGGAAAGAGGTATAACAATCATCAAGTGGAAAGGGTAGAAAGGTCTAGGTAAGAATCTAGTAAAGATGGATAAAATAATAGTGGAGGTAGTGTGACACACACAAAAGCTTTCAAGTCTAAGGGGGGTAAGAGGATCCTAAAGGTTAGTTAAGGTTGAGAGTTATGGAGGTACTCCTACTATGCTCTATTGTACATATACATAGTCTAAACTAATTATTCATAAGCTAGATCAATAGTGAATACTTATGCTATGTGGTTCAACACATCGGGCACGGGCTTACCCCTAGCAATACTAGGGCGACTCCCTCCAAGAGCCTGTGTAGCCGAAGGTGGAGGACTACAAAGGACAGATAGGGTTGTCACCACCTACTGCCTACCTCTTCTATCTGTGGGTCTATGAGACATCCAATGCTACTTATCTATCCTAGCACCATGCTAGCATATTAAGTAATTACCTTAAGAGCCAAGGCACAATCCATCCTAAGGCAATGAATTGAATCATCATTGAACCAATGTTGATACACAACATAATTATCCATACTAACCTAGTTATGTTATAATTAACTAGACTATAGTGGGGGTCTATAGGTTCTATGATAATGAGATATGTTCATGATGAAACAGTCATAGAAGCTATACCTTCCACATACATGGACTCCACAATCAAACAAGAAACGCTTTGCCCAAGTATATGTATAAGTAGAGACTAAAGATACTATATTTATTATGCATAAAGTCACAATTACAAGAAAGAATACATGAGCCATAAATTTCCCAATGTAGGATTGGGAAGAGAGAGACTCCTTACTCCTTTCCCAATTTGGACTTGGGACTAGAGACTCTCCTCTCTACAACCTAACTCCTCTAAGACTATGGATGATAGTGTATACAATAGAGATGAAGCTCAAGTGGTGTGTGTTGAAGTGAGGGGTAGGGGGTCCTATTTATACCAGTGTTAAGGTCGGTTCCCGCACCAAAAGCGTGCGAATTAGTCACCATTGACTCCTTCAAGCCAGGAGGAGGGAACACGCATCGTTTGACCGCGTTTGGCGCAAGGAAGGGGTCGGACGAACCCCTGGTTCGACCGACCTAGTCAGCACTCCAAACGTGGAGTGCTTCCTCTAGGTGGCTGTCAGGTTGGCCCCCTTGATGTATCTAGGTGATACACCATTGGATCTCCTAGGATACTTCTGTTTGTGGGCCATTTGATCCATGGGATGCCACGTGTCGTCGCCTGATTGGCTGGTGTCGGTGGTTTTGATCCGGCAGATCTCCCGACACTACTAAAGTGTTTGCGGAGTTTGAAGTTCGGTGTGGGCGCGCGGAGATTCAAGAAGGTGAAATGTAAAATGACACAGGAGACACAAAGATTTACGTGGTTCGGGCCGCCTGAGCGTAATACCCTACTCTACGGGATGTGTTGGTGTTGTATTGGATGTATGAATTCAACTCAGGTGACGTGAGTTGAGTGCGCGTGTGAGCCGATTAGACCAGATCAGATCAGAGCAGGTCCGATCCGTCCCTCTATGTATCGTTGGCCTGTCCTTTTATAGTACAAGGACAGGCCGTTACAAGTTGGCCTGGCCTGACATGTGGCCCTAGCGGTTACTAATATTGATACACATTTGATGTGCTTAATTACCATTAATGACCGAGTTACAGGCTTTGACAGCACCGTTACTGGTAATTAAGGTCATCCGATCGTGTGTCATTAACATAGTATTAATGAAGCTTAATCGGGTCTTGAAGTCCTTGATTCCCTTTTGAAGATCCGGAGCCGTTGTTTAGTCTTCCGGAGGTTTCAGGCTGAAGATCCGACGGTTGGACACGTGGCAGCTCCAGAGCATACTGTGGGGAATAGATAGGTCCGGTGCCACCAGACACGTGTCAGTTCTGGAGCTTCCCTCGGTCTGGGGTTAGGTCCGGGGCTGCCGTTATGGTACATAGCCTGGAGCTTCCCCCTTGTGGGAGGTAGCTCCGGTTTGATGGTACACGTGGCGACCCTGGGACTAACCATGTTGGGGAAGCGGGTCCGGTTATGTCTGACATGTGGGCCTCCGAAGGTCTTCAAATCAAGTAGATGACATTTCCTTGAGGTCTTTTCAATCTCAAGGGGTATACGGTACCCAGGGTACCGACAGTGGCCCCCTGGGCCCACCTCTGGGGAAGACCCCTTGGCTGAAGTCATTCCGCCGGAGGTGGTTCCATCCTTCGACTTTTAAGCCGAGTCTTCAAAAGTCTTCAGATGTGCCATTGGCAATAGTTTTGGATTTAAATCCTCACCGCGTGGCATATCCCGGGTGCGGCAAATGAGATCTTTGGCGTGCGGATCTCATGCAATTGAAGGTCGCCGGTTCCCGATACAAAAATCGTATCGGTTCCGCGCGCCTTGTCAGGACGCCGCCTTCGGGCTTCCCGCCTCTTATGATGACAACCGTTCGCCTGGTTAAGAACCTTGACTTGATCTTCGGGGTGGTCTCGGGCCCTCTTGTCACCAGCAGGGTGAAATTTTTGGATAGTATCTTCGGTTTCCCTGCGATTTCCATCCAAGCGTTACGGGGGCTTAGTTAAGAAGGAAAGCGCACACTGTCTGGGGTTCTTTACACCTCTCATCTAAACCTGCGCTCGAACTCCCAAACTTGTGCTTGCCTTTCCTCCCTTGCCTCACTGTGCTGCGATGGAGTTGGGTCTCCACGAGAGCCGCTTGAAGACCGAAGGTGACCTGAAGAAGGTCCGGGCCCTCATGGGATGGTCCCCGGACTTCTTCAACCACCTGGTCTGCGCTGGGGGGGAGCTCCCATTCGAGAAGGAGCACGCCAGCGAGATGGTGTACTTTTCTGCGTACGCCATGGTGGGGTTGATTCCACCTTTTTCCTCCTTTTTCTTGATGCTGCTAGACTTCTATGGTCTGCAGCTGTACCACCTTGGCCCCCACTCTATTCTTCTAGTGTCTGTCTTTGTCCACTTCTGTGAAATGTGGGTGGGCATCCCCCCCTGCATTGAGCTTTTCCGGACCTTCTTCACCGTCCATACCACCAGAAGGAGTAATGAGTACCTTGGCTTCTACTACTTCGTGAAGCGCAAGAAGTGCCCATTCAAGTACCTCCGGTCGTTTCCCTCTGGAAAGTGGGATGATTGGAAGAAGGACTGGATAGTCATCCGGGTGGAGGAGCACGAGAAGCTGGAGCTGCCCGAAGGCCTCCCCAATATCGACACTACAATCTGGAGTGAAGCTCCGGTGCCGTCGGATGCCTTCAACCCTGCTGTGACCAGGATCCGCCATTGTGTGGAGGGAGGATTAACTCCTCAGGCGGTATTTTGTAATTTCCTGGTCAACAGGTGGGCACCGCTGAAGAGGAGAGAAAAACTCGCTTGGTCCCTCAACAGTGTGATGGACGACGACCGGGTCGAGACCGGGCTGAAGTCCAACATGGAGAGGATGACCTTGGAGTTTCATCTCAAGAAGTTCCAGCACGGCATCGACGTCGCGGGTGATGACTTGACCCCGCCACCAGCTTTCCTCACTTTGAGCGTGGAAGTAGAGTTCAGCAGGGAGCTCCGGCGGACGATGCCGGTGCTTGACGACCTTGGTGTTGTTGAGAGAAGATCGACCTCCAGGGTGGTGATCCCTGGGGCTTCTGAAGGTGGCTTCGACCCTGCCCTGAAGCCAAGGACCAAAGTTGTCGGCAAGGGCAAGGAGCCGGCGGCCGAACCCTCGAGCCAGAAGAGGAAACTGAAGCATGCCGACGGAAGGTCCGTCAGGCCTGCATCCTCTGCATCAGCTCCTTCTCCTCGGAGGGGGAGGTCTTCTACAACTGCGGTGACTGTACCTGCAGCAGTGTCTTCCTGGGGTGCTAGCTCCGGGCATGTGACTCCAGCACCAGGGCCAGTTGAGGCCTATGGGTCCGGAGGTCCTTCCCGGTCGAGAGGGACCTCGACTAAGGAAATGCCCGCGGCTGCAACAAGTTCTGGGGGGGGGGGGGGCTTCCAGAGCTACCACGCCGACGGCGGCTATGGTCAGTCCAGAACCCCCGAGAAAGAGATTCCGTGCAAGTTGGTTCGGAAGCCTTCTGAGGTAATTTTTAATCTTTACCTCAGACAGTTGTTTTGTTGTAGTAACTGTTTTTTAAGTTTCTTCATCCATCATCTGCAACGTCCCCAAGAAGAGGAGTGAGGCTCCACCCTCAGCCACAGCAGCTGAAGTTGTGAGGGCGGAGGCTTCTGCTCCTGTCCCGGTGCTGCCCCAAGTGGTGGCTAAAGCTGCGGCAGCTCCGGCGCCAGCTGTCGTGGTCGTGGACCTCGACTCATCCCCAAGACTCCCGTGGTAGCGCCGGACCACGGGAGAGAAAATGCGCCAGCGGCACCTGCCCTGGAGGTTGAAGCCCCGGGTCTTGATGCTGAGATGATGGAAGCTTCGGCCATTGAGCCGGAGGAAGAAGTGATTCTAGCCCCAGAGCCGGAAATTGTCGAAGCCCGGGTGGTTGATCCGGATGTTGAGGAAGTCCCGGCGGTTGAGCCGGCTACCTCCGAAGCTTTGGCCTCAGAGTCGGTTGCCACTGAAGCTCCGACTGCTGAGCCGGTTGCAGTTGAAGACCTTCCGGCGCCTGAGCCGATTGAGGTTGAAGCTCCGGCCTCAGGGCCAGTTGTTGTTGACCTTCCGGTGCCTGAGCCAGTCGTTGCGGAGGCATCAACACTCGAACCCATGATGGTCGAGGTGCCAACACCCAAGCCATCAGCGGAGGAGGAGCCCAGGCCTGAGCCGGAAGTAGCCCCTGTTCCGGAAGTGATGACGGCGGAGGTGCCTGCTGCTGATCCAGGGTGCCCAGATGATGTCACTGGCCCCCTGCCTAAGGGGGCAAATGAAGACCTGGCGGCAGGGCCTTTGGAACCACTTCCGGAGGTCGGAACTTCTTTTGCGGGACCCTCCTCGGTGGCGGCTGAGGCTATCCCAGAGGACGGCCCTAGTGCCGTGGAGGCTCAGGGGACCACTCTTGTGGAGTGGGACCCAATTTTTGTAAGCGAGAACCCACTGGAACCAGCGGATGAGACCCCAGCAGGTCCGGACCCTATTCCCCTGTCGTTGTCCATTGACAACGCTTGCTCCAGTCTGCGTCAAGTCCAGCTGGCATTCTACCACGATAGCAAGGCTCTTGAAGAGGAGCGCCAAACCCTTAGGCGGTGGCGTAATCGGCTCTACTTTGAGACCAAGCTGGCGCAGTCGAGGCTGGCAGATGACAAGGAGTGGATCAAACAGGAGAAGGTCCGCCTGGAATACTGGGGCAAATTATTGGATGATAGGGAGAGCTTGACTCATGCCCTCGACGCTCAATCCTGGGCCATTTATGAATAGACCAAGGCCGCTAATAGTGCGACTGATGATCGCCAAGAAAGGCTTGAAGCCATTAACACTACTCTCATCAAGCGTCGGGAGGCACTTGAGGAGAAGGAGAAGAGGCTCGAAGACGAATAGTAAAAACTCCTAGAGCTGCGGGATGATGTCTTGAAGAGGGAGGAGGAGCTCGCCGAAAAGGTGGCTCTGGCTGACAAGATCTTCGAGGAACGCACCAAGAAATTGGAGGAGCGTTGCGTTGAGGAGGAGGAGAATGCCTGGGTGCGAGGGTAGGAACTCTACAAGCAAGAGTGTGCCATCGCTGCCAGGGAGAAAAATGTTAGGGGCGGGAGAAGGACCTGGTCGACCGCCGAACAAGATCCACCTCCGGGAGGAGGAGCTCGGAATACTCGAGAAGCAGGTTGCTGAAAAGATTCAGCAAAATGCCAAAGAGGTTGAGCGCCTTGCTCGTGAGAATTCTGAACTGGCGGCGGCCAAAAGATCCTTGGAGGAACTGAAGGGCTTGAGGACTGCGGACTCCCTACAGGTTTGGGAGTTCCTGAGCAAAGCCAACGACACGCTGACACCAATGGGCTTCAGTCCCATGCATCCGGATGATCCGGAGCCGGAGTCGGACCTGGCATTGCAAGCGTTGAGCTTGGCGGGTAACAAACTCTCCAAGGTGGGTGACGTCATCGCGGACCAGTTGGAAGTTGAGGGGCAGTCCCTGGCGAAGAACGTCGCAGAGTATGTGCTGACGTGCTACACCAGCCGGGATCCCCAATTTCCTCTGGACCCGGTGCTTGAAGGTCCCGTCGAAGGAGAAGGTGAAGCCACCCGAGCCAACGTGTCAGAGGTTGCTCAGAAGGTCGCCCAGTTCTTCCATAGGGTCTAGGACCATCTCTGTAGATCCTACTTGTATTCTCTCTTTTTCTTCCCCAATTTTGTAATCACTTGTCTCCAGATGAATGAAATCCAATTTTTTGTGAATTTCGTTTTTTTGTCTTCAACACTTTCGTCTTCACTTGGCCCCCTGGTAGATGTACACAATTTGATTGTTCACATGTACCAAGAGGATATTGTGTTTTGTTGAAGACTCATTTTCTTCAAACTTTTATAATATAGGTCCGAAGTCTTCGATAGTGAAGGCCCCCTGAGGTTATCGGAGCTCAGAAGCTCCGGCATTGACTACCATCGGAGCTCAGTAGCTCCGGCAATAGTCCCTATCAACGCGTAGAGCATCGATAGCTAGCCCTCCGGGGTTTCGGAGCTTAGTAGCTCCGGCAGTGACCTTTGCCAACAGGTAGTTTGTCGGCAGCAGACTCCGCTTGTGGGGTCTTCTCACCATCTTTTATTCTGCGTCGACGGCTGGCCCCCCTAGCTTTACCGGAGCTTGGTTGCTCCGGTGATGCTCGTTTTCAATGTTTAACATCGATTACAAGCCACTTAGGGGGAGTAAGAGCTTTGTTAGCTCCGGCTTTTCTCCATCAACGTGGATTCTTTATTTTTCCTACACACTGAAGCCAAGAAAAATAGTAAAATTCGCTCCTTGCCTATAATTTCATCGCGGCTTACGATTCCCAAGAAAGTTTTAGGTCAAACACAATTCTGAATACAACCGAATGTATTGCCTTCTTTCTTCCAGATCCAATTGTACCTGGACCCGCCTTACTTCGGCCTGCCGGGGTGTAGGTAGAGTGGCGTACTTAGGGTGCTTGACCAGGCTAAGTCGATAGCACACTCCGACCCTAGATTGGCTTGGCGGCATTCAGGCGAGTGGGCCATGAACAATATTTGAATCCAAAAGAATTGACAATATAGCTCGAATTGTACATGAACTGGTCAAACTAAAATTTCTTAAGAATTGCACAACTTTGTTATAGACAAGAAAGAGAAAAATAAAAAATGTTAAGCCTGTACAAAATAAATGCACGTGGAGTCTGTTTCACATGGAGATGTCTTTCATTATAGGTCCGGGGTACAGGGGAAACAAGTACACTCTTAGGGTACGGAACCAGGCTAAGCGTGTTTCATTTCTCGTTTGACCCAAGGTAGCTAGCCACACTTTTAGTCTTGAGACTGTGACAAGTGTTGCATGAACTTTGCGGACCTTCCGGGAAAGGTCCGGCTGTTCTCCCGGAGGAACTACCCGACTCTGTACAATGACTCTATAACATACACCTCAAGTTACTACAGACTCACCTCCATGATATTAAGTGTAGAACTTACGGAGGTGCTCAATATTCCAAGGATTTGGGAGAGATGTCCCATCCTCGATAGCCAAGCGAATGCTTCCGGGACGGGATACTTTAATCACTCGGAAGGGTCCCTCCCAGCTGGGGTAGAGTTTGTTTAACCCTTCTCTAGATTGTATTCTCCGTAGCACCAGATCGCCTTCCTCGAGCTGTCGGTTGTGTACATGCCGCTGATGATAGAGCCGAAGGGCTTGGCGGTATCGGGCATTCCGAACAGCTGCTTGGCACCTTCCCTCCTCAAGGAGGTCTAGGTCTTCACACCGGAGCTGGTCCTGCGTGGCTTTGTCGAAGGTCCGGACCCGGAGTGACCCCAAGGTGATTTCCGGACGAAGGATTGCTTCAGCCCCGTACACTAGGAAGAAGGGTGTCTCTCAAGTTGACCGGTTTGGAGTTGTCCTGTTGGCCCATAGAGTGGGCGGAAGCTCTTCAATCCAGTTAGCTCCATGTTTTTTCAAGCGCTCATAGGTGCGCGTTTTGAGTCCTTTCAGGATTTCAGCATTTGCTCTCTCAGCCTGGCCATTGCTTGCCGGGTGAGCTACGAAGGCGTAGCAAACTTGAATGCCGAGGTCTTTGCAATATCCTTGAAATGCAGAGCTTGTGAATTGGGTCCCGTTATCAGTAATGATTTTGTTTGGGACTCCAAATCTGCATACAATGGACTACAAAAAGTTGATAGCAGATTGCTTGTTTATTGTCACAACTAGAGTTGCTTCCGCCCACTTGGTGAACTTGTCAATGGCGACGTACAGGAACTTGTAACCTCCGACGGCTCTTGGGAAAGGTCCCAAGATGTCCATCCCCCACACAGCGAAGGGCCATGTAGGAGGTATCATTTGTAGAGGCTGAGCCGATGTGTGAATTTGCTTTGCATGAAATTGGCATGCTTTGCATTTCTTCACCAGCTCAGTTGCATCCTGGAGTGCTGTAGGCCAGTAGAAGCAATGCCAGAAGGCTTTACCGACCAGCGTGCGGGAAGATGCGTGGTTCCCACACTCACCTCCATGGATTTCTGCGAGGAGCTCGCAGCCTTCTTCCCTTGTGATGCACCGCATTAGGACGCCATTGGCACTGCGCCGGTTCAGATCCCCTTCTATCAACGTGTATCTTTTAGCCAATCTGACAACCCGGTCAGCGGATACATCATCGTCAGGAAGGATGTTGTCGTTCAAGTAGCTCCGGATCTCCGAGATCCATGCATCGAAGCTAACTTGAGCATTTGAGTCTTGCGTGCTGGGTTGCTCGGAGCTTCCGGCAGCACCTACGACCCTTGATGGCTGCCATGGTAACAGGGCCATTGGGACCGTCAGCTTCGGGATGCTGATCTCGCCCCCTTCGCTCAGTTCGACAGGCTGAGCTGTGGGTTTTGACAACCTCCGGACAAAAGTTCCGTCTGGAGCTGGAGCTCCGGTTGACGCTTTCATCGAGAGTTTGTCGGCTTCAGCGTTGTGGACAGGCTGGACGTGGTGGAGGTCTCGGACTTCAAAGTCCTTCTGAAGCCTCTGGACTTCAAGGAGGTAAGCAGCTAGCTGGAGATTATTGTAGGAGCATTCACCCTTCACTTGTTTAATGATGAGCTGTGAATCTCCCTTGACACCGTATCACAGTGCCACCTTTAGTCCGTAGATGAGTGCTTCGTACTCCGCCATGTTGTTGGTCGCCTTGAAGTCAAGGTGTACCATGTATTTTACCTTCTCCCCAGTTGGTGCGAGGAGAAGGATTCCAGCTTCGGCCCCTGCTTTTGCATGGAGCCATCGAAGTAGAGTGTCTAGTGAGGCTCAGTGAAGACTGGAGCCTTGTGTTCTAGCTTCGACCCAGCCCCCAGGGTTTGATGGAGAGGGAGTCCATTCCGCCACAAAATCCGCCAATGCTTGACTCTTGATTGCTTGTCTTGGAATGAATTCGAGATCGAATTCGGCCAATTCCGCTGCCCACTTTGCAATATTCCCAGTTGAATTGGGATTATGCAAGACTGCTCGAAGCGGGTAAGAAGTTACCACTGAAATCTTGTGAGCTTGGAAGTAATGGCGAAGCTTCCTGTAGGCGATAAGAACTGCATAGAGCAGCTTATGCACCTCTAGGTATCGAGTCTTGGCGTCATGAAGTACTTCACTGATGAAGTACACTGGGCGCTGGAAGGTCCGGACCCTCTCGGAGGGGCCCAAAGCTTCCTCTTCATTGACCCGGATCCTCCTGGAGGGATCCGAACCTTCTTCGGGGACCTCCGGGTCCTTGCTTAAGGGACCCGGAGCTTCTTCAGAAGCGACCTAGACCCTCCTGGAGGGGTCTGGGTCTTCTGAAGTAACTTCTTGTGGACTCAAGTCTGGGAACCGGGACCCAGACTCGCTTTCAGGAACCTCCGGACCCTCCCAGAGGGGTCTGGATTCCTAAGTATGGGATAATTCTGGTCTCTCCGCAACCAGGACCATACTGACGACTTCGTCAGTTGCTGAAATGTAAATCAGCAAAGGCTCACCATGGTTCGGATCTACTAGAGTTGGTAGGGTGGTGAGGAACTGTTTTAGCTCCTGGAATGCCTTTTCTGCTTCTTCAGACCATTGGAATGGTCCAGACTTCCTCAATAACTTGAATAAGGGAAGTGCCCGTTCCGCCAGTCTTGAAATGAACCGGCTGAGGGCTGCTAGACATCCAGTCAGCTTTTGGACATCCTTGATGCGGGCTGGTGGCCGCATGTCTTCGATAGCTTTGATCTTCGCCGGATTAGCCTCTATACCCCGGTGACTTACCAGGAAACCAAGAAGTTTTCCGGAGCTAACCCCGAAGACACACTTGTCTGGGTTTAGCTTTGTGCGGGTGACCCGCAGCTTGTCGAAGACAGCCTGTAAGGTGTCAAGGAGTGACTCCTTGTTCTTGACCTTGAACACGATGTCATCGACGTACATTTCCACTATGTCTCTAATGAGTTCTTCAAAAGTTTTGTACATAGCTCGTACAAAGGTTGAAGCTGCATTCTTGAGACCAAATGGCATGGCTGTATAACAGTACAATCCATCTACTGTGATGAAAGAGGTATGCTCTTCATCTTCCCTAGACATTATGATTTGATGATACCCAGAATATGCGTCTAGGAAACACAGTAATTCACACCTGTGGGTGGAATCCACTATTTGATCTATTCTAGGTAGTGGGAATGGATCTTTTGGACATGCCTTATTTAGTGTTGTGTAGTCAATACACATCCGAAGCTTTCCGCCGACCTTGGGCACAACGACTGGGTTTGCCAGCCATTTTGGATGGAAGACCTCTCAGATGAATCCATCTTCGAGCAACTTCTTCACTTCTTGTCGAATGAAGTTTTGTCGCTCAACGGTTTACTTCCGAGGCTTCTGATGCACGGGCCGGGCGTCTGGGTAGATCTTCAGATTGTGCTCAATCACTTCCCTGGGGATCCAGGGCATTTGTGACGGTTGCCAAGAAAACACGTCGACATTAGCCCAGAGGAAAGCGATGAGCGCGAGTTCCTATTTGTCATTAAGTCCCCCCGATATACGGGTGGTCTGAGCGGCATCGAAACTGATTTGGACGACTTTGACGGGAATGTCAGTGTCGCCGCTTGGCTGCACACGAGGTGCAGAAGTCGAGCCTCGTTGACGAATGCTCGGGGGTTTTGGAGCTTGCTCTTGCGTGGAGTCCTCCTCTTGCGCCGTAGTAAGTGCATGGAGTTCTTCCAGAGCAGTTACTCCGGCAGTGCAATCTCCGCGGATCCGGAGAACGCCTACTCGTGTTGGCATCTTTAACACCAGGTAGCCATAATGAGCAGCTGCCATGAATTTGTAGAAGGCAGGCCTACCCAAGATGGCATTAAAAGGTAAGTTTATCTGAGCAACGTCAAAGACCAACTTTTCAGTGCGATACTTCTCCCAGGTCCCGAAGGTAACGGGGAGAGTAATAGCACCGAGTGGGGTAATGGCTCCCGGACCTACTCCGGAGAAAGGTCGGGAGGGGTGAAGATCTGAAGGTCGGAGCTGAATCTTGGTAAAAGCTTCGAAGCTTATGAGGTTCAGCCCCGAACCTCTGTCTACCATAACATGGTGGAGCTAAATGTTATTGATGGTAGGAGATACCAACAAAGGTAACTGGCCTGCTCCAACCATGCTTCGAGGGCAGTCCAAAGCATCAAAGGTGATGGTTGTGTCCATCCACTTCCGATGAGGCTCCGCCCTGGCTGTAGGAGCTACAGTGGCCATGTCCCAACGCATTGTCTTGAGGACATGGCGGGAGGTGATGTCCCATGATCCACCAAAAATGGTGTTCGTGGTCTTCCGACGCTCGTTGTCAGAGATGTCAGAATCATCGTCGACGGAGGTGTAGAAGGCCTTCAGGACCTTTTTAGGATCCTGAAAACCTAACTCCTCTTCAGCCGGAGCTTCATCAACTTTTTGTTTTCCTTCCCTCTGTCGGAAAGGAACTTCTTCTCGGCGCTTGTTGTAGCGCTCGACAAGGTTTTGGACCTCCCGGCAGTCTTCCAAACTGTGGATGTCCGTCTTGTGAATTGGACACCACACCTTGGGCTTGCCACCGTCTTCAGAAGACGATCGAGGTCGCTTCTCGGGGCGTGGCCCCCGACCACCTGGAGCTGCAGCAGCTGCAACATTAGATGCACTGGCCGACAGCTTCTTCTTGTCGTTGGGCTTTTTCTTCTTCTTGCCACTCCCAGAGGTAGTGGCTTCGCCTTTGGAGGATTTCTTGTGATCCTCCAGAGGTGATATGGAATGCATTTCACGGCCCTACGCAGCTCTGGCACATTTGTCAGCCAAGCTGAAGAGTTCCGTGACACTGGTGATCTCCTTGATCGCCAGTTTCTCCAACATCTTCTTATCTCGTACGCCCTGTCTAAATGCCACAATGATAGAAGCGCTAGAGATAGAAGGGATATTGTTTCGTACCTGAGAGAATCTCTGGATGAATGATCGTAGGGATTCTCCCCCTTTTTGCATGACTGCAAAAAGGTCCAGTTCGGTGCCTGGTCGGGTGTATGAACTCCCGAAGTTGGCAGTGAACTGCCGGCACAACTCCCCCCAACTGTTGTTGGAGTTGGGCGGAAGGCTCATAAACCAGGACCGGGCGGTCCCAGTTAAAGCCACTGGAAAATAGTTGGCCATTACGACTTCATTTCCTCCAGCTGCCAGGATAGCAGTGGAGTAAATCTGAAGAAATTTGACGGGATTAATGGTCCCGTCAAACTTCTCCGGCAGGTGAGGCTGGAATTTCTGTGGCCACCTGACCATACGCAGATGCATGGCCAGGGCTGAACAGCCTCCTCCTACTCCTTCAGGAGTAGGAATGTCTTGAGCTTCTCGTCTTTCACGAGCATGCTGAATATGGACTCGGCCGTCTTGTTGGTGGTATCGGCAATCAATCTCCGCCCGGAGGTCATGAGTTGAAAGCCTTGATACCGTGTGAGTGCGTCGCGCCCCAGAGGGCAACGACGTCACTTGCTGTGATGCAGCACGTCTCCTATTGTTGGAAACGTGCGGACCAAGTCTTCCAGACAAGGTCCGTCACTGCGACGGGGCCCGTCCCAAAGGAGGAGGACCCTGGTTACTGATGCGGTCGGCGGTTGCTACAACCAAGTGTTCCACATCGGCCCTCCACTGCTCCATTGCATCCCGGGATGCATCCGGATGTGGTGGCCACTGAAGGAGAGCACGTGCTGCATGGAGTGCGTGTTCCGGGTTGTCATGATACGCCGACGCAGTGATTGACGTCGGTGCACCATCGCGCTGCCCAGCTTGATTTGCTAGTCGAGGCGGCGATGGTGGAAGTGTGACCCCTGCTGGAACTGAGGTTCCTACTGGTGGCTGTATATTGGAGGGATTGCCCCCAACAGCTTGAACAGCGGGATGACCATTGGACGATTCAGCAGCTGAGTTCACCATTCTTGAAATCTCAGGTGCCCCTACCTGGTGTGCCAACTA
The DNA here is from genome assembly GCA_036927565.1 of Tuctoria greenei. Taxonomy (NCBI): domain Eukaryota; kingdom Viridiplantae; phylum Streptophyta; class Magnoliopsida; order Poales; family Poaceae; genus Tuctoria; species Tuctoria greenei. Next base: position 49,809,073 of record JAYESD010000009.1, read on the forward strand.
TCGGTGGTTTTGATCCGGCACATCTCCCGACACTACTAAAGTGTTTGCGAAGTTTGAAGTTCGGTGTGGGCGCGTGGAGATTCAAGAAGGTGAAATGTAAAATGACACAAGAGACACGAATATTTACGTGGTTCGGGCCGCCTGAGCGTAATACCCTACTCCACGGGATGTGTTGGTGTTGTATTGGATGTATGAATTCAACTCAGGTGATGTGAGTCGAGTGCGCGTGTGAGCCGATTAGACCAGATCAGATCAAAGCAGGTCCGATCCGTCCCTCTATGTATCGTTGGCCTGTCCTTTTATAGTACAAGGACAGGCCATTACAAGTTGGCCTGGCCTGACATGTGGCCCTGGTGGTTACTAATATTGATACACATTTGATGCACTTAATTACCCTTAATGACCGAGTTACGGGCTTTGACAGCACCGTTACTGGTAATTAAGGTCGTCCGATCGTGTGTCATTAACATAGTATTCATGAAACTTAATCGGGTCTTGAAGTCCTTGATTCCCCTTTGAAGATCCGTAGCCGTTGTGGAGTCTTTCGGAGGTTTCAGGCTGAAGATCCGACGGTTGGACACGTGGCAGCTCTGGAGCATACTGTGGGGAACAGATAGGTCCGGTGCCACCAGACACGTGTCAGTTCCGGAGCTTCCCTCGGTCTGGGGTTAGGTCCGGGGGTGCCGTTATGTTACATAGTCCAGAGCTTCCCCCTTGTGGGCGGTAGCTCCGGTTTGATGGTACACGTGGTGACCCTGGGACTAACCATGTTGGGGAAGCGGGTCCAGTTATGTCTGACATGTGGGCCTCCGAAGGTCTTCAAATCAAGTAGATGACATTTCCTTGAGATCTTTGCAATCTCAAGGGGTATACGGTACCCAGGGTACCGACAGCTGGAATGATATTTTATAGGATTGGTCCCTCTACATTTCCTCATTTCCTGCATAAAATGTTGCATACACATATTTCTCCAAGTCGAAGTGGAATTTGGTTAGATAGAAAGGTGATGTGTGCAATAAATGACAAATCCTTCACATAAATGAGTTAAATTGACGGATGAAATTTGTATATAACAGCCGTCAACACTCTATTTCCGTAGCTATGACCGTCGGCCTGGACCCCGTCGCATTTAACGCGCTATAGCCATCGGGTCCCGCGGAACTCGATGGTCATCAGACGTATGACCGTCGGCTTTGGGGCGCAACCGACGGCTTTACTGCCGTTATGACCGTAGGTTACCGACGGCCAACCCGTCGGTTTTACATTTAGAGCTGTCAATTGCTAATTAAACTGACATACATAATTCTTTTTTAACGATGCTACTAACCCCGTTGTTCTCCACTGGACGCCAAAAAATGGTGCAGCAGAGAACATCAGGGTTATGTTTTCGAAATCACGTCCGGATCTAGACCCCGTACCTATATCTCATCAAAAGCACGTCCTCGGTCACTCTCAAGTTATCCAAAAAGGGACAATTCCGAACCTGCACGCTTCACATGCCTATCGCTTGGGAAACGTGCCGATTCGGAACGGGTAATCAAATTTCTATAGTTTACGTTGCTCATTTTCATGATTCAGTCATTTACGAGAGAGAAAAGAACAAGAGAGGGAGGGGGAAAGTTGGTCAGAGTTGAAAGTTCCAAGTCCGGGTCCATCGTCCACAAACCTCTGTACTCGTCTTGACGCATATGTTATGACTAGAATCATCTTTTACCACACGAACGCATTTAATGCGTGTCGTGTCAGGTTGAGGCATAACATGCACTAATGCACGTACACCATAATACATTAATCAACATAATGTACAAGTTCAATTATTACACCTTAAATAAGTACAAGTTAAATTATCAAATTACAACGAAGCTTACATTTACACATTAACTATTGCTAATTCAACTTGCATTGTGTTAATATTAGTGTGACATATATATATATATATATATATATATATATATATATATATATATATATATATATATATTAGTGTGACGTATTCATATTAGTGTGACAATATAAACCCCCATATACATTTAACTCGCTTATACATTCTATTCGCATATACATTTAACCAAGCTCACATAATCATATTAGTGTGACAATATCAACAAGTAATCATCGTAATCAATCATTAATTAACTTGTAAATGATGAAAACAAAAAATTAACAAGTAACAATCAGGATTACCTTAACCTCTCCAGCGGGGCTCGGACATGGGAGGCATCGCTGCTTGGGAGGCTGGGGCTCGGGAGGCGGGCTCGGCGCTCGGGAGGCAGGGCTCGGGAGGATGGAGATGGCGGCGCTCATGTGGCGGGAGGCGGGCTCGGGAGGCGGGCTCGAGAGATGGTGCTCGGGTGGCGAGAGGTGGCACTCGAGAGGCGGGCTCAACGCTGGTGAGGCGGGAGGCGGCGGTAGGAAGCAGGCTCAGAGCTCCGGAGGCGGGTGGTGGGGATCGGCGGCGGTAGCGTGAGGTCGGGGCTTCGAGATGGGAAGGCAGGGCTCAGCGGTGGGAGGCGGCGGCATGTGAGGCAGGGCTCGGGAGGCGGTGGCATGAGGCGCGGTTCGGCACGGGAGGATATGGAAACAAATAGGGTTTCAGGGACACGCGGGTGTGAAGTCGATCCTCTAGTGGGCCCACGGGTATGACCGTCGGCCTCCTGGCCAACGACTTTATTACATGCGCCGTTTTAGTCAGTTCGACTGATGGCTCTATTAGAGCCGTCGGTGTTTCCAGGTTGATCGACGGTTATGAAATATATTCTTCAGTTATGCCAGGATGGCCAACGGCTATAATTTATATGCTCCGGTCTGCCTAAATCGACAATCTTAACTTGACTATATCTGTCGGCCCCTATGGCTCCAAGATACACGACGGCCTATTCCCCATTTCTTGTAGTGTGTATTTCTTCTTTTTTCTTGTAGCCATGTCTTCGACTCCTCGTTTTCAGATATTTGGAAGGAAGTGTTATGCATGAAAAATGTGGACTATATTATGGTGGTCGAGTGATATGATGGAGTTGTGCTAACTAATAGTGTAGAAGTTTAGCATGTGTCTGTGAAATCTTAATCTTAAAAGTATGAAAAGATTATTTTATAGGTCTATACTAGTTTGACTAGGATCAATGTAAAAGCTAATAGCATATGCATGGGGATTATCAAATTTGAATCATTATATGGTTGTGGTAGGAATTTCTGTCAAATGAGTGTGAGGACCGAGGTTCAGACAAACCAAGAATCACATTGGGTGGTGACGTGTGATGCGACACCCAATAGCACAACACAGAAAAGAACAAATAACTCATAGTATAAGTGAGCAACTACATTAATCTCAGAGTTTTATAGAAAATATCTTACATCAGCGGAAGTCTTCATACTACTCTCTCGAACCTACACTACAGCAGTAGTGGTTGTATCTAGCTCGCGGATACTCCACTCTAGCATCACAGAAGAATGTAGCAGCGTCCAATGCTTCCATTTGCTATATAACCCGATGAGGGCAAAGCCTAGGAACCCATCATAGCTATATACCTGCAAAATTCGTATAATTGCAGTATTGAGCACAAGGCGCATCAAGACCTAACCATCTTACCTAAGAACATGAAACTCTACATGTTAGGAACATAAGACTTGAATTTAAACTGCAATAAGTAAAGTTCACTATCAGTAGATCCTTGCTTTAGTTTTATAATAGAAGGTGAAGTTGCTTAATATCATAACTTTAGTTCTCATACCAACTACTTCAACCGGGTTAATTTACCATCCAACAAATTCCACCCTGTTCCAGTTGTTACTACATCACAGCGCAGTGAACAAGTATGATCCCTTCCGCGAGCGACAGAGATTCGAATCAAGATACACCTGGCTTGCACAACACGCCCGTATGAAAGAGGGGATCAACAAATTCCGTTTACGTCGTGTATAGCCACCTTTCACAAGACATCCAAGCATTGAACCGGTCCCGTCGTCCCAGCAGCAAGCCTCACATACGGGTACACCACTGTGATGTCTACCCTCCTGTCGACGTGCGTGGTGTCTAAAATGGTGGGGTATGCCTCAACCCCCAGGTTAATAAGTTACATCAGTTTGCTGGGTCCACTAGAGCCAGTATGCATCCGATACATATTCAAACTTGACCAGCGGGGCCGCACACGATACGGTCCTCAATCTACGCAGGCAGGAACTATGCTCACAGAACCATGTTCTTGAGCGTCCTAACCTTTCGGCCCGTTCTCCAGTTTACACCCAATTGATCCCACTTATTACTGTTCACGAGTAGAGTCGGTCTACCCGAGCCATACCACTTAATTATTTTTCCATATTAAGCATCATATTAACAGCTATGTAAAGTTCTATACTACCCAAACTCCAAGGATTATTGAGTCATGCATGTGGAGTATCATACATCCCTAGATTTAATGCACAATTACCATCATATAGATTATGAAAGAAAAACATATTAACAACTTAAATGCAAACTGGAGCTTGCCTTAGGTTGCGACTAAGTAAATGTCAATAGTCAGGCTTGATCTTCCGAATGAAGCTTCTCGTCATCCTTCTTCTTTCCTTGTCTTTATTGTTGCTTGGGCAAATCTTGCTCTTATGTGATGCTTGGGAAAATCTTCCTTGTAGTAGGGTCCACGCTAGTCCTTCTCCGAGTGGTGCTCCTCGTCGATCTTCGTCATCCTAGGTTCTATCGATATGAATATAATGCATTAGTGTACTATACAACCTATGAGTAAAGCTAATTGTAACAACCCAACCACTACGGGTCTGGCAGTCGTTACTTCAGGCAGCTCTCTAGGATCATAGACTAGCCCCACAAACCAACACTAGTCTTTTCTACGCATTCTGTCCTCACATGTGCGCATCCGAGAAAACTTCCTGGTCGGTCACCCATCCGCAAATTACTTCGTATCAAGCACGCTTAACCTCAAAGTTCTTTGCAGGCGAGCTTCTGGAAAATAAGGTATACCTTGGTGGTATAAGTATTCCATCAATCCTATTAAGCCTTGAGACAGGATGTCACAATCCACCCCTCTTAGAAGACCGACGTCTTCATCGGTCAACTCCCAAGCCAGGAACGTCCCGTCTTGGCCACATCCATACGTTCAGTACTGGCATACATACCATACCTTGTCCCTCCTAGAGGACCCACACATCATGTGTACGTACCCACGTCCCTGACCCGTACGCACCCGTGAAACCGCGAGGGTCGGCTCTGATACCATTTGTAACACCCCAGCCACTACGGGCATAGTGGTCGTTACTTCAGGCAGCTCTCCTGGATCACAGACTAGCCCCACAGACCAACACTAGTCTTTTCTGCGCATTTTGTCCTCACTCGTGCGCACCTGGGAAAACTTTCCGTTCGGTCACCCATCTGCAAATTTCTTCGGGCCAAGCATGCTTAACCTTAAAGTTCTTTGCAGGTGAGCTTCCAGAAAAGAAGGTATACCTTGGTGGTATAAGTATTCTATCAATCCTATTAAGCCTTCAGATAGGATGTCACACTAATGTAATTGATCCATACTATTCTTGATATTCTTACAAAGATTTCATCAGTTCACATGGGATTTAGGATGAAAAGGCTTAACTGGTTGCAAGGAGAATTATGCTCATGAGCATATGAGAAATTACCTACTAGCAAAATCATTCTAGGAAATTAACCAGGTTCATCATGTGAAACCGTATGATAAACTGATAGATGAGATCATGAGGATGCTAGTGAAATTAGTTTTCATAAATTTCTGATCATTCTACAGTTCATAACACATTTTTGATGTTTGAAACATTTTCTGGAATTTCTACTGACATTTTCTGCTATTTTCAGCAGAGCTGAGACAACTCACTTGATTTAACTTATCTAATCAAGGTAAACAAGTATGAGAATTTTTCTGGAGAAACTAGGTGACATGAAGGATTGTTTGACCAATTTTGGGAATTTATCATGGCATAGGGTTCTCAAAATAAATCAGCAAAGGATTTGAAAGACTGAATGCTACAGCTGTTCTATGGATTTCTATCCCATGAATATTATTTTCCTAAAACGTACTCACTGAGAGTGTTCGAAAAAAAATGTTTGAGAATTCTTGGGGTTATAAATATGGAGATATGATTGTCCTAAGTTTGAACCATTTTCTGAATTGTTCCTAGTGTTTTTCTGGAATTTATATTAACCTACAACAAAGTTCCTTAATTAAACTATCATAATAATGGTTACTGGAGTTGTAATATTTACTGTAGTTCATATGTATATAAAGGAAGATTGTGGATCAATTTGAGAATTTTTCCACTAAACGGTGCTCATGTAATTAATTTACAAAGGTTTAATGGAAAGGAATTTATTCAGATAATTTCAAGAGTTTTCAGATCAATAGTGTTGCTCCATTGCATAGTATAGAGCAAATGGAGAAGAACAGAATTGGTTTGACAATTTTTGGACATTCCTACGATTTACTATGATTTTTCAAAGATGGATAGATTTTTTGTCTTTATTTTGCTAATGGAAAAGCACTAAGGCTGAGGGGTGAGCCAATTTGAATTGACTACTAATATGGAGGCCACGCAGAGGATCACAAGGTAGCTGAGTGTGGGCACAAAGGATCCCAAATCCATAGAAGATCTAACTAAAGTGGGTTTAAGTGATTGACAGGCGGACCTCACTACACAACCTTCCTCCACCTCCTTCCAAGTCGCAGGGAAAAGGCTGACAGCGGCGGCGCTCGCCGTCCCTTCGCCGAAGGAGACTAGGGATGACGGGAAGCGGGGCAAGATGATCCTGGCGACCATGGAAATCGGCTGAGGGCGTCGGAGGGGTGCACCATTGGCCGAAACAGAGTCGGCGGCATGGCCATGGCGGCGGCGAGAACCGATGACGTCAATCTCGCTCAATTGTGCATCAAATCCCTCGGTACAAGGCTCAGGATCTCATGGAAACATGAAGAACATCAAAATTAAGCTCAATTGAAATGGAGATGACCGGACATGGTGGAGCAACAGGTGCGTCAATGGGGAAAACCGACGGCGGCCACGAGATGCAAAATTCCTGAGCAAATACTTGATAATTTCCCGATTGGTTTCTTCCAGATAGATCTTGAGGCTGTCTAGTTTATGTGGTGTAAAAGGTAGGAAGAATAATCGATTGTAGGGAAAGAATTCCTAGGAATCTCGACCATGGTTGCTATGGATGCCAAAAGAAGAGAGTGGAATTCTATTGATTCGAGGCCGTGGCATGATGAACAAGGAGCAGGGGAATGAAGGAGAGGTGGAAACCAACCTTTGTGCCGGTTTACTTGAGTGGGAGAAGCGATGATGCTGTGGGACGACGGTGTGGCCTCGAGCTGCGGCTGCTTGAACTGGGAAGGAAAACTCCTAGCGCGGTAGTTTGAAGAAGGACGGGGGCAGCCTTGTTGTGTGCCAGGGAGGTCGAGGAGAGAACAGCGAGACCTCTAGGCATGGCTGATAGAGCTTGGGAATGCCAGAGACGATCATGCCGTGGTAAAGCAGAGGCATGGCACAACGGGAGCGGGAGCGCGAGCACCACAGCGCGCAGCGCTCGGGAGCACAAGCTAAGAGCAAAAAACGAGATGATGGTTTGCCTTCATGTGATGCAAGACTAGGCAGGGATGAGTGGATGAGGGTGAGAGGAAGATCGATAAGGCAATGTATTCACCGATTGAGGCATCGTGGTGGCAGCATGCAAAACGTGCGTGGCGCCCTGTGAACAGAGAACCCGAAAACAGAGCAACATCCTATTTGTGTAATGGATGAAAAGTGGGCCCCATCCAATTTCTCCTTCCTATCCACTTTTTCTAACTCAAATATCTTCAGCAATTAACTCCAGATTTGGTTAGTGTGCTAGGAACACTAATCTAAATCTGAAGAGTATTAAGGTGCACAAAACACTGAATTTTTGACCAGGTCGCATAATTGAAATTCAAACTTTATTTTGAATTCTTATTTGAATTTTCCTTCTCTTCTAATACACAATTACCTTTATCAATTGATCACACTTACTAGTAAAACTTGGCAGATGAATTAAATTTAATATGAAAAATATTTTGGTTTAATTCAAATATGGTTTTTATTTTACTAATTCGAGTATGGGTTTTTGAATTCGAATTTGAATCATTCCTTATAGGGTTTTATTTAATTTCCTCTCATAGGTGCACTAACTTATGTTTTATTCCCTTTCTCTGCTTATTTTATGAGCTGAATTAAACACTCTTTATTTTAGAGACTTTTCATTCGATTTTATTTATATTGAAATTTGAATTTGCTCTCGCATTTGACTTTTGAAGTTAAAATTCAAGATTGACTTTTGAATAATGTTTGGGAATTCCTTTTAAATGCTTAATTGCTTAAGTGCAATCATACACTCACAAACTCTCATCTAGTTTGAAGTTTTTAACAGTTTCGTAGTTCAGCCTCATTTATTAACTAACATAACTCATGTGAGTTTGAATTCTTAATTCAACTTAAACTTTTTAAGTTCGGATTTTTGCCTTTTAGTTATTCTCAAATGTGGGCTCTTACAATGAGTAGCTTCCATTTTAACTAGGATTTTTGCAGCACTTATCACTATATCATATCCCGCAACAACCTAGAATTTAACTAAGTTCTAAGGCAAGAGTATTCTAAGCCAATCAATGCAATACTTGGAAAATACTAAGTGCGTACAAGGGACTAAAGAAAAATAAAACAGAGCAACTATTCATCATTTCAACCTATGCAAAATAGAGATATTCTTACCGTATATATTTTATTTTATTAACCTATCTTATCCTACATTATTTTATTTTTTCTCTTTTTTTTATGCAAATGATTTGCAAAGAAAGAAATCAAATAATAGAATGTAAATGGGGTGTGATACAAGTTACCTCAAGTGGGGATCCTCCCCCAAGCTTGTTCTTGGTCAAGGTCCGAAATAGGGGTTGAAACCCTAACAACGGAGATAGGCCCTGAGGTCGGCCTACCTTGTTGCAGTGTGGCTTTGACAATGGAGGTTTGAGTGTCGATGTTGTGTTGCCTCCCCTAGGTTTCATGGGTGTGGTCGAAGAGAGTGTTGTAGATGTTGCTCGTCCGCACCTCAAGTTCTCCCATGCGTTTGGTGTCATTCTTCATTCCTTGGTTAAGGTCATGATAACTTAAACCACAAAGGAACAAGGTGCACCCAACGCTGGAGGAAACTCACTTGAGCTTGAATGGGTACTTAGAATAATTGGGAGCATAGTGATCCCACTTATTCATAGCAGCCCGTTGGTTGCTCATGGAAGTTTTCCATGTAAAATCTCCGGACTCATATAGCTATGATTGTCCTTCGGGCTTAAATTCTGATAGGTTTCGACCATGCTCGTTTACTCAATTGCCAGGAGATGTCAAAATGGAACCTCAAAGTTTATTCAACTATCAACTCCATGTATGCCTGCACAAGAATTTTACTCCTGCAAGTTTCCTCTCTTGGATAGAGGGGGATGGTTAGCTCCTGATACTTGTACAGATGAAACTACGAGTTAGGTAACTGAATTTCATTTGTACATTTAGGGAAGAAAAACAGCAAAGATCCACCAGGTTCAAATTTGAGTGCATCCATACACACTGTACTATTCAATGATATAAAAGTGGAGCTTTATAAATTAATCAATTTGTACATTTTTCAAAGCTCCTACTCATAGCAATGCAAGTGATGGGATATACACTCCCCGAGTCCCTTTGTCCCGAATTTTCAACCATCTTTACTTTTTACAGGAGCAAATATTTATTATTTAGATCATGACAAGCAAGATTCTCAATTTTATCCTCCTCGACATTTCAAATATCTTGCCCTGGAATTTGGAATTTAGTGATCCATGTATGAATGGGTTTCAAATCAAAATTATGGACATCACCATTCCTAGGTTGCTACATGTCAATTCAACCATTAAGTTATTACATAACCTTTGTTTACTAAACCTAGGTAGAGGATGACTAAGTCAATTAAACAAAGCTTATAAAATATTTATGTACTTGTTTAAATTCCATCCGAGTAAGGTGACATTCCTTTTGAAAAAAAATCAAAAAGTAATGGAAACACTTACTCTCGTGAGGGGGCATAGGAATTGAATGACGAGGAGGTATAAACCTTCCTCACCAATGCAACAAAAAATCACTCAATCCTAATGCAATCCAAACGATGGATAATTCAAACTTGTACCTCATTTCAAGAGCAGTTCGAGGTTGAAGGTTGTTGTGTGAGAAATTCATGTTAGGATCTTGGTTCCTGATCTTTCGATAAGAATAGCAGGGTTCGATTTGTGGAGGAGAAGACGTTGGCGATCCGACTACACCGTCCCCAAGATTATGCGCCTTAGCGATCGGTACACCGACTCCGAAGTTGTATTGATCTTGCTGGCGCACAATCAACCTGACCACGATGGCCTTTGTTCCTGCAAGCAATCGAAGAACACGCAAGAACAAGAAGAACAAGCACTTATCTGTTGAATCAATCTAAAGTGGGGTTCTGGATACAAGTAGACGGGCGATCTAGTCGACACGCGCGTGTACAAGGAAGCAACAGAAGCTAACTTACGAATAAACAAAAACCCACCAGCTAATGAGGGCGGCTGCTACTATTTATTACCTCCCTAGGGTCGTGAGAAACCCTAATCACGAGTCCCTAATGGACTCCAAACGATACATGGGCCATGGGCCCAATTTTGGTGATGCAGCACCCTGGACAGAAAAAGGTCTTGGTATTAAAATAACTATTGCGGCCGACTCCGAATAGATATGGACATGAGGCCACATCAGTTTGAAAGTAGACTTGATAGTCTTTCCAGGAAGTACTTGAACGCCCAGATCGGAGTCCGTATGAAATCGTGGTGGCCGTCACAAGTTGGTGCTGTTCTGCTGTCCAAATCCCGTCCGCGCGAATTCCCTTCCCATTGGCTCCTCTCCATTGTTCCTAAGCAAAACAAGAAAGCACGTAGTTCCACGGTCTAGATAAGATGGACATAAGGCCAAGAACGAGTTCACCTCATAGTTTAGTTGACGTGCACGAGCGCGAGTGATCGGACCAGAAACCGGTAGCTGAGTTGGTGTGGATGTATCGAGGGTGTTGATGTCCTCATCATCCTCCCCTTCTTGCATTTGAGTCGTCCGCGACTCAAGCTCATCTTCTTCTCCCAAATATGGCTTCAAATCTGCAATGTTAAATGTGGGACTAACCCCAAAATTTGCAGGCAACTCGAGTTTATATGTATTATCATTAATTCTTTCTAACACTTTGAACGGACCATCAGCTCGAGGTAACAATTTAGACTTTCTCAAATCAGGAAACCTATCCTTTCGCAAATGTAACCAAACTAAATCACCAGGTTCAAAAGTGATAGTTTTCTTTCCCCTACTACCAGCAAGTTTATACTTGGCATTCATGCACTCTATATTCTTCTTAGTGGTTTCATGCAATTTTAAGATCAATTCAGCACGATGTTTAGCATAAAAATTCACTCGTTCCATTGAAGGAAGAGGTAATAAATCAATAGGAGCACGGGGTACAAATCCATAAACAATCTCAAAAGGGCATTTCTTAGTACTAGAATGTAGGGAATGATTATAAGCAAACTCAACATGAGGCAAACACTCTTCCCACATTTTTATATTCTTTTTCAAAACAGCCCTAAGCATGGTAGATAAACTTCTATTCACAACCTCAGTTTGACCATCAGTTTGGGGATGACAAGTAGTTGAAAATAAAAGCTTAGTCCCCAATTTTGCCCATAACGTTCTCCAAAAATGGCTAAGAAACTTAGCATCACGATCTGAAACTATTGTGTTTGGCACACCATGCAATCTAACAATATCTCAGAAAAACAAATTAGCAACATGTGTAGCATCATCACTTTTACGACAAGGTATGAAGTGTGCCATTTTAGAAAATCTATCCACAACAACAAAGATGCTATCCCTCCCCTTCTTTGTTCTAGGCAATCCTAAAACAAAGTCCATAGAAATATCCTCCCAAGGCATGCTAGGAACAGGAAGAGGCATGTACAAACCATGTGGATTAAGTCGTGACTTAGCTTTTTGACATGTCGTGCAGCGAGCAACAAAGCGCTCCACGTCTCGCCTCATCCTTGGCCAAAAGAAATGACCAGCAAGTATGTCCTCCGTCTTTTTCACTCCAAAGTGCCCCATCAGCCCGCCTCCATGCGCTTCCTGTAACAACAACAAACGAATGAAGCTAGCTGGAATGCATAACTTGTTAGCTCTAAACACATAGCCATCATTGAGGACAAATTTATTCAATGTTTTTCCGTCTTTACATTTCAGCAATACATCTTTGAAATCAGCATCATGTTCATATTGATCTTTAATCGTTTCTAATCCAAAAATTTTAAAGTCAAGTTGAGATAGAAGAGTATAACGTCTAGATAAAGCATCAGCAATAACATTATCCTTTCCCTTTTTGTGTTTAATGACATAAGAAAAAGACTCAATAAATTCCATCCACTTAGCATGCCTACGGTTTAGTTTCCCTTGACTCCTAATATGCTTTAGTGATTCATGATCAGAATGGATAACAAATTCTTTGGGCCACAAATAATGCTGCCATGTTTCTAAAGTTCGTACAAGAGCATATAATTCCTTATCATAGGTAGAATAATTTAGAACAGGCCCACTCATTTTCTCACTAAAATATGCAACAGGTTTTCCTTCTTGTAACAAAACACCACCCAATCCAATCCCACTAGCATCACATTCAAGCTCAAAAGTCTTAGAAAAATCAGGAAGTTGGAGAAGAGGTGCATGCGTCAACTTATCTTTCAGTATGGTAAAGGCGTTATCTTGTGTGGTGCCCCAAGAAAAAGGCACCCCCTTCTTCGTAAGGTCATTCAATGGAGCAGCAATGGTGCTGAAATCCTTCACAAAGCGACGATAGAACCCAGCCAGCCCTAGAAAGCTCCGCACCTTTGTGATGGTGTTTGGTACAGGCCACCCCTGAATAGCCTCTACCTTGGCTTGATCAACTTCAATTCCCTGTGGAGTAACAACATAGCCAAGGAAAGAGACTCGATCCGTGCAAAAGGTGCACTTCTCAAGATTACCAAATAATCGTGCCTCACGCAAAGCATTAAAAACAGCACGTAAGTGATCAAGATGTTCATCCATGGATTTGCTATAAATCAATATATCATCAAAATACACAACAACAAATTTTCCAATGAATGCACGCAAAACCTCGTTCATTAATCTCATGAAGGTGCTAGGTGCATTAGTTAACCCAAAAGGCATGACTAACCACTCATATAAACCGAACTTAGTTTTGAAAGCAGTTTTCCATTCATCTCCTAGTTTCATGCGAATTTGGTGATAACCACTACGCAAATCAACTTTTGAGAACACAACAGCACCACTCAATTCATCAAGCATATCATCTAAGCGTGGAATAGGATGACGATATCGAATGGTTATATTGTTGATTGCTCTACAATCCACACACATACGCCATGATCCATCCTTTTCAGGTACTAGAATAACTGGAACAGCACAAGGACTAAGAGACTCACATACATAACCTTTGTCAAGTAGTTCTTGTACTTGGCGCTGAATCTCCTTTGTTTCTTCTGGATTTGTCCTATATGGTGCACGGTTGGGCAATGAAGCACCGGGAATGAGGTCAATCTGGTGCTCAATCCCTCGAAGTGGTGGTAGTCCTGGTGGTATTTCACTTGGAAACACATCAGAATATTCCTGCAAAATGTTAGCAACAGCAGGAGGCAAAGAATGTTGCACATCGTAAAGGGAAATCAAAGCATCTTTGCATACCAAGGCATAGGCAACAGAGGTGGAAGCAATCAGTTCATTAATATCAGATTTCGTAGCAGACAAGCATTTTCCCTTCAGAGATATCTCATTTTTCTTATCAAACACAGATTTGGCATTGTTATTGTTCTCAATGTTAGCATGGTCCTGATATTTAGTTTCCCTAGCTCTAGCAACATCATCTTGCACAATAGATTCAGGAGACATAGGATGCAACACAACTTTTTTTATCGTGGTAAAGAAAAGAATACTGATTTGATCTACCATGATGCATAGAATCTCTATCACATTGCCAAGGTCTTCCTAGCAGAATATTACAAGCTTGCATAGGCACAACATCACATTCAACGACATCCTTATATGATCCAATAGTAAAATTGATTCGCACAAGTCTAGTTACCTTTGCCTTACCGCTGTTGTTTAACCATTGAATGTAATAGGGATGTGGGTGCGGTTTGGTGCTTAGTGCCAGCTTGGTCACCATGTCACTGCTGGCCAAGTTGTTGCAGCTACCTCCATCAATGATCATGCGGCAATATCGCTCTTTGACGACACACTTTGTTTGGAATAATGTGTGCCTTTGATTTTGTTCTGCTTTCTCCATTTGTGCACTAAGCACACGCTGCACAATGAGACTATCATAGCGCGCTGCATCTTTTGCACCAATATGCTCTTCTTGATGTTCATCGCTACCTGCATAGTCAGCTGCAAGCAAAACACATGTATCGTCATCAAAATCGCTATCAGATGAGTACTCACCGTCATCTTTAACAATTAGAACACATTTGCTTGGGCAGTCATGCTGCACATGGCCAAAACCCTTGCACTTGTGACATTGAACGTCTCTAGATCGCCCGGTAGATGCTACGAAAGAAGCACTCTCGGTGGGCTTTTGGGTGGTCTTTACTGCTGAGCTAGTGGAAGAAGCACGTGGCTTGTTGCTGGAAGAAGAAGGTGCTGCCCGACTTTGTGAAGAAGATGGCGGAGAAGCATGCCCGGTCGAAGGAGTAGTCGTGCGTGGTTGCCATGAGCTAGTCTTTCCTGCAGAAATATTAGTTCTAGAGCTAGCTCGTCGTCCCTGCACTTCCCTTTCAGCTTTACAAGCAAGATGAAACAAACGGGTAACATTATTGTAATCTTTATAAGCAAGTATGTCCTGAATTTCACGGTTTAAACCACCCAAAAATCTAGCCATAGCTGGTTCCTCATCCTCGTCTAAATTACAATGCAACATACCCATTTGTAATCCCTGAAAATACTCTTCTACACTTTTAGCTCCCTGTCTCAATTGTTGTAACTTATTTAACAGATCACGTGCATAGTAAGAAGGAACAAATCTAGCCCGCATGAGCCGTTTCAACGCATCCCAAGTTTTTGGTATGTTATTAGGATTTTTCTTGCCATGTTCTATCCACCAAACAGAAGCAAAATCAGTAAACTCACTAGTGGCTGCTCTAACTCTTGCGTTTTCAGGAAACTCATGACATGCAAATTTTTTATCAACAGAAATCTCCCAAGTAATATATGCATCAGGGTCATATTTACCATCAAAATGAGGTATCTTAAATTTGATCTTGTTAAAAGTATCTTCATGATTGCGTACCTCACACCGATGATGTCCACCTATGCCTTGACGGTTGCGTTGTAGCCGGCGCCGTGGCCTAGCTTCCTCATCTTCCCCAATCTCCGTATCTGCAGAATAGTCATCTTCATTATCACGTACAATACTAGGAGCATTGCTCACCTGTCCATCTGCGGTGTGTCTACGATCCCTCTCCTCAAGGCGCTGCAGGATGGCTCCAATAGAGGTGTTCAATGTTTGAATGGAACTCTCCAACGTGCTGATTTTGGTGTTGGTGTCGATCTGCATATTTTCCAATTGACCAAGGCGGTCGGTAACTCGAAAATCCTCATCAAGCGCTTCTATGTGTAGCCGCACTTGGCGTTCGAAGTGTTGTATAATTCCCCGTGTGCGAGGTGAATGCACATCTTCATTTGTATTTGCTCCTCCCGACATGGTTAGTAGAAAAAAAATCCAATATGAAAGGGTAACATTATCCCTAGCTACAAAGGTGCTGGTGGAGATAATTCGCTCACTCTCAACCTGTCAATCAAGCTCTTACCTGTTCTTACAAAGCTCAGCAAGAAGGTGATGGCAACCAGCAAGTAATGAACAACTTCAAGAGCAGGTGTCAATCTATGGCTTTAGGTGGCTGAACTAGCACAAGGAGCAAACTTTCACCACGTTAATCACAACAAGTTGAATAAATATTCTACGATGGTACTGTGCTGATCTTAGTCTAGACTGTACTAGAGACGCGAGCCGAGACACCAATGTCGTCACCAAAAACACCCCAAACAACAATCTGATTTTTTTCTTTCTTTTTTTACGTTTTTTTTTTTGTTGGGGTGGTCACCCAAACTCTTTCTAGATGGAATCAGGAGACCCTAGAACAAAATTTGCACATGCGGCTTTTGATCTTGCACTTGCCTTTTTTTTCTTCTCTAATTGCTTATGGCTTTTGTGCGGCTTTTAATTTTGCACTTGCCTTTTTTTTTCTTCTCTAATTGCTTGTGGCTTTTGTGCGGCTTTTAATTTTGCACTTGCCTTTTTCTTGTTGTCAAACTCAAATTACTAATCTGACTCAAACTCGAAGTAGTAATCTAATTCGAACTCGAACTAGTAATCAGACTCAAACTCGAACTAGCAATCCGACTCAAACTCGAAGTAGTAATCTGATTTGAACGCGTAATCTGACTCAAACTCGAACTAGCAATCCGACTAAAACTCAAAGTAGAAATATGATTTGAACTTGTAATCCGACTCAAACTCGAACTAGTAATCCGACTCAAACTCAAAGTAGCAATCTGATTCAAACTCAAACTAGTAATCCGACTCAAACTCGAACTACGAATCTGACTCGAACTAGGTGACCGAATGTGACACGAACTCGAAACTCTAGTGGTGCCAAACTAAAGACCAGCAACTTGACTCGTCAAAGCAACCATAAACTCAACAAGTCTTGACTAAGTGGAGAAAGTAAAAGGCACAATGGTCTAGGAATAATGGAAAAGAACAGATCTGGTATTTTTTTGGGCTTTTTCTGGACTATAGGATGATAACAGCAGAAAGAAAAGTAATGGTAGCACTCTCACCGATTAACCTTGCTCTGATTACCACTTGATAGGATCTTGGTTCCTGATCTTTCGATGAGAATAGGAGGGTTCGATTTGTGGAGGAGAAGACGTTGGCGATCCGACTACACCGTCCCCAAGACGATGCGCCTTAGCGATCGGTACACCGACTCCGAAGTTGTATTGATCTTGCTGGCGCACAATCAACCTGACCACGAGGGCCTTTGTTCCTGCAAGCAATCGAAGAACACGCAAGAACAAGAAGAACAAGCACTTATCTGTTGAATCAATCTAAAGTGGGGTTCTAGATACAAGTAGACGGGCGATCTAGTCGACACGCGCTTGTACAAGGAAGCAGCAGAAGCTAACTTACGAATAAACAAAAACACACCAGCTAATGAGGGCGGCTGCTACTATTTATTACCTCCCTAGGGTCGTGAGAAACCCTAATCACGAGTCCCTAATAGACTCCAAACGATACATGGGCCATGGGCCCAATTTTGGTGATGCAGCACCCTGGACAGAAAAAGGTCTTGGTATTAAAATAACTATTGGGGCCGACTCCGAATAGATATGGACATGAGGCCAGATCCGTCTGAAAGTAGATTTGATAATCTTTCCAGGAAGTACTTGAATGCCCAGATTGGAGTCCGTATGAAATCGTGGTGACTGTCACAAGTTGGTGCTGTTCTGCTGTCCAAATCCCGTCCGCGTGAATTCCCTTCCCATTGGCTCCTCTCCATTGTTCCTGATGAGGACATCAACACCCTCGATACATCCACACCAACTCAGCTACCGGTTTCTGGCCCGATCACTCGCGCTCGTGCACGTCAACTAAACTATGAGGTGAACTCGTTCTTGGCCTTATGTCCATCTTATCTAGACCGTGGAACTACGTGCTTTCTTGTTTTGCTTAGGAACAATGGAGAGGAGCCAATGGGAAGGGAATTCGCGCGGACGGGATTTGGACAGCAGAACAGCACCTACTTGTGACCGCCACCACGATTTCATACGGACTCCGATCTGGGCGTTCAAGTACTTCCTGGAAAGATTATCAAGTCTACTTTCAAACGAATCTGGCCTCATGTCCATATCTATTCGGAGTCGGCCGCAATAGTTATTTTAATACCAAGACCTTTTTCTGTCCAGGGTGCTGCATCACCAAAATTGGGCCCATGGCCCATGTATCGTTTGGAGTCCATTAGGGACTCGTGATTAGGGTTTCTCACGACCCTAGGGAGGTAATAAATAGTAGAAGCCGCCCTCATTAGCTGGTGGGTTTTTGTTTATTCGTAAGTTAGCTTCTGCTGCTTCCTTGTACACGCGCGTGTCGACTAGATCGCCCGTCTACTTGTATCCAGAACCCCACTTTAGATTGATTCAACAGATAAGTGCTTGTTCTTCTTGTTCTTGCCTATTCTTCGATTGCTTGCAGGAACAAAGGCCCTCGTGGTCAGGTTGATTGTGCGCCAGCAAGATTAATACAACTTCGGTGTCGGTGTACCGATCGCTAAGGCGCATCGTCTTGGGGACGGTGTAGTCGGATCGCCAACGTCTTCTCCTCCACAAATCGAACCCTCCTATTCTCATCGAAAGATCAGGAACCAAGATCCTATCAAGTGGTATCAGAGCAAGGTTAATCGGTGAGAGTGCTACTATTACTTTTCTTTCCGCTGTTATCATCCTATAGTCCAGAAAAAGCCCAAAAAAATACCAGATCTGTTTTCTTTTCCATTATTCCTAGACCATTGTGCCTTTTACTTTCTCCACTTAGTCAAGACTTGTTGAGTTCATGGTTGCTTCGACGAGTCAAGTTGCTGGTCTTTAGTTTCGCACCACTAGAGTTTTGAGTTCGTGTCACATTCGGTCACCTAGTTCGAGTCAGATTCGTAGTTCGAGTCTGAGTCAGATTACTAGTTTGAGTTTGAATCAGATTGCTACTTCGAGTTTGAGTCGGATTACTAGTTCGAGTTTGAGTCGGATTACAAGTTCAAATCATATTTCTACTTTGAGTTTGAGTCGTATTGCTAGTTTGAGTTTGAGTCAGATTACGAGTTCAAATCAGATTGCTACTTCGAGTTTGAGTCGGATTGCTAGTTCGAGTTTGAGTCTGATTACTAGTTCGAGTTCGAATCAGATTGCTACTTCGAGTTTGAGTCAGATTAGTAATTTGAGTTTGACAACAAGAAAAAGGCAAGTGCAAAATCAAAAGCCGCACAAAAGCCACAAGCAATTAGAGAAGAAAAAAAAGGCAAGTGCAAAATCAAAAGCCGCACAAATGCCACAAGCAATTAGAGAAGAAAAAAAAGGCAAGTTCAAGATCAAAAGCCGCATGTGTAAATTTTGTTCTAGGGTCTCCTGATTCCATCTAGAGAGAGTTTGGGTGACCACCCCAACAAAAAAAAAACGAAAAAAAAAATCAGATTGTTGTTTGGGGTGTTTTTGGTGACGACATTGGTGTCTCGGCTCGCGTCTCTAGTACTGTCTAGACTAAGATCAGCACAGTACTGTCGTAGAATATTTATTCAGCTTGTTGTGATTAACGTGGTGAAAGTTTGCTCCTTGTGCTAGTTCAGCCACCTAAAGCCATAGATTGACACCTGCTCTTGAAGTTGTTCATTACTTGCTGGTTGCCATCACCTTCTTGCTGAGCTTTGTAAGAACAGGTAAGAGCTTGATTGAACAGGTTGAGAGTGAGCGAGTTATCTACACCAGCACCTTTGTAGCTAGGGATAAGGTTACCCTTTCATATTGGATTTTTTTTTCTACTAACCATGGCAGGAGGAGCAAATACAAATGAAGACGTGCATTCACCTCGCACATGGGGAATTATACAACACTTCGAACGCCAAGTGCGGCTACACACAGAAGCCCTTGATGAGGATTTTCGAGTTACCAGTGACCGCCTTGGTCAATTGGAAAATATGCAGATCGACACCAACACCAAAATCAGCACGTTGGAGAGTTCCATTCAAACATTGAACACCTCTATTGGAACCATCCTGCAGCGCCTTGAGGAGAGGGATCGTGGACGCACCGCAGATGGACAGGTGAGCAATGCTCCTAGTATTGTACGTGACAATGAAGATGACTATTCTGCAGACACAGAGATTGGGGAAGATGAGAAAGCTAGGCCACAGTGCCGGCTACAATGCAACCGTCAAGGCACAGGTGGACATCGTCGGTGTGAGGTACGCAATCATGAAGATACTTTTAACAAGATCAAATTTAAGATACCTCATTTTGATGGTAAATATGACCCTGATGCATATATTACTTGGGAGATTTCCGTTGATCAAAAATTTGCATGTCATGAGTTTCCTGAAAACGCAAGAGTTAGAGCAGCCACTAGTGAGTTTACTGATTTTGCTTCTGTTTGGTGGATAGAACATGGCAAGAAAAATCCTAATAACATACCAAAAACTTGGGATGCGTTGAAACGGCTCATGCGGGCTAGATTTGTTCCTTCTTACTATGCACGTGATCTGTTAAATAAGTTACAACAATTGAGACAGGGAGCTAAAAGTGTAGAAGAGTATTTTCAGGGATTACAAATGGGTATGTTGCATTGTAATTTAGACGAGGATGAGGAACCAGCTATGGCTAGATTTTTGGGTGGTTTAAACCGTGAAATTCAGGACATACTTGCTTATAAAGATTACAATAATGTTACCCGTTTGTTTCATCTTGCTTGTAAAGCTGAAAGGGAAGTGCAGGGACGACGAGCTAGCTCTAGAACTAATATTTCTGCAGGAAAGACTAGCTCATGGCAACCACGCACGACTACTCCTTCGACCGGGCGTGCTTCTCCGCCATCTTCTTCACAAAGTCGGGCAGCACCTTCTTCTTCCAGCAACAAGCCACGTGCTTCTTCCACTAGCTCAGCAGTAAAGACCACCCAAAAGCCCACCGAGAGTGCTTCTTTCGTAGCATCTACCAGACGATCTAGAGACGTTCAATGTCACAAGTGCAAGGGTTTTGGCCATGTGCAGCGTGACTGCCCAAGCAAATGTGTTCTAATTGTTAAAGATGACGGTGAGTACTCATCTGATAGCGATTTTGATGACGATACATGTGTTTTGCTTGCAGCTGACTATGCAGGTAGCGATGAACATCAAGAAGAGCATATTGGTGCAGAAGATGCAGCGCGCTATGATAGTCTCATTGTGCAGCGTGTACTTAGTGCACAAATGGAGAAAGCGGAACAAAATCAAAGGCACACATTATTCCAAACAAAGTGTGTCGTCAAAGAGCGATCTTGCCACATGATCATTGATGGAGGTAGCTGCAACAACTTGGCCAGCAGTAACATGGTGACCAAGCTGGCACTAAGCACCAAACCGCACCCACATCCCTGTTACATTCAATGGTTAAACAACAACGGTAAGGCAAAGATAACTAGACTTGTCCGAATCAATTTTACTATTGGGTCATATAAGGATGTCGCTGAATGTGATGTTGTGCCTATGCAAGCTTGTAATATTCTGCTAGGAAGACCTTGGCAATTTGATAGAGATTCTATGCATCATGGTAGATCAAATCAGTATTCTTTTCTTTACCACGATGAAAATATTGTGTTGCATCCTATGTCTCCTGAAGCTATTGTCCAAGATGATGTTGCTAGAGCTAGGAAAACTAAATATCAGGACCATGCTAACATTGAGAACAATAACAATGCCAAATCTGTGTTTGATAAGAAAAATGAGATATCTCTGAATGTTTGCTACGAAATCTGATATTAATGAACTGATTGCTTCCACCTCCGTTGCCTATGCTTTGGTATGCAAAGATGCTTTGATTTCCCTTTACGATGTGCAACATTCTTTGCCTCCTGCTGTTGCTAACATTTTGCAGGAATATTCTGATGTGTTTCCAAGTGAAATACCACCAGGACTACCACCACTTCGAGGGATTGAGCACCAGATTGACCTCATTCCCGGTGCTTCATTGCCCAACCGTGCACCATATAGGACAAATCCAGAAGAAACAAAGGAGATTCAGCGCCAAGTACAAGAACTACTTGACAAAGGTTATGTACGTGAGTCTCTTAGTCCTTGTGCTGTTCCAGTTATTCTAGTACCTAAAAAGGATGGATCATGGCGTATGTGTGTGGATTGTAGAGCAATCAACAATATAACCATTCGATATCGTCATCCTATTCCACGCTTAGATGATATGCTTGATGAATTGAGTGGTGCTGTTGTGTTCTCAAAAGTTGATTTGCGTAGTGGTTATCACCAAATTCGCATGAAACTAGGAGATGAATGGAAAACTGCTTTCAAAACTAAGTTCGGTTTATATGAGTGGTTAGTCATGCCATTTGGGTTAACTAATGCACCTAGCACCTTCATGAGATTAATGAACGAGGTTTTGCGTGCATTCATTGGAAAATTTGTTGTTGTGTATTTTGATGATATATTGATTTATAGCAAATCCATGGATGAACATCTTGATCACTTACGTGCTGTTTTTAATGTTTTGCGTGAGGCACGATTATTTGGTAATCTTGAGAAGTGCACCTTTTGCACGGATCGAGTCTCTTTCCTTGGCTATGTTGTTACTCCACAGGGAATTGAAGTTGATCAAGCCAAGGTAGAGGCTATTCAGGGGTGGCCTGTACCAAAGACCATCACACAGGTGCGGAGCTTTCTAGGGCTGGCTGGGTTCTATCGTCGCTTTGTGAAGGATTTCAACACCATTGCTGCTCCATTGAATGACCTTACGAAGAAGGGGGTGCCTTTTTCTTGGGGCACCACACAAGATAACGCCTTTACCATACTGAAAGATAAGTTGACGCATGCACCTCTTCTCCAACTTCCTAATTTTTCTAAGACTTCTGAGCTTGAATGTGATGCTAGTGGGATTGGATTGGGTGGTGTTTTGTTACAAGAGGGAAAACCTATTGCATATTTTAGTGAGAAAATGAGTGGGCCTGTTCTAAATTATTCTACCTATGATAAGAAATTATATGCTCTTTTACGAACTTTAGAAACATAGTAGCATTATTTGTGGCCCAAAGAATTTGTTATCCATTCTGATCATGAATCACTAAAGCATATTAGGAGTCAAGGGAAACTAAACCGTAGGCATGCTAAGTGGATGGAATTTATTGAGTCTTTTCCTTATGTCATTAAACACAAAAAGGGAAAGGATAATGTTATTGCTGATGCTTTATCTAGACGTTATACTCTTCTATCTCAACTTGACTTTAAAATTTTTGGATTAGAAACGATTAAAGATCAATATGAACATGATGCTGATTTCAAAGATGTATTGCTGAAATGTAAAGACGGAAAAACATTGAATAAATTTGTCCTCAATGATGGCTATGTGTTTAGAGCTAACAAGTTATGCATTCCAGCTAGCTCCGTTCGTTTGTTGTTGTTACAGGAAGCGCATGGAGGCGGGCTGATGGGGCACTTTGGAGTGAAAAAGACGGATGACATACTTGCTGGTCATTTCTTTTGGCCAAGGATGAGGCGAGACGTGGAGCGCTTTGTTGCTCGCTGCACGACATGTCAAAAAGCTAAGTCACGACTTAATCCACATGGTTTGTACATGCCTCTTCCTGTTCCTAGCATGCCTTGGGAGGATATTTCTATGGACTTTGTTTTAGGACTGCCTAGAACAAAGAAGGGGAGGGATAGCATCTTTGTTGTTGTGGATAGATTTTCTAAAATGGCACACTTCATACCTTGTCATAAAAGTGATGATGCTACACATGTTGCTGATTTGTTTTTCCGAGATATTGTTAGATTGCATGGTGTGCCAAACACAATAGTTTCAGATCGTGATGCTAAGTTTCTTAGCCATTTTTGGAGAACGTTATGGGCAAAATTGGGGACTAAGCTTTTATTTTCAACTACTTGTCATCCCCAAACTGATGGTCAAACTGAGGTTGTGAATAGAAGTTTATCTACCATGCTTAGGGCTGTTTTGAAAAAGAATATAAAAATGTGGGAAGAGTGTTTGCCTCATGTCGAGTTTGCTTATAATCGTTCCCTACATTCTAGTACTAAGAAATGCCCTTTTGAGATTGTTTATGGATTTGTACCCCGTGCTCCTATTGATTTATTACCTCTTCCTTCAATTGAACGAGTGAATTTTGATGCTAAACATCGTGCTGAATTGATCTTAAAATTGCATGAAACCACTAAGAAGAATATAGAGTGCATGAATGCCAAGTATAAACTTGCTGGTAGTAGGGGAAAGAAAACTATCACTTTTGAACCTGGTGATTTAGTTTGGTTACATTTGCGAAAGGATAGGTTTCCTGATTTGAGAAAGTCTAAATTGTTACCTCGAGCTGATGGTCCATTCAAAGTGTTAGAAAGAATTAATGATAATGCATATAAACTCGAGTTGCCTGCAAATTTTGGGGTTAGTCCCACATTTAACATTGCAGATTTGAAGCCATATTTGGGAGAAGAAGATGAGCTTGAGTCGCGGACGACTCAAATGCAAGAAGTGGAGGATGATGAGGACATCAACACCCTCGATACATCCACACCAACTTGTGATCCGATCACCAACTTGTAAGCAATACAAGAAAGCACGTAGTTCCACGGTCTAGATAAGATGGACATAAGGCCAAGAACGAGTTCACCTCATAGTTTAGTTGACGTGCACGAGCGCGAGTGATCGGACCAGAAACTGGTTGCTGAGTTGGTGTGGATGTATCGAGGGTGTTGATGTCCTCATCAATTCACGACCATGGATTTTTGTGTAGGCTTCATATTCGATGTCTATTGCCAAACTGGGGTTCGAGTTCAATGGGCTTCATCTTGCTCCTCCATTGGGCCATCATATTGAGCATTCCTACACCATGAACTCAAAACGAGATCGGTGGAGTGATATGCGCTTGAATCCTTCCGATGGTGTGTTGGGCTTAATGAGGCTTCTATTCAAACAACCTCTTTACTCATTTTATCTTGGCTGCAATAAAATCAATAACAAACAAAACAACTCAAAAACGGGTTACGCAAAAAGAAAATTGAAACCTTTATAAAATTGTCTTGCCCATCTTGAAACAACTTGCAAATGCAAAGAGGGACAAGAGAAATATTTTTGGTTCAAATTAGGAAGATGAATAACTTATGCTATGTCTCAAAATTGGTTCAATGATGTTTAGGTTAGGCATTGCCTTAGGATGGCTTGTGCTTAGGCTCTTAAGGTATTTACTTAATATGCTAGCATGGTGCTAGGATAGTTAAGTAGCGCTGGATATCTTGTAGACCCACAGATTGAAAGAGGTAGACAGTAGGTGGTGACAACCTTTCTGTCCTTTGTAATTCTGCATGTTCGGCTATGCCACAAGCTCTTGGCGGGAGTCACCCTAGTATTGCTAAGCGTAAGCCCGTGCCCAATGTGTTGAACAACTTAGCATATGGATTCACCATTAACATGCTCATTAGTATCTATCTAGGATATGTATATGTATATTAGAAGCATTGTAGGAGCAACTCACCATGTCTTAGTCTAATCTCCATTAAGACCCATCTACCCTCTACAATAGATTGCTTAGGTGTGTATGACACTATCCATATTATCAACTTACCACTGTCCTGATAAGTGATTAGTATCCGAGAGATTGATCATAAGAGTAGTGTTTATGTTACTCCACTGCCTTCCTTTGGGATAAATATGATACCCTTGTTGATACTCATGGGTGAAATGCAACAATGGTATCTTACGTGCGCTTGCAGATCACATCTATTACTAGAACGATTTGCGGTGTTAAGAAATCCCAACAAGCATTTCTGGCGCCGTTGTCGGGTATGATTTATTAGTGTTTCTTAGGAGCCTTCAACAAGCATTTCTGGCGCCATTCCCGGGAAAGACAAAAGGAAGTGAAGGATAGCTATCACTTGTGATTAAGCTATAGGTACTAATAGTTATTAGATAGGATTACCCTTGTCGTTTTCTCTGTTTGTGTGAAAACTGGGTAGTGTTGGCTAACCCATTTCATGGCATGGCCAACGAGGACGCAAGTGCTAAACTGTAAGATGATTCAATGCGTATCTCAACAAATGTCCACTAGGCAAACACCATTACCTTTCGCGGAAGAATTTTAGCTTCCAGTAGGAGCTAAAGTCATCCATCCCAAAGCTTGGGCGAGGCCCCAATATTTCTTCTTCGTTTGCCGTTATCATTGGATGAATTGCTGGCTCTTCATTCAACACTCATGTCATGGGTTGGCTTCACCAATCCATGACCACATTAATGCTGGAGCTAAAGGAGCCCTATTCTCACTCATCGTGGATGAGAATATGGTCTCTACTCAAGGGGTTCCTTAGATTAGCATGCACACCATTTAGCAAGGTGGACATGCTAGCTATGGAACTACACTTCCCATTGACGTATCATGAAGACCAAGCCAGTATAGAAGTGTTTGGGATGATCCAAGTCATGGATATTCACAAGATTTGTGAAAATCCATGTCAACATTGGGCACATGGGAGTTCTTTCCATTAGACCCATGAGGATCTTTTATTTCCAAACAATAACTCCAATGGCTATCACCCACAAGGAGGTAAAGGGTGGAACCAACATCACTCTTGCAATCAAGGGGGCTATGGGGATTTCAAGGGATTTAAGTTCAACTAGCCTACCTTCATGTATCTTGTCCATGGCCAAGCAAGAAACCAAAACAAAATTTACATAAAGTTCTTGGCCAAAGACAAGAAACGTAAAGAGCATTCAAGATTCAAGATGACCAACAATCACTTGTTGGGATTCCTGCACTTCGACCAAAACCCATGCAACCTAAGGCAAGTGACATTGTGGATGAAGCATTTCTTGTTTGATTGTGGATTCTACATGTCATCATGCCCAAGGAAGTTTTTGATCCATGATCAAAATATTGGTTA
The DNA here is from genome assembly GCA_036927565.1 of Tuctoria greenei. Taxonomy (NCBI): domain Eukaryota; kingdom Viridiplantae; phylum Streptophyta; class Magnoliopsida; order Poales; family Poaceae; genus Tuctoria; species Tuctoria greenei. The sequence continues at coordinate 49,835,877 of JAYESD010000009.1, forward strand.
ACTCAATGGAACATCAAGAAGGTTGAAGTGACACCCCTAAAGAAGGACACGTCTCACCATGCTCATAGGATAATATTTTCAAGAGGGAGAAGTCGTCGCTACACCAATAAGTCTTCATCAAGGCGACGAAGAGGCTAGGGCCACCATATGGCGAACATGTCGGAATGACAACCGAAGTAATTTTGGCATGTCAAACAGGAGAAGTTGTCCACATCTTCAACTCTGGGATTGGACAGCAAATCATCGCACCAAACAGGATGGAGGTAAGTCCCACTCATCGAACTTCAAAATTCGGTGAGTCCTTGCCAATAGGTTAATTGGTAGTTATCTCATATTTGTTTCCCGATTGCATATTTGAATTTTCCATCAAATCATGCATTGACAACATGTTTGAATTTCCACACTTGCATGTTGGAAAGTAAAATTTCTAACCATCTAAAGCTAAAACTTTGAATTAGGGAATAAATTTATTTGGTATGAATTTTGGGCATTACCACTTAAATTTATTTTCCTAATTCAAACCAAAAAAGATATGCTTTATGCCTCATTGCATTCACAAGTTGTTTCATGTCGGGCAAGACAATTTGACAATAGGATTCAATTTGCTTTTGGCTAACATAACCCATTTCTGAGTTGTTTTATTTGTTCTCGATTAAATTGTAGCAGGACAAAAGTTGTAAAGAGGTGGTTTGGCAATGAAGAAGAGGAAGAAGAAGCCTCAACCAAATTCATCACGAATCCAACCTCAACTTGGCATATGACATTGAACATCAAGACTACGCCAAACTCGAAGGGTGTCAGTTTCTCACACAAAGGCCTTCATCACCAATTGCTCTTCAAATAAGGTATGAGTTCATGATTTTTTGGTTTGCCTTAGAATTGAATGCCCTTTCTTGCAAATATGAGGAAGGTTGCCACTTCCTCATCTTTCAGTTCTCATGCATCCTCACAAGAGTAAGTGTTGGTATTATCTTTTGGATCTCCAAAAGGGAATACCACCTTACCTGGAGAAAACTAAAACAAGTACATAAAACCCCTTAAGCATTGTTTTATAGACTTAGTCATTTTTGCCTAGGTTTAGAAAACAAAACTTTTGGCATAATTTAATAGGTGAATTGGCATGTAGCAACTGAATAGTGATGACCATGATTTTGATTTGAGCTTCGTACATATATGGCGTTAATAGATTTCAAACTCCTAGGAATAAGTGATAATCTTGATCTTAATTTGAATTACATGTTATGTGGAATCACTAAATTTCAAATTCCTAGAAAAGTTCAGGAGGATAAAATTGAGAATCTTGTTTGTCATGATCCAAATGATAACATTTGCTCTTGTGTAAAAAGCTATGATGGTTAGAAACTTTATAAGATGATTGGATCCATATAGTGTATTTATATCACTTGCATTGCTATGAGTAGGAGCTTTAGAAAATGTGCAAATTTATTTATCCATAAAGCCCCACTCTTATCAATGATTAATACATTGTTCATGGATACATTTGAAATTGGACTCAATGCATCTCTGATTTTGTTCTTCCCTATACGTACAAATGAAGATTCGGTTACCTAACCCGAAAATTCATTTGTACGAGTATCGGGAGCTAACCATCCCTCTCTATGATAGAGGCAAAATTTGCAAGAGTAATATTACTATGCAAGCATTCAAAGATCCGATTATTGGGAACCCTCTAGGAGCAACCAATGGACTGCTACGAATATGTGAGAGCATTATGCTCTCAACTATTCTAAGCACTCATTCAAGCTCAAGGGAATTGCCACCTTCATTGGGTGTAAGTTATTCTTTTATGGCTAAAAGTTATGATGTACCTTAACCAAGGAATGACAAGATCACATCCAATGTATATTGGGTGCAAGTTGTTCCTATGTGGCCGGAAGGTATACTATACCTTAGCCAAGGAACAACGGATCACGCATAATCCATGTTGAGTGCACGTCATCCATTTGTGGTTATATATATGTTTTACCTTAGCCAAGGAATAACGGATCACACCCAATGCATGAGAGGTACAAGTTATTCCTTTATGGCAAGAAGGTATGATACACCTTGGCCAAAGAATGACAGAACATACTCAATGCATGTTGAGCGCACGTAATTTCTTTGTAGCTAAATGTTATCATTACTTTAGCCATTGAATAACGAAGTACACTCAACGCATGGGAGACCTTGATGTGCAGATAAGCGACATCAGCAACACTTTCTTCAACCACACTCATGGTAGCCGAGGGAGGCAACACAACTTCGGCACTCAACCCTCCATTGTCAAAGCCACACTGCAACAAGGATAGGCCAACCTCATGGCCTACTCCATTGTTAGGGATTCAACCCCTATGGCAGAACATGATCAAGAACAAGCTTGGGGGAGGTCTCCCACTTGAGGTAACTTGTATCACACCTATTGCACCTTAATTTCCATCCATTCATCCACCTCGCATCTAATAAATATATTAAAAACTTAAAAATAAGTAATGTAGATTTACTTTCAATCAAATAAAGATGTGTGGTAAGAATGATTTAGAATTAACATGGATGAAATGATGAATAGTTGCTCTATTTTTTTCCTATGTCCCTAGTTTACAACTTGCTACTCACCAAATATTGCTTTCATTGACTAAAATTAACTTTGCCTTAGTTTAGAAATTGTGGGTAGCAAAAGCTCAATCTAATTCTAGGTTGTTGTGAGATATTATATAGTGATGGGCTGCTATTCCTAGTTTGGAAGTAAAATTTAGATTTCCAGAGAAATTCGAAAAGGTTTAAGTTACCCTCATTTGATTGGAAATACCTACCAAAGCCATATGATATTTTACATTGGTAAACCTTATGCATATGCTATTTGCCTTCACATTGAGCCTAGACAAACTAGTATAGTCCTATGTGACAATTCATTCATTACTTTTTGAGGTCAAGACTTCACTTGCACATGCTAAAACTTCTACAATAGAAGTTAGCAAAATTTTGTCGATTCATCACTCCACAAGAAAAATGAGAAACACCACGTCTTTCATACTTAGTACTCTCTTCAAGTTTATTGCATAAAAAAGGGGAGCAGAAGACATGGCTACAACAAAAAGAAAAAGAAAAAGCATGCTTACATCATAAGCATGAGGAAAAAAGTGAAAAAGTTGTCATGTTTAATCCCTGCAATAAAGAGAGTCCACATCAAAAAGGAGTCATCTCAACATTCACTTCCACTTCCACTCCATCACACATGCACAAGTCTTGAATCAAAATGTTTTGAATTGATTTCTCCTAAGGCTTACTCTTTTGACGTAGCAATATTATGTGTTGCAAATATGCCTACCACATTCCCTACCAAGCTCCACATACAGCCTTATTTAGTGGTAGGATCAGTATAGGCAAAATTGCCTTGGTGAGGACGTATTTCCACTACACACAAATGAGTGATTGAGAGAATCAATTGAGGTACTTAGAATCTAAATTAAAACTCTCCAGAATTTGAGTGGAACTTGATCTCTAGGTTATGCTTGCTCCATTTACTGTTCTATCTTTCAACCACCCATGAGTAGGAGAAGGCATAAGCCTCATAATGACTTAAGATGGGTGAAGTACCATAGCCAATTTTTGCAAATACTAGGTAGAGTATTTTGTTGTGCACATAGTACTTTTGAAAAGTAGAACATAGTAGCAACTCCTGATCATAAAACTAAGTCTTAACTTTGCTTGGGACGAGCAAAGGATAAGCTTGGGGGAGTTTGATGATGTCTGTTATATCCCAATTTCACCCATCAATATAACTCAGTTATGTGAAGAAAAGATCAGTTCTTGGACACATCACCTTTCTAATTACCCTATTTCCACTTGTCTTTAGAAGAATAGTGCATGCAGACATTTTATGCAGGAAATGAGGTAGAAGAGGGGGAGCAATCCTATAAATTATCATTCCAACCAATCAAGCGCCGACACGCGGCATCACATCGATCAAATGGCCAACAAACGGTAGTATCCGAGGCCATCAAACGGTGTATCACTCATATTAGTCAATGGGACCCACCTAGAAGTCATCAGGAGGAAGCACACTAGAATTGGTCAACAATCTAGTTCGGTCGAACTCCCTATTCGACCGAAGTGAATATTGCGCCAAACTCAGTCAACTTCCACGTATCGACTCCTTGTGGTGTCTTGATCACGATGAAGACTGATTCGCGCGCTTTTGATGTAAGGAACCAACCCTTATGCAGCTATAAATAGGACCCCCTACCCTCACTTTTCACGCACACCACTTGAGCATCATTCTATTGTATGCACTATATTCCATAGTCTTATAGGAGTTTAGTCTGTAGAGAGGAGAGTCTCTAGTCCTTCGTCCAAATTAGGAAAGGAGTAGGAGTCAGTCTTCCCAATTCCAATTGGGAAAGGTATGGCTCACATATTCCTTTTTGTATTTGTGACTTTATGCATAATAAAGATGTTATCTTTAGTCTTCTTTTATTCATATACTTTGATGAAGCATTTCTTGTTTGATTGTGGACTTCGTGTATAGGTAGCAGTAGTCTTTATCATTATGCAATAACAATCTTATTCTATTATCATAAACACCACAAACCTCTACTATAGTCTAATTAGTATGGCCCTAGCTCGACAGCTCCTCGCCAATCTAAGGACAAAGGGAAAGGGATCGCCACCGGTCCCATTGGTCCTCTCTAGATGAGTGCTCTGAGGCAGGGGAACAGATACCCCAATGACGAAAGGTTCAATGGAAAAGGAAGCGGTGTCGCTTCAAAGCTCAGGGCAATTGACTGCTACAACAGATCAAGAAAGGCAGTGGATGCAAGGTTCTGGAGAAACTTCCACACGGGCTATTATAGTTATGTGTATCTCACAATGAAGACTCCGGTGGTCCGAAGCCATTGGCTTGACTGGACCCATTTTGAGATGAAGAGCTGCCAAGCCTTTGATGATGTGATTGCAGCTATGACGAGACATGGTCTAAAGGATCTGTCTGCCTTCAGATACAACTGGAATGATGAAGTTATTGCTCAATTCTATGCTACCTGCTATTTTGCTATTGATGGAGAGGAAAGGGTGACTTGGATGACTCACAAATCCATGTACACCGTGAAGTATAATGAGTTTGCAAGACTGCTGCATCTTGAGAACACTAGCAATAATGAGCTCATCATTCACAACATTGGCGTACTGGAGAAGGACAAGATGGAGTTTCTCTATGACACCCGCCTGAAATTCAATCCCCCTTCCACCAAGAACATGAAGCCATTCTTCATGGTTCTCAATAGGGTGTTGAGGAAGACCATAGCTCCAAAAGATCGAGATGCAAGAAGTGTCCAAGGTTACCTGAGGACATTGATGAAGGTGATAAGCAAAAACAGGAAGTTTGATGCCTTCGACTACATCTAGAATGACATGGTGAATATCTCCTGCACTCCAAACCGTTCCTGTGGCTATGAACCCTACCTCGTGTTCATGATTGAGAAAGTCACAGGAATAAAGTTCATGAAGAATGTCGAACACACTCCTCTAAGGCCCCAAAATCCTCCCCAAGCCACTCTCCCAGTTGCTCCATCTCCAGTGTCAAGTGAAGAGGCTCCGAGGAGAGCTCAAGGAGATGCAAGGACTGCTTCCACTACTAGGGCCCCTCCTCAAAAAGGGTCTCCTAGTGGCATCTTGAAGTACTTGGCTGCCATCTTTGGCTCCTGCAAGAAGGCTGAGGTGAAAGTCCACAAGTTGAACAAGGCAAGAAAGGAGGATATGAGATACATAAAGCAAAATGTCAAAGCCATATGCCAGAAGCTGGAGATTGATCCTATTGGGTCTCCTATCATCTCCGAGGACTCTCCCTTTGACTTCTCAGAGCTTCCACCTCTCTCTCCCTCCGAGATCGCCTATTTTGGTGTTGGGGGCACTTCGAGTGGATCTGCTCCTCCTCCTCCTCCTCCTCCTCCGCGGCCTGAAGATGAAGACGATGAGAGGACCGAGAGCGAGGAGTGAGCCTGCGGCGACCTCTAGATCCTTCCTCTCCTTCTTTTGGTGCCTTGATGCCAAAGGGGGAGAGATTGAGGGGGAGTCACTAGGAATAGGTGTAGTTTGAGAGACGAGAGCTTCATTTGCATCTTTTGGTTTCTGTTATGCTCTTGGGTTGTAAAACTGCTATTATGCTCTTATTATGGTTCTAAGTCATGTTTATGAAGTTTGTGATGATTCTGTGGTGCAATCTATGTTTATGCTTTGAGATTGACATATATGCTTGTTGTTGTTATGATTATGCTTTTACCTTATCATCATCATGATTTTTGCTCACACACACGTAGTTTTGCACCCCACCATAAAGAGTACACATATGTCTTATGTTTTCATTGCTTAATTTGTTCCGAGCTTATATGTGCACACTTTATGAAAATCCGGATTTTTAGTCATATTTGTGAAATCTCAATTGGTTGTCATCAATCACCAAAAAAGGGAAGATTGAAAGTGCATCTAGGCATCTCTTGTGGGTTTTGGTTGATTTATGACAAACAATTGAGATCCTAACCAAATTGTTGAGATGAGCGCAGGTTTCAATAAACATATGAAGAAAGCGCAAAAAGAAAGGAGAGTGAAGAATCAAGTTGTAAAGAGCTCAAGAAAATGAATAGAATACTTTTTATGTATGGAGTGTGTTGGAGAAACACACCCCAAGAGCTCAAGCAAAAGAAATCACTCTCACTGCACAAGTTTACACAGGTCCGAACTAGCCTGATGTTCATCAAACTAGTCCGATAACCTCTCTGTCCAGGATCGGACAAGTCCTCCCAGTGCGGACTTGTCCGCACCGGACTAGTCCGATAATCCTTCTAATCAAAATCGGTCAAGTCCGATATTCCACAGACTTGTCCTTAGTCCCTCAAAATTCCACGACATCGGACTAGTCCGGTATTGTCCGGACTAGTCCGATAACCTCTCTGACTAAAATCGGACATGTCCTCAAAGTGCGGACTTGTCCTCGATTCAATAAGGAATTCACCACAACCGGAATAGTCCGATATGTGCCGGACTAGTCCGAACATCTCCAGAGACAAAAACGGACTAGTCCAACATTTGCTGGACAAGTCCGATAATTCAGGACATTTAGGATTTCCCACACGCCGCACACCGGACTAGTCCGGAGTCCACCACGGACTAGTCCGTACATCGGAACCCTAATGGTAACCTTTTGGAAATCCTAATTTAAATAGAGGCGTACGACCCCTGATCAAACTCTCTCGACCCCCTGAATTTTCACACCTTCCAAGAGCCTAGAAAACACGTCTCTCCACACAATCCAACGCAAGAAAGATCAAATCCTTGAGGATTAACCATAGATCAAAGGAGATACACGTTCTTCACGATTTGAGCTCTTGGGTTTGATTCTCTCACACACTCGTGCTCTTTCATTAGATACTTTTGAGTGTGTTTGGTGGTGTTTTGTATTGTAAATCTTGGGGAGCCCTCAATTTGTGAGAAGGCCCATTGAACACGGTTATCTTACCCATTTGTGATTAGTGGAAGAGAATCGACCTCCGTGGCGATTCGACGAGGGTAGGGTTGGTGAAGACCCTGTCCTTTCATGGGATCCTCAACGTGGATGTAGATTTCCTCTGTGGAATCGAACCATGGGATAAAAATTATTGCACCCTTTGTTCTTTTGTTCTATCTATTCATAGTCATCTAGGGTTTACTTAATTTAGTTCAATTTGCGTTAAAACTTTGAAACTAAAGTAAACTTGTGCCACATCTAGTTTTATTGAAGCAATACACTCTTGTTGTAACTCAATTTCCGCTGCATAGAGTATTTTGATCGAAATCACTAATCAAACTTGATCAATTTAGTCCGCATACGCCAGACTAGTCCGCACCCTACCGGACTTGTCCGATTTCTGTGTGTTTGATCTGTTTGTTAAGTGTTTCAGGTTCCGACTAAAAATTCAAAAAGCCTATTTACCCCCCATCTAGGCTACATTTACCAGTCCCAACTAGTCAAGGTTGAGCTTTCCAAGTGCGCTCATGACCGTGAGCATGGCTTTGTAGATAGTTTTAATACTCTGCAGAGTTTGTACCACGTTACCCACAAGTTGTGATTTCTTCGTCTCACGATGACTTATAAAACTCCATTATGTCGTCCCACACTCCCTATGGTATGTGGCCAGGAGTCCACAAAAAAAAGCCTTTATAAAGGGTCTCCTCACAAGTACGAGCACTCTAAAGTTTTGCATACCACGACATACTGGAGTACACCCTCCACCGTAGCAGCCCCCTCTTGAGCCTTGGCGAATCCCAGAGCAGGTAACTTTGAACTCGTTCCCCGCACTGAACATTGCCCATACCCATCGAAAGATCACCTAATTAATCAGTTAAGTCGTTCCATACTGGACTTGTGGTGGCACGGTAATGCCAGGAATTGCAACGCCAAGAACCGATCCTTAGAATCTACGCAGTCTTCTGACAACGAACCTGAGTCTTGTGCATACTGCACACACCAAAACAACTTGCCTACAAGATTCCTATATATATATATAACCATAAAATAAATAGTGATAATAATAATGGTAATGTATCAAGTTATCATTACCTAACAACTAATGATAACAGTGTTAAGCATATACACATACCCAAGTCCGGACCATACCATCCAAACCCAACGACAAGGAATAATATGGAAATCTAGTAAAATTCCTAGCATAGGATTCAAATTTAAGACTTGCATGCAACTATTCTATCTATGTCCTTAATTTTTTCTTAACCAGTGCAAAGTGATCAAGGACACTTTCTTTTTCTTTATTCCATGTAGCTGCTTAGTCTTCTTGGTAGAATGCTCGATCTTCCAAGTCTTCTCGTCGCATCACGATCAGGCAAGAACACGAGTAAACTACCAAAAGAGAGATAAAGAAGCACATTCGATAACAGTACACCATACATGCAAAACAAGATATAAAGAGTATGATAGCAGTGCTAAGCATATACACATACCCAAGTCCTGACCATACCATCCAAACCCAACGACAAGGAATAATATGGAAATCTAGTAAACTTCCTAGCATAGGATTCAAATTTAAGACTTGCATGCAACTATTCTATCTACGTCCTTAATTTTTCCCTAACCGGTGCAAAGTGATCAAGGACACTTTCCTTTTCTTTATTCCATGTAGCTGCTTAGTCTTCTGGGTAGAATGCTCAATCTTCCACGTCTTCTCACCGCATCACGATCAGGCACGAACACGAATAAACTATCAAAAGAGAGATAAAGAAGCACATTCAATAACAGTACACCATACATGCAAAACAAGATATAAAGAGTACTACGCGAATACCCTATAGTGTAACGGGAGCCTACGCACAGAAATGGCTTAACACAGTGTTATGGGTGTTTTACCATGTTATAAGAATGATTATAGTTGAGACAACACAATTCCAATATTTATTAAAATGCCAACATGAATCCATATTATTAATTTACAGCTTTATGAGACAGAATACTACTTTCCATATTTAATTCTAACGCAATCCATTAACTTTAACAAAACCTACACATTTAGGTTGTAATGCACATGGTTGTGGCTAAACATAGGTCCTAATCCATTTACTATACATTATAATATTTATTATTAGGTGTTCTCAGCTATAAAATGCATTGACTAATATTTTATGTGAGTGTTATATGCAAAAACAGTAATTACAATTGTTTTAAATATAATTGCAGCATGTTATATAATGATTTCTACAAAAACAGCACTACACAAGGACTATAATATATAATCAGCAAGCTACAGTGGCATTTCCGTAAAAAAAGCAATGTTTAGGGGCTTTTCTGTAAAAATACAGCATGGTACAGGGGCTAAAATATTAATTCAGCAGGTTCCAGGGTGTTTTGCGTAATATTTCAGAACATTCCAGGGGGTTTAATGTTAATACAGTGAGCTGCATAGGTCCAATTGAATTAATTCAGCACTATACAGTAAGAATCACAATATTAGGAAAGTCCAAGGTTCATTTTACAAATTCCAGGGCTTACTTGTAATTGTTATAAAACTTCCAGGGGGTCTAGTGCAAAAGTGTGAAGGATGAGGTGGTGAAATAATATGGGGCATCGGATTTGATTCGGGTGGCTCAGATTTTATTACGCGAAGGTGTATGGGTTGATTTAATCCTAGCCGTTGGACGCGAGGTGAGTGCACTAGATTTAAAACAAGATTTGTGTACACGAGGCTAAATGGGAAGCGTCGGTGTGAGATCTAACGGTGCAAATCTAATTTAAACGAAGGGGTATGCGGGCCTCAATCTAGACCATTGGATGAAGGGCGCAGGACTCGGATTTGAAATAATCTAAAAAGCACACGTGTTCAAATGCTAACCCTATGATTTAAAATGAGTGGCCGAGATTGAAGAGGCCGAAGGGGATACGGGATACACTACACCATGGCACACTTTTGGCCACAATTAACTGTTGGTAAAACATGACTATGGACGACATACCAGCTGTGAGCAATAGGTTGATATTTTGCACTCACAAAAACTATCGGCAATCACATAATAACTCTACATATAATGTGTCGGCATTTTTGTGCTGGCTGATTTGCTGTCGGCAATTCTTACCCGGCAAAAAAAGTGTCGGCGTAGCTTAACGATGCAACGGTTGATGTGTCGGCCTAGAGGTATGTCTGGCCCTGTTACAAAATGAATAATATTTTGGCGCCTGGGTCAAAAAAACGCGCGGGCTGGAGGCCTGACTAAAAGTGCGCGGGCCTAAAAAAAATATATAACCAAGGAAAACGTGTGCTTCCATCTCCATCCGCGGCCGCCGCCAGCGCCCGAGCCCCTCTCCCCAATCCGCACCGAGCGCCGCTCCACAATCCGTGTGCGTGTGTGCTTCGCTCCGGCTGCCACCACCAGTCAGCACTCTGGATCCGCGCACGATGGCCAACGACGCGCGCGAGCTCCTCCTCTCCACCACCACCGATGCGGACCCGTCTACCCCACTCTCGGTGCCTGACCTCCGCCTCTGCCTCCACTCCAACCGCCTCCATGCCTCGTCCCTCTCCTTCGCCGCCTCCCACCGCAGGGCCCTCGCCGATGCGCTCCTTCGGGCGGCCTCCGCAGCCGGCTCCTCCTCCTCTCTCCAGACCTCCCTAGCCTCCGCGCTCGCCGACCGCCTCCTCGCTCACCCTCTCCGATCTAAGGCCCTCGCTGATCGCCTCCTCGCGGCCCGACGCGAGCTCGCAGAGTGCCGAGAGCACCTTGCCGTCGCTTCCTCCGTCGCTGCTCTCGCCCCCGCCTCCGAAAGGCTCGCACCACAGCAAGGCCCCTCGACACTGCCGCTGCCGCTGCTGAGATCCAGCCCCTGCTGATCAAACCTGAGCGATCTGGTTCCGGTCCAGACGATCCGGTCGTGTTTGGCCTCATCAGGAGTGACTGGGAGCAGCTACTCGACAAGGTGACCACAAGTTCTTTAGAGTGTTTCAGCTTATGTCAGGGCTTGTAATTGTGCTAATCGTTGTTGTTGTTGGATTGTGACGGTGGTCAGAGCTTCTCCTAGAGATCGTTCTAGCAAGACACGTAGTGTCGATCTTTGTGTGGCATTGTAGGCATTGAAGGTTAGGTTTATAAATAAAAGTCTGATTGATGCTACTGCCGTTAGGGTTCTGACAACTTCAATGTATTTGACCATAACCCATAATTTGTAAACCGATTATTGTCAGGGATTGTGCAGATGTAGTGTGCTGAAAAACTTAATTGACTTAGAAGGATTTAAGCTATTAACTTTTGGGTATGATATTTTGTCCATCTGATGGAAACTTACTAGTGCATATTAGTTCGGAACCTTTATGGACATCGAGAGCATAAATCATACATTTGTTTGAGCTTTAAGATGCATAGAGAATTTGATATAATGGACATAACTGTTAAAATATGGAGTATTGACCAATGATTTTGGGAGCTTCTGGTAGGCATTAGAAGTATTGATATTATTTATAGTTAATATCCCCATAATTCTTGGAAAAATGTGTTATAGACAACCATTTGCATACAACTCTGTTACATCCACTTGTTTAAACAATATCAATCATTTATGAATTATTGTCCACTACACGGAATCTCCTCCAGCTTTCTTTGTGTTCATTATTTGATAATCTATCTGTCTATGCTATAGCTAGATTCGAATTGAGGCAGGGTAGTAGTGGTGCATGCTGCTCCTAGGTAATGAGATGGAGATGAATGAGATTAAAACCTCATTAGTAACTTAACAAACATAGGGGTAAGGAAAATTATGGATGCTACCTTCCAATAGCTTGGCCTGTGGCTTCTGCCATTGAAGTGCATCACATGGTGCTAGCCCCAAATTACATAGTAATTGTTGGGCCTGCCCAATTTCATTTCCCTGTGTCATTGATTATGCAGATGATTGATGCCTTAGACTATGGGATGACAAAAGTTGCAGACTTGATGATGAAACATGTCCTGGTTCCAGCAATCAGTAAGACATCAGTTGCAGTTAATGTAGAGGTCCAAGAGGAAGGTGGTCCAAAACACTCTGTATCAATCTTAAACTTAGTCCCTTCAGAGGAGCAAAAGGTAAGCATTTATAAAACTTCATAATCTATAAGATTAAATATTTTCTAAATATGTTTGTTCAAGCCAATAACCTTTTGTTATTGCAATTGCTACATTCTTTATTCTGTCTACCTAATCCTAAATCATCGTGGTTAAATGTTTCAAATGATTTTTGTTCTAAGCAATTAAATATTGAGTAGAGGGAATTAGATATTGTTGAAGGATGACCAAGATGGATGCAATCTTGTAACTGGTTGTTATTGTTCAAGGATGACAGAGTAATATTTTGCCTTACATCTATAATTCTAAGAATGTTTTGGTCAATTAGTTCAATAACTTGACTTGTTGCAGATCAAGGATGACATGAACTCTTCAAGGCAGTAAAAAGGTACAGGTTCTGTTATGATTGCAAGCTTGGCAATCTTAATATTCCCTTGTTGCATTGTGTGTTGATTGTTCTTTTTTATCATGATAGGTGCACCGACAACTAATTGGAGTAGTAACCTTTTGGCAGCAAGGCATGTTACAAATTTCAACTAACTGGAGTAGTAACCTTATAGCAGTAAGGCATGTTACAAGCTTTTGGAGTGACCTTTTGTGCATAAAGAAAATGTTGTGTGTATGACTTTATGGTTAGAACTATTTGCAAATATAAAGAAGCATGTATATTCTCTCAGTGGGTCATATGTATGGTACTATATAATAGGCTGGAACTTAACTTATGATCTGACTTGATATCTATTGAACATGTATGCTGCTACTTTATTTGGAGGATCCTAAGTTTATCTATGGAACCATGCATATTAATAGATATGGTTGTGCTGTGTAAATTGCACACAGTTTGCATGTTGAAGTGTCTATTTGAGTTGTGATTGTTTATATGCTATTGAAATTATGAATTGAGTGATGGAAGATGTGGTGCTTATATATATATATATATATATATATATATATATATATATATATATAGCGACACGATGCATGTGCCCTAGCTCGTGCCCTCTTAATAAGGCAGGAAATGTGGTTTGCTCACATATTTACTGCCGGTAAAAGGTTTATTGTGGGAAAAAACTAACTACCGGGAAAATGCGAACTGTCGGCGTTGGTTCCCCATTTTCTCACACACCAATTGTCGGCAAAAGGTTTAACTGTCGCCAAAGCCCAAGCCGGCAGCTTCTACCGTGACTATTCACATTCTGTTGGCAAAACTTTTGCCCACATTTTTTGTGTCTCCACAAGTAGCTTTTGCCCACATTTCTATGTGTTGGCGAAAGTGTACCATGGTGTAGTGATAGTCTAATCTCACACGTTGGCGCAAGATCAGACGGTCCGGGCGCACTCCCGACGGGTTCCGGCCACCGGTGGCGCACTGCGCAAGATCAGACGGTCCGGGCGCACTCCCAATGGGTTCCGGCCACCGGTGGCGCACTGCGCGGCAGCGCGCCATTTGTGGCGGGTGGAGCTCGCTGGAGAAACCTTGATCTACGCTAAGGTATACTATACGCACTGAGAAATGAGGCAAATGAGAGAGGAGCGAGCCGAGAAGCTCACCGAGGGATCACGCGCGCATGAGGGTGGCCGGAGACAGCAGCGCGTCGATGTTGCGCCATGGTGCTCGTCGATCGACATTGACGATGGCATTTTCGTGATGATCTCCTGAGTTCTTCTAGCCCGAGAGGTGCGCCAGGCCACGACAAATGAGGTAGGGTGGTTAGATCGAGTAGGAAAGTAAGGGAATCATCGAAATGATAGTGAGAGCGGAAGCACTCACGGAGACGTGACGACGAGGCTAGGGTTTCCAGCGTTCCTCCTCATCAGAGAGGACCAGAAGACGCTTGCCGAGTCTCTGCGTAGGTCGAGGATGATTTAGAGTGGGTGATGGTGGGAGAAAAAAGGAGGGAGCAGTGGAGCCACGGGCACCGAGGGATGGCGGTGCCTCATTTGCCATTCATCGCACGAAACCAAGAGCAGAAAGGGTGCAGTAGGGTTTGAGGGAGCTTTATAGAAGGAGCTCCGTGCACGACACAAAAGGGGGGAGAGGATCCGAGGGAGGTTGTTGCGCGCCGGGCGGTCACACAATTCGTGTGAGCCGCGTGCGAGAAAGAGGAGCAGGGGGAAGGGGAAAGCTGTCGTGCGGGTCCCAGTGGCAAGAGAGAAAGGGGGGATCCAAGATGTTGTTCAGGCCAGAAGAGGTGGGTTACGGGGAGGAGCATGATGCGCGGGGTCCGCATGGCAGTGAGGTGTGGAAAAGGACAAGGGGAATCCTATGCTCCTTGCTGGGCCGGCGGGGGAGTGAAAACCTTGGTTGGGCCGGGGTAAGAAAGATCGGGCCACAGGGAAAGAATGGGCAGTGGGTGAGTTGGGCTTTTGATCCAACCTGAAGTTGCAGCAGGAACATTTTTTTTCTATTTTTCTATCTCAATTTCTAATCCAAATTTTGAGTGATTTTAAATTTTAAACTCAATTAAGCGCATTGCATTGCAATTAAAGTTTAACTATCCCCTTATATAATTTTTGGGTGTTACATTCTTGTTGTTGTGTCTTTGTGACTTGATTCTCTATGATCTATACTGATTTCTCACGTTTTGAACACACTGGAAACACTCGCACACACGATTTCTCTATCACATTGATTTTCAGCCGAGGGGTTTTTGTTGTTTCTGCTGAAAATGTTTAAATATACCATTCATCCCCCTCTAGTAGCTTTTCACGTGCTCTACAATCCTACACCTTCAACCAAGCCCGTGCAACCTTTGCCAAAATGACAAGTGGATGAACAGTTTCTTGTTATGCTCAAGGAAGCCTCTTGATCCTAGATCAAGCATGGGTTGAATCAAAAGAATATCTTGATGGTCAAAGTGGCACCCCCCATAAGTATACATCCGCATTTGCCTTTATGAAGAATGAGGAGACTCTGTCATTTCATCCACAATGACATCCTAAGAAGACGAGCAGCAAGAGCCATTCGAATGTCCCAAGTCCACTAAGCCACCAATAGAATGGCGAAAGAAGGACAAGCCTCACCAAGTTCACGAAAGAATATCTTCAAGAAGGAAAAGTCATCGCAACTGTTGAAGGCTCCTAAGAAACACTAACAAATCATCCCCTTTAACGGTGCCAGAAATGCTTGTTGGTATTTCTTAACACACATATCATCTCTAGTAATAGATGAGGTCCACAAGCGCACGAAAGATATCATTGTAGCATTTCACCCATGAGTATTCCCAAGGGTATCGTATTTATCTCAAAGGCAGTGGAGTAAAGTAAACACTACTCTTATGATCAAGCTATGGATGACTAATCAATTATCAAGACGGGGGTAAGTTGATAATATGGGTAGTGTGACACACACCTAAGAAATCTATTGTAGAGGGTAGATGGGTCTTAATGGAGATTATACTAAGAGATGGTGACTTTCTCCTACAATGCTTCTAATATACATATACATAGCCTAGGTTAGATACTAATGAGCATGTCAATGGTCAATCCTTATGCTAAGTTGTTCAACACATCGGGCATGGGCTTACCCCTAGCAATACTAGGGCGACTCCCGCCAAGAGCCTGTGGCATAGCTGAACATGGAGGATTACAAAGGACGGATAGAGCTTCACCACCTACTGCCTACCTCTTCAATATGTGGGTCTATGATACATCCAATACTACTTAACTATCCTAGCACCATGCTAGCATATTAAGTAAAGACCTTAAGAGCCTAGGAACAAGCCATCATAAGGCAATGACTAACCTAAACATCGTTGAACCAATGTGTAGTGGGCGACGGGTCAGTGACACGGTGTTGCCTCTTCTTGCTTTGGCCCGTCGAGGACCGAAGCAAAGACTCTTGGTCCAACTCGGCCTCAAAATTGGAGATCTCATCATTAGAGCTCAACATTGTCCTGACAAGAGGATTATACAGTACAAGGATGAGGATCGATGGAAAGGAAATGCATTTAGTGGTAGGAATTCAGGGTTAGGTTCAGTTAAAAATCGGACTTGTCCGGTGCTCAAGTGGGGACTAGTCCAGGAGAACCGGACTTGTCTGTACTGAGACCGGACTAGTTTGGTGTTCAACAGCACAAACCCTAACCATCAGATCAATGGTGGTTCTCATTGCAAAAAAAGCTCAATGTAGATGTAATACGACAAGGATGCATGTACTAACAAGCAGAGCTAAGCTATTTGTTCTACAACACATGAAATCGAAGGTTCAAGGATTTTGGAGAAAGTTTACCAAAATACTTATTCTTAAGGTTGGAGGCGTTGTTGGTGCGGACAAGTCCGTGGTCTTCGATCCCCTTGCGATGAAGATCGTTTTCCACAGAGAGATGAAGAGATTTGGTGGAGAAATTGCCAAATGACCTTGGGAGCGCTCGAGTGAAGAGAGAGAGTATGAGGGAAGTTGTGAGGATGAAGGGCTTTATGCTTTGGCGGCCCTAGGGTTATGGAGTCAAAAAAATCGGACTAGTCCGTGGTCAACCGGACTAGTCCGGACTACCGGATCTCTTGCAGACTAGTCTACAGTGTGCGGACTAGTCCGGTCAAACACGGACTAGTCTGTGGTCACCAGAACAAAAGCATTTAGCCCACTCGTATATATCTGAAGGAACTCACAAAGAAAATAGAGGGCAAAAAATACAAATAATCTTGATGGATATGATCAGTAAACATAAAACAATCAAGCTATGGCCACAATTCACCAAGAGATTTGGTGGAGAAATTGCCAAATGACCTTGGGAGCGCTCGAGTGAAGAGAGAGAGTATGAGGGAAGTTGTGAGGATGAAGGGCTTTATGCTTTGGCGGCCCTAGGGTTATGGAGTCAAAAAAATCGGACTAGTCCGTGGTCAACCGGACTAGTCCGGACTACCGGATCTCTTGCAGACTAGTCTACAGTGTGTGGACTAGTCCGGTCAAACACGGACTAGTCTGTGGTCACCAGAACAAAAGCATTTAGCCCACTCGTATATATCTGAAGGAACTCACAAAGAAAATAGAGGGCAAAAAATACAAATAATCTTGATGGATATGATCAGTAAACATAAAACAATCAAGCTATGGCCACAATTCACCAAGATCAAGTAATTGAAATAGTTTTTCAGAGAAAATAGAGAGAGATGATTTTCATAACACAATCAATAGATTTTGAAGATGGCATACAAATATGCAAATTTTCAAACCACGTTCCGAGCATCAAAGATGTCTAGTTCATTTTGGAGCTCGCAAAAACATTTTTCATCAAGTGGCTTGGTAAAGATATCGGCTAGTTGTTTTTTGGTGTTGACATGGGAAATGGTTATGTCTCCTTTCATTGAGTGGTATCTCAAATAATGATATCGGATGTCTATGTGTTTGGTCCTAGAGTGCTCAACGGGGTTATGGGCAATTTTAATAGCACTCTCATTGTCACAAAGAAGTGGAATATGACTCATATTGTAACTGTAATCCCTTAGAGTTTGTCGCATCCAAAGGAGTTGTGCACAACAACTCCTGAATGCAACATACTCCGCTTCGGCCGTGGATAAGGCAATGGAATTTTGTTTCATGGAGGACCTAGAAACTAGGGATCTACCTAGGAATTGGCATATACCGGAGGTACTTTTTCTATCTACCTTGCATCTGGCATAATCTGCATTGGAGTATCCAATGAGATTGAACTTGGAACCTTTAGGATACCAAAGGCCTAGGTTGGGTGTATGAACTAAATATCACAAGATTCTTTTTACGGCTGTCAAATGACACTCCTGAGGATTGGCTTGAAATCTTGCACACAAACATACACTTAACATAATATCAGGCCTAGATGCACATAAGTAAGGATCCAATCATAGAGCGATATACCTTTTGATCCATGCTTGGTCCATCTTCATTGAGATCCAAGTGTCCATTTGTTGCCATGGGAGTCTTTATAGGCTTCGCCTTGTCCATTCCAAATTTCTTGAGTATGTCTTGAGTGTACTTGGTTTGGCTTATGAACGTCCCTTCCTTTTGTTGTCTCTCTTGGAATCCCTAGAAGTACCTCAATTCTCCTATCATGGACATCTCGAATCTATGTGTCATAATCTTACTAAACTCTTCACAAAAGGATTTGTTAGTTGAACCAAAAATAATATCATAAACATAAATTTGACATATAAATAAATCATTGTCAAAGTGCTTGGTAAACAACGTGTAATCAGCTTTGCCAATTTTAAATCCATTTTCAATCAAAAAATACCTAAGGCACTCATACAAAGCTCTAGGATCTTGCTTGAGGCCATAGAGAGCCTTACATAGTTTGAACACATGGTCGGGGAACTCTTGATCTTCGAATCCAGGGGGTTGCTCCATGGACACCTCCTCCTTAATTGGTCTGTTGAGGAAGGTCCTTTTCACATCCATTTGGTAGAGCTTGAAATCATGGTGAGTAGCATATGCAAGTAATATTCTAATCGATTCAAGCCTAGGTACGAGAGAAAAAATTTTGTCAAAATCCAAACCTTCGATTTGTGAATACCCTTTGGACACAAGCCGCGCCTTGTTTCTTGTCACCACCCCGTGCTTGTCTTGTTTTTTGCGGATGACCCATTTTGTACCGACGACGTTGAACTTGGACCTTTAAACAAGTTCCCACACCTCGTTCCGCTTGAAGTTGTTCAATTCTTCTTGCATTGCCACCACCCAATCCGGATATTTCAATGCATCTTCAACCCTGTGAGGTTCCAAAGATAATAGAAACGAGTAATGTTCACAAAAATTAGCAATTTGAGATCTAGTTGTTACTCCCTTTTGGATGTCACTGATTATGTTATCGATGGGGTGATCTCTTTGGATGCATTGGTGTACTCTTGGATGTGGCACTTGTAGTCTTGAATCTTCATGGTCATCTTCCTCTCCCCCTAGATGGTTGCCCTCATTGATTTGTTGGTCACCTTGATCTTGTGTAGAGGCTCCCCCTTGATATATATGTCCACTTGTGGTTCATCTTCTTCATTTGCATTTGGACGCCATTCTTCTCAACAATTTACATGGAGCTTCTTCTCTATCTAACACACATTGATCAACTTGCTCTTCTTGAGATCCATTAGTTTCATCGAACACTACGTCACGTGCTACTTCGACAAGTCCGGATACCTTGTTGAAGACACGATAGGCGTTGGAGTTCGAATCATAGCCAAGCAAGAAACCTACATTAGACTATGAAGCGAACATTGAAGTCCTAGGCTTCTTGTTCAAGATATAACATTTAGAACCGAAAACTCAAAAATAAGAAATATTAGGCTTGTTACCGGTGAGTAGTTCATATGACATTTTCTTGAGTAGGCGATGAAGATAGGGTCGATTTATGGCGTGAAAAGCAGTGTTGACCGCTTCAGCCCAAAGTCGATCTGAAGTCTTGTACTCATCAAGCATTGTCCTCTCCATCTCTATGAGGGTTCGGTTCTTCTTTCTGCTACTCCGTTTTGTTGAGGGGAGTACGGTGCTGAAAATTCAAGTTTTATGCCTTCTTCGTCTAGGTACTCCTCCACTTGGGTGTTCTTGAACTTCGTGCCATTGTCACTTCGTATGTTCTTGTCTTCAATGAAAACTCATTTTGGGCACGCTTGAGAAACTTCTTGAGGGTTCCTTGATTTTCTGTCTTATCATGCAAAAAGAAAACCCACATGAAGCGCGAAAAATCATCAATAATTACTAAACCATATTTGTTAACGCTGATGCTTATGTAAGCAATTGGACCAAATAGATCCATGTGAAGTTGCTCAAGCGGTCTTGTTGTTGTAATGACGTTCTTCATGGGATGAGGTGCTCCTACTTGCTTCCCGACTTGGCACGCGCTACAAGGCATGTCTTTCTCAAAAACAACATCCTTTAAACCTCAGATGTGAACCAACACATGCTAGCCATCTATGCCACAGCCAACCGATGTCTGTCTTTGCAATCAAGCATGTGTGAACTTCGGCTTTATTTTTGTTGAAGTCGACAAGATAAAGCTTTCCCTTTAACAGACCCTTAAATGCAACGAAGTCAACACTCTTTCTAGAAACGGCCACACCCTCATTAGTGAACAAGCAATTATAACCCTTGTCACATAATTGAGATATGGACAATAGATTATAATCTAAGGAATCAACATGTAAAACATGAGAAAGGGTGTGTTGAGATGATATTGCAATTTTACCGGTACCGAGCACCCTTCCTTGACTGTTGTCTCCAAAGTAGATGCCTTCGCCTGAATCTTCATTTACTTCATATTCAATGAACATCCTTCTTTCTCCGGTCATGTGGTCAGTGCATCCACTATCTAGCACCCATTTTGCTCCACCGGAGGAGTAGGCCTGCAAAAACAAATACGCCTTGGTTTTAGGTACCCAAGCTTGCTTGGGTCCTTTGAGGTTAGTTACAACACATGAGACTTGGTGTTCCCATGGCGTGGCCCAACATATTTAGCATAAACTCTACCAAAGTTACTTTTCATGAGTACATATGATGCGTCAAAGGTTCTAAACAATAGTTGTTGCTCATATGTATTAGCATGTTTGGACTTGTCAACATTATTAGCCTTTATAGCTTGAGAGGAGTTTCCCTTGACAAATGAAATGCATTCCTTGTTATTCTTGTGGCTTCTAGCATTTTGCTTTTCACCATAAGAATACCCAATGCCATATTTGACATTAGGAGGTCTTGTGGCAAAGTATGCACTGCGTGCATACTTGATCTTTTCCTTGTCAAATATGCCACTACGGGAAATATGCTTGTATTTTGTCAAGTTCGACTTATCCTTAAAGTTAATGTCAATTTTAGCACATGCACAAGTAATAGTAGTTTCAGATTTTAAGTGTTGAGAAGGTGAGCTTGAAGAGGATGAAGGGTCACTTTGTTTGAGAGACTCAACATGTACCTCAAGGATCTTGTTAACTTTAGTTAGGTTAGCAATTTCATCCTTGATGATAACATTTGAGTCGCTTAACTTCAAGCAAGCTTCCTTGCTCGAAGCTAACTCAAGTTCTAGTGACTTGCTTCGCTCCTTTTCAAGTTCAAGGAGCTTTTTGATCTTAAGATACTCCTTTTTTTGAAGGATGATCATATCTTCTTGGCAATCAACAAGCTCCTCCTTATCAATAAGTTTATCCATCAAGAATTTCATTTTTGCAGCAGCTTTCTTATCTAAGCTAACAAGCATATCTTCATTGTCACTATAAGCACCACTGTCGCTAGAGCAAGAATGCGAGGAGGAAGATTTATTTGTTACCTTTCTTTTATCTTCCTTCACCATTAGACATGTGTCATTGTCCTTCCTTGCGCCAATAGTTGGGAAGGGGGTGGATTTCTTGTTTGTCTTCTTGATGGCTATGCTAGCCATCTCCTCTTCCTCTTCGGATGAGGACTCATCATTTGAGTCCCACTCCTTTCCTAGGTGCGCCTGTCCAATTTTCCTTTTCTTCTTGAACATCTTCTTGGGTTGATGCTTTGTATCCTTGGTCTTCTTCTTGATTTCTTCATAAGGAAAATCAACTATAAAGTGGTCGTATTCACCACAGTTATAGCAAACATGCCTCAACTTAGGTCTTGACTTGTCCTTGTGTCTTCCTTGATTTGGTTTACCACCTTTTCTTCTTTTCATCATATTTTTGAATTTCTTCATAAAGAGGATCATGTCATCATCTATATCGCTGTTTTTGTTGTTGCTGTCCTCTTCTTGTTGAGCTTCTCGAGCTTCTTTTGTTACGGGCTTGCAAGTGTACTTCAACACGACTCCTTTCTTCTTTGCCAAGGTGAGGTTGGCAATATCTTTGACAAGTTTTGCTTCCTTTTCCATCATCTCAAAGTTGATGATATTTCCAAGCAATTCGTCCGGGGTCATTTTCTTGTACTTGGGGCTTTCTCTTATCAACAAACATAGAGTCACATTGCGAGGCATTGTTGGTATTTCTTAACACCACAGAGTTATCTGCGAGCGCACGGAAATACCGTTGTAGCACATCCCTTTAAGGAGTATTCCCAAGGGCATCGAATCCAAAAAACGTGTGTGCTAATCTTTCGAACTAGCTCACCCAAGAACACAAAGTTGTTTGGTAGGCAAGGAACAAATAGGAATTCAAAGTATTGATCCTAATTCAAGGTAGTTTGCAGTAGATGCTTGCTTCGGGCACGGGCTTACTCCTAGCAATACTAGGATGACTCCCACCAAGTGCCTATGACATAGCCGAACGTGGAGGATTACAAAGGACAGATAGGGTTGTCACCACCTACTGCCTACCTCTTCAATCCGTGGGTCTACGAGATATCCACTGATGATTTATAACCTAAGCACCACGCTTACGTTCTAAATCACTACTCTAGTTGTTTCGAACACAAAGCTACAACTAGAGCCTCTAATGAATTAAAGCAGTGAACCCACAAGTAACTACTTGTGCAAACTACTAAGAATAAAAGATCAAACTTGTATTGAATTCCTGAAGGCTTACTTGATTGAGTAAACCTTTTGTAGGGGTACAAGTGTAGAAGAGGGACTTGACAAGCCCAAGCCTCCTTCTTCTAGACTCTTCACCACACTCTCCTTCTACTTTGGTAGCCTCTAGGACTACTCTAAACCTTTGGAGTGTAGCAATATTCTCAACTTTTTGTGTGTGTCAGAAGTGAGGTGAGGGAGTCTATTTATAGGTGGAGAAGGCTCGGTTCTCGCCACAATTAATGCGCAAATCAGTCACCATTGACTCCAGGAGTCGGGAGGAGCCAACATGTGTCATTTGACCGAGTTTGGCACCAGGAAGAGTCGAACCCCTGGTTCGGCCGACCTGGTCAAGGCCCCCCTCGGGGAGTGCTTCCTCCAGGTGGCTTCCAGGTGGGCCTCCTTGTGGTATATGGGTGCAACACCGTTGGATCTCCTCATATTCTTCTGTTTATGGGCCATTTGATCCATGTGTTGCCAAGTGTCATCGCCTGATTCGTTGAAATCCATTTTCATGGATTCATCCCTGCATGTTTTGGTATTTTGGGTAATAATTCACATGCATACAAACAAACACCAACACTTGTGGAATTGGGTTAGTGTATAACCCTACCACTATGTTTTGTGTTTCTTTTATGCATATTATGAGGTGAATTGACGGTCAAAATGTGGTACTTAAGGACCGTCAACAAACTGCCCCACACTTATTCCTTTGCTCGTCCTCGAGTGAAGGCAAGAAGAACTAGAGTGTTGTCATGAATTTGCTATAAGGTAGAAATTATGGATACTAGATATTTCAACTTATACCTGAATTCATGGATCCCCTTTGTGTATGTGGCTACCACATCAATCTTGAGTGTTTGAAAAATGGAACGGTTAGAACGAAGTTCCCTTGGATCATTCTCTGCTGAAATGATTTGGCAATTGCTATATTTGAAAGTCATAGGAACTTTTTCCCTTGCCTTCTCGATTGGAATCTCTCAAACCTCTGAAAGTGTTTGAGTCCTCACCATGGCATGTTTTGCCAATTCTTGTCCCTATACTAAAAGTGGCTATATCTGGAGCTTGGTAGGGATGAATGTGGTACACATTTGCAATTCATATGTTACTAAGTAAAAAACTTGATCCTATGAGAGACTTATGCAATGAACAATGTGAAGGGAAAATTATTGTACACATGAATGAATTGGAGGGTGAGGTGATAACTCCCATGAATTTGCTCTCTTTTAAGGATGAAATATGGCTACTTTTTTGTAGCACTCTTACTCTTTTTCAAGAGTGGATGCTTTTTTTTTTTCTTGTAGCCATGTATTCTACTCCTTTTTATTTTTTAGAGAGGCTTTCCTTTGTATTGTATGGAGTTTCTTTTTGGCGGATGGGTGATCGATAGATGCAAACTCTCAATGTGAGAAATTTTGCATGAATGGAGTGCACAAGAGTTTTCAATTCAAAAAGTTCATGCATGTCACTCAATTGGGTCACAGGTTTGACAAAGTTCAATGAAAAGCAAAGTGGCATATGCTTGTGGTTTTCAATGAATATATCATATGGCCTTCGTGGGTATATAAATTTCCAATGAGAGATTTAGGCAAAGTTCAAGACTTCAAATAGTTACAAATGTCAAAAATCAATTTCAAGCAAAAGGATGATTTCTAAAGAATTCATTTACCATATCACACTAGTCAAATACCTAGATGATGTGTTTTTCCTATTGAATTATGGGAATCATAAACAAGGTAATGAATTGAAATATAAAGTATTAAAATTTTCAGCTTAAGCAAATCCTTGACTACCAAATTTTATTTCAAATTGTTGAGTTGATTCATTTCAGATATGCAATGAAAAAAATATGAAATCAACTCAAAAAGCAGGGTAGCACATAAAAGTGGGGATAGGAAATCCAAACCAATTTTCTGGAGCAAAACGGAGTTGTATGGAGCAGAAAACTGGTCGGCCGACCAGGGGGTTCGGCCGACCTCCTGTTAGCTCATCTATGGCTCTATTTCATCGGGTCGTTTTGCTCATTCAGTCACGACGTGTTTTGATATGCAACGTTAATTTTTGACGTCAGGATTTCGTGACTTGGAGACATGTTTCCCCCACACTTGTTTCCTGAATTCTTTAAGTAGGCGGGGAACGACGCATTTCACCGAGGATTTTGTGGAGGATATCGAGGAGGATCAACACGAGAAAACAAAACACGAATGGCGCGAAGGGAGAGTCGGCCGACCAGGGGGTTTGGCTGACCCCCTTCTGGCTCCGTTCGGGCCACATTTTCTCGGGTCAATTAAATGGGCCTCATAGATGAAGAATTGGATGGGCCCATTAGTTGGACGTGGAGAATTTAAATAGAACTGAAAGAAATGGCATGGAAATTGATACGATTTACCACGTCAAAATCTTTTTCTTGTATCCTTTTGGGAATCGAGAAATAATTTGAGTTGGTGCCCATTCACTTTGAATAGTTGACCGTCATCACCATGGAGTGTGATTGCTCCATGGGATGAAGTCTCTACTACAGTGAAGGGTCCTTCCCATTTACTTCTAAGCTTCCCATGTCGAAAGAGTTTAACCCTAGAGTTAAAGAGTAAAACTTTATCTCCAGATTTGAACTCTTTCGGCGTAATCCTCTTATCGTGACATCTTTTGGTTCTCTCTTTATAAATGCTGGCACTGTGGTACGCCTTATCTCTCCATTCCTCCAACTCAGATATTTGCTTCAATCGGTGATTTCCAGCTTCGTTAAGATTCATGTTCCACCGCTTGATGGCCCAATACGCTCTATGTTCCAATTCTAGAGAAGATGGCAAGTCTTTCCATAGACAAGCTGGAAAGGAGACATGCCGATAGGTGTCTTGTAGGCAGTACGATATGCCCACAATGCATCGGGTAGCTTTTGCTTCCATCCCGTTCCCATTTCCAAGACAGTCTTTTGCATAATATTCTTAATTTGCTTATTAGATATTTTTACTTGACCACTTGTCTGTGGGTGGTATGGGGTAGCAATGTTATACTGGACTCCAAGTTCCCTTAAAAAGTTCCAGAAGGTCTTATCTATGAAATGAGACCCTCCATCACTTATGGCCATACGGGGAGTTCCAAAGCATGGGAAAATGATCTCATGGAACATTTTTCTTGCTTGCTTGGAATCAGCATTTTTGCATGGCAATGATTCTACCCATATTGACAAATAGTCGACGGCAACCAAAATATACTCGCAATCATAAAACCTAGGAAAAGGTCCCATGAAACCAATACCCCATACATCAAATAATTCCACTTGGAGATTGTATGTTAGGGGCATTGCATCGTGAGTAGAGATTCCTCCATGCTTCTTGCATTTCCAACATCTGCGAATGAATTCCTTGGTATCTTCATACATTGAAGGCCAATAGAATCCACTCATCCATATCTTTGCCTGAGTACGGTAACACCATAATGACCACCATAGGGGCCAGCATGACATTTCTCTATAATTTTGGTGCCTTCGATTGATGGGACACACCTTCTAAGAAGGCCATCGACACATACTCAATAGAGGTAAGGGTCATCCCAAAGGTGTCTCGACTCTCATAAATGAGTTTCTTTTTGTTCTCCCCTGGTGGTACGTATCCCATGACCATAAAGTTCACGATATCTGCATACCAAGGGTAAGAGTTTGTCACCTTGAGGAGCATATCATCTCGTACGAAGTCATTGATAGGTATGTCCATGGTTTGTATGACTTCCATACGTGAAAGACGATCTGCTACTGAATTCTCTACTCCTTTCTTATCTCTTATTTCCAGATCAAATTCTTGGAGTAGAAGAATCCATCAATTAGCCTTGGTTTAGCATCCTTTTTGGTAAGCAAATATTTCAAAGCAGCATGGTCTGTGTAGACTATGACCTTTGCTCCAACCAAATAGGATCTAAACTTGTCGATAGTAAAAACTACTGCTAGGAGCTCTTTCTCAGTTGTGGCATAATTGAGTTGGGCTCCTGTCAGAGTTTTGCTAGCGTAGGCTATTGCGTGATGCTTTTTATCTTTGGTTTGACCTAAGACCGCACCAACAACAAAGTCACTGGTATCACACATGATTTCAAATGGCAACATCCAATCAGGATGATAGGATCTTGGTTCCTGATCTTTCGATGAGAATAGAAGGGTTCAATTTGTGGAGGAGAAGATGTTGGCGATCCGACTACACCGTCCCCAAGACGATGCGCCTTAGCGATCGGTACACCGACTCCGAAGTTGTATTGATCTTGCTGGCGCACAATCAACCTGACCACGAGGGCCTTTGTTCCTGCAAGCAATCGAAGGACATGCAAGAACAAGAAGAACAAGCACTTATCTGTTGAATCAATCTAAAGTGGGGTTCTGGATACAAGTAGACGGGCGATCTAGTCGACACGCGCGTGTACAAGGAAGCAGCAGAAGCTAACTTACGAATAAACAAAAACCCACCAGCTAATGAGGGCGGCTGCTACTATTTATTACCTCCCTAGGGTCGTGAGAAACCCTAATCACGAGTCCCTAATGGACTCCAAACGATACATGGGCCATGGGCCCAATTTTGGTGATGCAGCACCCTG
The DNA here is from genome assembly GCA_036927565.1 of Tuctoria greenei. Lineage (NCBI taxonomy): Eukaryota > Viridiplantae > Streptophyta > Magnoliopsida > Poales > Poaceae > Tuctoria > Tuctoria greenei. Next base: position 49,863,443 of record JAYESD010000009.1, read on the forward strand.
GACAGAAAAAGGTCTTGGTATTAAAATAACTATTGCGGCCGACTACGAATAGATATGGACATGAGGCCAGATCCTTTTGAAAGTAGACTTGATAATCTTTCCAGGAAGTACTTGAACGCCCAGATCGGAGTCCGTATGAAATCGTGGTAGCCGTCACAAGTTGGTGCTGTTCTGCTGTCCGAATCCCGTCCGCGCGAATTCCCTTCCCATTGGCTCCTCTCCATTGTTCCTAAGCAAAACAAGAAAGCACGTAGTTCCACGGTCTAGATAAGATGGACATAAGTCCAAGAACGAGTTCACCTCATAGTTTAGTTGACGTGCACGAGTGCGAGTGATCGGACCAGAAACCGGTAGCTGAGTTGGTGTGGATGTATCGAGGGTGTTGATGTCCTCATCATCCTCCCCTTCTTGCATTTGAGTCGTCCGCGACTCAAGCTCATCTTCTTCTCCCAAATATGGCTTCAAATCTGCAATGTTAAATGTGGGACTAAACCCAAAATTCACAGGCAACTCGAGTTTATATGCATTATCATTAATTCTTTCTAACACTTTGAATGGACCATCAGCTCGAGGTATCAATTTAGACTTTCTCAAATCAGGAAACCTATCCTTTCGCAAATGTAACCAAACTAAATCACCAGGTTCAAAAGTGATAGTTTTCTTTCCCCTACTACCAGCAAGTTTATACTTGGCATTCATGCACTCTATATTCTTCTTAGTGGTCTCATGCAATTTTAAGATCAATTCAGCACGATGTTTAGCATCAAAATTCACTCGTTCCATTGAAGGAAGAGGTAATAAATCAATAGGAGCACGGGGTACAAATCCATAAACAATCTCAAAAGGGCATTTCTTAGTACTAGAATGTAGGGAACGATTATAAGCAAACTCAACATGAGGCAAACACTCTTCCCACATTTTTATATTCTTTTTCAAAACATCCCTAAGCATGGTAGATAAACTTCTATTCACAACCTCAGTATGACCATCAGTTTGGGGATGACAAGTAGTTGAAAATAAAAGCTTAGTCCCCAATTTTGCCCATAACGTTCTCCAAAAATGGCTAAGAAACTTAGCATCACGATCTGAAACTATTGTGTTTGGCACACCATGCAATCTAACAATATCTCGGAAAAACAAATCAGCAACATGTGTAGCATCATCACTTTTATGACAAGGTATGAAGTGTGCCATTTTAGAAAATCTATCCACAACAACAAAGATGCTATCCCTCCCCTTCTTTGTTCTAGGCAGTCCTAAAACAAAGTCCATAGAAATATCCTCCCAAGGCATGCTAGGAACAGGAAGAGGCATGTACAAACCATGTGGATTAAGTCGTGACTTAGGTTTTTGACATGTCGTGCAGCGAGCAACAAAGCGCTCCACGTCTCGCCTCATCCTTGGCCAAAAGAAATGACCAGCAAGTATGTCCTCCGTCTTTTTCACTCCAAAGTGCCCCATCAGCCCGCCTCCATGCGCTTCCTGTAACAACAAAAAACGAACGGAGCTAGCTGGAATGCATAACTTGTTAGCTCTAAACATATAGCCATTATTGAGGACAAATTTATTCAATGTTTTTCCATCTTTACATTTCAGCAATACATCTTTGAAATCAGCATCATGTTCATGTTGATCTTTAATCGTTTCTAATCCAAAAATTTTAAAGTCAAGTTGAGATAGAAGAGTATAACGTCTAGATAAAGCATCAGCAATAACATTATCCTTTCCCTTTTTGTGTTTAATGACATAAGGAAAAAACTCAATAAATTCCATCCACTTAGCATGCCTACGGTTTAGTTTCCCTTGACTCCTAATATGCTTTAGTGATTCATGATCAGAATGGATAACAAATTCTTTGGGCCACAAATAATGCTGCCATGTTTCTAAAGTTCGTACAAGAGCATATAATTCCTTATCATAGGTAGAATAATTTAGAACAGACCCACTCATTTTCTCACTAAAATATGCAACAGGTTTTCCTTCTTGTAACAAAACACCACCCAATCCAATCCCACTAGCATCACATTCAAGCTCAAAAGTCTTAGAAAAATCAGGAAGTTGGAGAAGAGGTGCATGCGTCAACTTATCTTTCAGTATGGCAAAGGCGTTATCTTGTGTGGTGCCCCAAGAAAAAGGCACCCCCTTCTTCGTAAGGTCATTCAATGGAGCAGCAATGGTGCTGAAATCCTTCACAAAGCGACGATAGAACCCAGCCAGCCCTAGAAAGCTCCGCACCTGTGTGATGGTCTTTGGTACAGGCCACCCCTGAATAGCCTCTACCTTGGCTTGATCAACTTCAATTCCCTGTGGAGTAACAACATAGCCAAGGAAAGAGACTCGATCCATGCAAAAGGTGCACTTCTCAAGATTACCAAATAATCGTGCCTCACGCAAAGCATTAAAAACAGCACGTAAGTGATCAAGATGTTCATCCATGGATTTGCTATAAATCAATATATCATCAAAATACACAACAACAAATTTTCCAATGAATGCACGCAAAACCTCGTTCATTAATCTCATGAAGGTGCTAGGTGCATTAGTTAACCCAAAAGGCATGACTAACCACTCATATAAACCAAATTTAGTTTTGAAAGCAGTTTTCCATTCATCTCCTAGTTTCATGCGAATTTGGTGATAACCACTACGCAAATCAACTTTTGAGAACATAACAGAACCACTCAATTCATCAAGCATATCATCTAAGCGTGGAATAGGATGACGATATCGAATGGTTATATTGTTGATTGCTCTACAATCCACACACATACACCATGATCCATCCTTTTTAGGTACTAGAATAACTGGAACAGCACAAGGACTAAGAGACTCACGTACATAACCTTTGTCAAGTAGTTCTTGTACTTGGCGCTGAATCTCCTTTGTTTCTTCTGGATTTGTCCTATATGATGCACGGTTGGGCAATGAAGCACCGGGAATGAGGTCAATCTGGTGCTCAATCCCTCGAAGTGGTGGTAGTCCTGGTGGTATTTCACTTGGAAACACATCAGAATATTCCTGCAAAATGTTTACAACAGCAGGAGGCAAAGAATGTTGCACATCGTCAAGGGAAATCAAAGCATCTTTGCATACCAAGGCATAGGCAACAGAGGTGGAAGCAATCAGTTCATTAATATCAGATTTTGTAGCAAACAAGAATTTTCCCTTCAGAGATATCTCATTTTTCTTATCAAACACAGATTTGGCATTGGTATTGTTCTCAATGTTAGCATGGTCCTGATATTTAGTTTTCCTAGCTCTAGCAACATCATCTTGCACAATAGCTTCAGGAGACATAGGATGCAACACAATTTTTTTTATTGTGGTAAAGAAAAGAATACTGATTTGATCTACCATGATGCATAGAATCTCTATCAAATTGCCAAGGTCTTCCTAGCAGAATATTACAAGCTTGCATAGGCACAACATCACATTCAACGACATCCTTATATGATCCAATAGTAAAATTGATTCGCACAAGTCTAGTTACCTTTGCCTTACCGCTATTGTTTAACCATTGAATGTAATAGGGATGTGGGTGCGGCTTGGTGCTTAGTGCCAGCTTGGTCACCATGTCACTGCTGGCCAAGTTGTTGCAGCTACCTCCATCAATGATCATGCGGCAAGATCGCTCTTTGACGACACACTTTGTTTGGAATAATGTGTGCCTTTGATTTTGTTCCGCTTCCTCCATTTGTGCACTAAGCACACGCTGCACAATGAGACTATCATAGCGCGCTGCATCTTCTGCACCAATATGCTCTTCTTGATGTTCATTGCTACCTGCATAGTCAGCTGCAAGCAAAACACATGTATCGTCATCAAAATCGCTAGCAGATGAGTACTCACCGTCATCTTTAACAATTAGAACACGTTTGCTTGGGCAGTCACGCTGCACATGGCCAAAACCCTTGCACTTGTGACATTGAACGTCTCTAGATCGTCCGGTAGATGCTACGGAAGAAGCACTCTCGGTGGACTTTTGGGTGGTCTTTACTGCTGAGCTAGTGGAAGAAGCACGTGGCTTGTTGCTGGAAGAAGAAGGTGCTGCCCGACTATGTGAAGAAGATGGTGGAGAAGCACACCCAGTCGAAGGAGTAGTCGTGCGTGGTTGCCATGAGCTAGTCTTTCCTGCAGAAATATTAGTTCTAGAGCTAGCTCGTCGTCCCTGTACTTCCCTTTCAGCTTTACAAGCAAGATGAAACAAACGGGTAACATTATTGTAATCTTTATAAGCAAGTATGTCCTGAATTTCACGGTTTAAACCACCCAAAAATCTAGCCATAGCTGGTTCCTCATCCTCGTCCAAATTACAACGCAACATACCCATTTGTAATTCCTGAAAATACTCTTCTACACTTTTAGCTCCCTATCTCAATTGTTGTAACTTATTTAACAGATCACGTGCATAGTAAGAAGGAACAAATCTAGCCCGCATGAGCCGTTTCAAAGCATCCCAAGTTTGTGATATGTTATTAGGATTTTTCTTGCCATGTTCTATCCACCAAACATAAGCAAAATCAGTAAACTCACTAGTGGCTGCTCTAACTCTTGCGTTTTCAGGAAACTCATGACATGCAACTTTTTGATCAACAGAAATCTCCCAAGTAATATATGCATCATGGTCATATTTACCTTCAAAATGAGGTATCTTAAATTTGATCTTGTTAAAAGTATCTTCATGATTGCGTACCTCACGCCGACGATGTCCACCTATGCCTTGACGGTTGCGTTGTAGCCGGCACCATGGCCTAGCTTCCTCATCTTCCCCAATCTCCGTATCTACAGAATAGTCATCTTCATTGTCACGTACAATACTAGGAGCATTGCTCACCTGTCCATCTGCGCTGCGTCCACGATCCCTCTCCTCAAGGCGCCGCAGGATGGCTCCAAAAGAGGTGTTCAATGTTTGAATGGAACTCTCTAACGTGCTGATTTTGGTGTTGGTGTCGATCTGCATATTTTCCAATTGACCAAGGCGGTCACTGGTAACTCGAAATCCTCATCAAGCGCTTCTGTGTGTAGCTGCACTTGGCGTTCGAAGTGTTGTATAATTGCCCGTGTGCGAGGTGAATGCACGTCTTCAGTTGTATTTGCTCCTCCTGCCATGGTTAGTAGAAAAAAAGTCCAATATGAAAGGGTAACGTTATCCCTAGCTACAAAGGTGCTGGTGGAGATAACTCGCTCACTCTCAACCTGTTCAATCAAGATCTTACCTGTTCTTACAAAGCTCAGCAAAAAGGTGATGGCAACCAGCAAGTAATGAACAACTTCAAGAGCAGGTGTCAATCTATGGCTTTAGTTGGCTGAACTAGCACAAGGAGCAAACTTTCACCACGTTAATCACAACAAGCTGAATAAATATTCTACGACAGTACTGTGCTGATCTTAGTCTAGACCATACTAGAGACGCGAGCTGAGACACCAATGTCGTCACCAAAAACACCCCAAACAACAATCTGATTTTTTTTCTTTTTTTTCGTTTTCTTTTTTTGGGGTGGTCACCCAAACTCTCTCTAGATGGAATCAGGAGACCCTAGAACAAAATTTGCACATGTGGCTTTTGATCTTGCACTTGCCTTTTTTTTCTTCTTTAATTGCTTGTGGCTTTTGTGCGGCTTTTGATTTTGCACTTGCCTTTTTTTTTCTTCTCTAATTGCTTGTGGCTTTTGTGCGGCTTTTGATTTTGCACTTGCCTTTTTCTTGTTGTCAAACTCAAATTACTAATCTGACTCAAACTCGAAGTAGCAATCTGATTCGAACTCGAACTAGTAATCAGACTCAAACTCGAACTAGCAATCCGACTCAAACTCGAAGTAGCAATCTGATTTGAACTCGTAATCTGACTCAAACTCGAACTAGCAATCCGACTCAAACTCGAAGTAGCAATCTGATTCAAACTCAAACTAGTAATCCGACTCAAACTCGAACTACGAATCTGACTCGAACTAGGTGACCGAATGTGACATGAACTCGAAACTCTAGTGGTGCAAAACTAAAGACCAGCAACTTGACTCGTCGAAGCAACCATGAACTCAACAAGTCTTGACTAAATGGAGAAAGTAAAAGGCACAATGGTCTAGGAATAATGGAAAAAAACAGATCTGGTATTTTTTTGGGCCTTTTCTGGACTATAGGATGATAACAGCGGAAAGAAAAGTAATGGTAGCACTCTCACCGATTAACCTTGCTCTGATTACCACTTGATAGGATCTTAGTTCCTGATCTTTCGATGAGAATAGGAGGGTTCGATTTGTGGAGGAGAAGACGTTGGCGATCCGACTACACCGTCCCCAAGACGATGCGCCTTAGCGATCGGTACACCGACTCTGAAGTTGTATTGATCTTGCTGGCGCACAATCAACCTGACCACGAGGGCCTTTGTTCCTGCAAGCAATCGAAGAACATGCAAGAACAAGAAGAACAAGAACTTATCTGTTGAATCAATCTAAAGTGGGGTTCTGGATACAAGTAGACGGGCGATCTAGTCGACACGCGCGTGTACAAGGAAGCAGCAGAAGCTAACTTACGAATAAACAAAAACCCATCAGCTAATGAGGGCAGCTGCTACTATTTATTACCTCCCTAGGGTCGTGAGAAACCCTAATCACGAGTCCCTAATGGACTCCAAACGATACATGGGCCATGGGCCCAATTTTGGTGATGCAGCACCCTGGACAGAAAAAGGTCTTGGTATGAAAATAACTATTGCGGCCGACTCCGAGTAGATATGGACATGAGATCAGATCCGTTTGAAAGTAGACTTGATAATCTTTCCAGGAAGTACTTGAACGCCCAGATCGGAGTCAGTATGAAATCGTGGTGGCCGTCACAAGTTGGTGCTGTTCTGCTGTCCAAATCCCGTCCGCGCGAATTCCCTTCCCATTGGCTCCTCTCCATTGTTCCTAAGCAAAACAAGAAAGCACGTAGTTCCACGGTCTAGATAAGATGGACATAAGGCCAAGAACGAGTTCACCTCATAGTTTAGTTGACGTGCACGAGCGCGAGTGATCGGACCAGAAACCGGTAGCTGAGTTGGTGTGGATGTATCGAGGGTGTTGATGTCCTCATCACAGGAGGTTGGATAATTGGAGCTGAGATGAGTGCCTTTTTGAGTATATCAAATGATTTAAGTCATTCATCATCGAAATCAAAGGGATCTTCTTTAGCTAATAGGTTGGTGAGGGGTCTAGCGATTTTGGAGAAATCCTTGATAAATCGTCAGTAGAACCCCGCATGACCTAAAAAGCTGCGGATTCCCTTAACATTGATATGAGGTGGAAGTTTTTCAATAACTTCAATTTTAGCTTTATCAACCTCTATCCCTCTCTCGGACACCAAGTGTCCAAGAACGATACCTTCCCAGACCATGAAATGGCACTTTTCCCAATTAAGCACAAGGTCCTTCTCCTGGCATCTTTGTAAGACCCTGTCTCAATTTTCTAGACAATGATTTTTTCCATAGACGGAGAAATAGTCCATGAAAACTTCCATGATATCCTCGATCATGTCTGAAAATATAGACATCATGCATCTCTGGAAAGAGGCGGGAGCATTACACAGTCCAAAGGACATACGCCGGTAGTCATAGATCCCGTAAGGACATGTGAACATGGTCTTACTTTGATCATCAGAATGGATAGGAATTTGATGATATCCTGAATACCCATCAAGGAAACAGAAGTAGGAGTGTTTTGTCAATCGCTCTAACATCTCATCAATGAAGGGCAATGGAAAATGGTCTTTCCTTGTTGCCTTGTTAAGTTTTCGGTAGTCAATGCACATCCTCCATCCCGTGACGGTCCGTTGAGGAATTGATTCATTCCTCTCGTTTTGAATGACCGTCATACCTCCCTTCTTAGACACTACTTGAACTGGACTTACCCATTCACTATGAGGAACAGGGTTAATAATCCCAGCATGTAGAAGTTTCAAGACTTCTTTCTTGACAACTTCCCGCATCACATTATTCAATCGCCTTTGAGGTTCCCTTGAGGGGACACTCTCAGGGTCAATAGGAATACGATGGGTGCATAACGCTGGACTAATTCTCTTGAGATCCTGAAGTGAATATCCAAAAATAGCTCTATGCCTTTCTAACATGGCTATGAGTTTGAGTGTTTCATCATCTGAAAGCTTGTCACTTATGATGATAGGGGCCTCCAAATCGCCATTTAGGAAGGCATAACGTAGGCCTGGAGGTAGAATCTTAAGCTCAACAGGAGGTTTTGGGGAGGGCTCTTCTTTTGCAATTCAATTTCCTCCTAAAATTCATCCTCCTCTTGGACGTAGTCTTCTTCTCCTTCAATTTCAAGGGGTTCTAAAAATTGAAGAGTGCTAACCTAATCCATTGGCTCATCTTGGATGGGAGATTCTGCAGATGTGTTCATTGAACGCAGAATAGGCATGGAGAAATTTCTCCGTCCAAGATTGATATTGAGGCTTCCTTCCAAAGGAACTTCCATGAGAATTTTCTCTATGGAAATCCCTATCATGATGTCAAAATCTTGGATTTCGAACACGTGAAAATCTAGGAGAGCCTCAACATCTTTGTGTTTAACAGACACTTGTTGCAGAACCCCACATCCTTCAAGAATTGTTCCAAATGAATCTCGGAAGGATTTGCGTGTTGGTGCCAATGGCACATCACCAAGAATGGCGAGATCACAAGAATCGGAAATGAGATTTGCCCCAATAGTAGGGTTGTATAGGATTCTCGTTGGTGTCCCTCTAATAGAACATAAAATGGTAGCCAAAGGTGAGGTCATCCGAAGAATTTCGGGTGAATTCTCGACTTTAGTTGTCCACTCTTTGCTCAGGATAGAGGTCAACTCCTTGATCGTCTGACGGACGAACACCCCGTTAGGTGGTTCAGGTGGAGTTGGTGGCAATGAAGGTTTCCTATAGCAACAATACTTCGAGGTATTTCCATAATCTTCAAAAAGCTCTTCCTCAAAGTAAAATGGAAACTGCAAGGGTCGAATTTCTTCTACCTTCGTAGTCTCAGGTTTGTGAGAGGATTCCTCTGGCAAGGCTTGGGGTAACAAGAAATGGGTTCATCTTTTTCCAAGAGTGTATCCTCCGTTCTTGACACGACTTCCTCTTGGGGAGGCTCATTAAGGCCCGCAATGAAGGAAGAATTTTCTAGAATTCTGTCCAGAAGATCCTTGCCTTCTTCTAGAGTCTTATGGAGGAAAGATCCTCCAGCCGTAATGTCAAGATATAGGGCAGACTCTTTGTTCAGTACCATGAAGAAATGTTGCAAAAGCATTGGATTAGGGACTAACAAATTTGGGCCAAAATTTTTCAAAAGAGAAAATCTGTCCCAAGCTGCACCTATGGATTCCTTCTCCATCTGCTAGAAGCATAGTACTTCCTTTCGTAAGGAAACAATTCGGGCAATGGGAAAGAAAACAAGACAAAATTTATCTCTTAATTCTCTCCAATCACCGTTTGTCTTCCCAACGTAGTGGTTGTACCATTGTTTGGCTTTTTACTTGGGGAAAAAAAGGAAACAACTTCCATTTGATAGTTTTCCGTGTCATACCTTTGATTAGAAGGCATGAACACAATTGTTCGAACTCTCGTAGATGGTGGTAAGGGTTTTCACAATCCATTCCTGAGAAGGATTGTTCCCGAACCATGGCTATAAAGCCAGGGCAAAGTTCATAGTTGGTTGAACAAATAGGTTCCGCCGAAGGCGGTGGCTCACAGAACTTGACCTTCGGAGCAGAATAAGAAAGAATGGTGGGTTGCTCCATTTATATGGTGGTGGTAAGGTAAGAATAAGAATGGTAAGATGATAGATAAGGGGGATATGATACGAGAGTGATCTTGGTTCGAAGATTAACAACAACTGTTCCCCGGCAACGGTGCCAGAAATGCCTATTGGTATTTCTTAACACAACAGAGTTATCCGCAAGCGCACAGAAATACCGTTGTAGCACTTCCTCTTAAGGGGTATTCCCAAGGGTGTTGAATCTAAAGAACGTGTGTGCTAATCTTTCGAACTAGCTCACCCAAGGACACAAAGTTGTTTGGTAGGCAAGGAACAGGGAGGAATTCAAAGTATTGATCCTAATTCAAGGTAGTTTGCAGTAGATCCTTGATTCGGGCACAGGCTTACTCCTAGCAATACTAGGACGACTCCCGCCAAGAGCCTATGGCATAGCTGAACGTGGAGGATTACGAAGGACAGATAGGGCTGTCACCACCTACTGCCTACCTCTTCAATTCGTGGGTCTACGAGATATCCACTGATGATTCATAACCTAAGCACCATGCTTACGTTATAAATCACTACTTTAGTTGTTTCGAACACAAAGCTACAACTAGAGCCTCTAATGAATTAAAGCAGTGAACCCACAAGTAACTACTTGTGCAAACTACAAAGAATAAAAGATCAAACTTGTATTGAATTCGCAAAGGCTTACTTGATTGAGTAAAACTTTTGTAGGGGTACAAGTGTAGAAGAGGGACTTGACAAGCCCAAGCCTCCTTCTTCTAGACTCTTCACCACACTCTCCTTCTACTTTGGTAGCCTCTAGGACTACTCTGAACCTTTGGAGTGTAGCACTATTCTCAACTTTTGGTGTGTGTGAGAAGTGAGGTGAGGGGGTCTATTTATAGGTGGAGAAGGGTCGGTTCCCACCACAATTAACACGTGAATCAGTCACCATTGACTCCAGGGAGTCGGGAGGAGCCAACACGTGTCATTTGACCGAGTTTGGCGCCAGGAAGAGGTCGGTCGAACCCCTGGTTCGGCCGACCTGGTCAAGGCTCCCCTCGGGAAGTGCTTCCTCCAGGTGGCTTCCAGGTGGGCCCCCTTGATGTATATGGGTGCAACATTGTTGGATCTCCTCGTATTCTTCTGTTTGTGGGCATTCGATCCATGTGTTGCCATGTGTCATCACCTGATTCATTGAAATCCATTTTCATGGATTCATCCCTGCATGTTTTGGTATTTTGGGTAATAATTAACCTGCATACAAATAAACACCAACACTTGTGGAATTGGGTTAGTGTATAACCCTACCACTATGTTTTGTGTTTCTATTATGCACATTATGAGGTGAATTGACTGTCAAAATGTGAGACTTAAGGACCGTCAACAGGCATGAAGGCTCTAAGAATTAGCTTCACCACCTCGTGATCATACCACTTTTTGCTTACATATTCTCTAACTTTATTAATGAGAGTCTTTAACCGGTTGTACATGTCTTGCGGTGACTCATCTTCTTCTATAACGAATCTCCCCAATTTGCCTTCGATCATTTCAATTTTTGCCTCTCGCACATGACGATCGCCTTCATGTGCAGTTTGTAATGTGTCCCATATTTCCTTAGCAATTTCGAGTCCATCCACCTTGGTGAACTCGTCTCGGCTCAATGATGAAGTTATGACAGCCATAGCTTGAGCGTTCCGATGAATAGCTTGCTCTTGACTTGGTGTGAGCTCTTCATTATCATCCGTGATATCTATCTCTGTACACACTATATGCCACAAGCTGGGGTTAAGCAATATTGAATTCATCTTCATATTTTGCCTCCACGTTGAGTAATCATTGCCATCAAAGTGTGGGGCTTTTCCTAGAGTAATATACAAGTAATGATTGTTGTTGGAATTCAAACGATCATAGTTAAAAGGATATCAGAAGTAGTCGGTGTGACTATTCCCCTTCTTATTCTTCTCATCCTCGATCTTTGTCTTCCCTTTAGAGAGGGCCTTCTTCCATAGGAGCGCTTTGAGTTCAAGCGTCTCCTCATCATCATCCTCAAAGTCTTGAATGGCGTCGAGGAGCTTCTCTAACTTTTGAGTCTTTTCATCTTCAACCTTCTCTTGGTTAAATTTCTTGTGCGCATCCTTGATGTACGACATCTTCTCTTCGAGCGATTAGTCTCCTTTTGAAGAGTCCTGCTCTAATACCAATTGAATGTAGCCTTGAGGGGCGGGTGAATAGGCTTTTTGAATTTTTAGTCAGAATCTGAAACACTTAGCAAACTTATCAAACATAGATAAATCAGACTAGTCCGGTAGGTTGTGGACTAGTCCGGTGTATGCAAACTAAATTGATCAAGTTTGATCAGTGATTTCGATCAAAGTACTCTATGCAGCGGAAATTGAGTTACAACTAGAGTGTATTGCTTCAACAAAACTAGATGTGGCACAAGTTAACTTTAGATTCAAAGTTTTAATGCAAATTGAACTAAATTAAGCAATCCCTAGATCACTATGAATAGATAAAACAAAAGAACAAAGGGTGCAATGATTTTTATCCCGTGGTTCAATTCCACAAAGGAAATCTACATCCACGTTGAGGAGCCCACGAAAGGATCGGTTCTTCACCAACCCTACCCTCGTCGAATCGCCATGGAGGCCGATTCTCTTCCACTAATTACAAAGGGGTAAGATAACCGTGCTCAAGGGGCCTTCTCACAAGTTGAGGGCTCCCCAAGATTTACAATTCAAAACACCACCAAACACACTCAAAAGTATGCAATGAAAGAGCAAGAGTGTGTGAGAAATTAAACCCAAGAGCTCAAATCATGAAGAACGTGTCTCTCCTTTATCTATGGTTAATCCTCAAGGATTTGATCTTTCTTGCGTTGGATTGTGTGGAGAGATGTGTTTTCTAGTCAATTGGATGGTGCAACGGCGCAGGGGGTCGAGAGAGTTTGATTAGGGGCCGTACACCTTTATTTATACTAGGGTTTCCAAAGGTTACCATTAGCGTTCGCGATGTCTGGACTAGTTCGTGGTGGACACCGGACTAGTCTGATGTGTGGTGTGTGGGAAACCCTAAGTGTACTGAATTATCGAACTTGTCTGACAAATGTTGGACTAGTCTGTTTTTGTCTCTGGAGATGTTCACTAGTCCGACACATATCGGACTAGTCCGGTTGTGGTGAATTCCTTAGTGAATTGAGGACAAGTCTGTACTTTGAGGACTTGTCCGATTTTAGTCAGAGAATTCTGAACTGGCGGCGGCCAAAAGATCCTTGGAGGAACTGAAGGGCTTGAGGACTGCAGACTCCCTATAGGTTTGGGAGTTCCTGAGCAAAGCCAACGACACGCTGACACCAATGGGCTTCAGTCCCGTGCATCCGGATGATCCAGAGCCGGAGCCGGACCTAGCGTTGCAAGCGTTGAGCTCAGGGTGTAACAAACTCTCCAAGGTGGGTGACGTCATCGCGGACCAGTTGGAAGTTGAGGGGCAGTCCCTGGCGAAGAACGTCGCAGAGTATGTGCTGACGTGCTACACCAGTCGGGATCCCCAATTTCCCCTGGACCCGGTGCTTGAAGGTCCCATCGAAGGATAAGGTGAAGCGACCCGAGCCAACATGTCAGAGGTTGCTCAGAAGGTCGCCCAGTTCTTCCATAGGGTCTAGGACCATCTCTGTAGCTCCTACTTGTATTCTCTCTTTTTCTTCCCCAATTTTGTAATCTCTTGTCTCCAGATGAATGAAACCCAAATTTTTGTGAATTGCGTTTTTTGTCTTCAACACTTTCGAGTATAGGTCCGAAGTCTTCGATAGTGAAGGCCCCCTGAGGTTATCGGAGCTCAGAAGCTCCGGCATTGACTACTGTCGGAGCTCAGTAGCTCTGGCAATAGTCCCTATCAACGCATAGAGCATCGATAGCTAGCCCTCCGGGGTGTCGGAGCTTAGTAGCTCCGGCAGTGACCTTTGGCAACGCGTAGTTTGTTGGCAGCAGACTCCGCTTGTGGGGTCTTCTCACCATCTTTTATTTTGCATCGACGGCTGGCCCCCCTAGCTTTACCGGAGCTTGGTTGCTCCAGTGATGCTCGTTTTCAATGTTTAACATCGATTACAAGCCACTTAGGGGGAGTCGGAGCTTTGTTAGCTCCGGCTTTTCTCCATCAATGTGGATTCTTTATTTTTCCTACACACTGAAGCCAAGAAAAATAGTAAAATTCGCTCCTTGCCTATAATTTCGCTGCGGCTTACGATTCCAAAGAAAGTTTTAGGTCAAACACAATTCTGAATACAACCGAATGTATTGCCTTCTTTCTTCCAGATCCAATTGTACTTGGACCCGCCTTACTTCGGCCTGCCGGGGTGTAGGTAGAGTGGCGTACTTAGGGTGCTTGACCAGGCTAAGTCGATAGCACACTCCGGCCCTAGATTGGCTTGGCGGCATTCAGGCAAGTGGGCCATGAACAATATTTGAATCCAAAAGAATTGACAATACAGCTCGAATTGTACATGAACTGGTCAAACTAAAATTTCTTAAGAATTGCACAACTTTGTTATAGACAAGAAAGAGAAAAATAAAAAATGTTGAGCTTGTACAAAATAAATGCACGTGGAGTCTGTTTCACATGGAGATGTCTTTCATTATAGGTCCGGGGTACAGGGGAAACAAGTACACTCTTAGGGTATAGAACCAGGCTAAGCGTGTTTCATTTCTCGTTTGACCCAGGGTAGCTAGCCACACTTTTAGTCCTGAGACTATGACAAGTGTTGCATGAACTTTGCGGACCTTCCGGGAAAGGTCTGGCTGTTCTCCCGGAGGAACTACCCGACTCTGTACAATGACTCTATAACATACACCTCAAGTTACTACAGACTCACCTCCGTGATATTAAGTGTAGAACTTACAGAGGTGCTCAATATTCCAAGGATTTGGGAGAGATGTCCCATCCTCGGTAGCCAAGCGAACGCTTCCGGGATGGGATACTTTAATCACTCAGAAGGGTCCCTCCTAGCTGGGGGAGAGTTTGTTTAACCCTTCTCTAGATTGTATTCTCCGTAGCACCAGATCGCCTTCCTCGAGCTGTCGGTTGTGTACATGCCGCTGATGATAGCGCCGAAGGGCTTTGCGGTATCGGGCATTCCGAACAGCTTCTTGGCACATTCCCTCCTCAAGGAGGTCTAGGTCTTCATGCCGGAGCTGGTCCTGCGTGGCTTCGTCGAAGGTCCGGACCCGGAGTGACCCCAAGGTGATTTCCGGAGGAAGGATTGCTTCAGCTCCCTACACTAGGAAGAAGGGTGTCTCTCCAGTTGACCGGTTTGGAGTTGTCCTGTTGGCCCATAGAGTGGGCGGAAGCTCTTCAATCCAGTTGGCTCCATGTTTGTTCAAGCGCTCATAGGTGCGCGTTTTGAGTCCTTTCAGGATTTCAGCATTTGCTCTCTCGGCCTGGCCATTGCTTGTCGGGTGAGCTACGAAGGCGTAGCAAACTTGAATGTCGAGGTCTTCGCAATATCCTTGAAATGCAGAGCTTGTGAATTGGGTCCCGTTATCAGTAATGATTTTGTTTGGGACTCCAAATCTGCATACAATGGACTACAAAAGGTTGATAGCAGATTGCTTGTTTATCGTCACAACTGGAGTTGCTTCCGCCCACTTGGTGAACTTGTCAATGGCGACGTACAGGAACTTGTATCCTCCGACGGCTCTTGGGAAAGGTACCAAGATGTCCATCCCCCACACAGCGAAGGGCCATGTAGGAGGTATCATTTGTAGAGGCTGAGCCGGTGTGTGAATTTGCTTTGCATGAAATTGGCATGCTTTGCATTTCTTCACCAGCTCAGTTGCATCCTGGAGTGCTGTAGGCCTGTAGAAGCCATGCCGGAAGGCTTTACCGACCAGCGTGCGGGAAGACGCGTGGTTCCCACACTCGCCTCCATGGATTTCTACGAGGAGCTCGCAGCCTTCTTCCCTTGTGATGCACCGCATTAGGACGCTGTTGGCACTGCGCCGATAGAGATCCCCTTCTACCAACGTGTATCTTTTAGACAATCTGACTACTCGGTCAGGGGATACATCATCATCAGGAAGGATGTTGTTGTTCAAGTAGCTCCGGATCTTCTAGATCCATGCATCGGAGCTAACTTGAGCATTTGAGTCTTGTGTGCTGGGTTGCTCGGAGCTTCCAGCAGCACCTACGACCCTTGATGGCTGCCATGGTAACAGGGCCATTGGGACCGTCAGCTTCGGGATGCTGATCTCGCCCCCTTCGCTCAGTTCGGCAGGCTGGGCTGTGGGTTTTGACAACCTCTGGACAAAAGTTCCGTCAGGAGCTGGAGCTCCGGTTGACGCTTTCATCGAGAGTTCGTCGGCTTCAGCGTTGTGGACACGCTGGACGTGGTGGAGGTCTAGGACTTTGAAGTCCTCCTGAAGCCTCTGGACTTCAAGGAGGTAAGCAGCTAGCTGGAGATTATTGTAGGAGCATTCACCCTTCACTTGTTTAATGATGAGCTGTGAATCTCCCTTGACCAGCAACTGCTTGACACCGTATGACAGTGTCACCTTTAGTCCGTAGATGAGTGCTTCGTACTCCGCCATGTTGTTGGTCGCCTTGAAGTCAAGGTGTACCATATATTTTACCTTCTCCCCGGTTGGTGCGAGGAGAAGGATTCCAGCTTCGGCCCCCTGCTTTTGCATGGAGCCATCAAAGTAGAGGGTCCAGTGAGGCTCAGTGAAGACCGGAGCCTTGTGTTACAGCTTCGGCTCACTGGGGCCCCCAGGGTTTGATGGAGAGGGAGTCCATTCCGCCACAAAATCCGCCAATGCTTGACTCTTGATTGCTTGTCTTGGAATGAATTCGAGATCGAATTCGGCCAATTCCGTTGCCCACTTTGCAATATTCCCAGTTGAATTGGGATTATGCAAGACTGCTCGAAGCGGGTAAGAAGTTACCACTGAAATCTTGTGAGCTTGGAAGTAATGGCGAAGCTTCCTGGAGGCGATAAGAACTGCATAGAGCAGCTTATGCACCTCTAGGTATCGAGTCTTGGCGCCATGAAGTACTTCACTGATGAAGTACATTGGGCGCTGGATGGTCCGTACCCTCTTGGAGGGGCCCAGAGCTTCCTCTTCATTGACTCGGATCCTCCTAGAGGGATCTGGACCTTCTTCGGGGACCTCCGGGTCTTTGCTTGAGGGACTCGGAGCTTCTTCAGAAGCGACCTGGACCCTCCTGGAGGGGTCTGGGTCTTCTGAAGTAACTTCTTGTGGACTCAAGTCTGGGAACTGGGACCCAGACTCGCTTTCAGGAACCTCCGAACCCTCCCGAAGGGGTCTGGATTCCTGAGTATGGGATAATTCTGGTCTCTCCACAACCAGGACCATACTGACGACTTCGTCAGTTGTTGAAATGTAAACCAGCAAAGGCTCACCAGGGTTCGGATCTACCAGAGTTGGTAGGGTGGTGAGGAACTGTTTTAGCTCCTGGAATGCCTTTTCTGCTTCTTCAGACCAATGGAATGGTCCAGACTTCCTCAATAACTTGAAGAAGGGAAGTGCCCGTTCCGCCAGTCTTGAAATGAACTGACTGAAGGCTGCTAGACATCCAGTCAGCTTTTGGACATCCTTGATGCGGGCTGGTGGCCGCATGTCTTCGATAGCTTTGATCTTCGCCGGATTAGCCTCTATACCCCGGTGACTTACCAGGAAACCAAGAAATTTTCCGGAGCTAACCCCGAAGACACACTTGTCTGGGTTTAGCTTTGTGCAGGTGACCCGTAGCTTGTCGAAGACAGCCTGTAAGGTGTCAAGGAGTGACTCCTTGTTCTTGACCTTGACCACGATGTCATCAACGTACACTTCTACTATGTCTCTAATGAGTTCTTCAAAAGTTTTGTACATAGCTCGTACAAAGGTTGAAGCTGCATTCTTGAGACCAAATGGCATGGCTGTATAACAGTACAATCCATCTACTATGATGAAAGAGGTATGCTCTTCATCTTCCCTAGACATTCTGATTTGATGATACCCAGAATATGCGTCTAGGAAACACAGTAATTCACACCCGGGGGTGGAATCCACTATTTGATCTATTCTAGGTAGTGGGAATGGATCTTTTGGACATGCCTTATTTAGTGTTGTGTAGTCAATACACATCCGAAGCTTCCCGCTGGCCTTGGGCACAACGACTGGGTTTGCCAGCCATTTTGGATGGAAGACCTCTCGGATGAATCCATCTTCGAGCAACTTCTTCACTTCTTGTCGAATGAAGTTTTGTCGCTCAACGGATTGCTTCCGAGGCTTCTGATGCATGGGCCAGGCGTCAGGGTAGATCTTCAAATTGTGCTCAATCACTTCCCTGGGGATCCAGGGCATTTGTGACAGTTGCCAAGCAAACACGTCGACATTAGCCCAGAGGAAAGCGATGAGTGCGAGTTCCTATTTGTCATTCACTCCCCCCGATATACGGGTGGTCTGAGCGGCATCGAGACTGATTTGGACGACTTTGATGGGAATGTTGGTGTCGCCGCTTGGCTGCACACGAGGTGCAGAAGTCGAGCCTCGTTGACGAATGCTCGGGGGTTTTGGAGCTTGCTCCTGCTTGGAGTCCTCCTCTTGCGCCGTAGTAAGCGCATGGAGTTCTTCCAGAGCAGTTACTCCGGTAGTGCGATCTCCGCAGATCTGGAGAACGCCTACTCGTGTTGGCATCTTTAACACCAGGTAGCCATAATGAGCAGCTGCCATGAATTTGTACAAGGCAGGCCTACACAAGATGGCATTAAAAGGTAAGTTGATCTTAGCAACATCAAAGACCAACTTTTCAGTGCGATACTTCTCCCAGGTCTCGAAGGTAACGGGGAGAGTAATAGCACCGAGTGGGGTAATGGCTCCCGGACCTACTCCGGAGAAAGGTCGGGAGGGGTGAAGATCTGGAGGTCGGAGCTGAAGCTTGGTAAAAGCTTTGAAGCTTATGAGGATCAGCACCGAAGCTCCGTCTACCATAACATGGTGGAGCTGAATGTTATTGATGGTAGGAGATACCATCAAAGGTAACTGGCCTGCTCCAACCATGCTTCGAGGGAAGTCCAAATCATCAAAGGTGATGGTTGTGTCCATCCACTTCCGATGAGGCTCCGCCCAGGCTGTAGGAGCTACAGCGGCCATGTCCCAACGCATCGTCTTGAGGACGCGGCGGGAGGTGATGTCCCATGATCCACCAAAAATGGTGTTTGTGGTCTTCCGACACTCGTTGTCAGAGACGTCAGAATCATCGTCGATGGAGGTGTAGATGGCCTTCAGGACCTTTTTAGGATCCTGAAAACCTAACTCCTCTTCGGTCGGAGCTTCATCAACTTTTTGTTTTCCTTCCCTCTGTCGGAAAGGAACTTCCTCCCGGCGCTTGTTGTAGCGCTCGGCAAGGTTTTGGACCTCCCGGCAGTCTTCCAAACTGTGGTTGTCCGTCTTGTGAATTGGAAACCACACCTTGGGCTTGCCACCGTCTTCAGAAGACGGTCGAGGTAGCTTCTCGGGGTGTGGCCCCCGGCCACCCGGAGCTGTAGCAGCTGCAACATTAGATGCACTGGCCGACGGCTTCTTCTTGCCGTTGGGCTTTTTCTTCTTCTTGCCACTCCCGGAGGTAGTGGCTTCGCCTTTGGAGGATTTCTTGTGATCCTCCAGAGGTGATTTGGAATGCATTTCACAGCCCAACGCAGCTCTGGCACATTTGTCAGCCAAGCTGAAGAGTTCCATGACACTGGTGATCTCCTTGATCGCCAGTTTCTCCAACATCTTCTTATCCCGTGCGCCCTGTCTAAATGCCACAATGATAGAAGCGCTAGAGATAGAAGGGATTGTGTTTCATACCTGAGAGAATCTCTGGATGAATGATCGTAGGGATTCTCCCCCTTTTTGCATGACTGCAAAAAGGTCCAGTTCGGTGCCTGGTCGGGTGTATGAACTCCCGAAGTTGGCAGTGAACTGCCGGCACAACTCCCCCCAACTGTTGATGGAGTTGGGCGGAAGGCTCATAAACCAGGACCGGGCGGTCCCAGTTAAAGCCACCGGAAAAATAGTTGGCCATTACGGCTTCATTTCCTCCAGCTGCCAGGATAGCAGTGGAGTAAATCTGAAGAAATTCGACGGGATTAACGGTCCCGTCAAACTTCTCCAGCAGGTGAGGCCGGAATTTCTGTGGCCACCTGACCATACGCAGATGCATGGCCAGGGCTGAACAGCCTCCTCCTACTCCTTCAGGAGCAGGAATGTCTTGAGCTTCTCGTCTTTCACGAGCACACTCGATATGGACTCGGCCATCTTTTTGGCAGTATCGGCAATCAATCTTCGCCCGGAGGTCATGAGTTGAAAGCCTTGATACCGTGTGAGTGCGTCGCGCCCCAGAGGGCAACGACGTCACTTGCTGTGATGCAGCACATCTCCTGCTGTTGGAAACATGCGGACCAAGTCTACCAGACAAGGTCCGTCGCTGCGACGGGGCCCGTCCTAATGCAGGAGGACCCTGGTTACTGATGCGGTCGGCTGTTGCTGCAACCAAGTGTTCCACATCGGCCCTCCACTGCTCCATTGCATCCCGGGATGCATCCGGAGGTGGTGGTCGCTGAAGGAGAGCACGTGCTGCATGGAGTGCGTGTTCCGGGTTGTCATGATTCGCCGATGCAGTGATTGACGCCAGTGCACCATCGCGTTGCCCAGCTTGATTTGCTAGTGGAGGCGGCGATGGTGGAAGTGTGACTCCTGCTGGAACTGAGGTTCCTGCTGGTGGCTGCATATTGGAGGGATTGCCCCCAACAGCTTGAACAGCGGGATGACCATTGGACGATTCAGCAGCTGAGTTCACCATTCTTGAAATCTCAGGCGCCCCTACCTGGCGCGCCAACTGTCGGTGATTTTGATCCGGCACATCTCCCAACACTACTAAAGTGTTTGCGGAGTTTGAAGTTCGGTGTGGGCGCACGGAGATTCTAGAAGGTGAAATGTAAAATGACACAGTAGACACGAAGGTTTACGTGGTTTGGGCCGCCTGAGCGTAATACCCTACTCCACGGGATGTGTTGGTGTTGTATTGGATGTATGAATTCAACTCAGGTGACGTGAGTTGAGTGCGCGTGTGAGCCGATTAGACCAGATCAGATCAGAGCAGGTCCGATCCGTCCCTCTATGTATCGTCGGCCTGTCCCTTTTATAGTACAAGGACAGGCCGCTACAAGTTGGCCTGGCCTGACAAGTGGCCCTGGCGGTTACTAATATTGATACACATTTGATGCGCTTAATTACCCTTAATGACCGAGTTACGGGCTTTGACAGCACCGTTACTGGTAATTAAGGTCGTCCGATCGTGTGTCATTAACATAGTATTAATGAAACTTAATCGGGTCTTGAAGTCCTTGATTCCCCTTTGAAGATCCGGAGCCATTGTGGAGTCTTCCGGAGGTTTCAGGCTGAAGATCCGACGGTTGGACACGTGGGAGCTCTGGAGCATACTGTGGGGAACAGATAGGTCCGGTGCCACCAGACACGTGTCAGTTCCGAAGCTTCCCTCGGTCTGGGGTAAGGTCCGGGGGTGCCGTTATGGTACATAGCCCGGAGCTTCCCCCTTGTGGGTGGTAGCTCCGGTTTGATGGTACACGTGGCGACCCTGGGACTAACCATGTTGGGGAAGTGGGTCCAGTTATGTCTGACATGTGGGCCTCCGAAGGTCTTCAAATCAAGTAGGTGACATTTCCTTGAGATCTTTGCAATCTCAAGGGGTATACGGTACCCAGGGTACCGACAGCTGGAATGATATTTGATAGGATTGGTCCCTCTACATTTCCTCATTTCCTGCATAAAATGTTGCATACACATATTTCTCCAAGTCAAAGTGGAATTTGGTTAGATAGAAAGGTGATGTGTGCAATAAATGACAAATCCTTCACATAATTGAGTTAAATTGACAGATGAAATTGGTATATAACAGCAGTCAACACTCTATTTCCGTAGCTATGACCGTCGGCCTGGACCCCGTCGCATTTAACGCGCTATAGCCATCAGGTCCCGCGGAACCCAATGGTCATAAGACGTATGACCGTCGGCTTTGGGGCGCAACCAACGGCTTTACTGCCGTTATGACCGTAGGTTACCGACAGCCAACCCGTCGGTTTTACATTTAGAGCTGTCAATTGCTAATTAAACTGACGAACATAATTCTTTTTTTTTTAACGATGCTACTAACCCCGTTGTTCTCCACTGGACGCCAAAAAATGGTGCAACAGAGAACATCAGGGTTATGTTTTCGAAATCACGTCCGGATCCAGACCCCGTACCTATATCTCATCAAAAGCACGTCCTCGGTCACTCTCAGGTTATCCAAAAATGGACAATTCCGAACATGCACGCTTCACATGCCTATCGCTTGTGAAACGTGCCGATTCGGAACGGGTAATCAAATTTGTATAGTTCACGTTGCTCATTTTCATGATTCAATCATTTACGAGAGAGAAAAGAACAAGAGACGGAGGGGGAAAGTTGGTCAGAGTTGAAAGTTCCAAGTCCGGGTCCATCGTCCACAAGCCTCTGTACTCGTCTTGACGCATACGTTATGACTAGAATCATCTTTTACGACACGAACGCATTTAATGCGTGTCGTGTCGGGTTGAGGCATAACATGCACTAATGCACGTACACCATAATACATTAATCAACATACAAAATCTTTGAACTATACATTCAAATTCACATAATGTACAAGTTCAATTATTACACCTTAAATAAGTACAAGTTAAATTATCAAATTACAATGAAGCTTACATTTACACATTAACTATTGCTAATTCAACTTGCATTGTGTGAATATTAGTGTGATATATATATATATATATATATATATATATATATTAGTGTGACGTATTCATATTAGTGTGACAATATAAACCCCCATATACATTTAACTCGCTTATACATTCTATTCGCATATACATTTAACCAAGCTCACATAATCATATTAGTGTGACAATATCAACAAGTAATCATCGTAATCAATCATTAATTAACTTGTAAATGATGAAAACAAAAAATTAACAAGTAACAATTAGGATTACCTTAACCTCTCCGGCGGGGCTCGGACATGGGAGGCGTCGCTGCTTGGGAGGCTGGGGCTCGGGAGGTGGGCTCGGCGCTCGGGAGGCGGGGCTCGGGAGGATGGAGATGGCGGCGCTCATGTGGCGGGAGGCGGGCTCAGGAGGCAGGCTCGAGAGATGGTGCTCGGGTGGCGAGAGGTGGCACTCGGGAGGCGGGCTCAACGCTGGTGAGGCGGGAGGCGGTGGTGGGAAGCAGGCTCAGAGCTCCGGAGGCGGGTGGTGGGGATCGGCGGCGGTAGCGTGAGGTCGGGGCTTCGAGATGGGAAGGCAGGGCTCAGTGGTGGGAGGCGGCGACGGTGAGGCGGCGGCGTGTGAGGCAGGGCTCAGGAGGCGGTGGCATGAGGCGTGGTTCGGCGCGGGAGGATATGGAAACAAATAGGGTTTCGGGGACACGCGGGTGTGAAGTCGATCCTCTAGTGGGCCAACGAGTATGACAGTCGGCCTCCTGGCCGACGGCTTTATTACATGTGCCATTTTAGTCAGTTCGACTGATGGCTCTATTAGAGCCGTCAGTGTTTCCAGGTTGATCGACGGTTATGAGCAACAGGTGCATCAATGGGGAAAACCGATAGCGGCCACGAGATGCAAAATTCCTGAGCAAATACTTGATAATTTCCCGATTGGTTTCTTCCAGATAGATCTTGAGGCTGTCTAGTTTATGTGGTGTAAAAGGTAGGAAGAATAATCGATTGTAGGGAAAGAATTCCTAGGAATCTCAACCATGGTTGCTATGGATGCCAAAAGAAGAGAGTGGAATTCTATTGATTCGAGGCCGTGGCATGATGAACAAGGAGCCGGGGAATGAAGGAGAGGTGGAAACCAACCTTTGTGCCGGTTTACTTGAGTGGGAGAAGCGATGATGATGTGGGACGACGGTGTGGCCTCGAGCTGCGGCTGCTTGAACTGGGAAGGAAAACTCCCAGCGCGGTAGTTTGAAGAAGGACGGGGGCAGCCTTGTTGTGTGTCAGGGAGGTCGAGGAGAGAACAGCGAGACCTCTAGGCACCGCTGATAGAGCTTGGGAATGCAAGAGACGATCATGTTGTGGTAAAGCATAGGCATGGCACAGCGGGAGCGGGAGCGCGAGCACCACAGCGCGCAGCGCTCGGGAGCACAAGCTAAGAGCAAAGAACGAGATGATGGTTTGCTTTCATGTGATGCAAGACTAGGCAGGGATGAGTGGATGAGGGTGAGAGGAAGATCGATAAGGCAATGTATTCACCGATTGAGGCATCGTGGTGGCAGCATGCAAAACGTGTGTGGCGCCCTGTGAACAGAGAACCCGAAAACAGAGCAACATCCTATTTGTGTAATGGATGAAAAGTGGGGCCCATCCAATTTCTCCTTCCTATCCACTTTTTCTAACTCAAATATCTTCAGCAATTAACTCCAGATTTGGTTAATGTGCTAGGAACACTAATCTAAATCTGAAGAGTATTAAGGTGCACAAAACACTGAATTTTTGACCAGGTCGCATAATTGAAATTCAAACTTTATTTTGAATTCTTATTTGAATTTTCCTTCTCTTCTAATACACAATTACCTTTATCAATTGATCGCACTTACTAGTGAAACTTGGCAGATGAATTAAATTTAATATGAAAAAATTTTGGTTTAATTCAAATATGGTTTTTATTTTACTAATTCGAGTATGGGTTTTTGAATTCGAATTTGAATCATTCCTTATAGGGTTTTATTTAATTTCCACTCATAGGTGCACTAACTTATGTTTTATTCCCTTTCTCTGCTTATTTTATGAGCTGAATTAAACACTCTTTATTTTAGAGACTTTTCATTCGATTTTATTTATATTGAAATTTGAATTTGCTCTCGCATTTGACTTTTGAAGTTAAAATTCAAGATTGACTTTTGAATAATGTTTGGGAATTCCTTTTAAATGCTTAATTGCTTAAGTGCAATCATACACTCACAAACTCTCATCTAGTTTGAAGTTTTTAACAATTTCGTAGTTCAGCCTCATTTATTAACTAACATAACTCATGTGAGTTTGAATTCTTAATTCAACTTAAAATTTTTAAGTTCGGATTTTTGCCTTTTAGTTATTCTCAAATGTGGGCTCTTACAATGAGTAGCTTCCATTTTAACTAGGATTTTTGCAGCACTTATCACTATATCATATCCCGCAACAACCTAGAATTTGACTAAGTTCTAAGGCAAGAGTATTCTATGCCAATCAACACAATACTTGGAAAATGCTAAGTGCGTACAAGGGACTAAAGAAAAATAAAACAGAGCAACTATTCATCATTTCAACCTATGCAAAATAGAGATATTCTTACCGTATATCTTTTGTTTTATTAACCTATCTTATCCTACATTATTTTATTTTTTCTCTTTTTTTAATGCAAATGATTTGCAAAGAAAGAAATCAAATAATAGAATGGAAATGGGGTGTGATACAAGTTACCTCAAGTGGGGATCCTCCCCCAAGCTTGTTCTTGGTCAAGGTCTGAAATAGGGGTTGAAACCCTAACAACGGAGATAGGCCCTGAGGTCGGCCTACCTTGTTGCAGCGTGGCTTTGACAATGGAGGTTTGAGTGTCGATGTTGTGTTGCCTCCCCTGGGTTTCATGGGTGTGGTCGAAGAGAGTGTTGTAGATGTTGCTCGTCCGCAACTCAAGTTCTCCCATGCGTTTGGTGTCATTCTTCATTCCTTGGTTAAGGTCATGATAACCTTAAACCACAAAGGAACAAGGTGCACCCAACGCTGGAGGAAACTCACTTGAGCTTGAATGGGTACTTAGAATAATTGGGAGCATAGTGATCCCACTTATTCATAGCAGCCCGTTGGTTGCTCATGGAAGATTTCCATGTAAAATCTCCGAACTCATATAGCTATGATTGTCCTTCGGGCTTAAATTCTGATAGGTTTCAACCATGCTCGTTTACTCAATTGCTAGGAGATGTCAAAATGGAACCTCCAAAGTTTATTCAACTATCAACTCCTTGTATGCCTGCACAAGAATTTTACTCATGCAAGTTTCCTCTCTTGGATAGAGGGGGATGGTTAGCTCCTGGTACTTGTACAGATGAAACTACGTGTTAGGTAACTGAATTTCATTTGTACATTTAGGGAAGAAAAACAGCAAAGATCCACCAGGTTCAAATTTGAGTGCATCCATACACACTGTACTATTCAATGATATAAAAGTGGAGCTTTATAAATTAACCAATTTGTACATTTTTAAAAGCTCCTACTCCTAGTAATGCAAGTGATGGGATATACACTCCCCGGGTCCTTTTGTCCCGAATCTTCAACCATCTTTACTTTTTACAGGAGCAAATATTTATTATTTAGATCATGACAAGCAAGATTCTCAATTTTATCCTCCTGGACATTTCTAATATCTTGCCCTGGAATTTGGAATTTAGTGATCCATGTATGAATGGGTTTCAAATCAAAATTACGGACATCACCATTCCTAGGTTGCTACATGTCAATTCAACCATTAAGTTATTCCATAACCTTTGTTTACTAAACCTAGGCAGAGGATGACTAAGTCAATTAAACAAAGCTTATAAAATTTTATGTACTTGTTTAAATTCCATCCGAGTAAGGTGACATTCCTTTTGAAAAAAAATCAAAAAGTAATGGACACACTTACTCTCGTGAGGGTGCATAAGAATTGAATGACGAGGAGGTATAAACCTTCCTCGCCAATGCAACAAAAAGTCACTCAATCCTAATGCAATCCAAACGATGGATAATTCAAACTTGTACCTCATTTCAAGAGCAGTTCGAGGTTGAAGGTTGTTGTGTGAGAAATTCACGACCATGGATTTTGGTGTAGGCTTCATATTCGATGTCTATTGCCAAACTGGGGTTCGAGTTGAATGGGCTTCATCTTGCTCCTCCATTGGGCCATCATATTGAGCATTCCTACACCATGAACTCAAAACGAGATCGGTGGAGTGATATGCGCTTGAATCCTTCCGATGGTGTGTTGGGCTTAATGAGGCTTCTATTCAAACAACCTCTTTACTCATTTTATCTTGGCTGCAATAAAATCAATAACAAACAAAACAACTCAAAAACGGGTTACGCAAAAAGAAAATTGAAACCTTTATAAAATTGTCTTGCCCATCTTGAAACAACTTGCAAATGCAAAGAGGGACAAGAGAAATATTTTTGGTTCAAATTAGGAAGATGAATAACTTATGCTTTGTCTCAAAATTGGTTCAATGATGTTTAGGTTAGGCATTGCCTTAGGATGGCTTGTGCTTAGGCTCTTAAGGTATTTACTTAATATGCTAGCATGGTGCTAGGATAGTTAAGTAGTGTTGGATATCTTGTAGACCCACAGATTGAAAGAGGTAGACAGTAGGTGGTGACAACCCTTTCTGTCCTTTGTAATTCTGCATGTTCGGCTATGCCACAAGCTCTTCGCCGGAGTCACCCTAGTATTGCTAAGCGTAAGCCCGTGCCCAATGTGTTGAACAACTTAGCATATGGATTCACCATTAACATGCTCATTAGTATCTATCTAGGATATGTAAATGTATATTTGAAGCATTGTAGGAGCAACTCACCATGTCTTATTCTAATCTCCATTAAGACCCATCTACCCTCTAAAATAAATTGCTTAGGTGTGTATGACACTATCCATATTATCAACTTACCCCTGTCCTGATAAGTGACTAGTATCCGAGAGATTGATCATAAGAGTAGTGTTTACGTTACTCCACTGCCTTCCTTTGGGATAAATATGATACCCTTGTTGATACTCATGGGTGAAATGCAACAATGGTATCTTACGTGCGCTTGCAGATCACATCTATTACTAGAATGATTTGCGGTGGTAAGAAATCCCAACAAGCATTTCTGGCGCCGTTGCCGGGTATGATTTATTAGTGTTTCTTAGGAGCCTTCAACAAGCATTTCTGGCGCCATTCCCGGGAAAGACAAAAGGAAGTGAAGGATAGCTATCACTTGTGATTAAGCTATAGGTACTAATGGTTATTAGATAGGATTACCCTTGTCGTTTTCTCTGTTTGTGTGAAAACTTGGTAGTGTTGGCTAACCCATTTCATGGCATGGCCAACGAGGACGCAAGTGCTCAACTGCAAGATGATTCAATGCGTATCTCAACAAATGTCCACTAGGCAAACACCATTGCCTTTCGCGGAAGAATTTTAGCTTCCAGTAGGAGCTAAAGTCATCCATCCCAAAGCTTGGGCGAGGCCCCAATATTTCTTCTTCGTTTGCCGTTATCATTGGATGAATAATTGGCTCTTCATTCAACACTCATGTCATGGGTTGGCTTCACCAATCCGTGACCACATTAATGTTGGAGCTGAAGGAGCCCTATTCTCACTCATCGTGGATGAGAATATGGTCTCTACTCAAGGGGTGTATTGAAGAATGCTCTAGTTCCTTAGACTAGCATGCACACCATTTAGCAAGGTGGACATGCTAGCTATGGAACTACACTTCCCATTGACGTATCATGAAGACCAAGCCAGTATAGAAGTGTTTGGGATGATCCAAGTCATGGATATTCACAAGATTTGTGAAAATCCATGTCAACATGGGGCACATGGGAGTTCTTTCCATTAGACCCATGAGGATATTTTATTTCCAAACAATAACTCCATTGGCTATCACCCACAAGGAGGTAAAGGTTGGAACCAACATCACTCTTGCAATCAAGGGGGCTATGGGGATTTCAAGGGATTTAAGTTCAACTAGCCTACCTTCAAGTATCTTGTCCATGGCCAAGCAAGAAACCAAAACAACATTTACATAAAGTTCTTGGCCAAAGACAAGAAACGTAAAGAGCATTCAAGATTCAAGATGACCAACAATCACTTGTTGGGATTCCTGCACTTCGACCAAACCCGTGCAACCTAAGGCAAGTGACATTGTGGATGAAGCATTTCTTGTTTGATTGTGGATTCTACATGTCATCATGCCCAAGGAAGTTTTTGATCCATGATCAAAATATTGGTTAACTCAATGGAACATCAAGAAGGTCGAAGTGACACCCCTAAAGAAGGACACGTCTCACCATGCTCATAAGATAATATTTTCAAGAGGGAGAAGTCGTCGCTACACCAATAAGTCTTCATCAAGGCGACGAAGAGGCTAGGGCCACCATATGGCGAACATGTCAGAATGACAACCGAAGTAATTTTGGCATGTCAAACAGGAGAAGTTGTCCACATCTTCAACTCTGGGATTGGACAGCAAATCATCGCACAAAACAGGATGGAGGTAAGTCCCACTCATCGGACTTCAAAATTCGGTGAGTCCTTGCCAATAGGTTAATTGGTAGTTATCTCATATCTGTTTCCCGATTGCATATTTGAATTTTCCATCAAATCATGCATTGACATTTAGCATGTTTGAATTTCCACACTTGCATGTTCGAAAGTAAAATTTCTAACCATCTAAAGCTAAAACTTTGAATTAGGGAATAAATTTATTTGGTATGAATTTTGGGCATTACCACTTAAATTTATTTTCCTAATTCAAACCAAAAAGATATGCTTTATGCCTCATTGCATTCACAAGTTGTTTCATGTTGGGCAAGACAATTTGACAATAGGATTCAATTTGCTTTTGGCTAACATAACCCATTTTCGAGTTGTTTTATCTGTTCTCGATTAAATTGTAGCAGGACAAAAGTTGTAAAGAGGTGGTTTGGCAATGAAAAAGAGGAAGAAGAAGCCTCAACCAAATTCATCACCAATCCAACCTCAACTTGGCATATGACATTGAACATCAAGACTACGCCAAACTCGAAGGGTGTCAGTTTCTCACACAAAGGCCTTCATCACCAATTGCTCTTCAAATAAGGTATGAGTTCATGATTTTTTATTGTTTGGTTTGCCTTAGAATTGAATGACCTTGCTTGCAAATATGAGGAAGGTTGCCACTTTCTCATCTTTCAGTTCTCATGCATCCTCACAAGAGTAAGTGTTGGTATTATCTTTTGGATCTCCAAAAGGGAATACCACCTTACCTGGAGAAAACTAAAACAAGTACATAAAACCCCTTAAGCATTGTTTTATAGACTTAGTCATTTTTGCCCAGGTTTAGAAAACAAAACTTTTGGCATAATTTAATAGGTGAATTGTCATGTAGCAACTGAATAGTGATCACCATGATTTTGATTTGAGCTTCGTACATATATGGTGTTAATAGATTTCAAACTCCTAGGAATAAGTGATAATCTTGATCTTAATTTGAATTACATGTTATGTGGAATCACTAAATTTCAAATTCCTAGAAAAGTTCAGGAGGATAAAATTGAGAATCTTGTTTGTCATGATCCAAATGATAACATTTGCTCTTGTGTAAAAAGCTATGATGGTTAGAAACTTTATAAGATGATGGGATCCATATAGTGTATTTATATCACTTGCATTGCTATGAGTAGGAGCTTTAGAAAATGTGCAAATTTATTTATCCACAGAGCCCCACTCTTATCAATGATTAATACATTGTTCATGGATACATTTGAAATTGGACTCAATGCATCTCCGATTTTGTTCTTCCCTATACGTACAAATGAAGATTCGGTTACCTAACCCGAAAATTCATTTGTACGAGTATCGGGAGCTAACCATCCCTCTCTATGATAGAGGCAAAATTTGCAAGAGTAATATTACTATGCAAGCATTCAAAGATCCGATTATTGGGAACCCTCTAGGAGCAACCAATGGACTGCTACGAATATGTGAGAGCATTATGCTCTCAACTATTCTAAGCACTCATTCAAGCTCAAGGGAATTGCCACCTTCATTAGGTGTAAGTTATTCTTTTATGGCTAAAAGTTATGATGTACCTTAACCAAGGAATGACAAGATCACATCCAATTTATATTGGGTGCAAGCTGTTCCTATGTGGCCGGAAGGTATACTATACCTTAGCCAAGGAACAACGGATCACACATAATCCATGTTGAGTGCACATCATCCATTTGTGGTTATAGATATGTTTTACCTTAGCCAAGGAATAACGGATCACACCCAATGCATGAGAGGTACAAGTTATTCCTTTATGGCAAGAAGGTATGATACACCCTTGGCCAAAGAATGACAGAACATACTCAATGCATGTTGAGCACACGTAATTTCTTTGTAGCTAAATGTTATCATTACTTTAGCCATTGAATAACGAAGTACACTCAACACATGGGAGACCTTGAAGTGCAGATAAGCGACATCAGCAACACTTTCTTCAACCACACTCATGGTAGCCGAGGGAGGCAACACAACATCGGCACTCAACCCTCCATTGTCAAAGCCACACTGCAACAAGGATAGGCCAACCTCATGGCCTACTCCATTGTTAGGGATTCAACCCCTATGGCAGAACATGATCAAGAACAAGCTTGGGGGAGGTCTCCCACTTGAGGTAACTTGTATCACACCTATTGCACCTTAATTTCCATCCATTCATCCACCTCGCATCTAAAAAATATATTAAAAACTTAAAATTAAGTAATGTAGATTTACTTTCAATCAAATAAAGATGTGTGGTAAGAATGATTTAGAATTAACATGGATGAAATGATGAATAGTTGCTCTATTTTTTTCCTATGTCCCTAGTTTACAACTTGCTACTCTCCAAATATTGCTTTCATTGACTAAAATTAACTTTGCCTTAGTTTAGAAATTGTGGGTAGCAAAAGCTCAATCTAATTCTAGGTTGTTGTGAGATATTATATAGTGATGGGCTACTATTCCTAGTTTGAAAGTAAAATTTAGATTTCCAAAAAAATTCGAAAAGGTTTAAGTTACCCTCATTTGATTGGAAATACCTACCAAAGCCATATGATATTTTACATTGGTAAACCTTATGCATATGCTATTTGCCTTCACATTGAGCCTAGACAAACTAGTAAAGTCCTATGTGACAATTCATTCATTACTTTTTGAGGTCAAGACTTCACTTGCACATGCTAAAACTTCTACAATAGAAGTTAGCAAAATTTCGTCGATTCATCATTCCACAAGAAAAATGACAAACACCACGTCTTTCATACTTAGTACTCTCTTCGCGTTTATTGCATAAAAAAAGGGAGCAGAAGACATGGCTACAACAAAAAGAAAAAGAAAAAGCATGCTTACATCATAAGCATGAGGAAAAAAAGTGAAAAAGTTGTCATGTTTAATCCCTGCAATAAAGAGAGTCCACATCAAAAAGGAGTCATCTCAACATCCACTTCCACTTCCACTCCATCACACATGCACAAGTCTTGAATCAAAATGTTTTGAATTGATTTCTCCTAAGGCTTACTCTTTTGACTTAGCAATATTATGTGTTGCAAATATGCCTACCACATTCCCTACCAAGCTCCACATACAAGCCTTATTTAGTGGTAGGATCAGTATAGGCAAAATTGCCTTGGTGAGGACATATTTCCACTACACACAAATGAGTGATTGAGAGAATCAATTGAGGTACTTAGAATCTAAATTAAAACTCTCTGGAATTCGAGTGGAACTTGATCTCTAGGTTATGCTTGCTCCATTTACTGTTCTATCTTTCAACCACCTATGAGTAGGAGAAGGCATAAGCCTCATAATGACTTAAGATGGGTGAAGTACCATAGCCAATTTTTGCAAATACTAGGTAGAGTATTTTGTTGTGCACATATTACTTTTGAAAAGTAGAACATAGTAGCAACTCCTGATCATAAACCTAAGTCTTAACTTTGCTTGGGACGAGCAAAGGATAAGCTTGGGGGAGTTTGATGATGTCTGTTATATCCCAATTTCAGCCGTCAATATAACTCAGTTATGTGAAGAAAAGATCATTTCTTGGACACATCACCTTTCTAATTACCCTATTTCCACTTGTCTTTAGAAGAATAGTGCATGCAGGCATTTTATGCAGGAAATGAGGTAGAAGAGGGGGAGCAATCCTATAAATTATCATTCCAACCAATCAAGCGCCGACACGCGGCATCACATCGATCAAATGGCCAACAAACGGTAGTATCCGAGGCCATCGAACGGTGTATCACTCATATCAGTCAATGGGCCCACCTAGAAGTCATCAGGAGGAAGCACACTAGAATTGGTCAACAATCTAGTTCGGTCGAACTCCCTATTCGACCGAAGTGAATATTGCGCCAAACTCAGTCAACTTCCACGTATCAACTCCCTGTGGTGTCTTGATCACGATGAAGACTGATTCGCGCGCTTTTGATGTTAGGAATGACCCTTATGCAGCTATAAATAGGACCCCCTACCCTCACTTTTCACGCACACCACTTGAGCATCATTCTATTGTATGCACTATATTCCATAGTCTTAGAGGAGTTTAGTCTATAGAGAGGAGAGTCTCTAGTCCTTCGTCCAAATTAGGAATGGAGTAGGAGTCAGTCTTCCCAATTCCAATTGGGAAAGGTATGGCTCACATATTCCTTTTTGTATTTGTGACTTTATGCATAATAAAGATGTTATCTTTAGTCTTCTTTTATTCATATACTTGGATGAAGCATTTCTTGTTTGATTGTGGACTCCGTATATGGGTAGCAGTAGTCTTTATCATTATGCCATAACAATCTTATTCTATTATCATAAACACCAGAAACCTCTACTATAGTCTAATTAGTATGGCCCTAGCTCGACAGCTCCTCGCCAACCTAAGGGCAATGGGAAAGGGATCGCCACCGGTCCCATTGGTCCTCTCTAGATGAGTCCTCTGAGGCAGGGGAACAGATACCCCAATGACAAAAGGTTCAATGGAAAAGGAAGCGATGTCGCTTCAAAGCTCAGGGCAATTGACTGCTACAACAGATCAAGAAAGGTAGTGGATGCAAGGTTCTGGAGAAACTTCCACATGGACTGTTACAGTACTGTGTATCTCACAATGAAGACTCTGGTGGTCCGAAGCCATTGCCTCGACTGGACCCATTTTGAGATGAAGAGCTGCCCAACCTTTGATGATGTGATTGCAGCTATGACGAGACATGGTCTAAAGGATCCGTTTGCCTTCAGATACAACTGGAATGATGAAGTTATTGCTCAATTCTATGCTACCTGCTATTTTGCTAGTGATGGAGAGGAAAGGGTGACTTGGATGACTCACAGATCCATGTACACCGTGACGTATAATGAGTTTGCAAGACTGCTGCATCTTGAGAACACTAGCAATAATGAGCTCATCATTCACAACATTGGCGTCCTGGAGAAGGACAAGATAGAGTTTCTCAATGACACCCGCCTGAAATTCAATCCCCCTTCCACCAAGAACATGAAGCCATTCTTCATGGTTCTCAATAGGGTGTTGAGGAAGACCATAGCTCCAAAAGATCGAGATGCAAGAAGTGTCCAAGGTTACCTGAGGACATTGATGAAGGTGATAAGCAAAAACAGGAAGTTTGATGCCTTCGACTACATCTAGAATGACATGGTGAATATCTCCTGCACTCCAAACCGTTCCTGTGGCTATGCGCCCTACCTCGTGTTCATGATTGAGAAAGTCATAGGAATAAAGTTCATGAAGAATGTCGAGCACACTCCTCTAAGGCCCCAAAAGCCTCCCCAAGCCACTCTCCCAGTTGCTCCATCTCCAGTGTCAAGTGAAGAGGCTCCGAGGAGAGCTCAAGGAGATGCAAGGACTGCTTCCACTACTAGGGCCCCTCCTCAAAAAGGGTCTCCTAGTGGCATCTTGAAGTACTTGGCTGCCATCTTTGGCTCCTGCAAGAAGGCTCAGGTGAAAGTCCACAAGTTGAACAAGGCAAGAAAGGAGGATATGAGATACATAAAGCAAAATGTCAAAGCCATATGCCAGAAGCTGGAGATTGAGCCTATTGGGTCTCCTGTCATCTCCGAGGACTCTCCCTTTGACTTCTCGGAGCTTCCACCTCTCTCTCCCTCCGAGCTCGCCTATTTTGGTGTTGGGGGCACTTCGAGTGGATCTTCTCCTCCTCCTCCTCCTCCTCCTCCTCCTCCTCCTCCTCCTCCTCCTCCTCCTCCTCCTCCTCCTCCTCTGTGGCCTGAAGATGAAGACGATGAGAGGACCGAATGTGAGGAGTGAGCCTGCGGCGACCTCTAGATCCTTCCTCTCCTTCTTTTGGTGCCTTGATGCCAAAGGGGGAGAGATTGAGGGGGAGTCACTAGGAATAGGTGTAGTTTGAGAGACGAGAGCTTCATTTGCATCTTTTGGTTTCTGTTATGCTCTTGGGTTGTAAAACTGCTATTATGCTCTTATTATGGTTCTAAGTCATGTTTATGAAGTTTGTGATGATTCTGTGGTGCAATCTATGTTTATGCTTTGAGATTGGCATATATGCTTGTTGTTGTTATGATTATGCTTTTACCTTATCATCATCATGATTTTTGCTCACACACACGTAGTTTTGCACCCCACCATAAAGAGTGCACATATGTCTTATGTTTTCATTGCTTAATTTGTTCCGAGCTTATATGTGCACACTTTATGAAAATCTGGATTTTTAGTCATATTTGTGAAATCTCAATTGGTTGTCATCAATCACCAAAAAAGGGAAGATTGAAAGTGCATCTAGGCATCCCTTGTGGGTTTTGGTTGATTTATGACAAACAAATGAGATCCTAACCAAATTGTTGAGATGAGCGCAGGTTTCAATAAACATATGAAGAAAGCGCAAAAAGAAAGGAGAGTGAAGAATCAAGTTGAAAAGACCTCAAGAAAATGAATAGAATACTTTTTATGTATGGAGTGTGTTGGAGAAACACACCCCAAGAGCTCAAGCAAAAGAAATCACTCTCACTGCACAAGTTTACACAGGTCCGAACTAGCCTGATGTTCATCAAACTAGTCCGATAACCTCTCTGTCCAGGATCGAACAAGTCCTCCCAGTGCGGACTTGTCCGCACCGGACTAGTCCGATAATCTTTCTGATCAAAATCGGTCAATTCCGATATTCCACAGACTTGACCTTAGTCCCTCAAAATTCCACGACATCGGACTAGTCCGGTATTGTCCGGACTAGTCCGATAACGTCTCTGACTAAAATCGGACATGTCCTCAAAGTGCGGACTTGTCCTCAATTCAATAAGGAATTCACCACAACCAGACTAGTCCGATATGTGCTGGACTAGTCCAAACATCTCCAGAGACAAAAACGGACTAGTCCAACATTTGCCGGACAAGTCCGATAATTCAGGACACTTAGGATTTCCCACACGCCGCACACCGGACTAGTCTGGAGTCCACCACGGACTAGTCCGTACATCGGAACCCTAATGGTAACCTTTTGGAAACCCTAATATAAATAGAGGCGTACGACCCCTAATCAAACTCTCTCGACCCCCTGAACCGTCACACCTTCCAAGAGCCTAGAAAACACGTCTCTCCACACAATCCAACGCAAGAAAGATCAAATCCTTGAGGATTAACCATAGATCAAAGGAGAGACACGTTCTTCACGATTTGAGCTCTTGGGTTTGATTCTCTCACACACTCTTGCTCTTTCATTAGATACTTTTGAGTGTGTTTGGTGGTGTTTTGTATTGTAAATCTTGGGGAGCCCTCAACTTGTGAGAAGGCCCATTGAACACGGTTAT
Organism: Tuctoria greenei; assembly: GCA_036927565.1. NCBI lineage: Eukaryota > Viridiplantae > Streptophyta > Magnoliopsida > Poales > Poaceae > Tuctoria > Tuctoria greenei. The sequence continues at coordinate 49,899,812 of JAYESD010000009.1, forward strand.
CTTACCCATTTGTGATTAGTGGAAGAGAATCGACCTCCGTGGTGATTCGACGAGGGTAGGGTTGGTGAAGACCCTGTCCTTTCATGGGCTCCTCAACGTGGATGTAGATTTCCTCTGTGGAATCGAACCATGGTATAAAAATTATTGCACCCTTTGTTCTTTTGTTCTATCTATTCATAGTGATGTAGGGTTTGCTTAATTTAGTTCAATTTGCGTTAAAACTTTGAAACTAAAGTTAACTTGTGCCACATCTAGTTTTATTGAAGCAATACACTCTTGTTGTAACTCAATTTCCGCTGCATAGAGTACTTTGATCGAAATCACTAATCAAACGTGATCAATTTAGTCTGCATACGCCACTAGTCCGCACCCTACCGGACTAGTCCAATTTCTCTGTGTTTGATCTGTTTGCTAAGTGTTTCAGGTTCCGACTAAAAATTCAAAAAGCCTATTCACCCCCCATCTAGGCTACATTTACCAGTCCCAACTAGTCAAGGTTGAGCTTTCCAAGTGCGCTCATGACTGTGAGCATGGCTTTGTAGATAGTTTTAATACTCTGCAGAGTTTGTACCACTTTACCCACAAGTTGTGATTTATTCGTCTCACGACGACTTATAAAACTCCATTATGTCGTCCCACACTCCCTATGGTATGTGGCCAGGAGTCCACAAAAAAAACCTTTATAAAGGGTCTCCTCACAAGTACGAGCACCCTAAAGTTTTGCATACCACGACATACTGGAGTACACCCTCCACCGTAGCAGCCTCCTCTTGAGCCTTGGTGAATCCCAGAGCATGTAACTTTGAACTCGTTCCCCGCACTGAACATTGCCCATACCCATCGAAAGATCACCTAATTAATCAGTTAAGCCGTTCCATACTGGACTTGTGGTGGCACGGTAATGCCAAGAATTGCAACGCCAAGAACCGATCCTTAGAATCTACGCAGGCTTCTGACAACGAACCTGAGTCTCGTGCATACTGCACACACCAAAACAACTTGCCTACAAGATTCCTATATATATATATATATATATATATATATATATATATATATATATATATATATATATACATAACCATAAAATAGATAGTGATAATAATAATGGTAATGTATCAAGTTATCATTACCTAACAACTAATGATAACAGTGTTAAGCATATACACATACCCAAGTCCAGACCATACCATCCAAACCCAACGACAAGGAATAATATGGAAATCTAGTAAAATTCCTGGCATAGGATTCAAATTTAAGACTTACATGCAACTATTCTATCTATGTCCTTAATTTTTTCTTAACCAGTGCAAAGTGATCAAGGACACTTTCTTTTTCTTTATTCCATGTAGCTGCTTAGTCTTCTGGGTAGAATGCTCGATCTTCCAAGTCTTCTCGTCGCATCACGATCAGGCAAGAACACGAATAAACTACCAAAAGAGAGATAAAGAAGCACATTCGATAACAGTACACCATACATGCAAAATAAGATATAAAGAGTATGATAGCAGTGCTAAGCATATACACATACCCAAGTCCCGACCATACCATCCAAACCCAACGACAAGGAATAATATGGAAATCTAGTAAACTTCCTAGTATAGGATTCAAATTTAAGACTTGCATGCAACTATTCTATCTACGTCCTTAATTTTTCCCTAACCGGTGCAAAGTGATCAATGACACTTTCCTTTTCTTTATTCCATGTAGCTGCTTAGTCTTCTGGGTAGAGTGCTCAATCTTCCAAGTCTTCTCATCGCATCACGATCAGGCACGAACACGAATAAACTATCAAAAGAGAGATAAAGAAGCACATTCAATAACAGTACACCATACATGCAAAACAAGATATAAAGAATACTACGCGAATACCCTATAGTGTAACGGGAGCCTACGCACAGAAATGGCTTAACACGGTGTTATGGGTGTTTTACCATGTTATAAGAATGATTATAGTTGAGACAACACAATTCCAATATTTATTAAAATGCCAACATGAATCCATATGATTAATTTATAGCTTTATGAGACAGTTAGAATACTACTTTCCATATTTAATTCTAACGCAATCCATTAACTTTAACAAAACCTACACATTTAGGTTGTAATGCACATGGTTGTGGCTAAACATAGGTCCTAATCCATTTACTATACATTATAATATTTATTATTAGGTGTTCTCAGCTATAAATGCATTGACTAGTATTTTATGTGAGTGTTATATGCAAAAACAGTAATTACAATTGTTTTAAATATAATTGCAGCATGTTATATAATGATTTCTACAAAAAACAGCACTACACAAGGACTATAATATATAATCAGCATGCTACAGTGGCATTTCCATAAAAACAGAAATGTTTAGGGGCTTTTCTGTAAAAATACAGCACGGTACAGGGGCTAAAATATTAATTCAGCAGGTTCCAGGGTGTTTTGTGTAATATTTCAGAACATTCCAGGGGGTTTAATGTTAATACAGTGAGCTGCAGGGGTCCAATTGAATTAATTCAGCACTATACAGTAAGAATCACAATATTAGGAAAGTCCAAGGTTCATTTTACAAATTCCAAGGCTTACTTGTAATTGTTATAAAACTTCCAGGGGGTCTAGTGCAAAAGTGTTAAGGGTGAGGTGGTGAAATAATATGGGGCATCGGATTTGATTCGGGTGTCTCAGATTTTATTACGCGAAGGTGTATGGGTTGATTTAATCCTAGCCGTTGGATGCGAGGTGAGTGCACTAGATTTAAAACAAGATTTGTGTACACGAGGCTAAATGGGAAGCGTCGGTGTGAGATCTAACGGTGCAAATCTAATCTAAACGAAGGGTTATGCGGGCCTCAATCTAGACCATTGGATGAAGGGCGCACAACTCGGATTTGAAATAATCTAAAAAGCACACGTGTTCAAATGCTAACCCTACGATTTAAAATGAGTGGCCATGATTGAAGAGGCCGAAGGGGTACAGGATACACTACACCATGGCACACTTTTGGCCACAATTAACTGTTGGTAAAACATGAATATGGACGACATACCAGCTATGAGCAATAGTTTGATATTTTGCACTCACAAAAACTATCGGCAATCACATAATAACTCTACATATAATGTGTCGGCATTTTTGTGCTGGCATATTTGCTGTCGGCAATTCTTACCCGGCAAAAAGGGTGTCGGTGTAGCTTAACGATGCAACGGTTGATGTGTCGGCCTAGAGGTATGTCTGGCGCCGTTACAAAATGAATAATATTTTGGCGCCTGGGTCAAAAAAGCGCGCGGGCTGGAGGCCTGACTAAAAGTGTGCGGGCCTAAAAAAATATATAACCAAGGAAAACGCATGCTTCCATCTCCATCCGCGGCCGCCGCCAGCGCCCGAGCCCCACTCCCCAATCCGCACCGAGCGCCGCTCCACAATTCGTGTGCGTGTGTGCTTCGCTCCGGCTGCCACCACCAGTCAGCACTCTCGATCCACGCACGATGGCCGATGACGCGCGCGAGCTCCTCCTCTCCACCACCGCCGACACGGACCCATCCACCCCACTCTCGGCGCCTGACCTCCGCCTCTGCCTCCACTCCAACCGCCTCCATGCCTCGTCCCTCTCCTTCACCGCCTCCCACCGCAGGGCCCTCGCCGACGCGCTCCTTCGGGTGGCCTCCGCAGCCGGCTCCTCCGCCTCTCTCCAGACCTCCCTCGCCTCCGCGCTCGTCGACCGCCTCCTCGCCCGCCCTCTCGGATCTAAGGCCCTCAATGGTCGCCTCCTCGCGGCCCGACACGAGCTCGCCGAGTGCCGAGAGCACCTTGCCGTCGCTTCCTCCGTCGCTGCTCTCGCCCCCGCCTCTGAAAGGCTCGCACCACAGGAAGGCCCCTCGACACTGCCGCTGCCGCTGCTGAGATCAAGCCCCTGCTGATCGAACCTGAGCGATCTGGTTCCGGTCCAGACGATCCGGTCGTGTTTGGCCTCATCAGGAGTGACTGGGAGCAGCTACTCGACAAGGTGACCACAAGTTCTTTAGAGTGTTTCAGCTTATGTCAGGGCTTGTAATTGTGCTAATCGTTGTTGTTGTTGGATTGTGACGGTGGTCAGAGCTTCTCCTAGAGACCGTTCCAGCAAGACACGTAGTGTCGATCTTCGTGTGGCATTGTAGGCATTGAAGGTTAGGTTTATGAATAAAAGTCTGATTGATGCTACTGCCGTTAGGGTTCTGACAACTTCAATGTATTTGACCATAACCCATAATTTGTAAACCGATTATTGTCAGGGATTGTGCAGATGTAGTGTGCTGAAAAACTTAATTGACTTAGAAGGATTTAAGCTGTTAACTTTTGGGTATGATATTTTGTCCATCTGATGGAAACTTACTAGTGCATATTAGTTCGGAACCTTTATGGACATCCAGAGCATAAATCATACATTTGTTTGAGCTTTAAGATGCATAGAGAAATTGATATAATGGACATAACTGTTAAAATATGGAGTATTGACCAATGACTTCGGGAGCTTCTAGTAGGCATTAGAAGTATTGATATTATTTATAGTTAATATCCCCATAATTCTTGGAAAAATGTGTTATAGACAACCATTTGCATACAACTCTGTTACATCCACTTGTTTAAACAATATCAATCATTTATGAATTATTGTCCACTACACGGAATCTCCTCCGGCTTTCTTTGTGTTCATTATTTGATAATCTATCTGTCTATGCTATAGCTAGATTTGAATTGAGAGCGGGGTAGTAGTGGTGCATGCTGCTCCTAGGTAATGAGATGGAGATGAATGAGCTTAAAACCTCATCAGTAACTTAACAAACATAGGGGTAAGGAAAATTATGGACGCTACCTTCCAATAGCTTGGCCTGTGGCTTCTGCCATTAAAGTGCATCACATGGTGCTAGCCCCAGATTACATAGTAATTGTTGGGCCCGCCCAATTTCATTTCCTTGTGTCATTGATTATGCAGATGATTGATGCCTTAGACTATGGGATGAAAAAAGTTGCAGACTTGATGATGAAACATGTCCCGGTTCCAGAAATCAGTAAGACATCAGTTGCAGTTAATGTAGAGGTCCTAGAGGAAGGTGGTCCAAAACACTCTGTATCAATCTTAAACTTAGTCCCTTCAGAGGAGCAAAAGGTAAGCATTTATAATACTTCATAATCTATAAGATTAAATATTTTCTAAATATGTTTGTTCAAGCCAATAACCTTTTGTTATTGCAATTGCTACATTCTTTATTCTGTCTACCTAATCCTAAATCATCGTGGTTAAATGTTTCAAATGATTTTTGTTCTAAGCAATTAAATATTGAGTAGAGGGAATTAGATATTGTTGAAGGATGACCAAGATGGATGCAATCTTGTAACTGGTTGTTATTGTTCAAGGATGACAGAGTAATATTTTGCCTTACATCTATAATTCTAAGAATGTTTTGGTCAATTAGTGCAATAACTTGACTTGTTGCAGATCAAGGATGACATGAACTCTTCAAGGCAGTAAAAAGGTACATGTTCTGTTATGATTGCAAGCTTGGCAATCTTAATATTCCCTTGTTGCATTGTGTGTTGATTTTTCTTTTTTATCATGATAGGTGCACCGACAACTAATTGGAGTAGTAACCTTTTGGCAGCAAGGCATGTTACAAATTTCAACTAACTGGAGTAGTAACCTTATAGCAGAAAGGCATGTTATAAGCTTTTGGAGTGACCTTTTGTGCATAAAGAAAATGTTGTGTGTATGACTTTATGGTTAGAACTATTTGCAAATATAAAGAAGCATGTATATTCTCTCAGTGGGTCATATGTATGGTACAATATAATAGGCTGGAACTTAACTTATGATCTGACTTGATATCTATTGAACATGTATGCTGATACTTTATTTGGAGGATCCTGAGTTTATCTATGGAACCATGCATATTAATAGATATGGTTGTGCTGTGTAAATTGCACATAGTTTGCATGTTGAAGTGTCTATTTGAGTTGTGATTGTGTATATGCTATTGAAATTATGAATTGAGTGATGGAAGATGTGGTGCTTATATATATATATATATATATATATATATATATATATATATATATATATATATAGCGACACGATGCATGTGCCCTAGCTCGTGCCCTCTTAATAAGGGAAATGTGGTTTGCTCACATATTTACTGCCGGTAAAAGGTTTACTGTGGGGAAAAACTAACTACCGGGAAAATGTGAACTGTCGGCGTTGGTTCCCCATTTTCTCACACACCAATTGTCGGCAAAAGGTTTAACTGTCGCCAAAGCCCAAGCCGACAGCTTCTACCGTGACTGTTCACATTCTGTTGGCAAAACTTTTGCCCACAATTTTTGTGTCTCCACAAGTACCTTCTGCCCACATTTCTATGTGTTGGCGAAAGTGTACCATGGTGTAGTGATAGTCTAATCTCACACGTTGGCACAAGATCAGACTGTCCGGGCGCACTCTCGACAGGTTCCGGCCACCGGTGGCGCAGTGCGCGGCAGCGCGCCATTGGTGGTGGGTGGAGCTCGCTGGAGCAACCTCGATCTACGCTAAGGTATACCATACGCACTGGGAAATGAGGCAAATGAGAGAGGAGCGAGCCGAGAAGCTCACCGAGGGATCACGTGCGCGTGAGGGTGGCCGGAGATAGCAGCGCGTCGATGTTGCGCCATGGTGCTCGTCGGTCGACATTGACGATGGCATTTTGGTGATGATCTCCTGAGTTCTTCTAGCCCGAGAGGTGCGCCAGGCCACGACAAATGAGGTAGGGTGGTTACATCGAGTAGGAAAGTAAGGGAATCATCGAAATGACAGTGAGAGCGGAAGCACTCACGGAGACGTGATGACGAGGCTAGGGTTTCCAGCGTTCCTCCTCATCAGAGAGGACCAGAAGACGCTTGCCGAGTCTCTGCGTAGGTCGAGGATGATTTAGAGTGGGTGATGGTGGGAGAAAAAAGGAGGGAGCAGTGGAGCCACGGGCACCGAGGGATGCCGGCACCTCATTTGCCGTTCATAGCACGAAACCAAGAGCAGAAAGGGTGCGGTAGGGTTTGAGGGAGCTTTATAGAAGGAGCTTCGTGCACGACACAAAAGGGGGGAGAGGATCCGAGGGAGGTTGTTGCGCGCCGGGCGGTCACGCAATTCGTGTGAGCCGCGTGCGAGAAAGAGGAGCAGGGGGAAGGGGAAAGCTGTCGTGCGGGTCCTAGTGGCAAGAGAGAAAGGGGGGATCCAAGATGCTGTTCGGGCCAGAAGAGGTGGGTCACGGGGAGGAGGATGATGCGTGGGGTCCGCATGGCAGTGAGGTGTGGAAAAGGACAAGGGCAATCCTATGCTCCTTGCTGCGCCGGCGGGGGAGTGAAAACCTTGGTTGGGCCGGGGTAAGAAAGATCGGGCCACAGGGAAAGAATGGGCAGTGAGTGAGGTGGGCTTTTGACCCAAGCTGATGTTGCAGCATGAACATTTTTTTTTATTTTTCTATCTCAATTTCTAATCCAAATTTTGAGTGATTTTAAATTTTAAACTCAATTAAGCGCATTGCATTGCAATTAAAGTTTAACTATCCCCTTATATAATTTTTGGGTGTTACATTCTTGTTGTTGTGTCTTTGTGACTTGATTCTCTATGATCTATACTGATTTCTCACGTTTTGAACACATTGGAAACACTCGCACACACGGTTTCTCTATCACATTGATTTTCAGCCGAGGGGTTTTTGTTGTTTCTGCTGAAAATGTTTAAATATACCATTCATCCCCCTCTAGTAGCTTTTCACATGCTCTACAATCCTACACCTTCAACCAAGCCCGTGCAACCTTTGGCAAAATGACAAGTGGACGAACCGTTTCTTGTTATGCTCAAGGAAGCCTCTTGATCATAGATCAAGCATGGGTTGAATCAAAAGAATATCTTGATGGTCAAAGTGGCACCCCCCCATAAGTATACATCCGCATTTGCCTTTATGAAGAATGAGGAGACTCCGTCATTTCATCCACAATGACATCCTAAGAAGACGAGCAGCAAGAGCCATTCGAATGTCCCAAGTCCACTAAGCCACCAATAGAATGGCGGAAGAAGGACAAGCCTCACCAAGTTCACGAAAGAATATCTTCAAGAAGGAAAAGTCGTCACAACTGTTGAAGGCTCCTAAGAAACACTAACAAATCATCCCATCTAACGGTGCCAAAAATGCTTGTTGGTATTTCTTAACACACATATCATCTCTAGTAATAGATGAGGTCCGCAAGCGCACGAAAGATATCATTGTAGCATTTCACCCATGAGTATTCCCAAGGGTATCGTATTTATCTCAAAGGCAGTGGAGTAAAGTAAACACTACTCTTATGATCAAGCTATGGATGACTAATCAATTATCAAGACGGGGGTAAGTTGATAATATTATGGGTAGTGTGACACACACGTAAGCAATCTATTGTAGAGGGTAGATGGGTCTTAATGGAGATTATACTAAGAGATGGTGACTTTCTCCTACAATGCTTCTAATATACATATACATAGCCTAGGTTAGATACTAATGAGCATGTCAATGGTCAATCCTTATGCTAAGCTGTTCAACACATCAGGCATGGGCTTACCCCTAGCAATACTAGGGCGACTCCCGCCAAGAGCCTGTGGCATAGCTGAACATGGAGGATTACAAAGGACGGATAGGGCTTCACCACCTACTGCCTACCTCTTCAATATGTGGGTCTATGATACATCCAATACTAATTAACTATCCTAGCACCATGCTAGCATATTAAGTAAAGACCTTAAGAGCCTAGGAACAAGCCATCATAAGGCAATGACTGACCTAAACATCGTTGAACCAATGTTGAGTGGGCGACGGGTCAGTGACATGGTGTTGCCTCTTCTTGCTTTGGCCCATCGAGGACCGAAGCAAAGACTCTTGGTCCAACTCGGCCTCAAAATTGGATATCTCATCATTGGAGCTCAACATTGTCCTAACAAGAGGATTATACAGTACAAGGATGAGGATCGATGGGAAGGAAATGCATTTAGTGGTAGGAATTTAGGGTTAGGTTCAGCTAAAAATCGGACTTGTCCGGTGCTCAAGTGGGGACTAGTCCAGGAGAACCGGACTTGTTTGTATCGAGACCGGACTAGTTCGGTGTTCAACAGCACAAACCCTAACTATCAGATCAATGGTGGTTCTCAATGCGAAAAAAGCTCAATGTAGATGTAATACGACAAGGATGCATGTACTAACAAGCAGAGCTAAGCTATTTGGTCTACAACACATGAAATTGAAGGTTCAAGGATTTTGGAGAAAGTTTACCAAAATCCTTTGATTCTTAAGGTTAAAGGCATTGTTGGTGCGGAAAAGTCCGTGGTCTTCGATCCCCTTGCGATGAAGATCGTTTTCCACGAGGAGATGAAGAGATTTGGTGGAGAAATCGCCAAATGACCTTGGGGGCGCTCGAGTGAAGAGAGAGAGTATGAGGGAAGTTGTGAGGATGAAGGGCTTTAGGCTTTGGCGGCCCTAGGGTTATGGAGTCAAAAAATCGGACTAGTCCGTGGTCAATCGGACTAGTCCGGACTACCACATCTCTTGCAGACTAGTCTGCAGTGTGTGGACTAGTCCGGTCAAATACGAACTAGTATGTGGTCACCAGAACAAAAGCATTTAGCCCACTCGTATATATCTGAAGGAACTCACAAAGAAAATAGAGGGCAAAAAATACAAATAATCTTGACGGATATGATCAGTAAACATAAAACAATCAAGCTATGGCCACAATTCACCAAGATCAAGTAATTGAAATAGTTTTTCAGAGAAAATGGAGAGAGATGATTTTCATAACACAATCAATAGATTTTGAAGATGGCATACAAATATGCAAGTTTTTAAACCACGTTCCGAGCATCAAAGATGTCTAGTTCATTTTGGAGCTCGCAAAAACGTTTTTCATCAAGTGGCTTGGTAAAGATATCGGCTAGTTGTTTTTTGGTGTTGACATGGGAAATGGTTATGTCTCCTTTCATTGAGTGGTAACTCAAATAATGATATTGGATGTCTATGTGTTTGGTCCTAGAGTGCTCAACGGGGTTATGGGCAATTTTAATAGCACTCTCATTGTCACGAAGAAGTGGAATATGACTCATATTGTAACTGTAATCCCTTAGAGTTTGTCGCATCCAAAGGAGTTGTGCACAACAACTCTTGGCTGCAACATACTCCGCTTCGGCCGTGGATAAGGCAATGGAATTTTGTTTCATGGAGGACCTAGAAACTAGGGATCTACCTAGGAATTGGCATATACCAGAGGTACTTTTTCTATCTACCTTGCATCCGGCATAATCTGCATTGGAGTATCCAATGAGATTGAACTTGGAACCTTTAGGATACCAAAGGCCTAGGTTGGATGTATGAACTAAATATCACAAGATTCTTTTTACGACTGTCAAATGACACTCCTGAGGATTAGCTTAAAATCTTGCACACAAACATACACTTAACATAATATCAGGCCTAGATGCACATAAGTAAAGTAAGGATCCAATCATGGAGCGATATACCTTTTGATCCACGCTTGGTCCGTCTTCATTGAGATCCAAGTGTCCATTTGTTGCCACGGGACTCTTTATAGGCTTCGCCTTGTCCATTCCAAATTTCTTGAGTATGTCTTGAGTGTACTTGGTTTGGCTTATGAACGTCCCTTCCTTTTGTTGTCTCTCTTGGAATCCCTAGAAGTACCTCAAATCTCCTATCATGGACATCTCGAATCTATGTGTCATAATCTTACTAAACTCTTCACAAAAGGATTTGTTAGTTGAACCAAAAATAATATCATAAACATAAATTTGACATATAAATAAATCATTGTCAAAGTGCTTGGTAAACAACGTGTAACCAGCTTTGCCAATTTTAAATCAATATTCAATCAAAAAATACCTAAGGCACTCATACAAAGCTCTAGGATCTTGCTTGAGGCCATAGAGAGCCTTACGCAGTTTGAACACATGGTCGGGGAACTCTTGATCTTCGAATCCAGGGGGTTGCTCCATGGACACCTCCTCCTTAATTGGTCCGTTGAGGAAGGTGCTTTTCACATCCATTTGGTAGAGGTTGAAATCATGGTGAGTAGCATATGCAAGTAATATTCTAATCGATTCAAGCCTAGCTACGAGAGAAAAAGTTTCGTCGAAATCCAAACCTTCGATTTGTGAATACCCTTTGGCCACAAGCCGCACCTTGTTTCTTGTCACCACCCCGTGCTTGTCTTGTTTTTTTGCGGATGACCCATTTTGTACCGACGACGTTGAACTTGGGCCTTTAAGCAAGTTCCCACACCTCGTTCCGCTTGAAGTTGTTCAATTCTTCTTGCATTGCCACCACCCAATCCGGATCTTTCAATGCATCTTCAACCCTGTGAGGTTCCAAAGATAATAGAAACGAATAATGTTCACAAAAATTAGCAATTTGAGATCTAGTTGTTACTCCCTTTTGGATGTCACCGATTATGTTATCGATGGGGTGATCTCTTTGGATGCAGTGGTGTACTCTTGGATGTGGCACTTGTGGTCTTGAATCTTCATGGTCATCTTCCTCTCCCCCTAGATGGTTGCCCTCATTGATTTGTTGGTCACCTTGATCTTGTGTAGAGGCTCCCCCTTGATATATATGTCCACTTGTGGTTCATCTTCTTCTTTTGCATTTGGACGCCATTCTTCTCAACACTTTACATGGAGCTTATTCTCTATCTAACACACATTGATCAACTTGCTCTTCTTGAGAGCTATTAGTTTCATCGAACACTACGTCACGTGCTACTTCAACAAGTCCGGATACCTTGTTGAAGACACGATAGGCGTTGGAGTTCGAATCATAGCCAAGCAAGAAACCTTCATTAGACTATGAAGCGAACATTGAAGTCCTAGGCTTCTTGTTCAAGATATAATATTTAGAACCGAAAACTCAAAAATAAGAAATATTAGGCTTGTTACCGGTGAGTAGTTCATATGACATTTTCTTGAGTAGGCGATGAAGATAGGGTCGATTTATGGCATGAAAAGCGGTGTTGACCGCTGCAGCCCAAAATTGATCCGAAGTCTTGTACTCATCAAGCATTGTCCTCTCCATCTCTATGAGGGTTCGGTTCTTCTTTCTGCTACTCCGTTTTGTTGAGGGGAGTACGGTGCTGAAAATTCAAGTTTTATGCCTTCTTCGTCTAGGTACTCCTCCACTTGGGTGTTCTTGAACTTCATGCCATTGTCACTTCGTATGTTCTTGATCTTCAATGAAAACTCATTTTGGGCACGCTTGAGAAACTTCTTGAGGGTTCCTTGAGTTTCTGTCTTATCATGCAAAAAGAAAACCCACACGAAGCGCGAAAAATCATCAATAATTACTAAACCATATTTGTTAACGCTGATGCTTATGTAAGCAATTGGACCAAATATATCCATGTGAAGTTGCTCAAGCGGTCTTGTTGTTGTAATGATGTTCTTCGTGGGATGAGTTGCTCCTACTTGCTTCCCGACTTGGAACGCGCTACAAGGCCTGTCTTTGTCAAAAACAACATCCTTTAAACCCCAGATGTGATCGCCAACATACCAACACATGCTAGCCATCTATGCCACAGCCAACCGATGTTTGTCTTTGCAATCAAGCATGTGTGAACTTTGGCTTTATTTTTGTTGAAGTCAACAAGATAAAGCTTTCCCTTTAACAGACCCTTGAATGCAACGAAGTCAACACTCTTTCTAGAAACGGCCACACCCTCATTAGTGAACAAGCAATTATAACCCTTGTCACATAATTGAGATATGGACAATAGATTATAATCTAAGGAATCAACATGTAAAACATGAGAAAGGATGTGTTGAGATGATATTGCAATTTTACCGGTACCGAGCACCCTTCCTTGACTGTTGTCTCTAAAGTAGATGCCTTCGCCTGGATCTTCATTTACTTCATATTCAATGAACATCCTTCTTTCTCCGGTCATGTGGTCAGTGCATCCACTATCTAGCACCCATTTTGCTCCACCGGAGGAGTAGGCCTGCAAAAACAAATACGCCTTGGTTTTAGGTACCCAAGCTTGTTTGGGTCCTTTTAGGTTAGTTACAACACATGAGACTTGGTGTTCCCATGGCGTGACCCAACATATTTAGCATAAACTCTACCAAAGTTACTTTTCATGAGTACATATGATGCGTCAAAGGTTCTAAACAATAGTTGTTGCTCATATGTATTAGCATGTTTGGACTTGTCAACATTATTAGCCTTTCTAGCTTGAGAGGAGTTTCCATTGACAAAAGAAATGCATTCCTTGTTATTCTTGTGGCTTCTAGCGTTTTGCTTTTCACCATAGGAATACCCAATGCCATATTTGACATTAGGAGGTCTTGTGGCAAAGTATGCACTGCGTGCATACTTGATCTTTTCCTTGTCAAATATGCCACTACGGGAAGGATGCTTGTATTTTGTCAAGTTCGACTTATCCTTAAAGTTAGTGTCAATTTTAGCACATGCACAAGTAATAGTAGTTTCAGATTTTAAGTGTTGAGAAGGTGAGCTTGAAGAGGATGAAGGGTCACTTTGTTTGAGAGACTCAACTTGTACCTCAAGGATCTTGTTAACTTTAGTTAGGTTAGCAAGTTCATCCTTGATGATAACATTTGAGTCGCTTAACTTCAAGCAAGCTTCCCTGCTCGAAGCTAACTCAAGTTCTAGTGACTTGCTTCGCTCCTTTTCAAGTTCAAGGAGCTTTTTGATCTTAGGATACTCCTCCTTTTGAAGGATGATCATATCTTCTTGGCGATCAACAAGCTCCTCCTTATCAATAAGTTTATCCATCAAGAATTTCATTTTTGCAGCAGCTTTCTTATCTAAGCCAACAAGCATATCTTCATTGTCACTATAAGCACCACTGTCGCTAGAGTAAGAATGCGAGGAGGAAGATTTAGTTGTTACCTTTCTTTTATCTTCCTTCACCATTAGACATGTGTCATTGTCCTTCCTTGCGCCAATAGTTGGGAAGAGGGTGGATTTCTTGTTTGTCTTCTTGATGGCTATGCTAGCCATCTCCTCTTCCTCTTCGGATGAGGACTCATCATTTGAGTCCCACTCCTTTCCTAGGTGCGCCTGTCCAATTTTGCTTTTCTTCTTGAACATCTTCGTGGGTTGAGGCTTTGTATCCTTGGTCTTCTTCTTGATTTCTTCATAAGGAAAATCAACTATAAAGTGGTCGTATTCACCACAGTTATAGCAAGCACGCCTCAACTTAGGTCTTGACTTGTCTTTGTGTCTTCCTTGATTTGGTTTACCACCTTTTCTTCTCTTCATCATATTTTTGAATTTCTTCATAAAGAGGATCATGTCATTATCTATATCGCTGTTTTCGTTGTTGCTGTCCTCTTCTTGTTGAGCTTCTCGAGCTTCTTTTGTTATGGGCTTGCAAGTGTACTTCAACACGGCTCCTTTCTTCTTTGCCAAGGTGAGGTTGGCAATATCTTTGACAAGTTTTGCTTGCTTTTCCATCATCTCAAAGTTGATGATTTTTCCAAGCAATTCGTCTGGGGTCATTTTCTTGAACTTGGGGCTTTCTCTTATCAACAAACATAGAGTCTCATTGCGAGGCATTGTTGGTATTTCTTAACACCACAGAGTTATCTGCAAGCGCACGGAAATACCGTTGCAGCACTTTGGAACTAGCTCACCCAAGAACACAAAGTTGTTTGGTAGGCAAGGAACAGATAGGAATTCAAAGTATTGATCCTAATTCAAGGTAGTTTGCAGTAGATGTTTGCTTCGGGCACGGGCTTACTCCTAGCAATACTAGGATGACTCCCACCAAGTGCCTATGACATAGCCGAACGTGGAGGATTACAAAGGACAGATAGGGTTGTCACCACCTACTGCCTACCTCTTCAATCCGTGAGTCTACGAGATATCCACTGATGATTTATAACCTAAGCACCACGCTTACGTTCTAAATCACTACTCTAGTTGTTTCGAACACAAAGCTACAACTAGAGCCTCTAATGAATTAAAGCAGTGAACCCACAAGTAACTACTTGTGCAAACTACTAAGAATAAAAGATCAAACTTGTATTGAATTCACAAAGGCTTACTTGATTGAGTAAAACTTTTTTAGGGGTACAAGTGTAGAAGAGGGACTTGACAAGCCCAAGCCTCCTTCTTCTAGACTCTTCACCACACTCTCCTTCTACTTTGGTAGCCTCTAGGACTACTCTAAACCTTTGGAGTGTAGCACTATTCTCAACTTTTTGTGTGTGTCAGAAGTGAGTTGAGGGATTCTATTTATAGGTGGAGAAGGCTCGGTTCTTGCCACAATTAATGCGCAAATCAGTCACCATTGACTCCAGGGAGTCAGGAGGAGCCAACACGTGTCATTTGACCGAGTTTGGCGTTAGGAAGAGTCGAACCCCTGGTTCGGCCGACCTGGTCAAGGCTCCCCTCGGGGAGTGCTTCCTCCAGGTGGCTTCCAGGTGGGCCTCCTTGATGTATATGGGTGCAACACCGTTGGATCTCCTCATATTCTTCTGTTTGTGGGCCATTTGATCCATGTGTTGCCACGTGTCATCGCCTGATTTGTTGAAATCCATTTTCATGGATTCATCTCTGCATGTTTTGGTATTTTGGGTAATAATTCACATGCATACAAACAAACACCAACACTTGTGGAATTGGGTTAGTGTATAACCCTACCACTATGTTTTGTGTTTATTTTATGCATATTATGAGGTGAATTGACGGTCAAAATGTGGTACTTAAGGACCGTCAACAAACTCCCCCACACTTATTCCTTTGCTCGTCCTCGAGTGAAGGCAAGAGGAACTAGAGTGTTGCCATGAATTTGCTATAAGGTAGAAATTATGGATACTAGATATTTCAACTTATACCTGAATTCATGGATCCCCTTTGTGTATGTGGCTACCACATCAATCTTGGGTGTTTGAAAAATGGAACGGTTAGAACGAAGTTCCCTTGGATCATTCTCTGCTGAAATTATTTGGCAATTGCTATATTTGAAAGTCATAGGAACTTTTGCCCTTGCCTTCTCGATTGGAATCTCTCAAATCTCTGAAAGTGTTTGAGTCCTCACCATGGCATGTTTTGCCAATTCTTGTCCATATACTAAAAGTGGCTATATCTGGAGCTTGGTAGGGATGAATGTGGCACACATTTGCAATTCATATGTTACTAAGTAAAAAACTTGATCCTATGAGAGACTTATGCAATGAACAATGTGACGGGAAAATTATTGTGCACGTGAATGAATTGGAGGGGTGAGGTGATAACTCCCATGAATTTGCTCTCTTTTAAGGATGAAATATGGCTACTTTTTTTTAGCACTCTTACTCTTTTTCAAGAGTGGATGCTTTTTTTCTCTTGTAGCCATGTATTCTACTCCTTTTTATTTTTTAGAGAGGCTTTCCATTGTATTGTATGGAGTTTCCTTTTGGCGGATGGGTGATCGATAGATGCAAACTCTCAATGTGAGAAATTTTGCATGAATGGAGTGCACAAGAGTTTTCAATACAAAAAGTTCATGCATGTCACTCAATTGGGTCACGGGTTTGACAAAGTTCAATGATAAGCAAAGTGACATATGCTTGTGGTTTTCAATGAATATATCATATGGCCTTCGTGGGTATATAAATTTCCAATGAGAGATTTAGGCGAAGTTCAAGACTTCAAATAGTTACAAATGTCAAAAATCAATTTCAAGCAAAAGGATGATTTCTAAGGAATTCATTTACCATATCACACTAGTCAAATACCTAGATGATGTGTTTTTCCTATTGAATTATGGGAATCATAAACAAGGTAATGAATTGAAATATAAAGTATTCAAATTTTTAGCTTAAGCAAATCCTTGACTACCAAATTTTATTTCAAATTGTTGAGTTGATTCATTTCAGATATGCAATGAAAAAATATGAAATCAACTCAAAAAGCAGGGTAGCACATAAAAGTGGGGATAGGAAATCCAAACCAATTTTCTGGAGCAAAACGGAGTTGTATGGAGCAGAAAACTGGTCGGCCGACCAGGGGGTTCGGCCGACCTCCTGTTAGCTCATCTATGGCTCTATTTCATCTGGTTGTTTTGCTCATTCAGTCGCGACGTGTTTTGATATGCAACGTTAATTTTTCACGTCGGGATTTCGTGACTTGGGGACATGTTTCCCCCATACTTGTTTCCTGAATTCTTTAAGTAGGCGGGGAACGACGCGTTTCACTGAGGATTTTGTGGAGGAGGATATCGAGGAGGATCAACACGAGAAAACAAAACGCGAATGGCGCGAAGGGAGAGTCGGTCGACAAGGGGGTTTGGCTGACCCCCTTCTGGCTCCGTTCGGGCCACATTTTCTCGGGTCAATTAAATGGGCCTCATAGATGAAGAATTGGATGGGCCCATTAGTTGGACGTGGAGAATTTGAACAGAACTGAAAGAAATGGCATGGAAATTGATACGATTTACCACGTCAAAATCTTTTTCTTGTATCCTTTTTGGGAATCGAGAAATAATTTGAGTCGGTGCCCATTCACTTTGAATAGTTGACCGTCATCACCTTGGAGTGTGATTGCTCCATGGGATGAAGTCTCTACTACAGTGAAGGGTCCTTCCCATTTACTTCTAAGCTTCCCATGTCCAAAGAGTTTAACCCTAGAGTTAAAGAGTAAAACTTTATCTCCAGATTTGAACTCTTTCGACGTAATCCTCTTATCGTGCCATCTTTTGGTTCTCTCTTTATAAATGCTGGCACTGTGGTACGCCTTATCTCTCCATTCCTCCAACTTAGATATTTGCTTCAATCAGTGATTTCCAGCTTCGTTAAGATTCATGTTCCACCACTTGATGGCCCAATACGCTCTATGTTCCAATTCTACGTGAAGATGGCAAGTCTTTCCATAGACAAGCTGGAAAGGAGACATGCCGATAGGTGTCTTGTAGGCAGTACGATATGCCCACAATGCGTCGGGTAGTTTTTGCTTCCATCCCGTTCCCATTTCCAAGACAGTCTTTTGCATAATATTCTTAATTTGCTTATTAGATATTTCTGCTTGACCACTTGTTTGTGGGTGGTATGGGGTAGCAATGTTATACTGGACTCCAAGTTCCCTTAAAAAGTTCCAGAAGGTCTTATCTATGAAATGAGACCCTCCATCACTTATGACCATATGGGGAGTTCCAAAGCGTGGGAAAACAATCTCATGGAACATTTTTCTTGCTTGCTTGGAATCAGCATTTTTGCATGGCAATGCTTCTACCCATTTTGACAAATAGTCAACGGCAACCAAAATATACTCGCAATCATAAAACCTAGGAAAAGGTCCCATGAAACCAATACCCCATACATCAAATAATTCCACTTGGAGATTGTATGTTAGGGGCATCGCATCGTGAGTAGAGATTCCTCCATGCTTCTTGCATTTCCAACATCCGTGAATGAATTCCTTGGTATCTTCATACATTGAAGGCCAATAGAATCCACTCTGCCATATCTTTGCCTGAGTACAGTAAACACCGTAATGACCACCATAGGGGCCAGCATGACATTTGTCTATAATTTTGGTGCCTTCGATTGATGGGACACACCTTCTAAGAAGGCCATCGGCACATACTCAATAGAGGTAAGGGTGATCCCAAAGGTGTCTCGACTCTCATAAATGAGTTTCTTTTTGTTCTCCCCTAGTGGTACGTATCCCATGACCATAAAGTTCACGATATCTGCATACCAAGGGTGAGAGTCTGTCACCTTGAGGAGCATATCATCTCGTAGGAAGTCATTGATAGGTATGTCCATGGTTTGTGTGACATCCATACGTGAAAGATGATCTGCTACTGAATTCTCTACTCCTTTCTTATCTCTTATTTCCAGATCAAATTCTTGGAGTAGAAGAATCCATCAATTAGCCTTGGTTTAGCATCCTTTTTGGTAAGCAGATATTTCAAAGCAGCATGGTCTCTGTAGACTATGACCTTTGCTCCAACCAAATAGGATCTAAACTTGTCGATAGCAAAAACTACTGCTAGGAGCTCTTTCTCAGTTGTGGCATAATTGAGTTGGGCTCCTGTCAGAGTTTTGCTAGCGTAGGCTATTGCGTGATGCTTTTTATGTTTGGTTTGGCCTAAGACCGCACCAACAACAAAGTCACTGGTATCACACATGATTTCAAATGGCAGCGTTCAATCAAGAGGTTGGATAATTGGAGCTGAGATGAGTGCCTTTTTGAGTATATCAAATGATTTAAGTCATTCATCATCGAAATCAAAGGGAGCTTCTTTAGCTAATAGGTTGGTGAGGGGTCTAGCGATGTTGGAGAAATCCTTGATAAATTGTCAGTAGAACCCCGCATGACCTAAAAAGCTACAGATTCCCTTAACATTGATATGAGGTGGAAGTTTTTTAATAACTTCAATTTTAGCTTTATCAACCTCTATCCCTCTCTCAGACACCAAGTGTCCAAGAACGATACCTTCCCAGACCATGAAATGGCACTTTTCCCAATTAAGCACAAGGTCCTTCTCCTGGCATCTTTGTAAGACTCTGTCTCAATTTTCTAGACAATGATTTTTTCCATAGACGGAGAAATCATCCATGAAAACTTCCATGATATCCTCGATCATGTCTGAAAATATAGACATCATGCATCTCTGGAAAGAGGCAGGAGCATTACACAGTCCAAAGGACATACACCGGTAGTCATAGATCCCGTAAGGACATGTGAACGTGGTCTTACTTTGATCATCGAAATGGATAGGAATTTGATGATATCCTGAATATCCATCAACGAAACAGAAGTAGGAGTGTTTTGTCAATCGCTCTAACATCTCATCAATGAAGGGCAATGGAAAATGGTCATTCCTTGTTGCCTTGTTAAGTTTTCGGTAGTCAATGCACATCCTCCATCCCGTGACAGTCCGTTGAGGAATTGATTCATTCCTCTCGTTTTGAACGACCGTCATACCTCCCTTCTTAGACACTACTTGAACTAGACTTACCCATTCACTATGAGGAACAGGGTTAATAATCTCGGCATGCAGAAGTTTCAAGACTTCTTTCTTGACAACTTCCCGCATCACATTATTCAATCGCCTTCGAGGTTCCCTTGAGGGGACACTCTCAGGGTCAATAGGAATACGATGGGTGCATAACGCTGGACTAATTCTCTTGAGATCCTGAAGTGAATATCCAAAAACAGCTCTATGCCTTTCTAACATGGCTATGAGTTTGAGTGTTTCATCATCTGAACACTTGTCACTTATGATGATAGGGGCCTCCAAATCGCCATTTAGGAAGGCATAACGTAGGCCTGGAGGTAGAATCTTAAGCTCAACAGGAAGTTTTGGGGAGGGCTCTTCTTTTGGCAATTCAATTTCCTCCTAAAAATCATCCTCCTCTTGGACGAAGTCTTCTTTTCCTTCAATTTCAGGGGATTCTAAAAATTGAAGAGTCCTAACCTAATCCATTGGCTCATCTTGGATGGGAGATTCTGCAGATGTGTTCATTGAATGTAGAATAGCCATGGAGAAATTTCTCCCTCCAAGATTGATATTGAGGCTTCCTTCCAAAGGAACTTCCATGAGAATTTTCTCTATGGGAATCCCTATCATGGTGTCAAAATCTTGGATTTCGAACACGTGAAAATCTAGGAGAGCCTCAACATCTTTGTGTTTAACAGACACTTGTTGCAGAACTCCACATCCTACAAGAATGGTTCCAAATGAATCTCGGAAGGATTTGCGTGTTGGTGCCAATGGCACATCACCAAGAATGGTGAGATCACAAGAATCGGAAATGAGATTTGCCCCAATAGTAGGGTTGTATAGGATTCTCGTTGGTGTCCCTCCAATAGGACATAAAATGGTAGCCAAAGGTGAGGTCATCCGAAGAATTTCGGGTGAATTCTCGACTTTAGCTGTCCACTCTCTGCCCAGGATAGAGGTCAACTCCTTGATCGTCTGACGGACGAACACCCCGTTAGGTGGTTCAGGTGGAGTTGGTGGCAATGAAGGTTTCCTATAGAAACAATACTTCGAGGTATTTCCATAATCTTCAAAAAGCTCTTCCTCAAAGTGAAATGGAAACTGCAAGGGTCAAATTTCTTCTACCTTCATAGTCTCAGGTTTGTGAGAGGATTCCTCTGGCAAGGCTTGGGGTAAACAAGAAATGGGTTCATCTTTTTCCAAGAGTGTATCCTCCGTTCTTGACACGACTTCCCCTTGGGGAGGCTCATTAAGACCTGTAATGAAGGAAGAATTTTCTAGAATTCTGTCCAGAAGATCCATGCCTTCTTCTGGAGTCTTATGGAGGAAAGATCCTCCAGCCGTAATGTCAAGATATAGGGCAGACTCTTTGTTCAATCCCATGAAGAAATGTTGCGAAAGCATTGGATTAGGGACTAACAAATTTGGGCCAAAATTTTTCAAAAGAGAAAATCAGTCCCAAGCTGCACCTATGGATTCCTTCTCCATCTGCTAGAAGCATAGTACTTCCTTTTGTAAGGAAACAATTCGGGCAATGGGAAAGAAAACAAGACAAATTTTTTCTCATAATTCTCTCCAATCACCGTTTGTCTTCCCAACGTAGTGGTTGTACCATTGTTTGGCTTTTTCCTTGGGGGAAAAAAGGAAACAACTTCCATTTGAGAGTTTCCTGTGTCATACCTTTGATTAGAAGGCATGAAAACAATTGTTCAAACTCTCGTAGATGGTGGTAAGGGTTTTCACAATCCATTCCTGAGAAGGATTGTTCCCGAACAATGGCTATAAAGCCAGGGCGAAGTTCATAGTTGGCTGAACAAATAGGTTCCGCCGAAGGCGATGGCTCACAGAACTTGACCTTCGGAGCACAATAAGAAAGAATGGTGGGTTGCTCCATTTATATGGTGGTGGTAAGGTAAGAATAAGAAAGGTAAGATGATAGATAAGGGGGATATGATACGAGAGTTATCTTGGTTCGAAGATTAACAACAACTGTTCCCCGGCAACGGTGCCAGGAATGCTTGTTGGTATTTCTTAACACAACAGAGTTATCTGCAAGCGCACGGAAATACCGTTGTAGCACTTCCCATTAAGGGGTATTCCCAAGGGTGTCGAATCCAAAGAACGTGTGTGCTAATCTTTCGAACTAGCTCACCCAAGGACACAAAGTTGTTGGTAGGCAAGGAACAAGGAGGAATTGAAAGTATTGATCCTAATTCAAGGTAGTTTGCATTAGATGCTTGATTCGGGCACGGGCTTACTCCTAGCAATACTAGGACGACTCCTGCCAAGAGCTTATGGCATAGCCGAACGTGGAGGATTACGAAGGACAGATAGGGCTGTCACCACCTACTGCCTACCTCTTCAATCCGTGGGTCTACGAGATATCCACTGATGATTCATAACCTAAGCACCATGCTTACGTTCTAAATCACTACTTTAGTTGTTTCGAACACAAAGCTACAACTAGAGCCTCTAATGAATTAAAGCAGTGAACCCACAAGTAACTACTTGTGCAAACTACAAAGAATAAAAGATCAAACTTGTATTGAATTCTTAAAGGCTTACTTGATTGAGTAAAACTTTTGTAGGGGTACAAGTGTAGAAGAGGGACTTGACAAGCCCAAGCCTCCTTCTTCTAGACTCTTCACCACACTCTCCTTCTACTTTGGTAGCCTCTAGGACTACTCTGAACCTTTGGAGTGTAGCACTATTCTCAACTTTTGGTGTGTTTGAGAAGTGAGGTGAGGGGGTCTATTTATAGGTGGAGAAGGGTCAGTTCACGCCACAATTAACACGTGAATCAGTCACCATTGACTCCAGGGAGTCAGGAGGAGCCAACACGTGTCATTTGACCGAGTTTGGCGCCAGGAAGAGGTCGGTCGAACCCCTGGTTCGGCCGACCTGGTCAAGGCTCCCCTCGGGAAGTGCTTCCTCCAGGTGGCTTCCAGGTGGGCCCCCTTGATGTATATGGGTGCAACACTATTGGATCTCCTCGTATTCTTCTGTTTGTGGGCCATTCGATCCATGTGTTGCCATGTGTCATCACCTGATTCATTGAAATCCATTTTCATGGATTCATCCCTGCATGTTTTGGTATTTTGGGTAATAATTCACCTGCATACAAATAAACACCAACACTTGTGGAATTGGGTTAGTGTATAACCCTACCACTATGTTTTGTGTTTCTTTTATGCACATTATGAGGTGAATTGACGGTCAAAATGTGGTACTTAAGGACCGTCAACAGGCATGAAGGCTCTAAGAATTAGCTTCACCACCTCGTGATCATACCACTTTTTGCTTACATATTCTCTAACTTTATTAATGAGAGTCTTCAACCGGTTGTACATGTCTTGCGGTGACTCATCTTCTTCTATAACGAATCTCCCCAATTTGCCTTCGATCATTTCAATTTTTGCCTCTCGCACATGACGATCGCCTTCATGTGCAGTTTGTAATGTGTCCCATATTTCCTTAGAAATTTCGAGTCCGTCCACCTTGGTGAACTCGTCTCGGCTCAATGATGAAGTTATGGCAGCCACAGCTTGAGCGTTCCGATGAATAGCTTGCTCTTGACTTGGTGTGAGCTCTTCATTATCATCCGGGATATCTATCTCTGTACACACTATATGCCACATGCTGGGGTTAAGCGATATTGAATGCATCTTCATATTTTGCCTCCACGTTGAGTAATCATTGCCATCAAAGTGTGGGGCTTTTCCTAGAGTAATAGACAAGTAATGATTGTTGTTGGAATTCAAAAGATCATAGTTAAAAGGATATCGGGAGTAGTCGGTGTGACTATTCCCCTTCTTATTCTTCTCATCCTCGATCTTTGTCTTCCCTTTAGAGAGGGCCTTCTTCCTTAGCAGCGCCTTGAGTTCAAGCGTCTCCTCATCATCATCCTCAAAGTCTTGAATGGCATCGAGGAGCTTCTCTAACTTTTGAGTCCTTTCATCTTCAACCTTCTCTTGGTTGAAGTTCTTGTGCGCATCCTTGATGTCCGACATCTTCTCTTCGAGCGATTAGTCTCCTTTTGAAGAGTCCTACTCTAATACCAATTGAATGTAGCCTAGAGGGGTGGGTGGATAGGCTTTTTGAATTTTTAGTCAGAATCTGAAACACTTAGCAAACTGATCAAACATAGATAAATCGGACTAGTCCGGTAGGTTGTGGACTAGTCCGGTGTATGCAGACTAAATTGATCAAGTTTGATCAGTGATTTCGATCAAAGTACTCTATGCAGCGGAAATTGAGTTACAACTAGAGTGTATTGCTTCAACAAAACTAGATGTGGCACAAGTTAACTTTAGATTCAAAGTTTTAATGCAAATTAAACTAAATTAAGCAATCCCTAGATCACTATGAATAGATAAAACAAAAGAACAAAGGGCACAATGATTTTTATCCCGTGGTTCGATTCCACAGAGGAAATCTACATCCACGTTGAGGAGCCCACGAAAGGATCGGGTCTTCACCAACCCTACCCTCGTCGAATCGCCATGGAGGCCGATTCTCTTCCACTAATCACAAAGGGGTAAGATAACCGTGCTCAAGGGGCCTTCTCACAAGTTGAGGGCTCCCCAAGATTTACAATTTAAAACACCACCAAACACACTCAAAAGTATGCTATGAAAGAGCAAGAGTGTGTGAGAAATTAAACCCAAGAGCTCAAATCATGAAGAACGTGTCTCTCCTTTGATCTATGGTTAATCCTCAAGGATTTGATCTTTCTTGCGTTGGATTGTGTGGAGAGACGTGTTTTCTAGTCAATTGGAAGGTGCAATGGCGCAGGGGGTCGAGAGAGTTTGATTAGGGGCCGTACACCTTTATTTATACTAGGGTTTCCAAAGGTTACCATTAGCGTTCGCGATGTCCAGACTAGTTCGTGGTGGACACCGGACTAGTCTGATGTGCGGCGTGTGGGAAACCCTAAGTGTACTGAATTATCGGACTTGTCTGACAAATGTTGGACTAGTCTGTTTTTGTCTCTGGAGATGTTCGGACTAGTCCGACACATATCGGACTAGTCCGGTTGTGGTGAATTCCTTAGTGAATTGAGGACAAGTCTGCACTTTGAGGACTTGTCCGATTTTAGTCAAAGAGGTTATCGGACTAGTCTACACATTATCTGGACTCGTCCGATAACCTCTCTGACTAAAATCGGACAAGTCCTCCAAGTGCGGACTTGTCCTCAATTCACTAAGGGAATCACCATGTCGGACTAGTCCGGTATGTGGCGGACTAGTCCGAACATCTCTAGAGATAAAATCGGACAAGTCTGATAACTCAGGACGCTTAGGGTTTCCCACGTGTCGCACACCGGACTAGTTCGAAGTCCACCACGGACTAGTACGGACATCGCAAACCCTAACGGTAACATTTGGAAACCCTAATATAAATAGAGGTGTACGACCTCTAATCAAATTCTCTCGACCCCCTGAGCCGTGACATCTTCCAAGAGCCCAGAAAACACGTCTCTCCACACAATCCAACACAAGAAAGATCAAATCCTTGAGGATTAACCATAGATCAAAGGAGAGACACATTCTTCACATCTTGAGCTCTTGGGTTTGATTCTCTCACACACTCTCGCTATTTCATTACATACTTTTCGAGTGTGTTTGGTGGTGTTTCAATTTGTAAATCTTGGGGATCCCTCAACTTGTGAGGAGGCCCCTTGAACACAGTTATTTACCCATTTGTGATTAGTGGAAGAGAATCGGTCTCCGTGGCGATTCGACGAGGGTAGGGTTGGTGAAGACCTGGTCCTCCGTGGGCTGCTCAATGTGGATGTAGATTTCCTCTGTGTAATCGAACCACGGGATAAAAATCATTGTTTCCTTGTTTTGTTCTTACTATTCATTGTAATCTAGGGTTTGCTTAATCTTGTTCAACTTATGTTAAAACTTTGAATCTAAAGTTATCTTGTGCCACATCTAGTTTCATTAAATCAATACTTCAAGTTACAACTCAATTTCCGCTGCATAGAGTACTTTGATCGAAATCATTGATCAAACTTGGTCAATCTAGTCCGCATACACCGGACTAGTCCGCACCCTACCAGACTAGTCCGATTTCTCTATGTTTGATCAGGTTGCTAAGTGTTTCAAGTTCTGATGAAAAATTCAAAAAGCCTATTCACCCCCCTATAGGCTACATTCAATTGGTATCAGAGCGTTACTCTTCAAAAAGAGACTAATCGCTCGAAGAGAAGATGTCGGACATGAAGGATGCGCACAAGAACTTCAACCAAGAGAAGGTTGAAGATGAAAAGACTCAGAAATTAGAGAAGCTCCCTAACACCATCCAAGACTTCGAGGATGATGATTACGAGACTCTTGAACTTAATGCGATCCTAAGGAAGAAGGCACTCTCTAAAGGGCAAATAAAGATCGAGGATGAGATGAAGAAGAAGGGGAGTTGTCACACCGACTACTCTCGATATCCTTTTAACTATGATCATTTGAATTCCAACAATAATCATTATTTATCAATTCCTTCAGGAAAAGCCCCATACTTTGATGGCAATGATTACTGAATGTGGAGGCAAAATATGAAGATGCATTTAATATCACCTAACCCCAGCTTGTGGCATATAGTGTGTATAGGGATAGATATCCCAGATGATGATGAAGAGCTCACATCAAGTCAAGAGCAAGCTATTCATCAGAACGCTCAAGGTGCGGCTGTGATAACCTCATCACTGAGTCGAGACAAGGTCACTAAGGTGGATGGTCTCGAAATTGCCAAGGAAATATGGGACACATTACAAACTACACATGAATGCGATCGTCATGTGAGAGAGACCAAGATTGAAATGATCGAAGGCGAATTGGGAAGATTCGCCATAGAAGAAGATGAGTCACCACAAGACATGTATAATCAGTTGAAGACTCTCATAAATAAAGTTTGAGCCTATGGATGCAAAAAGTGGAATGATCACGAGGTGGTGAAGCTAATCCTTAGAGCCTTCATGCCTCGCAACGTAACCCTATGTTCGATGATTAGAGAAAGCCCCAGATATAAGAAAATGACCCCGAACGAATTGCTTGGAAAGATCATCAATTTCGAGATGATGGAGAAGCAAGCAAAACATGTCAAAGAGATTGCCGACCTCACCTCGGCAAAGAAGAAAGGAGTCGCTTTGAAGTCCACTTGCAAGCATGTGTCAAAAGAAGCTCGAGAAGCTCAACAAGAAGAGGACAGCGACGATGAAAGCAGTGATATAGATGAAGAATATATGATCCTATTTATGAAGAAATTCAAGAAGATGATGAAAAGAAGACATGGTGGTCGATCAAATGAAGGAAGATACAAAGACAAATCAAGACCAAAGTTGAGGCGCGCTTGCCATAACTGTGGTGAATACAACCACTTTATTGAAAACAAGAAGAAGACCAATGATACAAAGCCTCAACCCAAGAAGATGTTCAAGAAGAAAAAGCAATTTGGACTTGCACACCTAGGAAAGGAATGGGACTCCAATGATGAGTCCTCACCCGAAGAGGAAGAGGAGATGGCTAGCATAGCCATCAAGAAGATAACCAAGAAATCCACCCTCTTCCCAACTATTGGCGCAAGGAAGGACAATGATACATGTCTAATAGCGACGGAAGGTAAAACAAAGGTAACAACTAAACCTTCCTCTTCGCATTCTTTCTCTAGCGATAGTGATACTTATAGTGATGATGAAGATATGCTTGTTGGCTTAGATAAAAAAACTGCAACAAAAATGAAATTCTTAATGGATAATCTTATTGATAAGGAGGAGATTGCTGATAACCAAGAAGATATGATCATCCTTCAAAAGGAGGAATATCTTAAGATTAAAAAGCTCCTTGAACTTGAAAAGGAGCAAAGCAAGTAACTAGAACTTGAGTTAGCTTCAAGCAAGGGAGCTTGCTTGAAGTTAAGCGACTCAAATGTAATCATCAAGGATGAACTTGCTAACTTAACCAAAGTTAACAAGATCCTTGAGGTACAAGTTGAGTCACTCAAGCGAAGTGACCCTTCATCCACTTCAAGCTCACCTTCTCAAAACATAAAATCTAAAACTACTATTACTTGTGCATGTGCTAAAATTGACACTAACTTGAACGATAAGTCGAACTTAACAAAGGACAAGCATCCTTCCCGTAGTGGCATATTTGACAAGGAGAAAGTCAAGTATGCACGCAGTGCATACTTGGCCACAAGACCTCCTAATGTCAAATATGGCATCGGGTATTCTTATGATGAAAAGCAAAATGCTAGAAGCCACAAGAATAACAAGTAACACATTACTTTTGTCAAGAGAAACTTCTCTCAAGCTAGAAAAACTAATGATGTTGACAAGTCCAAAAATGTTAACACATATGAACAACAACTATTGTCTAGAACCTTTGACGCATCATATGTTCTCATGAAAAGTAGTTTTGGTAGAGTTTATGCTAAACCTATTGGGACACACCATGGGAACACCAAGTCTCATGTGTGGGTGCCCAAATTACTTGTAACTAACCTCAAAGGACCCAAGCAAGCTTGAGTACCTAAAACCGATGCGTAATTTTTTTTTTGCAGGCCTACTCCTCCGGTGGATCAAAATGGGTACTAGATAGTGGATGCACCAACCACATGACTGGAGAAAGAAGGATGTTGGTTGAATATGAAGAAAATGAAGATCTAAGCGAAGGCATCAATTTTGGAGACAACAATCAAGGAAGGGTGCTCGGTACCGGTAAAATTGCAATATCGTCTCAGCACACTCTTTCTCATGTCTTACATGTCGATTCCTTAGATTATAACCTTCTGTCCATATCTCAATTATGTGACAACGGTTATAATTGCTTGTTCACTAATGAGGGTATGACCGTCTCTAGAAGGAGTGATGAATAGGTTGCATTCAAGGGTGTGTTAAAGGGAATGCTTTATCTTGTTGACTTCAACAAAGATAAAGCCGAACTTGACACATGCATGATTGCAAAGACCAACATGGGTTGGCTGTGGCATAGACGGCTAGCACATGTTGGTATGAGGAATCTTCAAAAACTCCTTAAGGGCGATCACATCCGAGTTTTGAAGGATGTTGTTTTTGAGAAAAATAGGTCTTGTAGCATGTGCCAAGCCGGGAAGCAAGTAGGAGCACCCCATCCCGCGAAGAACGTCATGACAACAACAAGACCGCTCGAGCTACTTCACATGGATCTATTTGGTCCAATTGCTTACATAAGCATCGGCGGTAACAAATACGTTTTATTAATTGTTGATGATTTTTCGCGCTTCATGTGGGTTTTCCTTTTGCACAATAAGACAGAAACTCAAGGAACCCTCAATAAGTTTCTCAAGCGTGTCCAAAATGAATTCTCGTTGAAGATCAAGAACATACGAAGTGACAACGGCATGGAATTCAGGAACACCCAAGTTGAGGAGTACCTAGACAAAGAAGACATAAAACATGAATTTTTAGCACCGTACTCCCCTCAACAAAACGGAGTAGCCGAAAGGAAGAACTGAACCCTCATAGAGATGACAAGGACCATGCTTGATGAGTACAAGACTTTGGATCAATTTTGGGCTGAAGCGGTCAACACCGCTTGTCACGCCATAAATCGACTCTATATTCATCGCCTACTCAAGAAAACGTCATATGAACTACTCACCAGTAACAAGCCTAATATTTCCTATTTTCGAGTTTTCGGTTCTGAATGTTATATATTGAACAAGAAGCATAGGACTTCAAAAAGTCCGCTTCGAAGTCCGATGAAGGTTTCTTGCTTGGCTATGATTCAAACTCTTACGCCTATCGTGTCTTCAACAAGGTCTCCGGACTTGTTGAAGTAGCACATGCCATAGTGTTCGATGAAACTAACGGCTCTCAAGAAGAGCAAGTTCATCAATGTGTGCTAGATAGAGAAGAAGCTCCATGTCAAGCATTGAGAAGAATTGTGTTGGGCGATGTTCGACCACAAGCGCCACCTCCAAATGCAAATGAAGAAGATGAACCACAAGTGGAGGTAATTGATCAAGGGGGAGCTTCTACATAAGATCAACCTCATGAAGATCAAGGTGACAAACAAATCAATGAGGGCAACCATCTAGGGGGAGAAGAAGATGACCATGAAGATTCAAGACGACAAGCGCCACATCCAAGAGTACACCAATGCATCCAAAGATATCACCCCGTCAACAACATAATCGATGACATCCAAAAGGGAGTAACAACTAGATATCAAATTGCTAATTTTTGTGAACATTACTCGTTTGTATCCTCTTTGGAACCACACAGGGTTGAAGATGCAATGATAGATCTGGATTGGGTGGTGGCAATGATAGAAGAATTGAATAACTTCAAATGGAACGAGGTGTGGGAACTTGTTGAAAGACCCAAGTTCAACGTCGTCGGCACTAAATGGGTCTTCTGCAACAAGCAAGACGAACACGGGGTGGTGACAAGAAACAATGCGTGACTTGTGGCCAAAGGGTATTCACAAGCCAAAGGTTTGGATTTCGACGAAACTTTTGCTCCCGTAGCTAGGCTTGAATCGTTTAGAATATTACTTGCATATGCTACTCACCATGATTTCAAGCTCTAGAAAATGGATGTGAAAAGTGTCTTCCTCAATGGACCAATCGAGGAGGAGGTGTACGTGGAGAAACCCCCCGGATTCGAAGATCAAGAGTTCCCTGACCATGTGTTCAAACTGCGTAAGGCTCTCTATGGCCTCAAACAAGCTCCTAGAGCTTGGTATGAGTGCCTTAGAGAGTTTTTAACTGAAAATGGATTTAAGATTGGCAAAGCCGATTACACGTTGTTTACCAAGCACTTTTACAATGATCTATTTATCTGTCAAATTTATGTTGATGATATTATATTTGGATCAACTAACAAATCCTTTTGTGAAGAATTTACTAAGATTATGAAATGGTTTCAAGATGTCTATGATGGGAGAATTGTGATATTTCTTGGGATTCCAAGTGAGGCAACAAAAGGAAGGGACGTTCATAAGCCAAACCAAGTACACTCAAGACATACTCAAGAAGTTTGGAATGGACAAAGCGAAACATATAAAGACTCCCATGGCAACAAATGGACACTTGGATCTCAATGAAGACGGGCGAAACATGGATAAAAAGGTATATCGCTCCATGATTGGATCCCTACTTTACTTATGTGCATCTAGGCCTGATATTATGTTGAGTGTATGTTTGTGTGCAAGATTTCAAGCCAATCCTAAGGAGTGTCATTTGACAGCCATAAAAAGAATCTTGTGATATTTAGTTCATACACCTAACCTAGGCCTTATGTATCCTAAAGGGTCCAAGTTCAATCTCATTGGTTACTCCGATGCAGATTATGCCGGATACAAAGTAGATAGGAAAAGTACCTCCAGTACATGCCAATTCCTAGGTAGATCCTTAGTTTCTTGGTCCTCCAAGAAACAAAAATCCATTGCCTTATTCACAGCCGAGGCGGAGTATGTTGCAGCCGGGAGTTGTTGTGCACAACTCCTTTGGATGCGACAAACTTTAAGGGATTATGGTTACAATATGAGCCGTATTCCACTCCTTTGTAATAATGAGAGTTCTATTAAAATTGCCATAACCATGTTGAGAACTCTAGGACCAAACACATAGACATCCGACATCACTTTTTCAGAGACCACTCAATAAAAGGAGACATAGCCATTTCCCATGTCAACACCGAAAACAACTAGCTGATATATTTACCTAGCCACTTGATGAAAAACGCTTTTGCGAGCTCTGCAGTGAACTAAATATCCTTGATTCTCGGAACGTGGCTTGAAAACTTGCATACCTGTATGCCATCTTCATAATCTATTGATTGTGTTATGAAAATCATCTCTATCTATTTTCTTCGAAAAACTATTTTAATTACTTGATCCTGGTGAATTATGGTCATAGCTTGATTGTTGTATGTTTACTAATCATATTCATCGAGATTATTTGTGTGCTTTGCCCCCTGTTTTCTTTGTAAGCACCTTCGAATATATACGAATGGGCTTAATGCTTCTGTTCTGGTGACCATGGACTAGTCCGTGGTTACCCGGACTAGTCCGCACACTACAGACTAGTCCGGAGAAGTCCGGTAGTCCAAACTAGTCCGGTTGACCACGGACTGGTCCGATTTTTCAACTCTATAACCCTAGGGTCGTCAAACTCTAATACCCTTCATCCTCACAACGTTCCACACCTTCTCTCTCCTCACTCGAGTGCCCCCAATGTGATTTGGCAATTTCTCCAC
The DNA here is from genome assembly GCA_036927565.1 of Tuctoria greenei. NCBI lineage: Eukaryota > Viridiplantae > Streptophyta > Magnoliopsida > Poales > Poaceae > Tuctoria > Tuctoria greenei. Next base: position 49,932,033 of record JAYESD010000009.1, read on the forward strand.
CAAATCTCTTCAACTCTCCGTGGAAAACAATCTTCATCGCAAGGGGATCGAGGTCCACAGACTAGTCCGCACCAACAACACCTCCAACCTCAAGAATCGAAGGATTTTGGCAAACTTTCTTCAAAACCCTAGAACCTTAGATTTCTTGTGTTATGGACCAAATAGCTTAGTTCCACTTGTTAATACATGACTCCTTGTTGTATTACATCTACCTAGAGCCATTTTTGCATTGAGAAACACCATTGAATTGCTAGTTAGGGTTTGAACAATTGAACACTGGACTAGTCCGGTCTCGTTACGGACAAGTCCGGTTCTCTAGACTAGTCCGCACTTGAGCATTGGAAAAATCTGATTTTTGACTGAACTCAACCCTAAATTCCAACTACTCAATGCATTTCCTTGCCAACAATCCTCATCCACATATTGTATAATTCTCTTGTTAGGACCATGTCGAGCTCCAATGATGAGATCTCCGACTACGAGGCCGAGATGGACCAAGAGTCGTTGCTTCGGTCCTCAATGGGCCAAAGCAAGAAGCGGCAACACTGTGCCACTGACCCGTCGCACACTACACCTCAGGTGTGGTGACAGGTCGTGGCCAAGAAGCCCGCATCCAAAGGAAAGGATGCAGCAGGCCCTAGCTCGGCAGCTTCTCGCCAAGCTAAGGGCAAAGGGAAAGGGATTGCCTCCAGCCCGATTGGCCCTCTCCAGATGAGTGCTCCGAGACAGGGGAACATGGACCCCTCTGAAGAAAGATTCAATGGCAAAGGAAGCAATATGACTTATAAGCTCAGGACAATTGACTGTTACAGTAGTTCCAGGAAGGCAGCTGATGCAAGGTTCTAGAGCAACTTCCACGTGGACTACTATAGTTTTGTGTATCTTACTATGAAGACTTTGGTGGTCCGCAACCAATGGATTGACTGGAGCCACTTTGAGAGGAAGAGCTGCCCAGCCTTTGATGATGTGATTGCATCTGTGGCGAGGCATGGTCTGAAGGATTTGTTTTCCTTCAAATACAACTGGAATGATGAGGTCATCACTTAGTTTTATGCTACCTGCTAGTTTGCTAGTGATGAAGAGGAGAGGGTGACTTGGATGACTCACGAATCCAAGTACACTGTGACGTATGATGAGTTTGCAAGATTGCTTCACCTGAAACACACTAGCAACAATGATCTCATCATCCATAATATTGGCGTCCTGGAGAAGGACAAGATGGAGTTCCTATATGACACCCGCCTAAAGTACAACCCTCCATCGACCAAGAACATGAAGCCCTTCTTCATGGTTCACGACAGGGTGCTTAGGAAGACAATTGCTCTGAAGGATGGAGATGCAGGGAGTGTCCAAGGCTACCCAAGGACATTGATGAAGGTGATAAGCAAGAACAGAAAGTTTGATGTCTTCGACTACATTTTGAATGATATGATGAATATCTCCTGCACACCGAACTGTTCATGTGGCTATGCGCCCTACACCATGTTTATGATTGAGAAAGTCACAGAAATTGAATTCGTGAAGGATGTAGAGTACATTCCTCTAAGGCCACAGAAGCCCTCCCGAGCCACTCTCCTAGCTGCTCTATCTCCAGTGTCAAGTGAAGAGGCTCTAAGGAGGGCTCAGGGAGATGCAAGGACTGCTCCCACTACTAGGGCCCCTCCTCAAAAAGGGTCTCCTAGTGGCATCTTGAAGTTTAGGATCGAAGAGCATGTGAAAAGCTACCAGAGGGGGGGTGAATGGTAGATTGAAACTTTTTCTGCGGAAACAATGAAAATCCCTCGGCAAAAAACAATCTGTTAAAGAAATCGTGTGTGGGACTAATCTAATCGTGTTTCACCGTGAAAAAAGTGATAGATATCATAGATAATCAAGTCACGAAGACGAAATAACAAGAATCACTCAAATCCGTCGAGAGAAACTCAAGTTACGATTGAAAGATCGAACAAAGGTCAACCTGTTCTACTCGAGAAAAACAGTTCTGAAACACTACAAAGCAACTCGTATAGATCAGAAACCACAAATCCAATGACCGTGAAATTTTGATGGATGATAGAAATTAAGTTTTGAAGACAACCAAAAAAGAATCACATCAACTAGATCTGTAAAACTCGAGTTATGATAAAACCACAGAAGAAGGGTAATGCTGTGCAGAAAACTCGACGAGAAAAACTTGTGTGGAGCAAGTCGGACGAACAAGGCACAAAAGTTCATTTAAACTACAATCTTTATTCAATAGAACACAAGAGGAACAACCAAAAAGTCATGCACCATGAGCTCTGGCCTCCCTTGCTTATATAACCAGCCCTTAGGCCGACGCAAACCTAACTAGGACTCTAATCCTATGCAGTTCACGAATTGAAACTTTCCATAACTGCTCAAGACTATTCTATACGCAGATAGAAACAATGTTAAGATTTCCAAACACCTTAGGAACGTATCCCACATTCCTAAAACAACCCAAATTCGTGACCCACACAAAATCCTATCATAACCAACTCAAAACATTCCATATTTGAGTCAAACACGACTCGGCCCCAGTCTGAGTCCACAACCTAGTCGGTTGGACCTTTCTGACCAATTCTTTACGTCCACATCTCTTCATCACACTTCGGAACCATGTAGCCACGTCCATGCACTCCTTGCACACACGCAAACATCTTCCAACAACATCCATGATACCTTCATATGCATTGTTCTTGATTCAAACGTGTTGCGCAACCTCCCGATCAACTCAACCACAATTCCTCTCGAACTTGGTTGTTGAACCTCATCTTTTCCCTAAGACTAGTTCAATGGATCCTATCACCAGCCATGTCTTGAACTCAAGCAACACCCGCACATGAATAAACAACCAATACTTCCGACCCCAAGTCCTCGACTTGACTCAAATTAGTTCCGAACACAACACCTTATGTGAGCGCCTCACATAAGCATGTTGCAAAAACCACAATAAAACGATATCAGCCATATCAACCAAAACGCACCAAAAACTTAGCAAATGAATACTAATCAATCTTTCTAACAATGTAAAGCAAGTTCGAAACATTTCATAGTAAAAGCAAGAACATTTTGATCATGCCCCGAACATTGCAAAAGCTAACCGGAGCTTACCAAACCTAGCAGGACCTAGCGCCAGAGCTACCCAAAACTAGTCGGACCTAGCACCTGAGCTAACCAAAACTAGTCGGACCTAGCGCTGGAGCTAACCAAAGCTAGTCGGACCTAGCCAACCTAAAGGTCGGAGCTAGAAAAACATGTCGGAGCTAACCAACATAAGTCGGACCTAGAAAAATATATCGGGGCTTAACAAAGACATGCCAGAGCTATCAAAGACATGCCAAAGCTAAAGACAAAGCTCACCGGAGCTACCCAAAAACATGTTGGACCTTTTCAAAGCAAGTCGGACCTATTGTCGGACCTTGCAGAAGCTCGGAGCTAGAGTCGGACCTTGCTAAAAAAGGGTGTTTTGGCAGAATTTTAGAACTTATATCATCAAAGCCAATGTATTCAGTACAAGCCAATATATTCAGCACACATAGGTCTCACATGAAGTACTTGGCCACCATGTTTGGCTCCTGCAAGAAGGCTGAGGTGAAAGTACACAAGTTGAATAAGTCAAGGAAGGAGGATATGAGATACATAAAGAAAAATGTCAAAGCCATATGCCAGAAGCTGGAGATTGAGCCTATTGGGTCTCCTGTCATCTCCGAGGACTCTCCTTCTGAATTCTCGGAGCTTCCACGCCTCTCACCTTCTGAACTTGCCTATTTTGGTGTTGGGGGCGCTGCAAGTGGTTCTCATCCTCTTCCTCCTCAAGCTGACAACAATGAAGACGACGAGAGGACCGACAGCAAGGAGTGAGTTGACGGCGGTTGCTAGATCCCTCCTATCCTTCTTTTTGGTGTCTTGATGTCAAACGGGAAGAGATTGAGGGGGAGTTACTAGGTCTAGCAGTAGTTTGAGAGATGAGATCTCCATTTGCGTCTTTTGATCTCTATTATGCTTTTGGGTTGTAAAACTGATCTCTATTATGCTTTTGGGTTGTAAAACTGATCTCTATTATGCTTTTATTTTGTTTCTAGTCATGGCTATGAAGTGTGTGATTGTGCTTTGATATGATCTATGTTTTTTCTCTGAAATTGACATATGTGCTTGATGTTGATATGATTATGTCAGTTATCTCATACTCATCACGAATATTGCTTACACACACTTAGTTTTGCACCCCACTATAAAGAGTGAACATATGTCTTATGTTTCCATTGCTTAATTTGTTCCAAGCCCATATGTGCACACTTTATGAAAACCTAGATTTTTAATCATATTTGTGAAATCTCAATTGGTTGTCATCAATCACCAAAAAGGGGGAGACTGAAAGTGCATCTAGGCATCTCTTGTGGGTTTTGGTTGATTTATGACAAACAAATGAGATCCTAACCAAATTGTTGTGATGAGCGCATGTTTTGATGAAATTATGAAGTAAGCGCAAAAAGAAAGGAGAGTGATGAATCAAGTTGAAAAGAGCTCAAGAGATGATTAAAATACTCTTTTTGTGTAGAGTGTGTTGGAGAAACACACCCCAAGAGCTCAAGAAAAAGAAAACACTCTCACTGCATAAGTTTACACAGTTCTAGACTAGTCCGATATTCTCTCTGCCCCGGATCGAACAAGTCCTCCCAGTACGGACTTGTCCGGACCGGACTAGTACGATAAAGTCCGGACTGGTCCGATAATCCTTCTGATCAATATCAGACATGTCCGATATTCCACAGACTAGTCTGAAATCCCCACTGACCAACATCGGACAAGTCCCCCCCCCCCCCCCCCACCCACAATTTCAGACTTGTTCTTAGCCCCTCAAAATTTCAAGAAACCAGACCAGTCCGATATTATCCGGACTAGTCCGATAACCTCTCTGACTCAAATAGGATAAGTCCTCCAAATGCGGACTTGTCCTCAATTCACTAAGGGATTCACCACACCGGACTAGTCTGATATGTGCCGGACTAGTTCGAACATCTCCAGAGACAAAATCGGACTAGTCCACCCTTGGCTGGACAATTCCGATAATTCAGGACACTTAGGGTTTCCCACACGCCGCACACCGAACTAGTCCAGAGTCCACCACAGACTAGTCTAGACATTGCAAACCCTAACGGTAACCTTTGGAAACTCTAATATAAATAGACGTGTACGGCCCCTAATCAAATTCTCTTGACCCCCTGCACCGTCACACCTTCCAAGAGCCCAGAAAACACGTCTCTCCACACAGTCCAATGCAAAAAAGATCAATTCCTTGAGGGTTAACCATATATCAAAGGAGAGACATATTCTTCACGTCTTGAGCTCTTGGGTTTGATTCTCTCACACACTATCGCTGTTTCATTGCATACTCTTCAAGTGTGTTTGGTGGTGTTTCGAATTGTTAATCTTGGGGAGCCCTCAACTTGTGAGAAGGCCCCTTGAACACGGTTATTTACCCCTTTGTGATTAGTGGAAGAGAATCAGCCTCCATGGCGATTCGATGAGGGTAGGGTTGGTAAAGACCCGGTCCTCCGTGGGCTTCTCAACGTGGATGTAAATTTTCTCTGTGGAATCGAACCACGGGATAAAAAATCATCGTGTCCTTGTTTTGTTCTTACTATTCATTGTAATCTAGGGTTTGCTTAATCTTGTTCAACTGACATTAAAACTTTGAATCTAAAGTTAAATTGTGCCACATCTAGTTTCATTGAAGCAATACATTCAAGTTACAACTCAATTTCCGCTGTATAGAGTACTTTGATTGAAATCATTGATAAAACCTTATGAATCTAGTCTGCATACACCAGACCAGTCCGCACCCTACCGTACTACTCCGATTTCTCTGTGTTTGATCAGGTTGCTAAGTGTTTCAGGTTCTGACGAAAAATTCAAAAAGCGTATTCACCCCCCTCTAGGCAACATTCACTTGTCTCCAAAACCCTTGATCCATTGGAGCTCTAAACACTTGGTATACCTTCTACTCTCTATTCCATACATGAATTAAACCTCGTTTCTCCAAATTCACGTTGATCTAGAAAACCCTAGTTCGTTGTTCTTGCGACAGGCGGACGAGTCCGGTCCCAAGCGAACTAGTCCGATTTTGCAATCTATTTCCTGTTGAATTAAATCTAAATTGTTTTGAATCAATTCCAAACCTGTTTAAACTTGTTAAAAACTATTAGAACTAGTTAGTAAATATCATTAACAACTCATTAACTAGTTTTACTTCACAATTGTATTAATCATGCATGTCATGACATAATGAGTAATATATGTGCACTTTTTTATTGTAATTTTTGTCTTGTATGTTTATTGTGTGGACTAGATGGATTTGCGCTAGAGAGAGCTACAGAGGATCTCCAGCACCTAGAGTTTGAAGTCTTTGACCCAATCCAAGTTCAAGAGCAAGGCAAGTGTCCTTGAACATATTGATCCTGTTTTGACAATAAATGTTTTGTTTGCAAACTGCATGCTTGTGTCAATTTGATGGGAATCCTATGATAGAAAGTTCACTAGCTTTGTTTAACCACCCTTGTCACCTGGAATTCATGGTAGAGAGTCGGGAAGGGCTTCTACCTTTTTTCTCCGCTTAATTAATTGGGATGAGAAAACAACTATATCATTTAATTATGCATCAATGAGATTATGATTAATATGACCTGGTCAATATGGTATGGTAATGGGTGATCTAAGCAAGCATGGTATGTGCATTGGGTTGGATGCTTTGGTGGTTTCGCTTGCTTTAGATCTAAGGATCAGTTCATGGAGCGGCCATCTAGGATTTACATCGCCACCACGAGGCCAAGTATGGGTGTGGCGTAGCTGATTAATTAGGGTATTGCTAGTATTGAGCGGATCATTTGGCGCACCAGGGAAGGGGAGTCAGATTGGGTATGTTTGGTGGGACTCCCTGGGATCTGAACGGCACAAGAGGAGGCCCTTGGTTGAAGATGTGCTCAGTTGGAAACATCGCCACCAGTGAAACCTCGGTGGGTCCGTACATGCTAGTAGTCCCTCTGTAAAGGCTATTTTGTGATCTTTTGGCCACACATCCAAGGAAGTGTGAGGCGACATAATTGGGATTCCTTAGTCACCGCAAGATGATGAAATCACAAACACGTGGGTAAAGTTGTACAACCTCTGCAGAGTGTCTTAAAACTATCATGATAGACGTGCTCCCTGTTATGAGCAACCTGGACCTCACATGATTTAGAAGGAAATTGGGATTTTTGATGGTTTGGCACTGGTTATGGTTAATAATATGGTTATGACTGGTTATGAACTGAATTATGGTATTGGATATGGTTAATAGTAATGGAGAAATCTGCTATATGCATGATTGTAATGGAATATGGACTGGTATGATGATAACTATATGATTTATGAAGGGTTTACTTCACAAACATATAATATATTCATTTTCAAATGTTTTAATGTACTTTTCAGCACTTAGCCATTATGACATTCGTCATTTGAATCAACTGCATATCATACTTTCCACACTTGCTGAGTACAACATGTACTCACGCTTGCAATTCCCCCACCAAAAGTTGCAGGTCAGGATTGGGAGTATAACGGTGATAATGCGGAACTCTAGGCTGTGTCTCCTGTCAACTTTGCCTGTGGTGTTGATTGGAGCTGCGCTACCCTATTTGCTTATGCTACTTAATTGCTTAGTTTATTTCCCCTGTATTAGTTCAAACGTGTCATTAATATTCATTAGAGCTTGTATTCGAGGATATTCTAAATTCTATAATAAAAGTGGATAATTAATCTTGTTCCGTGGTAATTTTTTGTATATCCTTTTGGGAATGCACTCGTGTATGTGTGTTGAATGTCCTGGGCACACATATGCATTCATTTGGTTCATTTTTGTAACCGGGTGTCTCAAATTGGTATCAGAGCCACAGGTTGACCGTAGGATGCAACCTAGATAGAATAGACACTTTAGAGCACATAGGAGCACTCAGTAATCGATGTGTTTTTGTTTGGTGTGTTGTTTGCTATATATTATTTGCTTGTGTGCTTAGTAGAGGATTATGGGATGCTTTAGCATTGCCATATCCATGTAGGCTAGTATAGGTAGTTTCTCAGTTTCATATCCCTTGATGCATATAGTTGGGGACGTTTTCTAAATTCTTATCTCTTGCTTTTCTTCAGGTGGTGAGGACTCGCAACCAGAGGAATGGCAATGATGAGGAGTAGAACCATAGACCACCTCATAACAACAATGGACAGGGACCTGCCTAGGGAGCTATCAATCTTGAGCAACTATTGGCTATGCAAAACCATCTCATGCAGACCATGATACAGACTACGGAACAGTTGCATGCTGGCAACAACAACAATCAGCCCCACATGTCACCACCACCCCCTGCCTCCTAATAACCGGTTGGGAGAGTTCATGAAGACCAGGCCGCCCACATTTGCTCAAGCCGTTGACCCTATGGATGCCGATGATTGGCTCAAGTCTGTGGAGAAGAAGCTAGCTATTGTCCAATGCAGTGACCGGGAGAAGGTGTTATTTGCATCTCATTAACTTGTTGGAGCAGCTGTCATGAGAATCAAGAGAAGGTTACTTAGGCTGAATTCAAATAGAGCTTCCGTTCTCACTATATGTAGGAGGGTGTTATGATCTTTAAGAGACAAGAATTTGAGAACCTGAGGCAGGGAAGATCGAGTGTGGGAGAATATCTCAACAAATTCACTCATCTCAAGATATGCGCCTGAGGATGTTAGTCGGGACAGCTGGAAAAAATACTTGTGTCATGGGGGGCTTGAACAATGAGATCCAAGTGCAATTGCTCAACTGTGATTATGCCAACTTCTAGGAGCTTGTGGACAAAGCAATTGTTTTGGAGAACAAGGTCCGTGAGATGGAGCAAGACACCAAGAGGAAGGCGACATACCAAGGTCAGCAACAAGGAAGTAATGTGCCCCCTCATTTGCACCATCCAATGCGCCTTACTACAGCTCTTATGCGCCTGCTCATTGCCCTGGATATGCACCGTTCCCACCTTAGTTTGTGCAGCAGCGCCCTGTCATGCAAGCACCTAGGCCTCCAATACCTTTTGCACCTGGTGCAACCTTTCCTGGGGCCAATGTTCAGAATCAACTTCGTCCATATTCTGGTGCAGTTAGGAAGTGCTACACATGTGGAGAACCAGGAAACTTCACACATCAATGTCCTAAGTCAGGCCTTGGTCAAAGAAGTAATGCGCCAAGACAGAACCCAAGAACCAACGGTGGACAGCCGCAAGGAAACCGTGGACAGTAGAATTTTGCTCTTGGCAACGTGAACCATGTCTCTAAGGAGGATGCTCAACAAGCGGATGACGTGGTTATTGGTATGTTTCTCGCAAACTCCAACTTGGTGACTATTTTATTTGATTCTAGAGCATCGCATTCATTCATTCCATCAAAATATGTTGCCAAGTATAGTTTGCTTATCTCTCATATGAAGTTTACTCTATTGGTTAAGTCTCCTGGAGGAGAGATGAAAACAAATATAGTATGTCCAAAAGTAAGCCTTAGAATAAGGGGGGTAGACTTCTTTGCCAACCTCATTGTTTTGGATTCTCAAGGATTGAACATTATACTTGGTATGGACTGGTTGAGGAAGCACAATGGATTCATTGAATGTGCCACAAAAACAGTGAAGTTGACCAATGAGGAAGGGATCACCATAGAGTTTGAAGCATCTCAATACGCATCGGAGCAATTGGAGCCGAATCACCTAGACGGTGCCGCAATTTAGGAGATTCTGGTGGTTTGTGAATTTTTTGGAAGTGTTCCCTGATGAGTTGCCATGTATGCCACCTGATCGAGATATTGAGTTCGTTATTGATTTAATACCTGGAACTGCACTTATAGCTAAGAGGCCTTATAGGATGCCTCCTAAAGGCTAGTGGAGCCTCAAGAAGTAGATTCAAGAGCAACTAGAGAAGGGTTTTATTCGCCCAAACTCTTCACCTTGGGGAGCACCTGTTCTTTTCGTGGATAAGAAGGATGGATCCCAAAGAATGTGTGTGGATTATCGATCTCTCAATGAGGTGACCATCAAGAACAAGTATACCTTACCACACATAGAATACTTGTTTGATCAGATGAAGGGTGCTTGTGTCTTCTCCAAGATTGATTTGAGGTCGCAATACTTCCAAATGAAGATTAGGCCATTGGACATACCCAAGACAGCTTTTTAGACACGGTATGGATCCTATGAGTATACCGTTATATCTTTTTGATTGACCAATGCACCTGCATACTATATGTACCTCATGAATATGGTCTTCATGGAGTACTTGCATAAGTTTGTTGTGCTATTCATTGATGACATTATGATCTACTCGAAGGATGAGAAGGAGCATCAGTAACACTTGAGGCTTACGTTGTAGAAATTGAGAGAGCACCGATTGTATGCCAAGTTCAACAAGTACCAGTTTTGGTTGAAAGAAGAGTCGTTTTTGGGTCATATCATCTCAGGAGGAGGATTATCGGTTGACCCCGGAAAGGTGAGGGACGTGTTGAAATGGGAGCCACTGGAAAATGTAATGGAAATAAGGAGTTTTCTCGGAATGGCTGGATATTACCGTCAGTTCATCAAGGATTTCTCCAAGATAGCCAAGCCTATGACCGAGTTGTTGATGAAGGGAAAAGCTTTCCAATGGACTTAAGCTTGTCAAGAAAGTTTTGAGGAGTTGAAGAAAAGGTTAACAACAGCCCTAGTTTTGGTATTACCTGATGTGAGCAAGAGTTTTGACATTTATTGTGATGCATCAAGACAAGGACTTGGATGTGTATTGATGCAAGAAGGACAAGTGGTTGCGTATGCATCGAGATAATTGAAGAAACATGAGCAGAATTACCCAACGCATGATTTGGAACTTGCAGCTGTGGTAGACACATTGAAGATTTGGAGACATTATATCCTTGGACATAGGTATGAAACTTATACGGATCATAAGAGTCTCAAGTACATATTCACCCAAACGTACCTGAATTTAAAGCAACGAAGATTGTTGGAGCTCATCAAGGATTATGATGTGGGAATCAATTACCATCCAGGGAAGGCTAATGTTTTGGCTGATGCATTGAGTAGAAAAGGAGTAAGTCATCAACTCGCGGTTCAAGGGCTATCATCCGAGCTATGCAAGGAGTTTGAACGGTTGAACCTTGTGTTTGTAAATGAGATGGGGATGATGGAGTTAAATATGACCTTGGAGCAAGAAATTCGAGAGGGCCAAATGAAGGATGAGGAATTCCAAGAAACCTAGGAAAGGACCCAAGAGCGAAGAGAATTTAGGTTTGATGAGGATGAACATGGTGCCCTATGGCTTGGAGAAAGGATTGTCGTGCCTAATGTGAAGCATATTTGGGAGACAATACTAAAGGAGGCACATCACTCACCTTACTCAATTCACCCCGATTGTACGAAGATGGAAAAGGACTTGAAGACATATTATTGGTGGGCTAGTATGAAAAAGGACATAGCTGAGTATGTAGTGTTGTGCGATGTGTGCCAACGAGTCAAGGCAGAACATCAAAGACCAGCTGGATTATTGCAACCATTGAATATTCCAGAATGGAAGTGAGAAGAAATCGGTATGGACTTCATAGTTGGTTTACCGTGTACCCAGTCTGGTTATGACTCAATTTGGGTAATTATGGATCGTTTGACCAAGTCAGCTCACTTTATTCCTGTCAAGACCACCTTTAATGGAGAGAAATTGGCTGTATGGGAAAGATAGTATGTTTGCATGGAGTTCCATAGAAGATAGTGTCAGATAGAGGTTCTCAATTTGCCTCTAGGTTTTGGTAGAAATTGCATGAAGCATTGGGTACAAGGTTGAACTTCAGTTCGGCGTACCACCCTCAAACAAATAGATAAACTGAGAGGAGCAATTAAATTTTAGAGGATATGTGAAGAGCTTGTGCTTTGAAGCATGGGAAAAGTTGGGACAAGAGCTTGCCATATGCAGAGTTTTCATACAACAATAGTTACCAAGAAAGCTTGAAAATGTCACCCTATGAAGCACTTTATGAAAGGATGTGTAGGACACCATAGTTCTGAAATGAGAAAGGGGAAACTCAAGTAATTGGACCTGGCATGTTGCAAGAAGCTGAAAAACAAGTTCAGGTTATTCGCGACAATTTGAGAGCTGCTCAATCAAGGCAAAAAGGCTATGTGGACAATAAGAAAAGGAGACTAGCCTTTGAAGTAGGAGATTTTGTTTATCTCAAGGTGTCACCAATGAGAGGTCATAAGAGGTTTAAAATAAGAGGCAAGCTAGCACCTCAATACATTGGACCATTCAAGATTTTGGACAAAAGAGAAGAAGCAGCGTATAAGTTGGAGATGCCAGCTCTATCGGATGTTCATGATGTATTTCATGTTTCCCAGCTCAAGAAGTGTTTAAGGGTATCAAAAGAACAATTGCCAATGGAAGAATTGGAGCTAGAGGCAGATTTGACTTATGCCGAGCAACCGGTTAAAATCTTGGAAACCAAGGATAGAGTCACAAGGAACAAGATTATTCGATGGTGTAAAGTTCAATGGAAGCATCACACAGAAACAAAGGTGACATGGGAGTTGGAGGATGATCTCAAGAAGGAATTTCCCTATCTCTTCTATTCCGCGTCGAATCTCGAGCGCGAGATTCATTTTAAGGGGGGTAGGTTTGTAACATCCTCATATTAATCCATCATGCATTGCATACATTCTAATACATGTCTAACATTAAGCAACATAAAAAGGGACAATTTTAAAATGAATTTATAGCAAAACCGCACTTAAGAATTCTAGAAAGTGCGGACTAGTCCATTTTTGGTGCGAACTAGTCCGATTTCTCTCTGACCTTCGTCGGACTTTTCCGCTTTGTTGCGGACTAGTCTGTTTTTCTCTCTGGACACTTTCGGACTTGTCCGGTCCAGTGCATACTAGTCCGGTATTCCAATTCCTTGGAAATTTTGCTAAGTCCCTGGACTTTTTCGGTATTCCAACGGACTTGTCCATTTTTCCTCTGGCTAAAATCGAACTTGCCCGATTTTGCCCAGACTTGTCCGTTTTTCCTCTGATCAAGTTTGGACTTGTTCGATTTAGTCTGGATTTGTCCGATATCCCTCTGACCAACTTCGGACAAGTACGGCTACTTTTCGGACTTGTCCAGTAAATCGCGACTCCGAGTTGATCTTTTGTTTCACGACGTGTTTTTGGGTTTTACCTTAAGTGGGCCTAAGGACATTATGTTTAACTCTTTTTGGAGCCCATGTGGGACACCAAACCGGCCTCTACCCATCTCAAACTCGAATTCATTGAAACCCTAGCCTCCACCCTTATATAAACAACCCTACCCTTTGACTTAACATGCTTTTGCCTCAATTGAAGACCACCAAACCCTAGTTCGTAGAGAGCTGCCATCAAGGAGGGTGAAGGAGATCCAGAGAAAAAGAAGAAGAGGAGGAAACGAAAGAGGATCAAGATCTCCATCAAGTTTTCGTTCTTCATCACCAATTCACCATCAAGCTCTTCATCAACCCTAGATCTTCAAGATCCTAGTGTTGTCTCCAAAACCCTTGATCCATTGGTGTTCTAAACACCTGGTATACCTTCTACTCTCTATTCCTCACGTGAATTCAACCTTGTTTCTCCAAATTCACGTTGATCTAGAGAACTCTAGTTCACTGTTCTTGCGATGGGTAGACTAGTCCGGTCCCAGCGGACTAGTCCAATTTTGCAATCTATTTCCTGTTGAATCAAATCTAAATTGTTTCGAATCAATTCCAAACCTGTTCAAACTTGTTAAAAACTATTAGAACTAATAAGTAAACATCATTAACAACTCTTTAACTAGTTTTACTTCACAATTGCATTAATCATGCATGTCATGACATATTGAGTAATATATGTTCACCTTTTTATTGTAATTATTGTCTTGTATGTTTATTGTGCGGACTAGATGGATTTGCGCTAGAGAGTTCCACAGAGGATCTCCAGCACCAAGAGTTTGAAGTCTTCGACCCAAACCAAGCTCAAGAGCAAGGCAAGTGTCCTTAAACATATTGATCCTATTTTGACAATAAATGTTTTGTTTGGAAACTGCATGCTTGTGTCGATTTGATGGGAATCCTATGATAGGAAGTTTACTAGCTTTGTTTAACCACCCTTGTCACCTGGAATTCATGGAAGAGAGTCGGGAAGCGCTTTTACCTTTTTGCTCCGCTTAATTAATTGGGATGGGAAACAACTATATCATTTAATTATGCATCAATGAGATTATGGTTAATATGAACTGGTCAATATGGTATGGTAATGGGTGATCTAAGCAAGCATGGTATGTGGATTGGGTTGGATGCTTTGGTGGTTTCGCTTGCTTTAGATCTAAGGACCGGTTCGTGGAGCGACCATCCAGGATTTACAATGCAACCACGAGGCCAAGTATTGGTGCAGCGTAGCTGATTAATTAGGATATTGCTAGTACTAAGCGGATCATTTGGCGGACCGGGGAAGGGGAGTCAGATTGGGTTTGGATATGGTTGGCGGGACTCTCTGGGATTCGAACGACACGAGAGGGGGCCCTTGGTTGAAGATGTGCTCAGTTGGAGATATCGCCACCAGTGAAACCTCAGTGGGTCCGTACATGCTAGTAGTCCCTCTGTAAAGGCTATTTTGTGATCTCTTGGCCACACACCTAAGGAAGTGTGAGACGGCCTAATTTAGACTCCTTAGTCACTGCAAGGTGATGAAATCACAAACACTTTGGTAAAGTGGTACAACCTCTGCAGTGTGTCTTAAAACTATCATGATAGTTGTGGTCCCGGTTATGAGCAACCTGGACCCTCAAATGATTAGAGAGAAATTGGGATTTGGGATGGTTTGGCACTAGTTATGGTTAATAATATGGTTCGGACTAGTTATGAACTGAATTATGGTATTTGTCGGTGGTTTTGATCCGGCAGATCTCCCGACACTGCTAAAGTGTTGAAGGAGTTTGTGGTTCGGTGTGGGCGCGCGGAGATTCAAGAAGGTGAAAATCAAAGTAATGTAGGAGACACGAGGATTTACGTGGTTCGGGCCGCCTGAGCGTAATACCCTACTCCACGGGTGTGTTGGTGTTGTATTAGCGGTAAGAGCTTGTCACGAACGCGTGGGGTGCGTATGATCGTCCGTGAACGTCCCTGAGTGTATCGTCGGCCTGTCCTTTTATAGTACAAGGATAGGCCGTTACAAGCTAGCCTGGCCCGACATGTGGCCCCGGCGGTTACTGGTATTGATACACGATTAATTGCTCTTAATGATCCTGTAACGGGCTTTGACAGCACCGTTACTGGTGTTAAGATCGTCCGATTGAGAGTCATTCATATTGTATTAATGGCACTTAACTGGGTCTTTAAGTCCTTGACTCTCCTTTGAAGATCCGGAGCCGTTACAAGGTCTTCCGGAGATTAGAAGCTGGAAGGTCCGACGATTTGACACGGGGCAGCTCCGGAGCTTGCTGTGGCAAGCAGGTAGCTCCGAGGCTACCAGACACGTGTCAGGTCCGGAGCTTCTCTCGGTCTGGGGTTAAGTCCGGAGGTGCCGTTTTGGTACGTGGTCCGGAGCTTCCCCCTTGCGGGAGGTAGCTCCGGGTTAGTCGTACACGTGGCGACCCAGGGATTAACCATGTTAGAGAAGCGGGTCCGGTCATGTCTGACAAGTGGGCCTCCGAGGGTCTTCAAACCAAGTAGATGGCTTTCCTTTGAGATTTCTGTAACCTCAAGGGGTGTATGGTTTTTAGGGTACCGACAGTGGCCCCCTGGACTTACCTCTGAGGAAGTTCACTGGGGTGAAGTCATTCCGTCGGAGGTGGGTCCATCCTTACGACTCTTGAACTGGGTCTTCAAGGGTCTTCGAAGGTGCCGTTGGCAAAGATTTACAGTTAAATCCCGCCACGTGGCGTATCTCAGGCGGCAGATGAGATCTTTGACGTGCGGATCTCACAAAATTGAAGGTTGCCGGTTCCCGATACGAAAACCGTATCGGTTCTGCGCGCCCTGTCTGGCCGCCGCCTTTGGGTTTCCCGCCGCGTGATGACAACTGTTCGCCTGGGTAAGTGCCTCGACTTGATCGTCGGGGTGGTCCTGGGCCCTCTTGTCATCGGTTGGGCTGAATTCTTGAGTAGTATCTTCGACTTCCCTGCGGTTTCCATCCAAGCGTTGCGAGGGCTTACTTAAGAAGGAAAGCGCGCACCGTCGGGAGTTCTTTACGCCTTTCATCTGATCTTGCGCTCAAACTCCCAACTCGTGCTTCGCTCTTCTTCTCTTGCCTAGTTGTGCCGTGATGGAGTTGGGTTTGCGCGAGAGTCGCTTGAAGACCGACAATGATTTGAAGAAGGTCCGGGCCCTCATGGGGTGGTCCTCGGACTTCTTCAACCACTTGGTCTGTGCCGGCGGAGAGCTCCCCTTCGAGAAGGAGCGCGCCGGTGAAATGGTGTACTTTTCCTTGTACGCCATGGTGGGGTTGATCCCACCTTTTTCTTCTTTCTTCTTGATGCTGCTAGACTTCTATGGTCTGCAGCTATACCACCTTGGCCCTCACTCCATTCTCCTCGTGTCCATCTTTTTCCACTTCTGTGAGATGTGGGTGGGCATCCCACCCTGCATCGAACTCTTCCAGACCTTCTTCACCGTCCACACCACCGGTCGGAGCAATGAGTATCTTGGCTTCTACTACTTTGTGAAGCGCAAGAAGTGCCCATTCAAGTACCTCCGATCGTTCCCTTCCGGGAAGTGGGATGACTGGAAGAAAGATTGGATAGTCGTCAGGGTGGAGGAGCATGAGCAGTTGGAGTTGCCCGATGGTCTGCCCGGCATCGACACGACGATCTGGAGTGAGGTTCCGGTGCTGGCGGAAGCTTTCGACCCCGCCTTGACCAGGATCCGCCAATGCGTGGAGGGGGGATTGACCCCTCAGGCGGTATTTTGCAACTTCCTGGCCAACAGGTGGGCGCCGCTGAAGAGGAGGGAGAAGCTCGCTTGGGCCCTCAACAGCGTGATGGACGAGGACCGGGTTGAGACCGGGTTGAAGTCCAACATGGTGGGGAAGACCTTGGAGTTCCACCTCAAGAAATTCCAGCACGGCATCGACGTCGATGGTGACGACTTGACTCCGCCGTCGGCCTTTCTCCCTCTGAACGTGGAAGTGGAGTTCAGTAGGGAGCTCCGGCGGACGATGCCTGCACTTGACGACCTTGGTGTCGTTGAGAGAAGATCAACAACCCGGGTGGTGATCCCCGGGATACTTGAAGACGGCTCCGCCCCTACCCCACAGCCGAGGGTCGAGGTCGTCGGCAAGGGTAAGGAGCTGGCGGATGAGCCGGAGAGCCAAAAGAGGAAGCTGCGATATGCCGACGGAAGGTCCGTCAGGCCCGCTACTACCGCCTCGGTCCCTTCTCCCCAGGGGGGAAGATCTTCTGCCACCGTGGTGACTGTCCCCGTAGTGGGGTCCTTCCGGGATGACACCGTTCCTGCAGTGGGATCCTCACGGAGCGCGTCTGTCCCCGTGGTGGAACCCTCCTGGGGTGCTAGCTCCGGGCGCACGACTCCGGCACCAGGGATGGTGGGAGCCTCCAGGTCCAGGGGTTCCTCCCGACCGAGGAGAGCCTCGACCCGAGAAACGCCCGTAGCTGCGACGAGTTTTGAGGGGCCTTCTGGAGTTTCTACGCCGACCGTGGCCAGCCCGGAACGTCCAGGAAAGTGGTTCCGCGCAAGCTGGTGCGGAAGCCTTCCAAGGTAATTTTTGATCTTTACCTTGGTTAACTTTTTAATTGTAGCGATTGTTTGTTAATTTTCTTTGTCCATCCTCTGCAGCGTCCCCAAGAACGGGAGTGAACCTCCACCCTCGGCCACGATGTCTGAGGCCGTGGGAGCTTCTGCTCCTGTCCCGGTGCCGCCCCAGGTGGTGGCTGAGGCTGCGATAGCTCCGGCGCCTGCTGTCGTGGTCATGAACCTCGACTCGTCCCCAGAAGTTCCCGTGGTAGCGCCGGACTACGGGAGTGAAGACACGCCAGCGGCACTTGTCCCGGAGGTTGAAGCTCCGGGTCCTGGTGCTGCAGTGGTGGAAGCTCCGGTTGTTGAGCCGGAGGAAGTAGTAGTCCCGGCCTCGGAGCCGGAACTTGTCGAAGGTCCGGCGGTTGAGCCGGAGGTGACTGAAGCCCCGGCATGCGAGCCGGAAGTCGAGGTAGTTCCGGCAGTTGAGCCAGTTACCTCCGAAATACCGGCTGCTGAGCCGGTTATTGTTGGAGCGCCGGTCATAGAGCCGGTGGTCGAAGAGGCGATGGAGCTCGAGCCTCCCTCGGAAGAGGTGTCCCCGCCAGAGCCAGTAGCAGCTCCTTCTCCGGAGGCGACGACGTCGGAGGTACCTGCGGCCGAGCCGGAGTGCCCAAGGGAAGTCGCTGGCCCCCGGCCCGAGGAGGTGAACGAAGACTTGGCGGCGGGGCCTTCTTCGATGGCGACTGAGGCCATCCCGGAGGACGGCCCTAGTGCCTTGGAAGCTCAGGGTTCCGCTCTCGTAGAGTGGGACCCAATTTTTGTATGTGAAGACCCGTTGGAACCAGCGGAGGAGACCCCAGCAGGTCTGGAGCCCATCCCGCTGTCGATGTCTATCGACAACGCCTGCTCCAGTCTGCGTCAAGTCCAATTGGCCTTCTTCCACGACAGCAAGGCTCTTGAAGAGGAGCGCCAAACCCTTAGGCGGTGGCGTAACCGACTCCACTTTGAGACCAAGCTGGCGCAGTCGAGGCTAGCGGATGACAAGGAGTGGATCAAGCGGGAGAAGATCCGCCTGGAGTACTGGGGCAAGCTGCTGGATGACAGGGAGAGCATGACTCATGCCCTCGACGCTCAATCCCGGGAGATCCACGATCAGGCCAAAGCTGCCAACGACGCGGCCAATGCTCGGTACGAACAGCTTGAGGCCATCAACACCGCACTCATCAAGCGCCGAGAGGCACTTGAAAAGAGGGAGGGACGGCTCGAGGACGAAGAGCAGAAACTCCTGGAGCTGCGGGATGACGTCCTGAGGAGGGAAGAGGAGCTCGCCGAGAAAGTAGCTCTGGCTGACAAGGGCCTCGAGGAGCGCACCAAGAAGTTGGAAGAGCGCTGCCAAGAGGAAGAGGAGAAGACCTGGGTGCGGGGGCAGGAACTCTACGAATACGAGTGTGCCCTTGTTGCCAGGGAGAAAAAAGTGGAGGCTAGGGAGAAGGACCTGGTCGATCGTCGGAACAAGATCCACCTCCGAGAGGAGGAGCTCGGAAGACTTGAGAGGCGGGTTGCTGCAAAGATTCAGCAAAACACCAAAGAAGTTGAGCGCCCCGCCCGTGAGAATTCTGAACTGACGGCGGCCAAGAGATCCCTGGAAGAGATGAAGAGCTTGAGGACGGCGGACTCCCTACAGATTTGGGAGTTCCTGGGCAAGGCCAATGATGCGCTGACGCCGATGGGTTTCAGCCCCGTGCGCCCGGATGATCCGGAGCCGGACTTTGCGCTGCAGGCGTTGAGCGCAGCAGGTAGCAAGCTCTCCAAGGTGGGCGATGTCATCACGGACCAACTGGAGGTTGAGGGGCAATCCCTGGCGAAGAACGTCGCAGAGTATGTGCTGACGTGCTACACCAACCGGAACCCCCAATTTCCTCTGGACCCGGTACTTGAAGGCCCCGTCGAAGGAGAAGGCGAAGCTACCCGAGCCAGCGTATCGGAGGTCGCCCAGAAAGTCGTTGAGTTATTCCATAGGGTCTAGGACCATCTCTTTAGCTCTCACTTGTATTTTCTCTTCTTCTTCCTCAATTTTGTAATCCCTTGTCTCCAGATGTAATATCCTGTCTCCAGATGAATGAAATCCCCAAATTTTTGCGAATTTCACTTTTTGTCTTCAACATCTTTATCTTCACTTGGCCCCCTGGTAGATGTACACAATTTGATTGTGAACATGTACCAAAAGGATATTGAGTTTTGTTGAAGACTCATTTGCTCTGAACTTGAGCATTTAGGTCCGAAGTCTTCGATAGTGAAGGTCCCCTGAGGTTGTCGGAACTTAGAAGCTCCGGCATTGTCCATCGCTGGAGCTTGGTAGCTCCGGCAATAGCCTCTATCAACACCTAGAGCATCTATAGTTAGTCCTCCGGGGTGTCGGAGCTGGGTAGCTCCGGCAGTGACCTTTGCCAACACTTGGTTTGTTGGCAGCAGACTCCATTTAAGGGGTCTTCTCACCATCTTATATTCAGCGTCGACGGCTGGCCCCCTTAGGGGAGTCGGAGCTTAGTTAGCTCCGGCTTCTCTCCATCAATGTAGAGTTTATTTTTCCTGCACACTTAAGCCAAGAAAAATAGTAAAATTTGTTCCTTGTCTATAATTTCGTCACGGCTTACGATTCTTAAGAAAACTTTAAGTTGAATGCGATTTTAAATACAACCGGATGCATTGCCTTTTCTCTTAATTCAACTGTTCATGGACTCGCCTTACTTTGGCCTGCCGGGGTGTAGGTAGAGTGGCGTACTTAGGGTGCTTGACCAGGCTAAGTCGATAGCACACTCCGGCCCTAGATTGGCTTGGCGGCTTTCGGGCGAGTTGGCCATGAGCGATATTTGAATCCAAAAGAACTGACAATACAACTCGAATCGTATATAAACCGGTCAAACTAAAATTTCTTAAGAATTGCACGTCTTTGTTATAGACAAGAAAGAGAAAAATAAAAATGTTGAGCCTGTACAAAATAAATGCACGTGGAGTCTATTTCACATGAAGATGTCTTTCATTATAGGTCCGGGGTACAGGGGAAACAAGTACACTCTTAGGGTACAGAACCAGGCTAAGTGTGTTTGGTTTCTCGTTTGACCCAGGGTAGCTAGCCACACTTTTAGTCCGGAGACTGTGACAAGTGCTGCATGAGCTTTGCGGACCTTTCGGGAAAGGTCCGGCTGCTCTCCCGGAGGAACTACATGACTCTGTACAATGACTCTATAACATACATCTCAAGTTACTCAAGACTCACCTCCGTGGTATTAAGTGTAGAACTTACGGAGGTGCTCGATGTTCCAAGGATTTGGGAGAGGTGTCCCATCCTCGGTAGCCAAGCGAACGCTTCCGGGATGGGATACTTTGATCACTCGGAAGGGCCCCTCCCAGCTGGGGGAGAGTTTGTTTAACCCTTCTCTGGATAGTATTCTCCGTAGCACCAGATCGCCTTCCTCGAGCTGTCGGTTGTATACACGCCGCTGGTGATAACGCCGTAGAGCTTGGCGATATCGGGCATTCAGAACAGCTGCTTGGCACCTTCCCTCCTCGAGGAGGTCTAGGTCTTCACGCCGGAGCTGGTCCTGCGCGGCTTCGTCGAAGGTCCGGACCCGGAGCGAACCCAAGGTGATTTCCGGAGGAAGGATTGCTTCAGCTCCGTACACCCGAAAGAAGGGTGTTTCTCCGATTGACCGGTTTGGAGAAGTCCTGTTGGCCCATAGAGTGGGCGGAAGCTCTTCGATCCAGTTGGCTCCATGTTTCTTCAAACGCTCATAGGTGCGCGTTTTGAGTCCCTTAAGGATTTCTGCATTTGCTCTCTCGGCTTGGCCATTGCTGGCTGGGTGAGCTACGGAGGCGTAGCAGACTTGTATGCCGAGGTCTTTGCAATATCCTTGGAATGCGAAGCTTGTGAATTGAGTCCCATTATCAGTGATGATTTTGTTTGGGACTCCAAATCTGCTCACAATGGATTGTAGAAAGTTGATAGCAGATTGCTTGTTGATCGTCACAACTGGAGTTGCTTCCGGCCATTTGGTGAACTTGTCAATGGCGACGTACAGGAACTTGTAACCTCCGACAGATCTTGGGAAGGGTCCCAAGATGTCCATCCCCCACACGGCAAAGGGCCATGTAGGAGGTATCATTTGTAAGGGCTGAGCCGGTGTATGAATTTGCTTTGCATGAAATTGGCATGCTTCGCATTTCTTCACTAGCCCAGTGGCATCCTGGAGCGTTGTAGGCCAGTAGAAGCCGTGCCGAAAGGCTTTACCAACCAGCGTGCGGGAAGACGCGTGGTTCCCACACTCGCCTCCATGGATTTCAACGAGGAGCTCGCAGCCTTCTTCCCTTGTGATGCATTGCATTAGGATGCCGTTGGCACCGCGCCGGTAGAGATCCCCTTCTACCAACGTGTATCTTTTAGCCAATCTGACTATCCAGTCAGCGGATACATCATCATCAGGAAGGATGTTGTCTTTCAAGTAGCTCCGGATCTCCGAGATCCATGCATCAAAGCTAGCTTGAGCATTTGAGTCTCGCGTGCTGGGTTGCTCGGAGCTTCCGGCAGCACCTACGACCCTTGATGGCCGCCATGGTAACAGGGCCATCGGGACCGTCAGCTCCGGGATGCTGATCTCGCCCCCTTCGCTCAGTTCGGCAGGTTGAGCTGTGGGTTTTGACAACTTCCGGACGAAGATTCCATCAGGAGCCGGAGCTCCAGTTGATGCTTTCGTCGAGAGTTCGTCGGCTTTAGCGTTGAGAGCACGCTGAACATGGTGAAGATCTAGGACTTCAAAGTCCTTCTGAAGCCTCTGGACTTCTAGGAGGTAAGCAGCTAGCTGGAGATTGTTGCAGGAGGATTCACCCTTCACCTGCTTGATGATGAGCTGTGAATCTCCTTTGACCAGCAGTTGCCTGACACCGTATGACAGTGCTACCTTTAGTCCGTAGATGAGTGCTTCATATTCCGCCATGTTGTTGGTTGCCACAACTCCTCCCAACTGTTGATAGAGTTGGGTGGAAGGCTCATAAACCAGGACCTCGCGGTTCCGGTTAAAGCCACAGGGAAATAATTGGCCATTACGGCCTCATTTCCTCCAGCTGCCAAAATAGCAGTGGAGTAAATCTGAAGAAATTCGGCGGGGTTGAAAGTCCCGTCGAATTTCTCCGGTAGATGAGGCCGGAACTTCTGTGGCCAATTGACCATGCGCAGATGTATGGCCAGGGCTGAACAGCCTCCTCCTACTCCCTCGGGAACAGGAGTGCTTTGAGCCTCTCGTCTCTCACGAGCACGCTCAATATGGACTCGGCCGTCTCGCTGACGATATCGGCGATCAAGCTCCGACCGGAGGTCATGAGTTGAAAGCCTGGATACCGTATGGGTGCGTCGTGCCCCAGAGGGCAACGACGTCACTTGTTGTGACGCAGCTCGTCTCCTGTTGTTGGAGACGTGCGGACCAAGTCTACCAGACAAAGTCCGCCCCTGCGACGGGGCCCGTCCTGAAGGAGGAGGACCCTGGTTGTTGATGCGGTCGGCTGCGGCTGCAACCAAATGTTCCACATCAGCTCTCCACTGCTCCAATGCATCCCGGGATGCATCAGGAGGTGGTGGACGTTGAAGAAGAGCACGCGCTGCATGAAGCGCATGTTCCGGATTGTCATGATTCGCCGATTCCGTGATGGACGCCGGTGCACCACCGCATTGCCAACTGTCGGTGGTTTTGATCCGGCAGATCTCCCGACACTGCTAAAGTGTTGAAGGAGTTTGTGGTTCGGTGTGGGCGCGTGGAGATTCAAGAAGGTGAAAATCAAAGTAATGTAGGAGACACGAGGATTTACGTGGTTCGGGCCGCCTGAGCGTAATACCCTACTCCACGGGTGTGTTGGTGTTGTATTAGCGGTAAGAGCTTGTCACGAACGCGTGGGGTGCGTATGATCGTCCGTGAACGTCCCTGAGTGTATCGTCGGCCTGTCCTTTTATAGTACAAGGATAGGTCGTTACAAGCTAGCCTGGCCCAACATGTGGCCCCGGCGGTTACTAGTATTGATACACGATTAATTGCTCTTAATGATCCTGTAATGGGCTTTGACAGCACCGTTACTGGTGTTAAGATCGTCCGATTGAGTGTCATTAATATGGTATTAATGGCACTTAACTGGGTCTTTAAGTCCTTGACTATCCTTTTAAGATTCGGAGCCGTTACAAGGTCTTCCGGAGATTAGAAGCTGGAAGGTCCGACGATTTGACACGTGGCAGCTCCGGAGCTTGCTGTGGGAAGCAGGTAGCTCCAGGGCTACCAGACACGTGTCAGGTCCGGAGCTTCTCTCGGTCTGGGGTTAAGTCCGGAGGTGGCGTTTTGGTACGTGGTCCGGAGCATCCCCCTTGCGGGAGGTAGCTCCGGGTTAGTCGTACACGTGGCGACCCAGGGATTAACCATGTTGGAGAAGCGGGTCCGGTCATGTGTGACAAGTGGGCCTCCGAGGGTCTTCAAACCAAGTAGATGGCTTTCCTTTGAGATTTCTGTAACCTCAAGGGGTGTATGGTTTTTAGGGTACCGACAGTATTGGTTATGGTTAATGGTAATGGAGAAATATGTTATTTGGATGACGGTAATGGAATATGTACTGATATGATGATAACTATATGATTTATGAAGGGTTTACTTCACATACATATAATATATTGCTTTTCAAATGTTTTAATGTACTTTCTAGCACTTATCCATTAACACATTTGTCATTTGAATCAGCTACATGTCATACTTTCCACACTTGCTGAGTACGACATGCCCTCACCCTTGCAATCCCTCCACCAACAGTTGTAGGTCCAGATTAGGAGTATAACGGTCATAATGCGGACTTCTAGGATGTGTCTGCCGTCATCTTTGCCTGTGGTGTTGATTGGAGCTGCGCTATCCTATTTGCTTATGCTGCTTAGTTGCTTAGTTTGCTAAGTTTAGTTTATTTCTGTTGCATTAGTTCAAACTTGTCATTAATATTCATTAGAGCTTTTATTCCAAGATATTCTGAATTTTGTAATAAAAGTGGATAATTAATCTTGTCCCGTGGTAATTTTCTATATATCCTTTTGTGAATGCATTTGTGTATGTGTGTTGAACGTCCTGGGCACCCATATGCGTTCACTTGGTTCATTTTCGGAACCAAGTGTAACACATGTCATGCTGCTAAGGAAAAACATGACCAAGTGAAGATGGAGTCTAGAAGGTCACGTCGCTGCCAGTTGATGCGTTGTGGCTTGCCCTGCTTGTTTTTCCTCTTCTGCTGTTGTTCGTAATTGTTTTAAGGTAATAATTGTTGTTTTATTCAATATAGAATTGTTTATAACATTTTGTCATGCATGGATGATCAAACTGATCCTTGTATACATGCAGGTTTTGTCCTGTTTTACTTTATGTAAAATGGGGCGTGACAAAGTGATATCAGAGCTATATATCGACTCTAGGCATGTGACCTTAGTTTGAATGGACTTTAAGTGTTCCCTTTTGACCTCTTTTGTGAAGACAAAGACTCAACCCAACCGACAAGACCTTCAAGATCAACAAGAGAAGATACCCGGAAGCAAAAAGAAGACCGCTTCAAGATTTGCTATATTCACTCGTTTAGTTCCTCTTTTTGTTTAGCGAGTGAAGTTTATACCTTGCCACAACAAAAGTACTAAACGCTAATTGATGTATTGCAAATTGAACAAACGAATATATAAAATATGGCCTTTTCTTGTTTAAGGGGGGTAGCCCATCATTAATCAAACCTTATTTTTTGTAACACTAGTATATTTCAATGGAAAATAAAAATAAAATTTCGTATTCCGCATTTTGTATTTGAGTAAAACATTCTATATGGAAGACCATACTAAAAATTTGACCACACTCAAAATCTAAAATAGAGAAAGATGGATTATTATTCTATTTAATGATTATAAAATTTGTGGTGTTATTTATAAAATTTAAAACAATTAACATTTCATTTGTAGTGACTTTAATATAAAACATGTAATTTTTAATTGTTCATATTTAAAACTTGTATAGCGGTGAAATATTTTCTAAAAGTTATTTTTAACATACGTCATGTTGTAATGCTGCACTTATGTTGTCCTTTATATTGTTTTTGAATTTTTTAAACATTTGATTGAATAATAAAATTTGAATTGTAACAAGAAATAAATCATTTGGGAATGGCATAAAATCTAGCTCTCATTTTACCCTAGTATTGTCGAAAAGATAATAAAATAAAAATTGTATTCAACATTTTAAAATTCATTTGATTAACATGCTTTATTTTGAAAACCACACTTAATTTTTTGGCAAACTCAAAATTTAAAATTGAGGTAGATGGAATGATATTCTAACATAATGTTATTCAATGTGTGATATTTATAATTTAAAAGTAATTAACATTTCATTCATAGTGTTATTCATATTAAAAATGCAATATTTAATGTTATAAAGAAAATTCTATGTTTTAATGAAATCTTTCCTAAAATTACTTTTTAACCAAAGTTGCAAGTTTGTATTGCTGTAATTGTGTGATCCTTTATGTTGTTTTGAATATTCAAATAATTGCTTGAAAATTTAATGTGTAATAACGAGAATTAAATCATTTAGGGAATGACGTAAAACCTAGTTCTCTTTTTGTCCCGCGCTTCTGAATCTCGGGGCGAGATTCCGTACAAGGGGGGTACCATTGTAACACACAATAATTATATAAGAGGATAGTTAAATTTTAATTGCAATGCAATGTGCTTAATTGAGTTTAAAATTTAAAATCACTTAGAATTTGGATTAGAAATTGAGATAGAAAAATAGAAAAAAATGTTCCTGTTGCAACTTCAGCTTGGGTCAAAAGCCCACCTCACCCACTGCCCATTCTTTCCCTGCGACTCGATATTTCTTACCCCAGCCCAACCGAGGTTTTCACTCCCCCGCCGGCCCAGCAAGGAGCATAGGATTCCCCTTGTCCTTTTCCCACACCTCACTGCCATGCGGACCCCGCACGTCATCCTCCTCCTCGTGGCCCACCTCTTCTGGCCCGAACAACACCTTGGATTCCCCCTTTCTCGCTGGCCACTAGGACCGGCACGACAACTTTCCCCTTCCCCCTGCTGCTCTCTCTCGCGTGCAGCTCACGCGAATCACGTGAACGCCCGACGCGCAACAACCTCCCTCAGATCCTCTCCTCCCTTTCGTGCCACACACGAATCTCCTGCTATAAAGCTCCCCCAAACCCTACTGCACCCTTTCTTCTCTTGGTTTCGTGCGATGAATGGCAACCGCGGCGCCGCCATCCCTCAGTGCCCGTCGCTCCACTACTCCCTCCCTTTCTCTCCCACCATCACCCACTCTAAATCATCCTCGACCTTCGTAGAGACTCAGCGAGCGTCTTCTGGTCCTCCCCGACAAGGAGCAATGCCGAAAACCCTAGCCTCATCGCGACTCCGTATGTGCTTATGCTCTCGCAATCGTTTTGATGTTTCCCTTACTTTCCTCCTCGATCTAACCTCCCTACCTCGTTTGACGTGGCGTGGAACACCTCTTGGACCAGAAGAAGCTGGAGATTATCACCACAATGCCATCCCCAACGTCGACCGACGAGCACCATGGCGCAACGCTGACGCGCCGCTGTCTCCGACCAACCTCGCGCGCGGGTGATCCCTCGGTGAGCTTCCCGGCTTTCTTCTCTCTCATTTGCCTCATTCTGCGGTGCGTATAGTATACCTTAGCGTAGATCGAGGTTGCTCCAACAAGCTCCACCCGCCATCACAGTGCGCCATCGGCGGCTTGAACCCATCGAGAATGCGTCCGGACCATCGGATCTCGCGTTTACGTGCGAGATTAGATTGTCCCGTACCCCTTCAACCCCTTCGATCTCGTCCACTCATTTTAAATCGTAGGGTTTGCATTTGAACATGTGTGCCCTTTAGATTATTTCAAATCCGAGCCGTGCGCCCTTCATCCAGTGGTCTAGATTGAGGCCCGCGTACCCCTTCGTTTAGATTAGATTTGCACCGTTAGATCTCACACTGACGCCTCCCATTTAGCCACGTGTACTCAATACTTGTTTTAAATCTGGTGCACTCACCTCGCATCCAACGGCCCATATTATTTCACCACCTCACCTGTCACTCTTTTGCACTAAACCCCCCGGAAGTTTTATAAAAATTACAAGTAAGCCCTCAAATTTGTAAATTGAACATTGGACTTTCCTAATATTGTGATTCTTACTGTATAGTGCTGAATTAATTCAATGGGACCCCTGCAGCTCACTATATTAACATTAAACCCCCTGGAATGTTCTGAAATATTACACAAAACACCATGGAACCTGCTAAATTAATATTTTAGCTCCTTTACCATGCTGTATTTTTACAGAAAAGCACCAAAACATTGCTGTTTTCACAGAAATGCTCCTGTAGCATGCTGATTTTATATTCTAGTCCTTGTGTAGTGCTGTTTTTGTAGAAATCATTATATAAAATGATGCAATTATATTTAAAACCATATTAATTACTGTTTTTGCATATAAGACTCACATAAAATATTGGTCAACGCATTTTATAGCTGAGAACACCTAATAATAAATACTATAATGTATAGTAGATGGATTAGGACCTATGTTTAGCCACAACCATGTGCATTACAACTTAAATGTGTAGGTTCTTGTTAAAGTTAATGGATTGCGTTAGAACTAAATATGGAAAGTAGTATTTTAACTGTCTCATAAAGTTGTAAACTAATAATATGGATTCATGTTGGCATTTTAATAAATATTGGAACTGTGTTGTCTCAACTATAATCATTGTTATAACATAATAAAACACCCATAACATTGTGTTAAGCCGTTTCCGTGCGTAGGCTCCCGTTACACCGTAGGGTATTTGCGTAGTACTCTTTATATCTTGTTTTGCATGTATGGTGTACTGTTATTGAATGTGCTTCTTTATCTCTATTTTGGTAGTTTATTCGTGTTCGTGTCTGATGGTGATGCGATGAGAAGACTTGGAGGATCGAGCATTCTATCCAAAAGACTGAGCAACTACATGAAATAAAGAAAAGGCAAGTGTCCTTGATCACTTTGCACGGGTTAGGGAAAAATTAAGGACGTAGATAGAATAGTTGCATGCAAGTCTTAAATTTGAATCCTATGCTAGGAAGTTTACTAGATTTCCATATTATTTCTTGTCGCTGGGTTTCGATGGTATGGTCGGGACTTGGGTATGTGTATATGCTTAGCCCTGCTGTAATTAGCTGGGAGGTAATGATAACTTGAAACATTACTATTATTATTATTATCACTATTTATTGGGTGGTTATGTATATATATTGTAGAATTGTGTGGTCGACACTTCCCCCAGTACTACTAGATCGTAGCCTGAGGAGGTTTGTGATTGGTTGGGGCACGCGTGAGATTTTGAACAAGACAGTGACATGAGGAATTTACGTGGTTTGGGCCGCCTGGGCGTAATACCCTACTCCACGTGTGGTTGTTGTATGTATAAAAATGTGTGAGTGAGCGCTTAATCGGGTCTGTCCTTTGTAACGTGCAGCACAACCCTTTTATAGTCCAAGGATTGGCCGATACATTGTCAGCGTAACTCAACATGTGGCCCCGACGGTGGTAAATTACCTAATACACGATCTGTATGTATTAAGCACATTTAAAAGTGATAACGCGCCTTAATAGCGATGTTACCGGTACTAAAGGACATCTGATCATGTGTCATTAACATGGCATTAATGACACATAATCAGGTCTTCTAACGGTAGCTTTAACTGTCCCTTGAATGTCCGCGCTGTTGGAGATCCGTTTGTCTTCCCGTTGTTGCCCTAGGTCCGGAGGCTCGACACGTGGCAGCTCTGGAGCTTCCCTCTGTCGGGAGGCAGGTCTGGAGCCGCTATACACGTGGTAGCACTGGAGCTTCCCTCTACTGGGGAGCTACTGGACACATGGCAAGATCGGAGCTTTCCTATACAAGGAGTTAGGTCCAGCCTTGCTCTACATGTGGCAGTGCCAGGGCTACCCTAATGAGGGAGGTGGGTCTAGTGTTGCGGGACACGTGGAGCCTTCAGAGGTCTTCAACCCGGACATATGGAACTCTGTGGATTTTATTGCCGTATCGTGGGGTACCCGGTACGCAGGGTACCGGCGGTGGCCCCCAGGCCCACCTCTGGGAGAAACCTTTTGGGTTAAAATATTCTACCGGAGGTGGGGCCATCTTCAATTCTCGCGCTGCGGCTTCAAAGGTCTTTTCATGGGCCGTTGGGGCGACGGTCTATACTTAAACCATCGTCGCGTGGCACTCCTTGATGCGGCTGGTGAGATCCTGGCGTGTAGATCTCACGCAACTGAAGGTCGCTGGTTTACAATACGAAAACTGCATCGGTTCCGAGCGCCCTGTCAGGCGCCCGCCATCAGGCTTCCAACTTCCCATCATGACAACGGTTTGTCTGGGGTATTAACTTTGTCTTTTCCGCTGAAGTGGACCCAGGCGCATTTGTCACTGACGGGGTAGGGTTTTTGAAGTTTGATCTTGATCCTGCTGCAATTTTCATCCAAGCGTTGCGGAGGCTTACTTAAGAAGGAAATCCCGCACGATTTGAGGACTCTTTATGCTTTCATTCGAACTTGCACTCAGAGCCTCCCAACCTTTGCATAGCCCTTCCAACTTTCACTCCCCTTTGCTGCGATGGAGTTGGGTCTTCCCCGCAGCAAGATCACTAGCGATGAAGAATTGAAGAGGGTCCAGACCTACATGGGGCGGTCCAGCGACTCCTTCAACAACAACATCCGCTTCGGCAAGTATCCCTTCAAGAAGAAGCGCACCAGTGAGATCGTCTTCTTCTTGGCGTATACCATGGTGGGTCCGATCCCACCATTTTCAAGCTTCTTGCTGATACTGCTGGATTTCTATGGTCTACAGCTTCACCACCTCGGCCCCCACTCGTTCTTGCTTGTGGCGATCTTCGTACACTTATGCGAGATGTGGGTGGGTGTGCCGCCATGCATCGAGCTCTTCTGGACCTTCTTCAGGGTCCACACTACCGGCAAGGGGACGGAGCTGATTGGCTTCTACTACTTCATGAAGCGCAAAAATTGCCCATTCAAGTACTTTAAGACCTTCCCTTCTGGCAAGTGGGATAACTGGAAGAAAGACTGGATTATCATCGCAGTGGAGGAGCACGAGAGGTTGGTGTTGCCAAAGGGCCTCCCCGATGTCGACACTGACACCTGGAATGCAGTTCTGGAGCTGTCAGAAGCGTAGAAGCCCGTCCCAAATAGGTTCCAAGAATCCGTAGAGGGTGGAGTGACCCCTCAGATGGTCTTTGACAATTTCTTGGTGAACAGGTGGGCTCCGCTGAAGACAAAAGAGTGGCCCGCATGGGCTTTTAACAGTGAGATGGATCACAACCGGATTGAAGCCGGTTTTAAAACCAACTTGGATGATTAAGCTTTGAATATCCATCTCCAAAAGTTTCAACACGGGGCTATCACTCGCGATGCATTGACCCCGCCAACAGAATTCCTTTCTCTAAACATGGTTTCGAAGGTCGGGAGGGAGCTCTGAAGGGGGATGTCGGAGCTCGTTGACCTCGGCCTGGTGGAGAGGTGTAGGACCGCTGGCTTTGCCATTCCCAAAGCTTCGGAAAGGGTATTTCCGACCGCTACTCAAAGCCAGAGGGTCGACGACGCGAGCAAGGGCAAAGACAAGGGCAAGGAGCCGGCCGAATCTTCTAGCCGGAATAAGAACTTGAGATATGCTGATGGGAGCTCCCTCATGTCAAATCCATCTCCAACAGCTCCTACTCCCGACCAAGCAGAACTTCTACAATCAAGCCCTCTTTGGTGTCGGCGCCCTCGAGGGGCGCTAGCTCGGGCAAATTGACTCCGAGTCTGGTGCCAGCTAAGGGCTCCTGGACCGGAGGTCCTTCCCAGCTGAGGGAGATCCCGACTGAGGCAACTTTGTCAGCTGCGGCAAGTTCCAGGCAGTAGTCTAGAGCCTCCACCACACCGGCGACAGTGGGTTCTGGCTCTGGCCGCCAGATGAAGAGGTTTCACGCTGACTAGAATGGTAGCATCCCAAGGTAAGCATTCTCATCTCACTTTGAGGTGCCGATTTCGTTTTCATCATGTCTTGAATTTTTTCCAATCTTTTGTTTCTAGGATGTCGAAAAAGAAGATCAAAGCTTCGACTCCTGCTCCAGCAACTGAAGCTATACAGGATGAAGCCCAGACTTTAACCCCTGTCCCTCCCAAGTGGTGGCTGAAGACACGGCAGCGTCGGCACCAGCTGTCGTGGACTTAGATCTAGAGTCGTCGCCAAAAGCTCTCGTGGTAGCGCTGGACCATAGGGGTGATGTTCGTGATGAAGCGCCAATGGTTTCAATGCCGGTAGTTTAAGTTCCTACTCTAGAAACGGAGGTGGCAGAAGCTCTAGCGCCTGAGCCGGAGGTAACTGATGCTCTGGTCCCCGCGCCGGAGGGAGTTGAAGCTCCAGCCTTGGAGCCAGAGACTGCGGAAGCTCCGGCACCTGAGCTGGAGTTAACCAAAGCTCCAGCACCTAAGCTGGAAGAAGTTGAAGTCCTGACACTTGAGCCAGAAATGGAGGGAGCTCTGAACGAATCTGCAGTGTCCACTCCGGAGGTGACTACTCCGAAAGTGTCTATGTCAGAGCCGGAGCATCCACACGAGTCAACTGCAGGTCCTCCACCCTCAGAGCCGATGAATGAAGACCCGGCGGGGGGACATTCTTCAGCAACTCCGGATGTCGGCCCTAGTGCCTTTGAGACGCAGGGGACCATGCTTGTGCCGTGGGATCCCATTGATATTTTTGAAGATCCGCTTGAGCCAGCGGGAGAGATCCATGCTGGTCTGGAGCCAAATCCTCTGGCAATGTCTATCGACAACTCTTGCTCCAGTGTGCGCCAAGTTCAGTTGGCCTTTGACTATGAAAGCAAGACTCTCAAAGACGAGCGCAAAACCTTTAGGCGTTGGCGTAACAGGCTTCACTTCAAGATGAAGCCGATGCAGTCAAGGCTTGTCGACCAGCGGGAACGGGTGGCCAAGGAGAAGGCATGGCTAGCGCTGATGGATTGCTTATTAAATGAGTGGGAAGCTGCCATTAAGGCTCTTGACGAGAAGGCCCGAGAAATTTTACAGCATGTTAGGGAGACCAAAGAGGCTGCTGACGATCCTTAGGACAATCTCAGAGATTTAAATGAAAAGCCCCTCAAGCGTCGGGCGGACCTCGACGAGAGGGAGGAGAAGCTCCTGGAGAAACAGAAGGATATTTTGAAGAGAGAGGAGGAGCTCGCTCAAAGGATGTCTCTGGGGGAGGAAAGCTTGGCCGACCGCACTAAAAAGTTTGAGTAGTGGTGCAAGCAGGAGGAGGAGAAGCACTGGACGATGGGGCAGGAGCTCTCCAAAAGAGAAGCTGATGTTGCCACCAAGCACGAGAAAGTAAAAGGTAGGTAGAAGGACCTAACAACCACCTCCGGGAGTCGGAGCTTGCCGACCGCGAGAAGCAGGTGGCAGAGAATATTCAACAACATGCCAAAGAGGTCGAGCACATCGCCCGGGAAGGTTCTGAGCTTGCGGCCGCCACAAGGTCACAGGAGGAACTCAAGAATTCGAGGGCAACAGAGTCCCAACAAGTCTGGGACTTCTTAGGGCACACTAACAAGGATTTGGTACCGCTTGGCTTTAGCCCGGTACGTCCGGATGACCCAGAGCAAGAGCTGGACAAGGCGCTGGTGGCACTGAGCTCTACCAACAACAAGTTGGTCGTGATGGGTAATGTCATCATGGACCCACTAGAGATAGTGGGGAAGTCTCTGGCCAAGAACGTCGTCGAATATGTGTTGACTTGTTTCAAAAGCCGAGACCCCCAACTTTCTCTAGATCTAGTGGTCGACGGGCCCATTGCTGAAGAGGAAGATGCCGCCAGGGCTAGCGTTTAAGAAGCTGCTGAGAAAGTTGCCTCGTATTTCCATAGAACTTAGGACCTCCAGTAGCCATAACCTTTTCCTTTTCCCTTTCCCTTGTAATCCTCATTTTGTAATCCAATCCTTCAAATGAATGAAATTCAATCTTCTGGAATGAATGAATTCCATTTTGTATTTGTCTTCAATACATTGTTCTGTATCTTATTGGCCCTTGGTAGATGTACACAATTTTATTGCGAACTTGTACCAAAAGGATCTCACGATGTTTTGATGACTTGAACTCTTCGAACTTGTAGCTAGAACGCTTAGCTCTTAGGTTCGAAGTTTACTTCCAACATCTCCAGGAACCCTTTGTGATGTCAACGGCAGGCCCCTCTCGGAGTTGTCAGAGCTTGGTAGATCTAACAGCGCCCACCACCAACGCTTGGAAACATCGATGGTTGGCCCCTTGGGAGGTTTCAGAACTTGGTAGATCCGATGGTGCCCACCACCAACACTTGGAAACGTCAACAGCTGCCCCCAGGGAGGTCTCACAACTTGGTAGATCCGACAGTGCCAACCACCAACGCTTAGAAACGTCGACGGCAGGCCCCCTGAGAGGTGTTGGAGCTTTGTAGATTCGACTGCGCCCACTATCAACGTATAAAACATCGACGGCTAGCCCCCCAGGAGGTGTCAGAGCTTTGTAGATCCGATTGCGCCCACCACCAACGTATAAAACATCGACGGCGGGCCCCTTGGGATCGTCGGAGCTTTCTAGCTTTGACGATGTCCACTTGTCAATGTATAATACATTGACGGCAGACCCCCTCTGGGAGTTCTCCACCATCTTCATTTAGACCGCCGTTAATTCTTCACGTCGATGGTGGGCCCCCATGGGAATTGTCGGAGCTTGTTAGCTCCGAGGACACCCACTTTCAACATATAAAATGTCGATGGTGGGCCCCCTTGGGGTTGTCAGAGCCTAGTAGCTCCGGCAAAATCCACCATCGCCATGAACTTTCCATTTTTCCTGCGCGTTAAAGACAAGAAAAATAGTAAAATATGTCTTCTCGTCTATAAGTTGTTTGCAGCTTATTGTTCTTATATGAAATTTAGGTCTGAAGAAATTAAACATGATAACAAGTAAGTTGATGTAATCTCTTCAGATCCAAATGCCTTTCGGACCCGCCCTACTGATGCCTACCGAAATATAGGTAGAGTGGCATATGTAGGGTGCTGGACCAGCCTAAGTCGATAGCACACTCTGGACCTTTCATTGGCTTTGGCGTTCAAGCGAGTAGACCATCTAGCAATGCTAAGATCCGAAAAAGATCAAAAATATATCTCGTATATCATATGAATAATTCGGACTAAATCTCAAAAAAGAATTGCACAACTTTGTTATAGACAAGAAGGAAAAGATAATAAAAGAAAAATGAGCCTATACAAAATTGATGCACGTGGAGTCTACTTTCACACAACAATGTCTTTTATTATAGGTCCGAATTACAGGGGAGACAAGGACATACTTAGGGTATGGAACCATGCCAGGGTAGGTAAGCCACACTTTCAGTCCAGGGACCAAGTTAGGTGGGCTTGAACTTGTTGGACCCTCCCGGAGGGGTCCAGATGTTCTCTTTTAAAACCTACCCGACTCTGTGTATAAACTCTATAATTTACATTGTGTGTAATTACAGACTCAGCTCCGTGTAAGCATAAAACTTACGGAGGTGCTCGATGTTCCAAGGATTGGGAAGCGGAGTCCTATCCTCTGTTGCCAAGCGAACGCATCCGGAACGGGATACTTTGATCAACCTTCCCAGCTGGGGGACAATTTGTTCATCCCTTCATGAGTTAGTATTCTCCGCAGCACCAGATCGCCTTCTTCAAGTTGTCAGTTGTGCACATGCCTTTGGTGATACCACCGAAGCGCCTAGCGATATCGTGCATTCTGAACAGGTGCTTGGCACCTCCCCTCATCGACGAGGTCAAGGTATTCACACCGGAGCTTGTCCTGCATGGCTTCGTCGAAGGTCCGGACCCGGAGTGACCCCATGGTGACCTCTGGAGGAAGCACCGCTTCAGCTCCGTACACCAGGAAGAAGGGTGTCTCTCTAGTTGACCGGCTAGGTGTTGTCCTCCTCACCCACAATGCAGTTGGATGCTTCTCTATCCAGTTGGCTTCGTGTTTCTTTAGGCGCTCGTAACTGCATGTCTTGATTCCTTTAAATATTTCTGCATTTGCTCTCTCAGCTTGGCCATTACTTGCCAGGTGAGCTATTGATGCGTAGCTGACTTGTATGCCGAGGTCTTCTCAATACTCTTCAAATGCTGCACTTGTGAATTGGGTTCCATTGTCAGTGATGACTCTGTTCGAAACTCCAAATTTGCAGACTATAGACTTCAAGAACTTGATAGCTGATTGCTTGTTGATAGTCACAACTGGAGTTACTTCCGGCCACTTGGTGAACTTGTAGAGTGGCGACGTACAAGAACCTTTAACCTCTGATGGCTTTTGAGAAAGGTCCCAAAATGTCCATCCCCTACACAGCGAATGACCATGTAGAAGGTATCATTTGCAGCGATTAAGCCGGTGTGTGAATTTGTTTCGCGTGGAACTGGCACGCTTCACACTTTTTTACCTGCTCAACTGCATCTTGGAGAGCTGTAGGCCAGTAAAAGCCATGCCGAAAGGCTTTCCCGACCAACGTGTCAGAAGATGTGTGGTTGCCACACTCGCTTTCATGAATTTCCTCGAGAAGCTCACGGCCTTCTTCCCGGGCAATGCACCGCATTAGGACGACGTTGGCACCACACCGGTAGAGATCCCCTTCTACCAGCGTGTCAGCGGATGCACTTTCTTCAGGAAGGATGTTGCCTTTCAAGTAGCTCTGAATCTCCGAGATCCATGCATCAAAGCTAACTTGAGCTTCTGAGTCTTGTGTGCTGGGTTGCTCAGAGCTTCCTGCAGCACCAACAACCCT
This sequence comes from Tuctoria greenei, assembly GCA_036927565.1. Classification (NCBI taxonomy): domain Eukaryota; kingdom Viridiplantae; phylum Streptophyta; class Magnoliopsida; order Poales; family Poaceae; genus Tuctoria; species Tuctoria greenei. The sequence goes on from JAYESD010000009.1 coordinate 49,968,745, forward strand.
TGGTGGACGCCATGGTAACAGGGCCACCAAGACTGCCAGCTTTGAGGTGCTGGTCTCACCCACTTCGCTCAGTTCGGCAAGCTGAGCAGTTGGTCTTTATAGGCTCCTGACAAAAACTCCATCAGGATCTTGAGTTCCGGTTGAAGCCTTCGTCGAGAGTTCATCAACTTCTGCCTTGTTTAGATGCTGGACATGGCAGAGATCTAGGAAGTTAAAGTCTTTCTGGAGCTTCTGGACTTCAAGGAGATAAGCAACGAGTTGTGGGTTGTTGCAGCTGCATTCCCCGTTGACTTGCTTGATGATGAGCTGCAAAACACCCTTCACCAGCATCTGCTTGACGCCATATGATAGCGCCACCTTGAGCCCTTAGATGACAGATTCATACTCCGCCATATTGCTGGTTGCCTAGAAATCAAGGTGCACCATGGACTTAACCTTCTCCCCGGTTGGGGCAAGGAGAAGAATTCCAGCTCTCGCCCCCTGCTTTTGCACTGGGCCATAGAAGTAGAGAGTCCCGTGAGGCTCAGTAATGACCGGGACTTTGGGTTTCAGCTTCTGCTCACTGGGGCCCCCTGGATTTGATGAAGAAGGGTTCCACTCTGCCAAGAAGTCAGCCAATGCCTAACTCTTGATAACATGTCAAGGAAGGAATTCGAGATTGAGCTCTACCAGCTCCGCTGCCCACTTTGCAATATTCCCAGTAGAATTGGGGTTATGCAGTATAGCACGCAGTGGTTAGGAGGTTACCACTGATATCTTGTTGACTTGGAAGTAGTGACGTAGCTTCCTTGAGGCAATTAGCACTGTATAAAAGTAGCTTATGCACCTCAATGTATCAAGTCTTGGCGTCGTGGAGTACTTCACTAACGAATTACACTAGTCGCTGGACGGTTCGGACCTTCCTGAAAGGGCCCGAAGCTTCTTCATCATCAACCCGGACCCTCTCGGGGGGGGGGGGGGGGGGGGGGACCTTCTTCTTGAGTTTCTCGGACCCTCCGCGAGGGGTCCGGAACTTCTTCTCCAGCCATGTGAACTCCCTCAGATGAGAGAGGTTGATCCTCGGGCAGCTTGCCTTGAAGATCCATGCCTGGGGGCTGGGACCAAGACTCGCCTTCAGGTAGCTCCAAACCCCCTCAGAGGGGTCTGGTCTCTTCAACAGTAGGTGGTTTTGGTGTTTCTTTGAACAGGACCATGCTGACAACGTCCATAGTTGCTATAATGTAAAGAAAAAGAGGCTCATTAGGGTTTGGAGCTACCAAGATTGGTAGTGTGGTGATTAGCTGCTTGAGCTCTTGAAAAGCCTTCTCTGCTTCTTCGGACCAATGGAATGGCCCGGACTTCCTCAATAGTTTGAAGAAGGGAAGCTCCCGTTCTGTGAGTCTTGAGATGAACCGGCTCAGCGCAGCTAGACATTAAGTTAGCTTCGGGACATCCTTGATGCGGGTTGGGGCACATATCTTCAATAGCCTTGATCTTCGCTAGGTTTGCCTCAATTCCTCAATGTGTCACCAAGAATCCGAGGAGCTTCCCAATGCTAACCCCGAAGACACATTTTTTTTGGGTCTAGCTTGGTGCGCGTCACACGCAGCTTGTCGAAGACGGCTTGCAGGTTGTCAAGGGGTGATTCCTTGTTCTTGACCTTCACAACAATGTCATCGACGTAGACCTAAACCAATTCCCTAATAAGCTCTCCAAATGTTTTGTGCATGGCTCGCACAAAAGTCGAATCAGCATTTTTGGGACCAAAAGGCATGCCAGTGTAATAATACAACCCATCTACTCTTATGAAGGCAGTATGCTCTTCATCTTCCCTAGACATTTGGATCTGATGGTAACAAGAATATGCATCTAGGAAACAAAATAGCTCGCACCCAGAGGTGGAGTCCACTATCTGGTCTATCCTAGGTAGTGGAAATTGGTCTTTTGGACATGCCTTATTCAAGTTGGTGTAGTCGATACACATCTGAAGTTTCCCGCTGGCCTTGGGTATAACGACTGGGTTTGCTAGCCATCGTGGATGATGAACCTCCCGGATGAATCCAACTTCGAGTAGCTTCGTAATTTCTTGACGCGTGAAGTTCTGCCACTTGTTTGATTGCTTTCGGGGCTTCTGGTGTATTGGTCGTGCGTCGGGATATATCTTTAGGTTGTGCTCAAGCACATCCCTAGGGATCCCAAGCATATGTGATGGTTGCCAGGCAAACACGTCAACATTCGCTCGGAGGGAAGTGATAAGAACAAGTTCCTATTTGTTATCCAGACCTCCCGATATACGGGTGGTCTGGGCAACATCAGAACCAATTTGGACGACTTTGATGAGAATGTCGGTGTGGCCGCTTGGCTGCACGCGTGGTGCGGAGGTTGAGCCTCAGTGACGAGTGATCAGTGGTTGAGCTGCTAGCTCCTTGTCGGATGCTTCCTCCTGCACTGTTGTAATCATGTGGAGTTCTTACAGCGCAGTGAATCCTCCAGTTCGATCCCCACAGATACGGAGAATGCTTGAGGGTCCCAGCATCTTCAACACCAGGTAGCCATAATGGGCTGCGGCCATGAACCTGTGCAAAGCTGGCCTACCTATGATGGCATTGAAGGGTACGCTGATATGAGCCACATCGAAGACCAGCTTCTCAGTTCTATAGTTCTCCCGAGTGTCGAAGGTCACCGGGAGAGTAATCGAGCCGAGAGGACTGATGGCCCTCGGACCTACCCCAGAAAAAGGACATGAAGGGTGAAGGTCTGAGAGTCGGAGCTAGATCTTGATGAATGCTTCATAACTGAGGAGGTTGAGCATTGAACCTCCATCTACCAAGACATGATAGAGCTGGACATTGTTGATAGTTGGAGACACCATCAACGACAGTTGTCCAGCTCCGATCATGTTTCTTGGGAAGTCTGTAGGATCAAAAGTGATGGGAGTGTCCATCCACTTCCGATGGGGTTCTGCTTTGGTGGTAGGATCTATGGCAGCCATATCCCGATGCATAGTCTTGAGGACACAGCGGGAGGTGATATCCCAGGACCCTCCAGAGATGGTATTGAGGGTCTTCCGACGCTCGCTGTCGAAGATGTTAGAGTCTTCATTGACAGTGTTGTACACAACCTTTAGGACCTTCTTGGGGTCGTGGAAGCCTAGCTCTGGATCGACTGGAGCTTTGTCGACTTTCTACTTTCCTTCCCGCTGGCAGAAAGGAGCTTCTTCTCGGCGCTTGTTGAAGCGCTTGACAAGGTTTTGGACCTCCCGGCAATCTTCAAGTTTTTGGGTGTCCGTTTTGTGGATCATACACCACATCTTTGGACCGTCACCGTCTTCAGATGAAGGTCGATGTCGCTTTTCGGGGCATGGCCCACGGCCACCCGGAGCTGCAGCTGCTGTAGCAGTAGGCGTGCTAGCCGACAGCTTCTTATTGTCGTTGTACTTTTTCTTCTTTTTTCCACTATTGTAGGTAGTGGATTTAGCTTTGGAGGACTTTTGTTAGTCTCTGGAGCTGGCTTGGAGTGCATTTCACGGCCCTCCACAGTCTTGGGACATTTGCTGGCTAGGCTAAAGAGTTCCTGACACTAGTGACTTCTTTCGTGGCCAGCTTCTCCAGCATCTTCTTGTCTAGGACACCCTGTCGTAATGCCACAATGAAAGTTGCATTGGAGATGGAAGGAATCGTGTTCGATACCTGGGAAAAACACTGGATGAACGATCGCAGCGACTCCCCTGATTTCTATTGTACGGCAAACAGATCCAGCTCTATGCCAGGTCGGGTGTAGGAACTCCCGAACTTGGCGATGAATTGGTTGCATAGCTCCGCCCAACTATTGATGGAGTCAGGTAGAAGACTCATGAACCAGGACCTGGCTGTCCCAGTTAGATCCACAGGAAAATAATTAGCAATCACGGCCTCACACTACGTAAGAAACCCAAATAGGAGACAATGATGGGCGACACACTCAATGGCGGCGTCTCTGATAATGTTAAGCGAAACGAGCCCGCTTCAGCGAGGATCTGACATGGCTCGGCTAGAAGTACAACGAGACGCGTTAAAACAAAGCCCGTCTCAATTAAATTGGTATCCGAGACACCCTATCCTCTCTGAAAAGCGGGAGACGTGCATAAAACACAACACGTCTCCAATGAACGATGTCTCCCTCTCCTTTTCTCAAAGAGAGACCCGCTCTAATTGAAAGCGCATCTCTGATTCCTCACGTCACCTTTAGCTTTGTGATTTCTCCATTTTGATTCGGTTCATTATTGATATCACACATCATTGAACTCAGAGAACATTCTCACTTGATACGTGAATATAATCAAATCCTTCCTTATGATACTTGAGGAACACGATGAACACACCACACATTAATTCATTCACACAGTTGAAGAACACACAAGATAATATTCAATCACATAGATAAACAAAGATAGAATTCATTTAGTAACAATATTTACAAAACAGAAGCTACTAAAAACAAAAAAGAAAAACTAAATCCTACTCCTACTCCTTCTCCTCCCCCTCCTCCTCCTCCTTGTCCTCCGGTGGCGACTCCGTGCCGGTGCAACAGGAGCCTGGGCCGGCTGCTCCGGCTGCACCGGCAGTGCAACCCCATGAATGAGGTTGCTCTCTGTCGTCTCCACCATGTTTCTGCGGCCCTCGGGGCCAAGCATCTGGGCCATCATCTCGAATATAATGTTGAGACGATCGGCCACCCTCATGAGGGAGAAGAGGTAGTGGCCGATGGTACCAATTCCAGTAAACCGGGAAAGGGTACCCAGACCCAAGGAACTCATGGCGCAAGACATATTGTCGTACGCCTCTTGTGCCATAAGGAGGTGCTGCTCAGTGTTGAACCTCTCGGGGGAGCTGCAACACAGTTTCTTGCACGGTGGCTCCATCGGAGGGCCCGACGGCGGAAGGTCGGCTATGATGGTGGTGGGTCGTCGGGCGGAGAAGACGAAGAAAATAAGAGGATTCAATGTGAGCGACGCGCTTGTGGTGAACTCACTGGTGATGGCGAGTCTTAGATAAGGTTCATGCGGAGTCGTCGAGAGAGCGGTTGGTTTCTCGCGCATTGATGGAATGATGGGATGCATCAATACCGCCTCGGGGAAATGAAAGGTCGCGCACGGACGTCGCACACGTCTCTGCACCATGCTTTCAAAATTAAATTCTTCGCAGACCTCGTGCCACGCGTCTCTCTTTCAACTATGGAAGACTCACTTTAGATTAACGCGCGTCTCTCTTTGTTATCGCGCATCTCGCATTTATCTCCCCTGTCTCTTCGTCTCTTCGACAATGGAAGACTCTCATTAACTTAACATGCTTCTTGCATTTATCTCTCTTGTCTCTTCTTCGCCTCTAATGCTCCTTTATTACTAATCGATCGACAGTCCTTTACTAATCGACCAACTCCAGTGCGACCGCCTTTTCTTTGCGCCATCGTCATTGTTGTCGTTGTCGCCGTCCTCATCGTCATAATCGTTGCCTTCCTCGTCGTCATTGTCGTCGCCGTCCTCCACGTCATAGTCACTGTTCATGGCTGGTATCGGCTTGGCGCGTAGTCGACTGAAGGAGGAGCACTTGGTGTGGGGCAAGAATCACCCCCATGTATGTACATATGGCACATCGGTCACATAGTTGTATATATGTAGATTTGCAATGGACTGATGAACTTAACTTTAGTTTTGTTTTTCCGTCTGCATAGGGTTTCTCTGCGAAGCCTGAATCGGGAGATTTATTGAAGTGCAGTGCATTGTCCCCGGTAAAGAAGGGGTGAGTCATGAAGAACAAGCACAATATGAGTATAACCATCGTCCTCCTATTAATGAATTTCCATTGTAGACTGACTCGAAAGGTGGTTACTACCTCCTGACAATCTCCTTCTCAGAGGACTATCCATTGTTGCTTCCAATATGCGCCTTTCCAAGTGGTTTCTTCCACCTAAATGTCCATCGCTCAGGAGCACTCTGCATTGGGATTCCTGATCAAGAGACTGTAAGATAGACCTATTTTGCACATGTAATTAGTAATTTTTGCCAAACTTATTTGAACTGGTTTCTTATGTTGCTTAAATTAATATTTGATAGAGGTGGTGCACTGGTTTTACAATCAAAACTATACTACTTGAGGTTCAGCGCTTGATGCATCAGCCAAATGCGCCCGATGTTGAAAATGATTGCTATAATCTACTTATCAAGGTTAGAAACTTTGTGTTAGTGACCAACAAAGGTTATTCATTCCTCCTTCGACATTTGTCAATTTAAATAATGATAATATTTTTAGTATCCAGGGCAATATAAGAGACGTGTTTGGGAGCAAGCTGGATGGTACAGTTTAGATTGATCGATGGGAGCTTTAGGAATAAGTTTAGATTCAAAGTTAGTTCAAAGGGCACACAATGTATGAACTATGAAATTCATTGAGTTGCAAACTATCTCTAAATTGCAATGTCATTGCATTTGTTTATCCCTGAATTCCAATTAATTCGTGAATTGCAATGCCATTGCGTTTGTTTATCTCTGCAATGGTTCACGATGTTGTGTGAGTGGCAATGTGAAGAGTGCATGAGAGACGAACTTCAGAAAGGCGCGTCTCAGATACCTGATATCCGGCAAAAGGGAGATGGGCCTTACACGAGCTCTCCTCCGATTTGTCCCACCTCATAATGCTGAGCATGTTGCAAAGATTGTATAAGGCATTGCACACATTTACCCATTGAAAATGTTGGAATGTCCTGGATGTTGCTCTGGCTTTAGCACACCGTGGCGCATCTAGGGCACTCCATTGTTTTTGGGGCCACAAAATAATGCGAGACACACCTTTCGTTGGCTCGTCTCCGATTTATGCCGAAGATCTTTTGTCCAACCTCGGAAAGCTGAGCGCAATGCAATGATCATATAAGGCATTGCGCATAGTTGCCAGTTGGACATGTCGTAATGTCCTAGATGTTGTTCCTTGCCGGCTTCGGCACACCGTGGCACATCTAGGACACTACGGCATGTCCGGGGCCACAAAATAATGAGAGACATGCCTTACACAGGTGCGTCTTTGATTTATGCCAAACATACGACCAAAATAAAATCAAAGACGCGCCTTATGTTGAGCACGTATCCGATTCATGCCGAAGATTTTTGTACCACCTCGTAATGTTGAGCGCAATGCAATGATTGTATAAGGTGTTGCGCACAGTTGCCAGTTGGACACGCCGGAATGTCCTAGATGTTGTTCCTGGCTTCAGCAAACTATGGCGCATCTAGGACACACCGGGGTGTCCGGGCCATCAAAATAATGAGAGACGCACCATAAATTTGCACGTCTCCCATTTACACCGAAATTTTTTGTCCATTGCGCGCTCTCCCCCAACATTTGGCCAAAATTTTTAGTTGTCACGCGCTCTCTCAACCTATAAACTGCAGATCCTAATCACACTGCCGCTGTCGACCCCAACTTTCGTGTCATCAGAGAGTTGAGCATGCTGGAGCACGCTGCCTTGTCCCCTGTCCCCGGAGCACGCCGCCACCATCCCTCTTTCTCAACTCGCTCTTCGTAATTGTCGCGCTGCCGGCGTCGACCTCTACCCCGCCGTCAACCCCGACCTTCGTCATCAGAGATTTGAGCACGCTGGAGCACGCCACCCCGTCCCGTGTCCCCGGAGCATGCCACCACCTTCACATAAGTGGAAATGTTCTCCCTATCCCTGGAGCACGCCAGCCTGCTGTCATCATAGAGTTGAGGAACCGCCACTCCGCGCCTCCGCCATCTCGTCCCGAAACACGCCGCCGCATCCCCTGTCCCCTGAGCACGCCGCCACCTCGACCCTGCCCTCAGAGCGTGCATTCCAAAGATTTTATTGAATTTGAGGATCTCCAATGAAGGATCATCGTTAATGAAGTCATTGATCCAAAGGGAGAATTTTCATTACGGTATCCATCCATCTTCCTTGTTTATGTCCAATGCAGAAGTAATGTATTTGTTTGGACTATCAATGTATAATAAATTCTGATTCGCTAACCCTTGAAACTGCAAGAACTATGGTTGACACTAGCATTTGCCATCCAACTAAGTTTGATTTCTACCTCTACAGTCATGCTGAATCAAGGTACCTATGCGATAATTGGTGTTTCTCTCACGACTTTTTGGTATCAAGCTATAAAAAGCATTAGTGGAATGTAAATTGCATGTTTTTTATGGGACAAGCACACCAGCTCAGTACCATGTCCTTTACCATGAGAACAATTTCTCTGCTGATGCCTTGCAGATACTCACCAACTGCATGTGCTACAAGTAAGCTATGTTCTCCATTCACTAATTGTTTCTATGTTTATTACAATTGTATACCAATTTGTTCTTGTGTTTAATAGTTGAATTTTAGGATGTCTCAACCGGAGAATTAGAGGCTATGAAGGCTCATCGTCAATGAAGTCATTAATCGGGAGAATTTTCATTACGGTATACAGGATTAGATGATGACAGTTATGATGTGTGTAATTAGTTACATTGTAATTAGGATGAACAATCTTTGTTGTGTAATTAGTATACTTGATAACCACGATTAACACGTTGGTAATATTTTATTAGTCATTATAATTTAACGTGTGATAATTTTGGCTATATACATATACTCATGAACAGTATGTTGCTGACACTGGTAATACGGCTGCCAAATCCTGACTATCTCCTAATAGTAGTGCTTGTAAACAATATACGATGAGCTGTAGCAGAGAGCATCTCGATAACCTACATAAAGGAGACTAGATTCTATAAAGCCCGTCTCACATAAGTTAATGAATCTGCGACACGCTACATAATAGAGCGTCTTGGATAGTCAATATATCTACGACATGCTTTGTAAGGCATGTCATGCTTGTAAGCTGGTGGGCAACACGCGCCAGCGGCGTCTCCAATGACACCATAAAGATCATCTTTTATGACAAAAAGAAAGGGGACGCACTTCTTTTGAGCGTGTCTCGCACCTAGTTTGATCGGCGACGTGCCTTGAAGCCCGTCTCTGATGCCAACATAATGCAAGACGCGACAATGGAGATGCACAGTTTGTTCGTCTCCCTTCTTCGTTCAGGCCCGTCTCGTATGAGCCTTTCTTACATAATGTCATTGCCCCCCATCGCGAGAATAGCAGTAGAGTAGATTTGGAGGAACTTGACTGGATTGACAGTCCCGTCGTATTTCCCCGACAGATGAGGTTGGAACTTTTGCAGCCATCGGACCATGCAAAGGTGCATGGCGACAGCCGCTCCCTACTCCCAAAGGAGAAGGTTTTCCCGAGCCTCTCGCCTCTCGCGAGCATGCTCGATGTGGACACGGGCGTCCTCCTGCCTGTAACGGCGGTCAAGCTCCGACTGCAGATCATGGGCCGAGAGCCTCGATGCCGTATGAGTGCGACGTGCCCCGGGGGGCAGCGATGTCACATGTTGGGACACAGCATGTCTCCTGTGCTTTGAAACTTGAGGACCATGTCTACCAGACAAGGTCCTCCGCTGAGAGGTTGCCTGCCTAACAGGGGGCGGGCCTTGGTTACTGATGGCATCAACTACGGCTGCAACCAGATGTTTGACATTAGTACGCCATTGTTCCATTGCTGCCGGAGGAGCTCCAGCCACTAGCTGATGCTGGTGCAAAGTATGCGCAGCCATTAGCGCGTTATTCGGGTTGTTTGTCAATGAAGCCATTGACCCGAGAGCACCATCCTGTTGCCCGGTGTTGGCAGCTAGAGCAGGCAGTGGTGGCGGTGCAGCAACACCCACCGGGACAACAACGCTAGCTGGCTGTTGAGCATTGGAGGGATTTCCTCCATCAGGCTGTCCGGCGTTGCCATTGGACAGCGCTGCCGCCGAGTCTGCCATTTTGGAATCTTAGGCGCCCCTACCTGGCACGCCAAATGTCGAAGTGTGTGATCAACACTTCCCCCAGTACTACTAGAACGTAGCCCGCGGAGGTTCGTGATTGGTTGGGGCACGTGTGAGATTATGAACAAGATAGTGACACGAGGATTTTATGTGGTTCGTGCCGCCTGAGCGTAATACCCTACTCCACGGGTGGTTGTTGTATGTATGAGTATGTGTGAGTGAGCGCTTAATCGGGCCCGTCCTTTGTACCGTGCGGCACAACCCTTTTATAGTCCAAGGAGTGGCCGTTACATTGTCAGCCTGGCCTGACATGTGGCCCCGAGGATGTTTAATTACCTAATACACAATCTGTATGTATTAAGCATATTTAACAGAGATAATGCGTCTTAATAGCAGCTTTACCGGTACTAAAGGTCATCTGATCGTGACATTAATGACACATAATCAGATCTTGTAACTGTAGCTTTAACTATCCTCTAAATATCCGCGCCGTTGGAGATCCGTCTATCTTCTCGTTCCTGTCTTGGTCCGGAGGCTCGACACATGGCAACTCCAGAGCTTCCCTTTGCGTGGAGGTAGGTCCGGAGCCGCTATACACGTGGTAGCACCGGGCCTTCGCTCTACTGGGGGTTAGGTCTGGGGCTACTGGACACATGGCTAGATTAGAGCTTTCCTATACAAGGAGTTAGGTCCGACCTTGCTTTACACATGGCAGCGCCGGAGCTACCCTATTGAGGGAGGTAGGTCTAGTGTTGCAGGTCACGTGGAGCTTTCGGAGGTCTTCAACCCGAACAGATGGAACACTGTGGCTTTTCTTGCGATATCGTGGGGTACCTGGTACGCAGGGTACCGACACACACACACACACACACACACACACACACACACACACACACACACACACACACACACACACACATATATATATATATATATATATATATATATATATATATATATAGTAGATACAAATCTCGCAGGTAGGTTGTTTTGGTGGGTGCAGTACGCACGAGACTCGAGTTCGTTGTCAGAAGCCTGCGTAGATTCTAAGGACCGGTTCTTGGCGTTGCAATTCCAGGCTTTACCATGACACCACAAGTCTGGTATGGAACAACTTATTGGATTAATTAGGTGATCTTTTGATGGGTATGTGCAATGTTCAGTGGATCTGCATGGCTCAAGAGGGGGATGCTACGGCAGAGGGTGTACTCCAATATATCGTGGTATGCAAAATCTTAGAGTGCTCATACTTGTCGAGAAACCATTATAAAGGCTTCGTTGTGTACTTCTGGCCATACCCCATAGGGAGTGTGAGACGGCAAAATGGAGTTTTATAAGTCGTCGTGAGACAATGAAATCACAACTTGTGGGTAAAGTGGTACAAACTCTGCAGAGTATTAAAACTATCTAGATAGCCGTGCTCACGGTCATGAGCACGCTTGGAAAGCTCAACCTTGATTAGTTGGGACTGGATGGTTTGGTTGGTAGCCGGGTGGAGGGAACCCGCTGAGTTGGTAGTCGGGTGGTGTAACCCGATGAGTTTGATTGCCAGGTGGTATAACCCAGTGAGTTGGCCTCCAGGTGGATATAACCTCGATGGATGGTGAGTCAGGTGGTTGTAACCCGACGGTTTTACATTTATTGGATAGATGGATCATTCACCTAGTAAATAGGATGCTAAGGTAAATATGATGTTGCATAGAGGCTTAACCCGTGTCAAGATTTCCTTTTGTCCAGCCATGCATGTCATAATTTCCCACACTTGCGGAGTACATTAGGTACTCACGCTTGCTTGTTTCCTCTTTTCTTTGTACATGTCATGCTGCTAAAGAAAAAGATGACCAAGCGAAGATGGAGTCTAGAAGGTTGCTTTACCGCCAGTCGATTTGCCTGTGGCTTGCCCTGCTTATTTCCCCTCTTCCGCTGTTGTTCATAATTGTTTTAAGGTAACAATTGTTGTTTTATTCGATATAGAATTGTTTATCACATTTTGTCATGCATGTATGATCAAACTGATCCTGGCATACATGCAAGTTTTTTCCTATTTTACTTTATGTAAAATGGGGCGTGACAAAGAAGCACGAGAAAAACGTTTAGTAAAAGTCAAGTTATGACCAAAACCCTGGGCTAAGGTCAATCTATTTTAACAGAGAGTAAACAGATCTTCTATGTCCACAAAATTTTCACAGATGATGTAGTATTGAGTTTTGAAGACAACACAAACAGAATCACGTCAATTGGATCTAAAAAATGCGAGTTACGATCAAAACTCCAAAGAAAGGTTGGGCAGCGTAGACACTCGACGAGAAAGACTTGACGAAAACAAGTCGGACGAACAAGGCACAAAAGCTCCTCCGAACTACAAATTTTATTTACCAAATACACAAGAGGAAAAACCCAAAGTCGTCTTACCATGAGATCTGGCCTCCCTTGCTTATATAACCAGCCCTAAGGCAACTCCAATCCAACTAGGATTGTATTTCTATTCAGTTTCAACCGAAACTTTCCATAACTGCTCAAGACTCTTCCATACGCAGATAGAAGCAATATTACGACTTCCAAACACCTTATAAACGTCCCCAACATTCCTAATACAATCTAACTTCATGACCCACACAAAATCTAACCATAACTAACTCAAAACTTTCTATATTCGAACCATAACCACCTCAGCCGCAGCCTGAGGCATATTCCAACCGGTTGGACCTTTCTGGCCACATCTTCATGTCCATATCTCATCACCATGTCTTGGAACCATGTTGTCACGTCCATGCACCCCTTGCACATGTGCAAACACTTTCCAACAATGTCCACGATACCTTCATATGCATTGTTCATGACCCAAACATGCTGTGTGACCTCCCGATCAACTCAACCACAATTCCTCCCGAACTTGGTTGTTGAAACTCATATTCTCCCTAAGAATAGTTCAATAGATCCAGTCACCAGCCATGTCTTGACCTCAAGCAACACCTGCACATGAACAAACAACCAAATCTTCCGAGCACAAGTCTTCGACTTGACTCGCATTAGTTTGATAACCACAAATCTTATGTGAGCACCTCACATAAGCATGTTGCAAACATAGAAAGATAAAATACATCATGATCATCCATAACACATTAAAAACTTTGTAAAAGAATACTAAGCAAACTTCCCTACTAGCCAAAAAGCAAGTTCTAGACATTGCAAGTGAAAACATAACAGTCGCACGATTATTCCAACATGTAGAATGTTCGAACAGTTCGAAATAGCAACTATGCATAAAAGGAAAAGTTTGGGCAATCCGAAGTTGGTTTCTCAGATATATTCAAAACTTTGCATGTAAACCTTCACGTCTAACATAATTTCCAATGTATTCAACACCTAGGTCTCACAATCTCCCACTTGATGAATGCATTGGCAACACCACTACGAAACCGAACATTGACTCATTCACGTTTCATGAAAAGTTTTGATAAAAGAAAATTTCTCATGATTTTGAAAACCTAAAATCAAATGAGAAGAAAACAAAAATATCTCCCATAAGGATGTACACTTCGACTGAGAAGAACGTCTAAATCAAAACACTTGTGAATGTGAAATGTGTGACCAATTTCCCCCCTTTAACAATTTATTCAGCAAGGTTTAAATGAAGGAAATTGAATTTGTTATGAGCATAATATGACATATACATATAAAACAAAGCTCATCCGAGTCATACTATCAAGTATCTCACAATGCTAGAGATCAAGTGTAATTTCAATTTAAGCAAGTCTTTATCTCACAAAATTAACAATTTCAAAAATCTGAAAGCATGACACATGTTGCTGCATTTTTAATTTTTCATTATTTTTTAAAGCACAAATTTTGATCATATGACTTTTGCAAGAGATTATATGCAGCATCGGCCTTATTCTAACCAACCAAGTCAAGCCTATATCATTTGATAATCAAAAGCTTAAGGACATGGTTTAATCATACACAACTCCTTCCAATTTCATATCAAAGTGCAATGATAAGCAATCTCAAAAGAAGTGTGATGCCTGCATGTTTTCTTGATCTTTGCAGATTTTTCATTTGATCATAAAAGCTTAACATGTGGGCTATTGATTGATTAATTTTTCATTATTAAAAGAACTTGTGAGCATGCAACAAGTTCAAAACAGCAAGAAAGTTCAATCATGACCATATTTAGTGTAAGTAATTATTCAAGTTACTAGTCATAACAAAAACTACAAAATGTATAACATGTGTAATGTAGTAAGAAGTTTCATCATGTAAAAGGAATCACAAAGTCATATATGTATGAAATACTATGCTCCTAAATATTTTTTTCAGATTCACACATAGACTTCCCAAGTTGCAAAACTGGCCCTTAATTTAAGCTATGAGTATGCATAACCCCTATTTCACTATGAATAAATGAAAAACGAGTGAAATCCAAAGATTTTGTAAAAATGTCAGTCAAAATTGTTGTTCAGTGTCTACATGGTGAAGCACAATGTTTCCTTTTTCAATATATTCATAGAGAAAGTGATACCTAATATCAATGTGCTTTGTTCTAGAATGTTGCAGGGAGTTTTTAACAATGCAAATGGCACTAGTCTTATCACAAAACAGCGGAACACTATCTAAATCAACCACATAGTTCTTAAGTGTTTGAACAATCCAAAGAATTTGTCAGCAAGCGCTACCAATAGCTATGTATTCAGATTCAGTCGTGGATTGTGCAACTAAAATTAGTTTTCAGAGGACCAAGCAACAAGTGAAATATATAAAAAAAAAGACAAGCACCCGAATACTTTTCCTATCAATCCGACAACCCCCAAAATCAGCATCGGAAAAAGCTTTCAAAGTAACAATTGAGGGAGAAGGAAGAAAAATGCAAAATTCTTGAATACCATGTAAATATCTGAGAATCCTTTTGACGGCTTGACAATGTGAAACGCGTGGGGAAGCTTGAAATATTGCACAAAGACGTACGCTGAATTGTATGTCCTGTCTTGATGTCGTGAGGTACAAAAGTGATTCGATCATGCTTCCATATTCTTCTAGATCAACGGGTTCACCGTCTATATCAAGCTCAAGTGTCATTGTTGTTCTTATTAGTGTCTAAAGTAGCTTGTTGTTTTCCATGTGGAAACACCTAAGGAGATCTTTCGTGTACTTCGTTTGATGCATGAAGGTTCCTTCCTTAGTTTCCTTTATTTGCAGCCCCAAAAAGTACGTGAGTTCTCCCATTATACTCATCTCAAACTCCGAACTCATCATAGCTGAAAACTTGGACACAAGATCATGAGAAGCACAACCAAAGATAATATCATCCACATACGCTTCAACGAATAGTGAGCCATTGACATGCTTAAGCACAAAAAGAGTTTTATCAACATTTCCCATGGTAAACCCCTTTTCAAGTAAGAATGTTTTTAACCTATCCTACCATGCTCTAGGGGCTTGTTTAAGACCATAAATAGTTTTGGATAGTTTGTAAACACGATTAGGAAAATCTTAATTTTCAAAACTGGGTGGTTGCTTAACATAAACCTCCCCATTTATGTGTTCATAAAGAAAAGCACTTTTAAAATCTATTTGATATAATTTGAAACCATTAGATGCATCAAATGCTAATAAAATTCTTATGGCTCCTAACCGAGCAATAGGAGCAAAAGTTTCATCAAAATCTTGACTTTCAACTTGTGTGAAACCCTGAGCAACCAACCTAGCTTTGTTCCTAACGACAACCACATCATCACTTTGTTTATTTTTCAACACCCATTTAGTTCTAATTAAAGTGTGATCATAAGGTGGAGGTACAAATTTCCAAACATTATTGCTCTCCAAATTTTCTATCTCTTCTTGCATGGTAATAATCCGAGATTTATTAGTGAGTGTGTGTGGTATATATTTGGGTTCAAAAGACGCAAAAAAGAAGAATGGGGATGAGAGTTTGGATCAAAAAATCTGGACCGTGTGACTTGTTTGTTCAAGGTTCCAATAATTTATTATGGAGGATGACTTTTGAGGATTCGGCGGGGAGTATACACTTTACAAACTTTTTCTTCTTGATGTTCATCACAAATTGATGAGCTTGTGCATGATCTGGACTAGCAATGGTGGTCCTCGGTGCTAGTTGTGAATCAAAATCAGGAGCAGAAGCAATGTCATTAGCTGCTAAATTTTTGGGCAGCATCACCACTTCTTCCTTAACTTTAATGAAAATACTCTTCCCCTGCGGATATGCATCTTGACCTGCAATATTAGAGCTAGTTCCTGGGCTAGATTCATCAAATGAAACCTCAAAAGTCTCCACAATTTTGTTAGTGTCAAGTAAAAGTGCACGATAGCCTCTAGTATGAGATGGATAACCAAGAAACATGCCATCAACAAATCTAGGTTCAAATTCATCAAGATTACCATGTTTCTTAACAAAGTATTTGCATCCAAAGACCCTAAAGTGTGTGACACAAGGCCTATGTCCCGCAACTCATATGGGGTTTTTCCTAGCTTAGCAGGCAAAAAAACTCGATTTGAGACATAACAAGAGGTTGCAATTGCATCAGCCCAGAACATTCTAGGAGTTTGATATTTATCAAGCATGGTCCTAGCAATCTCAACTAAGATTATGTTCTTTCTCTTTACAACACCATTTTGTTGAGGTACATATGGTGAAGAAAAATGATGATCTATTCCATTTTCAGCATAAAAGTGATCAAATGATTGGTTTTTAAATTTTATTCCATTATAGCTTCCAATTGCTTTTAAAGACCCCGTGTGGTCAAATGAAAGTCTAAGAACTAAACTTATAAAGTGGCTAAAAGCTTAATTCTTAGATGCCATAAAATAAACCCAAGAGTATCTAGAATAGTCATCAACAATTACAAGCACATACCACTTACCTCCAAAAGATTGAACACGTGAGGGACGTACGGTGTCAAGGTGTAAAAGATTTGCTGGTGCTGTTGTCATGGTCATTGTGGGTGGAGCATGTGGACCTACAACCATTTTAGCATGTCTACAAGAAGAGCAAACAATTCCTTTGTCCCCTTTAAGCTTAGGCAGCCCACAAATGCGATCAAGAGCACTGACACGTGTGAGATGATCAAAGCCTATGTGACCAAGTCTACGATGCCAAAAATATAAGTCTTTTGAATCATTAGCAACCAGACACCTATTCTTAGAGGATGACATATCAAAATCAGTTTTAAAAACTCTTCCAAACTGAGACTTGTTAAACATAAACTCAGAATTAGAATCTACAATCTTGCTACAATTTTTAGTGAAAATAATTTCAAGATTTTCATGTGAAACGGAAAGCAAGTTGTCAGATTTTTAACAGGTGCCACATCCTTCAAATTGTAGCGATTATTTACTCTATCGAACCCTTAGCAGTTATAAGAGTTGAATAATTATTGACAAAAGTAACATCCTCTACATGTGACACAAAATAGACGGAGGAAAACCATTCTTTATTACCGGTCATGGGGTGTGAGCAACCTAAATCCACAAGCAAAATGTTCTCCTTCCTCAAGCCTAGAAGAACAATACGTCAATTACTCAATACTAGGGTTAGTCAAAAGGCATTTAGGAATTCAATACTGAGTCACGCGACCCTGCAGGAATAACACACGAAAGTTGAGAAAATACAGCAGGATTATGAGCCAAAGATTGAGAATTCTTGTACCCAACTACTGATCTACGAGGTGTGTTATGTGTAGCATGAAAAACAGTAGGTTTGGGAGCAATATTGCATTTTTTTTGACTCATTATAGCACATTGCAAGTGTCGAAGATTCGGTTTAGCACGTGCAGTAATTTTTTCTTGATTGTTACGTGATCTAGCTAGCATTATTTGCTTGTTTAGCTAGTATATAACGAAAATTTATAACATGACTATCTATACCTGTAGCATCGAAGAGCACATGAAAAGCTTCCAGAGGGGGGGGGGTGAATGGTAGGTTAAAACTTTTTCAGTGGAAGCAACAAAAACCCCTCAGCAGAAAACAATTTGATAAAGAAACCGTGTGTGCAACTGACCTAAATGTGTTTAACCGTTACAAAAGTAGTAGATGTTATAGATAATCATGTCACGAAGACATGACAACAAGAATCACCAAAAACTGTCAAGAAAAACTAAGTAATGATCGAAAGATCGAATAAGGGTCAATCTGTTCTACCTGAGTAAAAACTAGATCTGCAACAATGCAAAAAAAAAAAACTCATGTACATTAGAAACCACACATCCAAAGACCGTGAAACTTTCATAGATGATATACAATTGAGTTGGGAAGACAACACAAAAAGAATCACGTCGATTGGATCAGTGAAACTTGAGTTATTATAAAAAACTGAGGCAACGTCATGCTGTCCATAAAATCGACGAGAAAGACATGACAAAAACAAGTCGCACGAACAAGGCACAACAGCTCCTCTAAACTATGAATTTTATTGATCAAAACACAACACAAACAGCCCAAATTCGTCTCTCCATCAGCTTTGGCCTCCCTTGCTTATATAACTAGCCCTAAGGCCAACCCTATCCAAACTAGGACTCAATCCTACTTGGACTCTAACTCAAACTTACCATAACTCCTTATGACTCTTCCATACGCAGATAAAAGCAATAATAAGACATCCAAACACTTCAAGAACGTAACCCAGATTCCTAAAACAACTCTACTTGGTGTCCAACATGAATTCTAACCAAAACTAGCTCAAATCTTTCCATATTTGAGCCATAACTGACTCAGCCGCAGCCTGAGTCCATAATCCACCCGGTTGGACCTTTCTGGCCACATATTCACGTCCATATCTCTTCAACACTTCCTAGAACAATGTAGCCACATCTATGCACCCCTTAAATACGTTCAAATACTTTCCAACAACGTTCACGATACCTTCATATGCATTGTTCTTGACCCAAACATGCTGCATGTCCTCCCGATCAACTCAACCACATTTCCTCTCGAACTTGATTGTTGAACCTCATCTTCTCCCTAAGACTAGTTCAATGGATCCTATCACTAGCCTGTCTTGACCTCAGGAAACACTTGCACATGAATATACAACCATTCTTTGCGAGCCTAAGTCCTCGACTTGACTCTTGTTAGTATGAAAAACACAACACCTTACATGAGCACCTCACATAAGCATGTTGCAAACCATTGCAATATAATAACCACCATAATCAGCCATAACACATCAATAAACTTAGTAATAGAATACTAAGAAAACATTCCATAATCCAAAAAGTAAGTATGAAACATTGCAAGTTAAAACAGATCTGCCACACAATTATTTCAGCAAATAAAATTATCGAATAGAGCAAAAATGGCGCTGCAATGTAATGGAAAAAGATAGGACATTCCAGTCTCAAATTAATGTGAAATAAAGTGACTAAAAGTTCAGACATTCCTAACCGAGTAAAGAGTAAATGTTACTCCCAAAATGCATTTAGAAAGTTCGGACAGTCCTAAACCATTGAGGGTAAGGTTACTCTTAAAAACACATTCAAAAGTTCGACCCTTATCGACTCATGTGCATCTCACCTTTGTAAAAGTTCGGACTGTCCTAAGTGTGAAACATGTGCAAATCACGTGAGAAAACTTTGAACAATCCGAAGCAAGAAAACATGTGCAACTCACGTGCGATGAAGTTCGAATAGTGCAAAACGGATTCTTGCAACTTCAGACAATCTAAAGTGAGCTTTTCAGCAATATTGAAAACTTTGCGTGTGAACCCTCACTTTTATTTAAATTGCCAATGTATTCAGTACACATAGGTCTCACAATCTCCTCCTTGATGAATGCACTAGCAACACGACTTAGAATCCGAACATTGGCTTATTCGCATGAAATGTTTTGAAAAAATTTTCTCCCCCGTTTCAAAAATCAAAAATAAAACAAGAAAGGAATTTAAAAAACAAATTCTCCCCCTGAGAAGAATGTTTAAAACACTTGTGAATGTGAAATGTGTGACATATTTCTCCCCCTTTGACAATGTATTCAGCAAGGTTCAAAAGAGAAATTTCAATTGTTATGAGCATATTATAACATATACATATAAAACAAAACTCATCCAAGTCATACTATCAAGTAACTTACGCTGTCACATCAATGAGATACATAAAGTAGTGTAAGCCATGCTAGAGATCATGTGTAATTTTTATATTTAAGCAAGTCATGATCTCGCAAACTTAACTATTTCAAAACCTGAAAACATGACACATGTTGCTGCATTTTCATTTTTCATTATCATTTAAAGAACAAATTTTGATCCTATGATATTTGCAAGAGATTACATGTCGCATCAGTCTTATTCTAACCAACCAAGCCAAGCTATGTCATTTGACAATCAGAAGCTTAAGGACATGATTTTAGTCATACACAACTTCTTCCAGGTTTATATCTAAGTGCAACGATAAGGCATCTCAAAAGAAGAAGTGCGATGCATGCATATTCTCTTGATCTTTTCTCATTTTTCATTTGATCATAAAATCTCAACATGTGGGTAGTTGATTGATTAATTTTTCATTATTAAAAGCACTTGTGAGCATGCAACAAGTTCAAAATAGCAAGAAAGTTCAACCATTACCAGATTTAGTGTAAGTAATTATTCAAATTATTAGTCATGGTAAAAACTATAAAATGTATAATATAAGTAACGTAGTAAGAACTTTCAGCATGTAAAACGAATCATAATGTCATATATATATATATATATATATATATATATATATATATATATATATATATATATATATATATATATATATATATATGAAATACTATGCTCATATTATGTAAATTCATATTCACACACAGACTTCTGAAGTTTCAAAACTCCCCTCAATTTAAGCCATGAGGATGCATAACCCCTATTTCACCAGGAATGAAACAAAAGCGAGTGAAATTCAAAGCTTTTGTAAAAATGTCAGCTAATTTTTGTTCAGTATCTACATGGTGAAGCACAATGTCTCCTTTTTGAACACTATCATGGAGAAAGTGATACCTTATGTCAATGTGCTTTGTTCTCGAATGTTGCACAGGGTTTTTAGCAATGCAAATGGCACTAGTGTTATCACAAAACAGTGGAACACTATCTAAATCAACCCCATAGTCCTTAAGTGTTTGAACAATCCAAAGAATTTGTGAGCAAGCGCTAGCAGCTGCTACATATTCAGATTCGGCTATGGATTGTGCAACTGAATTTTGTTTTCTAGAGGACCAAGCAACAAGTGAATTATTAAGAAAATGACAAGCACCCGAAGTACTTCTCTTATAAATCCTACGGCCCCCAAAATCAGCATCCGAAAAAGCTTTCAAAGTAACGATTGAGGAAGAATGAAGAAAAATGCCAAATTCTTTAGAATTCCTTTGACGGCTTGACGATGTGAAGCACGTAGGGAAGCTTGAAATAGTGCACAAAGATATATGTTGAATTGTATATCTGGTCTTGATGCCGTGAGGTACAAAAGTGACTCGATCATGCTTCCATATTCTTTTTGATCCATGGGTTCACTATCTTCATAAAGTTCAATTGTTGTTGCTATTCCCATTGGTGTCCGAAGAGGCTTGCTTTTGTCCATGTTGAAAATCCTTAGGAGGTATTTTATATACATCGTTCGATGCACAAAGGTTCTCTCCTTTGTTTGCTTGATTTGCAGCCCCAAAAAGTACGTGAGTTGTCCCATCATACTCATCTCAAATTTTGAACTCATCATAGCTGAAAACTTGGACACAAGATCATGAGAAGCATAACCAAAGATAATATCATCCACATATGCTTCAACGAATCATGAAACATTTCCTTCCTTAAGCACAAAAGGAGTTTTATCAACATTGCCCATGGTAAACCCCTTTCAAGTACGAATGTTTTTAACCTATCATACCATGCTCTAGGGTCTTGTTTGAGACCGTACAAAGTTTGTAAACATGATTAAGAAAATCTGGATTATCAAAACCTGGTGGTTGCTTGGAATAAACCTCCTCATCTATGTTGCCATTAAGAAAAGCACTTTTAACATCTGTTTGATATAACTTAAATCCTTTAGATGCAGCACAAGCTAACAAAATTCTTATGCCTTGTAATCTAGCAACAGGAGGAAGAGTTTCATCAAAATCTAGACCTTCAACTTGTGTGAAATCTTGAGCAACCAACCTAGCCTTGTTCCTAACCACAACATCATCCTCACTTTATTTCTTTTTAAACACCCATTTAGTTCCAATTAAAGTGGGACCTTGAGGTGGAGGTACAAGTTTCAAAACATTATTTCTTTCAATATTTTCTAACTCTTCTTGAATGGCAATAATCCAAGATTCATTAGTGAGTGCGTGTGATATATCTTTGGGTCCAAAAGAAGCAACAAAAGCAGAATGAGCATGAGAGATTGGATCACAAAACCTGAACCGTGTGACTCGCTTATGCAAGCTTCCAATGATTTGTTGTGGAGGATGACTTTTGAGGACGCGGAGGGAAGTAGACACTTCACAAGCTTCTTCTTCATGTTCATCACAAATCGAAGAACTTGTGGCTCAAGGAAGATCTGAACCAGTAGTAGTAGTTGTTGGTGTTGGTTGTGGAGTGACATCAACAGCTGGAACGTCAATGTTTATTTCTGAAATTCTAGGCAGCAGCTCCACTGCTTCATCTTCAATGAAAATACTCTCGCCCTGTGGATATGGATCTAGACCTGCAATATTAGATCTAGTACGTAGGCTAGCTTCATCAAAAGAAACCTCAAGTCTCCACGGTTTTGTTATTATCATGTAAAAGCACATGGTAACCTCTAGTATGAGATGGATAACCAAGAAACATGCCATCAACAGATCTAGGTTCAAATTACTGGAGATTACCATGTTTCTTAATAAAGAACTTGCAACCAAAGACCTTAAAATGTGTAACACTAGACCTATGTCCAAAGCAAAGCTCATATGGTTTTCTTCCTATCTTAGCTCTCAAGAAAACACGGTTTGAAACATAACAAGCTGTAGCAATCGCATCTACCCAAATTTTCTGGGAGGTTGATATTCATCAAGCACAGTCCTAGCCATGTCAACTAAGGTTATGTTCTTTCTCTCTACAACACCATTTTGTTGAGGTACATATGGTGAAGAAAACTGATGATCTATTCTATTTGTAGTACAGAAGTGATCAAAAAATTGATTCTTAAATTCAGTTCCATTATCACTTCTAATTGTTTTTAAAGATCTTGGGGGATCGATTGATATTCTAAGAAATAAAGTTCAAAAGTGACTAAAAGCTTCATTCTTAGATGCCATAAAGTAAACCCAAGAGTATCTAGAATAATCATCAACAATCACAAGAACATGATAGGATCTTGGTTCCTGATCTTTCGATGAGAATAGGAGGGTTCGATTTGTGGAGGAGAAGACGTTGGCGATCCGACTACACCGTCCCCAAGACGATGCGCCTTAGGGATCGGTAAACCGACTCCGAAGTTGTATTGATCTTGCTGGCGCACAATCAACCTGACCACGAGGGCCTTTGTTTCTGCAAGCAATCGAAGAACACGCAAGAACAAGAAGAACAAGCACTTATCTGTTGAATCAATCTAAAGTGGGGTTCTGGATACAAGTAGACGGGCGATCTAGTCGACACGCGCGTGTACAAGGAAGCAGCAGAAGCTAACTTATAAATAAACAAAAACCCACCAGCTAATGAGGGCGGCTGCTACTATTTATTACCTCCCTAGGGTCGTGAGAAACCCTAATCACGAGTCCCTAATGGACTCCAAACGATACATGGGCCATGGGCCCAATTTTGGTGATGCAGCACCCTGGACAGAAAAAGGTCTTGGTATTAAAATAACTATTGCGGCCGACTCCGAATAGATATGGACATGAGGACAGATCCGTTTGAAAGTAGACTTGATAATCTTTCCAGGAAGTACTTGAACGCCCAGATCGGAGTCCGTATGAAATCGTGGTGGCCGTCACAAGTTGGTGCTGTTCTGCTGTCCAAATCCCGTCCGCGCGAATTCCCTTCTCATTGGCTCCTCTCCATTGTTCCTAAGCAAAACAAGAAAGCACGTAGTTCCACGGTCTAGATAAGATGGACATAAGGCCAAGAACGAGTTCACCTCATAGTTTAGTGTACGTGCATGAGCGCGAGTGATCGGACCAGAAACCGGTAGCTGAGTTGGTGTGGATGTATCGAGGGTGTTGATGTCCTCATCATCCTCCCCTTCTTGCATTTGAGTCGTCCGCGACTCAAGCTCATCTTCTCCTCCCAAATATGGCTTCAAATCTGCAATGTTAAATGTGGGACTAACCCCAAAATTCGCAGGCAACTCGAGTTTATATGCATTATCATTAATTCTTTCTAACACTTTGAATGGACCATCAGCTCGAGGTAACAATTTAGACTTTCTCAAATCAGGAAACCTATCCTTTCGCAAATGTAACCAAACTAAATCACCAGGTTCAAAAGTGATAGTTTTCTTTCCCCTACTACCAGCAAGTTTATACTTGGCATTCATGCACTCTATATTCTTCTTAGTGGTTTCATGCAATTTTAAGATCAATTCAGCACGATGTTTAGCATCAAAATTCACTCGTTCCATTGAAGGAAGAGGTAATAAATCAATAGGAGCATGGGGTACAAATCCATAAACAATCTCAAAAGGGCATTTCTTAGTACTAGAATGTAGGGAACGATTATAAGAAAACTCGACATGAGGCAAACACTCTTCCCACATTTTTATATTCTTTTTCAAATTAGCCCTAAGCATGGTAGATAAACTTCTATTCACATCCTCAGTTTGACCATCAGTTTGGGGATGACAAGTAGTTGAAAATAAAAGCTTAGTCCCCAATTTTGCCTATAACGTTCTCCAAAAATGGCTAAGAAACTTAGCATCACGATCTGAAACTATTGTGTTTGGCACACCATGCAATCTAACAATATCTCGGAAAAACAAATCAGCAACATGTGTAGCATCATCACTTTTATGACAAGGTATGAAGTGTGCCATTTTAGAAAATCTATCCACTACAACAAAGATGCTATCCCTCCCCTTCTTTGTTCTAGGCAGTCCTAAAACAATGTCCATAGAAATATCCTCCCAAGGCATGCTAGGAACAGGAAGAGGCATGTACAAACAATGTGGATTAAGTCGTGACTTAGCTTTTTGACATGTCGTGCAGCGAGCAACAAAGCGCTCCACGTCTCGCCTCATACTTGGCCAAAAGAAATGACCAGCAAGTATGTCCTCCGTCTTTTTCACTCCAAAGTGCCCCATCAGCCCGCCTCCATGCGCTTCCTGTAACAACAACAAACGAACGGAGCTAGCTGGAATGCATAACTTGTTAGCTCTAAATACATAGCCATCATTGAGGACAAATTTATTCAATGTTTTTCCGTCTTTACATTTCAGCAATACATCTTTGAAATCAGCATCATGTTCATATTGATCTTTAATCGTTTCTAATCCAAAAATTTTAAAGTCAAGTTGAGATAGAAGAGTATAACGTCTAGATAAAGCATCAACAATAACATTATCCTTTCCCTTTTTGTGTTTAATGACATAAGGAAAAGACTCAATAAATTCCATCCACTTAGCATGCCTACGGTTTAGTTTCCCTTGACTCCTAATATGCTTTAGTGATTCATGATCAGAATGAATAACAAATTCTTTGGGCCACAAATAATGCTGCCATGTTTCTAAAGTTCGTACAAGAGCATATAATTCCTTATCATAGGTAGAATAATTTAGAACAGGCCCACTCATTTTCTCACTAAAATATGCAACAGGTTTTCCTTCTTGTAACAAAACACCACCCAATCCAATCCCACTAGCATCACATTCAAGCTCAAAAGTCTTAGAAAAATCAGGAAGTTGGAGAAGAGGTGCATGCGTCAACTTTTCTTTCAGTATGGTAAAGGCGTTATCTTGTGTGGTGCCCCAAGAAAAAGGCACCCCCTTCTTCGTAAGGTCATTCAATGGAGCAGCAATGGTGCTGAAATCCTTCACAAAGCGACGATAGAACCCAGCCAGCCCTAGAAAGCTCCACACCTGTGTGATGGTCTTTGGTACAGGCCACCCCTGAATAGCCTCTACCTTGGCTTGATCAACTTCAATTCCCTGTGGAGTAACAACATAGCCAAGGAAAGAGACTCGATCCGTGCAAAAGGTGCACTTCTCAAGATTACCAAATAATCGTGCCTCACGCAAAGCATTAAAAACAGCACGTAAGTGATCAAGATGTTCATCCATGGATTTGCTATAAATCAATATATCATCAAAATACACAACAACAAATTTTCCAATGAATGCACGCAAAACCTCGTTCATTAATCTCATGAAGGTGCTAGGTGCATTAGTTAACCCAAAAGGCATGACTAACCACTCATATAAACCGAACTTAGTTTTGAAAGCAGTTTTCCATTCATCTCCTAGTTTCATGCGAATTTGGTGATAACCACTACGCAAATCAACTTTTGAGAACACAACAGCACCACTCAATTCATCAAGCATATCATCTAAGCGTGGAATAGGATGACGATATCGAATGGTTATATTGTTGATTGCTCTACAATCCACACACATACGCCATGATCCATCCTTTTTAGGTACTAGAATAACTGGAACAACACAAGGACTAAGAGACTCACCTACATAACCTTTGTCAAGTAGTTCTTGTACTTGGCGCTGAATCTCCTTTGTTTCTTCTGGATTTGTCCTATATGGTGCACGGTTGGGCAATGAAGCACCGGGAATGAGGTCAATCTGGTGCTCAATCCCTCGAAGTGGTGGTAGTCCTGGTGGTATTTCACTTGGAAACACATCAGAATATTCCTGCAAAATGTTAGCAACAGCAGGAGGCAAAGAATGTTGCACATCGTAAAGGGAAATCAAAGCATCTTTGCATATCAAGGCATAGGCAACAGAGGTGGAGGCAATCAGTTCATTAATATCAGATTTCGTAGCAAACAAGCATTTTCCCTTCAGAGATATCTCATTTTTCTTATCAAACACAGATTTGGCATTGTTATTGTTCTCAATGTTAGCATGGTCCTGATATTTAGTTTTCCTAGCTCTAGCAACATCATCTTGCACAATAGCTTCAGGAGACATAGGATGCAACACAATTTTTTTATCGTGGTAAAGAAAAGAATACTGATTTGATCTACCATGATGCATAGAATCTCTATCAAATTGCCAAGGTCTTCCTAGCAGAATATTACAAGCTTGCATAGGCACAACATCACATTCAACGACATCCTTATATGATCCAATAGTAAAATTGATTCGCACAAGTCTAGTTACCTTTGCCTTACCGCTGTTGTTTAACCAATGAATGTGATAGGGATGTGGGTGCGGTTTGGTGCTTAGTGCCAGCTTGGTCACCATGTCACTGCTGGCCAAGTTGTTGCAGCTACCTCCATCAATGATCATGCGGCAAGATCGCTCTTTGACGACACACTTTGTTTGGAATAATGTGTGCCTTTGATTTTGTTCCGCTTTCTCCATTTGTGCACTAAGCACACGCTGCACAATGAGACTATCATAGCGCGCTGCATCTTCTGCACCAATATGCTCTTCTTGATGTTCATCGCTACCTGCATAGCCAGCTGCAAGCAAAACACATGTATCGTCATCAAAATCGCTAGCAGATGAGTACTCACCGTCATCTTTAACAATTAGAACACGTTTGCAGTCACGCTGCACATGGCCAAAACCCTTGCACTTGTGACATTGAACGTCTCTAGATCGTCCGGTAGATGCTACGGAAGAAGCACTCTCGGTGGGCTTTTGGGTGGTCTTTACTGTTGAGCTAGTGGAAGAAGCATGTGGCTTGTTGCTGGAAGAAGAAGGTGCTGCTCGACTTTGTGAAGAAGATGGCGGAGAAGCACGCCCAGTCGAAGGAGTAGTCGTGCGTGGTTGCCATGAGCTAGTCTTTCCTGCAGAAATATTAGTTCTAGAGCTAGCTCGTCGTCCCTGCACTTCCCTTTCAGCTTTACAAGCAAGATGAAACAAACGGGTAACATTATTGTAATCTTTATAAGCAAGTATGTCCTGAATTTCACGGTTTAAACCACCCAAAAATCTAGCCATAGCTGGTTCCTCATCCTCGTCTAAATTACAACGCAACATACCCATTTGTAATTCCTGAAAATACTCTTCTACACTTTTAGCTCCCTGTCTCAATTGTTGTAACTTATTTAACAGATCACGTGCATAGTAAGAAGGAACAAATCTAGCCCGCATGAGCCGTTTCAAAGCAACCCAAGTTTGTGGTATGTTATTAGGATTTTTCTTGCCATGTTCTATCCACCAAACAGAAGCAAAATCAGTAAACTCACTAGTGGCTGCTCTAACTCTTGCGTTTTCAGGAAACTCATGACATGCAAATTTTTGATCAACAGAAATCTCCCAAGTAATATATGCATCAGGGTCATATTTACCATCAAAATGAGGTATCTTAAATTTGATCTTGTTAAAAGTATCTTCATAATTGCGTACCTCACGCCGACGATGTCCACCTATGCCTTGACGGTTGCGTTGTAGCCGGCGCCGTGGCCTAGCTTCCTCATCTTCCCCAATCTCCGTATCTGCAGAATAGTCATCTTCATTGTCATGTACAATACTAGGAGCATTGCTCACCTGTCCATCTGCGCTGCGTCCACGATCCCTCTCCTCAAGGCGCTGCAGGATGGCTCCAATAGAGGTGTTCAATGTTTGAATGGGACTCTCCAACGTG
The DNA here is from genome assembly GCA_036927565.1 of Tuctoria greenei. Classification (NCBI taxonomy): domain Eukaryota; kingdom Viridiplantae; phylum Streptophyta; class Magnoliopsida; order Poales; family Poaceae; genus Tuctoria; species Tuctoria greenei. Next base: position 49,997,295 of record JAYESD010000009.1, read on the forward strand.
CTGATTTTGGTGTTGGTGTCGATCTGCATATTTTCCAATTGACCAAGGCGATCACTGGTAACTCGAAAATCCTCATCAAGCGCTTCTGTGTGTAGACGCACTTGGCGTTCGAAGTGTTGTATAATTCCCCGTGTGCGAGGTGAATGCACGTCTTCAGTTGTATTTGCTCCTCCTACGATGGTTAGTAGAAAAAAATCCCAATATGAAAGGGTAACGTTATCCCTAGCTACAAAGGTGCTGATGGAGATAACTCGCTCACTCTCAACCTGTTCAATCAAGATCTTACTTGTTCTTACAAAGCTCAGCAAGAAGGTGATGGCAACCAGCAAGTAATGAACAACTTCAAGAGCAGGTGTCAATCTATGGCTTTAGGTGGCTGAACTAGCACAAGGAGCAAACTTTCACCACGTTAATCACAACAAGCTGAATAAATTTTCTACGACAGTACTGTGCTGATCTTAGTCTAGACCGTACTAGAGACGCGAGCCGAGACACCAATGTCGTCACCAAAAACACACCAAACAACAATCTGATTTTTTTTTCTTTTTTTTTCGTTTTTTTTGTTGGGGTGGTCACCCAAACTCTCTCTAGATGGAATCAGGAGACCCTAGAACAAAATTTTCACATGCGGATTTTGATCTTGCACTTGCCTTTTTTTCTTCTCTAATTGCTTGTGGATTTTGTGCGGCTTTTGATTTTGCACTTGCCTTTTTTTTCCTTCTCTAATTGCTTGTGGCTTTTGTGCGGCTTTTGATTTTGCACTTGCCTTTTTCTTGTTGTCAAACTCAAATTACTAATCTGACTCAAACTCGAAGTAGCAATCTGATTCGAACTCGAACTAGTAATCAGACTCAAACTCGAACTAGCAATCCGACTCAAACTCGAAGTAGCAATCTGATTTGAACTCGTAATCTGACTCAAACTCGAACTAGCAATCAGACTCAAACTCAAAGTAGAAATATGATTTGAACTTGTAATCCGACTCAAACTCGAACTAGTAATCCGACTCAAACTCGAAGTAGCAATCTGATTCAAACTCAAACTAGTAATCCGACTAAACTCGAACTACGAATCTGACTCGAACTAGGTGACCGAATGTGACACGAACTCGAAACTCTAGTGGTGCAAAACTAAAGACCAGCAACTTGACTCGTCGAAGCAACCATGAACTCAACAAGTCTTGACTAAGTGGAGAAAGTAAAAGGCACAATGGTCTAGGAATAATGGAAAAAAACAGATCTAGTATTTTTTTTGGGCTTTTTCTGGACTATAGGATGATAACAGCGGAAAGAAAAGTAATGGTAGCACTCTCACCGATTAACCTTGCTCTGATTACCACTTGATAGGATCTTGGTTCCTGATCTTTCGATGAGAATAGGAGGGTTCGATTTGTGGAGGACAAGATGTTGGCGATCCGACTACACCGTCCCCAAGATGATGCACCTTAGCGATCGGTACAGCGACTCCGAAGTTGTATTGATTTTACTGGCGCACAATCAACCTGACCACGAGGGCCTTTGTTCCTGCAAGCAATCGAAGAACACGCAAGAACAAGAAGAACAAGCATTTATCTGTTGAATCAATCTAAAATGGGGTTCTGGATACAAGTAGACGGGCGATCTAGTCGACACGCGCGTGTACAAGGAAGCAGCAGAAGCTAACTTACGAATAAACAAAAACCCACCAGCTAATGAGGGAGGCTGCTACTATTTATTACCTCCCTAGGGTCGTGAGAAACCCTAATCACGAGTCCCTAATGGACTCCAAACGATACATGGGCCATGGGCCCAATTTTGGTGATGCAGCACCCTGGACAGAAAAAGTTCTTGGTATTAAAATAACTATTGCGGCCGACTCCGAATAGATATGGACATGAGGCCAGATCCGTTTGAAAGTAGACTTGATAATCTTTCCAGGAAGTACTTGAACGCCCAGATCGGAGTCCGTATGAAATCGTGGTGGCCGTCACAAGTTGGTGCTGTTCTGCTGTCCAAATCCCGTCCGCGCGAATTCCCTTCCCATTGGCTCCTCTCCATTGTTCCTAAGCAAAACAAGAAAGCACGTAGTTCCACGGTCTAGATAAGATGGACATAAGGCCAAGAACGAGTTTCCTCATAGTTTAGTTGACGTGCACGAGCGCGAGTGATCGGACCAGAAACCAGTAGCTGAGTTGGTGTGGATGTATCGAGGGTGTTGATGTCCTCATCAGAACATACCATTTACCTCCAAAGGATTGAACACGTGGAGGACCTACAGTGTTAGGCTGCAAAAGTTGTCATGGTTATTGTAAGCATGTGAAGCTGCAACCATCTTAGCATGTCTACAAGAGGAGCAAACAAATTCCTTCTCCCCTTTAAGCTTAGGTAGCCCACGTATACGATCAAGAACACTAACTCATGTGAGATGATTAAAGCCTATGTGACCAAGTCTACGATGCCAAAAATATAAGTCTTTCAAATCATTAGCAACTAGACACCTATGCTTAGAATTTGACATATCAAAATTATCTTTAAGAACTCTTCCAAAATGAGACATGTTAAAAATAAGCTCACCATTTGAATCTACAACCTTGCAAGAATTTTTAGTGAAAACAATTTCAAGATTTTCATCTAGCAATTGCGAAACAGAAAGCAAGTTGTATTTCAAATTTTTGAAAAGTGCCACATCTTTCAAAGTGTAGTGAATATTTACTCTAACCGAACCCTGAGCAATTGTAGGAGTTGAAGAATTATCGGCAAAAGTAACATTCTCTACACGTGACAGAAAAGAGAGGGAGGAGAACCATTCTTTGTTACCGGTCATGTGGCATGAGCAACCTAAATCCACAGATCCTAATGCAACGATCGTGTTTCGTGGCGATAGATGCTAATGCCATGAACTAGTGAACGTGGCAACAGATTTGTGGCGATAGATCCTAATGCCAGTAACTAGTGAATCGTGGCAACAGATCCTGATGCAACGATCGTGTTCAATGGCGATAGATGCTAATGCCACGAACTAGTGAATCATGGCAAAAGACATAGCTTACTGCAATGATTTAGTATTCATTTCAGTACAATCGTTGCAACAGGGCGGAATCCATGTCGTGCTACATAGAAGCACAATACATCGAGGACCCAATACTGGGGTTAGTCAAAAAGCATTTAGAAATCCAGTACTAAGTCACACGATGTCCAGCATGAATGACACGCAAAGCTAAGAAAATACAGCAGATTTATGAGCCAAATTTGAGAATTCTTTTTCCAACTACTAATCTATAAATTGTGTTATGTGTAGCATGAAAACAGTTGGTTCAGGAGCAATTGCATTTTTATGACTCATTACAGCATGCTGCATGTTCCTAACATTTGGTTCAGCACGCGCAACAAGTTTTGCTCGGTTGTTATGTGAGCTAGCAATCATTATTTCCTTTTTCTATTGTTTAGATAGTCTATAACAAAAATCTATGACATGACCGTCTCTACCATAGTAGGTACAATGAAAAGTAACATTTTGTTCATGTCTAGATGAGCAAGCAACATGTTTATTAGAAACAGATAAGACAACATTCCTGCAGACTTAAAAACCACCTCTTTTTGTTTAGGAACCATTTGAATCAAACCACTTCCTAATGACTTAACAACTTTAGGTGGATGTGCCTTATCATGAGCATGAGAATCAAAATCAAAACCAGTTTTATCATTGCAAGTCTTAGAAGAATTCAGCAGCAAGTTTAGATTCTTATTCCCACTACAAAACTGCTCTAGTGTCCTATATGCATGTCATCAAGGTTCTTAGACAAGTCTAGGTAGTTTTCACATGAAGTTTATCCGTTTAATTTGCAATTAGAACAATATTTAACTTCATGAGCACGTAAATCATTGTTCAAAAACAGAAATCTCATTCATAGCATCATGTAGTTTTTTGTTAAGATCATCACAACTTGAACAATACAAATTAATTGTTGAACAACTAGCATCTTTCATGTTTTTATTGTTAAGTGCAGCTAGTTTTTTATTCATTTCAATTTCAATCTTAGGTTTATCAAGAGTGGAAGTGTGCGCACTTCTTAAAGAGGATAATTGTTCATATATTAACTCACATGAGGAACAAGAATCATCAATAGGAATCAAATATTTCAACCGATCAACTTCAGATTCTAATGATTCAATTTTAGTAGCATCATCCCTATGTTTTTTGTCCTTTTTCTTAAGTATAACAGTGGGACGAGAAATAGCATCACACATTTCTTCGCAAGTGGGACATACCTCTTCATCGTCGCTGTTGTGTTCTGCTTCCTTCATACTTGATCTTGAGTTGCCCGCCATAAAACACATAGTTGCCAAATTGTCTTCATCCTCATCACTTTTGGAGTCCACATCGCTCAAGTAATTGTCTAGTAAAGCGGAGAGGATATGGTCCACCACTTGGTGTTTTGTGGAAGTCTTCTTTTTCTTGTTGTTGTTGCTAGAAGAGGACCTGAACTTATTTAGCTTTTCATCATGAGTAGAAGGACATAAAAGGTTAGGGCAATCTAAATGAAAATCTCCTGTCTTACCATATTCAAAGCATTGTTGAGAACCACCACTTCCTCTCTTTTTAGTTCTTACATTTTGCAATGCTTTTGAGAACCGAGTGGAGAGAAGTGTCAGCTCCTCTTCTAGAAATTCTTCAATCTATTCAAGTGCTAGAGAAGACAGCAAAGCAAGTGTACCATATGATGAAGATCGGCTAGAACTAGGCGTGTCATGTTGAGAAACAAATGCAAGAGACTTGTTGGGGTTTTTACATGATATTATGTCAAGTTCATGAGTTTTTAACTTAGAATATAGCACATCTAAAGTAAGTGTACTCATCACAGTGGATTCACGAATAGATGTAACTTTCATCTCCCAATTTGACATGTCTAATGCATTTAACAATTGCCTAGAATTTTCAACATTTGCAAAATTAACATTGACACTACGCAAGTTGTCGAGAATTTTATTAAATCGAGCAAATAAATCGTTGGTGGACTCACCTGGTTGCATCTCAAAACACATATATTCTTTCTTGAACATATCTTGCCTTACCTCCTTGATCGTGTTTGATCCTTCGTTCTAGTCGCAAAGTACTTTCCACACATTGTATGTAGATAGGAGGTGTGCAACACAATCGAATTTGCTTTGAGTCAACCCTTGTATGATAAAATTACAGGCCTTGTTATTGTGTCAACATCCATCATGTTTGCAGCCGTAACTTGATCATTTGGTGGCACGTCGGACGACTTGTAGACCTTTTCTCATATAGAGAAGCCTTGCGCTTGTATGTAGGCCTCCCTACGAGCCTTCCAAACATGGAAATAAACACCATCGAACACACAATGCTTTGCAGAGTATTTATCCATGTCGATTAGTCAAAACACATGCAAATCAAAGAGATTAGAGCACCGTGGCCTTGATACCAATTGTAGGATCAAAGAGCACGTGAAAAGCTAACAGAGGGGGTGAATGGTAGATTAAAACTTTTTTAGCGGAAGCAACAAAAACCCCTCAGCAGAAAAACAATCTGATAAATAAACTTTGTGTGCAACAGATCTAAATGTGTTCAACTGTGACAAAAGTAGTAGATATTATAGAGAATTGTACGATCGAAGAGCACGCGAATATCTAGCAGAGGTGGTGAATGGTAGATTTACAAAACCTTACGCAGTGGAAACAATTAAATCCCAACCCGTTCGACAGAAAAACGATATGTTGAAGAAATCGTGTGTAAGACTAATCTAAACGTGTTTCACCTTGAAAAAAGTGATAGATATAAGAGAGAATCAAGTCACGAATACTACACAACAAGAATCACTCAAATCCGTCAAGAGAAACTCAAGTTACGATTGAAAGATCGAACAAAAGTCAATCTGTCCTACCTGAGAAAAATAGTTCTGGAACGCTGCAAAGAAACTCGTGTAGATCAGAAACCACAAATCCAATGACCTTGAAATTTTGACAGATGATAGATAATATAGTTTTGAAGACAACCCAAAAAGAATCACGTCAATTGGATCTGTAAAACTCGAGTTATGATAAAACCACCGAAGAAAGGTAGTGTTGTGCAGAAAACTCGACGAGAAAAAATTGTCTGGAACAAGTCGGACGAACAAGGCATAAAAGTTCCTTTCAACTCCGAATTTTATTCAATAGAACATAAGTGGAACAGCCCCAAAGTCGTCTACCATGAGCTCTGGCGTCTAGCTTATATAACCAGCCTTTAGGCCAACCCAAAACTAACTAGGACTCTAATCCTACTCAGTTCACGAATCGAAACTTACCATAACTGCTCAAGTCTCTTCCAAACACCTTAGGAACGTATCCCACATTCCTAAAACAACTCAAATTCATGACCCACACAAAATCCAATCATAACCAACTCAAATCTTTCCATATTTGAGTCAAACACGACTCAGCCACAACTTGAGTCCATAACCTAGTCGGTTGGATCTTTCTGACCAATTCTTTACGTCCACATCTCTTCATCATGCCTCGAAACCATGTAGCCACGTCCATGTACTCATTGCATACGTGCAAGCATCTTCCAACAATGTCCACGATAGCTTCATATGCATTGTTCTTGATTCATACATGTTGCGTGACCTCCCGATCAACTCAACCACAATTCCTCCCAAATTTGGTTGTTGAACTTCATCTTCTCCCTAAGACTAGTTCAATGGATCCCGTCACCAGCCACATTTTGAACTCAAGCAACACCTGCACATGAATAAACAACACATCCATACGAGCCCAAGTCCACGACTTGACTCAAATTAGTTTCGAACAAAACACCTTACGTGAGCACCTCACATAAGCATGTTGCAAAACAACAATAAAACGATATCAGCCATATCAACCAAAACGCACCAAAAACTTAGCAAATGAATACTAAACAATCTTTCCAACAATATAAAGCAAATTCGAAACATTTCACAGTAAAAGCAGGAACTTGTGATCAAGCTCCGATCTTGCCAAAGCTAGTACAACCTAGCGCCGGAGCTTACCAAAGCTAGTCGGACCTAGAGTTAGACCATGATGATAAAGGTGTTTTGGTAGTATTCAAAACTTTTATCGCCATAGCCAATGTATTCAGCATACATAGGTCTCACAATCTCCCCCTTGATGAATGCATTGGCAAGAACATTGGCTTATTCACATTGAAAGTTTTGAAAACAATTTCTCCCCCTTTATAAAACAAAAATAAAATAAGAAGAAGAAGTTCTCCCTCTGAGAAGAATTGTGGCAAAAACAATTGTGAATGTGTGCAATGTGTAATCAATTTCTCCCCCTTGCATACTTATCTTTAAAAATTCAAATATTATCTATTCCCCTTTGACAATGTATTCAACAAGTTTTATAAGACAAATTTTAATTGTTATGAGCATATTATAACATATACATATAAAACAAAGCTCATCCAAGTCATACTATCAAGTAACTCACACTATAACATCAATGAAATACATAAAGTAGTGTAAGCCATGCTAGAGATCAATGTGATTTCCAATTTAGCAAGTCATGATCTCACAAACTTAACTATTTCAAAACCTGAAAGCATGACACTTGTTGCTGCATTTCATTATTTTTCAAAGCACAAATTTAGATCATATGATATTTGCAAGAGATTATATGTGCATCTGCCTTATTATAACCAACCAAGCAAAGCCTATGTCATTTGACAATCAGAAGCTTAAGGACATGGTTTTAGTCATACACAACTTCTTTCAAGTTTATATCTAAGTGCAATGATAAGCCATCTCAAAAGAAGAAGTGCGATGCATGCATACTCTCTTGATCTTTTCTCATTTTTATGTGATCATAAAAGCTCAACATGTGAGTTAATTACTTGATTAATTCTTTATGATTAAAAGCACTTGTGAGCTTGCAACAAGTTCAAAACAGCAAGAAAGTTCGACCATGACTAGATTTAATGTAAGTAATTATTCCAATTACTAGCCATGGCAAAAACTACAAAATGTATAACATGAGTAATGTAGTAAGAACTTTCAGCATGTAAAAGAAATCACAAAGTCATATATGTATGAAATACTATGCTCATATTATTTTAATTTCAGATTCACACATAGACTTCTCAAGCTTGAAAACTCCCCCTCAATTTAATCCATGAGGATGCATAACCCCTATTTCACTACGAATGTAACAAAAACGAGTGAAATCCAAAGGTTTTGTAAAAATGTCAGCCAATTGTTGTTCGGTATCTACATGGTGAAGCACAATGTTTTCTTTTTCAACATTATCACGGAGAAAGTAATATCTAATGTCAATGTGCTTAGTTCTAGAATGTTGCACGGGGTTTTTAGCAATGCAAATGACACTAGTGTTATTATAAAATAGTGGAACACTATGTAGATCAACCCCATAGTCCTTAAGTGTTTGAAAAATCCAAAGAATTTGTGAGCAAGCACTAGCAGCAGCTACATATTCAGATTCAGCCGTGGATTGTGCAACTGAGTTTTGTTTTCTAGAGGACCAAGCAACAAGTGAACTACCAAGAAAATGACAAGCACCGGAAGTACTTTTCCTATCAATCCTACAACCCCCAAAATCAGCATCCGAAAAAGCTTTCAAAGTAATGGATGAGGAAGAAGGAAGAAAAATGCCAAATTCTTGAGTTTCATGTAAGTACCTGAGAATCCTTTTCACGGCTTGACGATGTGAAGCACGTGGGGAGGCTTGAAACCGTGCACAAAGACATAGGCTGAATTGTATGTCCGGTCTTGATGTTGTGAGGCACAAAAGTGATCCGATCATGCTTCTATATTCTTTTTGATCCACGGGTTCACCATCTTCATCAAGTTCAAGTGTGTTGCTGTTCCCATTGGTGTCCGAAGAGGCTTGCTTTTGTCCATATTGAAGTGCCTTAGGAGGTCTTTTGTATACTTCGTTTGATGCACAACGGTACCCTTCTTGGTTTGCTTGATTTGCAGCCCCAAAAAGTACATGAGTTCTCCCATCATACTCATCTCAAATTCTAAACTCGTCATAGCTTAAAACTTGGATACAAGATCATGAGAAGCACAACCAAAGATAATATCATCCACATACACTTGAATGAATAATGAGTCATTGCCATGCTTAAGCACAAAAAGAGTTTTATCAACCTTGCCCATGGTAAACCCCTTTTCAAGTAAGAATGTTTTTAACCTATCATACCATGCTCTAGGGGCTTGTTTGAGACCGTACAAGGCTTTGGATAGTTTGTAAACATGATTAGAAAAATCTGAATTTTCAAAACCTGATGGTTGTTTGACATAAACCCCCTCATCTGTGTAGCCATTATGAAAAGCACTTTTAAGATCCATTTGATAAAGCTTAAAACATTTAGATGCAACAAAAGCTTACAAAATTCTTATGGCTTCTAATCTAGCGACAGGAGCAAAAGTTTCATCAAAATCTAGACCTTCAACTTGAGTGAAACCTTGAGCAACCAACCTAGCCTTATTCCTAACCACAACCCCATCCTCACTTTGTTTATTTTTAAACACTCATTTAGTTACAATTAAAGTGTGACCTTGAGGTGGAGGTACAAGTTTCCAAACATTATTTCTTTCAAAAATTTCTAACTCTTCTTGCATGGCAATAATCCAAGATTCATCAGTGAGTGCGTGTGATATATCTTTAGGTTCAAAAGAAGCAACAAAAGCATAATGAGCATGAGAGTTTGGATCGCAAAACCTGGACCGTGTGACTCGTTCGTGCAAGCTCCCAATAATTTGTTGTGGAGGATGAATTTTGAGAACCTGGAGGGGAGTGGACACTTCAGAAGCTTCTTCTTCTTCATGTTCATCACAAGTCGATGAGCTTGTGACTTGAGGAGGATCTGGACCAGCAATGGTGGTCGTCGGTGCTGGCTGTGAATCAAAATCAGAAGCTGGAACAATGTCATTAGCTGCTGAATTTTTAGGCAGCAGCACCACTTCTTCCTCATCTTCAACGAAAATGCTCTCCCCCTGCGGATATGGATCCGGACCTACAATGTTGAGCTAGTACCTGTGCTAGCTTCATCAAAAGACACCTCACAAGTCTCCACAATTTTGTTAGTATCTAGTAAAAGCACAGAGTAGCCTCTAATATGAGATGGATAACCAAGAAACATGACATCAATGGATCTAGGTTCAAATTTATCAAGATTACCATGTTTCCTAACAAAGCATTTGCAACCAAAGACCCAATAGTGTGAAACACTAGGTCTATGTCCCAATCGGAGCTCATATGGTGTTTTACCTAGTTTAGCGCACAAGAAAACACGATTTGAGACATAACAAGCAGTTGCAATCGCATCAGCCCAAAATATCCTAGGAGTTCGATATTCATCAAGCATAGTCCTAGCCATCTCAACCAAGGTTCTGCTCTTTCTTTCTACAACAACGTTTTGTTGAGGTACTTATGGTGAAGAAAATTGATGATCTATTCCATTTTCAGCACAAAAGTGATCAAAAGATTGATTTTTAAATTCGGTTCTGTTATCACTTCTAATCGCTTTTAAAGATCCTGGGTGACCAATTGATAATCTAAGAAATAAAGTTTTGTAGTGACTAAAAGCTTCATTCTTAGATGCCATAATGTAAACCCAAGAGTATCTAGAATAATCGTCAACAATCACAAGAACATACCATTTACCTCCGAAGGATTGAACGCGTGAAGGTCCTATCTTAGCATGTCTACAAGAAGAGCACACAATTTATTTGTCCCCTTTAAGCTAAGGCAGCACACGTATGCGATCAAGAGCACTAACATGCGTTAGATGATCAAAGCCTACATGACCAAGTCTACGATGCCAAAAATATAAGTCCTTTAAATCATTAGCAACTAGACACCTATGCTTAGAATAAGGCATATCAAAATTAGCTTTAAAAACTCTTCCAAACCGAGACATGTTAAAAATAAGCTCGCTATTTGAATTTACAACTTTGCAGCAATTTTTAGTGAAAAATAATTTCCAGATTTTCATCTAGCAGTTATGAAACAGAAAGCAATTTGTATTTCAAATTTTTGACAAGTGCCACATCCTTCAAAGTGTAGTGATCATTTACTCTAACTGAACTCTTAGTAATTATAGGAGTTGAAGAATTATCGGCATAAGTAATATTCTCTACACGTGACACAAAAGAGAGGGAGGAGAACCATTCTTTGTTACCGGTCATGTGGCGTGAGCAACCTGAATCCACAATCCTAATGTTCTCCTTCCTCAAGCGTGTAACCTACATAGAAGAACAATACGTCGATGACTCAATACTGGGGTTAGTAAAAAGGCATTTAGGAATCCAGTACTGAGTCACATGACGTCCAGCAGGAATGACACGCGAAAGCTGAGACAAAACATCAGGTTTATGAGCCAAAGTTTGAGGATTTTTGTACCCAACTACTGACTTATCAGATGTTACATGTGTAGCACGAAACACAATAGGATCGGGAGCAATATTTGCATGTTTTCGACTCATTACAGCAGGTTGCATGTTCCTATCATTCGATTTAACATGTGCAGAAAATTTTGCATGAAAGTTATGAGATCTTGCAATCATTCTTTCTTTTTTTCTGTTGTTTAGCTACTCTATAACAGAAATCTTTGACATGATCATCTCTACCACAGTAGGTTCATTGAAATTTAACTTTGTGTTCATGTCTAGATGGGCAAAGAACATTTTTATTTGACAACGAATGAGACAACACTCTGCAGATTTGAAAACCACTTCTTTTTGTTTAGGAACTATTTGAATCAAACCACTTCCTAATGTTCTTACAATTTTAGGTGGATGTGCCCTAGCATGAGAATGAAAATCAAAACCTAAACCAGTTTTATCATTGCAAGACTTGGAAGAATTCAGCAGCAAATTTAGGTTCTTATTCCCATTACAAAACCGATCTAATATCCTATGCATGTCATCAAGTTTATTGGACAGATCAAGACAATTTTCACATGAAGTTTTTCCTTTTAATTTGCAATTGAAACTATATTTAACTTCATGAGAACGTAAAGCATTGTTCAATATAGAAATTTCATTCATAACATCTTGTAGTTTCTTATCAAGATCATCACAAGTAGAACAATGCAAATCAATTGTAGAACAACTAGCATCTTTCAAGTTTTTATCATTAAGTGCAGCAAGCTCTTTGTTATTTTCAATTTCTAACTCAAGTTTATCAAGTGTGGAGGTGTGCACACTTCTTAATGAGGACAATTGTTCATATATTAAATCACATGAGGGACATGCATCATCACTAGGAATCAAAGTTTATAAACGGTTGATTTTAGATTCTAGTGATTCAGTTTTAGCAGCACTATCCCTAAGTTTTTTGTCCTTTTTCTTAACTATAATAGTGGGGCGAGAAATAGCATCACACATTTCTTCGCAAGTAGGAAATACCTTTTCATTGTCGCTGTTGTGTTCAGCCTCATCCATACTTGATCTTGACTTGCTCGCCATGAAGCACAAGTTTGCCAAATCATCTTCATCTTCGTCACTTCCAATGTCCACATCGCTTGAGCCAAGTTCTTGAAGTGCGGAGATAAAACTGCTCACCAATTGACTTCCTGTAAACATCTTCTTTTCTTCGTATCTTTTGATGAGGAGTGCTTCGTCCTTGTTTGCTTTTCATCCCGAGAAGTAGGACCTGAAAGGTTAGGGCAATCTGAACGAAAATGTCATGTCTTACCACATTCGAAACATAGTTGAGGTCCAGAGCTTCTTCTCCTTCTAGTTCTCACATTTTGCAATGCTTTCGAGAACCTAGTAGAGAGAAGTACTAGATCCTCCTTTGGAAACTCCTCAATCTGTTCAAGGGTTAGAGAAGACAACAAAGCAAGTGTACCACAAGATGAAGATTGGCCGGAGGTAGGCATATCACATTGAGAAACAAAAGCAATAGACTTGTTGGGGTTCTTACGTGATATTATGTTAATTTCATGAGTTTTTAACTTAGAATATAGCACATCTAAAGTAAGTGTACTCATGACAGTAGATTCACGAATAGATGTGACTTTCATCTCCCAAATTGACATATCTAATGCACTTAACTATTGTCTAGGATTTTCAGCTTCTGAAACATTAACATTGACACTACGCAAGTTGCTGTGAATTTTATTAAAGCGAGCAAAAAGGTCATCAATAGACTGACCAGGTTGCATCTTGAAGCGCATGTATTCTTTCTTGAACATGTCTTGCCTTACCTCCTTGATCGTGTTGGATCCTTCGTGGTAGTCACAAAGTACTTTCCACACATTGTATGCAGATCGGAAGTGTGCAAGACGGTTGAAGTCGCTTTGAGTTAATCCTTGTATGATCAAGTTCTGAGCCTTATTGTTGTTGTCGACATCTCTCAGATTTGTAGCTGTAACTTGATCATTTGACGGCACTTCATAAGGCTTGTATACCTTCTCCCATATTGCGAATCCTTGAGCCTGGATGAAGGCTTCCATACATGCCTTCCAAAACTGAAAATCAATATCACTAAAGACACAAGGTTTTGTGGAGTATTCTCCATGATGATTAGTCAAAACACGTGCAAATCACAAAGGTTAGAGCACCGTGGCTCTAATACCAATTGTAGGATCAAAGAGCACGTGAAAAGCTACAAGAGGGGGGTGTGAATGGTAGATTTAAAAAATCTTACATAGCAGAAACAATTAAATCCCAACCCCTTTGGCAGAAAAACGATCTGTTAAAGAAATCGTGTGTGAGACTAATCTAAACATGTTTCACTGTGACAAAAGTGATATACCAGAGAGCATCAAGTCATGAAGACGATACAACAAGAATCACTCAAATCCGTCGAGAGAAACTCAAGTTACGATTGAAAGATCGAACAAAGGTCAATTTGTCCTACCTGAGAAAAACAGTTCTGGAACGCTGCAAAAAAAACTCGTGTAGATCATAAACCACAAATCCAATGACTGTGAAATTCTGACAGATGATAGATAATCAAGTTGTGAAGACAACCCAAAAAGAATCATGTCAATTGGATCTTTAAAACTCGAGTTATGATAAAACCACCAAAGAAAGGTAGTGCTGTATAGAAAACTCGACGAGAAAAACTCGTCTGGAACATGTCGGACGAACGAGGCACAAAAGTTCCTTTCAACTACGAATTTTATTCAATAGAACACAAGAGGAACAGCCCCAAAGTCATCTACCACAAGCTCTGGCCTCCCTTGCTTATATAACCAGCCCTTAGGCCAACCCAAAACTAACTACGACTCTAATCCTACTCAGTTCACAGATCGAAACTTTCCATAACTGCTCAAGACTCTTCTATACGCAGATAGAAACAATCTTAAGACTTCCAAACACCTTAGGAACATTTCCCACATTCCTAAAACAACTCAAATTCGTGACCCACACGAAATCCTATCATAACCATCTCAAATCTTTCCATATTTGAGTCAAACACGACTCAGCCGCAACTTGAGTCCATAACCTAGTCGGTTGGACCTTTCTGACCAATTCTTTACGTCCACATCTCTTCATCACGCCTCGAAACCATGTAGCCATGTCCATGCACTCTTTGCATATGTGCAAACATCTTCCAACGACGTCCACGATACCTTCATATGCATTGTTCTTGATTCATACATGTTGCGCGACCTCCTGATCAATTCAACCACAATTCCTCCCGAATTTTGTTGTTGAACCTCATCTTCTCCCTAAGACTAGTTCAACGGATCCTGTCACCAGCCATGTCTTGAACTCAAGCAACACCTGCACATAAATAAACAACACATCCGTGCGAGCCCAAGTCCACAACTTGACTCAAATTTGTTCTGAACACAACACCTTACGTGAGCACCTCACATAAGCATGTTGCAAAACAACAATAAAACGATATCAACCATTATAACCAAAACGCACCAAAAACTTAGCAAATGAATACTATGTAATCTTTCCAACAATGTAAAGCAAGTTCGAAACATTTCACAATAAAAGCAGGAACATTGCGATCAAGCTCTGGATCATGACAAAGCTAGTACCACCTAGCGCCGGAGCTTACCAAAGCTAGTCGGACCTAGAGTCGGACCTTGATGATAAAGGTGTTCTGGTAGTATTCAAAAATTTTATCACCATAGCCAATGTATTCAGCACACATAGATCTCACAAGAATCAAGTCACAAAGAAACGAAACAAGAATAAAAGCCCGTAGTTGAGGAGAAGAATGCCAAATTTCGAATTTAAAAATTTTAAGTTAAATTGTGAATTCAAACTCACTATGTGTTATGATAGTCAATAATTATCCCCAAATATGAATTTTTTAACAACTTTAGACATAGTTAGGTCAATGATTATTGCATGAGTGAAATTAATACCAAAAGTAATGAAGTCCTAAGAATTTCAATTCAAAAATCAAAGTTAAGTGCCTTACTTTTCTCAAAGAGCTTTTCAACCTCTTGATATCTCTTCCTTTCACGAATGTGCATATCTTCTTGGCAGTTGACGAGCTCCTACTTCTCAAAGATTTCATCCGACAATATCTTCATTTTTCTTAATGCAGTTTTCTCAATTCTTTAAACATTTCCTCATTTCACTAGAACTATCAAAATCATCATTAGAGGAATGTAAGAAGGGGATGTAAGTCGAACCTTCTTCTTGCCTTCCTTAGCCATGAGGCAAGTGTGGTTGTGGTTCTCCCTTCCTCCCATGTTTGAGAAGAGTGTATACTTGTTTGTTGGCTTCTTGATGGCAATTGTTGCTATCTCATCTTCATCATCTGAGGGGGACTCGTCATTTGAGTCCCACTCCCTGCGGATGTGCGCTTGATGTACCTGCTTCTTTTTCTTGAAAGCTTTCTTCTCTTGCAACTTCACTTTTTTCTTCCTCTTATTTTTCTCATATGTACAGTCAACCATAACGTGTCCATATTCGCCGCAGTTGTAGCAAGTACGTTGAGCCTTGGATTTTCCTTTTTCCTTATTATTTCATTCACTAGAGTTGCTTCCTCTTCCTCTTCTGATCACGCGCTTGAATCTTTTCATGAAGAGTACCATCTCTTTATCATCCATATTTGTTCTTACATCATCAATGTCTTCTTCTTCATAAGTCTCAAGAGTCTCCTTCCCTTTGGGCTTGCAAGTGGCATTGAGGGTGACTTCCTTCTTCTTGGATGAGGTAAGTTCAGCTAAGTTTTTGACATATTTGGCTTCTTTTTCCATCATCTTGTGATTGATAATTTTGCCAAGGACATCATCTGTGGTCATTTTGTGAAACCTCGGGCTTTCTCTTATCATGGAACACAAGGTGACATTTCGAGGCATAAAGGCTCTTATCATTCTCTTCACAATCTCAAGATCAGTCCACTTCTTGCTTCCATAAGCACAGATCTTGTTGATGTGTCTTCAAGCGGTTGTACATTTCTTAAGGGGATTCACCATCTTCAATGTCAAATCTCCTCAATTCTCCTTGAAGCATCTCAATCTTCGCTTCGCGTATGGAGCAATTACCTTCATGAGCAGTCTTGACTGTATCCCAACTGTCTTTGGCAACTTAAAGTACATCCACCTTGGTGAACTCTTCTCAGCTCAAGGATGAAGTGATCACCGCAACGGTTTGTGCTTTGCAGTGAATTGCTTATTCTTGCTCTGGGATGAGTTCATCGTTAGTGTCTGGGATATCTATACATGTACACACTATATGCAAAAAACTAGGATTAAGTGAGATTAGATGCATCTTCATATTATATTTCCACATTGAACAATCATTGCCATCAAACTGTGGAGGTCTTTCCATGGGAATAGAAAGATAGTGATTGTAATTGTTGAGGTTCTCATAATTAAAAGGATATCGGGAGTACTCTTGATGACTACCCTCTTTTGGCTTTTATCCTCCTTCTTGCCCTTCTGGCTTAGCAGCTTCTTCTTGAGAAGTGTCTTGAGTTCACACACTTCTTCATCATTGTGTTCGTGCTCCTTGAGCACATCAAACGCCTTGGAGTCTTGTTCTTCTCTAGTGATGGGCATCTCCTGGATCTCGTTGTTCTTATCAGAGGCCACTGATCTCTC
The DNA here is from genome assembly GCA_036927565.1 of Tuctoria greenei. Taxonomy (NCBI): domain Eukaryota; kingdom Viridiplantae; phylum Streptophyta; class Magnoliopsida; order Poales; family Poaceae; genus Tuctoria; species Tuctoria greenei. The sequence goes on from JAYESD010000009.1 coordinate 50,014,305, forward strand.
TAAGCGGTGAGTCTCAGTGGAGAGCCTTGCTCTAATACCAATTGAATGTGGCCTAGAGGGGGTGAATTGGCGTTGAAAAACTTTTCCTGCAGCACTTAACAAATTCATCAAATACAGAAGGGACCGGACTTGTCTGGTGTGTTATACAGACTAGTCCAATCTGCTTGATGTTCTACAAAAATATTAAATGTTTATAAAGATATCACACATGTTGCAGCAGCGGAATGTAATCAACTACCCTAATTAATTGAGCAGTTAGGATAGAAGAATTGAACGTGGAATACGAAGTTAACACAAATTAAAAGATTGATTAACTTTATACCCTAGATGGTGGTAATTGCAAAAGTAAAAGAATGGAACACAGAAGACAAGGATTTTTACCGATGTTCGATCTCACCAAAGAGATCTACTCCTCGCTGAGGAAGCCCACACAGAGCCATGTCTCTTCAAACCCTTTTCCCTCGTCAAGTCACCACACAAGGCCGACTTAAGTTCCACTATCATGGGGTAATCACCAAGTTGGTGGGGCAATCTTACACTTTGAGGGCTCCCACCAAAGTACAATGATAAAAGATGATATAATACACTCAAAAAGATTACAAGTAATGCATGAGTGTATAAGAGATCAAACCCTAAGAGATCAACGATGCATAGATGACGATCTCCCAATCCCAAATATGGATACTCAAAAGATTTAACTCTTTAGGCCTTTAGATGTGTGGGGAGATGTGTTTTTGTGCTCTTGGGACGAGTGGCGGCGCTAAGGTTTATGTTTTTGATAGTTGTGCACGGTACTTGTGTTTGTGGGGTCATGGATCAACTATTTATATTGCTTCAAAAAATATTACCGTTAGGGATCCCGATGGCCGGACTAGTCCTCTCTGGTGACCGGACATGTCCGGTGTGCAGTGTGAAATTTGCGTGGAATGTGCAGCACACTAAAAACCCTAATTTGTGTGAGGTACACCGGACTTATCCGCATTGGAACGTAGAGTTCATCGGACTAGTTCGTTGTGATTATAGAAAGTTAGTCGGACTAGTCCGCGACATAACGGACTTGTTTGGTCCAATGTGAATTGTATTTTTCCAACTTGTCTCAGTGAAACATCAGAAAGTTAAACGGACTTGTCCGGTTAATGTCCGGACCTGTCCAGTGCAAGGTGAATTGTAACATCAGAGAGTTTAACGAACTCGTCCGAATAGTGTCCGGACTTGCCCGCTGCTCAGTGAATTTTGACATCAGAATATTAAACGGACTAGTCCGCTTAGTGAACGGACTTGTCCGATGCTCAGTGAATTACTTAGATTGATTTTAGCCCTTACCCTCTACGCAAAGACATGAGCTTTTGGGATGTCTCTCTCACACACATCATATACAATTATGTCTCCTTTGCGCTTCCATTTATCGTTTCGGCTTCTTCCTTTTTCACTTCTCAATTTTCACTTTTTTGGTTGCACCATAATACCTAACTCTGTTGACTTGCATTCATCTTAATGAATTCATTAGTATCTCATTTGTTTGTCATCAATCATCCAAAACCCACAAGGGAATGCCACGATACACTTTCAGCGTTAAACGTATTGTGAATTGAACATATTTGCAAGTGTTTAATTGTAGTGCCACCCATAAGACGTATATGCTGGAGGTAATCCGGTTAAGATTTTCTATTTTGTGAGTAACGTAGTACCGACATGTCATTTGGATTAAGTCAGAAATGTTGACAATTCGAGTCCATGTCGAGAATGTAACTCTGACCTACAAGCTTTTGATTAATACCATGACAAATTTCCAGAAGTAAAGCCTGAAAATGACTGCAATCCAAACTCCATCAAACTTGCACTTTGCTGTCTGGCTCTGGCAGCAAGATTCTGAACTTTGGAAGCTCATATCTCTTAGTAGGTTTGGCCATTTTAGTTGTAGTATGCATGGATGGAAATATAAAAAAGTCCTCTACGAATGTTATGTTGACCTCCATACCAGAAAACCACTTTACGAAGATGAAAATGTACCATAACTAAAACTGCTACAATTCTGAAGCTTAATGGACCAGTCTATGTAATTTCGCCATATATCACCGTAGAAACATCCTCTAGGCTAGTGTGATGTATTTATGGAAAGGGGAGATGATAACTACAACTTTTTAATGAAACGTTTTCCCAAATTCATCTCAGAAAAATTAAAAATCTTGAGTCTAAACTGGTACAGAGGTTTGGGTGTTACCAGATTTACCCAGAAAATACCTGAACTTTAACCAGTCATATCTATTAATTTCCAAAGGTAACCTAGGCACATATATACATTTTCAGAACTCTTAGGAAGTCCTATATCAACTTTTTTTGGAACTCCAAAGCTAAATCTCTATGTAACATGGTGAAATTCGAGAGATCGTCAAAACTGTTCTGCTGTTCCAGAATCTGAACTGAATATGCTTAGGTTGAAAACTTTACGAGCAACGCAAGTATGAAAGTGGTAAAGGTTAAGTGGATGCATTTGTGAGAATATGATGCAATGTACTTCAAGATTGTGATGAACCCAACGGGTACGGGGATGCCCTATGTTTCGATGAGAGATGTTGGTGGTGAATGAATTTGGTGGAGGTCGCAGTGGCTGCCCGACTACCACAACCAGAATGGTGTGGCGCCTTGAGCGACAGTTACACCGTCTCCTGGTAACTATGATTTGGGTGGAGGTCGACGTTGTGCTACTCGACTACAACAACCACATGGGTGCAGCGACTTAGCGATAGTTACACCAGCTTCTGTTGTTGTTGTTCTTGTCATGCCAAGAACAGCCTTGAACCTGCAAGCAATCGAAGAACAAGCAAGAATAGGATAACAAGCAAACACTCACGGGTGTGATAAGTTGGGGTTCTGATTCAAGTAATCATGAGGTCTCGTCGAAACTTGTGTTACAAGGAAGTAGCAATGGCTAAACATAGAGAAAACAAAACCCAAGTTCTTCCTATGGCTGCTAGTTGTTTTTATAGAGGAGGAAGACTAAAACTCAGGATGGAGTCACGAGTCTTGTTTGGCCTTTTTCTGAGCATCTCAAGCGTCATCTTCCTTTGATTCTAGATCCAATGGAAAGTAGCCGAAGAGACCTTTCCAGCAAGTACTTATTTGCATTAAACAAGCTTGGCAGTTGAAAGTTATGCCCCTTTTAAGCTGGTACTTGCTGCAGTTACGAGGACCCCTCGGGTGGAGCAGCCTTCATTGCATTAATCCCTCCATTCCTCCTAGTGGATCAAATCTCAAGCACCTAATAATAACAAGGTCATCATAAGGCTTTAATAGTTCACCATTTGAAGGATAATTACTTTGAACAGCAAGGAATGAATTCATCTGATAATTAAGTTAATGTGCATGAACACGTGTCATTAGACCTTGATTAGCTGCAAGTGGTGAATGGGCTGTTGTTGTGGTTGTATCAACGGTAGCGATGTCCTCATCATCTCCCCTTCTTGCAATTGAGTCGTCCTCGACTGAAATGTGTCTTTCTTGCCGACATATGGTTTCAAATCTGCAATATTAAAAAAGTAACTCCCAAATGTGCAGGCAACTCAATTTCATATGCATTATCATTAATTTTTCGAAGCACTTTGAAGGGTCCTGCAGCGCTAGGTAACAATTTAGATTTTCTCAAATAGGAAATCTATCCTTTCTCAAATGCACTCAAACCAAATCACCAGGTTCAAAAGTAACATGCTTTCTACCTTTGCTACCGGCTTGTTGATACTTAGCGTTCATGCTCTCAATGTTTGCTTTAGTTTGCTCATGCATTTTAAGAATTAATTCAGCACCACGAGAAGCATCAAAATTCAATTCCTCTAGAGGTGGTAGAGCCAAAAGATCAATGGGAGCACGAGGGATAAAACCATATACAATCTTAAAAGGGCACAATTTAGTAGTAGAATGCAGCGAACGATTGTAAGCAAATTCAATATGAGGCAAATATTCTTCCCATAATTTGATATGTTTTAGAACAGTCCTAAGCATGGTAGATAAACTACGGTTCACTACTTCGGTCTGCCCATCAGTTTGAGGGTGACAAGTGGTAGAAAAGAGCAATTTTGTCCCCAACTTAACCCATAAGGTTTTCCAAAAATGACTAAGAAATCTGGCATCTCTATCTGAAATAATTGTGTTTGGAACCACATGCAAAGGAACAACTTCTGAAAGAACAAATCAGCAATATGGGTAGCATCATCAGTTTTGTGGCATTGTATGAATTGTGCCATTTTAGAAAATCTGTCCACAACAGCAAAAATACTATCCCTCCCCTTCTTTGTTCTAGACAATCCAAAACCAAAATCCATAAAAACATCCTCCCATGGAGCACTAGGAATAGGGAGAGGCATGTATAAACCATGTGGATTAGACTTAGCTGTTTTGACAGGTGGTGCAACGAGCAACAAACCACCCCACATCTCTTCTCATCTTTGGCCAAAAGAAATGGCTTGCTAGGATGTCTTCTGTCCTCTTGACACCGAAGTGTCCCATCAACCCTCTACCATGTGCTTCCTGCAATAGTAAGATACGCACAGAACCAGCTGGAATGCACAATTTGTTGGCTTGAAACGCAAACCCATTAGTGAGAACAAACTTATTCCATGTTTTCCCTTCTTTATATTGCAGCAGCACATCTTTGAAATCAGCATCAAAAGCATATTGTTCTTTAATTGTTTCCAAGCCAAAAATCTTAAAATCAAGTTGGGACAACATATTATAACGGCGAGATAAGGCATCCTCAATGACATTATCTTTTCTTTTCTTGTGTTTGATGACATAAGGAAATGACTCAATGAATTCTACCCACTTGGCATGCCTACGGTTCATATTAGTTTGGCTCTTAATGTGCTTCAAGGTTCATGATCAGAATGTATAACAAATTCTTTAGGCCATAAATAATGTTGCCATGTTTCCAAAGTTCGTACTAGTGCATATAATTCTTTATCGTAAGTGGAATAGTTCAGACTAGACCCATTCAATTTCTCACTAAAATAAGCAATAGGTTTCCCCTCTTGCAACAAGACACCTCCCAATCCAATACCACTAGCATCACATTCCAATTCAAATGTCTTACTGAAATATGGTAATTGGAAAAGGGGTGTATGAGTTAACCTATTCTTCAAAGTTGCAAATGCAGCCTCTTGCGCCTTGCCCCATGTGAATGGTGCACCCTTCTTTGTAAGCTCATGCAGTGGGCCTGCTATGGTGCTGAAGTCTTTCACAAAATGATGATAGAATCCAGCAAGTCCGAGAAAGCTTCGTACTTGTGTGACCGTGGTAGGAGTTGGCCATCTGTGTATCGCCTCCACCTTGTCATGATCGACTTCAGTTCCCTATGGTGTCACAACATAGCCAAGAAAAGAGAATCTATCCGTGCTAAAGGTGCACTTGTCGATGTTACCAAATAAGTGTGCATCACGTAACTCATTGAAAACAACACGAAGATGATCAAGATGCTCTTCTAGAGATGTGTTATATATCAAGATGTCATCAAAATATACTACCACAAATCTTCCAATAAAAGCATGTAAAACCTCATTCATTAATCTCATAAAAGTGCTAGGTGCATTCGTGAGACCAAAAAGCATGACTAACCACTCATACAAACCAAACTTTGTTTTAAACGCTGTATTCCATTCATCACCTAGCTTCATGCGAATTTGATGGTATCGACTACGCAAGTCAATTTTAGAGAAAATCATCGAGCCACTAAGTTCATTAAGCATATCATCTAACCTAGGAATAGGATGAAATATCTAATGGTAATGTTATTAATTGCTCGACAATCTACACACATGCGCCATGATCCATCTTTCTTTGGGACCAAAAGAACAGGAACAGAGCAAGGACTAAAGGACTCACGTACATAACCTTTGTCGAGTAAGTCATGTACTTGTCGCAGAGTCTCCATAGCCTCCTCCGGGTTGGTCCTGTATGGTGCTCAGTTGGGCAAAGAAGCCCCAGGGATGAGGTCAATCTGATGCTCAATCCCTCTCAATGGTGGCAGCCCGGCTGGTACCTCTTGTGGAAACACATCATCGAATGCCTGCAAAAGATTAGTGACAGCAGGGGCAAAGCACATGGTTCGTCGTGAAGTGAGAACAAAGCTTCTTTGCAAGCAAACACATAGCAGATTGCAGCATTATTTTTTAATTCAAACAAATCAGATTTGGAAGAAAGAAAACGAGCACTTTTCAATTTTATTTCTTCTTCTTCACATGAGCAGATTTGGAATTGTCAGTCTTAGGGTGTACCGATTCCTTCGCAAAATTTGAATTTTCATTTTGAGTAGATTTCTTATTTTTCCCTTTGCAAGCTCTAGCAATGTCATCCTTCAAAATAGCATCAGGAGACATAGGGTGCAAAACAAGCTTTTTCTCATTGTGCATGAAAGAGTATTGATTTGATTTACCATGATGTAATGTATCTTTATCAAATTGCCAAGGTCGACCAAATAGCATAGTTTATTAAGCATAGGTACCACATCACAATCAATGTAATCATGGTAGGAACCAATTGCAAATTCAACACGAACCAGACGTGTTACCTTAAGCTTACCACTGTCGTTGAACCATTGGATGTAGTATGGATGTGGAAGTCTTGTCATCCCATGCTTCTCTACCATGGCAAGAATTGCTAAATTGTTGCAGCTTCCTCCATCAATAATAATGCAACACCATCGTTCCAAAACTACACACTTAGTTTGGAGCAGATTGTGTCGCTGGTTCTGTTCAGCTTTGATCATTTGGGCACTCAAGACATGCCTCACAACAAGACTCTCATAGTGGTCAGCATGATCAGCCCCAATGTGCTCTTCATCATCCTTCTTCTTTCTTGCATCTTGTGCAGCAAGCATGGCATATGTATCCTCATATAAATCACTAGCGGATGAGTAATTACCATTTTCTCGTACAATCAGCACATGCTTGCTTGGGCAGTCCCTTCGTAGGTTCCCAAAACCCTTGCACTAGAGGCATTGAATGTATTTTGTTCTCCTGGCGGAAGCGGTGGAAGAAGAAGTGTTGGCTACAACTTGGGTGGATCCTTTTGTTGTCTCAATAGTGAAGGTGCTGATTTTGATGTAGTCCTGGGCAACCGCTTGGAAGCATTGTCTAGAGAATCATGCTTAAGACCAGAAGCACTTGAGCGGGACTGCCATGAGGTAGTTTGACCTGCAGAAATATTAGTTCCTGTGTGTCGTCCCTGCACTTCTCTTTCAGCCTTACAAGCAAGATGGAATAATCGAGTGACATTAGAGTATTCCTTATAAGCCAATATGTCCTAAATTTCTCTTGTTAAACCACCCATAAACTTAGCCATTGCAGCCTCTTCGTTTTCAACCAGGCCACATCGCATCATGCCTATTTGGAGTTCTTGATGGTATTCCTCAACAGATTTGTTGACTTGCCTAAGTTGTTGTAATTTATGCAGCAGATCACGAGCATGATAGGAAGGAACAAAACGACGACGCATGATTCGTTTCAAGGCATTCCAAGTTTGCGGTACGGTGGCTAGATTTTTAACTTGATACTCATGCCACCAAACAGAAGCAAAGTCAGTGAATTCACTAGTTGCAGCTCTAACCTTTTTATCATCAGGGAAATCATGGCATGCAAATTTTTGATCTACTAATAATTCCCAGGAGAGATATGAATCCGGATCATATTTCCCATCAAAGGGTGGTATGGAGAATTTAATGCTGCATAGGGAATTGTCATGTTCATGTACCTCACGTCGTAGGGCTCGACCGCCCATACCACGATGGTCGCGACGTGGCTACCGTCGATACATGAAAGGTCCATCATCAAGCTCGGTATCCTCTGAATACTCTGCCTCGTCATATCTTGCATCGCAGCAAACAGAGTTGTGGCTGTCATCAACATGTCTTTGTCTCTCTTCGCGTCCAACCTATTCCATCCTCTCCAATCGCTCAATGATTGCTGCAACGGAAGTGTTAATAGCCCCAACAGTGCTTTCTAATGTGGTCAGCTTGGTGTTGGAGCAAATCTGCATCGACTCTTATTGACCAATGCGTTCATTCGTGACTTGAATATCCTCGTTGAGGGCATCCGTGTGCAGATTTACTTGGCGTTCGAAATGCTGAATGATGCCCCTCATACGTGGTGAATGTGGAGATGTCGCATTCACATCCGCTAACATGGTTAGTAGAGAAAGGAAATACAACAGCAAGCAGATTAATCCTAACAGTTGCTAAGAGGTGGTAGGACACAATCACTTTTTCACTAGCAAGAAATCAAACTCTTACAAGTTCTTACCACGCGATGCAAGGGGCGCCGGCAAGCTGCAAGAACAACAACAACCGGTGGCTGCCAGCACAATTATGTGGTCTTGTAGATGATTTTGTGGAGCTGTAGGTGGCTGCTAGAAATGAGTTGCACAAAGGAACAACTAGTACCATATTAGTCACAACAAGTTGAATAAACGTTCCATGATGGTATTGTGCTGGTCCTAGTGTGAACCGTGATAGAGACGCGAGCCATTACTCCACGTGATGTTAAATTTACTGTAGTAGAAAAGTCCAGACAGCACGAACGTTGTGCTTTAACAAAATGTTCAAAACAACAAGTTGAACTACGAAACTTGAAACAAATGTTACACAAATTGTTTTTTTTTGTACTAAGAAACTTTTTCTAGCAATTTTAATCAGTGTGCCTTTTCTTTCTTTGCACGTGCCTTTTTCTTGCTGATCCGTGCGGCTTTTCTTCCTTTGCACGTGCCTTTTTCTTGCCGATCCGTGCGGCTTTTCTTTTGCACTTGTCTTTTTCTCAACTTTGGGTAGATAATGAAAATGGACTGAGAACAAAGTGATACGAACTCGAAACTCTAGCGGTGAAAAACATAGGACCAGCAACTCGACACAAAAAGGCAACCATGAATTCAACAAGTCGAGAGCTAAGGCCCCCTTTGGTACAGCTCCCAACTTCTGATTCTCTGATTTCACTTCTGATTCTCTGATGAAGTGATTATGTGGCTGAAAGTGATTCTCAATAATTTTCTAGAATGAACTCTTAGAATTAGGATTGAGAATCACTTCACAGAATTAGGAGAAGCTACTTTTTTCAGCTCCCAACCTCTTAGTTCAATTCAGAGAATCACTTCTCAAAATCAGCTAAGAATCACTTCTCCTGAAAAATATTGTTTGGCACAGCTCCACTGATTCTGCCTGAGAAATAGCATCGTGAAGCTTTGCCAAAGGGGGGCTAAGTAGCCAAGCAAAAGGCTCAAAGGTGTTTTTAGGATTTTTAGAGCGAACTTTTGTAGGTAAAAGGGACTGTAGGTAAATGAAGAACAATGAGAAGGAAATCTCTCACCGAGCAACCTCGCTCTGATACCACTTAATGAACCCAACGCGTACAGGGGATGCCCTATCTTTCGATGAGAGATGTTGGTGGTGAATGAATTTGGTGGAGGCCAACGTTGGTTGCCTGACTACCACAACCAGAATGGTGTGGCGCCTTGAGTGCCAGTTACACTGTCTCCTAGTAACTATGATTTGGGTGGAGGTCGATGTTGTGCTACCCGACTACAAATACCACAAGGGTGTTGCATCTTAGTGATAGTTATACCAGCTCCTGTTGTTGCTGTTCTTGCCATGCCAAGAACGATCTGGACCTGCAAGCAATCAAAGAACAAGCAAGAACAAGATAACAAGCAAACAATCTCAGGTGTGATAAGTTGGGGTTCTGATTTAAATAATCGGAAGGTCTCATCGACACTTGCATTACAAGGAAGTAGCAATGGCTAAACTTACAGAAAACAAAACCCAAGTTCATCCTATGGCTGCTAGTTGTTTATATAGAGGAGGTAGACTAGAACTTAGGATGGAGTCATGAGTCTTGTTCGGCCTTTTCTGAGCAGCTCAAGTGTAATCTGCCTTTGATTCTTGATCCAATAGAAAGTAGAGGAAGAGACCTTTCTAGCAAGTACTTATTTGCATTAAACAACCTCAGGAGTTGAATGTTATGCACCTTTTAAGCTGGTACTTGCTGCAGTTATGAGGACCCCTCGTGTGGAGCAGCCTTCATTACATTAATCCCTCGATTCCTCCTAGCTGGATCAATTCCCAAGCACCTAATAATAGCAAGGTCATCACAAGGATTTAATAGTTCCCTATTTTAAGGATAATTACTTTGAACAGCCAGGAATGAATTCACCTGATAATTAAGTTGACGTGCACGAGCGCGTGTCATTGGACCTTGATTAGCTGCAAGTGGTGAATGGGCTGCTGTTGTGGTTGTATCAACGGTAGCGATGTCCTCATCAGATTGTAATGTAATGTTTATGAAAATTTTGAATATTATTGACTGTTTAAAATGTGGCCAAAATCCCTACTTTTATGGGAGGTTATGTCAAAATGGCCCCAGAAAACTGTCAACTTCAAACCACCATAACTCTCAAACCCTTGATGCAACAGAGGCATGTATGTAACCTTTGGAAAGATCGAATTACCTACAACTTGGTAAATTTGCTCATGTCATGAAAATGACATTTTCATCGTCAAATTCGAGTATGAGTGCAACAGGGTCTAGATGGAACATATTTCACACAGCAAAAAGGAAATAAGAGAACAATGTTGCAACTATGTCTTGGATCACTATTTCACTCGATACAAGAGGTACCCGAGATAGATGTAAAGGATGAGAGACAGACTCTAAGAATCTTGAAAGTTCGAGTAAGTGAGACATCTCCAATATGTCACATCGACAAGGCTGTTAGAGCTATCGTCGACTTCAAAAGGAAGTATCTTTTGATTATGGTGTTGATCAAAGCACATGTAAGTGATCAACGAAAGGTGATGGAAGTTACTAGACTGGCACTTAAGGGGGAAGGAGTGCACCCTAGTAACCAAGATGTTACATCCACCAAGGTATGTTGCCTAGTTTACATCAACACCGAACCAACTGTTGGAACTCACGGACTTGGACACCGGTTCTGAGGGCAAGCTAACTTTAACCAATGAATAATACAGAGCATTAGTAAGAATACTATGAGATGAGAGACCTGACGCTTTGCTAAGAAATCACAGTGCTATATCTATAAGTTTTGATCTGCAAGCTTTAGAGAACTTCTGATCCATATTAGGTTCAATCACTTTGTTCCATCGTGTACACTCCATTACATTGGGGTGAATCTCACCATTCCTTGATTACACTCTCCTTTGAAATCATTGAACTTGGTTGAGACCTGGAAGTGACAATTCATTATTTAGCAGCTTTCATGACCATGTTATTCGAGCCGTGTAAATCTGAAGATATTTCTTAGCGTGATTGAGCTATCTTACTGATTTTTGCTCAAGTGCATGCATGCATTTGAGCAAGAATATGTATCCTCCTTCAATTACATAAGAAATGTCGGTTATTCTTGAGTTTTGAACCCCTTTATCATTCATAACACCATTTGCTTAATTCGTTATCTTGATTACTACAAGGGAAACTGATTACTTAAAACCCTTGTAAATAAATCACAATTGAGCCATTATCCTTGACATGTTGAGACTCAATCACCTTGACAACTGGAAAATGATTGGCTCTAGTTGCGAGAGTTTCCTTATGACTGCTCAACCTCGTGAGAACCTTGCATTCTCTCTACTCGTGAGACTATCACTTGATTGTCAAGATCCGCAACCTTATAGTCACCATCTACTGTTCCTCTTTGTATTTTGATGACATAATAGAAACCGAACCTTGACTTCCCTTATGTCAGTACAGAGCATTTCATCCTTTGACTCAGTTATTGAGGTTGCAATTCCTTGTGAGTTGATCATTCCTTGTTTGGATCTTAATGCACCTTGATTCTTATTTCGGAAAGATATAAATCTAAATCCTTAAGGACGCAACCAAAGCAAAGTAACGTGCCAGAAAGTCTACATCTTCTATGGTAAGATATCATTGTGATCCTAGAGATCCGAGAGAAAAGATTGGATATTGGAATCAAGATTTCGACAGTGACGTCTTCAAAGAAGAACACCAATTACTGCCACCAAAGACTGTAGAGTTGAATGCATCTTTCTTATGGAAACAGGATACATCATTTAAGAGTAAAGAAGAAAACATTAGGACACCATCAAAGACGTACATGGAAACGACATAGACTCTACAGTCCAATCTCGCCTATATCAAGTAGCTGAGTTTGGATCACTCAAAAGGAGACTCCTATCACTAGAAATCAGATGATGTGGTGCAGTAGACTGTTACGTATTCACCACACTGTCAAGGTAGACGAAGGATACCTCCAACCAGTCATCTGGGAAAGTCATCACTAATAACTCACCTTAAGTTTCTCTTTTTCTCAAGAATCTTGGATGAGATTTCATTAAGAGGAAAGGGTTGTAAAAGCCTGTAGTTGAGGAGAAGAATGTGAAATAAGAATGTGAAATTTCAAATTAAAAATTTTAAGTTAAGTTGTTAATTCAAACTCACTATGTGTTATGTTAGTTAATAATGAGCCCCAAATATTATTTATTAACAACTTTAGACATAGTTAGGTCAATGATTATTGCATGAGTGAAATTAATACCAAAAGTAATGGAGTCCTAAGAATTTCAATTCAAAAATCAAAGTTAAGTTTAAATTTAAACTTAATTCAAAATCCAAAGTTAATTCCAAATCAAGTATTGTTAAATTAAAAGACTCAACCTCACTGTAATGTTATTAATAATTAATTAGGTGTGCCAATGCACTCTCTATGCATTTACTAAACGCCTTTAGTTTGAATATTTTAAATCCATAAGTAAATGCTCAAATGATAATTCGAATTTAATTATGCAAACTTAACATGGGCAAGAACCCTAATTCATATCATGGTTACACCTCTCTCAATGGAATTAGGACTTGCAACAAGTTTTGTCGATGATAAATAAAACACGAAACAACTACTTAAAAGGGTATTCAAATTTGATTTTGAAATGTAAAAATTTAACTTGCTCCAAATGCTAATCTGGTTTCGTATTCAAAGTCCTCATATTTTATTTAGGTAGGCTGTGAAATTGTAATATTTTTAGAGCTTGTCTTCCATATTTATCTTTGGAATAGACAGGAGGTGCCCGTGGGGTTGGACCCACTTGAAAGGGTCACAAGCCCGGCAACCGACATTGTTTTGCCGCTTCAACGCGGGCGAACCATGAGCGCACGTTGCGGCCACGCAGCTGCTTGTCGCTCTTGGCTTCTCGAGCACAATTGATTGACTTAACCTCTATTCGCCGTTATCGTGAGAAAGCAAAACATAGCCCCTTGTTTTTTGCCTCGTGCTCAGGCATGCGCTCCTGCCTGTTTCATGCGTCGCTCGGACACTTGCCTTGATGTCTTTGTTCTTGTCGTGCGGTTGCTTCCTCTCCCGAAGGAGCCGCCCAAGAGCTGCACTGTAGTCTCCTCAACCCTCTTTGGGGTTGCCTCGTCCCTCTCCTCAAGCTACCACGACTGGGTTGGTTTCTCTGTTCAAAGTTGCACCCTCGGATAAATCAACACCGCCCAACGCTCCATGTCGGTTCCTGGGCTAGCTGAGCTACCCAGAGACGTCACCGACGCTTCCCCGATGCATGCCAATGCTGCTTCCTCGAGGCTATTTCGTCTCCTCTGCTCAAAGCTTGACGTCGCTCCACAGCATCACAGCTTCTCCCACATGAGAAACTACACTCAAAGTGAACACGACGAATGTATATCCACAAGGAGCACGACACGGAGGAGAAAGACTAGAGTGGACCCTATAGCAAGACAAGATTTGCTCAAGCAGCATTCAAACACAAGAACCCAAGCAACAGTAAAGACAAGGAAGAAAGAAGAACGACGAGAAGCTTCAGTCAGAAGATCAGGCCTAACTTATTGACATTTATACTAGTCGCAACCTAAGGCAAGCCCTGGTTTGCATTTAAGTTTTTAATATGTTTTGCTTTTATAATCTATATGATGGTTCATTATGCATTAAGTCTAGGAATGTATGATACTCCACATGCATGACCCAAGAATCCCTGGAGTTTGGGTAGTATTGATCTTTACATAACTGTTAATGTGATGCTTAATATGGGAAGAGGATTAAGTGGTATGGCTCGAGTAGACAGACTCTACTCGGGAACGGTAATAAGTCAGGTTAATTGGGTAGAAACTGGAGATCAAGCAGTAAGATTATGACGCTTAAGAACGTGGTTCTGTGCGCATAGTTCTGGACTGTGTTGATTAAGGACCATCCTCATGCATCCATGCTGGACATGTTTGAATTTGTACTGAATGCATACTGGCTCTAGTGGACCCAGCAAATCGATGTGACTTGTTAACATGGGTGTTGAGGTGATCCCATTTTTCCTAGGACGGTAGCTGACAGCAGATAGTAGTGACCACTGCAGTGATACCGTATGTGGGGCATGCTTCCGGGACGGTGGGACCGCTTCATCATTTTGGTGTCTTGTGAAAGGTTGTCACTTAAGGCGTCACAAGCGAGGACCATAAGTCTATCCTGCACGGGTGTATGTGACGTGCAAGTCGGGTGTTTTCATGATTTGAATCAATGTCGCTCACAGAAGGGAGCATACTTGTTCACTGCATCATGACCTAGTAACAACTGGAACTGGGTCGAACCTGCTGGATTGTTAATCAACTTGGTTGAGGTAGCTGATAGAAGAACTAAAGTTATCATTCTAAGCAATTAACTTGCTAAGGCTCGTGTAACCTTGGACCCTGCAACATCGTGGATGAAGTGTTTCTTGTTTGAATGTGGAATTCATGACATTGTCATGCTCAAGGAAGGCACATGCTATTATATACTTGAAACAAGGATCTACTAATAGTGAACATTTACTTACTTCAATTTAAAACCAAGTCTTAAGTTCCCAGCATGAAGAGTTTCATGTTTTAGGTAAAAGGGTTAAGCCTTGTGCTCACGGTTGCATTTATACGAGTTTTGTAGGTATATAGCTATGACAGGTTCCTAGTCTTTGCCCTCGTCGGTTTATATAGCCAATGGAAGCTCTGGACACTGCTGCTTTCTTCCATGATTCTAGAGTGGAGTATCCGCAGGCTAGATGCGACCGCTACTATTGTAGTATAGGTTTGAGAGATTAGTATGAAGAATTCCACTGATGTAAGTTACTTTTTATAAAACTCTGAGATTAATGTAAGTTGCTCACTTATGCAATGAGTTCTTTGTTCTTTTCTGTGTTGTGCTATTGGGTGTCGCATTGCACGACACCACCCAATGTGATTCGTGGTTTGTCTGGACCCTGGTCTTCACAACATCACGAAAGATCAAACAAGGGTCAATCAGTTCTACCCAAGTAAAAACTAGATTTGCAACACTGCAAATAAACTCGTGTAGATTAGAAACCACAAATCCAATGACCGTGAAACTTTTGCAGATGATAGGATAATTGAGTTGTGAAGACAACATAAAAATAATCACGTATAATGGATCATTAAAATTTGAGTTATGATCAAAACACCAAGGCAACGCCGTGCTGTCCAGAAACTCGACGAGAAAGATTTGACAAAAACAAGTTGGACGAACAAGGCATAAAAGTTCCTCTAAACTACGAATTTTTTTGATCAAAACACAGAGAACAACCCAAAGTCGTCTCTCCACGAGCTTTGGCCTCCCTTTCTTATATAACCAGCCCTAAGACCAACCCTATCCAAACTAGGACTCTAATCCTACTTGGACTCTAACTCAAACATACCATGACTACTTAAGACTCTTCCATACGCAGATAGAAGTCATCCCAAGACTTCCTAACACTTTAGGAACGTATCCCACATTCCTAAAACAACTCTACTTTGTGTCCAACATGAATTCTAACCAAAACCAACTCAAATGTTTCCATATTTGAGCCATAACCGACTCAACCGCAGCCTGAGTCCATAATCCAGTCGGGTGGACCTTTCCGACCACATCTTCACATTCATATCTCTTCACCCCATCTTGGAACAACGTAGCCACGTCCATGCACCCCTTGCTCACATGCAAAGACTTTCCAACAACGTTCACGATACCTTCATATGAATTGTTCTTGACCCAAACATGTTGTGTGACCTCCCGATCAACTCACCAAACTAGGTTGTTGAACCTCATCTTCTCCCTAAGACTAGTTCAATGGATCCCATCACCAACCATGTCTCGACCTCAAGAAACACCTGCTCATGAATAAACAACCATTCTTTGCAAGCCCAAGTCCTTGACTTGACTCTCGTTAGTCCGAAAAATACAACACCTTACATGAGCACCTCACATAAGCATGTTGCAAACAATTGTGAGATAATAACCACCATAATCAGCCATAACACATCAAAAACTTAGTTAGAGAATACTAAGCAAACATTCCATAAGCTAAAAAACAAGTTTGAAACATTGCAAGTTAAAGCATATCCGCCGCACAATTATTTTAGCAAATAAAATTATAGAATCAACCAAAAGTAACACTGCAGTGTAAAGGCAAAAAATTGGATATACCAATTTGTGAGAACCGGTTCAGAAAATGAACCAAGTGAAGGCATATGCATGCCCAGGATGTTCATCATACATACACGACAACTTCACAATTGATATTCAGAATTTAACCACGTCCTAATAAGTAAATAAGTATCTTATTTACAATAATCCGATGGTTCTCAAATTACAAGTCTCTAATTACTGTAGCGGAAAATAAACTAAGTTGTGCGACTCCAATCCATAGGCAATGGATGATAGCACACAATCTAGTACTCCACATGATCCTCGTGGTACTCCCAAGCGTCCCCTGTAACTCTTTAGTGTGGGAATAGCAAGGGTGAGTACATGTCGTACTTAGCAAGTGTGGGAAAGTATGACTTGTAGCTTGAACAAAGATGATAACCAATGACTAATTGCATGAAAGTACATTTCATAAACATGTAAAAGAATTCCTACAATGGTTTTGTGAGTTTAAATCACATCATAACCCAAGTATTCATAACCCAAGTAATTTTCATAACCTATATCCAACATTCTCATCTACCATCATACCTCATCCATAGATTAATATCAATCCATATGCCAATTTCATGCCTTCATAACCAACCATGCTCATATAACATAACCAAACCCATCCCCAAAACCCAAATGCAATTCTAATCATGTAGGTCATCCAAGACTTTTAACCGGGAACACGATTGTCATGATTGTTTTAGACTCTGCAGATGTTGTATCAGTTTACCCATAAGTTCTATATTTTGTCACCAATCAGCGACTAAAGAACCCCCATCATGCCGAATACACCACCATTTGTGTATGGCCAAGAGATCAAAAAATAGCCTTTACAAAGGGACCACAAGCATGTGCAGACCCATTAAGGTTTCACCAGACGTGGTGTCTCACAGCTGAACACATCCATCCAAGGGCCCCCTCTTGTGCCGTTCGAATCCCAGGGTAGTCCTGCAACTAATGCAAACCGAACGGACTCCCATTCTCTGCTCCTCCAAATGATCTGAACAAAGCTGGCTATACACCTAATTAATTGGCTAAGTCGCACCCATACTTGGCCATGTGGTGGCACTGTTGTCCTAACATATTCTCGCATGAACCAGTCGTTAGATCTATGGCAAGCAAAACCACCATAAAATCCAACCATTCCACAAACCATGCTTGCTTATATCCCCTAAGTTCCATGTTGCTAAAATAGTCATTATCATCAATTCACATAGTTCATATGTTGAATGGTTCATAATTAAGCCATTTGGTTATTCTCGATCCCAATTGAGTAAGCAGAGCAGAAGTGTAAAATACCCTTCCCGACTCTCTACATCATATACAGAGTGACAAGGATGGGCATTTAAGTCTAGTAAATACCTATTCATTGGTTTCCCATCAATTTGACACAAGCAAGCACATTCACAACAAAACATTTGAAAATAGGATCAAAATGCTCGAGGACACTTATCTTGCTCATGTGGCTGGTTCGGATTAGAAGCTTCAAAGTTCTGGTGCTGAAGATCATTGTGAGCACTTATGGAGTGTTACCTTCTATTGCGCGCAACAAACATGTGAAACAAGCATTACAATCAATAAATGCTCATATAGTACTCAATATGCCATGAAATGCATGAATGATGCAATTATGATGTAATACATGCTATTGGTTTACTACCATTGCTTACTAACTAGATACAATTGAGTTTTACATGTTTAAGCAGATTCCAAGTCATTTTGGAGAAAACTGGAAAAGTTACAGGGATTTCAGAACTCAGAGGTCGGACTAGTCTGCAAAATGGGTCGGACATGTCCGCTCTGGACCAGAAAGTTTTGGACTAGTCTGCTAGGGACCGGACAAGTTCGGTATGTCTAGGGATTTGCAAACTTCCCAACTAGGGCATGATTTAAGTCAAGATCGGGATCAGAATTAATGTGGAAAGTTGGATCTAGGATAGTTACCGTGAATACAAAATTTCAACAGTTGAGAATTAGGCGTATCACGTGAATCTTGAAGTATAGATCCGTTGAAGATGAAGATTGGTGGAGAAGAACGTTGGTGAAGAAGAGCTGATGGAGATCACAACAACGGCGACAATCTTGCTTGGTCCTCCTTCTCTTTTTCTCTTTCCTCCTTTTTCTCTTCTCCCTTGCACAGGGGCTTCTTTCGATGAGGGCTTCTCCCTGCAAGAGCGACGGCTATGAAGAGAGCAGGCGCTGGGGTTTTCTAATGTGTCAAAGAGGTAATAGGTGGGTGGTGGGGTGTTTATATAAGAGGAGAGTGGTGGAGTTGGGGTGGAATTCCATGTAAAAGCCGGTGGGGACAAGTAGGACCTTGGTGGGGTCCCACTTGGGTCCCTTAGTCATGTGGCACGACATTCTAGGGACCAATTAAGGTAATTACCCAATAACTCGTGATGGAGGAAAAACATAATCTGAGTCCAAACCCTAGGAACCAGACTAGTCTAAAGGAGGTTGGACAAGTCCGAGGTTTGTATAGTTTCAAAACCTTACTAAGTTTCGGGATTTTATCGGTCAACTCTAAAGGGTTCCAGTAACGATCTTTAGACTAGTCCGTAGGCAATAACGGACAGGTTCGGATGGGAATAGAGACAAAACCATATTAGTCTGTAACAATCAGTGGACAGGTCCGGAGGACATCAGTAGCAAAACTGGACTAGTTCGTAACAAATAGCGGACAAGTCCGCTGCCTTGAAGAAAACTGATTTAGGCCAGGGCTGACGGGTATATCGGATTAGTCTGGGTTTAGGTACGAACATGTCTGTACCAAAACAGATTTTTATTACTGTTTTGCCTCTAATTCATTTTAATCTTGTTCCTTTTTGTGTTGCATTACGTTAGACATGTATAAGAATGAATGCAATGCATGATGGATTAAAATGAGGGTGTGACAAACCTACCCCCCTTAAAATGAATCTCACCCCCAAAATTTGATAGCACGGAGAAAAGAAGAGGGAATTCTGTCTTAAGGTATTCTTCGTGCTCCCAAGTTGCTTCAGACTCAGTATGATGTTTCTATTGCACTTTGGACCATCGAATCACCTTGTTCCTTGTGACTCTCTCCTTTGTTTCCAAGATCTTGATAGGTTGCTCGTTATAAGTCAAATCTTCCTCTAGCTCCAATTCATCCATTGTTACTTGTTCTGCCGGTACACTTAAGCTGTTCTTGTGCTGAGAAACATGGAGTATATTATGAACATCAGAAAGTCTTGCCGGCATCTCCAACTTATATGCCACTTCTCCACGTTTGTCCAGAATCTTGAATGGTCTAGTACAACGAGGTGTCGACTTGCCTTTAACATTAAACCGCTTATGACCTCGCATAGGTGATACTTTGAGATACACGAAGTCTCCAACTTTGAATGCTAGGTATCTTTGCCTATTATCCGCATAGCCTTTTTGCAGTGACTGAGTAGCCCTTAGATTTTCACGTATTAACTGAACTTGCCTTTCGACATCCTGTAGAATATCAGGTCCAAATACTTGATTTTCTCCTGTCTCATTACAGAGGAGAGGTGTTCTACACCTTCTACCATACAATGCTTCAAAGGGTGACATCTTTAGAATGGCTTGGTAGCTATTGTTATACGAGAATTCAGCATACGACAAACTCTTGTCCCAACTACGTCCATGTTTCAAGGCATAAGCTCTCAACATATCCTCTAATATTTGATTTGTCCTCTCGGTTTGCCCATCGGTCTGCGGATGATAAACCGAGCTGAAATTTAACTTGGTACCCATGGACTCATGTAGTTTTTCCCAAAATCTCGAGGTGAATTGAGGACCTCTGTCAAACAATATTTTCTTCAGAACTCCATGTCAGCATACAATATTCTCCACATATAGTTCTATGAGCTTCGATTTTGTGTATGTAGTCCTGATAGGAATAAAATGATCTGATTTTGTCAACCTATCCGCAATAACCCATATGGAGTCATAGCCGGACTGGGTACACGGTAATCCAACTATGAAGTCTATACTGATTCCTTCCCACTTTCAGTCGGATATTTTCAGTGGCTGTAATAGTCCAACTAGCCTTTGATGTTCAGCATTCTCTTGTTGGCACGTGTCACATAGGGCAACATATTCATATATGTCCTTTTCATGCCATCCCACCAATAGCAAGTTTTCAAGTTCTTGTACATCTTCGTACAACCGGGATTGATGGAGTAAGGCGAGTCATGTGCCTCCTTCAATATCGTCTCCCGGAGATGCTTCACATTAGGCACAAAAATTCGTTTCCCAAGCCATAGTGTGCCATGGTCATCTTCATCAAACCTCCATTCTCTCCCTTCTTGAATTTTTTCCTTGATTTCTTGGATTTCCCCATCCTTTGTTTGACCTTCTCATATTTCTTGTTTCAATGTTGGGTTTATCCATTATTCTCGTCTCATTCACAAATCCAAGAAGCAACCATTCAAACTCTCTACATAACTCGGATGGCAACTCTCGAACCGTGAGTCGTTGGCTTGCTCCTTTTCTACTCAAGGCATCTGCCACTACATTAGCCTTTCCTAGGTGATAATTGATCCCCACATCATAATCCTTGATGGGCTCCAACCATCTTCGTTGCTTCAAATTCAGATCCGTTTGTGGGAATATGTACTTGAGGCTCTTGTGGTCCATGTAAATCTAACACCTATGACCAAAAACGTAGTGTCCCCATATCTTCATGGCTTGCACCACAGCTGCGAGTTCAAGGTCATGTGTGGGATAGTTCAGCTCATATTTCTTCAATTGCCTCGATGCATAAGCTACCACTTGGAATTCTTGCATGAGCACACATCCAAGCCATTGTCTTGAGGCATCACAATATATATCAAAGCTCTTGCTCATGTCTAACAATACTAACACAGGTGCGGTAGTCAACCTCTTCTTTAGCTCCTCAAAGCTATCTTGATAAGCTTGGGTCCATTGGAATGCCGTCCCTTTCATTAGCAATTCAGTCATGGGCTTCACTATTTTGGAGAAAGCTTTGATGAATCGACAGTAATATCCAGCCACTCCAAGGAAACTAGAATATCCTTCACCTTTTGAGGTGGGTTCCACTTAAATATGTCCTTCGTGTATTGTAATGCCTCTATTTTAATGTGGAAATCTGGAGTTTCCTCCAATGTCACACCTTCTACATGGTTTAGCATTGCCTCTCCAATTGTTACCTGAACTGCCTTGAATTCTATACTAAATCCCTCATCATTTGTCAACTGCACCGTGTAGGATCGAAGAGCACATGAAAAGCTACCAGAGGGAGGGGTGTGAATGGTAGATTAAAACTTTTTTAGCGGAAGCAACAAAAACCCCTCGGCAGAAAATCAATCTGTTAAAGAAATCGTGTGTGCGACTGATCTAAACGTGATCAATTGTGACAAAACTAACATAGATTGTGGAGAATCAAGTCACAAAAACTTCACAACAAGAATCATGAAAATCTGTCAAGAAAAACTCAAGTTACGATCGAAAGATCGAACAAAGGTCAATCTGTCCTATCCGAGAAAAAACAGATCTGCAACGTTGCAAAGAAACTAGTGTAGATCAGAAACCATATATCCAATGACTATGAAATTTTCACAAATGATAGTTAATCAATTTTTGAAGACAACCTAACAAGAATCATGTCAATTGGATCTGTAAAAACGAGTTATGATAAAACCACTGAAGCAAGGTTGTGTTGTGCAGAAACTCGACAAGAAAGACTTGACGAAAACAAGTCGGACGAACAAGACACAAAAGTTCCTTTAAACTATGAATTTTATTGATCAAACCACAAGAGTAACAGTCCCAAATTCCGTGCACCACGATCTTTGGCCTCCCTTGCTTATATAACCAGCCATGTGGCCAACCCAAACCAACCTAGGACTCGTATTCTACTCAGTTTCCACCAAAACTTTCCATAACTGCTCAAGACTCTTATATACGCAGATAGAAGCAGTCTAAAGATTTCCAAACACCTTAGGAATGTATCCCACATTCCTAAACAACTCAACTTCGTGCTCACCACGAAATTCTAACATAACCAACTCAAATCTTTCCATATTTGTGTCAAGCACGACTCAACCGTAGCTCGAGTCCATAACCTAGTCGCTTGGACCTTTCCGACCAATTCTTTACGTACACATCTCTTCATGACACCTTAGAACCATGTTTCCATGTCCATGAACTCCTTGCACGCGTGTAAACATCTTTCAACAATGTCCACGATACCTTCATATGCAATGTTCTTGATTCAAACATGTTGTGCAACCTCCCAATCAACTCAACCACAATTCCTCCAGAACTTGTTTGTTGAACCTCATCTTCTCCCTAAGACTAGTTCAATGGACCCAGTCACTAGCCATGTCTTGAACACAAGCAACATCTACAATTGAATAAACAATCGATACTTTCGAGCACAAGTCCTCGACTTGACTCACGTTAGTTCTAATAACCACAACACCTCACGTGAGCACCATGCATAAGCATGTTGCAATCCATAGCAAAAACATTAAACACAATGATCAGCCAAAACACATCAAAAACTTGGTAAAAGAATACTAAGCAAACTTTTCATAATAAAAAAATCAAGTTTGAAACATTGCAAGTTAAAAGCAGAACCATTTCAATCTAGCACTAGACCTTGCAAAAGCTAACCGGACCGTAAAATGGAGCTTACCAAAGCTAGTAGGACCTAGCGCCGGAGCTTACCAAAGCCAGTCGGACCTAGCGTCGGAGCTTACCAAAGCTAGTCGAACCCAGCGCCGGAGCTGACCAAAGCTAGTCGGACCTAGCCACAACAAGTCGAATATTACGTTTGGACCATGCCGGAGCTACCCAAAACAAGCTAGACCTATCGTCGGACCTTGCATGAGCACGGACCTAGAGTCAGACCTTGTTAAAAAGGTGTTCTGGTAGTATTCAAAACTTTTATCGTCAAAGCCAATGTATTCAGCACACGTAGGTCTCACAATCTCCCCCTTGATGAATGCATTGGCAACACCACTTAAAATCCGAACATCGGCTTATTCACATGAAAAGTTTTGAAAACAATTTCTCCCCCTTTTTGAAAATCAAATGAGATAGAAATAAATTTCACCCCTATACATATTTCTCCCCCTTGCATACTTCTCCATATAAAACAAAGCTCATCCAAAGTCATACTATCAAGTAACTTGCACTATCACATCAATGAGATACATAAAGTAGTGTAAGCCATGCTAGAGATCAAGTGTAATTTTCAAGTCATGATCTCACAAACTTAACTATTTTGAAACATGAAAGCATGACACTTGGTGTTGTATCTTTCATTTTTCAATATCATTTAGAGCTCAAATTTGATCATATAACATTTGCAAGAGATTACATGCCGCATCTGCCTTATTCTAACCAACCAAGCTAAGCCTATGTCATTTGACAATCAGAAGCTTAAGGACATGATATTAGTCATACAAAACTTCTTCCAAGTTCATATCTAAGTGCAATGATAAGCCATCTCAAAATAAGAAGTGTGATGCAAGCATATTCTCTTGATCTTTTCTCAATTTTTCATTTGATCATAAAAACACAACATGTTAGTTGATTACTTGATTAATTCTTTATGATTAAAAGCACTTGTGATCATGCAACAAGTTCAAAACAGCAAAGTTTGATCATGACTAGATTTAGTGTAAGTAATTATTTCAATTACAAGTCATGGCAAAAACTACAAAATGTATAACACGAGTAACGTAGTAAGAACTTTTAGCATGTAAAAGGAATCACAATGTCATATATATATATATATATATATATATATATATATATATATATGAAAAACTATGCTCATATTATGTAAATTCATATACACACACAGACTTCCTAAGTTTCAAAACTCCCCCTCAATTTAAGCCATGAGGATGCATAACACCTATTTCATAGGAATGAAACAAAAACGAGTGAAATCAAAAGGTTTTGTAAAAATGTCAGCCAATTGTTGTTCGGTATCTACATGGTGAAGCACAATGTTTCTTTTTTCAACATTATCATAGAGAAATTGATACCTAATATAATTGTGCATTGTTCTAGAATGTTGCACAGGGTTTTTAGCAATGCAAATAGCACTAGTGTTATCACAAAACAATGGAAAAATATCTAGATCAACCACATAGTCCTTAAGAGTTTGAACAATCCAAAGAGTTTGTGAGCAAGCGTTAGCAGCAGCTACATATTCAGATTCTGCTGTGGATTGTACATCTGAGCTTTGTTTTCTAGAGGACCAAGCAACAAGTGAATTACCGAGAAAATAACATGCACCTGGAGTACTTTTCCTATCAATCCCACAACCCCCAAAATCAGCATCCGAAAAATCTTTCAAAGTAATGGTTGAGGAAGAAGGAAGAAAAATGCCAAATTCTTGAGTTCCATGTAAGTATATGAGAATTCTTTTGACGGCTTGATGATGTGAAGTACGTGGGGAAGCTTGAAACCGTGCACAAAGACATACACTGAATTGTATGTCCGGTAGGTACAAAAGTGATCCAATCACGCTTCTATATTCTTTTTGATCGATCGGGTCACCATCTTAATCAAGTTAAAGTGTTGTCGTTGTTCCCATCGGTGTCTGAAAGGCTTGCATTTGTCCATGTTGAAATGCTTTAGGAGGTATTTTGTATACTTTGTTTGGTGCACAAAAGTCCCCTCCTTGGTTTTCTTGATTTGCAGCCCCAAAAAGTGTGTGAGTTCTCCCATCATACTCATTTTAAATTTTGAACTCATCATAGCTAAAAACTTGAACACCAGATCATGAGAAGCACAACCAAAGATAATATCATCCACATACAGTTGAATGAATAATGAGTCATTGCCATGCTTAAGAACAAAAAGAGTTTTATCAATCTTGCCCATGGTACACCCCTTTTCAAGTAAGAATGTTTTTAACCTATCAGACCATGCTCTAGGGGCTTGTTTGAGACCGTACAAGGCTTTGGATAATTTGTAAGCATGATTAGGAAAATCTGGATTTTCAAAACCTGGTGGTTGCTTGACATAAACCTCCTCATCTATATAGCCAATAAGAAAAGCACTTTTAACATCCATTTGATATAACTTAAAACCTTTAGATGCAGCATAGGCTAACAAAATTCTTATGGCTTCTATTCTAGCAAGAGGAGTAAAAGTTTCATCAAAATCTAGACCTTCAATTTGTGTGAAACCTTGAGCAACCAACCTAGCCTTATTCCTAACTACAACCCCATCCTCAGTTTGTTTATTTTTAAACACCCATTTAGTTCCAATTAAATTGTGACCTTGAGATGGAGGTACAAGTTTCCAAACATTATTTCTTTCAAAATTTTCTAACTCTTCTTGCTTGCCAATAATCCAAGATTCATTAGTGAGTGCGTGTGATATATATTTAGGTTCAAAAGAAGCGTCAAAAGCAGAATGAGCGTGAGAGTCTGGATCGCAAAACCTGGACCGTGTGACTCGTTCATGCAAGCTCTCAATGATTTCTTATGGAGGATAACTTTTGAGGACTCAGAGGGGAGTAGACACTTCACAAGCTCCTTGTTCTTAAGGTTCATCACAAATCGATGAGCTTGTGACTTGAGGACGATCTGGACCAGCAATGGTGGTCGTTGGTTCTAGTTGAGAATCAAAATCAGAAGCTAGAACAGTGTCATTAGCTGCAGAATTTTTGGGCAGCAGCACCACTTCTTCCTCATATTCAACGAAAATACTCTCCCCCAACGGATATGGATCCGGACCTGCAATATTTGAGCTAGTACCTTGGCTAGCTTCATCAAAATAAACCTCACAAGTCTCCACAATTTTGTTAGTGTCAAGTAAAAGCACACGATAGCCTCTAGTATGAGATGGATAACCAAGAAACATGCCATCAACAGATCTAGCTTCAAATTTATCAAGATTACCATTTTTCTTAACAAAGCATTTGCAACCAAAGACCCTAAAGTGTGTGACACTAGGACTATGTCCAAACCGAAGCTCATATGGTGTTTTTCCTAGCTTGGCACGCAAGAAAACATGATTTGAAACATAACAAGTTGTTGCAATTGCATCTGCCCAAAATTTCCTAGGAATTTGATATTCATCAAGTATAGTCCTAGCCATCTCAACTAAGGTTTTGTTCTTTATTTCTACAACACTGTTTTGTTGAGGTACATATGGTGAAGAAAATTGATGATCTATTCCTTTTTCAGCATAAAAATGATCAAAGGATTGATTTTTAAATTCAGTTTCATTATCACTTCTAATTGCTCTTAATGATCCTGAGTGATCAATTGATAATCTAAGAAGTTCTAAAGTGACTAAAAGCTTCATTCTCAGATGCTATAAAATAAAGCCAAGAGTATCTAGAATAGTCATCTACAATCACAAGAACATACCATTTACCTCCGAAGGACAGAATACGTGAAGGTCCTATGGTGTCAAGATGAAAAAGTTGACCCGGTTCAGTTGTCATGGTCATTGTGAGAGGAGCATGTGAACCTGCAACCGTCTTAGCATGTCTACAAGAAGAGCACACAATTTCTTTGTCCCCTTTAATCTAAGGCAGCCCACGTATGCGATCAAGAGCACTAACACGCATGAGATGATCAAAGCCTATGTGACCAAGTCTACAATGCCAAAAATATAAGTCTTTGGAATCATTAGCAACAAGAGACCTACGCTTAGAAGAAGACATATCAAAATCAGCTTTAAAAACTCTTCCAAACCGAGACATGTTAAAAATGAGCTCACTATTTGAATCTACAACTTTGCAGCAAATTTTATTGAAAATTATTTCCAAATTTTCATCTAGCAATTGTGAAACAGAAAGCAAGTTGTATTTCAAATTTTTGACAAGTGCCACATCTTTCAAAGTGTAGTGATCATTTACAATAACCGAACCCTTAGCAATTATAGGAGTTGAAGAATCATCGGCAAAAGTAACTGTCGGTACCCTGCATACTGGGTACCCCACAATACCGCAAGAAAAGCCACAAAGTTCAACCTGTCCGAGTTGAAGACCTCCAAAGGCTCTACATGTCCCGCAACACTGGACCCGCCTGCCTCATTAGGGTAGCTCCAGCGCTGCCACATGTAACACAAGGCCGGACCTAACTCCCTGTATAGGGAAGCTCTAGTCGTGCCACGTGTCCAAGGGTCCCGGACCTAACCCCCGGTAGAGGGAAGCTCCAGTACTGCCACGTGTACAGCAGCTCCAGACCTGTCTTCCCACGAAGGGAAACTCCAGAGCTGCCACGTGTCGATCCTTCGGACCAAAGACAGCAACAGGGAGATAGACGGATCTCCAACGGCAAACATTTAAGGGGTAGTTAAAGCTACCGTTACAAGAACAGATTACGTGTCATTAATGCTATGTTAATGACACACAATCAGAGGACCTTTAGTACTGGTAACGCCTCCATTAAGGCGCGTTATCACACTATTAATCATGCTTAATACATATAGGTCATGTATTAGGTAATTAAAACCGCCGGGGCCACATGTCGGGCCAGGCTGATAATGTAACTGCCAGTCCTTGGACTATAAAAGGGATGTGTCGCATGGTATAAAGAGGAGGCCCGATCAAGTGCTCACTGACACACACTCATACATACAACAACCAATCGTGGAGTAGGGTATTACGATCAGGCGATCCGAACCACGTAAAAATCCTCGTGTCATGTCTTGTTCATAATCTCACACGCACCCCAACCAATCACGAACCTCTGCGGGCTACCATCTGGTAGTACCAGGGGAAGTGTTGATCGCACACTTCGACAATAACATTCTCTACACATGAGACAAAAGGGGGGAGGAGAACCAATCTTTGTTACCAATCATGTGGTGTGAGCAACCTAAATCCACAATTCAAATGTTCTCCTTCCTCAAATGTGTAACCTACATAGAAGAACAAACATTCAATGACTCAATACTGGGGTTAGTCAAAAGGTATTTAGGAATCCAGTAATGAGTCACATGGCGTGCAGCAGGAAAAACACGCGAAAGATGAGACAAAACAGCAGGTTTATGAGCCAATGTTTGAGGATTTTTGTACCCAACTACTGACTTACTAGGTGTTACATGTGTAGCACGAAAAACAGTAGGTTTGGGAGCAAACTTTGCATGTTTTTGACTCATAACAGCAGGTTGCATGTTCTTGATATTTGGTTTAGCATGTGCAGCAAATGTTGCTTGAGAGTCATGAGATCTAGCTTGTATTCTTTCCTTTTTTCTGTTGTTTAGCTAGTCTATAACAAAAATCTATGACATGACTATCTCTACCACAGTAGGTACAATGAAATTTAATTTTGTGTTCATGTCTAGATGAGCAAGCAACATGTTTATCAGCAACCAAATGAGACAGCACTCCTGCAGATTTGAAAACCACTTCTTTTTGTTTAGGAGCTGTTTGAATCAAACCACCTCCTAATGACTTTACAATTTTAGGTGGATGTGCCTTAGCGTGAGCATGAGAATCAAAACCTAAACCAGTTTTATCATTGCAAGACTTGGAAGAATTCAGCAGCAAGTTTAGGTTCTTATTTGCATTACAAAACTGATCTAATGTCCTATGCATGTCATCAAGTTTATTGGACAGATCAAGGCAATTGTCACATGAAGTTTTTACTTTTAATTTGCAATTAGAACACTTTTTAACTTCATGAGCATGTAAGCATTTGTTCAATATAGAAATCTCACTCATAGCATCTTGTAGTTTCGTACAAAGATCATCACAAGTAGAACAATGCAAATCAATTGTATAACAGCTAGCATCTTTCAAGCTTTTATCATTAATTGCAGCAAGCTCTCTACTCTTTTCAATTCCTAACTCAATTTTATCAAGTGTGGAGGTGTGTGCACTTTTTAGAGAGGACAATTGTTCATATATTAAATAGCATGAGGAACAAGAATCATCACTAGGAATCAAAGATTTCAAATGACTAATTTCATATTCTAGTGACTCAATTTTAACTGTGTTGTCCCTAAGATTTTTGTCCTTTTTCTTAACTATAACAGTGGCATGTAAAATAGCGCCACACATTTCTTCGCAAGTAGGACATACCTCTTCATTGTCGCTGTTGTGTTTTGCCTCCTCCATATTTGATCTTGACTTGCCCACCATGAAGCACAAGTTTGCTAATTCATCTTCATCTTTGTCACTTCCGATGTCCACATCACTCGAGCCAAGTTATTGAAGTTCGGAGATAAAACTTTTACCAATTGGCATCCGGTGAAACCCTTCTTTTTGTTGTTGCTGTTTGCAGAGGAGTTCTTTGTCCTTGTTTGCTTTTCATCACGGGAAGTAGTAACTGAATTATTAGGGCAATCCATGTGAAAATGTCTTGTCTTACCACATTCGAAGCATCATTGAGATCTAACACTTCTTCCCCTTCTAGTTCTCACATTTTGCAATGCTTTTGAGAACCAAGTAGAGATGAGTGCAAGTTCTTCCTCTGGCAACTCTTCAATTTGTTCAAAGGTTAGAGAGGACAACAAAGCAAGTGTTCCACAAGATGAAGATTGGTTGGAGCTAGGCATGTCACATTGAGAAAGAAATGCAAAAGACTTGTTGGGGTTCTTACGTGAGATTATGTCAATTTCATGAGTTTTCAATTTAGAATATAGAACATCTAATGTAAGAGTATTCATGATAGTAGATTCACAAATAGATGTGACTTTCATTTCCCAAATTGACATATCTAATGCACTTAACATCTGCCTAGCATTTTCAGCATCTAAAAAATTAACATTGACACTACGCAAGTTGCTGAGAATTTTATTAAATCGAGCAAACAAATCATCAATGGGCTCACCTGGTTGCATCTCAAAATGCATGTATTCCTTTTTGAACATATCTTGCCTTACCTCCTTGATCGTGTTGGATCCTTCATGGTAGTCGCAAAGTTCTTTCCACACATCGTATGCAGATCGGAGGTGTGCAATACAATAGAAGTCACTTTGAGTGAATCCTTGTATGATCAAGTTCCGAGCCTTGTTGTTGTTGTCGACATCTCTCATATTTGTAGCCGTAACTTCATCGTTTTACGGCACGTCGTAAGGCTTGTACACCTTTTCCCATATTGCAAAGTCTTGTGCCTGGATGAAAGCTTACGTACGTGCCTACCAAACCTGAAAATCAATACCACTAAAGACATAAGGTTTTGCGGAGTATTTCTCCATAATGATTATTCAAAAAACACGTGCAAATCACAAATATTAGAGCACCGTGGCTCTGATACCAATTGTAGGATCGAAGAGCACGTGAAAAGCTACCGGAGGGGGGTGAATGGTAGATTAGAACTTTTTGAGCGGAAGCAACGAAAACCCCTCAGCGGAAAATCAATCTATTAAAGAAATCGTGTGTGTAACTGATCTAAACGTGATAAATTGTGACAAAACCAGTATAGATTGTGGATAATCAAGTCACGAAGACGTCACAACAAGAATCACGAAAATTCGTCAAGAAAAACTCAAGTTACGATCGAAAGATCGAGCAAAGGTCAATTTGTCCTACCCGAGAAAAAACAGATTTGCAACACTTCAAAAAACTCGTGTGGATCAGAAATCACAAATTCAATGACTGTGAAATTTTCACATATGATAGATAATCAAGTTGTGAAGACAACCCAACAAGAATCACATCAATTGGATCTGTAAAACTCGAGTTATGATAAAACCACCGAAGCAACGTAGTGCTGTGCAGAAACTCAATGAGAAAGACTTGACGAAAACAAATCAGACGAACAAGACGCAAAAGTTCCTTTAAACTATGAATTTTATTGATCAAACCACAAGAGGAACGGCCCCAAAGATCGTGTACCACGAGCTCTGGCCTCTCTTGCTTATATAACCAGCCATGAGGCCAACCCAACCCAACCTAGGACTCGTGTCCTACTCAATTTCTACCGAAACTTTCCATAACTACTCAAGACTCTTCTATACGCAGATAGAAGCAATCTAAAGTCTTCCAAACACCTTAGAAACGTATCCCACATTCCTAAAACAACTCAACTTCGTGCTCACCATGAAATCCTAACGTAACCAACTCAAATCTTTCCATATTTGAGTCAAACACGACTCAGCCGCAACTCGAGTCCATAACCTTGTCGGTTGGACCTTTCTGACCAATTCTTTATGTCCACATCACTTCATCATGCCTTGGAACCATGTTGCCACGTCCATGCACTACTTGCACACGTGCAAACATCTTCCAACAACATCCACGATACCTTCATATGCATTATTCTTGATTCAAGCATGCTACACGACCTCCCGATCAACTCAACCACAATTCCTCCCGAACTTGGTTGTTGAACCTCATCTTCTCCCTAAGACTAGTTCAATGGATCCAGTCACCAGCCATGTCTTCAACTCAAGCAACAGTTGCACTTGAATAAACAACCAATACTTCCGAGCACAAGTCCTCGACTTGATTCACGTTAGTTCGGATAACCACAACACCTTACGTGAGCACCTCACATAAGCATGTTGCAAACCATAGAAAAAACATTAACTACAATGATCAGCTAAAACACATTAAAAACTTAGTAAAAGAATATTAAGCAAACTTTCCATAATCTAAAAACCAAGTTTGAAACATTACAAGTTAAAAGCAGAACCATTTCAATCTAGCACCGGACCTTGCAAAAGCTAACTGAACCTTGAAATGGAGCTTACCAAAGATAGCAGGACCTAGTGCTGGAGCTTACCAAAGTTAGTCGGACCTAGCGCCAGAGCTTACCAACGCTAGTCGGACCTAGCGTCGGAGCTGACCAAAGCTAGTCGGACCTAGCTACAGCAAGTCAGACCTTAAGTCAGACCTTCCCAGAGCTACCCAAATCAAGCTGGACCTATTGTCGGACCTTGCAGTAGCTCGGACCTAGCGTCGGACCTTGTTCAAATGGTGTTTTGGTAGTATTTAAAACTTTTATCATCAAAGCCAATTTATTTAGCACACATAGATCACACACACCGTCTTTGTGGCACACTGAATTATGCCATTGTGCTTCCACAACCAATCCATTCCAAGTACTATGTCGAGTCCTTATGAATCCAAAACAATGAGGTTGGCGAGGAAGTCTACCCCCTTTATTTTAAGGCTTACTTTTGGACATATCATATTTGTCATCATTTCCCATCCAGGAGAATTAACTAACATGGTATACTTCATGTAATATATAGGCAAACTATACTTGGCAACATACTTTGATGATATGAATGAATGTGATGCAGCATAATCAAATAATATTGTTGTCGGGTTTGAGTTAGCAACTAACATAGCTATCACCACATCATTAGCTTGTTGGGCCTCCTTAGTAGAGACATGGTTCACCTTGACACGAACAAGGTTCTGTGGTCTACGGTTGCCCTACATTGCTCCTCCATTCAGCCTTGGGTTTTGCTTTGGAATGTTGTTCACTTGACCATAGCCTGACTTTGGGCACTGGGATGCAAAGTGTCCCACTTCACCACAAACATAGCACATCCTGGCTGCACCAGTATGGTTAGGACGAGCTTGATTTTGAGCGTTAGCAGGGAAGTTGGTGTGGGGCGTATGTAGCATTGGAGAGCGGGGTGCTTGCATGGTGAGTTGTTGCTGCAGTAGCTGATTTGGGTGCAGTGGATAAGCAGCATGATACGCAGGAGTGGATGGGTTATAGTATGGTGCATTTGGTTGTGCATGGCAGGGGCGAACGTTGCTTCCTTGCAACTGTCCCTGATATGGCATCTTCCTCTTATTATTCTGTTCTATCTCTCGAACCTTGTTCTCAACCACAATAGCCTTGTCCACAAGCTTCTGGAAGTTTGCATAATCTCTATTGATCAATTGAACTTGAATTTCATTATTCAGACCCCTCATGAATAAGTATTGCTTTCTGCTGTCGGTGTTAACATCTTCTGGAGCATACCTTAATAGTTGAGTGAATTTATTAAGGTACTCGCTCACACTCATCCTCCATTGCCTGAGGTTTTCAAATTCTTGCCTCTTTAGGATCATGACACCTTCAGAAACATAATGCAAGCAGAAACTCTCCATGAATTCAGCCCAAGTGATTCTCTATTGATTAGCATGGGCATTTCAAAGAGCTTCTCACCAATCCGCAGCAGCTCCAACTAGTTGATGTGAGGCAAAAAGAACCTTCTCCTAGACACTGCATTGGACAATATCAAGCCTTTTCTCAACAGATTTCAGCCAATCATCGGCTTCCATAGGATCATTGGTTTGAGCAAAAGTGGGTGGTCGAGTCCTCATGAATTCTCCCAGATGATTATGGGGCGGTGGGGGTGGCGGTGGCGCAGGCATGTGGAGTTGGTTATGGTTATTGTCTTGTAGTTGTCCCAAGGTTTGCATCATTGTTTGCATGAGCTGATTTTGCATAGCCATCAAGCGCTCGAGGTTTCTAGCTTGAAGTCCAAGGTTGATATTCTCAGGCGCCCCATTGTTCTCCTCATCACCGTTGGTATTCCTTTGGTTGCGGGTCACC
Source organism: Tuctoria greenei (assembly GCA_036927565.1). Lineage (NCBI taxonomy): Eukaryota > Viridiplantae > Streptophyta > Magnoliopsida > Poales > Poaceae > Tuctoria > Tuctoria greenei. The sequence goes on from JAYESD010000009.1 coordinate 50,048,204, forward strand.
CTCGACGTTTGAGGAAAAAGAGTACAAGATGGAAGAATTTAGAACTTGAGAGAAACGTCTCCAACTATGTGCATCAAGGGATATGAAAACTAAGCAACTATATATATAAGCCTATATAGAGAGGTGGACAAGTGCTGAAGCACCCCACAATCCTCTACTAAGCACACAAGCACACAAGCAATCACCACATAGAATTCAGGACACCATGTCAACTATAACTATTACGGAGTGTTCCTATGTGCTCTAAAGTGTCCATTCTACCTAGGGCTGCGTCCTACGGTCAATGCGGCTCTGATACCAATTTGTGACACCCGGTTCCAAAAATGAACCAAGTGAACGCATATGCGTTCCTAGGATGTTCATCTCACATACACGATAACTTCACAATTGATATTCCGAATTTAATCACGTCACAATAAGTAAATAAGTACCTTATTACAATAATCCAATGGTTGTCGAATTACAAGTCTCTAACTATTGCAGCGGAAAATAAACTAAGTCGTGCAACTCCAATCCACAGGCAATGGACGATAGCACGCAACCTAGTACTCCACATGGTCCTCGTGGTACTTTCAAGCGTCTCATGTAACTGTTTAGTGTGGGAATAGCAAGGGTGAGTACATGTCGTACATAGCAAGTGTGGGAAAGTATGACATGTAACTTGAACAAGGATGATAATAAATGGCTAATTGCATAAAAGTACATTTCATAAACATGTAAAAGCATTCCTGCAATCTCTACGTGAGTTTAAATCCCATAAGAAACCAAGTAATTCTCATAACCTATATCCAACATTCTCATCTACCATCATACCTCATCCATAGATTAATACCAATCCATATGCCAATTTCATGCCTTCATAACCATCCATGCTCATATAACATAACCAAACCCATCCCCAAAACCCAAATCCAATTTTAATCATGTAGGTCATCCAGGTGCTCTTAACTGAGAACAAGGCCATCATGATAGTTTTACACTCTGCAGAGGTTGTACCACTTTACCCACACGTTCGTGATTTCGTCACCTGTCGGCGACTAAAGAACATCCATGATGCCAAATACACTACAGTTGGTGTATGGCAAAGAGATCACAAAATAGCCTTTACAAAAGGACCACCAGCATGTGCAGACCCACTAAGGTTTAACCGGAGGTGATGTCTCATAATTGAGCACATCCATCCAAGGGCCCCCTCTTGTGCTGTTAGGACTCAAGGTAGTCCTGCTACTAATGCAAACCCAACCGACTCCCATTCCCCGCTCCCCCAAATAATTCGAACAATGTTGGCGGTACACCTAATTAATTGGTTAAGCTGCACCTGTCGAAGTGTAGACTAAGAAACTTCCCCCGGTAGTACTAAAGAGTAGTCTGCGGAGGTTCATATTCAGTTGGGGCGCGTGTAAGATTAACAGCGAGACGGTGATACACAGGATTTTTACGTGCATTTGCCGCCTGAGCGTAATACCCTACTCCACGCAGTGGTTGTTGATGAGCTTGTGAGCGCAGTATGCGTGTCAGCTTGTTTGGACTTGTCTACCGTGTGGTGCAGCCCTTTTATATGCCAAGAGCTGGCCATTATAGGGATTGCTTGGGCCGACAAGTGGCCCCGACTGTAATTAGTCACCTATACACAATCTACATGTTCAAACTGTGATTAATAGTTTGATAACGTGCCTTAATAGTGGCATTACCGGTCTTGATAGTCCTCTGATCGTGTGTCATAAGTGCCGAATTAATGACACATAATCAGGTCTTGTAACAGTTGTTTAATAGCCTCTTGAATGTCCATGTTGTTGGAGATACTATAGTCGTTGTTGGCTTAGGTCCGGAGGTACAACACATGGCAGCTCCGGAGCTTCCCTCTGCAGGGAGGTAGGTCCGGAGCTACTCGATGTGTGGTGGCACCGGGGCTACCCTCTACTACGGGTTAGGTCCGAGGTTACCAGACACGTGGTGAGACTGGAGCTTTCCTGTGGGGGGAGGTAGCACTACAAGGATTCCGCCCTGTTGCAACGATTGTACTGCAACAAATACTAAATCATTGCAGTAAGCTTGGTCTTTTGCCACGATTCACTAGTTCCTGGCATTAGCATCTATCACCACGGAACACGATCGTTGCATTAGGATTTGTTGCCACGATTCACTAGTTCGTGGCATTAGGATCAATCGCCGCGAATTTGTTGCCATGATTCACTAGTTCGTGGCATTAGCATCTATCGCCACGGAACATGATCGTTGCATTAGGATCTGTTGCCACGATTCACTAGTTCGTGGCATTAGGATCTATTGCCACGAATCTATTGCCATGATTCACTAGTTCATAGCATTAGCATCTATCGCCACGGAACATGATCGTTGCACTAGGATCAATTGCCACGATTCACTAGTTCATGGCATTAGGATCTATCGCCATGAATCTGTTGCCACGATTCACTAGTTCGTGGCATTAGCATCTATCGCCACGGAACCCAATCGTTGCATTAGAATCTGTTGCCACAATTCACTAGTTCGTGGCATTAGCATCTATCGCCGTGGAACACAATCGTTGCATTAGAATCTGTTGCCACGATTCACTAGTTCGTGGCATTAGCATCTATCACCACGGAACGCGATCATTGCATTAGGATCTGTTGCCACGATTCAATAGTTCGTGGCGTTAGCACCTATCGCCGCGGAACACAATCATTGCATTAGGAACTTTTGCCACGATTCACCAGTTCGTGGCGTTAGGACTATTGCCACGAAACAAAAACATTGCATTAGGAACTTATGCCACGATTCACAAGTTCGTGGCGATATGATCTATCGCCACGAAACACAATCGTTGTATTAGGATCTGTTGCCACGAAATACCGGTTGGTGGCGTTAAGATCTATCGCCAAGAAACACAAACGTTGCATTACATAGTTCACGTACAGCTAGCTCACACAATACCTATATGAAAAAATTATCATCTTTGCTGTCCTCCCTCAATATTGGAGGTACAATACCATCATTGATATATGTATCATCATCGTCGTGGTCGTCGTCGTCTTGAAAGAGCGGAAGCATCACCGGTTGCTCCGTCAATGTCATTCCTATCCCATGTGGTCATATCCTCATTTATACCAGTAAGTCGTCGATCATCAAATAATGTCTTAGCCTCCATCGTCTCAGTGACATTATTTTCACTGTCGCCAGGGGGCATGGCAAAAAGGTTTTGTGGCTTCGTTTTAACAACTGTAGCCCATTTAGGTTGCTTCACACTTCTAACGTAAAAAACTAGTTCTGCTTGGATGGCTAGAATGTAAGGCTCATACTTAAATTGAGACATAGTAGTGTCAACATCTATCATTCCGTATCGATCCTTTTTGTAGCCTCTGCTTTGGCTCTAATCAGAATGAGGCCGATCAAACCATTCACATTCAAATAATAGAACCTCTTGATTTTTTTCGAAATCAACATAAATCATTTTCTTGATTACTCCATACCACTCATGATCACCATCCCGAACAACAATACTACTGTTTTGCGTCCGTAAATCTTTTTCCACCTCTGCTGTTCAAAAGAAGAAGCCATTTATGAATGATCAACTAAAAAAACGTGCCCGACGATCAGGTCCTCTAGATAATGCATACAAATAATCGGTTACTTTGCCTTCTTTGTGTAATGTTGTAATCTGTACACATTAACTAGTATAAAAGGGGTCATCGATAAACCAACTTTAGAACAGATATTTCTTCAATATTTCATCAAAGTAAAAACTTGCATGTACTTACTCATTTCTGAAACCAATAAACAAATTCATCTCTATGGCGTTTTTCAACATCACGAGAATGAATCTTTTTCAGCTCTTCAAAATGCTCACTGAAAAGGGTACAAAATTAAACTAGCCATCTACAATAAGCATGATCCATTAATATAGTATAGAACATCTGAGTGTTATACGTACTTGATCCATGGAGCGGCCTCTTCAACATTAGAAATAATATAATGCCTGATGTTATGTAGTTCCACCATAGTAAGTACGCCCCATTTAAACCCTTTTTTAGAATTATCAATTTCTGTAAATATATTAGACTCGAGAGAAGGTTCATTCCTAGCTGCAACTTCATGATGTTCTGGCCTATTAAGCTTGGTGCCGATGTTATCCAAAAACTGGCTACAAAAAGTCATACACTCTTCCATAATATATCCCTCAGCTATAGAACCCTCCGGGTGAGCTCTGTTACGAACATACCTCTTCAATGTACCAAGGTACCTCTTAATTGGATACATCCATCTGTAAGAAACAGGTCCACCAAAGCAAGCTTCTTCGCCAAGATGGATTGGAAGATGTACCATGATATCAAAGAAAGCGGGAGGAAGTAACATCTCAAGCTTACAAATTGTTTCAGGAAATTGTTCAATCATCTAATCCAAATCTAGTTCCGCCAATTCTTTAGAACAAATTCTAGAAAAAAATCTGCTAAACTCAATTAAAGGTTCAACAACCTTTTCAGGCAATATGTCACGTATTGCAATAGGAAGGAGCTTCTGAAATATAATATGACAGTCATGAGTTTTTAGACCTGATACCTTACGTGCTGTTATGTCCACACTTCTCTTGATGTTTGAGGCATAACCATCGGGCATCTTCACATCTGCCAAAAACTTGCACAAGGTGGTCTTCTGATCTTTTTGCAAAGTATATGATGCTGATGGACAATCATACTTCCCTTTCATACCCACCGGATGTTGCTTTGGCTGTATACCCATTTCCTGCATATCAAAACGAGCTTGTAGACTATGTTTTGTTTTACCATCCATATTAAGCAATGTCCCCAATATGCTATCACAAATGTTTTTCTCAATGTCCATGACATCCAAGTTATGCCTTATTAGCAATGTCTTCCAATACGGGAGCTGAAAAAAATATACTTTTCTTCTTCCAACTATGCCACCTATCTTCCTCAGTGCGCTTTCTCTTATTATTCATCTATCCAAAACTCACTTGATCAAAACTCTCGTATTGTTGGAGTACTTCGTGACCAGGGAGTGATGTTGGCGCCTCTCTATTCTCTATTTTGTTGTTGAAAGAAGCTTTGTCCCTACGCCACCGGTGATCCTGAGGTAGGAAACGACGATGACCCATGTAGCAATACTTTCGTCCATGTTTCAACCACAAGGCGTCAGTGTTTACATGGAAGTATGGGCATGCTGGCCTACCTTTTATGCTCCATCCACATAGCATTGCATATGCTGGAAAATCATTTATTGTCCACAATATAGAAGCTCGCATGAGAAATGTCTCTTTCTTTGAACTGTCGTATGTTTCACACCATCAGACCATAATTTCAGCAGCTCATCAATCAAAGGCTACATATACACATCAATGTTGTTTCCAGGTGACTTTGGCCCAGGAATTATCATTGACATCAACCAATAAGGCTGCTTCATACACAACCAAGGTCGTAGAATATAAGGGATTAGAATCACAGACCATGTACTGTAAGAAACATTCATTACTCCAAAAGGATTGAAACCATCAGATGCTAACCCAAGTCTTATGTTGCGGGGATCAGATGAGATATTTAGGTGAATGCTATCAAAATTCTTCCATGCTTTCGAATCTGCAGGATGGCGTAATATTCCATCATCAATAGGTTATTCTTTGTGCCAGCGCATGTTTGATGCCGTTGATTCTGCCATATAAAACCTTTGAAGACGAGGAATAAGAGGGGAGTATCGTAGAATCTTGCGTGCTACAAGCTTCTTGGCTTTTCCACAAGGTAAAGCCTCTCTTGCATCCCCACCAGTACTATTTTTCCATCTTAGTTCACCACATTTTCTTTCCCATGGTTTTCAGTTTTTTCTTTCTTGTGGCTTTCTTGGATCGTACATTTTTTCTATTCTTTCTTTTCTAATTCCACCGTTAGTAACAAACACTGCAATTTATAGAAAGCACACTGTCCGATCTAAAATCTACGTCGGTCATGTAATCTGACATTATCACTGTTATTTGGACTGACTACTTACAATGCTCTTTACATTAGGAACAAGACATCAAACCGTGATGTCGTCTGCAAGCATTCATGGTGGCCAACAAGCACCTGGTATAATTTTTACTATCAAAATTTAACAAATTTAGAAAACATTAAATCATTTGCATGGTACGCAGAGAATATTGCAGCACATGATGTTCAGGAACTCCGAGGTTCTTCACTACCTGGTACAACTACGATGCATGAACCAACAGCAGGTATAGATATACAAACCAGAAATACTCCTTCCGCCCCAGCGTAATTTTACTTTTGGAGCTTAAAAAATGTCTCACTCCAACTCTATCCTCGGTAGTAGCTTCCAACTACCCATATCACATCACATTACTACCTGCCTCTCTACCGTGCCATTTGTTTTGGCAGAACATGTTAGTTTTTTACTCTACTCCTTTCGCATTGAATTTGGAGCATTTTGAGAGACTATGTTCTGTCCTTTAGATGTATTGATGATGGGTGTATCATGGTCATTTGCATTCTTTCCTAGGCTCTACTAATTGTTTTAGCATGCCTTGCGATTCTACTTTCTTATTAGTACTTAGTCTTTATAGTTAACAGCTCATCAACCTGTGTGATGGCGTGATTTTTTTATGCCTCCACGCTGTGCTCTCTCGCCGCCGACCACTTCGGCCGGCACCGGTGCCCACGCCCTGCTACTGGTCACTTCAGTGTCCTCCTCGACGCGTCTCCCTCGCCCATCACCACGTCCCATCCTTCGCGTGCCATGATTACCCCGCCGCCCGCAAATCCCTGGCCATTACTCGCCCTGCCACCAATCCTCCTCGAGAGTTTCGGCAAGATCGAAACCTCGATTTGTTGAGTGTCGCAAGCTGGCACTATGCAGTACTGCACCTGCAGTAGCCACCACTGACAAGTAGACCCAATGTCTCATGGGCCCACATGTCAGTGGCAGCTAATGCAGGTGCAGTACTGCGGATGATTTCAATCCCGCAAGCTGTCTGCCTTATCTGTCTTGCGTTCGCCACCTGCTACCGCTGGCGTTCATTACTTGCCCTGCAACTAATAATTCTCTTTGAGACGCGCTCCGACTGATGTCAGTCAGACCGAACCAGCGAACCCTATCTTTGTCTAGTCTAGCGTTGCCAGCTGCATGCCCCCTCACAGTATTTCCTGCTTCGCTCATGGACTGAAAATCCTCTGCAGTACTACGAGTGCGTACCGCAGTGACATGTGTACCTGATGGCTCATTTTAGGGTATGAACAGCAACAAAGATGTCAATAATGTAACCCTCCCCATCAAAATAGTTGTCGTTAGTACAGTCCTAACTACTGTAGTAGTTCATTTTTAATTCATTTGTTGGTCTGATACAACAATCAATATAAACCAGGAGGGACTACTATAGAACAAAATGGTGCTGGCACGATGCGGTCATCCCACGCTCGTATTTGCCGCACTCGTCCCGAAGATGGTATGAACATCAGACTTTTCTTCTTTTCACACTATTTGTACATGATACTAAACTTGTTCAGGCGGTAATTTGCTTTAATCGTTTACCATTTGAATCAATGTAACAAAAGGAAGGAAGCTAGGAAGAAGTGTGGCTAAAGGACTTAAGGTTGCCAGGATACGCTATGCATCCCAAGTTAGTAGAACGGAGCATGTGAAGCTACCAATTCAGTTCTCTGCTAGGTTGGGTGCTGCGGTTGATATTAATCAGCGGCACTTTGTCGATGATGTGGTTATGTTTACAAAAAAACATGCATCCCTCAGCGGTGCAAGGAAGTGGGCAGAGGTTGGCCATAGTAACAACAGAGATATAGTACGAGACATTCTAGTTAGTGTTGTCACACCCTCACACAAGTATTTTTTTCATGCAATCTCCATCCTGTACATTTACAGCAACTTGTTATACAATTTACAGGATTCCTAGGACATGGAGGACACACCGGAGAGTGCAAGAAAAATTTTGAAAATTGCTGGTGAGCGCTACAAGGGATGGCGCTCGACTTTGCATGCCACCTATAAGAGTTATTCTACCGATGAAGAACGTATACGAAACCAGTCTGCTGACGTAACGGCGCCCGAGTGGTTGCACCTAGTAGAATATATTGGGTCTGAGTGATTCAAGGTCAGCTAACTTTTTAATAGCTTCGCATCATACAAAAAATATTTCATTTACTTTCATTTGTGGAATTAATTCTTAAAATTATTGCAGTCAATAAGCAGGACCAATTCTCAAAATCGAAGCAGACAAAAGGCGTGTCACTTGCTTGGCTCCAAATCCTACACCCAACTCAGTTACGAGAAGGTATGAAAAATAAATCACGCTTTTACTTTGCGCTGCGAACAATATGTATACCGACATGTTGAAGTTTACTTGTATTTTTGTAGGGAGACCGAGAGATCGGAGAAGAACCTGATGACATACAACTGTGAGAGGCAAGCCATTTGTTGGAGAACGGTAACTGGACAAGCAAGATGGCAGAAGCTGTACATGTGAGTAACACTTCAAACAATCCCCAATTAAATAAATATTTGCAAATTACCTGTGACTTTTCTTTTCGTATATAGATCCAGACACGTGCCCAAGTGGATGTCATGGAAGCTGAGCAGGGAGGCCCAATTCCAAATGAGGAGAGAAACCACATCTTCCAGCGTTGTTATAGATCCTCAATCGGTTGTGCAGGATCACAGGTTCATGGCGTGGTTATATGGCTAACCCAACTGGTCCCGAACATGAACGTATGCGTATCCAGATGTCTGAACACCTCAACAACCAAGTTTGAAACTTAGAAGATAGAAATGTAGGCCTCAATGAAATAGTGCAGGAGTTGGAAGGAAGAAATGATAGCTTAAACACCCAGATGGACTGCATAAACCAGAAGAATGAAGAGTTAATCGTTCAAGTCCAGAACTTACAAGGTCAGATAGCAGCTGATCATGAACAGACAGCTAAGGAAATGCAGGACATGCGCGCCTCAGTGGCTGAAATGCACAAAATGATTATGGTGACCACTCCACAGAAGGTCCAACAAAGGAACCGCCAAAAGCCACCTGCTCCAACAATTAGTCCCGGTCAGCTTAGGAAAACTCTTAGCATGCAAACAAGTCGCTTTAGTAATCCTTGAGTGTTGTTATGCGTGTTGTAATATCAATTGATGGATGTTTATTGTTAAACTCGTGATTCTGTTGCCACTAATTTTCAAACCTGGTGCATTCGGGTTCTACTGCCGCTAATTATAAAACGTGGCATCACGAATTTCTTGTCACGAATGATAAATTGTTGCAATAGGAAGCTATTGCCAATACAGATGATAAAACATGGCAATAGAATGACAAAACGTTGCAGTGGCAACGACTCAAAAAACGTTGCATTAAAACACTATTGCCACAGATAAGAAATCGTTGCAATACCAAACTAGTTGCCACAGATGTGAAATCGTTGCGGTACCATACTAGTTCCAACGGATCTGAAATCATTGCAATACGGTACTATTCGCCACATTTGTGGACTCGTTGCAATACCCAACTATTCGCCACGGATACGAAATCGTTGCAGTACCAGACTAGTTCCCACGGATCTAAAATCGTTGCAATACGGTACTATTCGCCACGTTTGTTGACTCGTTGCACTAACCTACTATTTGCCACGGACGTTAAACCGTCGCAGTATCATACTATTTGCCACGGCTGTGACATCGTTGCAGTACCATACTATTTGCCATGAATGGGAAATCGTTGTAATACTATGATATTCGTTGCAATATGGTAAATCGTCGCTACACCGTAACTCGTTGCAATATGTTACTATTTGCCACGGTTGTGAAAATCGTTGCAATACTGTAGTATTTGCCACGAATGTGAAAATCGTTTCAATCACATACTATTACCACGAGCGCGAAATCATTGCAATACAATGATATTCGTTGCAATACATTGAATCGTCGCAATACGGTAAACCATTGCAATAACATACTATTTGCCACGAATGTAAAATCGTTACAATACCGTACTATTGCCACGCATGTGAAATTGTTGCAATACAATGCTATTCGTTGCAATATGTTAAATCATCGCAATACGATAAACCGTTGCAATAACATACTATTTGCCACGAATGTGAAATCGTTACAATATCGTACTATTGCCACGCCTGTGAAATCGTTGCAACCACATACAATTACCAGGAATGTGAAATTGTTGCAATACCATGCTGTTTGTTGCAATATGTTAAATCGTCGCAATACACTAAATCATTGTAACAACATACTATTTGCCACGAATATGAAATCATTGCAATACCGTACTACTTGCCATGACCGTGAACCCGTTGCAATACCGTACAATTCGTTGCGATATGTTAAATCATCGCAATACATGAAAACATTGCAATAGCGTCCTATTTGCCACCGATGTAAAATCATTGCAATACTATACTATTCACCACGGATGCCAAGGCATCACAAATAACCTATCGCCGCGGGAATTATTACGACGACTCGTAAATACTATCGCCACGCTCTTTTTCGTTGCAACAGAGACCTATTGCGATGAAAAACAACCTATTGCGACAAATTTTTTTGTTGCGATAAACCGAAATCCTTGCAGTGTAGGTCCGGTCTCGCAGGACACGTGGCAGTACTGGAGCTACCCAAATGAGGGATGCAGGCCCAGTGCTGTCAGACGAGTGTTGCCTTCGGAAGTCTTAAACTCGGACATAGGAACTCTTTGGTTTTATGTGCGTATCAGGGGGTACTTGGTATCCAGAGTACCGACAGTGGCCCCCGGGCCCACCTCTAGGAGAAACCTCCTGGATGAAGTTATATTACCAGAGGTGGGGCCATCTTCAATTCCCGCAGTTCAGCTTCAAAGTCTTTTCCTTGGTTGTTGGAGCGACAACAAAGAGTTATGCCATCGCCATGTGACCCTTTTTGACACAACGCGTGGGATCCTGGCGTGCGGATCTCACAAAATTGAAGGTCGTCGGTTCCCAATACAAAATTCGTATTGGTTCCCTACATAGTCTTTGTAGCCCTATCAGGCGGCCGCCCTTGGGCTTCCAACTTCTCGTCATGAAAAACGGTTTGCTTGGTGTAACTTTTTAAGAAAAGTGAACCCGACCCCCCTTGTCATTGATGAGGTCATCTATGATTCGGGTCCAGAGGTAGTTTCCATCCAAGAGTTGCAGAGGCTTACTAAAGAGGGAAGTCTGCAGAGGAGAGAACTCTTTACGCCTTCATCCGATATTGCGCTTAGAGCTGTCCTCCCTTGCAATCCTTCTTCCTCCTCTGCTCCACTTTGTGGCGATGGAGTTGGGACTTCCTCAGAGGAGTTCAAGAAGGATGAAGACTTGTCAAGAGTCTGCACCTGCATGGGGTGGTCGAGCAACTCCTTCAGCAACAGGATTCGCACTAGCAAGTTCCCATTCAAGAAGGAGAACACTAGCGAGATCGTCTACTTCCTGTCGTATGCCATGGTGGGGCTCATCCCACCATTCTCAAGCTTCTTGCTAATGCTACTAGACTTCTACGGTCTGCGACTTCACCACCTCGCCCCCCACTCCTTCTTGCTAGTGGTGACATTCGTCAACTTTTGCGAGATGTGGATGGGTGTGCCACCCTGCATCGAGCTCTTTCGGACCTTCTTCACGGTCCATGCAGCCAGGAAGAGCAATGAGTATCTGGGCTTATACTACTTCGTGAAGCGCAAGAACTTGCCGCTCAAGTACCTGAAGACATTCCCTTCAGGAAAGTGGGACAGCTGGAAGAAATACTAGGTGGTAATCAAGGTGGATCACCACTGCATGTTATAACTACCCGAGAGTCTCCCCAACATCGACACCGACGCTTGGGAAGTAGCTCCGACATTTTCAAAAGAGTGCAACATAATTTTGACAAGTATCCGGGAGTGCGTGGAGGGAGGAGTCACTCCTCTGATGGTCATCGCCAACTTCCTAGCAATCCGGTGGGCTCTGCTGCAGACAAGGGAATGGCCCGCCTTGGCATTCGATGGAGAGCACAATCACAACCGGATCGAGACTGGCTTTGGGTCTAATCTGAATGAAGGAGCTTTGAAGCTCCATCTCTAGAAGTTGTAGCACGGAGTTACCCATCTCGACGATCTGACTCCTCCCACAGATTTCCTACCCTTAAACATGGTGCCAAGGGTCAAAAGGGAGCTGTGGAAGAAGATGCCTGCTCTTGTTGACTTGGGCCTCGTGGACAAGCGTCGAAGCGCTCCTTCGACTGGGATTGTTATCCCCACAGCTCCTTGCTCCCATGAAAGCTCCACACCTGCACCGGTCAGTGGCAAAGGCAAATGTCCCACTGCTTCCCTTCCGAAGAAGTCTACCTCCAGCAAAGGCAAGGAGAAGGCTCCTGTCAAAGTTCCGAGTCGCAAGCGGAAGCTGACAGGGAGCGATGGGAGCAATGTAAGGGAAGCTCTGGCTGAAGTGACCCCTCCACCTCAGCTTAGGTCTGTGGTGATTGTGCCTCCAGCTCCGGCTGATTCTTCGGCTCTAGTGCCCGCAGAAGGCGCTGGATTCGGCAAATCAACTCCTACCCGGACGCCAGGTGGGGGCTCTAGGTCTAGAGTGCAACCTCCGTTGGTGGAGGTCTCAGAGGTGGCAGCACCTGTGGCCGCCACAACTCCAAGTTTGGGCCCCAGAGCATCCACCACGCTGACGACGGCGGGTTCTAGCTCCCAGCGCCGAAGGAAGAAGATCCGCGCCGATTGGTGCGGTTTTGGTTTTGCTCTTTGATTTTTTGTAACACCCTAAATTTTCGCATCCTGCATTGCATACATGATCATGCATTGAACATTAGTAGGATAAAAGAAAAATGATAAAATATACAAATGTATGTAGCAAAAGAAGAAATAGAAAATAATAATTATATCCTAAAACCTGTAATAGGGAATAAGTATAAAAATAATAATAATAAAAATATATATAAATATATCTTTAGCAATTATATATACAAAAAAATAATATAAAATAATAATAATAATATATAAAAAGAAATATATAAATAAATTATATAATAATAAATATATATATATAATAATAAATAAATAAAATAAATAAGATAAATAAAATAAACAATATATAATAACAGAATATAAAAAAAAGAAAAAAAAAGGAACCGCTGGCCAGGCGGCCGAGCCAGCCCAGCCAGCCATCCCCGACCCCCGCTGGGCACGCGCCCCGCCGCCCGGCATGGGCCCCACACCGCCCCAGCGCGCCGTACCGCGCCAGCCGCGAGGCGCCCGGGCCCCGGTCCCCCCCTGACGCGACGCGACGCCCGCCCCGGTCCCCGCACCCGGCCGCGTGCCCGCCGCCTTGGCCTCCGCGCCACCCGGGCCCCACCGCCTGACCCCGCTCCCATGCTGCCTCGATCGCCCCCCCCCCCCAGCCGCCTGGCGCGCGCCCACCCCGCTGCCTTGGCCATGCGCCGCGCGGCTCCCGCCTCCACGCGCGCCACCCCGCCGAACCGCGCCGCGCCTCCACGCGCTCCCACCCGACCCCGCGTCCCACACCGCCGCCTGCTCCCAGGCCCCACACCGTACCGCCCCACCCGATTTCCCGGGATCCCGCGCTGATCCCACGGCAGCCGGCCCTAGCGCCCTACCGCGTGGCCTCCACCCTATAAAAAGGACCGTAGGTCCCTAGGTTTTTCCCTAGCCGCCGGTTGCAGCAGGAAAAAGCGCACCAGAGAGCAGCGCCGCCGCCAGGGGAAGGAAAGCCACGCCGCCAGGAAGAAAAGAAATAGAAAAGCACCAGAGACGCCGCCGCCAGGAGAAGAAAAAGAAGAAAAAAAGAGGAGAAGAAGAGGAGGAAAAAGAGGAGGGTGCCACCGTTCACCGGAGATCGTCGCCGACATCGCGCCGCCGTCGTCGTGCCGCCGAAGGACCGCTGCACCATCTACTTCGTCTACGCGTCGCATTTGTTCCGCGACCGTCAAGCCGTCAGATCTACGGTAGGACACGTTCCCGATGCTAATTTTAGCAATCATATTGAATCTAATAGGCGTGAATTGATTTTAGTTGCACCATAAATTTTATTTCAGCAGCATTAATCCACCCTAAAACCCCCGTAAACTCATATGAACACGTATGAACTAGTCGCATCTAATTAATAAACGACCGTAGTAAATTAAATTATTAAACTGTGCATGCATGCATGTCATTGCATGTTGATTATTTTGTGTGCATTATGTTGAATTGTATGTATTTTCTCGTATGTGTTATCACGCGTAGAGGAACGCGCTCAAGAGGCCGCATACGTGGATTTCCAGAACCAAGACTTCGAAGCGCTTGAGCAACCCCATCCGCCGGAGCAAGGCAAGTGTCCTTGAAGCATATTGATCCTATTTTAAATTAAATGTTTGGTTTGTGAACTTGCATGCTTGTGTCAAATTGATGGGAATCCTATGGTAGGAAGTTTACTAGATTTGTTAAACCAACCTTGTCACCTAGAATTTATGGTAGAGAGTCGGGAAGGGTTTTTACCTTTTTTGCTTCGCTTAATTAATTGGGATGGAAAACAACACTACACATTTAATTATGTATCAATGATATTCTGGTTAATGTGAACTTGTCAATACGATGGGTGATCTAAGCAAGTCTGGTATGTGGATGGGTTGGATGTTATGTTGGTTTGCTTGCTTTAGATCTAAGGACCGGTTCATGCGAGAATAAGCCAGGACTACAGTGCCACCACGAGGCCAAGTATGAGTGCGGCGTAGCTGATTAATTAGGGCTTTGCTAGTGCTGTTTGGACCATTGTGGATGCTCGGGGAAGGTGTAGTCGGATTGGGTTTGTTGATGATTGGTGGGACTACCCTGGGATCCGAATGGCTCAAGAGGGGGCCCTTGGTTGAAGATGTGGTCAGTTGGAGGCATCGCCACCGGTGAAACCTCAGTGGGGTGTGAATAGGCTAGTAATCCCTTTGTAAAGGCTATTTTGTGATCTCTTGGCCATACACCAAAGGAAGTGTAATTGGCATAAGGGAGGTTCTTTAGTCGCCAACGGGTGATGGAATCACAAACATGTGGGTAAAGAGGTACAAACTCTGCAGAGTTAATTAAACTATCATGATAGCCGTGCTCCCGGTTATGAGCGCCTGGATGACCTACATGATTAGAGTTGGAAATTGGGATTTGGGATGGTTATGGTCTGGTAATGGTTATGGTTGGTTTATGGTTATGATTGGTTTATGGTTATGGTTTATGGATTATGGTCATGGATATGAATTTGAGTTATGGTAATTGGACATGGATAATGGTGATGTTGGCAATAATTGGATATGGTTTATATTATGTTAATATGATGGTTATGATGGGATTGTTTCACATAGACCTAGTGTAATGCTTTTCAAATGTTTTACTGTACTTTTCAGCACTTAGCCATTATTACATTCGTCATTTGAATCAGCCACATGTCATACTTTCCACACTTGCTGAGTACGACATGTACTCACTCTTGCAATCCCCCACCCAACAGTTGCAGGTCGGAATTGTGAGTTTAATGGCGATAATGCGGAGATCTAGGCCGTGTCTACCGTCAACTTTGCCTGTGGTGTTGCATGGAGCTGCGCTATCCCCTTTTGCTTAGTTTGCTTAGTTGCTTAATTAGTTTATATCCGCTGCATTAGTTGAACTTATCATTAATATACATTAGAGCTTGTATTCGAGGATTTAATGAATTGTGTAATAAGAGTACTTATTTAATAATTTGAGCTGTGGTAATTATCTGTTTATCATTTGTGAATCACTCGTGTATGTGTGTTGAACATCCTGGGCACACATATGCGTTAGCTTGGTTCATTTTCGGAACCGGGCGTCACAGATTGGTATCAGAGCCACAGGTTGACCGTAGGATGCAGCCTAGATAGAATGGACACTTTAGAGCACATAGGAGCACTCAGGAATCGATGTGTTTTTGTTGGTGTGTTGTTTGCTATATATATATTGTTTGCGTGTGTGCTTAATAGAGGATTTTGGGATGCTTTAGCATTGCCATGTCCACCTAGGCTAGTGTAGCTAGTTGGTTAGCTTCATATCCCTTGATGCATTTAGTTGGGGACGTTCTTAAATTCTTACCTATTACTTTTCTCTAGATGGTGAGGACTCGCAACCAGAGGGATGCCAATGATGAGGAGGAGAACAATGGAGTACCCCAGAACAACAACGGACAAGGACCTGCTCATGGAGCCATCAATATTGAGCAGCTATTGGCCATGCAAAACCAGCTCATGCAGACCATGATACAAACTATGGGACAGCTGCAGGCTGGCAATATCAACAATCAGCCCCACATGCCTCCACCGCCACCCCCGCCTCCTCACAACCGATTGGGAGTGTTTATGAGGACTAGACCGCCAACCTTTGCTCAAGTTGCCGACCCTATGGATGCGGATGATTGGCTCAAGTCCGTGGAGAAGAAGCTAGCTATTGTCCAGTGCACTGATAGGGAGAAGGTCCTTTTTGCTTCTCATCAGCCAGTTGGAGCAGCTGTAGATTGGTGGGATGCTTATTGCAATGCTCATGAGAACCAAGAGAGGATCACCTGGGCGGAATTCAAGGAGAACTTCCATTCTCATTATGTGCCGGAAGGTGTTATGATACTGAGAAGACAAGATTTCGAAAATCTCAGGCAAGGAAGGATGAGCGTGAGTGAATATCTCAATAAGTTCACTCAACTCTCAAGATATGCGCCCGAGGATGTTAGTCGGGACAGCCGGAAGCAATACTTGTTCATGAGAGGCTTGAACAATGAGATCCAAGTGCAACTACTCAACAGCGATTATGCCAATTTTCAGAAGCTTGTGGACAAAGCAATTGTGGTTGAGAACAAGATCCGTGAGATGGAGCAAGAAATCAAGAGGAAGGTGCCATATCAAGGACAGCAACGAGGAAGTAATGTGCGCCCTCGCTTTGCGCCACCCAATGCACCTCATTACAGCTTAACTATTCCTGCTCGGCGCCCTGATTTTGCACCACGCCCAACTCAGTTTGTGCAGCAGCGTCCTGTTATGCAAGCAATGCCTTATGCACCTCGTGCTGATTTTCCTGGAGCCAATATTCAAAACCAAGCTCGTCCCAATAATTCTGGTGGAGTCAAGAGGTGCTATACTTGTGGAGAAGCTGGACACTTTGCGAATCAATGTCCTAAGTCAGGTCTTGGTCAAAGAAGCAATGCGCCGAGGCAAAACTCAAGACCCAATGGAGGACAGCCACAAGGAAGCCGTGGACAGCAGAATTTTGCTCGCGGCAACGTGAACCATGTCTCTACGGAGGATGTTCAACAAGCGGATGACGTGGTCATTGGTATGTTTCCTGCTAACTCCAACTCCGCGACTATGTTATTTGATTCTGGAGCATCGCATTGATTCATTGCATCAAAGTATGTTGCCAATTATAGTTTGCCTGTCTCTCATATGAAGTTTACTCTATTGGTTAAGTCTCCTGGAGGAGAGATGAGGACAAATATAGTATGTCCAAAAGTAAGCCTTAGAATAAGGGGGGTAGACTTCTCCGCCAACCTCATCGTTTTGGATTCACAAGGAATAAGAGAATCCGTTGGTGCAAAGTGCAATGGAAACACCATACGGAAACCGAAGCCACATGGGAACGTGAAGAAGACCTGAAGGCAGAATTCCCTCACCTTTTCTCCATGCTATCGAATCTCGAGGGCGAGATTCATTTTATGGGGGGTAGAATTGTAACACCCTAAATTTTCGCATCCTGCATTGCATACATGATCATGCATTAAACATTAGTAGGATAAAAGAAAAATGATAAAATGTACAAATGTATGTAGCAAAAGAAGAAATAGAAAATAATAATTATATCCTAAAACCTGTAATAGGGAATAAGTATAAAAATAATAATAATAAAAATATATATAAATATATCTATAGCAATTATATATATACAAAAAAATAACATAAAATCATAATAATAATAATATATAAAAAGAAATATATAAATAAATTATATAATAATAAATATATATATATATATAATAAATAAATAAAATAAATAAGATAAATAAAATAAACAATATATAATAACAGAATATAAAAAAAAGAAAAAAAAAGGAACCGCTGGCCAGGCGGCAGAGCCAGCCCAGCCAGCCGGCCCCGACCCCCGCTGGGCACGCGCCCCGCCGCCCGGCATGGGCCCCACCCCGCCCCAGTGCGCCGTACCACGCCAGCCACGAGGCGCCCGGGCCCCGATCCCCCCCCCTGACGCGACGCGACGCCCGCCCCGGTCCCCCCCACCCGGCCGCGTGCCCGCCGCCTTGGCCTCCGCGCCACCCGGGCCCCTCCGCCTGACCCCGCTCCCACGCCGCCTCGATCGCCCCCCCCCCCCCCAGCCGCCTGGCGCGCGCCCACCCCGCCGCCTTGGCCCCGCGCCGCATGGCTCCCGCCTCCACGCGAGCCACCCCGCCGAACCGCGCCGCGCCTCCACGCGCTCCCACCCGACCCCGCGTCCCACCCCGCCGCCTGCTCCCGGGCCCCACACCGTACCGCCCCGCCCGATTTCCCGGGATCCCGCGCTGATCCCACGCCAGCCGGCCCTAGCGCCCTACCGCGTGGCCTCCACCCTATAAAAAGGACCGTAGGTCCCTAGGTTTTTCCCTAGCCGCCGGTTGCAGCAGGAAAAAGCGCACCAGAGAGCAGCGCCGCCGCCAGGGGAAGGAAAGCCACGCCGCCAGGAAGAAAAGAAATAAAAAAGCACCAGAGCCGCCGCCGCCAGGAGAAGAAAAAGAAGAAAAAAAGAGGAGAAGAAGAGGAGGAAAAAGAGGAGGGTGCCACCGTTCACCGGAGATCGTCGCCGACATCGCGCCGCCGTCGTCGTGCCGCCGAAGGACTGCTGCACCATCTACTTCGTCTACGCGTCGCATTTGTTCCGCGACCGTCAAGCCGTCAGATCTACAGTAGGACACGTTCCCGATGCGAATTTTAGCAATCATATTGAATCTAATAGGCGTGAATTGATTTTAGTTGCACCATAAATTTTATTTCAGCAGCATTAATCCAACTTAAAACCCCCGTAAACTCATATGAACACGTATGAACTAGTCGCATCTAATTAATAAACGACCGTAGTAAATTAAATTATTAAACTGTGCATGCATGCATGTCATTGCATGTTGATTATTTTGTGTGCATTATGTTGAATTGTATGTATTTTCTTGTATGTGTTATCACGCGTAGAGGAACACGCTCAAGAGGCCGCATATGAGGATTTCCAGAACCAAGACTTCGAAGCGCTTGAGCAACCCCATCCGCCGGAGCAAGGCAAGTGTCCTTGAAGCATATTGATCCTATTTTAAATTAAATATTTTGTTTGTGAACTTGCATGCTTGTGTCAAATTGATGGGAATCCTATGGTAGGAAGTTTACTAGATTTGTTAAACCAACCTTGTCACCTGGAATTTATGGTAGAGAGTCGGAAAGGGTTTTTACCTTTTTGCTTCGCTTAATTAATTGGGATGGAAAACAACACTACACATTTAATTATGTATCAATGATATTCTGGTTAATGTGAATTGGTCAATACGATGGGTGATCTAAGCAAGTCTGGTATGTGGATGGGTTGGATGTTATGGTGGTTTGCTTGCTTTAGATCTAAGGACCGGTTCATGCGAGAATAAGCCAGGACTACAGTGCCACCACGAGGCCAAGTATGGGTGCGGCGTAGCTAATTAATTAGGGCTTTGCTAGTGCTGTTTGGACCATTGTGGACGCTCGGGGAAGGGGTAGTCGGATTGGGTTTGTTGATGATTGGTGGGACTACCCTGGGATCCGAATGGCTCAAGAGGGGGCCCTTGGTTGAAGATGTGCTCAGTTGGAGGCATCGCCACCGGTGAAACCTCAGTGGGGTCTGAATAGGCTAGTAATCCCTTTGTAAAGGCTATTTTATGATCTCTTGGCCATACACCAAAGGAAGTGTAATTGGCATAAGGGAGGTTCTTTAGTCGCCGACGGGTGATGGAATCATAAACACGTGGGTAAAGAGGTACAAACTCTGCAGAGTTAATTAAACTATCATGATAGCCGTGCTCCCGGTTATGAGCGCCTGGATGACCTACATGATTAGAGTTGGAAATTGGGATTTGGGATGGTTATGGTCTGGTAATGGTTATGGTTGGTTTATGGTTATGGTTGGTTTATGGTTATGGTTTATGGATTATGGTCATGGATATGAATTTGAGTTATGGTAATTGGACATGGATAATGGTGATGTTGGCAATAATTGGATATGGTTTATATTATGTTAATATGATGGTTATGATGGGATTGTTTCACATAGACCTAGTGTAATGCTTTTCAAATGTTTTACTGTACTTTTCAGCACTTAGCCATTATTACATTCGTCATTTGAATCAGCCACATGTCATACTTTCCACACTTGCTGAGTACGACATGTACTCACTCTTGCAATCCCCCACCCAACAGTTGCAGGTCAGAATTGTGAGTTTAATGGCGATAATGCGGAGATCTAGGCCGTGTCTACCGTCAACTTTGCCTGTGGTGTTGCATGGAGCTGCACTATCCTCTTTTGCTTAGTTTGCTTAGTTGCTTAATTAGTTTATATCCGCTGCATTAGTTGAACTTATCATTAATATACATTAGAGCTTGTATTCGAGGATTTAATGAATTATGTAATAAGAGTACTTATTTAATAATTTGAGCTGTGGTAATTATCCGTTTATCATTTGTGAATCACTCGTGTATGTGTGTTGAACATCCTGGGCACACATATGCGTTAGCTTGGTTCATTTTCGGAACCGGGCGTCACATTTTTCCTGAATTCCCTACTTTCTATTTCCAGAATGTCAAGAATGAGCACAGTGGCTCCAGCGCGTACTGCAGCTCTTGTTCTTCCTACACCTTCGGTGTCTGTTGCAGCTACAGAGACTGCATCGCCTAAAACTCCGGCCCTGGATTCTTCCACTTCTCCAGTGATGGTGGCAGATGACGCGATAGCTCCGACGCCGGCTGTTGTGGAAACAAGTCCTGAGCCGGCAACCGAAGATCTCGTAGTAGCACCGAACCATGTGGAGGAAGATTTTTTGGAAGCTCTAGCAGCTTCGGAACCTGTTGTGGAGGCTCCAACATCGGTGTTGAAAGTGGAGGAAGCTCCAGGAAGCACTTCAGCGCTAGCTTCATAAGCGACGACTCCGGAGGTGGTTATGTTCGAGCCGGGGCAAGCAGAGGATCCGTCTGCAGGTCCTTCATCCTCTGAGCCAATGATTGAAGTTCTGCTGAGGGACCTTCTTCATCAGCCCCGGAGGTCGAAGCTCCTGCGGCAGGACCTTCTTCTGTCGCACTTATTATTGATGAGCTCCTGGAATTTAGGCCTGGTGATGTGGAGCTGCTGAATAACATGCTCGAGCCATGGGATCCGATTGGGATTTCGGAAGACCCACTAGAGCCCGCCGAAGTAACTCAAGCCGGTATGGAGCTAATCCCCCTAGCGTTGTCTATTTACAACGCTTGCTCAAGTCTCCGCCAGGTCTAGCTTGCCTATGACCATGAAAGCAAGGCTCTCGAAGAAGAGCACAACACCTTAAGGTGCTGGCGCAACAGACCTCACTTCGAGATGAAGCTGACACAGTCTAGGCTGTCTGACCAAAAGAAGTGGGTGGCCAAGGAGAAGGTTCGGCTGGCACTGTTTGATTGGGCGCTAAATGAAAGAGAGGCCATGATTAAGGCCCTCGATGACAAGACCCGGGAGATTTTCGAGAATGCCATGGAGACCAACGAGGCAATTGATAATTGCTCGGGCAGCCTTGACGAGTTAAACGAGGTACTCCTCAAACGCCGGGAAGCCCTTGATCAAAGGGAGGATAAGCTCTTGGAGAAAGAGGAAGACCTTATAACAAGGGAGGAAGAGCTCGCCCAGAGGCTGTCCCTGGGAGAGTAGAGTTTGGCTGATCGCGCCCAGCAGTTTGAGCAGTGGTGTGTTCAAGAGAAGGAGAGGATTTGGCAGGTGGGAAAAGACGTCTCCAGAAGAGAGACTGATATCTCCACCAGGGAGGACAAGGTAAAGGCCAAGGAGAAGTACTTGGCAGAGCGAAGGAACCGTATCTACCTCTGGGAGAAAAAGCTCAGCGACCAGGAAAAGCAGAAGGCTAAAAGTATTCAGCAGCATGCTAAGGAAGTCAAGCGCTTCTCCATGGAAGGTTATGCAGAACTTTCGGCTGCCAAAAAATCATTGGAGGACCTGGGTTTGAGAGCAGTTGAGTCCCAAAAAGTCTGGGACTTCTTAGGGCATGCCAACGAAGCTCTGGTGCCGTTTGGTTTCAGCCCGGTATGTCCAACTAACCCAGAGCCAGAGATGGAGAAGGCGCTAGTGGCATTGACCTCTGCCGGCAAGAAGCTTGACGCTGTGGGCGACGTAATCATCGACGAACTGTTGACTGAAGGAAGGACCCTGGCCAGGAACGTTGCTGAATATGTTCTTGCATGTTTCAAAAGCCGGGACCCCCAGATGTCTTTAGCTTCGGTGTTCAAAGGACCCATTGCCGAGGAGGAACAAGTCTCCAGGGCCAGTGTCCGAGTTGCTACCAAGACAGTTGCCTCGTTCTTCAATTGAACTCCAGTAGTTTGGGCATTTCCTTTTTTGCCTACAACTTGTAATCCTCATTTTGAATGAATGAAATCTGAAATCCCTCCAAATTCCATTTTTTGTGTCTTCAATGTATTGCCTTTATATTGTTGGCCCCCTCGTAGATGTGCACAATTTTATTGTGGACATTTACCAATAATGATTTGACAATGACTTGACGACATGATCTCTTCAAACTTATAGTTAGGATGTTAGATCTTAGTTCAGAAGTTTACTTCCGAAACCACCAAAGGCCCTTTGTGGCATCGATGGCGGGGCCCTTGGGAGTTATTGAAGCTTCTTAGCTTCAACGGCACCCACTTTTAACATATGGAACATCGACAGCGGCCCCCCTGGGGGTTGTCAAAGCTTCTTAGTTTCGACGCTGCCCACTGTCAACTTATAGAACGTTGATGGAGGGCCCCTTGGGTGTTGTCAGAGCTTCTTAGCTTCGACGGCGCCCACTGTCAACGTATAGAACATCGACAGTGGGCCCCCTGGAGGTTGTCGGAGCTTCTTAGCTTTGACGGCGCCCACTGTCAACGTATAGAACATTGACGACAGGTCCCATGGGGGTTGTCGGAGCTTCTTAGCTTCGACAGCGCCCACTGTCAATGTGTAAAACATCGATGGCGAGCCCCTTGGGGGTTGTCGGATCTTCTTAGATTTGATGGCTCTAGTAAGAGATGAGGTCCGCAAGTGCATGAAAACTGTCGTGTAGCATTTCACCCAAGGGTATTCCCAAGGATATCGTATTTATCCCAAAAGAAGGCAATGGAGTAAAGTAAACACTACTCTTATGATCAAGCTATGGGATACTAATATATTATCAAGACAGGGGTAAGATGATAATGAGGGTAGTGTGACACACACCTAAGCAATCTACTCTAAGAGTAAGGTTGTCCTAGCATGGGTTAGACTATGAGATGGAGCTACTCCTAGGAAGCTCTAATTACTCATATACATAGCCTAATAAAGTACACGTGACTATGCTAATGGTGAATACTAGGGCTTAGTGGTCCAACATATCGGGCACATGCTTACCCTGGTCTACCAGGCAACTCCTGCCAAGAGCCTACGTCAAAGCCGAACGCGGAGGATTACAAAGGACGGATAGTGCTGTCACCACCTACTGCCTACCTCTACAACCCATGGACTACGAGGCATCCAACGCTACTTAACTATCCAAGCACCACGCTTGCATGCTAAGTAAATTCCTTAAGAGTTGCAACATAATATTCATCCTAAGGCAATGACTAACCTAAACATCGTTGACCCAATGTTGAGACCAAGTGTTGATATTTCCTATGCACTACTAACAATTCATCACTAACATGGGTGCCAGAAATGCTTGTTGGTAGGTGTTGATTCTCAAGTGAACATCCACAAGCGCATGAAAATTATCGATGTCGCATGTCCCCTTTAAAGTGTATTCCCAAAGGGTGTCAATTATATTTTCCCAAAGGAAGGCTAGGTGGAAGTAAGACAATCATGAAGTGGAAAAGTTAGGTTGGCCTAGGTAGGGTTCTAGCAAGGATGGATTTAAAGATAAGTTGAGGGAGTGCGACACACACAAAAGCATTCTATCCTAAGGGGATAAATTGGGTAGAGAGGGACTAGGCTAAGAGTTAGGTAGAGACTCCTCTTATGCTTCTAATGTACATATATATAGCCTAAGTTAGTTAATAATGATCATATTAATTATGAATTCTCATCCTAAGTGGATTAACACATCAGGCACGGGTTTACCCCTAGCAACACTAGGCGACTCCCGCCAAGATCATGTGGCATAGCCCAACGTGGAGGATTACAAAGGACAAATAGGGTTGTCACCACCTACTGCCTACCTCTTCAATCTGTGGGTCTACGAGACATTCAACGCTACTCTCTACCCTAGCACCATGCTAGCATATTAAGTAATTACCTTAAGACCCTAGGCACAAGCCATCCTAAGGCCTTGAACTAAATCATCGTTGAACCAATGTTAATTCATAGCATAAGTGATTCATGTTAACATAATCATATCATATCTAATTAGACTATCGTGGAGGTTTATAGTATTTACAATAATGTAATGATAATGGTATAGCACAATTATAAATACTACTCCTACCATATACATGGAATCCACAATCGAACAAGAAACGCTTCCAAGTATATGAACAATAGTAGACTGAAGATATCATCTTTATTATGAATAATGTCACAAATGCAAATAGGTATATGGGAGACATACATTTCCCAATTGGCAAGAGACTCCTTCTACTGCTCTCCTACTTGGACTATGGTCTAGAGACTCTCCTCTCTACAGCCTATACTCCTCTAAACCTATGGAGAGTAGTGGATTCAATGGATTAATACTGAAGTGGTGTGTGTTGAAGTGAGGGGTCCCATTTATAGCTTGGAGAAGGGTTAGTTCTCGTCATCAAAAGCGTGCGAATTAGTCACCCATGACCACTTCAAGCCAGGAGAAGCCACCACGTGGATTTTGACCGAGAAAGGTTCCAGGAACTAGTCGACTGACTAGGGGGGTCGGCAGACGTGGTCCTGGCCCCTTTTGTAGTGTGCTTTCTCTAGGTGACAGACAAGTGGGTCTTATTGACTGATATTGGTGCTACACCGTTGGATGACCTCGGATACTTTTGTTTGTGGGCCATTTGATCCATGTGGTGCCACGTGTCGTCACATGATTGGTTGGAATGATATTTTATGGGATCCATCCCCTTGTTTTACTTCATTTCTGCATAGAATCCCTGCATGCACTACTTTCTCCAAGAACAAGTGCAAATAGGTGAAATAGAAAGGTGATGTGTGCAAGAAATGACAATTCCTTTACATAATTGAGTTATATTGACGTGTGAAATTGGTGTATAACAGCTGTCAACGAAATCCCCCAAGCTTATCCTTTGTTTGTCCCGAGCAAAGTCAAGACTTTAGTTTGATGATCAGGAGTAGCTACTATGTTCTATTTTTCGAAAGTATCATGTGCAGAACAAAATACTCTACCTAGTACTGCAAAAATTAGCATGGTACGTCACTCATCTTAGGTTATTATGGGTCTTATGCCATCTCCTATTCATGGATGGTTGAAAGATAGAGCAACAAATTGAGCACACATACCCTAAAAGTAAAGTTCCACTCAAATTCCGGAGAGTTCAATTTAGATATTAAGTATCTCAATTTGATTCTCTCAAGTCTCTCCTTTTTTGTGAAGTGGAAATATGACCTCACCAAGTCATCATACCTCTACATAAGGATTGTATGTGGAGCTTGTTAGGGAATATAGTAGGCATATTTGCAACACATAGTATTGCTAAGTCAAAAGAGCAAGCCTTAGGAGATATCAATTTCAAAACAATTTGATTCAAGACTAGTGCATGTGTGATGGAATGGAGTGGATGTGGATATTTTGAGATGACTCCTTTTGAATGGACTCTCTTGTTTTGCAGGGATGAAACATGGCTACTCTTTTTTTCTCTTTTTTTTCTCATGCTTATGATGTAAGCATGCATTTTCTTTTTCTTTTTCTTGTAGCCATGTCTTCGACTCCCTTTTTATGCAATGAATTTTGGAGAGAGTACTAAGCATGAATGATATGGAGTTTCTCCTTTTTATAGTGGAATGGTGGTATGATGGAAATTTGCTTAGTTCCAGTGTAGAAGAATAGCATGTGCAAGTGAAGTCTTTAATTCAAAAAGTGATGAAAGAAATCTCACATAGGTCTATACTAGTTTGACAAAGCTCAATGTTAAAGCAAATAGCATATGCATAAGGTCTATAAATGTAATGTATCATATGGCTTTGGTGGTTATTTCCAATCAAATGAGGATAACTTAAATCTTTTTAGAAATTCTCTAGAAATCTAAGTTTCACTATCAAACTAGGAATGGCAGCCCTATCACTATGTCATATCTCACAACAACTTGGAACGGAATAAGCTTTTGCTACCCACAATTTCCAGATCAAGGCAAAAGCAATTTTTAGCCAATGAGAGCAATATGTTGGACAGTAGTAAGTTGTAAAATAGGGACTTAGGAAATTAAAACAGAGCAACTATTCATTTTTTCATATATGTGAATTCCAAGTCATTCTTACCGCACATCTTTTATTTTATTTAAAAATAAAACCTATCTTATATTTTTTTAGATGCAAGGTGGATGATGGTAAGTGGAAAATAAATATGCAAAGGGGTTGATACAATTTACCTCAAGTGGGGGTCCTCACCCAAGCTTGTTCTTCACTCACGTCCTTGTCTAGGGTTGAACCCTTGATTACAGAAGTATGCCACGAGATCAACTTGTTGTTGTTGTAGCGTGGAGTTGAGGTTGGTGAATTGAGCATCCATGTGTTGTTGCCAGTCTTGGGTACCTTGGACATGCCCTCAGAGAGTGTTGTAGATATCAATCGTCTTTACTTCAAGCTCCCCCATACATCTAGAGAGGTTCGTCATTCCTTAGCTATAGTCGTGATGACTTCTAGACGAAGTGGAATGACATCTTCTAATAGATGTTGAAGGCAAGAGGCTAGAGCTTTAAGTGGATAGGGGTGTCTCCCTTGTAGCACCTGGCCACCCATGCCAAGACGGACCTTCGGTCTCAAACGATGGAGGTTGAGTCCATCCGGGTGCATCACCCATTGGGTTCTCTTCCTCTTCGTACTCATGGACTGTGGAAGTTGTCGGGAGCACGACCGCTCTCCTAGTACGGCTTCTAGTTACCCTGCAAGAGACATTACTTCTTCAGGCTTCCTCAAGGAGAAGTAGGTCAATGGTTAGCCTTCGGCATTTGTACAAATGATAATCCGGG
Organism: Tuctoria greenei; assembly: GCA_036927565.1. Taxonomy (NCBI): domain Eukaryota; kingdom Viridiplantae; phylum Streptophyta; class Magnoliopsida; order Poales; family Poaceae; genus Tuctoria; species Tuctoria greenei. The sequence goes on from JAYESD010000009.1 coordinate 50,075,611, forward strand.
TTAGGTAACCAATGAAGTGCATTCAATTGGCTCTACCCTTGGAATGTAGTCTAACCATTGTGTCATCATGGCAATAACTGGAGCAACTTTTATCTTTTTAATCATGGCAAATAAAATTTTTAGCTCATCATCACGCACTATCCTTATATCTCCTCTAGGGAACATAGTCATAGCCACCCATCTATGCATGAAGCGTAAAATAGGGTTGTGCAAGTGGCTATTCCTAGGTGCACTACATCTGGCCTCACTAGTGGAATCTTGCTAAAAACTTTGTTTGTTAAACTTTGGCAAAGTGTCTAAATCTAGCAAACCACGTTTAAAGCCTAGTATTTCACTTAATTTTTTCCATAGGATGTTGTATTATTTTTGGAATAATTTAAAAGTAATACCTCAAATCCTATCTTGAGTGTGCAAAGCAATTGTTTGAAGAGAATGCGTGAACCTTTCTTCTCTATATGAGCAAAATTCTCCCATCCTAATGCACGCCAAATGAAAAGAATTTGGAATCCATACCTATTTTGGAGATCAAATCCGGATCATAAGCTTTCTGTATGAGGAATCTCACGATCTTTGAGGCGCTTGTGTGCTTGATCTTCAACTTCACTTTGGATGTCGAGGTCATCATCATGAAGAAGTTGTTGTGGGTTGCTCCTCTCACCCATGGGAGTGTCCTCTCCTACACTCCTCCTCCATGAACTTGGTGTAGCAATGGAAGACGGGCGTGCACTTGAGTCTCCACCATGTCTTGAGCTTGCAACCTCCTTCCTCTTTCACAATAACCTTTTCGTTCCTTTCATGGCCACAACAAACAAGAACACAACAAGGCAAAAACTAGAAAAAGGTGATGTTAGTGAAAACAAAACCCTGGCGGATTTTCCCTTGAAGAACTTGAGTGTAAATTGCAAATGTAATCAAAAGCAAATCTTTTTGAGTTGGGTTTTGAACAAGAATGCTCTAATGAAGAGTAAGAAAAAGAATTTGAGCAAGAGTGACTTTGGGGATGTAAGAAATGAGGTGAAGTGTGAGGAAAAGAGATCCTCACGGCTACCATTTATAGTGTGCAAACCCCAACAGTCACTAGGGCACCAAATGTAGCCGTTGGAGGAGAGAGGGACAAAATGGCTCTTTCCCTTAGTCGACCGAGCAGGGGGGTCAGCCGACCTGACAGGTGGGCCTCCCTGTTCTCCCTTTTGGCAGGTGGCTCCCCAACGACTATGGAATCAGAATGTTGGTGAAATACCACTTTTGCAGCTCAGAAAATTGTTTTCCAAACAAAAATTCCTTTTTCAAAACCCAACAATTTTCTTTTTGTGAAAAAATAAAGAAATAGAAATGATAGTTGAGAATATATGATTCTCAACTTGCTAAGAAAACCAAATATGCAATGGGAGAATCAAACTAAACGGGGAAATCCAAATTAAGAGAAAAGAAAAAAAAGAGAAGGATAACTACCAATTTAACCTATTGGCTAGGTCTCACCACCGTCCGATGAGATGGACATTCCTCCTTTTTATTTCTTAACAGCCTGGCCCAGAGGGATGGGATCAGACGGCCTGCCTTGCTTCTTTCGCCTATCCTTCTTTAGCGGCTTGGTGGACTTGGGCCTTTGAGGAGGCCCTGACTTCTCTATCCTCTTGGGATGTCGGCGTGGATGATAAGACGGGTTTTTCGCGTAGATCAAATTCCTCATGAATGCAATGAGCGGATCCACCATTGGAGGTGTGATTTCGACCTCTTGAATGTGCTTAACATTTGGCCCATATTTGGTACGGATCATGGAGCATTGCTCCAACTTTGGGCAAAAGTTAAACTTCTCCTCCTTGCCATTGATCTGGAAGTGGGTTTCTCCAGCTCCCACATCTATGCGAGCCTTCGTGCTTCTTAGGAACAGGCGTCCAAGAATGAGCAGTGTATCCTTCTCGACCTCCATGTCAAGCACCACAAAATCCACGGGTATGAAGCAGTTTCAGATTTTCACCAGAACATCTTCGGCAATACCCACCGGATAATGGACTGAGGAATCAACCAATTGCAGGTGCATTGGTGTTGGAGTAAGCTCCGTGAGGTTTAGCTGGTCAAAAACCACCTTGGGAATCACACTCACACTTGCTCCAAGGTCACAAAGGGCCTTGTCAAAGTGGTGTGCGCCAATTGAGCATGAGATTGTAGGACATTCAGGGTCCATTAGCCAGTTGACTCCTTGTAGAGAAATCATATTGGCACTTTCCACAGGAGGTTCGGGCTGTCCTGGCATCTTGTCATTCTCCATTGGAGAAACAACAGCTGCCAGTTGAGCCAACTGAGTTTCCAACATCTTGTTGAAACTCAATTTATTCTTGAAGGTTGGGGATAGTCCTTCAATCTTGGCATTAATGTTTCCTACGTCTTGTCATTGCCCGACAACTTCTTTGATGGAGCATCATTGATCTTCAGCTGGCTAATGGCAAGTTCTCTCATGTTGGGTTGATTTCAATTGTTGCCATTGTCGTTGTATCCTCCTTGAAAGAATGGGCGTGGTTGGCCCCACCCTTGACTTCCTGGACAATAACCATTGTTGTTTCATTGTTGGCTAAGTGTAGGACAAACTCACAGGTTTCTGGGTAGTCATTGCCCAAATGGCTCATTTTGCCACAGACTTCACAAGTAATGTGAGAGTCTAAGGCTTGGGCATTGGCACATACCTCACCATTGCCCTGTCCATCATTTTTCTTCATAAGAAGGTACAATTTAGCAGCGATCATGTATCCCTCCTTAATGGTGTGCATGCCTTGCTGGCGGGTATGGAGACGCTTGTCGCTCCATCCCATGTTTGGCACCATCTTCTCAATCAAAGCTTTGGCTTTGGGCACTGTTAATGTGAAGAAGGCATCTCTAGTAGCAGCATCAACATGGTCACTTGCGGAAGGGATCAGCCCATTGTAGAATTATTGGATAATGAGCCAATCATCCATCCCATGGTGGGGACAGGCTATGATATACTCTTGAAGCCTTTCCCAAGCCTTGGGAATAGATTCCTTGGCATCTTGCTGGAAGATGGAATTCTTCCACATAGGGAATTGGTCTTGCCCAACGTGAAAAACATAGCGAGGAATGTCGTAGAACATTTCTCCAAGTGTCTATAGCACTTCCGTTCGTGTAGAACCACTGTTTCGCTCTCCCAAGCAGAGAGAACGGGAACAACTTAAGATTGACATCATCAAGAGATACGTCCTTTATCTTAAAAGTGTTACAAATCTCAAGGAACTATTGTAGGTGAGCACTTGCATCCTCGTTAGCCTTCCCATAAAATGGGTTGGCTTGCACCATAGTGATTAGGCCAATCTCGATTTCAAAGTTTACGTCTCCCGTGTTAACAGTGGGCCCAATAGGCACATTGTTAGCTGAGGGAGCAGAAAACTCATGAAGGGTCTTGTGGGCCATTAGCGTGTTGGTGATTGGTGCAGTTGTGCTGGCTTGCTTTGCCGTTCGAAGCTTCTGAGGGGTTACGACACGAGGTCGATCCCTCAGAAGGGATTCGGGATCTTCAACAAAGTTTTCCAGCAAGTGGAAACTAGACATACACTTCCCTGTTTTCACATAAAATCCGAAAACAAAGAGGGGTCATCCTACTAAAACCTACTAGGGTCATATCATATTCACTCAATCATGCAATACTTTGGCTGCCTTTCCTGGCAACGGCGCCAGAAATGCTTGTTGATATTTCCTACGCACTACTAACAATTCATCCCTAGCATGGGTGCCAGAAATGCATGCTGGTAGGTTTTTATTCTCAAGTGAACGTCTGCGAGCGCACGAAAACTATCGATGTATAATTTCCCCTTTAAAAGTATTCCCAAGCGGTGTCATTTATATTTTCCCAAAGGAAGGCTGGGTGGAAGTAAGACAATTATCAAGTGGAAAAGTTAGGTTGGCCTAGGTAGGTTCTAGCAAGGATGGGTTTAATGATAAGTTGAGGTAGTGTGACACACACAAGAGCATTCTATCCTAAGGGGATAAATACGGTAGAGAGGGACTAGGCTAAGAGTTAGGTAGAGACTCCTCCTATGCTTCTAATGTACATATACATAGCCTAAGTTAGTTACTAATGATCATATTAATTATGAACTCTCATGCTTAGTGGATTAACACATCGGGCATGAGTTTACCCCTAGCAACACTAGGCGACTCCTGCCAAGAGCCTATATCATAGCCGAACATGGAGGATTACAAAGGACAGATAGGACTTTCACCACCTACTGCCTACCTCTTCAATTCGTGGGTCTACGAGACATTCAACGCTACTCTCGATCCTAGCACCATGTTAGCATATTAAGTAATTACCTTAAGAGCCTAGGCAGAAGCCATCCTAAGGCAATGAACTAAATCATCGTTGAACCAATGTTAATTCATAGCATAATGATTCATGTTAACATAATCATATCATAGCTAATTAGACTATAGTGGAGGTTTATAGTGTTTATGATAATGTAATGAGAATGGTATAGCACAATCATAAATACTACTCCTACCACATACATGGAATCCACAATCAAACAAGAAATGCTTCATCCAAGTATATGAACAATAGTAGACTAAAGATATCATATTTATTATGAATAATGTCACAAATACAAATAGGAATATGGGAGACGTACCTTTCCCAATTGGCAAGAGACTCCTTCTACTCCTCTCCTACATGGACTATGGACTAGAGACTCTCCTCTCTACAGCCTATACTCCTCTAAACCTATGGAGAGTAGTGGATACAATGGATGAATACTGAAGTGGTGTGTGTTGAAGTGAGGGGTGAGTGGTCCTATTTATAGCTTGGAGAAGGGTCAGTTCTCGTCATCAAAAGCATGCGAATCAGTCACCCATGACCACTTCAAGCTGGGAGAAGCCACCGCGTGGATTTTGACCAAGAAAGGTGCTAGGAACTAGTCGGCCGACTAAGGGGGTCGGCAGACGTGGTCCTGGCCCCTTTTGCAGTGTGCTTTCTCCAGGTGATTGACAGGTGGGTCTTATTGACTCATATTGGTGCTACACAGTTGGAAGGCCTCAAATACTTCTGTTTGTTGGCCATTTGATCCATGTGGTGCCACGTGTCGTCGCTTGATTGGCTGGAATGATATTTTATAGGATCCATCCCCTTGTTTTACTTCATTTCTGCATAGAATCCCTGCATGCACTACTTTCTCCAAGGACAAGTGGAAATAGGTGAAATAGAAATGTGATGTGTGCAAGAAATGACAATTCCTTCACATAATTGATTTATATTGACGTGTGAAATTGGTGTATAAGAGTCGTCAACACCAAGCGCTAACATATTCATATTAACATTATCATATTATTACCTAATTAGCCTATAGTGGTGGTGTATGATGTTTGTGATGACATGATAATAACATTATGTACAGATCATAACAACATCTACACCTAGGACATACATGGACTCCACAACCAAACAACGAACACTTTGCCCAAGTATATAAGTAAATAGAGACTAATAATACTATTATTATAAAGCACAAAGTCACAAATACAAGAGAAGATACATGAGCCATACCTTTTCCAATTTGGACTTCGGACTAGAGGCTCCTCTCTATAGCCTAACCTCCACTAAGGACTTGGATAACTAATGAATACAAGAGAGTGAATGCTCAAGTGGTGTGTGTTGAAGTGAGGGGTGAGAGGTCCTATTTATAGCTTTGAGAAGAGTCAGTTCACGCTACCAAAAGCGCGTGAATCAGTCACCACTAACTTCTTCAATCCGGGAGGTGCCAGCATATGGAAGCTGACCGAGTTTGGAGGAAAGACCAGGTCAGCCGACTAGGGGGGTCGGCCGACCTTGTAGGTCCTCCAAACGGTCTGTGCTTTCTTGGGGTGACTTTTAGGTGTGTCCCATCCCTTGATATGGGTGCTACGCCGTTGGATAGCCTCGAATACTTCTGTTTGTTGGCCATTTCATCCATGTGGTGCCACATGTCGACGCTTGATTAGCTAGGATGATATTTTATAGGATCCATCCCCTTGTTTCGCTTTAATTCTGTATAGAATACCTGCATGCACTAATTTCTCCAAGTACAAGTGGAACTAGGTTATTCCTAACCATGATGTGTGTAAGAAATATTCATTCCTTCATATAATCGAGTTATATTAATGGTCGAAACTGGTATATAACGACTGTCAACAAACTTCCCCAAGCTTACCCTTTGCTCGTCCCAAAGCAAAGATAAGGACTTAGGTTGCTGATCTGGAGTTGCTACTATGTTCTATTTTGCAGAAGTACCAAGTGCATAACAAAGTATTCTATCTTGCATTGAATAAATTGGCTATGGTACCTCACCCTTTTTCTTAGTCATTATGGGGCTTATGCCTCAACCTTTTCTTGGGTGGTTGAAAGACAGAACAGCAAAATGAGCATGCATCACCTAATGTATGAGTTCCACTCAAATTTCCAGATAATTTGAAATGGTGTTTGGATTTAAGTTCCTCTCAATCACTCCTATGCGGGAAGTGGTATTTGTATCCTCACGAAGGCAATGCCTTTCTTGTCCTACATCTAAATATGGCTTGTATGTAGAGCTTGGTAGGGATCAAGAGTAGGCATATTTGCAACACATATATTGCTAAGTCAAAAGAGTAAGCCTTAGGAGAAAACAAATCATACTTCTGATCAAGATTTGTGCAAGTGTGATGGAATAGTTGTGAAGTGGGAATATGAAGATGACTCCTTTGTATGCACTCTCTTTTTGTGAGGATGAAACATGGCTACTTATTCTCTTTTCTTTGTCTTTTTTTTTCTCATGCTCTTGTACATGAGCGTGCGTTTTCTTTTTCTTGTAGCCATGTCTTCTACTCCTCTTTTCAAATAATTTTGAGAGAGTATTATGCATGAAAATCATGGAGTATCTTTTTAGTGGTGGAATGGTATGATAGAATTTTGCTAACTTCTAGTGTAGAAGTTTAGCATGTGCCCATGTAATCTTGATCTTAAAAGCATGAAAGGATTCTCACATAGGTCTATTCTAGTATGACCAAGCTCAATGTGAAGGCAAATAGCATATGCATAAGGTTTATCTGATTCAAATCATCATATGGTTTTGGTAGGAATTTCTATCAAATGTGGATCTTCCATTTTAAATTTTCTCCGTGAAATCAAGTTTCACTTTCAACTAGAATATTAGCAGCTCTTATTACTATATCATATCCCACAACAACCTAGAGTTGGAATTAGCTTTTGCTACCCACAATTTCCAAGTTTTAGGCAAGAATATTCTAAGTCAATAAATCCAATACTTGGCGAATACTAGGTTGTATGCAAGGGACTAGAGAAAATAAAACAGAGCAACTATTCATCATTTCAACTTATGCAAAGTAAAAATATTCTTACCACACATCATTTATTTTATTAACCTATACTACATTATTATTAATCTCTATTTTTTGGATACAAATGTGGTGGAAAGAAATAAATAAAATAATGGAATGCAAATGGAATGTGATACAAGTTACCTCAAGTGGGAGTCCTCCCCCAAGCTTGTTCTTGGTCAAGGTCCGCGATAGGGGTTGAAACCCTCAGGATGGATGTAGGCTATGAGGTTGGCCCTACCTTGTTGCAGCATGGCTTTGGTATTGGAGGGTTGAGTGTCAATGTTGGATTACCTTCCATGGGGTTTCATGAGTGTGGTCGAGGAGAGTGATGTCGACGTCGCTCATCCACCCCTCAAGGTTTCCATAAGATGGATGTACCTTGTTATTCCTTGGCTAAGGTAATGATAACCCTTTGCACAAAGGAATGACGTGCACTCAACATACATTGAGTGTGTTCTGTCATTCTTTTCCTAAGGTGTATCATACCTTCTTGCCATAAAGGAATAACTTGTACCCCTCATGAATTGGGTGTGATCCGTCATTCCTTGGCTAAGGTAATTATACCCTTTATCCATCTAGGAGTGACATGTACCCAACATGTGTTGAGTACAATATGTTATTCCTTGGCTAAGGTACAACCTACCTATAACCACAAAGGGATGACGTGCACTCAACATGGGTTGAGTGTGATCCATTGTTCCTTGGCTGAGGTATAAAATACCTTCTAGCCACATAGGAACAACTTGCATCCAATATACATTGAATGTGATCTTGTCATTCCTTGGTTAAGGTGCATCATACTTTTTAGCCACAAAGGAATAACTTACAATCAATGATGGTGGCAATTCCATTGAGTTTGAATGAGTGCTTAGAATAGTTGAGAGCATAATGCTCTCACATATTTGTAGCAGCCCATTGGTTGCTCTCGGAGGGTTTCCATGTCAAATCTCCGGCCTCGTATAGTTATGGTTGACCTTCGGGCTTACTTTCCGATAGGTAGCAACCATCCTAATTTACTCCTTGGCCATGAGATATTGAATGCATGCATAGTTATTTTACTCCTGCAAACTTTCTCTCTATGATAGAGAAGGATTGTTAGCTCCCGATACTTGTACAAATGAATTTTCAAGTTAGGTAACCGAATTCTCCATTTGTACGCACGGGGAAGAACAAGACCAAAAAATGCATTGGGTCCAATTTCAAGTGTATCTATGAACAATGTATGAATCATTGCTAGGAGTGGGGCTTTATAGATAAATTAATTTGTACATTTCCTAAAGCTCCTACTCATAGCAATGCAAGCGATATAAATATACTATATGTATCCCTTCATATTGTAATTTTTCTAACCATCATAGATTTTTACACAAGAGCAAATGTTTATCATTTTGGTCCAAACAAGATTCTCAATTTCATCCTCTTGAACATTTTTAATTCCTTGCCTAGGAAATTGAAATTTAGTGATCCATGCATGAATGAGTTTCAAATCAAAATTATGGACATCACTATTCCTAGGTTGCTACATACCAATTCAACCACTAAGTAATTCCATAAGCATTACCTAGGCAGAAAATGTCTAAATCAGTTTTAGCAATGCTTATGAAATTCTAGGTACTCGTTTAAATTTATTCCTAAGTAAGATGACACTCCTTTTTGAAGAATCATAAAGAGTAATGTCAACACTTACTCTCGTAAGGATGTATAAGAATTGAATGATGAAAAGGTATAAATCTTCCTTACCAATGTAAGCAAAAAATCATTCAATCCAAATGCAATTCAAATGTTTGAACTTGTACCTCGATTGAAGAGTAGTTTGGGTTGATGGTCGTTGTGTGAGAACTCACGACCATGGATTTTTGTGTAGCCTTCATGTTCAATGCCTTCTGCCAAGTTGAGGTTGGAGTTGAATGGGCTTCATCTTGTTCCTCCATTAGATCACCATCTTGAGCATACCTCCATCATGAACTCAAAATGAGATCGATGGAGGGATATGCGCTTGATGGGGCCATCCAACCTCTTTACAAATTTTGTGTTGGCAGCACTAAAATCAAGAACAAACAAAACAACTCAAAAACGGGTTATGTTAGCTCAAAAGCATGTTGTACCCTTTGTCAAATTGTTTTGCCCAACTTGAAACAACTTGCAAGTGCAATGAATACTTAAGGGAAATATTTTTGGTTTGGAATAGGAACATGAATTAATGTGGTTACGCCCAAGGTTCATATCCAAATAAATTTATTTCCCAATTCAAAATTTTAGTTTTATGATGGTTGGAAATTTTACTTTCCAACATGCAAGTGTGGAAATTCAAACATGCTAAATGCAAAAGCAAGATTTGATGGGAAATTCAAATATCAATTGGGAAATCAAATATGAGATAACTACCAATTAATCTATAGCCAAGGACTCATCAAATTTTTGAAGCCCGATGAGTGTGACTTACCTCCATCCTGTTTGGTTTGATGATTTGTTGTCTAATCCTGGAGTTGAATATGTGTACAACCTCTCTTGATCGACATGCCAAATCTCCTTTCTCATGTTATTTGGACATGTGGGCCGCTTGGTGGCCCTAGCCTCTCCGTCATCTTGATGAAGACTTGTTGATGTAGTGATGGCTTTTCCCTCTTGAAGATATTCTCTTATGAGCATGGTGAGGCTTGTTCTTCTTTAACAGTGTCATTTCGACCTTCTTGATGTTCTTTTGAGTTAACCCATACTTTGATCATGGATCAAAAGCTTCCTTGGGCATGGTGACATGTGGACTCCACAATCAAACAAGAAATGCTTCATCCACAATGTCACTTGCCCTAGGTTGCATGGGCTTGGTCGAAGGGTAGAAATCCCAACAAGTGATTGTGGGATATCTTGGATCTTTAATGCTCTTTATGTTTCTTGTCCTTGGCCAAGAGCTTCATGTTGTCTTGATTTCTTGATTGGCCATGGAAAAGATACTTCAAGGTAGACTAGTTGAACTTAACTCCCTTGAAATCCGCATAGCCTCCTTGATTGCAAGGGTGATGTTGATTCCACCCATGACCTCCTTGTAGGTGATAGCCATTGGAGTTGTGTTTGGAAGGAAGAATACCCATGGGTCTTAGAGTGTGAGACCTATATGTGCTGAATACATTGGCTATGACAATAAAAGTTTTGAATGCTGCCATAACATCTTTTTAGCAAGGTCCGACTCTAGCTCCAAGCTTCTGCAAGGTCCGACAATAGGTCCGACTTTATTTAGATACGACATGTTTTTGGGTAGCTCCGGTGAGCTTTGTTTTTAGCTCCGGCATGTCTTTGATAGCTCCGACATGTCTTTGTTAAGCTCTGATATGTTTTGCTAGGTCCGACTTATGTTGGTTAGCTCCGACATGTTTTTCTAGCTCTGACTTTTGGGATGACTAGTTCCGACAAGTTATGGTTAGCTCCAGCGCTAGGTCCGACTAGCTTTGGTAAGCTCCGGCGCTAGGTTGTGCTAGTTTTGGTATGCTCCGGCGCTAGGTTGTACTAGCTCTGGTAAGCTCCGGCTCAAGCTCCGGTTAGGTTTGGTAAGGTTCGGAGCTTGATCTTAATGTTCCAAATTTTCATGTGAAATGTTTCGAGCTTGCTTTACACTTATGGAAAGGTTGCTTAGTATTATTTGACTATGTTTTTGTTGTGTTTTGGTGGTTAAGGCGTATATCATTTTGCTATGCTTTGAACATGCTTATATGAGGTGCTCACGTAAGGTGTTGTGTTCGGAACTGACTTGAGCCAAGTCGCGGACTTGGGCTCGTACGGATTGGTTGTTTGTTCACGTGTAGGTGTTGCTTGAGTTCAAGTCATGGCTGGTGATAGGATCCTTTGGACTAGTCTCAGGGAGGAGATGAGGTTCCAACAATCAAATTCAGGAGGAATTGTGGTTAAGCGGGTCAGGAGGTCGCGCAGGATGATTGAATCAAGGGCAGTGCATATGAAGGTTACTGGACATCGAAGGAAGGTGTTTTCACGTATGCATGCGGTGCATGACGTGGCAACATGGTTCCAAAGATGGTTTATGGATGGGAAGATCTGTTTGGAAGGATCGGATCGTATCGGTTGATGATTTTTGCTGCGGCGGAGTCGGTTATGGCTCGGTATGGAAAATATCGAGTTGGTTATGATAGGATTTCGTGTGGGTCACGAATTTGAGTTGTTTTTGGAATGTGGGTTACGTTCCTAAGGTGTTTGGAAGTCTTAAGATTGCTTCTATCTGCGTATAGGAAAATCCTAAGCAGTTATGGAAGGTTTCGATTCGTGATCTGAGTAGGATTAGAATCCTAGTTGAGATTGGGTTGGCCTAAGGGCTGGTTTTATAAGCAAGGGAGGCCAAAGCTCATGGAGAACGACTTTGGGGCTTTTCCTCTTGTGTTCTATTGAATAAAATTTGTTGTTTGAAGGAACTTTTGTGCCTTGTTCGTCCGACTTGTTCCAGACAAGTTTTACTCGTCGAGTTTTTGGACAGCACTATCTTTCGTCGGTGGTTTTATCATAACTTGAGTTTTACAGATCCAATTGATGTGATTCTTTTTGGGTTGTCTTCAAAAATTGATTATATATTATCTGTCAAAATTTAATGGTCATTGGATTTGTGGTTTATGATCTACACGAGTTTCATTGCAGCGTTCCAGAACTGTTTTCCTCGGGTAGGACAAATTGACCTTTGTTCGATCTTTCAATTGTAACTTGAGTTTCTCTCGACGGATTTGAGTGATTCTTGTTGTGTTGTCTTTGTGACTTGATTCTCTCTGATATGTATCACTTTTGTCACGGTGAAACACGTTTAGATTAGTGTCACATATGATTTCTTTAACAGATTGTTTTTCTGCCGAAGAGGTTGGGATTTAATTGTTTCCGCTGCGTAAGATTTTTATATCTACCATTCACCCCCCCTCTGGTAGCTTTTCACGTGCTCTTCGATCCTACAATTGGTATTAGAGCCACGGGGCTCTAATCATTGTGATTTGCGCGTGTTTTTGACTAATCATCATGGAGAAATACTCAGCCAAACCTTGTGTGTTTGCTGGTATTGATTTTCAGGTTTGGAAGGCACGCATGGAGACTTTCATCCAGGCGCAAGGCTTTGCAATATGGGATAAGGTGTACAAGCCTTACGAAGTGCCACCTAACGATCAAGTTACGGCTACAAACCTACGGGACATCGACAATAACAACAAAGCCCGAAACTTGATCATCTAAAGACTCACTCAGAGCGACTTCGAGCGTCTTGCACATCTCTGATCGACATAAGATGTATGGAGAGCACTTTGTGACTATCACGTGGGATCCAACACGATCAAGGAGGTAAGGCAAGACATGTTCAAGAAAGAATACATGCGCTTCGAAATGCAACCCGGTGAGTCCATTGATGATCTTTTTGCTCGATTTAACAAAATTCTCAGTAACTTGTGTAGTGTCAACATTAATTTTTCTGATGCTGAAAATGCTAGGCAACTTCTTAGTGCATTAGACATGTCAATCTGGGAGATGAAAGTTACATCTATCCGTGAATCTACTGTCATGAGTACACTTACTTTAGATGTGCTTTACTCTAAACTCAAAACTCATGAAATTGACATCTTATCACGTAAGAACCCAAATAAGTCTATTGCATTTGTCTAACAACGTGATATGCCTAGCTCCGGCCAATCATCATCTTGCAATACTCTTGCTTTGGTGTCCTCACTAACCCTAGAGCAGATCGAGGAATTTCCAGAAGAGGAGTTAGCACTAATCTCTACTAGGTTCTCAAAAGCATTGCAAAATGTGAGGACTAGAAGGAGAGGAAGCTCCGAACCTCAATGCTGCTTTAAATGTGGTAAGACATGACACTCTCATACAGAATGTCCTAACCTTTTATGTCCTACTACCCGTGAAGAAAAACAGAACAAGGTCAAGACCACCTCTGGAAACCCCAACAAGAAAAAGAAGGGTACCATAGGATGCAAGATGATTAACAGCTTCATCACTGCACTTCAAGAGCTCGGTTCAAGTGATGTAGACTTTGAAAGTGATGAAGATGATGATGATCTGGCCAACTTATGCTTCATGGCAGGCAAAACAAGATCAAGATCAAGACAGGAGGATGTAGAACACAACAGTGACGACGATGAGGTATGTTCTACCTGTAATGAAATGTGTGATGCAATTTCTCGTGCAACTATTATTGTTAAGAAAAAGGACAAAAAGCTTAGGGATAATGCTGCTAAAATTGAATCACTAGAATCTGAAATCAACCATTTGAGAACATTGATTCCTAGTGATGATTCTTGTCCCTCGTGTGATTCAATCTATGAACAATTGTCCACATTAAGAACTACACATTCCTCTACTCTAGATAGACTTGAACTTGAAATTGAAAAGAATAAAAAGCTTGCTGCACTTGACATTGGAAACTTAAAAGATGCTTCTTTTTCTACTACTGATTTGCATTGTTCTAGTTGTGATGATCTTGAAAAGAATCTAAAAGATGCTATGAATGAAATTTCAATATTGAATAATGTTTTATGTTCCCATGAAGTTAAATATTGTTCCAATTGCAAATTAAAAGGAAAAACTTCATGTGAAAATTGCCTTGATCTGTCCAATAAACTTGATGACATGCATAGGACATTAGATCGATTTTGTAATGGGAATAAGAACCTAAACTTGCTGCTGAATTCTTCCAAGTCTTGCAATGATAAAATTGGTTTAGGTTTTCATTCTCATGCTCATGCTAAGGCACATCCACCTAAAATTGTAAATTCATTAGGAAGTGGTTTGATTCAAACATTTCCTAAACAAAAAGAAGCAGTTTTCAAATCTGCAGGAGTGTTGTCTCATTCGGTTTCAAGTAAAAATGTTGTTTGCTCATCTAGACATGAACACAAAGTTAAATTTCATTGTACCTACTGTGGTAGAGATGGTCATGTCATAGATTTTTGTTATAGACTAGCTAAACAATAGAAAAGGGAAAGAATGATTGCTAGATCTCATAACTTTCATGCAAAATTTGCTGCACATATTAAACCGAATGCCAGGAACATGCAACCTGCTGTTATGAGTCAAAAACATTCAAAGTTTACCTCCGGACCTTCTATTTATGCCTCCAAAGCTACTAAGTTTTGTGCTACTCAAGTAACATCTTATAGGTCAGTAGTTAAGAGTAAAAAACCTCAAACTTTGACTCGTAAACCTGCTGTTTTATCTCAGCTTTCGCGTGTTTTTCCTGTAGCACGTCGTGCGACTCAGTACTGGATTCCTAAATGCCTTTTGACTAACCCCAGTGTTGAGTCATCGATGTATTGTGCTTCTATGTAGGTTACACGCTTGAGGAAGGAGAACATTTGGATTGTGGATTCAGGTTTCTCACGCCACATGACCGGTAACAAGGAATGGTTCTCCACCCTCTCTTTTGTGTCATGTGTGGAGAATGTTACTTTTGCCGATAATTCTTCAACTCCTATAATTGTTAAGGGTTCGTTTAGAGTAAATGATCACTACACTTTGAAGGATGTGGCACTTGTCAACAATTTGAAATACTACTTGCTTTCTGTTTCACAATTGCTAGATGAAAATCTGGAAATTATTTTCAATAAAAACTGCTGCAAAGTTGTAGGTTCAAATAGTGAGCTTATTTTTAACATGTCTCGGCTTGGAAGAGTTTTTAAAGCTGATTTCGATATGTCTTCCTCTAAGCATAGGTGTCTAGTTGCTAATGATTTAAAGGACTTATATTTTTGGAATTGTAGACTTGGTCACGTAGGCATTGATCACCTAACGCGTGTCAGTGCTCTTGATCGCATACGTAGGCTGCCTAAGCTTAAAGGGGAAAAAGAAATTGTATGCTCTTCTTGTAGACATGTTAAGATTGTTGCAGGTTCACATACTCCTCTCACAATGATCATGACAACTAAACCGGGTCAACTTTTGCACCTTGATACCATAGGACCTTCACGTGTTCAATCCTTAGGAGGAAAATGGTATGTTCTTGTTATTGTTGATGATTATTCTAGATACTCTTGGGTTTACTTTACGGCGTCTAAGAATGAAGCTTTTAGTCACTTTAGAACTTTATTTCATAGATTATCAATTGATCACCCAAGATCTTTAAAAGTAATTAGAAGTGATAAGAGAACTGAATTTAAAAATCAATATTTTGATCACTTTTGTGCTGAAAAAGGAATAGATCATCAATTTTCTTCACCATATGTACCTCAACAACACGGTGTTGTAGAAAGAAAGAACAAAACCTTAGTTGAGATGGCTAGGAATATGCTTGATGAATATCAAACTCCTAGGAAATTTTGGGCTGATGTGATTGCAACCGCTTGTTATGTCTCAAATCGTGTTTTCTTGTGCGCTAAGCTAGGTAAAACCCCATATGAGCTCCAGTTTGGACATAGGCCTAGTGTTACGCACTTTCGGGTCTTTGGTTGCAAATGCTTTGTTAAGAAAAATGGTCATCTTTATAAATTTGAACCTAGATCCATTGATGGCATGTTTATTGGTTATCCATCTCATACTAGAGGCTACCGTGTGCTTTTACTTGACACTAACAAAATTTTGGAGACTTGTGAAGTGTCTTTTGATGAAGCTAGCCCAGGTACTAGCTCGAACATTGCAGGTCCAGATCCATATCCGCAGGGGGAGAGCATTTTCGTTGAAGATGAGGAAGAATTGGAGCTGCTACCCAGAAATTCAGCAGCTAAAGACTTTGGTTCAGCTCCAGATGTTAATTCTCAATCAGCACCGACAACCATCAATGCTGATTCAAATCGTCCTCAAGTCACAAGCTCATCGATTTGTGATGAACATGAAGAAGAAGAAGCTTGTGGGACATCTGTTCCCCTACAGTTTTACAAAGATCATCCCCCGCAACAGATAATTGGAAGCTTGCACGAACGAGTCACACGGTCTAGGTTTTGCGATCCAAACTCTCATGCTCATTCTGCTTTTGTTGCTTCTTTTGAACCCAAGGATATATCACACGCACTCACTAATGAATCTTGGATTATTGCCATGCAAGAAGAGTTAGAAAATTTTGAAAGAAATAATGTTTGGAAACTTGTACTCCTCCTCAAGGTCACACTTTAATTGGAACTAAATGGGTGTTTAAAAATAAACAAAGTGAGGATGGGGTTGTGGTTAGGAATAAGGCTAGGTTGGTTGCTCAAGGTTTCACTGAAGTTGAAGGTCTAGATTTTGATGAAACTTTTACTCCTGTTGCTAGATTAGAAGCCATAAGAATTTTGTTAGCTTTTGTTGCATCTAAAGGTTTTAAGCTATATCAAATGGATGTTAAAAGTGCTTTTCTTAATGGCTACATAGATGAGGAGGTTTATGTCAAACAACCACCGGGTTTTGAAAATTCAAATTTTCCTAACCATGTTTACAAACTGTCCAAAGCCTTGTACGGTCTCAAAAAAGCCCCTAGAGCATGTTATGATAGGTTAAAAACATTCTTACTTGAAAAGGGGTTTACCATGGGCAAGGTTGATAAAACTCTATTTGTGCTTAAGCATGACAATGACTCATTATTCATTCAAGTGTTTGTGGATGATATTATCTTTGGTTGTGCTTCTCATGATCTTGTGTCCAGGTTTTCAGCTATGATGAGTTCAGAATTTGAGATGGGTATGATGGGAGAACTCCCGTACTTTTTAGGGCTGCAAATCAAGCAAACCAAGGAGGGTACCTTTGTGCATCAAACGAAGTATACAAAAGACCTCCTAAGGCGCTTCAACATAGACAAAAGCAAGCCTCTTCGGACACCAATGGGAACAACAACAACACTTGAACTTGATGAAGATGGTGAATCCGTGGATCAAAAATAATATAGAAGCATGATTAGATCACTTTTGTACCTCACGGCATCAAGACCGGACATACAATTCAGCGTATGTCTTTGTGCATGGTTTCAAGCCTCCCCACGTGCTTCACATCGCCAAGCCATCAAAAGGATCCTCAGGTACTTACATGGAACTCAAGAATTTGGCATTTTTCTTCCTTCTTCCTCAACCATTACTTTGAAAGCTTTTTCCGATGCTGATTTTGGAGGTCGTAGGATTGATAGGAAAAGTACTTCCGGTGCTTGTCATTTTCTTGGTAATTCACTTGTTGCTTGGTCCTCTAGAAAACAAAATTCAGTTGCACAATCCACAGCCGAATCTGAATATGTAGCTGCTGCTAGTGCTTGCTCACAAATTCTTTGGATTGTTCAAACACTTAAGGACTATGGGGTTGATCTAGATAGTGTTCCACTGTTTTGTGATAACACTAGTGCTATTTGCAATGCTAAAAACCCTGTGCAACATTCTAGAACTAAGCACATTGATATTAGGTATCACTTTCTCCGTGATAATGTTGAAAAAGGAAACATTGTGCTTCACCATGTAGATACTGAACAACAATTGGCTGACATTTTTACAAAACCTTCGGATTTCACTCGTTTTTGTTACATTCGTAGTGAAATAGGGGTTATGCATCCTCATGG
This sequence comes from Tuctoria greenei, assembly GCA_036927565.1. Taxonomy (NCBI): domain Eukaryota; kingdom Viridiplantae; phylum Streptophyta; class Magnoliopsida; order Poales; family Poaceae; genus Tuctoria; species Tuctoria greenei. The sequence continues at coordinate 50,093,450 of JAYESD010000009.1, forward strand.
CTTAAATTGAGGGGGAGTTTTCAAACTTGGGAAGTCTATTTGTGAATCTGAACTAAAATAATATGAACATAGTATTTCATACATGTATGACTTGTAATTCTTTTACATGCTGAAAGTTCTTACTACATTACTGATGTTATACATTTTGTAGTTTTTGCCATGACTAGTAATTGGAATAATTACTTACACTAAATCGGGTCATGATCGAACTTTCTTGCTGTTTTGAACTTGTTGCATGTTCATAAGTGTTGTTAATCATAAAGAATTAATCAAGCAATCAACTCACATGTTGAGTTTTTGTGAACAAATATGAGTTGAGAAAAGATCAAGAGAATATGCATGCATCGCACTTCTTCTTTTGAGATGGCTTATTATTGCACTTAGATATGAACTTGGAAGAAGTTGTGTATGACTAAAACCATGTCCTTAAGCTTCTGATTGTCAAATGACATAGGCTTGGCTTGGTTGGTTAGAATAAGGCAGACGCGCATATAATCTCTTGCAAATATCGTATGATCTAAATTTGTGCCTTGAAAAATTATAAAATGCAGCAACAAGTGTCATGCTTTCAGGTATTGAAATAGTTAATTTTGTGAGATCATGACTTGCTTAAATTGAAAATTACATTTGATCTCTAGCATGGCTTAGACTACTTTATGTATCTCATTGTTGTGATAGTGTAAGTTACTTGATAGTATGACTTGGATGAGCTTTGTTTTATATGTATATGTTATAATATGCTCATAACAATTAAAATTTCTCTTTTGAACCTTGCTAAATACATTGTCAAATGGGGACATATAATATGGTGAATTATGCAAGGGGGGGAAATATGTATAGGGGGGGGGGGATTTATTTCTATTTCATTTTATTTTCAAAAGATTTTCAAAAAGGGGGAAAATTGTTCTCAAAAGTTTTCACTCATTTGATTTTCAAAAGATTTTCAAAAAGGGGAAAATTGTTCTCAAAACTTTTCATGCCAATGTTCGGATTTTAAATGATGTTGCCAATGCATCCATCAAGGGGGAGGTTGTGAGACCTATGTGTGCTGAATACATTGGCTTTGACAATAAAAGTTTTGAATGCTGCCATAACATCTTTTTAGCAAGGTCCGACTCTAGCTCCGAGCTTCTGCAAGGTCCGACAATAGGTCTGACTTTATTTAGATCCGATATGTTTTTGGGTAGCTCCGGTGAGCTTTGTCTTTAGCTCCGGCATGTCTTTGTTAAGCTCCGATATATTTTGCTAGGTCTAACCTATGTTTGTTAGCTCTGATATGTTTTTCTAGCTCCGACTTTTGGGATGACTAGTTCCAACTAGTTTTGGTTAGCTCCGGCGCTAGGTCCGACTAGCTTTGGTAAGCTCCGGCGCTAGGTTGTGCTAGTTTTGGTAAGCTCCAGTGCTAGGTTGTACTAGCTTTGGTAAGCTCCGGCTCAAGCTCCGGTTAGCTTTGGCAAGGTTCGGAGCTTGATCGTAATATTCCAAATTTTCATATGAAATGTTTCGAACTTGCTTTACACTTATGGAAAGGTTTCTTAGTACTCTTTTACTAAGTTTTTGGTGTGTTTTGGTGGTTAAGTCTTATATCATTTTGTTGTGCTTTGCAACATGCTTATGTGAGGTGCTCACGTAAGGTGTTGTGTTCGGAACTGACTTGAGTCACGTCGCGGACTTGGGCTCGTACGGATTGGTTGTTTGTTCATGTGCAGGTGTCTCTTGAGTTCAATTCATGGCTGCTGATAGGATTCTTTGGACTAGTCTCAGGGAGGAGATGAGGTTCCAACAATCAAATTCAGAAGGAATTGTGGTTGAGCGGGTCAGGAGGTCGCGCAGGATGATTGAATCAAGGGCAGTGCATATGAAGGTTACTGGACGTCGAAGGAAGGTGTTTGCATGTATGCATGCGGTGCATGACATCGAAATATGGTTTCTAAGATGGTTTATGGATGAGAAGATCTGGTTAGAAGGATCGTGCGGTTGATGATTTTGGCTGCGGCGGTGTCGGTTATGGCTCGGTATGGAAAGTATCGAGTTGGTTATGATAGGATTTTGTGTGGGTCACGAATTTGAGTTGTTTTAGGAATGTGGGATACGTTCCTAAGGTGTTTGGAAGTCTTAAGATTGCTTCTATCTGTGTATAGAAGAATCCTAAGCAGTTATGGAAGGTTTCGATTCGTGATCCGAGTAGGATTAGAGTCCTAGTTGAGATTGGATTGGCCTAAGGGCTGGTTATACAAGCAAGGGAGGCCAAAGCTCGTGGCGAACGACTTTAGGACTGTTCCTCTTGTGTTCTATTGAATAAAATTCGTAGTTTGAAGGAACTTTTGTGCCTTGTTCGTCCGACTTGTTCCAGACAAGTTTTACTCGTTGAGTTTCTACGGCACTACCTTTCGTTGGTGGTTTTATCATAACTCGAGTTTTACAGATCCAATTGACATGATTATTTTTGGTTTGTCTTCACAACTTGATTATCTATCATCTGTCAAAATTTCACGATCATTGGATTTGCGGTTTCTGATCTACACGAGTTTCTTTGCAGCGTTCCAAAACTGTTTTCCTCATGTAGGACAGATTGACCTTTGTTCGATCTTTCAACTGTAACTTGAGTTTCTCTCAATGGACTTGAGTCATTCTTGTTGTGTTGTCTTTGTGACTTGATTCTCTCTGATATATATCACTTTTGTCACGGTGAAACCCGTTTATATTAGTCTCACACACGATTTCTTTAACAAATCATTTTCTACCGAAGGGGTTGGAATTTAATTGTTTCCGTTGTGTAAGATTTTTAAATCTACCATTCACCCCCCCTCTGGTAGCTTTTCACGTGCTCTTTGATCCTACATTGGGATATGATTCCCCAAGTGGCTCATGTTGACATGGATTTTCACAAATCAAGTGAATATCCATGGCTTGGATTTCCGAAACATTTTTCCATTGGCTTGATCTAAATAATACTTCAATGGGAGGTGTAGTTCCTTAGCTAGCATGTCCAACTTGTTAAGTGGTGTGCATGCCAAGCTAAGGGAACTAGAGCATTCTTTAATTCACCACTTAAGTGGAGACCATATTCTCATCCATGATGAATGAGAATAGGACTCCTTCAGCTCCAGCACGAATGTGGTCACGGGTTGGTGGATCCAACCCATGTCATGAGTGTTGGATGAGGGGCCAAACCAAGAAGAAGTCTTGGCGCCTCCCCCAAGCTTAGGGACGGAGGACTATGGTTCCTACTGGAAGCTGAAATTCTGCCGCAAAAGGCAATGGTGTTGCCTAGCGGACATTTGTTGAGATACGCCTTGAATCATCATGTTGTTGGGTACTAGCGTCCTCATTGGCCATCCCATGAAAGGGGTTACCCAACACTACCCTGTTTTCACACAGAAAGAGGAAACAAGCAAGGGTAATCCTATCTTCTAACTACTAGTACCTATAGCTTAATCACAAGTGATAACAATCCTTCCCTTCCTTTGCCTTCCCCGGCAACAGCGCCAGAAATTCTTGTTGACGTTTCTTACGTCACAAATCATCTCTAGTAAGAGATGAGGTCTGTAAGGACACGGAAACTGTCGTGTAGCATTTCACCCAAGAGTATTCCCAAGGGTATCATATTTATCCGAAAGGAAGGCAATGGAGTAAAGTAAACACTACTATTATGATCAACCTATGGGAAACTAATCAATTATCAAGACAGAGGTAAGATGATAATGAGGGTAGTGTGACACACAACTAAGCAATCTACTCTACGGGTAAGGATGTCCTAACGAGGGTTAGACTACGAGATGGAGCTACTCCTACTATGATCTAATTACTCATATACATAGCCAAATAAAGTACACATGACTATGCTAATGTTGAATACTAGGGCTTAGTGGTCCAACATATGAGGCACGGGTTTACCCTAGTCTGCCAGGCGAGTCCCGCCAAGTGCCTACATTATAGCCAAACGTGGAGGATTACAAAGGGCAGATAGGGCTGTCACCACCTACCGCCTACCTCTACAACCCGTGGACTACAAGGCATCTAACGCTACTTAACTATCCAAGCACCACACTTGCGTGCTAAGTAAATGGCTTAAGAGTTGCAACAAAATATTCATCCTAAGGCAATGACTAACCTAAACATCGTTGGACTAATGTTGGGACCAAGCACTAACATATTCATATTAACATAATCATATTATTACCTAATTAGGCTATAGTGGTGGTGTATGATGTTTCTGATGACATGATAATAACATTATGTATAGATCATTACAACATCTACACTTAAGCACATATATGGACTCCACAACCAAACAAGGAATGCTTTGCCCAAGTATATAAGTAAATAGAGACTAATAATACTATTATTATAAAGCACAAAGTCACAAATACAAGAGAAGATACATGAGCCATAGCTTTCCCAATTTGGACTTGGGACTAGAGGCTCCTCTCTACAGCCTAACCTCCACTAAGGACTTGGAGAACTAATGTATACAAGAGAGGGAATGCTCAAGTGGTATGTGTTGAAGTGAGGGGTGAGGGGTCATATTTATAGCTTGGAGAAGGGTCTGTTACCGCCACCAAAAGCACGTAAATCAGTCATCACTGACTTCTTCAATTAGGGTGGAGCCAACACGTGGAAGCTAACCGAGTTTGGTGGAAGGAGCAGGTCGACCGACTAGGGGGGTCGGCCGACCTGGTAAGTCCTCCAAACGGTATATGCTTTCTTGCGGTGACTTCCAGGTGGGTCCCATCCCTTGATATGGGTGCTAGACCATTGGATGGCCTCGAATACTTCTATTTCTGGGCCATTTGATCCATGTGGTGCCACATGTCGGCACTTGATTGGCTAGGATGATATTTTATAGGATTCATCCTCTTGTTTCACTTCAATTATGTATAGAATACCTGCATGCACCAATTTCTCCAAGTACAACTAGAACTAGGTTATTCCTAACTATGATGTGTGTAATAAATATTCATTCCTTCACATAATCGAGTTATATTAATGGTATAAATTGGTACATAACGACCGTTAATCGACACCCACTATTAACTTGTAGGCGTCGATGACGGGCCCCTGGGATTGTCGGAGCTTCTTAGCATCGATGGCGCCCACTGTCAATAGATAGAACGTCGATGGCGGGCCCCCTGGGGGTTGTCGGAGCTTAGCGGCTCCGGCATCGTCCACCATAACCATGAGTTTTCCATTTTTCCTGCGCTTTAAAGACAAAAAAGCACTAAAATTCGTCCTCTTTTCTGTAATTTGTTTGCGTCTTACTTTCTTATTTGAATTTTGGATCTAAAGAAATTCAACATGATAACAAGCATATTGATACAATCTCTTTAGATCTGAATGCCTTCCGAACTCGCCCTAGTGGGACCTGCCTGGATATAGGTAGAATGGCGTACTTAGGATGTCTCACCAGTCTAAGTCGATAGCACACTCCGGACCCGTCATTGGCTTTGGTTTTCAGGAGAGTAGACCATCTAGCAATGCTAAGATCTGAATGAAGGTCAACAATATAACTTATATACGACATGAATCACATGGACTAAATTTGAGAAAGAAAAGCAAAACATTGTTATAGACAAGAAGAAAAAGATAAAAAAGTATGGATCCTCTACAAAATTAATGCACGTGGAGTATGCTTTCACACAAAAATGTTTCTCATTATAGGTCCGAATTGCAGGGGAGACAAGAACACACTTAGAGTACGGAACCAAGCTAAGCTTGCTATTCATCTTGTTCGAACCCAGGGTAGGTAAGCTACACTTAAAGTTCAATGGCCAAGTTAAGTGTGCTTTTTGTCTAGGACCCACCCAACTCGGTCCATAGACTCTATAATTTACATTATGTGTAAGTACTAACTCACCTCCGTGAAACTAAGCATAAAACTTACGGATGTGCTCGATATTCCATGGATTGAGAAGCGGGGTCCCATCCTCTGTTGCCAAGCGAATGCATCCGGGGCGGGAAACTTTGATAACTCGAAAGGGACCTTCCCAGCCTGGGGAGAGTTTGTGCATCCCTTCTCGAGTCTGTATTCTCTGCAGCACCAGATCGCTTTCTTGAAGCTGCCGACTGCGTATGAACCTTTGATGAAACGCCTGAGCGCCTGGCGGTATCGTGTGTTCCGAACTGCATCTTGGCACCTTCCCTCGTCGATGAGGACTAGGTTTTCACGCTGGAGCTTTTCTTGCGTGGTTTCATCGAAGGTCCAGACCCGCAGTGACCCCATGGTGATGTCCGGAGGAAGGAACGCTTCATCTTCGTACACCAAGAAGAAGGGTGTCTCTCCAGTTGACCGGTTAGGTGTTGTCCTGCTCGCCCATAGTGCAGACGGAAGCTCTTCTATCCAGTTGGCACCGTGTTTCTTCAGGCCCTCATATGTGCACGTCTTGAGTTCTTTTAGTATCTCTGCATTTGCTCTCTCGGCTTGGCCATTACTTGCCAAGTGATCTACTGATGCGTAGCTGATTTGTATGCCAAGATCTTTGCAATACTCTTGGAATGCTGCACTTGTGAATTGGGTTCTGTTGTCAGTTATGACTCCGTTCAGAACTCCAAATCTACAGACTATGGACTTCAAGAACTTGATAGCAGATTGCTTGTTAATCGTCACAAATGGAGTAGTTTTCAGCAACTTAGTGAACTTGACAATGGCGACGTACATAAACTTGTAACCTCCGACGGCTTTTGGGAAGGGTCCCAAATTGTCCATCCCCCACATAGCGAATGGCCATGTAGGAGGTATCATTTGCAGCGACTGAGCTAGTGTGTGAATTTGTTTTGAGTGGAACTGACGTGCTTCACACTTTTTTGCCAGCTCAACTGCATCCTGGAGTGTTGTAGGCCACTAGAAGCCATGCGAGAAGGCTTTACCAACCAATGTGCATGAAGACGCATGGTTCCAACACTCGCCTCCATGGATTTCCACGAGGAGCTCGCGGCCTTCTTCCCGGGCAATGCATCGCATTAGAACGCCAACGGGACCATGTCGGTTGAGATCCCCTTCTACCAGCATGTATCTTTTAGCCAATCTGACGATTCGGTGAGCGGAAGCACAATCTTCAGGATGTATGTTGTCTTTCGAGTAGCTTCGGATCTCCGAGATCCATGCACTGGAGCTAACTTAAGCTTCTGGATCCTGCACGCTGGGTTGCTCGAAGCTTCCTGCAACCCCTACGATCCTTGGTGGACACCATGGTAACAGGGCTATCGGGAATACCAACTTCTGGGTGCTGATCTCGCCCCCCTCACTCAGTTCAGCAGGCTGAGCGGCAGGTCCTCCCAATCTCCTAACAAATACTCCATCGGGAGCTTGAGCTCCGATTGAAGCTTTCATTGAGAGTTCATCAGCTTCAGCGTTGTTGGGATGCTAGAAATAGCAGAAGTCTAGGACATCAAAGGCCTTCTGCAGCTTCTGGACTTCAAGGAGGTAAGCAACGAGTTGAGGGTTGTTGCAACTGCATTAACCTTTGGCTTGCTTAATGATGAGTTGCGAGTCACCCTTCACCAGCAACTTCTTGATGCCATATGATAATGCCACCTTGAGTCCATAGATGAGAGCATCGTACTCTGCCATGTTGTTGGTTGCCTTGAAGTCAAGGTGTACCATGTACTTGACCTTCTCCCCGATCAGAGCAAGGAGAAGGATTCCAGATTTGGCCCACTGCTTCTGCACAGAGCCATCGAAGTAGAGAGTCTAGTGAGGCTTGGTGAAGGCCGTGACCTTAGATTTCGGCTTCTGCTCACTATGGCCCCCTTGACTTGATGAAGAAGGGGTCCACTCTACCACGAAGTCAGCCAATGCCTAACTCTTGATAGCATGTCGAGGCAAAAATTTGAGATCAAATTCTTCCAACTCCACTGCCCACTTTGCAATATTTCCCGTAGAGTTGTGGTTATGCAATATAGCACGTAGTGGATAAGAAGATACCACTGATATTTTTTGGGCTTGGAAGTAGTGACAAAGCTTCCTTGAGGCAAAAAGAACTGCATAGAGCAGTTTTATGCACCTCAATGTACCGAGTCTTGGCGTCATGTAGTACTCTGCTAATGAAGTACACTGGCCGTTGGATGGTTCGGATCTTCCCGAAAGGGCCCAGAGCTTCTTCTTCATCAATCTGGACCCTCCCGGAGGGGTCCGGACCTTCTTCATGAGCTTCCCAACCCTCCTGGAGGGGTCTGGATCTTCTTCTTGATCAGCCGTGAGAACTCCCTCGGATGAAAGAGGTTGATCCTCAGGCAGCTTGCCTTTAGGATCCGCGTCTGGGGGTTGGGACCTAAACTCGCCTTCAAGTAGCTCCAGACAATCCCGAGAAGATTTGGACTCCTAAATTGAAGATGGTTCCGGTCTCTCCGCGACGAGGACCATGCTGACAGCCTCCATAGTTGCCGAAATGTAAAGCAAGAGAAGCTCACCAGGATCCGAAGCTACCAAGATTTTGATAGGATCTTGGTTCCTGATCTTTCGATGAGAATAGGAGGGTTCGATTTGTGGAGGAGAAGATGTTGGCGATCCGACTACACCGTCCCCAAGACGATACGCCTTAGCGATCGGTACACCGACTCCGAAGTTGTATTGATCTTGCTGGCGCACAATCAACCTGACCACGAGGGCCTTTGTTCCTGCAAGCAATCGAAGAACACGCAAGAACAAGAAGAACAAGCACTTATCTGTTGAATCAATCTAAAGTGGGGTTCTGGATACAAGTAGACGGGCGATCTAGTCGACATGCGCGTGTACAAGGAAGCAGCAGAAGCTAACTTACGAATAAACAAAAACCCACCAGCTAATGAGGGCGGCTGCTACTATTTATTACCTCCCTCGGGTCGTGAGAAACCCTAATCACGAGTCCCTAATGGACTCCAACGATACATGGGCCATGGGCCCAATTTTGGTGATGCAGCACCCTGGACAGAAAAAGGTCTTGGTATTAAAATAACTATTGCGGCCGACTCCGAATAGATATGGACATGAGGCCAGATCCGTTTGAAAGTAGACTTGATAATCTTTCCAGGAAGTACTTGAACGCACAGATCGGAGTCCGTATGAAATCGTGGTGGCCGTCACAAGTTGGTGCTGTTCTGCTGTCCAAATCCCGTCCGCGCGAATTCCCTTCCCATTGGCTCCTCTCCATTGTTCCTAAGCAAAACAAGAAAGCACGTAGTTCCACGGTCTAGATAATATGAACATAAGGCCAAGAACGAGTTCACCTCATAGTTTAGTTGACGTGCACGAGCGCGAGTGATCGGACCAGAAACCGGTAGCTGAGTTGGTGTGGATGTATCGAGGGTGTTGATGTCCTCATCATCCTCCCCTTCTTGCATTTGAGTCGTCCGCGACTCAAGCTCATCTTCTTCTCCCAAATATGGCTTCAAATCTGCAATGTTAAATGTGGGACTAACCCCAAAATTCGCAGGCAACTCGAGTTTATATGCATTATCATTAATTCTTTCTAACACTTTGAATGGACCATCAGCTCGAGGTAACAATTTCGACTTTCTCAAATCAGGAAACCTATCCTTTCGCAAATATAACCAAACTAAATCACCAGGTTCAAAAGTGATAGTTTTCTTTCCCCTACTACCAGCAAGTTTATACTTGGAATTCATGCACTCTATATTCTTCTTAGTGGTTTCATGCAATTTTAAGATCAATTCAGCACGATGTTTAGCATCAAAATTCACTCGTTCCATTGAAGGAAGAGGTAATAAATCAATAGGAGCACGGGGTACAAATCCATAAACAATCTCAAAAGGGCATTTCTTAGTACTAGAATGTAGGGAACGATTATAAGCAAACTCAACATGAGGCAAACACTCTTCCCACATTTTTATATTCTTTTTTCAAAACAGCCCTAAGCATGGTAGATAAACTTCTATTCACAACCTCAGTTTGACCATCTGTTTGGGGATGACAAGTAGTTGAAAATAAAAGCTTAGTCCCCAATTTTGCCCATAACGTTCTCCAAAAATGGCTAAGAAACTTAGCATCATGATCTGAAACTATTGTGTTTGGCACACCATGCAATCTAACAATATCTCGGAAAAACAAATCAGCAACATGTGTAGCATCATCACTTTTAGGACAAGGTATGAAGTGTGCCATTTTAGAAAATCTATCCACAACAACAAAGATGTTATCCCTCCCCTTCTTTGTTCTAGGCAGTCCTAAAACAAAGTCCATAGAAATATCCTCCCAAGGCATGCTAGGAACAGGAAGAGGCATGTACAAACCATGTGGATTAAGTTGTGACTTAGCTTTTTGACATGTCGTGCAGCGAGCAACAAAGCGCTCCACGTCTCGACTCATCCTTGGCCAAAAGAAATGACCAGCAAGTATGTCCTCTGTCTTTTTCACTCCAAAGTGCCCCATCAGCCCGCCTCCATGCGCTTCCTGTAACAACAACAAACGAACGGAGCTAGCTGGAATGCATAACTTGTTAGCTCTAAACACATAGCCATCATTGAGGACAAATTTATTCAATGTTTTTCCGTCTTTACATTTCAGCAATACATCTTTGAAATCAGCATCATGTTCATATTGATCTTTAATCGTTTCTAATCCAAAAAATTTTAAAGTCAAGTTGAGATAGAAGAGTATAACGTCTAGATAAAGCATCAGCAATAACATTATCCTTTCCCTTTTTGTGTTTAATGACATAAGGAAAAGACTCAATAAATTCCATCCACTTAGCATGCCTACGGTTTAGTTTCCCTTGACTCCTAATATGCTTTAGTGATTCATGATCAGAATGGATAACAAATTCTTTGGGCCACAAATAATGCTGCCATGTTTCTAAAGTTCGTACAAGAGCATATAATTCCTTATCATAGGTAAAATAATTTAGAACAGGCCCACTCATTTTCTCACTAAAATATGCAACAGGTTTTCCTTCTTGTAACAAAACACCACCCAATCCAATCCCACTAGCATCACATTCAAGCTCAAAAGTCTTAGAAAAATCAGGAAGTTGGAGAAGAGGTGCATGCGTCAACTTATCTTTCAGTATGGTAAAGGCGTTATCTTGTGTGGTGCCCCAAGAAAAAGGCACCCCCTTCTTCGTAAGGTCATTCAATGGAGCAGCAATGGTGCTGAAATCCATCACAAAGCGACGATAGAACCCAGCCAGCCCTAGAAAGCTCCACACCTGTGTGATGGTCTTTGGTACAGGCCAGCCCTGAATAGCCTCTACCTTGGCTTGATCAACTTTAATTCCCTGTGGAGTAACAACATAACCAAGGAAAGAGACTCGATCCGTGCAAAAGGTGCACTTCTCAAGATTACCAAATAATCGTGCCTCACGCAAAGCATTAAAAACAGCACGTAAGTGACCAAGATGTTCATCCATGGATTTGCTATAAATCAATATATCATCAAAATACACAACAACAAATTTTCCAATGAATGCACGCAAAACCTCGTTCATTAATCTCATGAAGGTGCTAGGTGCATTAGTTAACCCAAAAGGCATGACTAACCACTCATATAAACCAAACTTAGTTTTGAAAGCAGGTTTCCATTCAGCTCCTTGTTTCATGCGAATTTGGTGATAACCACTACGCAAATCAACTTTTGTGAACACAACAGCACCACTCAATTCATCAAGCATATCATCTAAGCGTGGAATAGGATGACAATATCGAATGGTTATATTGTTGATTGCTCTACAATCCACACACATACGCCATGATCCATCCTTTTTAGGTACTAGAATAACTGGAACAGCACAAGGACTAAGAGACTCACGTACATAACCTTTGTCAAGTAGTTCTTGTACTTGGCGCTGAATCTCCTTTGTTTCTTCTGGATTTGTCCTATATGGTGCACGGTTGGGCAATGAAGCACCGGGAATGAGGTCAATCTGGTGCTCAATCCCTCGAAGTGGTGGTAGTCCTGGTGGTATTTCACTTGGAAACACATCAGAATATTCCTGCAAAATGTTAGCAACAGCAGGAGGCAAAGAATGTTGCACATCGTAAAGGGAAATCAAATCATCTTTGCATACAAAGGCATAGGCAACAGAGGTGGAAGCAATCAGTTCATTAATATCAGATTTCGTAGCAAACAAGCATTTTCCCTTCAGAGATATCTCATTTTTCTTATCAAACACAGATTTGGCATTGTTATTGTTCTCAATGTTAGCATGGTCCTGATATTTAGTTTTCCTAGCTCTAGCAACATCATCTTGCACAATAGCTTCAGGAGACATAGGATGCAACACAATTTTTTTTATCGTGGTAAAGAAAAGAATACTGATTTGATCTACCGTGATGCATAGAATCTCTATCAAATTGCCAAGGTCTTCCTAGCAGAATATTACAAGCTTGCATAGGCACAACATCAAATTCAATGACATCCTTATATGATCCAATAGTAAAATTGATTCGCACAAGTCTAGTTACCTTTGCGTTACCGCTGTTGTTTAACCATTGAATGTAATAGGGATGTGGGTGCGGTTTGGTGCTTAGTGCCAGCTTGGTCACCATGTCACTGCTGGCCAAGTTGTTGCAGCTACCTCCATCAATGATCATGCGGCAAGATCGCTCTTTGACGACACACTTTGTTTGGAATAATGTGTGCCTTTGATTTTGTTCCGCTTTCTCCATTTGTGCACTAAGCACACGCTGCACAATGAGACTATCATAGCGCGCTGCATCTTCTGCACCAATATGCTCTTCTTGATGTTCATCGCTACCTGCATAGTCAGCTGCAAGCAAAACACATGTATCGTCATCAAAATCGCTAGCAGATGAGTACTCACCGTCATCTATAACAATTAGAACACGTTTGCTTGGGTAGTCACGCTGCACATGGCCAAAACCCTTGCACTTGTGACATTGAACGTCTCTAGATCGTCTGGTAGATGCTACGGAAGAAGCACTCTCGGTGGGCTTTTGGGTGGTGTTTACTGCTGAGCTAGTGGAAGAAGCACGTGGCTTGTTGCTGGAAGAAGAAGGTGCTGCCCGACTTTGTGAAGAAGATGGCGGAGAAGCACGCCCAGTCGAAGGAGTAGTCGTGTGTGGTTGCCATGAGCTAGTCTTCCCTGCAGAAATATTAGTTCTAGAGCTAGCTCGTCGTCCCTGCACTTCCCTTTCAGCTTTACAAGCAAGATGAAACAAACGGGTAACATTATTGTAATCTTTATAAGCAAGTATGTCCTGAATTTCACGGTTTAAACCACCCAAAAATCTAGCCATAGCTGGTTCCTCATCCTCGTCTAAATTACAACGCAACATACCCATTTGTAATTCCTGAAAATACTCTTCTACACTTTTAGCTCCCTGTCTCAATTGTTGTAACTTATTTAACAGATCACGTGCATAGTAAGAAGGAACAAATCTAGCCCGCATGAGCCGTTTCAAAGAATCCCAAGTTTGTGGTATGTTATTAGGATTTTTCTTGCCATGTTCTATCCACCAAACAGAAGCAAAATCAGTAAACTCACTAGTGGCTCCTCTAACTCTTGCGTTTTCAGGAAACTCATGACATGCAAATTTTTTATCAACAGAAATCTCCCAAGTAATATATGCATCAGGGTCATATTTACCATCAAAATGAGGTATCTTAAATTTGATCTTGTTAAAAGTATCTTCATGATTGCGTACCTCACGCCGACGATGTCCACCTATGCCTTGACGGTTGCGTTGTAGCCGGCGCCGTGGCCTAGCTTCCTCATCTTCCCCAATCTCCGTATCTGCAGAATAGTCATCTTCATTGTCACGTACAATACTAGGAGCATTGCTCACCTGTCCATCTGCGCTGCGTCCACGATCCCTCTCCTCAAGGCGCTGCAGGATGGCTCCAATAGAGGTGTTCAATGTTTGAATGGAACTCTCCAACGTTCTGATTTTGGTGTTGGTGTTGATCTACATATTTTCCAATTGACCAAGGCGGTCACTGGTAACTCGAAAATCCTCATCAAGCGCTTCTGTGTGTAGCCGCACTTGGCGGTCGAAGTGTTGTATAATTCCCCGTGTGCGAGGTGAATGCACGTCTTCAGTTGTATTTGCTCCTCCTGCCATGGTTAGTAGAAAAAAAGTCCAATATGAAAGGGTAACATTATCCCTAGCTACAAAGGTGCTGGTGGAGATAACTCGCTCACTCTCAACCTATTCAATCAAGCTCTTACCTGTCCTTAGAAAGCTCAGCAAGAAGGTGATGGCAACCAGCAAGTAATGAACAACTTCATGAGCAGGTGTCAATCTATGGCTTTAGGTGGCTGAACTAGCACAAGGAGCAAACTTTCACCACGTTAATCACAACAAGCTGAATAAATATTCTACGACAGTACTGTGCTGATCTTAGTCTAGACCATACTAGAGACACGAGCCGAGACACCAATGTCGTCACCAAATACACCCCAAAAAAAAAAATTCAGATTGTTGTTTGGGGTGTTTTTGGTGACGACATTGGCGTCTCGGCTCGCGTCTCTAGTACGGTCTAGACTAAGATCAGCACAATACTGTCATAGAATATTTATTCAGCTTGTTGTGATTAACGTGGTGAAAGTTTGCTCCTTGTGCTAGTTCAGCCACCTAAAGCCATAGATTGACACCTGCTCTTGAAGTTGTTCATTACTTGCCGGTTGCCATCACCTTCTTGCTGAGCTTTGTAAGAACAGGTAAGAGCTTGATTGAACAGGTTGAGAGTGAGCGAGTTATCTCCACCAGCACCTTTGTTGATAGGGATAACGTTACCCTTTCATATTGGACTTTTATTCTACTAACCATGGTAGGAGGAGCAAATACAACTGAAGACGTGCATTCACCTCGCACACGGGGAATTATACAACACTTCGAACGCCAAGTGCGGCTACACACAGAAGCGCTTGATGAGGATTTTCGAGTTACCAGTGATCGCCTTGGTCAATTGGAAAATATGCAGATCGACACCAACACCAAAATCAGCACGTTGGAGAGTTCCATTCAAACATTGAACACCTCTATTGGAGCCATCCTGCAGCGCCTTGAGGAGAGGGATCGTGGACGCAGTGCAGATGGACAGGTGAGCAATGCTCCTAGTATTGTACGTGACAATGAAGATGACTATTCTGCAGATACGGAGATTGGGGAACATGAGGAAGCTAGGCCACGGCGCCGGCTACAACGCAACCGTCAAGGCATAGGTGGACATCGTCGGCGTGAGGTACGGATTCATGAAGATACTTTTAACAAGATCAAATTTAAGATACCTCATTTTGATGGTAAATATGACCCTGATGCATATATTACTTGGGAGATTTCTGTTGATCAAAAATTTGCATGTCATGAGTTTCCTGAAAACGCAAGAGTTAGAGCAGCCACTAGTGAGTTTACTAATTTTGCTTCTGTTTGGTGGATAGAACATGGCAAGAAAAATCCTAATAACATACCACAAACTTGGGATGCTTTGAAACGGCTCATGCGGGCTAGATTTGATCCTTCTTACTATGCACGTGATCTGTTAAATAAGATACAACAATTGAGACAGGGAGCTAAAAGTGTAGAAGAGTATTTTCAGGAATTACAAATGGGTATGTTGCGTTGTAATTTAGACGAGGATGAGGAACCAGCTATGGCTAGATTTTTGGATGGTTTAAACCGTGAAATTCAGGACATACTTGCTTATAAAGATTACAATAATGTTACCCGTTTGTTTCATCTTGCTTGTAAAGCTGAAAGGGAAGTGCAAGGACGACGAGCTAGCTCTAGAACTAATATTTCTGCAGGAAAGACTAGCTCATGGCAACCACGCACGACTACTCCTTCGACTGGGCGTGCTTCTACGCCATCTTCTTCACAAAGTCGGGCAACACCTTCTTCTTCCAGCAACAAGCCACGTGCTTCTTCCACTAGCTCAGCAGTAAAGACCACCCAAAAGCCCACCGAGAGTGCTTCTTCCGTAGCATCTACCGGACAATCTAGAGACGTTCAATGTCACAAGTGCAAGGGTTTTGGACATGTGCAGCGTGACTGCCCAAGCAAACGTGTTCTAATTGTTAAAGATGACGGTGAGTACTCATCTGCTAGCGATTTTGATGACGATACATGTGTTTTGCTTGCAGCTGGCTATGCAGGTAGCGATGAACATCAAGAAGAGCATATTGGTGCAGAAGATGCAGCGCGCTATGATAGTCTCATTGTGCAGCGTGTGCTTAGTGCACAAATGGAGAAAGCGGAACAAAATCAAAGGCACACATTATTCCAAACAAAGTGTTTCGTCAAAGAGCGATCTTGCCGCATGATCATTGATGGAGGTAGCTGCAACAACTTGGCCAGCAGTGACATGGTGACCAAGCTGGCACTAAGCACCAAACCGCACCCACATCCCTATTACATTCAATGGTTAAACAACAGCGGTAAGGCAAAGGTAACTAGACTTGTGCGAATCAATTTTACTATTGGATCATATAAGGATGTCATTGAATGTGATGTTGTGCCTATGCAAGCTTGTAATATTCTGCTAGGAAGACCTTGGCAATTTGATAGAGATTCTATGCATCATGGTAGATCAAATCAGTATTCTTTTCTTTACCACGATAAAAAAATTGTGTTGCATCCTATGTCTCCTGAAGCTATTGTGCAAGATGATGTTGCTAGAGCTAGGAAAACTAAATATCAAGACCATGCTAACATTGAGAACAATAACAATGCCAAATCTATGTTTGATAAGAAAAATGAGATATCTCTGAAGGGAAAATGCTTGTTTGCTACGAAATCTGATATTAATGAACTGATTGCTTCCACATCTGTTGCCTATGCCTTGGTATGCAAAGATGCTTTGATTTCCCTTTACGATGTGCAACATTCTTTGCCTCCTACTGTTGCTAACATTTTGCAGGAATATTCTGATGTGTTTCCAAGTGAAATACCACCAGGACTACCACCACTTCGAGGGATTGAGCACCAGATTGACCTCATTCCCGGTGCTTCATTGCCCAACCGTGCGCCATATAGGACAAATCCAGAAGAAACAAAGGAGATTCAGTGCCAAGTACAAGAACTACTTGACAAAGGTTATGTACGTGAGTCTCTTAGTCCTTGTGCTGTTCCAGTTATTCTAGTACCTAAAAAGGATGGATCATGGCATATGTGTGTGGATTGTAGAGCAATGAACAATATAACCATTCGATATCGTCATCCTATTCCACGCTTAGATGATATGCTTGATGAATTGAGTGGTGCTGTTGTGTTCTCAAAAGTTGTTTGCGTAGTGGTTATCACCAAATTCGCATGAAACTAGGAGATGAATGGAAAACTGCTTTCAAAACTAAGTTCGGTTTATATGAGTGGTTAGTCATGCCTTTTGGGTTAACTAATGCACCTAGCACCTTCATGAGATTAATGAACGAGGTTTTGCGTGCATTCGTTGGAAAATTTGTTGTTGTGTATTTTGATGATATATTGATTTATAGCAAATCCATGGATGAACATCTTCATCACTTACGTGCTCTTTTTAATGCTTTGCGTGAGGCACGATTATTTGGTAATCTTGAGAAGTGCACCTTTTGCACGAATCGAGTCTCTTTGCTTGGATATGTTGTTACTCCACAGGGAATTGAAGTTGATCAAGCCAAGGTAAAGGCTATTCAGGGGTGGCCTGTACCAAAGACCATCACATAGGTGCGGAGCTTTCTAGGGCTGGCTGGGTTCTATCGTTGCTTTGTGAAGGATTTCAGCACCATTGCTGCTCCATTGAATGACCTTACGAAGAAGGGGGTGCCTTTTTCTTGGGGCACCACACAAGATAACACCTTTACCATACTGAAAGATAAGTTGACGCATGCACCTCTTCTCCAACTTCCTGATTTTTCTAAGACTTTTGAGCTTGAATGTGATGCTAGTGGGATTGGATTGGGTGGTGTTTTGTTACAAGAAGGAAAACCTGTTGCATATTTTAGTGAGAAAATGAGTGGGCCTGTTCTAAATTATTCTACCTATGATAAGGAATTATATGCTCTTGTACGAACTTTAGAAACATGGCAGCATTATTTGTGGCCCAAAGAATTTGTTATCCATTCTGATCATGAATCACTAAAGCATATTAGGAGTCAAGGGAAACTAAACCGTAGGCATGCTAAGTGGATGGAATTTATTGAGTCTTTTCCTTATGTCAGTAAATACAAAAAGGGAAAGGATAATGTTATTGCCGATGCTTTATCTAGACGTTATACTCTTCTATCTCAACTTGACTTTAAAATTTTTGGATTAGAAATGATTAAAGATCAATATGAACATGATGCTGATTTCAAAGATGTATTGCTGAAATGTAAAGACGGAAAAACATTGAATAAATTTGTCCTCAACGATGGCTATGTGTTTAGAGCTAACAAGTTATGCATTCCAGCTAGCTCCGTTCGTTTGTTGTTGTTACAGGAAGCGCATGGAGGCGGGCTGATGGGGCACTTTGGAGTGAAAAAGACGGAGGATATACTTGCTGGTCATTTCTTTTCGCCAAGGATGAGGCGAGACGTGGAGCGGTTTGTTGCTCGCTGCACGACATGTCAAAAAGCTAAGTCACGACTTAATCCACATGGTTTGTACATGCCTCTTCCTGTTCCTAGCATGCCTTGGGAGGATATTTCTATGGACTTTGTTTTAGGACTGCCTAGAACAAAGAAGGGGAGGGATAGCATCTTTGTTGTCGTGGATAGATTTTCTAAAATGGCACACTTCATACCTTGTCTTAAAAGTGATGATGCTACACATGTTGCTGATTTGTTTTTCCGAGATATTGTTAGATTGCATGGTGTGCCAAGCACAATAGTTTCAGATCGTGATGCTAAGTTTCTTAGCTATTTTTGGAGAACGTTATGGGCAAAATTGGGGACTAAGCTTTTATTTTCAACTACTTGTCATCCCCAAACTGATGGTCAAACTGAGGTTGTGAATAGAAGTTTATCTACCATGCTTAGGGCTGTTTTGAAAAAGAATATAAAAATGTGGGAAGAGTGTTTGCCTCATGTTGAGTTTGCTTATAATCGTTCCCTACATTCTAGTACTAAGAAATGCCCTTTTGAGATTGTTTATGGATTTGTAACCCGTGCTCCTATTGATTTATTACCTCTTCCTTCAATGGAACGAGTGAATTTTGATGCTAAACATCATGCTGAATTGATCTTAAAATTGCATGAAACCACTAAGAAGAATATAGAGTGCATGAATGCCAAGTATAAACTTGCTGGTAGTAGGGGAAAGAAAACTATCACTTTTGAACCTGGTGATTTAGTTTGGTTACATTTGCGAAAGGATAGGTTTCCTGATTTGAGAAAGTCTAAATTGTTACCTCGAGTTGATGGTCCATTCAAAGTGTTAGAAAGAATTAATGATAATGCATATAAACTCGAGTTGCCTGCGAATTTTGGGGTTAGTCCCACATTTAACATTGCAGATTTGAAGCCATATTTGGGAGAAGAGGATGAGCTTGAGTCGCGGACGACTCAAATGCAAGAAGGGGAGGATGATGAGGACATCAACACCCTCGATACATCCACACCAACTCAGCTACCGGTTTTTGGTCCGATCACTCGCGCTCGTGCACGTCAACTAAACTATGAGGTGAACTCGTTCTTCGCCTTATGTCCATCTTATCTATACCGTGGAACTACGTGCTTTCTTGTTTTGCTTAGGAACAATGGAGAGGAGCCAATGGGAAGGGAATTCGCGCCGACGGGATTTGGACAGCAGAACAGCACCAACTTGTGACGGCCACCACGATTTCATACGGACTCCGATCTGGGCGTTCAAGTACTTCCTGGAAATATTATCAAGTCTAATTTCAAACGGATCTGGCCTCATGTCCATATCTATTCGGAGTCGGCCGCAATAGTTATTTTAATACCAAGACCTTTTTCTGTCCAGGGTGCTGCATCACCAAAATTGGGCCCATGGCCCATGTATCGTTTGGAGTCCATTAGGGACTCGTGATTAGGGTTTCTCACGACCCTAGGGAGGTAATAAATAGTAGCAGCCGCCCTCATTAGCTGGTGGGTTTTTGTTTATTCGTAAGTTAGCTTCTGCTGCTTCCTTGTACACGCGCGTGTCGACTAGATCGCCCATCTACTTGTATCCAGAACCCCACTTTAGATTGATTCAACAGATAAGTGCTTGTTCTTCTTGTTCTTGCGTGTTCTTCGATTGCTTGCAGGAACAAAGGCCCTCGTGGTCAGGTTGATTGTGCGCCAGCAAGATCAATACAACTTCGGAGTCGGTGTACCGATCGCTAAGGCGCATCGTCTTGGGGACGGTGTAGTCAGATCGCCAAGGTCTTCTCCTCCACAAATCGAACCCTCCTATTCTCATCGAAATATCGGGAACCAAGATCCTATCACACCTTCACAACGATGTCATCGACATAGACCTCCACCAAGTCCCTAATGAGCTCCCAAATGTTTCATGCATGGCTCGCACAAAAGTTGAAGCAACTTTTTTGAGACTAAAAGGCATAGCAGTATAACAATACATCCCATCTACTGTTATGAAGGCAGTATGCTCTTCATCTTCTCTAGACATTTGAATCTAATGATATTCAGAATATGCATCTAACAAACACAATAGTTCACACCCGGAGGTGGAATCCACGATCTGGTCTATTCTAGGTAGTGGAAATGGGTCTTTTGGGCATGCCTTATTCAATATGGTGTAGTCGATGCACATCCAAAGCTTCCCACCGGCCTTTGGTACGACGACTGGGTTTGCCATCCACTGAGGACGATTAACCTCCTGGATGAAACTAGCTTCGAGTAGCTTCTTGATTTCTTGTCTGATGAAATTTCGTTGCTCGACTGATTGCTTCTAGGTCTTCTGATGTACTGGCCGTGTGTCGGGACATATCTTTAGGCTGTGCACAATCACCTCCCTAGGGATCCCAGACATCTGTGATGGATGCCATGCAAACATGTCGACATTTACCCGGAGGAAAGTGATGAGCGTGAGTTCCTATTTGTTGTCCAGATCTCCCAATATACGTGTGGTCTTGGTAGCATTAGAACCAATTTGGACGACATTGATGGGAATGTCGGTGTCGCCGCTTGTTTGCATGCGTGGTGCAGAGGTTGAGCCTTGTTTACGAGAGCTCGGAGGTTGAGCATCTTGCTCCTTGCAAGATCCTTCCTCCTGCGCTATTACAACTGCGTTGAGTTCTTCCAGCGCAGTGACTCCCACAGTGCGATCCCTGCAGATCCGGAAAACGCCTGATGGAGTCATCATAACACCAAATATCCGTAATGAGCTACGACCATGAACCTATACAGGGCTAACCTTCCTATGATGGCGTTAAAGGGAAGGCTAATGTGTGCTATGTCGAAGAACAATTTCTCAGACCTATAATTGTCCTGAGTCCAGAAGGTCACCGGGAGTGTAATTGATCCGAGAGGAGTGATAGCTCCCGGACCTACCCTGGAGAAAGGATGCGAGGGACGAAGGTTCGACAGGCTGAGTTGGAGCTCCACGAACGCGGCATAGCTGAGGAGGTTGAGTGCCGATCCTCCATCCACCACGACATGGTAGAGTTGGATGTTATTGATGGCAGGAGAAACCATCAAGGGTAACTGTCCAGCTCTGGTCATGTTCTTCAGGCAATCCGAAGCATTGAAGGTGATGGTAGTGTCCATCCACTTCTGATGAGGTTCTGCCTTGGCGGTGGGAGCTACAACAGCCATCTCCTGACGCATCGTCTTGAGGATATGCCGAGAAGTAATATCCCAGGACCCTCCATATATCATATGGAGAGTATTCCGACGTTCATTGTCGGAGATGTCAGAGTCGTCATCCACAGTGTTGTAGACGGCCTTCAGGGACTTCTTGGCATCCTGGAAGCCAAGCTCCTGTTCGGGTGGATCTTCTTTGACTTTTTGTTTCCTTTCCCGTCGGTAGAAAGGGGCTTTTTCCTGGCGCTCATCGCTGCGTTCAATGAGCCGTTGGACCTCGAGACAATCTTCGAGGTTGTTGGTGTTCGTCTTCTGGATTGGACACCACATCTTTCCACCGTCACCTTCCTCAGTCGACGATCGAGGTCGTTTTTCGCGACGTGGCCCCCGACCACCAGGAGCTACAGCTGCAGCAGCAGCAGCAGTAGGTGTGCGGGCTGACGGCTTTTTCCTGTTGTTGGACTTTTTCTTCTTCTTTCCACTGTCGGAGGCAGCAGCTTCAGCCTTGGAGGATGATTTACCAGCCGCCGGAGTTGGTTTCGAGTGCATCTCCCGACCCTTAGCAGCCCTAGCACATTTGTTGGCTAGGCTAAAGAGCTCTGTGACGCTGCTGACATCTTTGGTTGCAAGCTTCTCCAACATTTTCTTGTCTCTAACTCCCTGTCGAAATGCAACCATGACAGAAGCATTTGAGATTAAAGGAATAGTATTTTGTACCTGAGAAAACTGCTGGATGAATGATTGCAGTGATTCTCCTGCCTTCTGCTGTACAGCAAATAAGTCCAGCTCTGTGCCAAGTTAGGTGTAAGTGCTCCCAAAGTTGGCAGTGAACTATCGGCATAGTCCCCCTAACTGTAGATGGAGTTAGGAGGAAGACTCATGAACCAAGACCTTGTTGTCCCAGCTAGAGCCACTGGGAAGTAGTTGTCCATCACAGCTTCATTACCTCCAGCCGCAAGGATGGTGGTAGAGTAAATATGAAAAAAATTGACAGGGTTGACTGTCCCGTCATATTTCTTCGGCAGATGAGGCCGAAACTTGGGTGGCCTGTTGGCCATGCGAAGATGCATGGCAAGGGCTGAACAGCCGCCCCCCATTCCCAAAGGAGAAGAGTTTTCCCGAGCTTCCCTCCTCTCGTTGGCGTGCTCCATGAGGACGCGACTATCTTGCCTCATGTACCGGCGGTCGAGTTCTGATCGGAGATCATGCATCGAGAGCCTCGATGATAAGTAGATTTAGGCCCGATCTTCCGAAAGGTAATGGATAAGTCGATTGATGGAGATTTCGACGTTGATGACCCGAGGCTCTCGAGTAGAACACGAAAAACCCCTGCAATAACCATACCACCGCTCTGTTGGTTATCAACCGTGCTGCACACAATTGACCTTGCCAAGAAGGCTAATCCCTGCAAGTGCAACCGAGAACACAAGCAAGAATGTAGAAGACACAATCTGAAATCGCGAAGTTCGGGTTTCACAAACCGTAGAACAACGATATTATTAATCTAAGCAAAACCCACTGAATATGACCGGCAGCTGCAGTATTTAAAGGCTAGGGTTCGACCAACACACGATTAGACGCGTCCCTAATGGACTCATACGGGATACAAGGCCCAAAGGACCGATTCGGTGGTGCAGCAACATACAGAATTCTGGACTTGACTTGTTTCGACGATTCCCAACGACTCCAGAGGAATTTTGAAGTAGGACCATAGCTATTGGAAATTTATCTTCTCCTCCTTCAGTGCATATGTGGAACGTTAAAAACGGAGTCCGTATGCATCCTGGGCATCCGTTTTAAGGTGGACTGCTCCTGGACTCCGAGTTGAACTCAAGTCCAAATTGTAAACTGATTCCATCAACTTGTGGACGTCCCAACAGGTTCTCCATGTTCCCCAGGCCTCTTCCCTTCACTTGTTGATATTCTACATTGTTCCTAATAACAATTAAATCATAACATAGAAATCTATTCTCAAACTCACATGCAAAATAAGTTAGGAACGAATTCACATGCTGATTTATTAACCGTGCTCATGGTCTTGTGATTGGTCCTCGCAGTTCGATATGCATCTCCGCTTTTGTGATGTCCTCATCACTCGACGCCGTATGAGTGCGGCGTGCCGTGAAGGGCAGTGACGTCACTTGTTGGGTGGGCGCACGCCTCCTGTGTTGTGATGCCTGAGGACCAAGTGTACCAGACAAGGTCATATTCCTTGAAGGTGCCTGCCCAGTAGGGGGCGGACCTTGGTTATTGATGGCATTGGCTGCAGCTGCAACCAAATGATCTACATCAGTGCGCCATTGCTCCAGCGCGCCCTGAGGAGCTCCGGGCACTGGGGAAGAGTCCGCACTGTGTTTAGCGCGTTCTTAGGGTTGTTCGTCGATGCAATGACGGACGCGAACACACCATCTTGATGTGATGGTGGAGGTGGTGGTGGAATAACACCCGTCGGGACAACAGCGTTGGTCGGCTGCTGCACATTGGAGGGATTTCCTCCAGCAGACTGCTCAGCATGGCCGTTGGATGATGCTGCGGTGGAATTCACCATCTCGAAATCTAGAGCGCCACCTACCTGGCGCGCCAAATGTCGAAGTGTAGACTAAGACACTTCCCCCAGTACTACTAAAGCGTAGTCCGTAGAGGTTCATATTTAGTTGGGGCGCGCGTAAGATTAAGAGCAACATGGTGACATAGAGGATTTTTACGTGGTTCGGGCCGTCTGAGCGTAATACCCTAGTCCACGTGGTGGTTATTGATGAGCTTGTGAGCGCAGTATGTGTGTTAGCTTAGTTGGACTTGTCTACCATGCGTCGCAACCCTTTTATATGTCATGGGATGGTCGTTACAGGGATTGTCTGGCCCGACAAGTGGCACCGGCTGTAATTAATCACTTATACACGATCTACATGTATAAACTGTGGTTAATAGTGTGATAACTTGCTTTAATAGTGGTGTCACCAGTCTTGATACTCTGCTGATCGTGTGTCATTAATATCGAATTAATGACAAGTAATCTGGTCTTGCAACGGCTGATTAATAGCCTCTTGAATGCCCGTGCTGTTGGAGATAATGTAGTCGTTGTTGGCTTAGGTCCAGAGGTACAACACGTGGCAACTCCGGAGCTTCCCTCTGCGGGGAGGTAGGTCCAGAGCTACTCGATGCATGGCGGCACTGGGGCTTCCCTCTACTGGGGGTTAGGTCTGAGTTGCCAGACACGTGGCAGGACCAGAGCTTCCCTATGGGGGGAGGTAGGTCCGATCCCGCAGGACACATGGTAGTACAAGAGCTACCCAGATGAGGGATGCTTTCCCAATGCTGTCAGACGAGTGTTGCCTTCGGAAGTCTTCAACTCGGACATAGGAACTCCTTGGTTTTAAGTGCGGTATCAGGAGGTACCTAGTATCCAGGGTACCGACAACACCCATACTTGGTCCTGTGGTGGCACTGTTGTCCTGCCATATTCTCTCATGAACCGGTCCTAAAATCTAAGGAAAGCAAAACCACCATACAATCCAACCCATTCCACAAACCATGCTTGCTTAGATCACCTAAGTTCCATGTTGCTAAAATAGTCATTATCATCAATTCACATAGTTCATACATTCAATAGTTCACAATTAAGCCATTTTGTTATTCCCGATCCCAATTGAGTAAGTGGAGCAAAAGTGTAAAATACCCTTCCTGACTCTCTACATCATATCCCAAGTGACAAGGATGGGTATACAAGTCTAGTAACACACCTATTCATGGGTTTCCCGTTAATTTAACACAAGCATGCAAATTCGCAAACAAAACATTTGAAAAAAGGATAAAAATGTCAAGGTAACGTTACACCTAAAAACACATTCAAAAGTTTGACCCATGTCGACTCACGTGCATCTCACGTGTGTAAAATTTTGGACAATCCTAGGTGTCGAACATGTGCAAATCACGTAAGAAAAGTTCAAACAATCTGAAGCGAGAAAACACATGCAACTCACGAGCGATGAAGTTCGGGCAGTGCACAAGGGATTACCGCAAGATCAGACAATTTGAAGTGAGCATTTCAGCAATATTAAAAAATTTGCGTGTCAACCCTCGCTTTTATTTAAATTGCCAATGTATTCTGCACACATAGGTCTCACACTACCATAGTAGGTACAATGAAATTTAACCTTATGTTCATGTCTAGAAGAACACATAACATGTGAGTTAGCAACCGAATGCGACAATATTCCTAGTGACATTAAAACCACCTCTATTTGTTTGGGAACTGTTTTAATCAAACCACTTCCTAGTGACTTAACAACCTTAGGCGGATGTGCCTCAGCGTGAGCATGAGAATCATAACCTAAACCAGTTTTATCATTGCAATATTTAGAAGAATTTAGCAGCAAGTTTAGATCTTATTTGCATTACAAAACTGCTCTACTGTCGTATGCATGTCATCAAATTTATTGGACAGATCAAGGCAATTTTTACATGATGTTTTTCCTTTTAATTTGCAATTAGAACAACAATTAAATTCATGAAAACATAAAGCATTCTTCAAAATAGAAATTTTGTTCAAAGCATCACGCAGTTTCTTATCAAGATCATCACAACTAGAACAATGCAAATCAATTATAGAATAGCTAGCATCTTTCAAGATATTATCGTTAAGTGCAGCAAGCTTTTTGTTCTTTTCGATTTCAATCTCAAGTTTATCAAGTGTGTAGGTGTGTGCACTTCTTAACAAGGACAATTGTTCATATATTAATTCACACGAGGAACAAGAATCATCATTAGGATTTAATGATTTTAACCGATTAATTTCATATTCTAGTGATTCAATTTTAATAGCATTGTCCCTAAGTTTTTGTCCTTTTTCTTAATTATAGTAGAAGCACGAAAAAGACTATCAAAAATTTCTTCGTATGAGTGATTTACCTCATCATTTTCACTGATCCCTTCGGCCTCCTCCATACTTCAACTTGCGTTGTCCACCATGAAACACATAGTTGCCAAATTGTCTTCATCTTCATCACTTTTGGAGTCCACATCACTTGAGTTGTGATTGAGGAGTGTGGAGAGAATGTGTTCTACCACTTGCTATTTTGTAAAAGTCTTTCTTTTTATTGTTGTTATTGCCAGAAGAGGACTTGAACTTGGTTTGCTTTTCATCACGAGGAGTAGGACCTGAAAGATTAGGGCAATCTGTATGAAAATGTCATGTCTTACCACATTCAAAGCATTGTTCAGAACCACCACTTCCTCTTCTTATAGTTCTCACATTTTGCAATGCTTTTGAGAACCAAGTAGATAGAAGTGCTAGCTCCTCCTCTGGAAAAACTTTAATCTGTTCAAGGGTTAGAGAAGACAGCAAAGCAAGTGTACCACATGGTGAAGATGGACTAGAACTAGGCATGCCACATTGTGAAACAAATTCAAAAGACTTGTTGGGATTTTTCCGTGATATAATGTCATGTTCATTAAAACGTTCATGAGTTTTTAGCTTAAAATATAGCACATCTAATGTAATTGTAATCATGACAGTGGATTCACAAATAGATGTGACATTCATCTCCCAAATTGACATGTTTAACGCAATTAATATTTGTCTAGCATTTTAAACATCTGAAAAATTATCATCGATGCTACGCAAGTTGCTGAGAACATTATTAAAGCGAACAAAGAGATCATCGATCGACTCACCAGGTTGCATCTCAAAATGCATGTACTGTTTCTTGAAAATGTCTTGACGTGATCGTATTAGATCCTTCGTGGTAGTCGCATAGTGCTTTCCAAACATCATACACATTTCGGAGGTGTGCAACACGATCAAAATCACTTTGGGTCAATCCTTGTATGATCAAGTTCCGCACATTGTTATTGTTGTCGATGTCTGTCATGTTGGCAGCCATAATTTCATCATTTGAAGGCATGAAAAAGCGCTTGAATAGCTTTTCCCATATGGTGAAGCCTTGTGCGTGTATGTACGCCTCCATGCGAGCCTTCCAAACCTGAAAATTAACACCATCGAACACACAAGGCTTTGCGGAGTATTTCTCCATGTTGATTAGTCAAAACACATGCGAACCCCAAAGATTAGAGCACCGTGGCCCTAGTACCAATTGTATGATTGAAGAGCATGTGAAAAGCTACCAGAGGGGGTGAATGGTAGATTTAATAATTTTCAACGGAAGCAACAAAAACCCCTCAGCAGAAAATCAATATGATAGAGAAACTGTGTGTGCGAGTGTTTCCAACGTGTTCAAAATGTGACAAATCATGTAGATCGTAGAGAATCAAGTCAGGAAGACACAACAATAAGATCATGAGAAAATGTCGAGTAATGCTAAAGTTATGACTAAAATCCTGAGGAAAGGTCAAACTATTCTAACAGAGAGCAAACAGATCTGCTATGCTGCAAAGAAACTTTTGTAATGCAAAAACCATGAATCCATTGACCGTCAAATTTTCACATGATAGAGTATTAAGTTTTGAAGAAAACACAAAAATAATCACGTTAATTTGTTCTGTGAAACGCGAGTTACGATCAAAACAACGAAAAATAGTTAGGCAGCACAGAAACTCAACGAGAAAGACTTGACGAAAACAAGTCAGACGAACAAGGCACAAAAGCTCCTCTAAACTACGAATTTTAGTCACTAAAGACACAAGAGGAACAACCCAAAGTTGTCTTACCACGATCTCTAGCCTTCCTTGCTTATGTAACCAGCCCTAAGGCAACTCAAATCCAACTAGGACTCTATTCCCACTCAGTTTTAACTGAAACTTCCCATAACTGCTCAAGACTCTTCTATACGGAGATAGAAACAATATTAAGACTTCCAAACATCTTTAGAATGTCCCAAACATTCCTAAAGCAAACTAACTTTGTGAACCACACGAAATCTAACCATAACCAACTCGAAACATTCCATATTCGAACCATAACCACCTCAGCCGCAGCTTGAGGCATAATCCAACCGATTGGACCTATTTGGCCGCATCTTCCCGTCCATATCTCATCACCACGTCTTGGAACCATGTTGCCACATCCATGAACCCCTTGCACACGTGCAAACACTTTCCAACAATGTCAACAATACCTTCGTATGCATTGTGCTTGACCCAAACATGCTGTGTGACCACCCGATCAACTCAACCATAATGCCTCCCGAACTTGGTTGTTGAACCTCATCTTCTGCCTAAGACTAGTTCAATGGATCCCATCACTAGCCAGGTCTTGACCTCAAGCAACACCTGCACATGAAAAAACAACCAAATCTTCTGAGTACAAGTCCTCGACTTGACTCACATTAATCCGATAACCGCAACACCTTATGTGAGCACCTCACATAAGCATGTTGCAAACATAGCAAGATAAAATCCATCATGATCAGCCATAACACATCCAAAACTTAATAAAATAATACTAAGCAAACTTCCCTATCATCCAAAAAGCAAGTTCGAGACATTGCAAGTGAAAACATAACAGCCGCACGATTATTTCAGCACATAGAAAGTTCGGACAAGCCTAAATAGCATCTATGCATAAAAGGGAATTCGAACAATGCGAAGTGGGTTTCTCGGATACTTTCAGAACTTTGCATGTAAACCTTCATGTTTAACATAATTGCCAATGTATTCAACACCTAGGTATCGTAGAAGGTTTAAGGTCCAACAAGTGATTGTGGAACCCTTGGATCTTGAATGCTTTTCAAAGTGGCTTATCATTCGCCAAATGCTTCATGTTGTCATTGATTTCTCCTTGTCCATGGACAAGATACTTCAAGGTAGGCTAGTTGTAGTTGAATTTGTTGGAATTCAAATTCACATCGCCATCTTGATTGTATTGCTTCCACTTTTGACCTCCCTGTTGGTGGTAGCCTTTGGAGTTGTTTGGAAATGAAGGATCCTCATGAGTCTTAAGGAAAAAATACCCCAAGTGTCCCTCGTTGACATGGATTTTCACAAATCTTGTGAATATCCATGACTTGGATCATCCAAACACTTCTCCATTGGCTTGACCTTCTTGATCTTTCAATAGGAGATCTAGTTCCGTGGCTAGCATGTCCACCATGTCAATGGTGAGCATGCCATGCAATTCGAACTAAAGCATTCATTGATCCACCCCTTAAGTGTTGACCATCTTCTCAATCAAATCTTCATCCTTTCTCATCATGAATGAAAAGAGGTCATATCCAACTTCAACATGGATTTGATCACGGGGCGATGAAGTCGACCGTTTTAGGAGTGTTGGACGATGAACCAAATATCCACCCCCATGGTGAAGCAAACCAAGATATATAATCTTGGAGCCTCCCCATGCTTTGGGGATAGATGCCTTTGGCTCCTTCTAAAAGTTGGAGAATCCTCCCGTTGTGGGCAATGATGTTGCCCAATAGGAAGAATTTGTCGAGGAACACCTTGAGATGGTTTTGCAATTGAGCACTTGCATCCTCATTGGCTTTCCCATGAAATGGGCTAGCGAAACACTACCCTGTTTTCACATAATAGAGAAAACAAATAAAGGGTAATCATGTCTAATAGCTATCGTACATATAGCTTAACTATAATCGATAGCTATCCTTCACTTCCTTTGCCTTCCCCGGCAGCGACCCCAGAAATGTTGTTTTGTATTTCTTAAAACCACAAATCATCTCAGAAGAGAGTGAGATCCGCAGGCGCACGGAAGATACCGTGGTAGCATTTCACCCAAGAGTATTCCCAAGGGTATCATATTTATCCCAAAGGAAGGCGGTGAAGTTAAGTAAACACTATTGTTATGATCAAGGTATAGACTACGAGGTAGTTATCAGAACAGGGGTACGATGATAATAGGGGTAGCGTGACACACACCTAAGCAATCTAATCTAAGGGTAAGGTTATCCTACTGAGGGTTAAGCTACGAGACAGGGCTACTCCTACTGTGCTCTAACTACTCATATACAAGCCTAATAGTGTACACATGAATATGCTAATGGTGAATACTAGGGCTTAGTGGTCCAACACATCGGGCATAGTGTAGGATCGAAGAGCACATGAAAAGCTACCAAAGGAGGGGTGAATGATAGATGAAAACCTTTTCAGCAGAAGCAACAAAAAACCTTCAGGAGAAAATCAATCTGTTAAAGAAATCATGTGTGCGACTAATATAAATGTGATCAATTGTGAGAAAACCACTATAGGTTGTGGATAATCAAGTCACAAAGATGCCACAAAGAGAATTACGAAAATCTATTGAAAAAACTCAAGTTACAATTGAAAGATCTAACAAAGGTCAATCTATTCTACCGAGTAAAAATCAGATCTGTAACACTGCAAAGAAACTCGTGTAGATCAGAAACCACAAATCCAATGACCATGAAATTTTCACATATGATATGAAATCAAGTTATGAAGACAACCCAAAAAGAATAATGTCAATTGGATCTGTAAAACTCGAGTTATGATAAAACCATCAAAGCAAGGTAGTGTTGTGTAGAAACTCGACGAGAAAGACTTGAAGAAAACAAGTTGGACGAACAAGGCACAAAAGTTCCTTTTCAACTAAAAATTTTATTCAATATAACACAAGAGGGACAGCCCCAAAAGTCATCTACCACGAGCTCTGGCCTCCCTTGCTTATATAACCAGCCCGAAGGCCAACTCAACTCAAACAAGAACTCGTATCCTACTCCGTTTCCACTGAAACTTACCATAACTGCTCAAGACTCTTCTATACGCAGATAGAAGCAATCTTAAGACTTCCGAAACACCTTAGAAACGTATCTCACATTCCTAAAACAACTCAACTTCATGACTCATAAGAAATCCTATCGTAACCAACTCAAATCTTTCCATATTTGAGTCAAACCAGACTCGGCCTCAGCTTCAGTCCATAACCTAGTCGGTTGGACCTTTCCGACCAGTTCTTTACGTCCACATCTCTTCATCACGCCTTGGAACCATGTATCTACATCCTTCCACTCCTTGAACACGTGCAAACATCTTGTAATGACATCCACGGTACATTCGTATGCATTATTCTTGATTCAAACATGCTGCGCAACCTCTTGATCAACTCAACCACAATTCCTCTCGAACTTGGTTGTTGAACCTCATCTCCTCCCTAAGACTAGTTCAATGGATCCCGTCACGAGCCATGTCTTGAACTGAAGCAACACCTGCACATGAATAAACAACCGATACTTCTGAGCACAAGTCCTCGACTTGACTCTCGTTAGTTCCGATAACCACAACACCTTACCTGAGCACCTCACATAAGCATGTTGCAAACCATAGCAAAATCATTAACCACCATAAACAGCCAAAAGGCATCATAAACTTAGTAAAAGAATACTAATCAAACTTTCCATAATCCAAAAAACAAGTTCGAAACATTGCAAGTTAAGAGCAGAACCATTGCAATTTAGCACCGGACCATGCCAAAGCTAACCAGACCTTGAACCGAAGCTTACCAAAGCTAGCAGGACCTAGCGCTGGAGCTTATTAAAGCTAGCCAGACCTAGCCCCAGAGCTTATTAAAGCTAGTCGGACCTAGCACTGGAGCTGACCAAAGCTAGTCGGACCTAGCCACAGCCAATCGGACCTAATGCTGGAGCTTACCAAAGCTAGTCAAACCTAGACAAAGAAGTCGGACCTAGCCAGAGTAAGTCGGACCTTACGTTGGACCTTTACGGAGCTACCCAAAACAAGCCAGACCTATCATCGGACCTTGCAGGAGCTCGAACCTAGAGTCAGACCTTGTTAAAAGGATGTTTTGCAGTATTCAAAACTTTTATCATCATAGCCAATGTATACAACACACATAGGTCTCACACACGGGTTTACCCCTCACAAAATCATTCTTATTCCCGCCACGAGCCTGCGGGGTAGCTGATCGTGGGTGATTATAAAGGATGGACATGGTTGTCACCACCTGCCGCCTACCCCTACAACCCTGTGGGTCTACGAGGCATCCAACGCTACTTAACTATCTAAGAACCACACTTACATGTCAAGTAAATGCCTTAGAGGCTCGAGTACAAGTACCTCTGTAAGGCAATGACTAAACTAAACATCGTTGAACCAATGTTGGAACCAAGCACTAATATATTCATATTGACATAATCAAGTTATTACCTAATTAGACTATAGTTGTGGTGTATGATGTTTATGATCACAATATATGAAGTGTATGACTAGATCATAATAACATCTACACCTAGCACATACATGGACTCCACAATGAAACAAAAAACATTTTGCCCAAGTATATGAATAAAGAGAGACTAATAATAGTATTGTTATAAAGCGGAAAGTCACAAAAGTAAAGAAAGATACATGAGCCATATCTTTCCAAATTTGGACTCGGGAGTAGAGGCTCCCTTCTACAGCCGAACCTCCACTATGGAACTAGGAGAACTAGTGTTTACAAGAGAGAATGCTTGAGTGGTATGTAAAGTGAATTGAGGCCTCTCCCCCCTATTTATACACGGAGCAGAGGAGGTTCCCGCCACCAAAAGCGTGCAAATCAGTCACCATCGTTATCAGCTCACCGTAGGGAGTCGACACATGGAAGTTGACCGCATTTGGTGACACTACCATGTTGGTCGAGCCACCAGGTCAACCAACCTGGTCAGAGGGTCACGCGGTGTGCTACCTTCAAATGGCTGACAGGTGGGTCTTCTAACCATTTCTTGGCTCTACGCCATTGGATGCCCTTGAATACTCCTATAGGTGGGCCATTTGGTCCATGTGCTGCTACATGTCGGCATCTAATTCGCTGGGAATGTATTCTTTAGGATTCCTCCCTTAGATTCACTTAATTTTTGCATAAAATACTGCATGCACCATTTTCTCTGAGTACATGTGAAACTAGGTTATTTCTAAAAGAAATGCGTGTAAGAAATGTCTACTTCATCACATAATTGATATATATTTATGGTCGATATTGGTACATAACGACCGTCAACAACCTCCTTGTTGGTGGTGGTCTTTGGAGTTGTTGTTCGGAAATGAAGGCTCCTCATGGGTCTCAGGGAAATACATTCCCAAGTGTCCCAGGTTGACATGGATTTTCACAAAACATATGAATATCCATGGCTTGGATCATCCAAAACACATCTCCATTGGCTTGACCTTCTTGATCTTTCAATAGGAGGTCCAGTTCTGTGGCTAGCATGTCCACCTTGTCAAAGGTATACATGGCATACTAACAGGAACATGAGCATTCATTGATCCACCCCTTGAATGGTGACCATATTGTCAACTAAATCCTCATCTTTCTCATGACGAGTAAGAAGGGGTTACCTCAAACTTTAGCATGAATGTGATCACGAGTCGATGAAGTCAACCTGTTGTATGAGTGTTGGATGATGAGCCAACTATCCACCCCTATGGTGATGGAAAACCAAGATATAATCTTGGAGCCTCCCCAAGATTTGGGGATATATGCCTTTTGCTCCTGCTGGAAGCTAGAGAATCCTCATGTGGTGGGCAATTGTCTTGCACAACATGAAGAATTTGTTGAGGAACACATTTTGCTCCTGCAAGGTCCGATGATAGCCCCGACTTGTTTTGTCTAACTCCGGCAAGGTCAGACGTAAGGTACGACTTGCTTTGGCTAGGTCCGACTTCTTTGACAAGGTCTGACTTATTTTTGCTAGGTCTAACTTGTTAGTGCTAGGTCATACTAGCTTTGGTAAGCTCCGGCTCTAGGTTCTACTAGCTTTGGTAAGCTCCAGCGCTAGGTTCTGCTCGCTTTCGTAAGCTCCGGATCAAGGTCTGGTTAGCTTTGGCAAGGTCTGGTGCTAGATTGCAGTGGTTTTGCTTTTAACTTGCAATATTTCAAACCTGTTGTACACTCATTGAAAGTTTGCTTAGTATTCTTCTATTATGTTTTTGGTGGTTATGGCTGACATCTGTTTTCTATGGTTTGCAACATGCTTATGTGAGGTGCTCACGTAAGGTGTTGTGGTTTCTAAACTAAAGTGAGTCAAGTCGAGGACTTGTGCTCGAAAGTATCGATTGTTTATTCATGTGCAGGTGTTGCTTGAGTTCAAGACATGGATGGTCACAGAATCCATTGAACTATTCTTAGGGATAAGATGAGGATCAACAACCAAAATTGAGAGGAATGGTGGTTTAGTTTATTGGGAGGTCGCACAACATGCTTGAATCAAGAACAATGCATATGAAGGTATCATGGACGTCGTTGGAAGATGTTTGCACGTGTGCAAGGAGTGCATGGACGTGGAAACATGGTTCCAAGGCGTGATGAAGAGATGTGGACGTAAAGAATTTGTGGAAAAGGTCCAACCGACTAGGTTATGGACTCAGGCTACAGCTGAGTCAGGTTTGACTCAAATATGGAATGATTTGAGATGGTTATGATAGGTTTTCATGTGGGTCACAAAGTTGAGTTGTTTTTAGGAATGTGGAATGTATTCCTAAGGTGTTTGGAAGTCTTAAGATTGCTTCTATCTGCGTATAGAAGAATCTTGAGCAGTTATGGAAAGTTTCGGTGGAAACTAAGTAGGATACGAGTCCTAGTTTGGTTTGGGTTGGCCTCATAGCTGGTTATATAAGCAAAGGAGGCCAGAGCTCGTAATTCATGGATTTTGGGATGTTCCTCTTATGTTCTATTGAATAAAGATCGTAGTTTAAAGGAACTTTTGTGCCATGTTCATACGACTTATTTCACACAAGTTTTTCTCGTCGAGTTTCTGCACAACACTACCTTGCTACGATGGTTTTATCATAACTCGAGTTTTACGGATCCAACTGATGTGATTTTTTTGGGTTGTCTTCACAACTTGATTATATATCATTTGTGAAAATTTCAAGGTCAATGGATTTGCGATTTCGGATATACACGAATTTATTTTTTGCGGAACTGGTTTTTCTCGCGTATAACAGATTGACCTTTGTTTGATCATTCGATTGTAACTTGAGTTTTTCTCGACAGATTTTCGTGGTTCTTGTTGTGACGTCTTCGTGACTTGATTCTACGCAATCTATACTGGTTTTGTCATAATTGATCATATTTAGATTAGCCGCACACACAATTTCTTTAACAGATCAATTTTCCGCCGAGGGATTTTCTTTGCTTCTGCTGAAATGTTGTAATCTACCATTCACCCCCCCCTCTGAAAGCTTTTCACATGCTATTCGATCCTACAATTGTATCAGAGCTACGATGCTTTAATCTTTGAGATTTTCACGCGTTTTGAATAATCATCATGGAGAAATACTCCATCAAATCTTGTGTGTTTAGTGGTATTGATTTTCAGGTTTGGAAGGCGCGTATGAAAGCTTTTATCTAGGCGCAAGGCTTCGCCATATGGGAAAAGGTGTGCAAGCCTTATAAAGTGCCATCAAATGATCAATTCACAGCTACAAATCTGAGAGATGTCGACAACAACAACAAGGCTCAGAACTTGATCATACAAGGACTAACTCAAAGCTATTTCGATCGTGTTGCTCACATCCGATTTGCGTACGATGTTTGGAAAGCTCTATATGATTACCACGAAGGATCCAACATGATCAAGGAGGTAAGGCAAGAAATATTCAAAAAGGAGTACATGCGCTTTGAGATGCAACTAGGTGAGTCCATCGACAACCTCGTTCATCGCTTTAATAAAATTATCAGCAACTTGCGTAGCATCCATGTTAATTTTTCAGATGCTGAGAATGCTAGGAAATTACTAAGTGCATTACACATGTCAATTTGCGAGATGAAAGTCACATCTATTCATGAATATACTGTCATGAGTACACTTACTTTAGATGTTTTATATTCTAAATTGAAAACTCATGAAATTGACAAAATCTCACATAAGAACTCCAACAAGTCCCTTGCATTTGTTTCTCAACGTGACATGCCTAGCTCCGGCCAATCTTCATATTGTGCAACACTTGCTTTGTTGTCCTCTCTAACCCTTGAACGGATTGAAGAGTTTATAGAGGAAGAACTTGCACACATCTCTACTCGGTTCTCAAAAGCATTGCAAAATGTGAGAACTAGAAGGAGAGGGAGTGCCAGATCTCAACAATGCTTGGAATGTGATAGGACATTTTCGCATGGATTGCCCTAACCTTTCAGGTACTACTTCCTGGGATGAAAAGCAAACAAGAACAAAGCACTCTTCCACAATCAACAACAAGAAAAAGAAGGGTTTTACAGGATGCCAATTGATGAATAGTTTTATCTCAGCACTTTAAGAACTTGGCTCGAGCGATGTGGACATCGGAAGTGACGAAGATGAAGATGATTTGGCAAACTTGTGCTTCATGGCGGGCAAGTCAATATCAAGTATGGAGGAGGCATAACACAATAGCGACAATGAAGAGGTATGTCCTACTTGTGAAGAAATGTGTGATGCTATTTCTCGTGCCACTGTTATACTTAAGAAAAAGGATAAAAAAACTTAGGAATAGTGCTGTCAAAATTGAGTCACTAGAATATGAAATTAATCATTTGAAATATTTGATTCCTAGTGATGATTCTTGTTCCTCATGTGATTTAATATATGAACAATTGTCCTCTCTAAGAAGTGCACACACCTCCACACTTGATAAACTTGAGTTAGAAATTGAAAAGAACAAATAGCTTGCTGCACTTAATGATAAAAGCTTGAAAGATGATTGCTGTTCTACAATTGATTTGCATTGTTCTACTTGTGATGATCTTGGTAAGAAACTACAAGATGCTATGAATGAAATTTCTATATTGAACAATGATTTACGTTCTCATGAAGTTAAATATTGTTGTAATTGCAAACTAAACGAAAAAACTTCATGTGAAAACTACCTAGACTTGTCAAAGAAACTTGATGACATGAGTAGGACACTAGAGCGGTTTTGTAATGAGAATAAAAATTCACACTTGCTGCTGAATTCTTCTAAGTCTTGCAATGATAAATCTGGTTTAGGATTTGATTCTCATGCTTATGCTAAGGCACATTCACCTAAAATTGTGAAGTCATTAGAAAGTGGTTTGATTAAAACAGTTCCTAAATGAAAAGAAGTGGTTTTCAAATCTGCAGGATTGTTGTCTCATTCGGTTGCTAATAAACATGTTGCTTGCTCATCTAGACATGATCACAAAGTTAAATTTTATTGTACCTACTGTGATAAAGATGGTCATGTCATAGATTTTTGTTATAGACTAGCTAAACAACAGAAAAAAGAAATGCAAGCTAGATTTCATAACTCTCATGCAACAATTGCTGCACATGCTAAACGAAATATAAAGAACACGCAACCTGCTGTTATGGGTCAAAAACATGCAAAGTTTGCCCCCAAACCTAGTGTTTTTTGTGCTACACATGTAACACTCCGTAAGTCAGTAGTTGGGTACAAAAATCATCAAACTTTGGCTCATAAACCTGTTGTTTTCTCTCAGCTTTCGCGTTTCTTTCCTCCTGCACATCGTGAGAATCAGTACTAGATTCCTAAATGACTTTAGACTAACCACAGTATTGAGTCATCAACGTATTGTGCTTTTATATAAGTTACATGTTTGAGGAAGGAGAACATTTGGATTTTGGATTCAGGTTGCTCACGCAACATGACTAGTGATTGGTTCTCCTCCCCCTCTTTTGTGTCACGTGTAGAGAATGTTACTTTTGTCGATAATTCTTCAACTCCTATAATTGCTAAGGGTTCGATTAGAGTAAATGATCACTACACTTTGAAGGATGTGGCACTTGTCAAAAATTTGAAATACAACTTGCTTTCTGTTTCACAATTGCTAGATGAAAATCTAGAAATTATTTTCAATAAAAACTGCTGCAAAGTTGTAGGTTCAAATAGTGAGCTTATTTTTAAC
This sequence comes from Tuctoria greenei, assembly GCA_036927565.1. Lineage (NCBI taxonomy): Eukaryota > Viridiplantae > Streptophyta > Magnoliopsida > Poales > Poaceae > Tuctoria > Tuctoria greenei. The sequence goes on from JAYESD010000009.1 coordinate 50,131,856, forward strand.
ATGTCTCGGTTTGGAAGAGTTTTTAAAGCTGATTTTGATATGTCTTCCTCTAAGCATAGGTGTCTAGTTGCTAATGATTCAAAGGACTTATATTTTTGGCATCGTAGACTTGGTCACGTAGGCTTTGATCACCTAACGCGTGTTAGTGCTCTTGATCGCATACGTGGGCTGCCTAACCTTAAAGGGGACAAAGAAATTGTAATCTCTTCTTGTAGACATGCTAAGATGGTTGCAGGTTCACATGCTCCTCTCATAATGATCATGACAACTAAACAGGGTCAACTTTTGCACCTTGACATCGTAGGACCTTCACGTGTTGAATCTTTTGGACCTAAATGGTAGGTTCTTGTGATTGTTGATGACTATTCTAGATACTCTTAGTTTTACTTTATGACATCTAAGAATGAAGCTTTTAGTCACTTTAGAACTTTATTTTTTAGATTATCAATTGATCACCCAAGATCTCTAAAAGCAGTTAGAAGTGATAATGGAACCAAATTTAAAAATCAATCGTTTGATCACTTTTGTGCTGAAAATGGAATAGATCACCAATTTTCTTCATCTTATGTACCTCAACAAAATGGTGTTGTAGAGAGGAACAACAGAACCTTAGTTGAGATGTCTAGGACTATGCTTGATGGATATCAAACTCCTAGAAAATTTTTGGCTGATGCAATTACAACCGCTTGTTATGTCTCAAATCGTATTTTCTTGCGTGCTAAGCTAGGAAAAACACCATATGAACTTCGGTTTGGACATAGGCCTAGTGTCACACACTTTCATGTCTTTGGTTGTAAAGGTTTTTTAAGAAACATGGTAATCTTGATAAAGTTGAAGCTAGATCTATTGAAGGCATGTTTCTTGGTTATCCATCTCATACTAGAGACTACCGTGTGCTTTTACTTGACACTAACAAAATTGTGGAGAATTGTGAGGTTTATTTTGATGAAGCTATCCCAGGTACTAGCTCTAATATTGCAGTTCCAGATCCATATCCACAGCGGGAGAGTAAATTTATCGAAGATACAAAGAAGTGGTGTTGCTGCCCAAAAATTTAGAAGTTGTTCACGCTACTGATTTTGCAGCACAACCAGCATCAATAACTACTGCAGCTGGTACAAATCGTCCTCAAGCCACAAGTGCTCTATTTGTGATGAACATGAAGAACAATGAGTTTGTGAAGTGTCTACTCCCCTTCGAATCATCAAAAGTCATCCTCCACAACAAATCATTCGGAGCCAGTACGGATGAGTCACACGGTCCAGGTTTTGCGATCCAAACTCTCACGCTCGTTTTGCTTTTGTTGCTTCTCTTGAACCCAAAGATATATCACACGCACTCACCAATGAATATTGGATTATTGCCATGCAAGAAGAGTTAGAAAATTTTGAAAGAAATAATGTTTGGAAACTTGTACCTCCACCTCAAGGTCACACTTTAATTGGAATTAAATGGGTGTTTAAAAATAAACAAAGTGAGGATGGGGTTGTGGTTAGGAATAAGACTAGGTTGGTTGCTCAATGTTTCACACAAATTGATGGTCTAGATTTTGATGAAACTTTTGCTCTTGTTGCTAGATTAGAAGAGATAAGAATTTTGTTAGCTTTTGTTGCATCTAAAGGTTTCAAGTTATACCAAATGGATGTTAAAAGTTCTTTTCATAATGGCTACATAGATGAGGAGGTTTATGTCAAGCAATCACCGGGTTTGGAAAATCCAGATTTTCCTAATCATGTTTACAAACTGTCCAAAGCCTTGTAGAGTCTCAAACAAGCCCCTAGAGCATGGTATGATAGGTTAAAAACATTCTTACTTGAAAAGGGGTTTACCATGGGCAAGGTTGATAAAACTCTTTTTGTGCTTAAGCATGACAATGACTCATTGTTCGTTCAAGTGTATGTGGATGATATATCTTTGGTTGTGTTTATCATGATCTTGTGTCCAAGTTTTCAACTATGATGACTTCAGAATTTGAGATGAGTATGATGGGAGAACTCACGTACTTTTTGGGGTTGCAAATCAAGCAAACCAAGGAAGGTACCTCTGTGCATCAAATAAAGTATACTAGAGACCTTCTTAAGCGCTTCAACATGGACAAAAGCAAGCCTCTTCGGACACCAATGGGTACAACAACGACACTTGAACTTGATGAAGATGGTGAACCTGTGGATCAAAAAGAATATAGAAGCATCATCAGATCACTTTTGTACCTCATGGCATCAAGACCGGACATACAATTCACTGTATGTCTTTGTGCATGATTTCAAGATTCCCCACGTGCTTCACATCGTCAATCCATCAAAAAAATTTCTCAGGTACTTACATGGAACTCAAGAATTTGGCATTTTTATTCCTTCTTCCTCAACCGTAGTCTAAGAGCTTTTTCAGATGTCGATTTTGCGGGTTGTAGGATTGATAGGAACGAACTTTGGGTGCTTTTCATTTTCTTGGTAATTCTCTTGTTTCTTGGTCCTCTAGAAAACAAAACTCAGTTGCACAATCCATTTCCGAATTTGAATATGTAGCTGCTGCTAGTGCTTGCTCACAAATTCTTTAAATTGTTCAAACACTTTAGGACTATGGGGTTGATCTAGATAGTGTTCCACTATTTTGTGATAACACTAGTGCCATTTGCATTGCTAAAAATCCCCTGCGACATTCGAGAACAAAACACATTGACATTAGGTAATACTTTCTCCATGATAATGTTGAAAAAGGAAACATTGTGCTTCACCATGTAGATACCGAACAACAATTAGCTGCATTTTCACAAAACCATCGTATTTGACTCGTTTTTGTTTCATTCGCAGTGAAATAGGGGTTATCCATCCTCATGGCTTCAATTGAGGGGGAGTTTGAAATAGCGAAAGTCTATGTGTGAATCTGAATTTAAAATAATATGAGCATAATATTTCATACATATAAGACTTTGTGATTCCTTTTACATGCTGAAAGTTCTTACTACATTACTCATGTTATACATTTTGTAGTTTTTGTCATGACTAGTAATTTGAATAATTACTTACACTAAATCTGGTCATGATCGAACTTTCTTGCTGTTTTGAACTTGTTGCATGCTCACAAGAGCTTTTAATAATGAAAAATTAATCAATCAACTATCCACATGTTGAGATTTTATGATCAAATAAAAATGAGAAACATCAAGAGAATATGCATGCATCGCACTTCTTCTTTTGTGATGGCTTATCATTGCACTTAGATATGAACGTAGAAGAAGTTGTGTATGAGAACCGGCTAGAGGCCGGGTGGTTGGGAGGTCTAGGTGTGACCCCCAACCGCGCGGGTTCGATCACTGGGATCTCCGTAGCTCATCCTCCTCTCTTAAAGTATTCGGGTGCTACCTCGTGTCTTCAAAAAAAAAGTTGTCTATGACTAATAAAATAGGCTTGGCTTGGTTGGTTAGAATACGGCAGATGCGGCATATAATCTCTTGCAAATGTTATATGATCAAAATTTGTGCTTTAAACAATATTGAAAAATGCAGCAACAAGTGTCATGCTTTCAGGTTTTGAAATAGTTAAGTTTGTGAGATCATGACTTGCTTAAAATTAAAATTACATTTGATCTCTAGCATGGCTTACACTACTTTACATATTTCATTGATGTGATAATGTAAGTTACTTGATAGTATGACTTAGATGAGCTGTGTTTTGTATGTATGTGTTACAATATGCTCATAACAATTAAATTTTTTCTTTTGTACCTTGCTGAATACATTGTCAAAGGGGGAGAAAATTGATCACACATTGCAAACATTCACAAGTGTTTTGGCACGATTCTTCTCAGGGGGAGAATTATTTTTTATGATTTTCTTCTCATTTTATTTCTGATTTACAAATGGGGAGAAATATGTCGGGGAGAAAATTGTGTTCAAAACGTTTCATGTGAATAATCCAATGTTCGGATTCTAAGTGGTGTTGCCAATGCTTTCATCAAGGGGGAGATTGTGAGACCTATGTGTGTTGAATACATTGGCTGTTTCGATAAAAGTTTTAAATACTGCCAAAACACCCTCTTAACAAGGTTTGACTCTAGGTCTGAGCTCCTACAAGGTCTGACGATAGGTACGGCTTGTTTTGGGTAGCTCCGGCAAGGTCTGACTTGCTTTGGCTAGCTCCGACTTCTTTGACTAGGTCCGACTCTTTTTGGCTAAGTCCGACTTGTTGGTGCTAGGTCCTACTAGCTTTGGTAAGCTCCAACGCTAGGTTCTGCTAGCTTTGGTAAGCTCCAGAGCTAGGCCCTGCTAGCTTTGGTAAGCTCCAACTCAAGGTCCTGTTAGCTTTGGCATGGTCTGGTGCTAGATCTCAGTTGTTCTGCTTTTAACATGCAATGTTTCAAACTTGCTTTACACTTATGGAATGTTTGCTTAGTATTATTTTACTAAGTTTTTTGTGTGTTTTTGATGGTTATGGCTGATATCATTTTGCTATAGTTTGCAACATGCTTATGTGAGGAGCTCACGTAAGGTGTTGTAGTTTCAGAACTAACGTGAGTCAAGTCGAGGACATGTGCTCGGGAGTATCGCTTGTTTATTTATGTGCAGGTGTTGCTTGAGTTCAAGACATGGATAGTGACGGGATCCATTGAACTAGTCTTAGGGAGAATATGAGGATCAACAATCAAGTTCGAAGGAATTGTGGCTGAGTTGATCGGGAGGTCGCGCAACATGTTTGAATCAAGAACAATGCATATGAAGGTATCAGGGACATCATTGGAAGATGTTTGCACGTGTGCAAGGAGTGCATGGACGTGGCAACATGGTTCCAAGGCGTTATGAAGAGATGTGGACGTAAAGAATTGGTCCCAAAGGTCCAACCGACTAGGTTATGGACTCAGGCTGCGGTTGAGTCGGGTCTGACTCAAATATGGAAGGATTTGAGATGGTTATGATAGGTTTCGTGTGGGTCACAAAGTTGAGTTAGTTTTAGGAATGTGGTATATGTTCCTAAGGTGTTTGGAAGTCTTAAGATTGCTTTTATATGTGTATAGAAGAGTCTTGAGTAGTTATGAAAAGTTTCGGTGGAAATGAGTAGGATACGAGTCGTAAGTTGGTTTGGGTTGGCCTCATGGCTGGTTATATAAGCAAGGAAGGCCAGAGCTCATAATGCATGGATTTTGGGCATTTCTCTTGTGTTCTATTGAATACAGATCATAGTTTAAATGAACTTTTGTGCCTTGTTCGTCCAACTTGTTTCATACAAGTTTTTCTTGTCGAGTTTCTGCATAGCAGTACCTTGCTTTGGTTGTTTTATCATAACTCGAGTTTTACAGATCCAATTGATGTGATTCCTTTTAGGTTTCTTCAAAACTTGATTATCTATCATCTGTGAAAATTTCACGGTCATTAGATTTGTGATTTCTTCTCTACACGAATTTCTTTGCAGTGTTGCAGATCTGGTTTTTATCGGGTAGAAAGATTGATTTTTGTTCAATATTTCGATCGTAACTTTAGTTTTTCTCGATGGATTTTCATGATTCTTGTTGTGAAGTCTTCGTGACTTGATTATCCACATTCTATAATGGTTTTTCACAATTGATAACATTTAGATTAGTTGCACACACAATTTCTTTAACATATCAATTTTCTGTCGAGGGGTTTTCATTGCTTCCGCTGAAAAAGTTGTAATCTACCATTCACCCCACCTCGAGTAGCTTTTCACGTGCTCTTCGATCCTACATAAGTAAATACCTGAGGAGCCCAGGTACAAGTATCATCCTAAGGCAATGACTAACATAAACATCGTTGAGCAAATGTTCGGACAAAGCACTAACTTATTCATTTAAAATAATCATTTTATTACCTAATTAGACTATAGTGGAGGTATATGGTGTTTATGATAACATAATATGAGCATGATGATCAGATCATAATAACACCTACACCTATAACATACATGGACTTCACAATTGAACAAAAAACGCTTTGCCCAAGTATATGAATAAAGAGAGACTAATAATGATGTTATTATAATGAATAAAGTACAAAAAGAAAGAAGATACATGAGCCATAACTATCCCACTTCGGACATGAGACTAGAGGCTCATCTCCACAGTCTAACCTCCACTAAGGACTCGGAGAACTAATGTATACAAGAGACTGAATGCTCAAGTGGTGTGTGAAGTGAAATGAGGCACCTCCCGTAGTTTATACACGGAGATGAGGCAATTCCCGCCACAAAATGCGCGCGAATCAGTCACCTCCAGCTTCAAGGCACCACAGGAGGGCGCCACATATCGGGTGACTGAGTTTGGCGCCTAGGCCAAGTCGATTGAGCCAGGGGGTCGGCCGACCTTGTCCTCGCTCCTCCTCAGCTATGCTTTCTCCTAGTAAATGACTGGTGGGCCCTGGTTCCCATGTTACGTGAATCGACATTGGATTCCCTCGGATACGCATGGGAATGGGTCCATGGATCCATGTGATGCCACAAGTCGTCATGTGTTTAGTTGGGTGGTACTTTTCAGGATTGCTCCCCTCATTCTTCCTCATTTTTGCATAAAAATACATGCATGCACTATTGCTCCGAGCAAGTTGAATTGTGTTGAATCTAAATGTGTTGTGTGTAAGAATTATTTGTTCCTTTACATATTTGGGTTATTTTGATGGTCAAAATTGGTATATAATGACCATCAAAAGTGACTTGATGTCAGCGTTGTGATGAGGTTATGGATGTCAAGGATGTGGACTTTTGCATAGTGTGTTACAAAACAGGTTGTCGGAAGAGCGAGTGACCTTCCGCGTACAATCAAATGTGTCATTACATATCAAGTGTTGATAATGACAGGTCAGGACAGTTCCTTCTAGCTTACCAGTGTATACACAGACATCATCGGCTCGTAGCCTTTGGGTGACGTGGGATGAGCGGTTAGACCTGCTCATTGCGCTATGTTCGGGGGGGGGGGGGAGGGGCGGGGGAGGGGGGGCTGCCTAGTCACGTAGTCCTTGTTTCCCTGGGCTCCCAGTCCTTGAACACCTAACCTTTTGTTTGTTGGTGTCCTTCATCCGTTGTGGTGCAACTGACTTGGTCCAGCGCCGTACTTTGAGGGTTGACTTGCTCCATGTCTGTTTCTTGATCCGTCATTTGGGCTCACTAGTTGGCTGGCACCCCCGAGTTCCATGGGGTAAATAGTTGGGCCTGCTTGCTGCGCCGTGGTAGGGAGGCAGCCGCCTGACCATGGTCCTCTGAGTTTGCACACCGTGTTTCGCAGCTAGCTGCACGTATGTGTAGTTGAGATTCTTGACACTGGCGTAGAGCATGGTAGCGCCTGGGGATTGGGCTTGCAACTACTACGACAAGCCTGCCAGACTCGAAGCGAGCGGCAGTCGTTGGCGTGGTGGTCATTGGTAACAAAGGGGGAACAGTTATTGTGCACGTGCTCACCCTTCATCTGCCCTCCCTAGGTTTGAGGTGGCAGGGTAGATTGTCTTTCAGTTGTTTGCCATTGATCGGTGCCTCGTCTACCAAATCGCGTGAACAGTGGATCCGCACAGCTTTGGAGACGAGGGCGACTTTTCGGCTGCAAGCACCAGCAACTGGTGCCTCATCTTCCAAGCCGCATCGTTGGTTGGTGCTTTAGAGGTAGGGAGAGAGGAACCGACTGTCAATCGTGTCTTGGCACTGGGAGCTTCATCTACCAAATCGCGTGAGCAGTTTGCTGCACACGGAGTGGTCCTGGGGTGCTGACACTGGCATCCGACACATTGATTCTTGAGTGTATTTTCTTGATGGAGACGAAGGCTGGGCCTGGCAGCACTATCGCACCAGGATGCCCATACCAGCATTTTGGCTCGTTGGCGATCGTAAGAGGCTTCGGGAAAGGGATGGTGGCCGAGCATGACGTTGGAGTCGAGCAGGGATGCTCGCGCTAGCGTTTGGCCCGTTGGTGCTTGGCAATGAGCTTCTCGACGGGGGGCAAAGGCTTTGATGCAGATGCAAGCGCGTGGCCTGTCGGTGCTTGGTGAAGTCACCGAGGTGAGGGTGAGTGGGAATGCACGATAGTCCCTCTACTTGGCGCGCCAACTGTTACTGTTTGATTTGTCGACGAGTACCGAATGCACCTGTGTTTTGCCTTGAGGCGGCCTAGCTACTAGGACAGGGGATGTATACTGGTACGGGCAAGGTGCCCTACGTCTAGTTCGGGGATCTCTTCTTCTTATCCTCAATGGTGGGGGAATACATGTGCGAAGAGATGCCCTAGCGCTATAGCGGAGGGGACGAACGCCCTCAGGTTGGTTGTCTTTTTTTCCAATGTTTCGTTTGTCTACTTCGGCCCACCTTTTATAGGCGGGGGCAAGCCCTCTACATGCTGGCTAGTTCACGCCTTTATCATATGTGAGGCAGGTTCTTACATATTCATTCCTATCTGTTTGCTCCTCGGGGCAGGTTTGAACTACTACGCCCGTTACTGGCGCGCCTGCCTCATCTCGTCATGTCATGTCTCCTATTAGCTCCTTAGTGCTCAGGATGGTATGTTGTCCATAGCAAGATAGGACAGGGTGCGCAGAGGATTGGTAGCAACATTGACACGAGTTTCCACGTAGGGACCCGAAGAGCATGACTCGACCCCCCGTGGTCGGGGCTCGGCTGAGTGAAAATGAGCAACCACTGCTAGGCGGAGGTTGGGGAGTTCGTTCCCCTGATTGCCAGGGTTATTTGCCCGGCGAGTCCCCATCGGCGAGGCCCGAGCTTGCTTGCCTTGACCGAATCACTATTGGCCAGACTGAACATGGACTCTGGTCACTCGGGATCTAGGACCCTGACAAGACGATTAAGTTTTGCTGAGCCTTGTGCTCACTGTTGCATTTATATTTACGAGTTTTGTAGGTATGTAGCTATGACAGTTTCCTAGGCCTTACCAACTTTGGGTTATATAGCCAAGTGGAAGCCCTAGACATTGCTGCTATCTTCTGTGATGCTAGAGTGGAATATCCACGGGCTAGATATGACCTCTGCTGCTAGTATAGGTTCAAGAGAGTATTATGAAGACTTCTGCTGATGCAAGCACTTTTGTATGAAAATCGGAAAATATTATTACATGCTCACTTATGTTAAGTATTATGTGTTCTTTTCTATGTAGTGCTATTGGGTGTCGCATTGCCCACACCACCCAATGTGAATCCTGAAATGTCGGAACTTTGGTCCTCACAGCAAGTATCAGAGCTACATTGGGAATAGCGCACCTGAAAAGGAACATATTTTTAACATATTTTTAAAGCAATAGACATACGAGTGAGGATTCGGTACTAGGCCCACATAAGTACTGATATTAGCATAATTACTTAAGGTGGCAAGCTAACTTAATTGTTATTATATTCAGTAACAGCGCTCCAACGTCAGATAAGAGGTAAGGTACGCCACAGAGAGTGGATTGTTAACTGTCCTTAAATGCTAAATTTGACCATCAATTCACTGCATAAAAATTATAAAATTGATAACACGACATATTGGTAGGGGTTAATACAAACCAATTCTACAAGTGTTAGTGTCTATTTGCATGCAGGTGAGTTAAGCCCCAAAATGCAAGGAGCAATCCTAAAATTTACCATTCGACCAATCAGGCGATGACACGTGGCATCACATGGATCCATGGACCCATTCCCAGGCGTATCGTATGGAATCCAACATCGATTCAAGCGGAAGGGTATCCAGGCCCACCAGTTAGCCACCCCGAGAAAGCACATCCGAGGGGCGGGCAGGACCAGGTCGGCCGACTCCCTAGCTCGGCCGACTAGGTTTGGATGCAAAACTCGGTCAGCCGACACGTGGCACCCTTCTCTGGCTCCCTGATGGCAGTAACGACAGATTAGCATGCTAATTGTGGCTCCAAACCGACTAAACTCGTGTATAAATAGACCTTCTTCTCATCCACTTCAAACACCACAATTTTGAGAATAGTACTCTACTCCTAAGGTTTAGAGCTGTCCAAGTGGTCAGCCAATTAGAAGAAGAGTGAGGGGGAGCTAGGAGGAGGAGGCTTTTGCTTGTCAAGTCCCTCTTCCACACTTGTACCTCTACGAAATTTTTGTCGGAATCAAGTAAAAAACTTTCATGAATTCAATACAAGTTTGATTTCTATTCCATAGTAGTTTGCTCCGTAGCAGCTTGTAGGTTCACAGTTTAATCCATTAGAGGCTCTAGTCGTAGCTTTGCAGTCGACACGATTAGATTTGTGAATTAAAACTTAAGCATGGTTCTTAGGTTAGGATTCATCAGTGGATATCTCGTAGACCCACGGATTGAAGAGGTAGACAGTACGTGGTGACAGTCCTAAATGTCCTTAGTAATCTCCACGTGCGGCTACACCTTAGGCTCTTAGCAGGAATCGTCTTGGTTTTGCCAGGGGTAAACCCATGCTCGAAGTAAGTACCTATTGTGTGTTAGAAGCATTACCTACCAAACAAAATGTGTGTCCTTGGCAGAACAAGATTAGGAGATCTCACACACGTTCTTTGGATTCCATACCCTTGGGAATACTCTATAAGGAGAAGTGCTACAATAGTTTCTCTGTGCACTTGCGGATTTTCATCTATGACGTACCAACCATCAACAAGCATTTCTGTTGCCGTTGTCAGGGAGGGGCTGCTGTTGATCTTCGAAACTTGTTCACCCTCGTGTCTATTTTCTTTTCTTTTCTTCTTACCTTTCCACCAACAACATGGAGGAGCCCGCCATTCTTTCTTATTCTGCCCAAAGGTCGAGTTTTGTGAGCCACCTCTGTTGGAACAACATTTGGTCAACCAGCTATGAACTCTGCCTTGGCTTTACGGCCATGGTTCGAGAACAATCTCTCTCAGTAATGAATTGTGAAAACCCTTACCACCATCTACAAGAGTTTGAACAATTGTGTTCATGCCTTTTGATTAAAGACATGACACAAGAAACTCTCAAATGGGTGTTTTTTCCTATTTCCCTCTAGGAAAAAAGTGAAGCAATGGTAAAGCCATAATGTTGGGAAAACAAACGGTGATTTGAGAGAATTACAAATTTTTTCTATCTTGCCTTCCTTCCAATATCCCGAATTGTTTCCCTACGAAAGGAAATACTAGGCTTCCAACATATTATCGCTTTTGCGAAATTCTAGCACAGATTTGTTAATCGTTGGTCCGTTGTTATTACAACATTTCTTCATGGGAGTTAACAAATAGTTTGCCCTATATCTTGACATTACGAATGGAGGGTCTTTCCTCCATAAGATGCCGGAAGAAGGGAAGGAACTTCTAGATCTAATTCTAGAAAACTCCTCCCTCATTATGGGTCTTAATGAACCTCCCACGGAGGAAGCCACATTAAGCATCAAGGACACTCCGATAGCCTAGTAAGAGCCTGTAACTGTGAGACCTATGTGCGCTGAATGCATTGGCTATGGCGATAAAAGTTTTGAATATCACTTAAACACCCTTTTAACAAGGTCCGACACTAGGTTCGAGCTTCTGCAAGGTCCGACATTAGGTTCATCTTGTTTTGGGTAGCTCCGGGAAGGTCTGACGTAAGGTCCAACTTGCTTTGTCTAGCTCCGACTTCTTTTGGCTAGGACTGACTTCTTTGTCTAGGACCGACTTACTTTTTCTAGGTCTGACTTCTTTTTCGAGGTCCGACTTGCTTTGGCAAGGTCTGACTAAGCTTTAGTAAGCTCCAGCGCTAGGTCTGACTAAGCTTTGGTAAGCTCTGGTGCTAGGTCCTTCTAGCCTTGATAAGCTCCGGTGCTAGGTCCTGCTAGCTTTGGTAAGCTCTGGCTCAAGGTTTGGTTAGTTTTGGCAAGGTCTGGTGGTAGATTGCAATGGTTCTGCATTTAACTTGCAATGTTTCGAACTTGCTTTTTGGATTATGGAAATCTTGCTTAATATTCTTTTACACAGTTTTATTTGTTTGTTGGTGGTTATGGCCGATATTGTTTTGCTATGGTTTGCAACATGCTTATGTGAGGTGCTCACGTAAGGTGTTGTGGTTTTTGGAATTAACGAGGGAATCAAGTCAATGACTCGTGCTCGGAAGTATTGGTTGTTAATTCATGTGCAGGTGTTGCTTGAGTTCAAGACATGGCTGGTGACGGGATCCTTTGATCTAGTCTTAGGGAGAAGATGAGGTTCAACAACCAAGTTCAGAAGGAATTGTGGTTGAGCTGATCGGGAGGTCGCACATCATGTTTGAATCAAGAACAATGCATATAAAGGTATCGTGGACGTCGTTGAAAGTTGTTTGCACGTGTGCAAGGAGTGAATGGACGTGGATACATGGTTCGGAGGTGTGATGAAGAGATGTGGACGTAAAGAATTGGTCAAAAAGGTCCAATCGACTAGGTTATGGACTCAGGCTGCATCTGAGTCGGGTTTGACTCAAATATGGAAAAATTTGAGTTGGTTATGACAGGCTTTCGTGTGGGTCACGAAGTTGGGTTGTTTTAGGAATGTGGAATACGTTCCTAAGGTGTTTGGAAGTCTTAAGATTGCTTCTATCTGCGTATTGAAGAGTCTTGAGCAGTTATGGAAAGTTTCGGTTGAATCAGAGTAGGATTTGAGTCCTAGTTAGGATTGGGTTGGCCTAAGAGCTGGTTATATAAGCAAGGGAGGCAAGAGCTCGTGGTGCACAACTTTGGGGTTGTTCCTCTTGTGGTTTGATCAATAAAGTTCATAGTTTAAAGGAACTTTTGTGCCTTGTTCGTCTGAATTGTTTCAGACAAGTTTTCTCGTCGATTTTCTGCACAGTAGTATCTTGCTTTGGTGGTTTTATTATAACTCGAGTTTTACAGATCCAATTGATGTGATTCTTTTTTGGTTGTCTTCACAACTTGATTATATATCATCTGTGAAAAGTTCACGGTCATTGTATTTGTGTTTTTGGATCTACACGAGTTTCATTGCAATGTTGTAGATCTGGTTTTTCGCGGGTAGAACAGATTGATCTTCGTTCATTCTTTCGATCATAACTTGAGTTTATCGACGTTTTTTTTATGATTCTTATTATCGTGTCTTCGTGAGTTGATTCTCTATAATATATACTGGTTTTGTCATGATTTATAACGTTTAGATTAGTCGTACACACAATTTCTTAACAGGTTGATTTTCTACCGAGGAATTTTTGTTGCTTCCGCTGAAAAAGTTTTAAATCTACCATTCACCCCCTCTGGTAGATTTTCACGTGCTCTTCGGTCCTACAAATGGTATCAGAGCCACGGTGCTCTAATATTTGTGATTTGCACGTGTTTTTGACAAATCATATGGAGAAATTCTCCGCAAAACCTTGTGTCTTTAGTGGTATTGATTTTCAGGTTTGGAAGGCATGTATGGAAGCTTTCATCCAGGCACAAGGCTTCACAATATGGGAAAATGTGTACAAGCCTTACGACGTGCCGTAAAACTATCAAGTCACGGCTACAAACATGAGAGATGTCGACAACAACAACAAGGATTACAACTTGATCATACAAGGACTAACTCAAAGCGACTTTGACCGTGTTGCTTACCTCCAATCCGCATACGATGTTTGGAAAGCTTTATGTGATTACCACGAAGGATCCAACACAATCAAGGAGGTAAGGCAAGACATGTTCAGAAATGGGTACATGTGCTTTGAGATGCAACCAGGTGAGTCCATCGACAACCTCTTTGCTCGCTTTAATAAAATTCTCAGCAATTTGCGTAGCATCAATGTTAATTTTTCAGATGCTGAGAATGCTAGGCAATTACTTAGTGCATTAGACATGTCAATTTTGGAGATGAAAGTCACATCTATTATTGAATCTACTGTCATGAGTACAATTACATTAGATGTTCTATATTCTAAGTTGAAAACTCATGAAATTGACATAATCTCACATAAGAACCTCAACAAGTCTCTTGCATTTGTTTCTCAACGTGACATGCCTAGCTCCGGACAATCTTCATCCTGTGGAACACTTGCTTTGTTGTCCTCTCTAACCCTTGAATAGATTGAAGTATTTCAAGAAGAACTTGCACTCATCTCTACTCGGTTCTCAAAAACATTGCAAAATGTGAGAACTAGAAGGAGAGGAAGTGTCAGACCTCAACGATGCTTCGAATGTGGTAAGACAGGACATTTTCGCATGGACTGCCCTAACCTTTTAGGTGCTACTTCTAGTGATGAAAAGCAAACAAGGACGAATCACTCCTCTACAAATAACAACAAGAAAAAAAGGGTTTTATAGGATGCCAACTGGTGAATAGTTTTATCCCCGCACTTCAAGAACTTCACTCAAGCGATGTGGACATCGGAAGTGACGAAGATGAAGATGATTTGGCACACTTGTTTTTCATGGCGGGCAAATCAAGATCAAGTATGGAGGAGGCAGAACACAGCAACAACAATGAAGAGGTATGTCTTACTTTCGAAGAAATGTGTGATGCTATTTCTCGTACCACTGTTATAGTTAAGAAAAGGACAAAAAGCATAGGGAAAATGCTATTAAAATTGAGTCACTAGAATCTGAAATTAATTGTTTGAAATCTTTGATTCCTAGTAATGATTCTTGTTTCTCATGTGATTTAATATATGAACAATTGTTATCTCTAATAAGTGCGCACACCTCCACACTTGATAAACTTGAGTTAGAAATTGAAAAGAACAGAGAGCTTGCTGCACTTAATAATAAAAACTTGAAAGAAGCTTGTTATTCTACAATTGATTTGCATTGTTCTACTTGTGATGATCATGATAAGAAACTACAAGATTCTATGAATGAAACTTCTATATTGAACAATGCTTTGCGTTCTCATGAAGTTAAATATTGTTCAATTGCAAATTAAAAGGAAAAACCTCATGTGAAATTTGCCTTGATCTGTCAAATAAACTTGATAACATGCATAGGACATTAGATCGGTTTCGTAATGGGAATAAGAACCAAAACTTGCTGCTGAATTCTTCGAAGTCTTGCAATGATAAAACTGGTTTAGGTTTTGATTCTCATGCTCACACTAAGGCAAATCCACCTAAAATTGTAAAGTCTTTAGGAAGTGGTTTGATACAAATTGTTCCTAAACAAAAAGAAGTGGTTTTCAAATCTGCAGGAGTGTTGTCTCATTCGGTTTAAAATAAAAATGTGCTTGCTCATCTAGACATGAACACAAAGTTAAATCAACATTTGCTTCTCATGCTAAACCAAATATCGGTAACATGCAACTTGCTGTTATGAGTCACCAACATGCAAAGTTTGCTCCCAAACCTACTGTTTTTTGTGCTACACATGTAACACCTCGTAAGTCAGTAGTTGGGTACAAAAAATCCTCAAACTTTGGCTCATAAACCTCCTGTTTTGTCTCAACTTTTGCGTGTTTTTCCTGCTGCATGTCATGTGACTCATTAATGGATTTCTAAGTGCCTTTTGACTAACCCCAATATTGAGTCATCGACGTATTGTGCTTCTACATAGGTTACATGCTTGAGGAAGGAGAACATTTAGATTGTGGATTCAGGTTGCTCACGCCACATGGCTAGTAACAAAGAATGCTTCTCCTGCCTCTCTTTTGTGTCACGTGTATAGAATGTTACTTTTGTCGATAATTCTTCAACTCCTGTAATTGCTAAGGGTTCAGTTATTGTAAATGATCACTACACTTTGAAAGATGTGGCACTTGTTAAAAATTTGAAATACAACTTTCTTTCTATTTCACAATTGTTAGATGAAAATCTGAAAATTATTTTCACTAAAAATTGTTGCAAGGTTGTAGATTTAAACAGTGAGCTTATTTTTAACATGTCTCGGTTTGGAAGAGTTTTTAAAGCTGATTTTCATATGTCTTTTTCTAAGCATAGGTGTCTAGTTGCAAATGATCCAAAAGACTTATATTTTTAGCATCGTAGACTTGGTCACGTAGGCTTTAATCATCTCACACGTGTTAGTGCTCTTGATCGCATACGTGGGCTGCCTAAGCTTAAAGGGGACAAACAATTTTGTGCTCTTCTTTTAGACATGCTAAGATGGTTGCAGGTTCACAAGCTCCTCTCACAATGACAATGACCATGACAACTGAACCGGGTCAACTTTTGCACCTTCACATCGTAGGACCTTCATGTGTTCAATCCTTCGGAGGTAAATTGTATGTTCTTGTGATTGTTGATGACCATTCTAGATACTCTTGGGTCTACTTTATGGCATCTAAGAATGAAGCTTTTAGTCACTTTAGAACTTTATTTCCTAGATTATCAATTGATTGACCAGGATCTTTAAAAGCAATTATAAGTGATAATGGAACATAATTTAAAAATCAATCCTTTGATCACTTTTGTGCTGAAAATAGAATAGATCACCAATTTTCTTCACCTTATGTACCTCAACAAAATAGTGTTGTAGAGAGAATGAATAGAAACTTAGTTGAGATGGCTAGGACTATGCTTGATGAATATCAAACCCATAGAAAATTTTGGGCAGATGCAATTGCAACTGCTTGTTATGTCTCAAATCATGTCTTCTTGCGTGCTAAGCTAGGAAAAACACCATATGAACTTCGGTTTGAAAATAGGCCTAGTGTCACACACTTTCAGGTCTTTGTTTTGAATTCTTTGTTAAGAAACATGGTAGTCTTGAGAAATTTAAAGCTAGATTTGTTGATGGCATGTTTCTTGGTTACCCATCTCATTCTAGAGGCTACCGTGTGCTTTTACTTGACACTAACAAAATTGTGAAGACTTGTGAGGTTTTTTTTTTTGATGAAGCTAGCCCATGTACTAGCTCAAATATTGTAGGTTCGGATCCATATCCGCAGGGGAGAGAGTATTTTTGTTGAAGATGAGGAAGAAGAGGTGCTGCTGCCCGAAAATTCAGCAGCTAATTGTGACACCCGGTTTCGAAAATGATCCAAGTGAACGCTCTGTGTGCCCAGGACATTCAACACACATACACGAGTGCATTTAAAAAAGGATAGAAAGAAAATTACCACAAACAAGATCAATTAAGCACTTTTATTACACAATTCAGAATATCCTCGAATACAAGCTCTAATGAATTATTAATGACAAGTTTGAACTAATGCAGCAAAAATAAACAAATCAAGCAAACTATGCAGCTAAGCTAAATAAGCATAAGGGTAATGCAGCTCCAATCAACACCACAGGCAAAGCTGAAGGCAGACACGGTCTAGAACTCCGCATTATCATCATAATACTCCAAATCCTGACCTGCAACTGTTGGTGGGGGAATTGCAAGGGTGAGTACATGTCGTACTCTGCAAGGGTGGAAAGTATGACATGTAGTTGGTTCAAATGACGACAATAATAAAGGCTAAGTGCTGAAAAGTACATCAAACATTTGAAAAGTAGTATATTATATGTAAGTGAAGCAAACCCATCATAAACCATGTAGTTATCATAATACCAGTCTATATTTCATTACCATCATCCATATTCCTGATTTCACCATTTCCATTATCCATATCGATTGCCATAAACCATAATACCATCCCATAACCAGCACCAAACCATAACCATTACCAAACAATCCCAATACCAAAATCCCTCTAATCATGTAGGTCATCCAGGTGCTCTTAACCGGGAGCACGGCTATCATGATAGCTTTAATACTCTGCAAAGTGTGTACCACTTTACCCACGTGTTTGTGATTTCATCGCCTCTTGGCGACTAAAGAAACCTCCCTTATGTCTATTACACTTCCTTAGGTGTATGGCCAAGAGATCACAAAATAGCCTTTACAAAGGGTCTACTAGCATGTACGGATCCACAGAGGTTTCACCAGTGACGATGTCTCCAACTGAGCACATCTTCAACTAAGGGCCCCATCTTGTGTCGTTCGGATCACAGGGAGTCCTGCCAACCATATCCAAACCCAATCTGACTACCCTTCCCCGATGCGCCAAATGATCCATGCAATACTAGTAATACCCTAATTAATCAGCTAGGCTGCACCTATACTTGGCCTCGTGGTGGCACTGTAGTCCTGGCTTATTCTCGCATGAACCGATCCTTAGATCTAAAGCAAGCAAACCACCATAACATCGAACCCATCTACATACCAGGCTTGCTTAGATCACCCATTACCATATCATATTAACCAGTTCATATTAACCAGTTCATATTAACCATAATCTCATTAATGCATAATTAAATAGTATAGTTGTTCTCCCATCCCAATTGATTAAGCGAAGCAAAGGTAAAAAGCCCTTCCCGACTCTCTACCATGAATTCCAGCTGACAAGGGTGGTCAAACAAAGCTAGTAAGCTTCCTATCATAGGATTCCCATCAAATTAACACAAGCATGCAGTTTTGCAAACAAAACATCTACTTTCGAAACAGGATCAATATGTTCAAGGACATTTGCCTTGCTCTTGGGTTTGGTTCGGGTCAAAGCCTTCAAATTCCTGGTACTGTAGGTCCTCTGCAGCACTCTCTAGCGCAAGAACTTCTATTCCGAGCGACAAACATGCAGAACACACAATTCAACCAAATAATGCTCATATAGTACTCAATATGACATGACATGCATGGTTCATGCAATTATGAAGCAAAATTAATTAATGAGTTGTTAATGATGTTTATTAACTAGTTATAATAGCTTTTAACATGTTTAGAAATGTTTGGAATTGATTCGAATCAATTTAGATTTAATTCAGCAGGAAACATACAACAAAATTGGACTAGTCCCCTTGGGACCGGACTAGTCCGCCCATCCCAAGAACAGCGAACTAAGGTTTTCTAGATTGACGTGAATTTGGAGAAACGGGGTTGAATTCACGCGAGAAATAGGAAGTAGAAGGTATACCAGGTGTTTAGAACTCCAATGAATCAACGGTTTTGAAGGCAACAATTGGATCTTGATGATCTAGGGTTGATGAAGAACTTGAAGGTGGATTGTTGATGAAGAACGAAAACTTGATGAAGATATCGATCCTCTTTCGTTTCCCCCTCTTCTTTTTGTTGCTCACGATCTCCTTCTCCCTCCTTGGTGGTGACTCTACATGAACTAGGGTTTGTGGTCTTTCAATTGAGGCAAAAAGATGCAAGGTTAAGGGGTGGGGTTGTTTATATAAGGGTGGATGGCTAGGATTTGATGGATTTCGAGTTTGGGAAGGGAGGAGGCCAGTGTGGGGTCCAACATGGGCTCCAAAAAGAGTTAGACACGACGTCCTTAGTCCCACTTAAGGTAAAACCCAAAAACACATCGTGAAACAAAAGATCAACTCGGAATCGCAATAATTGGACAAGTCCGCAAGAGGCCAGACAAGTCCGAAGTTAGTCAGAGAGAAATCGGAAAAGTCCGGACTAGACATCGGACAAGTCTGAACTTAGTCAGAGGAAATACAAACAAGTCTGGCCAAAATCGGACAAGTCCGATTTTAGTCAGAGGGAAAACGGACAAGTACGCTAGATGTCGAACAAGTCCGGACAAGTCAAGGGACTTGGCGAAATTTCAAGGAATTGGAATACCAGACTAGTCTTCTATGGACCTGACAAGTCCGAAAATTGTACAGAGTCAAAACCGGACTAGTCCGCAGCAAAAATGGACATGTCCGAGGGTGGTCAGAGAGAAATCGGACTAGTCCGCACCAAAAACGTACTAGTCCGCACTTCCCAGAAATCTTAAGTGTGGTTTTGCTTTAAATTAATTTTAAGCTCATTCCTTTTTATGTGGATTAATGTTAAACATGTATATTAACTTATGCAATGCATGATGCATGAAAATGAGGGTGTTACAAACCTACCCCCTTAAAATGAATCTTGCCCTCGAGATTCGATGCGGAAGAGAAAAGATAGGGAAATTCCTTCTTGAGATCATCCTCCAGCTCCCAAGTTGCCTCTGATTCTGTGTGATGCTTCCATTGCACTTTACACCATCGAATCACCTTGTTTCTTGTGACTCTCTCCTTGGTTTCCAAGACTTTGACCAGTTGCTCAGCATAAGTCAAATCTGCCTCTAGTTCCAATTCTTCCACTGGCACTTGTTCGTCCGGCACTCTCAAGCACTTCTTGAGCTGGGAAATATGAAAGACATCATGGACATCTGATAAGTGAGCAGGCATCTCAAACTTATATGCTACTTCTCCTCTTTTGTCCAGAATCTTGAACGGTCCAATGTATCGAGTTGCTAACTTGCCTCTTATGTTAAACCTCTTATGACCTCTCATTGGTGACACTTTGAGATGAACAAAATCTCCCACTTCAAAGGCTAGTTTCCTTCTCCTATTGTCCGCATATCCTTTTTGCCTTGATTGAGCAGCCCTCAAGTTTTCACGAATAATCCGGACTTGTTTCTGAACTTCATACAACATGTCAGATCCAAATACTTGATATTCTCCTGCCTCATTCCAGAACAAAGGTGTCCTACACTTCCTCCCATAAAGTGCTTCATAGGGTGACATTTTCAAGTTTGCTTGGTAACTATTGTTATATGAGAATTCTACATATGGCAAGCTTTTGTCCCAACTTTTTCCATGCTCCAAGGAACAAGCTCATAACATGTCCTCTAAAATCTGATTGGTCCTCTCAGTTTGTCCATCCGTTTGAAGGTGATATGCTGAGCTAAAATTCAACCTTCTTCCCAATGCTTCATGCAATTTCTCCCAGAACCTAGAGGTAAATTGAGAACCTCTATTCGAGACTATCTTATTTGGTACTCCATGTCGGCACACAATATGCTCCATATATAGCTCTGCCAGCTTCGCGGTGGTATAGGTGGTCTTGACAGGAACAAAATGAGCCGACTTGGTTAATCTATCCACGATTACCTAAATTGAGTCATAATCGGACTGTGTACGCGGTAAGCCAATTATAAAGTCCATTCCAATTTCTTCCCACTTCCACTCTGGAACATTTAATGGCTGCAATAATCCAGCAGGCCTTTGATGTTCTGCCTTCACTCGTTCGCACACATCACACAACGCTACATATTCAGCTATGTCCTTTTTCATGCTAGCCCACCAATAATATGTCTTCAAGTCCTTGTACATCTTCGTACAACTGAGATGAATTGAGTATGGTGAGTCAAGTGCTTCTTTTAATATTGTTTCCTGGATATGCTCCACATTAGGCACGACAATCATTTTTCCAAGCCATAAAGTACCATGGTCATCCTCATCGAACCTAAATTCTCTTCCCTCTTGGGTTCTTTCCTTGATCTCTTTGATTTCCTCATTCTTTGTTTGACCCTCTAAAATATCTTGCCCTAAGGTCGGATTTAACTCCGTTATCCCCATCTCATTCACAAATCCGAGATTCAGTCGTTCAAACTTCTTACATAACTCGGACGGTAGCTCTCGAACCGTGAGTTGATTACTTACTCCTTCTGGCTCAAATCATCGGCCACTACATTAGCCTTTCCTAGATGATAGTTGATCCCCACATCATAGTCCTTGATGAGCTCCAACCATCTTTGTTGTCTCAAATTCAGGTCCGTTTGTGTAAAAATATACTATAAACTCTTGTGATCCGTATAAATTTCACACCTATGTCCAAGGATATAGTGTCTCCAAATCTTCAATGCATGTATCACGGTTGCAAGTTTCAAATCATGCATTGAATAATTATGCTCATGTTTCTCCAATTGTCTCGATGCATAGGCTACCACTTGACCTTCTTGCATGAGCACACATCCAAGTCCTTGTCTTGAAGCGTCGCAGTAAATATCAAAAGTCTTGCTCACGTTCGGCAATATAAAAACTGGGGTTGTTGTTAACCTTTTATTCAACTCCTCAAAACATCCTTGACAAGATTGAGTCCCTTGGAAAACTTTCCCTTTCATTAGCAACTCCATCATGGGCTTGGCTATCTTGGAAAAGTCCTTGATAAATTAACGGTAATATCCAGCCATTCCAAGAAAACTCTGGATCTCCTTTACATTATGTGGGGGTTCCCATTTCAATGTATCTCTCACTTTGCCAGGGTTGACCGATACTCCTCTTCCGGGGATGATATGGCCTAAAAATGACACTTCTTTCAACTAGAACTGACACTTGCTGAATTTGGCGTACAATTGATGCTATCAATTTTTGCAATGTGAGCCTCAAGTGTTCCTCACGCTCCTCCTCGCTTCTAGAGTAGATCATAATATCATCAATAAACACCACTATGAACTTATTGATGTCCTCCATGAAGACCTTATTCATGAGGTACATAAAATAGGCAGGTGCGTTGGTCAATCCAAAGGACATCTCAGTGTACTCATAAGATCCATATCGTGTTCTGAAAGTTGTCTTGGGTATGTCCGATGGTCTACTCTTCATTTGAAAGTATCCAGACCTCAAATCAATCTTGGAGAAGACACAAGTACCCTTGATCTCATCAAACAAGTATTCGATGTGTGGCAAGGTGTACTTGTTCTTGATGGTCACCTCGTTGAGAGCTCGATAATCCACACACATCCTTTGTGATCCATCCTTCTTATCTACGAAAAGAACGGTCTCTCCCCAAGGTGAAGAGCTTGGGCAGATAAAACCTTTCTCTAATTGCTCTTGAATTTGCTTCTTGAGATCCGCTAACTCCTTAGGAGGCATCCTATATGGCCTCTTAGCTATAGGTGCAGTTCCAGGTATTAAATCAATAACAAACTCAATGTCTCGATCAGGTGGCATACCTGGCAACTCATCCAGAAACACATCCAAGAATTCACACACCACTGGAATCTCCTCAATTGCGACACCATTCATGTGGTTCAACTCCAATTGCTTCGGTGCGTCTTGAGATGCTTCAAATTCAACGGTGATCCCTTCCTCATTGGTCAACTTCACCGTCTGTGTGGCGCATTCAGTGACTCCGTTATGCTTCTTCAACCAGTCCATGCCAAGTATAATGTCCAATCCTTGAGAATTCAAAACAATGAGGTTGGCAACGAAGTCTACCCCCCTTATTCTAAGGCTTACTTTTGAACATACTATCTTGTTCTCATCTTCCATATAGCTTTGTCTGAAATGGTCAATCTTCTAGTTGTGTCCTTCCTCCATTGAGATAGATTGAACGAGATAGAAAAAAGAGATCGAATGAATCCCCAACTATATGCATCAACGAATATGAAACTAAGCAACTACCTATACTAGCCTATGTGGACATGGCAATGCTAAAGCATCCCAAAATCCTCTACTAAGCACACAAGCAACAATACATAGCAAACAACACACCAAGCAAAAACACATCGATTCCTGAATGTACCTATGTGCTCTAAAGTGTCTATTCTACCTAGCCTACGTCCTACAGTCAACCTGTAGCTCTGATACCAATTTGTGACACCCGGTTCCGAAAATGAACCAAGTGAACGCATATGTGTGCCCAGGACGTTTAACACACGTACCCGAGTGCATTCACAAAAGGATATACAAAAAATTACCACACAACAAGGCTAATTAAGAACTTTTATTACACAATTAGAATATCCTTGAATACAAGCTCTAATGAATTATTAATGACAAGTTTGAACTAATGCAGCGGAAATAAACTAATTAAGCAAACTATGCAGCTAAGCAAAATAAGTATAAGGATAACGCCGCTCCAATAAACATCACAGGTAAAGCTGACGACAGACACGGCCTAGAACTCCGCATTATCATTGTAATACTCCAAATCCTAACCTGCAACTGTTGGTGGTGGAGTTGCAAGGGTGAGTACATGTCATACTCAGCAACTGTGAAAAGTATGACATGTAGCTGATTCAAATGATGACAATAATAAAGGCTAAGTGCTGAAAAGTACATCAAAACATTTGACAAGCAGTATATTATATGTAAGTGAAGAAAACCCATCATAAACCATGTAGTTATCATAATACCAGTCCATATTTCATTACCATCATCCATATTCCATATTTCACCATTTCCATTATCCATATTCATTGCCATAAACCATAATACCATCCCGTAACCAGCACCAAACCATCCCAATACCAAAATCCCTCTAGTCATGTAGGTCATCCAGGTGCTCTTAACCGGGATCACAGCTATCATGATAGTTTTAATACTTTGTAGAGTTTGTACCACTTTACCCATGTGTTTATGATTTCATAACCCGTCGGCGACTAAAGAAGCCTCCCTTATGCCAATTACACTTCCTTAGGTGTATGGCCAAGAGATCACAAAATAGCCTTTATAAAGGGACTACTAGCATATACGGACCCACTGAGGTTTCACCGGTGGTGATTTCTCCAACTGAGCACATCTTCAACCAAGGGCCCCTCTTGTGCCGTTCGGATCCTAGGGGTCCCGCCAACCATATCCAAACCCAATCTGACTCACCTTCCCCGGTGCGCCAAATGATCCATGCAATACTAGCAATACCCTAATTAATTAGCTACGTCGCACCCATATTTGGCCTCGTGGTGGCACTGTAGTCCTCGCTTAATCTCACATAAACCTATCCTTAGATCTAAAGCAAGCAAACCACCATAACATCCAACCCATCCACATACCAGGCTTGCTTAGGTCACCCATTACCATATCATATTAACCAGTTCATATTAACCATAATCTCATTAATGCATAATTAAATAGTATAGTTGTTCTCCCATCCCAATTGATTAAGCGAAGCAAAGGTAAAAAGCCCTTCCCAACTCTCTACCATGAATTCTAGGTGACAAGGGTGGTCAAACAAAGCTAGTAAACTTCCTGTCATAGGATTCCCATCAAATTGACACAAACATGCAGTTTTGCAAACAAAACATCTATTTTCGAAACAGGATCGTAATGTTCAAGGACACTTGCCTTGCTCTTGGGTTTGGTTCGGGTCAAAGCCTTCAAATTCCTTGTACTGGGGGTCCTCCCTAGCACTCTCTAGTGCACCTTCTATTTTGAGTGACAAACATGCAAAACACACAATTCAATCAAATAATGCTCATATAGTACTCAATATGACATGACATTCATGGTTAATGCAATTATGAAGCACAAATAATTAATGAGTTAATGATGTTTATTAACTAGTTCTAATAGCTTTTAACATGTTTGGACAAGTTTGGAATTGATTTGAATCAATTTATATTTAATTCAGCAGGAAACATATAGCAAAATCGGACTAGTCCACCCGTCGTACGTACAGTGAACTAGGGTTTTCTAGATTGACGTGAATTTGGAGAAACGGGGTTGGATTCACGTGAGAAAGTGGAAGTAGAAGGTATAAAAGGTGTTTAGAACTCCAACGAATCAAGGGTTTTGGAGGCAACATTTGGATCTTACAATCTAGGGTTCATGAAGAACTTGAAGGTGAATTGTTGATGAAGAACGCAAACTTGATGGAGATCTTAATTCTCTTTCTTTTCCTCCTCTTCTTTTTCTTGCTCGGGATCTCCTTCTCCCTCCTTGGTGGCGGCTCTCCACGAGCTAGGATTTGTGGTCTTTCAATTGAGGCAAAAGAATGCAAGGTTGAGGGGTGGGGTTGTCTCTATAAGGGTGGAGGGCTAGGGTTTGATGGATTTCGAATTTGCGGAGGGTGGAGGCTGGTGTGGGGTCCCACATATGCTCCAAAAAGAGTTAGACACGACGTCCTTAGGCCCACTTAAGGTAAAACCCAAAAACACATTGTTAAACAAAGGATCAACTCAGAATCGCGATAACCAGACAAGTCCACAAGAGGCTGGACTAGTCCAAAGTTAGTTAGAGAGAAATAAGACAAGCCCGGACCAGACATCGGACAACTCCGAATTTAGTCAGAGGAAAAACAGACAAGTTTGACCAAAACTGGACAAGTTCGATTTCAGTCAGAGGGAAAACGGACAAGTCCGCTAGATGTCGGACAAGTCCGAACAAGTCTAGGGACTTGGCGAAATTTCAAGGAATTGGAATACCGGACCAGTCCGCTATGGATCGGACAAGTCCAAAAATTGTACAGAGATGAAACTGAACTAGTCCGCAGAAAAAACGTACATGTCCGAGGGAGGTCAGATAGAAATCGGACTAGTCCGCACCAAAAACGGATTAGTTCGCACTTTCCAGAATTATTAAGAGCGGTTTTGCTTTAAATTCATTTTAAACCCATTCATTTTTATGTGGATTAATGTTAAACATGTATATGAACTTATGCAATGCATGATGCATGAAAATGAGGGTGTTACACTAATGACATTGTTCCAACTCCTGATTTTGATTCACAACCAGCACTAACGACCACCATTGCTGGTCCTGATCGTCCTCAAGTCACAAGCTCATCGATTTGTGATTAACATGAAGAAGAAGAAGAAGCTTGGGAAGTGTCAACTCCCCTCCAGGTTCTCAAAAGTCATCCCCCACAACAAATTATTGGAAGCTTGCTCGAGCGAGTGTCACGGTCCAGGTTTTGTGATCCAAACTCTCATGCTTATTCTTCTTTTTGTTGCTTATTTTGAACACAAAGATATATAACACGCATTCACTAATGAATCTTGGATTATTGTCATGCAAGAAGAGTTAGAAAATTTTGAAAGAAATAATGTTTGGAGACTTGTACCTCCACCTCAAGGTCGCACTTTAATTGGAACTAAATGGGTGTTTAAAAATAAACAAAGTGAGGATGGGGTTGTGATTAATAATAAGGCTAGGTTGGTTGCTCAAGGTTTCACACAAGTTGAAGGTCTAGATTTTGATGAAACTTTTGCTCATGTTGCTAGATTAGAAGCTATAAAAATTTTGTTAGCTTTTGCTGCATATAAAGGATTCAAGTCATATCAAATGCATGTTAAAGGTGCTTTTCTTAATGGATACGTAGATGAGGAGGTTTATGTCAAGCAACCACCAGGTTTTAAAAATCCAAATTTTCCTAATCATGTTTACAAACTGTCCAAAGCCTTAAACGGTCTCAAACAAGCCCCTAGAGCATGGTATGATAGGTTAAAATTATTCTTACTTGAAAATGGGTTTACCATGGGTAAGGTTGATAAAACTCTTTTTGTGCTTAAGCATGGCAATGACTTATTATTTGTTCAAGTGTATGTGGATGATATTATCTTTGGTTCTGCTTCTCATGATCTTGTGTCCAAGTTTTCAGCTATGATGAGTTCGGAATTTGAGATGAGTTTGATGGGAGAACTCACGTACTTTTCGGGGCTGCAAATCAAGCAAACCAAGGAAGGTACCTTTGTGCATCAAACAAAGTATACAAGAGACCTTCTTAAGTGCTTCAACATGGACAAAAGCAAGCCTCTTTGGACACTAATGGGTACAGCAACGACACTTGAACTTGATGAAGATGGTGAACCCGTGGATCAAAGAGAATATAGAAGCATGATCGGATCACTTTTATACCTCACGACATCAAGACCGGACATACAATTCAGCATATGTCTTTGTGCATGGTTTCAAGCTTCCCCAAGTGCTTCACATCGTCAAGCCATCAAAAGAATTCACAGGTACTTACATAGAACTCAAGAACATTTTTCTTCCTTCTTCCTCAACCGTTACTTTGAAAGCTTTTCCGGATGCTGATTTTGGGGGTTAGGATTGATAGGAAAAGTACTTCGGGTGCTTGTCATTTTCTTGGTAATTCTCTTGGTTCTTGGTCCTCTAGAAAACAAAACTCAGTTGCACAATCCACAGTCGAATCTGAATATGTAGCTGCTGCTAGCGCTTGCTCAAAAATTCTTTGGATTGTTCAAACATTTAAGGACTATGGGGTTGATCTACATAGTGTTCCACTGTTTTGTGATAATACTAGTGCCATTTGCATTGCTAAATAACCCGTGCAACATTATAGGACAAAGCACATTGACATTAGGTATCACTTTCTCCGTGATAATGTTGAAAAAGGAAATATTGTGCTTCACCATGTAGATACCGAACAACAATTGGCTTATATTTTCACAAAACCTTTGGATTTCACTCGTTTTTGTTTAATCCGTAGTGATAGAGGGGTTATGCATCCTCATGGCTTAAATTGAGGGTGAGTTTTGAAACATGGGAAGTCTATGTGTGAATCTGAATTTAAAATAATATGAGCATAGTATTTCATACATATATGACTTTGTGATTCCTTTTACATGTTGAAAGTTCTTACTATATTACTCATTTTATACATTTTGTAGTTTTTGCCATGACTAGT
Source organism: Tuctoria greenei (assembly GCA_036927565.1). Classification (NCBI taxonomy): domain Eukaryota; kingdom Viridiplantae; phylum Streptophyta; class Magnoliopsida; order Poales; family Poaceae; genus Tuctoria; species Tuctoria greenei. Next base: position 50,159,825 of record JAYESD010000009.1, read on the forward strand.
AATTGGAATATTTACTTACACTAAATATGGTCATGATTGAACTTTCTTGCTTTTTTGAACTTGTTGCATACTCACAAGTGCTTTTAATGATGAAAAATTAATCAATCAACTATCAGCATGTTGAGTTTTTATGATCAAATAAAAATGAGAAAATATCAAGAGAATATGTGTGCATCACACTTCTTCTTTTGAGATGGCTTATCATTGCACTTAGATATGAACTTAGGAAGTTGTGTATGACTAAAACCATGTCCTTAAGCTTCTGATTGTCAAATAACATAGGCTTGGCTTGGTTGGTTAGAATAAGGCATATGCGGCATGTAATCTCTTGCAAATGTTATATGATCAAAATTTGAGCTTTTAATGATATTGAAAAATACAGCAACAAGTTTCATGCTTTCATGTTTTGGAATAGTTAAGTTTGTGAGATGATGAGTTGCTTAAATTGAAAATTACACTTGATCTCTAGCATGGCTTACACTACTTTATGTATCTCTTTGATGTGATAGTGTAAGTTACTTGATAGTATGACTTGGATGAGCTTTGTTTTATATGTATATGTTATAATATGCTCATAACAATTAAAATTTGTTATAATATGCTCATAACAATTAAAATTCCTCTTTCGTACCTTGCTGAATACATTGTCAAAGGGGGAGAAATTGATCACACATTGCACACATTCACAAGTGTTTTGGCACGATTCCTCCCAGGGGAGAATTTTTGTATTTTTGTTTTTCTTCTCATTTTATTTTTGATTTACAAAGGGGGAGAAATATTTTGGGGAGAAAATTGTTTTCAAAACTTTTCATGTGAATAAGCCAATGTTCGGATGGCAGATCGACTACTTGGTCTGGAGGGTTCCGTATCAATCCATGGGGGCTTTAGTCATAGCCCCCGTTAAGCAGTGTTGCCAATGCATTCATCAAGGGGGAGATTATGAGACCTATATGTGCTGAATACATTGACTATGGCGATAAAAGTTTTGAATATCACCAAAACACCCTTTTAACAAGGTATGACTCTAGGTCCGAGCTCCTGCAAGGTCCGACATTAGGTCCGGCTTATTTTGGGAAGCTCCGGCAAGGTCCGACGTAAGGTCTGACTTGCTTTGCCTAGGTCCGACTTACTTTGGCTAGGACTGACTTCTTTGTCTAGGTCCGACTTATTTTAGCTATGTCTGACTTCTTTGTTTAGGTCCAACTTGCTTTGGCCAGGTCCGACTAAGCTTTAGTAAGCTCTGGCGCTAGGTCCGACTAAGCTTTGGTTAGCTTCGGCGCTAGGTTCTGCTAGCTTTGGTAAGCTCCAGTGCTAGGTCACTACAGGAGACACGAACAATTACGTCGGCCAGTACAACTTACGTGCGCCAGTTGACGTTAGTTGCGTAAATTACATCAGGGCCTGGTCACCGACGTAAGTTAACTAAATTACCTCGGCTGCGGTCCCACGGCCGACGTAAGTAAAACAACCAACTGCAATAAACAGATACTGACATCGGCCATGGCCCGTAGCCGACGTAAGTAAAACGGCCGATTGAAGTTAACCTTTACTTATGTCGGCCGACGTCACAGCCGATGTAAGTTCTAAATTTAACTTAAACGCACGAGCCACGCGCGCACACGTGCCTCGTTCATTTCCCCGTGCGCCACTCTCGCTTTCCCCATGCCGCCGCCCGTGCCGCCCGACGTTGCCGCCAGCCGGCCCCACCGCACCATGTAAGAGCTCGCCTTCTCCCTCCCTCCTCCACGCGGGCGTCCAAGCGGTGCTCTCCCTTAGCCCCCCCTCACCACTGCAGCGCCGCCTCCTCCTTCCCCCCTCATGCCGGCCGGCAGCCCCCCTCGCCCTCCACCTCCCCCTCCCCGAGCTCAATCCAGTACCATCACCCTCACCTCCCCCCGCACCTCCCCCCCCCCCACCCTCACCCTCAGCTCCAAGAGCCCCCCCCCAATTGAAATTCAAATTTCAATTTGAATTTAATTGTTTAATGCTGAAATTGATTAATTGTTTATTTAATTATGCCTAAGTGGTTAATTTGCTTAATTATGCTTAAGTGGTTTATTTAATTATGCTTAAGTGGTTTATTTAATTATGCTTAAATTTGCTTAATTATGCTTAAGTGGTTTATTTAAGTGGTTTATCTAATTATGCTTAAGTGGTTAATTGCGCCATGAGGAGGGCGGTGTCGGGGGCGGCCGGCTATCGGGTGCCGCGGCATCGCCGGTGGCTCGAGGAGAGAGAGAGAGAGGAAGCGGGTTGTGTGTAGGGGTGAGCAGAGGAGATCGGGGCAGCGGCGCAGCTTGGGGCGGCTTGCGGCATGCGGAGGAGCTCGCGCTGAGAGGAGCTCACGTCGGCGGCAGACTGAGAAACACAATATTTTTTGTCGTGCATAAATTAATGAAAAACTAACAATAATTTGTCCGGCTTCAATCTGTAGAGTCAAACATGGGCAAAGACCGTAGTTGGATGTATACTGGTTGGAAGAGCAGAACTGGTGGTCACTCAAATGAGTGGTATGCCAAGACAGAAGCTTTTGTTGAATGAGCTTTTTTGTTGTTAAATAGCGATAAGGCGCGGTGCCCATGTAAGAAATGCCGGAATGGAACGTTTTTTTTGGACAAAGTAGAACTTACGATGCACTTGTGTCAAAACGGATACGTGTCACATTATGAGTTATAAAACTTCCATGGCGAGACAGCTTCTCAAGCTGTACAAGAAGTGGAAGCAGACAATGATGATGCCACAGAGGTTGACATGATGGATGAGATGTTGGAATCTATACAACCAAAGCTTACGGAGGATCCTCAAACAGCCGAGGTTAAAGAGTTCTTCAAACTTCTCAAAGATTTGGAATAGCCGCTGCATGGACACACAAAAATGACAATCCTCAATGTTGTGACTAGACTTATGGCAATGTAGTCTAAGTTCTTCTTTTTTAATAACTATTACAACAAGCTCATCAATTTGTTCAACGATGCCCTTCCACATCCCAAGAAAGTGCTTAAAGATATGTATAAGTCAAAGAAAATTATTTTCAGTCTCTGTATGAACTACGTGAAGATTGATGTGTGTCTGGACAATTGCATGCTTTTCTGGAGAGAGCATGTCGATGAGAACAAATATTTAACATGTGGTCAATCGAGGTTTGTCGAAGTTGTTAATAACGATAGTGACACTGTGACGACAGAAGTCGCACATAAGCAGCTTCGTTACTTACCCGTGACACCGAGGTTCATGCGGCTGTTCCATTCAAAAAAAATTGGCGAGACACATGAGATGGCACAAAGAAGGTGAGCGTCAGAACAATGGAGTCATGACGCACCCGTCCGATGGTGACACATGGAAGGCACTGGACCGGTTCGACCCAGAATTCGGTCGTGAAGCGAGAAATGTTTGCATCGAGTTGGCGACAGATGCATTCACGCTGTTCAGCACAAACGCCACACCATACTCCTATTGGCCCGTCTTTGTCATTTCATAGAATCTTCCACCAGTTTTTTGCATGAAGAATGAGTTCATGTATCTTAGCGTTATTGTACCTGGGTCGGATCATTCTGGGTCACGTCTCCATGTGATGTTTAAACCGTTGATCGAAGAGTTGAAAATGTTGTGGACAGAAGTCGAAGCGTATGTCTGTTACAAGAAGTAGAAATTCGACATTTGAGCTGCTTATTTGCTGTCCGTCCATGATTATCCAGCATACGACATGTTTTCTGGATGGAGCACTCATGGTCAGCTGACGTGTCTGATATGTGCCTCGGATACCAATTTGCTTTCGACTTACCCATGGAGGCAAGATATCTTACTTCGATTGTCATAGACGTTGGCTGCCTCCGAATCACTTGTTTAGACAACAGAGGAATGTCTTCAGAAAGAACACTGTTGTCACTAAAGGACCATCGAAACGTCTTAACGATTAAGAAATATCTGATATGTTGGACAAATTGATGCCAGATAAAGGTCGTCCTGGATATTTCAAAGGTTACGAAGACAAACACAATTGGACTTACATATGTGGACTTTGGGAGCTACCGTATGTGAAGTCGTTGATTCTAAAGCACAACCTTGGTGTGATGCATCAAGAGTGTAACATGGTTGAATGTATCATCAGCATAAGCATGGACATGACGGGCAAAACAAAAGACATTTTAAAGGCTCGAAAGGATCTCGCTGAGCTTTGTAACCGTCAAACTCTTGAGCTCCCCGAAAATGGTGGTAAACCACGCGCTCCTTTGTATCCTCGACCTAAAGAAAAGAAAGAAGTTCTCGAATGGTTGCAAAGGTTGAAATTCCCAGATGGTTATGCAGCTAGTCTGGGACGAGCCATGAATGTGAAAACAGGAAACCTCATTGGCTTGAAGAGTCATGATTATCACATAATTATGGAAAGACTTCTGCCTGTTATGTTTTGAGGCTACTTTGACGATGCGGTGTGGAAGGTGTTAGCCGAGCTAGCCACTTCTATAGGCAACTCTGTGCTAAAGAAATCACGCCAGAGATGATGACTAAGTTGGAGAAGGAGATTCTGGTACTTTTGTGTAAGATGGAAAAAAAATTTCCTGCTGGGTTCTTCAATCCAATGCAACATCTCTTAATTCATCTTCCATTTTGTAGCAAAAGTGGGTGGTCCCATGCAATATAGGTGGATGTATCATATTGAAAGATCACTCAGATATCTGAAACCAATGGTTGGTAACAGGGCAATGGTTGAAGGTTGCATCGTCGAAGCTTTTACTCTTAAGGAAATAGGATACTTCTCAAGTGTTTACTTTGCAGAGGAACACAATGTTAATACTTCGGCAATGCAGAACAATATGAATGAGCAACCTCCTTGTAGCGATCTCTCCATTTTTGCAATAAGAGGCTCTACTGTTGTTAGTTACACTCCCTACGACCTTAGCGAAAAAGACAGGCGTGCTGCTTTCTTCTACATGTACGCTAATATGGATGAAATGGATGAATGTTTCAAGTAAGTGTTTCTCCTACACTTATGATTTTCAACATCTTTTGCAACACATCTATTCTAAAAGGTTCTGACATTAACTCACGAGCAAACAAATAGAATAGATTCGACTGGAAGGAATAAACAGGGGATCTAGTTTTCTTTCCTGGTTTCGAGATCATGTATCGTTTTCTCGTTAACTCATCAATATTAATAATGTTTTCTTAAAACATAAGAATGCTTACGTTTTCTAATAACTTCATATCTTGGACAGTGCAAAAAAGATGCCAACATCCATGAAGATTTGCGACAACTATCCTATGGAGTGGTTAATGTTAGAAGCTATGGTCGATATGACGTCAACGACTTTTGATTCCGTACAACTCAATTTGAATATCTTTGTCCTCTCACGGCAACATGTAATACCGGAGTTGTGATGAGGGCAATCTATTCGTAAGAACATGAAAATCATTATTACAGGATTATTCATAAAATCCTTGAATTCACTTTTGTCAGAAACAAGACAATTGGAGCAGTATTCTTTGACTGTGAATGGTTTGATTCCATTCATGGAATTCGAGTAAATGAATTTGGCATGGTCGAAGTAAAACACAAGGAACGGTTGAAAGGATTCGATTCATTAGTTCTTGCACACCAAGTAGAGCAAGTGTACTATCTACCTTATCCATGCAATAAATTCAAATCTTGGTGGTGGTACATAAGGTGAATCCTCGTGAGCAGTTATACGCTCCAGGATATGATGATTACCATGAGGAAGCTGAGGCTGATGGGGTCTACCAAGAGGAAGAGTTGCCAGACTCCTTCTCAGTCAAGCCCGATGTAGGACTCGATGACTTAGTTGGAGACGCTCAAGATATCAAGACTGGCATGGAAGCGGAAACAGAATCAGAATCGGAAAACAGAAGAAATCAATGACTTAGTGGAACCGGCTGATTTGCGGAAACGAAAATGATATGCGGAAGAAGAAGATCGATAGGCTGGTTTAAGGAGTAGGGTGCAAGACCGTGATGTTGATGAATTTTGAAATTTATGAAGTAATGTTTTATTCACTAACTTAACATTAATTTTGTTTATTATCTTAGCATATTAATCATTTATTCCTTGCAACAGGATGTCGTCGAAGGTGAAGCCAGTGAGAGGGTTTGAGCTGCCACGAGACCCTTGCTCAGGGACCTCGTTACCTTCGAGCCGGTGTTCCCTCTTTCTGGCGCACGCTCCACCCTCAGCTCATGTGTGCTTTCAGCGGACGGAGGTAAATTTTATTTTACAATCAAGTTATTTGATAAATTCAATTGTCAGTAATTATTTATTGCCAATATTTTTCTTTTGTGCAGTCTGACTCAGAGTCTTCTGAGTCCGAGTCAGAGGCTAGGGGCCGCTACAGGAGTCCGAGTCAAAGGCTAGGGGGCCGCTACAGGAGCCCGCTAGCTCTAGCCTCCCTCTGTAGCCGGCTACCGCTAGCCTTCCTTTGGACTCCGGTGGTTCCGCAGAGCCTTCACGATCACGGGACGCGGCAGTGTCGCAATAGAGGCGACGAACGAGGAGGACCCACTTTGTGGCTCATCCTCCGGTTACTTCTCAGCGGATCACGATCCGTCCTGTCAGAGACAGATAAAAAACTGTATATAGTATATTAAATATTAGATGTTGTTTTCCTTTACTTAATGATTTAATATATTTTGTAGATGTTGGTACAACTTATCATGCGTGGGGGCCGAGAAACACCACAGGCAGGTTAACAGTGTCCTGGGTGCTATTGTGAAGTTGCACTACCCCGGTGTCATTGACGGTTTCTGATAGGATCTTGGTTCCCGATCTTTCGATGAGAATAGGAGGGTTCGATTTGTGGAGGAGAAGACGTTGGCGATCCGACTACACCGTCCCCAAGACGATGCGCCTTAGCGATCGGTACACCGACTCCGAAGTTGTATTGATCTTGCTGGCGCACAATCAACCTGACCACGAGGGCCTTTGTTCCTGCAAGCAATCGAACAACACGCAAGAACAAGAAGAACAAGCACTTACCTGTTTAATAAATCTAAAGTGGGGTTCTGGATACAAGTAGACGGGCGATCTAGTCGACACGCGCGTGTACAAGGAAGTAGCAGAAGCTAACATACGAATAAACAAAAACCCACCAGCTAATGGGGGCGGCTGCTACTATTTATTACCTCCCTAGGGTCGTGAGAAACCCTAATCACAAGTCCCTAATGGACTCCAAACGATACATGGGCCATGGGCCCAATTTTGGTGATGCAGCACCCTGGACAGAAAAAGGTCTTGGTATTAAAATAACTATTGCGGCTGACTCCGAATAGATATGGACATGAGGCCAGATCCGTTTGAAAGTAGACTTGATAATATTTCCAGGAAGTACTTGAACACCCAGATCGGAGTCTGTATGAAATCGTGGTGGCCGTCACAAGTTGGTGCTGTTCTGCTGTCCAAATCCCATCCGCGCGAATTCCCTTCCCATTGGCTCCTCTCCATTGTTCCTAAGCAAAACAAGAAAGCACGTAGTTCCACGGTCTAGATAAGATGGACATAAGGCCAAGAACGAGCTCACCTCATAGTTTAGTTGACGTGCACGAGCGCGAGTGATCGGACCAAAAACCGGTAGCTGAGTTGGTGTGGATGTATCGAGGGTGTTGATGTCCTCATCATCCTCCCCTTCTTGCATTTGAGTCGTCCGCGACTCAAGCTCATCTTCTTCTCCCAAATATGGCTTCAAATCTGCAATGTTAAATGTGGGACTAACCCCAAAATTCGCAGGCAACTCGAGTTTATATGCATTATCATTAATTCTTTCTAACACTTTGAATGGACCATCAGCTCGAGGTAACAATTTAGACTTTCTCAAATCAGTAAACCTATCCTTTCGCAAATGTAACCAAACTAAATCACCAGGTTCAAAAGTGATAGTTTTATTTCCCCTACTACCAGCAAGTTTATACTTGGCATTCATGCACTCTATATTCTTCTTAGTGGTTTCATGCAATTTTAAGATCAATTCAGCATGATGTTTAGCATCAAAATTCACTCGTTCCATTGAAGGAAGAGGTAATAATTCAATAGGAGCACGGGGTACAAATCCATAAACAATCTCAAAAGGGCATTTCTTAGTACTAGAATGTAGGGAACGATTATAAGCAAACTCGACATGAGGCAAACACTCTTCCCACATTTTTATATTCTTTTTCAAAACAGCCCTAAGCATGGTAGATAAACTTCTATTCACAACCTCAGTTTGACCATCAGTTTGGGGACGACAAGTAGTTGAAAATAAAAGCTTAGTCCCCAATTTTGACCATAACGTTCTCCAAAAATGGCTAAGAAACTTAGCATCACGATCTAAAACTATTGTGTTTGGCACACCATGCAATCTAACAATATCTCGGAAAAACAAATCAGCAACATGTGTAGCATCATAACTTTTACGACAAGGTATGAAGTGTGCCATTTTAGAAAATCTATCCACAACACCAAAGATGCTATCCCTCCCCTTCTTTGTTCTAGGCAGTCCTAAAACAAAGTCCATAGAAATATCCTCCCAAGGCATGCTAGGAACAGGAAGAGACATGTAAAAACCATGTGGATTAAATCGTGACTTAGCTTTTTGACATGTCGTGCAGCGAGCAACAAAGCGCTCCACGTCTCGCCTCATCCTTGGCCAAAAGAAATGACCAGCAAGTATGTCCTCCGTCTTTTTTCACTCCAAAGTGCCCCATCAGCCCGCCTCCATGCGCTTCCTGTAACAACAACAAACGAACGGAGCTAGCTGGAATGCATAACTTGTTAGCTCTAAACACATAGCCATCATTAAGGACAAATTTATTCAATGTTTTTCCGTCTTTACATTTCAACAATACATCTTTGAAATCAGCATCATGTTCATATTGATCTTTAATCGTTTCTAATCCAAAAATTTTAAAGTCAAGTTGAGATAGAAGAGTTTAACGTCTAGATAAAGCATCAGCAATAACATTATCCTTTCGCTTTTTGTGTTTAATGACATAAGGAAAAGACTCAATAAATTCCATCCACTTAGCATGCCTACGGTTTAGTTTCCCTTGACTCCTAATATGCTTTAGTGATTCATGATCAGAATGGATAACAAATTCTTTGGGCCACAAATAATGCTGCCATGTTTCTAAAGTTCGTACAAGAGTATATAATTCCTTATCATAGGTAGAATAATTTAGAACAGGCCCACTCATTTTCTCACTAAAATATGCAACAGGTTTTCCTTCTTGTAACAAAACACCACCCAATCCAATCCCGCTAGCATCACATTCAAGCTCAAAAGTCTTAGAAAAATCAGGAAGTTGGAGAAGAGGTGCATGCGTCAACTTATCTTTCAGTATGGTAAAGGCGTTATCTTGTGTGGTGCCCCAAGAAAAAGGCACCCCCTTCTTTGTAAGGTCATTCAATGGAGCAGCAATGGTGCTGAAATCCTTCACAAAGCGACGATAGAACCCAGCCAGCCCTAGAAAGCTCCGCACCTGTGTGATGGTCTTTGGTACAGGCCACCCCTGAATAGCCTCTACCTTGGCTTGATCAACTTCAATTCCCTGTGGAGTAACAACATAGCCAAGGAAAGAGACTCGATCCGTGCAAAAGGTGCACTTCTCAAGATTACCAAATAACCGTGCCTCACGCAAAGCATTAAAAACAGCACGTATGTGATCAAGATGTTCATCCATGGATTTGCTATAAATCAATATATCATCAAAATACACAACAACAAATTTTCCAATGAATGCACGCAAAACCTCGTTCATTAATCTCATGAAGGTGCTAGGTGCATTAGTTAACCCAAAAGGCATGACTAACCACTCATATAAACCGAACTTAGTTTTGAAAGCAGTTTTCCATTCATCTCCTAGTTTCATGCGAATTTGGTGATAACCACTACGCAAATCAACTTTTGAGAACACAACAGCACCACTCAATTCATCAAGCATATCATCTAAGCGTGGAATAGGATGACGATATCGAATGGTTATATTGTTGATTGCTCTACAATCCACACACATACGCCATGATCCATCCTTTTTAGGTACTAGAATAACTGGAACAGCACAAGGACTAATAGACTCACGTACATAACCTTTGTCAAGTAGTTCTTGTACTTGGCGCTGAATCTCCTTTGTTTCTTCTGGATTTGTCCTATGTGGTGCACGGTTGGGCAATGAAGCACCGGGAATGAGGTCAATCTGGTGCTCAATCCCTCGAAGTGGTGGTAGTCCTGGTGGTATTTCACTTGGAAACACATCAGAATATTCCTGCAAAATGTTAGCAACAGCAGGAGGCAAATAATGTTGCACATCGTAAAGGGAAATCAAAGCATCTTTGCATACCAAAGCATAGACAACAGAGTTGGAAGCAATCGGTTCATTAATATCAGATTTCGTAGCAAACAAGCATTTTCCCTTCAGAGATATCTCATTTTTCTTATCAAACACAGATTTAGCATTGTTATTGTTCTCAATGTTAGCATGGTCCTGATATTTAGTTTTCCTAGCTCTAGCAACATCATCTTGCACAATAGCTTCAGGAGACATAGGATGCAACACAATTTTTTATCATGGTAAAGAAAAGAATACTGATTTGATCTACCATGATGCATAGAATCTCAATCAAATTGCCAAGGTCTTCCTAGCAGAATATTACAATCTTGCATAGGCACAACATCACATTCAACGACATCCTTATATGGTCCAATAGTAAAATTGATTCGCACAAGTCTAGTTACCTTTGCCTTACTGCTGTTGTTTAACCATTGAATGTAATAGGGATGTGGGTGCGGTTTGGTGCTTAGTGCTAGCTTGGTCACAATGTCACTGCTGGCCAAGTTGTTGCAGCTACCTCCATCAATGATCATGCGGCAAGATCGCTCTTTGATGACACACTTTGTTTGGAATAATGTGTGCCTTTGATTTTGTTCCGCTTTCTCCATTTGTGCACTAAGCACACGCTGCACAATGAGACTATCATAGCGCGCTGCATCTTCTGCACCAATATGCTCTTCTTGATGTTCATCGCTACCTGCATAGTCAGCTGCAAGCAAAACACATGTATCGTCATCAAAATCGCTAGCAGATGAGTACTCACCGTCATCTTTAACAATTAGAACACGTTTGCTTGGGCAGTCACGCTGCACATGGCCAAAACCCTTGCACTTGTGACATTGAACGTCTCTAGATCGTCCGGTAGATGCTACGGAAGAAGCACTCTCGGTGGGCTTTTGGGTGGTCTTTACTGCTGAGCTAGTGGAAGAAGCACGTGGCTTGTTGCTGGAAGAAGAAGGTGCTGCCCGACTTTGTGAAGAAGATGGCGGAGAAGCACGCCCGGTCGAAGGAGTAGTCGTGCGTGGTTGCCATGAGCTAGTCTTTCCTGTAGAAATATTAGTTCTAGAGCTAGCTCGTCGTCCCTGCACTTCCCTTTCAGCTTTACAAGCAAGATGAAACAAACGGGTAACATTATTGTAATCTTTATAAGCAAGTATGTCCTGAATTTCACGGTTTAAACCACCCAAAAATCTAGCCATAGCTGGTTCCTCATCCTCGTCTAAATTACAACGCAACATACCCATTTGTAATTCCTGAAAATACTCTTCTACACTTTTAGCTCCCTGTCTCAATTGTTGTAACTTATTTAACAGATCACGTGCATAGTAAGAAGGAACAAATCTAGCCCGCATGAGCCATTTCAAAGCATCCCAAGTTTGTGGAATGTTATTAGGATTTTTCTTGCCATGTTCTATCCACCAAACAGAAGCAAAATCAGTAAACTCACTAGTGGCTGCTCTAACTCTTGCGTTTTCAGGAAACTCATGACATGCAAATTTTTGATCAACAGAAATCTCCCAAGTAATATATGCATCAGGGTCGTATTTACCATCAAAATGAGGTATCTTAAATTTGATCTTGTTAAAAGTATCTTCATGATTGCGTACCTCACGCCGACGATGTCCACCTATGCCTTGACGGTTGCGTTGTAGCCGGCACCGTGGCCTAGCTTCCTCATCTTCCCCAATCTCCGTATCTGCAGAATAGTCATCTTCATTGTCACGTACAATACTATGAGCATTGCTCACCTGTCCATCCGCGGTGCGTCCACGATCCCTCTCCTCAAGGCGCTGCAGGATGGCTCCAATAGAGGTGTTCAATGTTTGAATGGAACTCTCCAACGTGCTGATTTTGGTGTTGGTGTCGATCTACATATTTTCCAATTGACCAAGGCGGTCACTGGTAACTCGAAAATCCTCATTAAGCGCTTCTGTGTGTAGCCGCACTTGGCGTTCGAAGTGTTGTATAATTCCCCGTGTGCGAGGTGAATGCACGTCTTCATTTGTATTTGCTCCTCCTGCCATGGTTAGTAGAAAAAAATCCAATATGAAAGGGTAACATTATCCCTAGCTACAAAGGTGCTGGTGGAGATAACTCGCTCACTCTCAACCTGTTCAATCAAGCTGTTACCTGTTCTTACAAAGCTCAGCAAGAAGGTGATGGCAACCAGCAAGTAATGAACAACTTCAAGAGCAGGTGTCAATCTATGGCTTTAGGTGGCTGAACTAGCACAAGGAGCAAACTTTCACCACGTTAATCACAACAAGCTGAATAAATATTCTACGACAGTACTGTGCTGATCTTAGTCTAGACCGTACTAGAGACGCGAGGCAAGACACCAATGTCGTCACCAAAAACACCCCAAACAACAATCTAATTTTTTTCGTTTTTTTTGTTGGGGTGGTCACCCAAACTCTCTCTAGATGGAATCAGGAGACCCTAGAACAAAATTTGCACATGCGGCTTTTGATCTTGCACTTGCCTTTTTTTTTCTTCTCTAATTGCTTGTGGCTTTTGTGCGGCTTTTGATTTTGCACTTGCCTTTTTTTTTCTTCTCTAATTGCTTGTGGCTTTTGTCCGGCTTTTGATTTTGCACTTGCCTTTTTCTTGTTGTCAAACTCAAATTACTAATCTGACTCAAACTCGAAGTAGCAATCTGATTCGAACTCGAACTAGTAATCAGACTCAAACTCGAACTAGCAATCCGACTCAAACTCGAAGTAGCAATCTGATTTGAACTCGTAATCTGACTCAAACTCGAACTAGCAATACGACTCAAACTCAAAGTAGAAATATGATTTGAACTTGTAATCCGACTCAAACTCGAACTAGTAATCCGACTCAAACTCGAAGTAGCAATCTGATTCAAACTCAAACTAGTAATCCGACTCAAACTCGAACTACGAATCTGACTCGAACTAGGTGATTGAATGTGACACGAACTCGAAACTCTAGTGGTGCAAAACTAAAGACCAGCAACTTGACTCGTCGAAGCAACCACGAACTCAACAAGTCTTGACTAAGTGGAGAAAGTAAAAGGCACAATGGTCTAGGAATAATGGAAAAAAACAGATCTGGTATTTTTTTTGGGCTTTTTCTGGACTATAGGATGATAACAGCGGAAAGAAAAGTAACGGTAGCACTCTCACCGATTAACCTTGCTCTGATTACCACTTGATAGGATCTTGGTTCCCGATCTTTCGATGAGAATAGGAGGGTTTGATTTGTGGAGGAGAAGACGTTGGCGATCCGACTACACCGTCCCCAAGACGATGCGCCTTAGCGATCGGTACACCGACTCCGAAGTTGTATTGATCTTGCTGGCGCACAATCAACCTGACCACGAGGGCCTTTGTTCCTGCAAGCAATCGAAGAACATGCAAGAACAAGAAGAACAAGCACTTACCTGTTGAATCAATCTAAAGTGGGGTTCTGGATACAAGTAGACGGGCGATCTAGTCGACACGCGCGTGTACAAGGAAGTAACAAAAGCTAACTTACGAATAAACAAAAACCCACCAGCTAATGAGGGCGGCTGCTACTATTTATTACCTCCCTAGGGTCGTGAGAAACCCTAATCACGAGTCCCTAATGGACTCCAAACGATACATGGGCCATGGGCCCAATTTTGGTGATGCAGCACCCTGGACAGAAAAAGGTGTTGGTATTAAAATAACTATTGCGGCCGACTCCGAATAGATATGGACATGAGGCCAGATCTGGTTGAAAGTATACTTGATAATCTTTCTAGGAAGTACTTGAACGCCCAGATCGGAGTCCGTATGAAATCGTGGTGGCCGTCACAAGTTGGTGCTTTTCTGCTGTCCAAATCCCGTCCGCGCGAATTCCCTTCCCATTGGCTCCTCTCCATTGTTCCTAAGCAAAACAAGAAAGCACGTAGTTCCACGGTCTAGATAAGATAGACATAAGGCTAAGAACGAGTTCACCTCATAGTTTAGTTGACGTGCACGAGCGCGAGTGATCGGACCAGAAACCGGTAGCTGAGTTGGTGTGGATGTATCGAGGGTGTTGATGTCCTCATCAGTTTCCCTGCCCTGTCGTGGGATGACTACGCTCGTGTGTCTCACCCGAGCCATGACACGGCTCAGGGAGCCGTGTGGCATGATTTTATGGTAAGTTTAACTATTTCATTTTTTTCAACTCGTTTGAATTGTTAATGCATATCACTTAAATGTTTTTTTTGCTTAAAGCTGAGGTACCAAGTACAGGAACTGGGCATGGAGGACCACACGAGATGTGTGTTCGATTGCAATGCTCAGAAGCTCACGACGGCGGCGTTGTCGAACGCCCGAATTCAGGCTGCCAACGCGTACTACAAGCAGCGCTCCCGGGAGCGGGAGCAGGAGCAGCAAAGGGCTCCGTTTAGGAAGGACTCCGACACGTACTTGACAGAGGAGCAGTACGCGGAGGTAAGTTTTTAATATTTTTAAATATTTGCAATAACTATGTATGTTAACTGCATTGATGAAAAATAAAATATGTGCAGGTTAGTATTTCCTGGTTATAGGGTAACACCGATACGTACTTAGCTCTCTGTTGGCACTGAGCTAGCGATGCTTTCATCGGTAAGTCCACAAAGGCTAGACAGTGTCGCATGGGGTCTGAGGGCAAGCACAACTTTGGCGGCGACGGCTACTTGCATTTGGCTAAACGCATGGTAAGTAGTTTTTAAATTTATTTATATGTTCCTAATATATTTATCTCACTGAAATGGCTATACAGGAGCCAAAGATGGGTCAGGAGCCGACCCCGACTCAGGTTTGGAAGAGAGGTCACAAGGAAAGTGACCCTTCTCGGCCAGGGCGGTGTAGTCAGGTCGTAGCCGACCGATTGGTAAGTTTTCAAAATTCATAAATTTCATTATAACTAATACTATTATTGACATGCTTACAAGATTTCTTTGTTTTGTAGGCAAAGTACGCACAGGAGGTAGCAAAGATACACGGTGCGAATTACAATTGGGAAACGCGCCGATCGACCCCCAAGCCGCATATGCGAGTGGAGGCGGGAAGGCACAAGGATGGTGAGTTGTTCATTTGTTTCATTTCGTTTTCAATTTATCTTCTTATACTTAGTGTTTTCATTCTTTTGCAGGTTTGCCATTTTCGATGGAGTTGTCAACTCGAGGTCGGCGCGACCTTTGAGAGGTGCCTCATCATCGTTGTCCGTTGGGACCTCAAGTGGTCGTCTCTTGCAGACCCAGCTGGAGCTCCTTGACTTGAAGGAGATCCTGGTGCAAACCCAGACGGAGCTGGAGAGGTTGAGGGCGGAGGCTAGGGAGG
Source organism: Tuctoria greenei (assembly GCA_036927565.1). Classification (NCBI taxonomy): domain Eukaryota; kingdom Viridiplantae; phylum Streptophyta; class Magnoliopsida; order Poales; family Poaceae; genus Tuctoria; species Tuctoria greenei. The sequence goes on from JAYESD010000009.1 coordinate 50,175,439, forward strand.
AGCAGCGGAGGACGACCTTAATGATGGCCCAGATGCATGCAGTGGTGACGGTAAGTAATTTAAACTACCGTAGTTAAATTTCATAGTATTTCAATAACATATATCTTCTAATATTTTGCAATGGCAGCAGACTCTTGCTCGAAACACCGGTCATGATATCGAGATTCCTACGCTTCCGCTGCAGTAGACCCCGGAGCAGGTACTAAATTATTTCTTTAATATTTTCTTATTCATTTCTGTATTTTACACAGGGAGATAAGAAGGTAGAACATAGAGTGGAAGAGAGTGAAACAGAGGTAGAACATAGGATTTTTGGTGTTGAAAGGTTCCTGGATTGAGACCAAGTTTCCATCTTGCTGGTTCTTGGATTTGGGGCACCTGGAGTGGAAGAAAACCAAACGCTAAGTTACAGCATTAAAAATTTATTCCTTGATCTCATTCAAAATACTAAGTTATAACATTAAGTTACAGCTCCTGGTTTCTAGACGCGGATCTGGAGAATATGGAAAGGCCATTTCTTTGGAGCGCGCCATTGGAGATGTGACTGGGTGTCGCTTGCTTGGTTGGATCACTTGGTTTCCCCTGCAATTGTGGGCTCGGCTATGTGTCTATGGAGTTGGGTTCCATTGCGTGAACTTCGGTGGTACAGTGGGATTCATCTTTAGTTTGTCCACTTAAGCCATTTGTGGAAATAAATTGGGCTGAACTGGTTGGAATAACCTGTTAAGGACTTTGTAATTCAGTTGTAGCCGAACGGATTTTCATTGAGTTGATAGATGTATCTCTTCCTTTGGGTTAATCAATTATCAGAGTTGGCAACCTGTATTAGTTATTGAATATCTTCTTGGTGTTTAGATGCTGTAACTAAGTTCTTTATTTTTAATGCAGTGAAAGCATTGAATGAGATCAGGGAATATAACTTAGCGTTTTTTAATGCAGGAGGTTGTAGTTTTGGTTATTTATGTGTTGGTTTTATGATTCTTTACAAGGTTGTGCAATTCTTTACAAGGCTAATACAGGGAATGTATGGTTATTTTGCAGGGTTCGGGAACGGCGGCGCAAACTCCTTCGCCACACCTGCAGGCACCCGGAGGGACGCGCTGAGAAGAGCTCGGCTCCGAAGGTAGTGGAGGGGCTAGCGTGTAGCCCGGTGAATGGTTTAAAACAGATTTGTGTTGTTGTGGACGTTTTGAATGTTTTTGTGGACTATTTTGTGATCTATTTAAACTATATAAATTGTTTTTGTATATCTGTCTGGAGCTCGCAATCCTGTGAGGTAGTCAGTTTCTATTTTTAAAAAGAATGAAAACGTAACTAACGTTGGCTATGGTTAAGCCGACGAAAGCTAGCCCAGTTTAACTTACGTCGGTCCAACCATACCGATATAAGTCAGACTACTTAACTTTCATCGGCCAGGCAGCGACCTATGTAAGTTCTACAGCCCAGCCCGTGATCCATCCCGGTAAATAACTTACGTCAGTTGCGGGATACCGATGTAATTTAGTAACTTACGTCGGCGGCCGACGTAAGTTACCTTAATTATATCCAAACTGCTTCATCGGCTGGCAACCAACTTGATTAAGGGAAAACAAACGTAATTAAGTAAATTACATCAGTTTCGGCCTTAATTACGTCGGCTTCGGCCGACGTAATTGATTGGGATTCCTGTAGTGGGTCCTGCTAGCTTTGGTAAGCTCTGCCTCAAGGTCCGGTTAGTTTGGACAAGGTCCGATGCTAGATTGCAATGGTTATGCTTTTAACTTGCAATGTTTCAAACTTGCTTTTTGGATTATAAAAAGCTTGCTTAGTATTCTTTTACTAAGGTTTTGGTATGTGTTGGTGGTTATGGCTGATATTGTTTTGCTATGGTTTAGAACATGCTTATGTGAGCTGCTCACGTAAGGTGTTGTGGTTTTCGGAACTAACGAGAGTCAAGTCAAGAACTTGTGCTCTGATGTATCGGTTGTTTATTCATGTGCAAGTGTTGCTTGATTTCAAGACATGGCTAGTGACGGGATCCATTGAACTAGTCTTAGGGAGAAGATGAGGTTTAACAACCAAGTTCGGGAGGAATTGTGGTTGAGTTGATCGGGAGGTCGCGCAGCATGTTTGAATCAAGAACAATGCATATGAAGGTATCATGGACGTCCTTGGAAGATGTTTGCACATGTGCAAGGAGTGCATATATGTGGCTACATGGTTCTGAAACGTGATGAAGAGATGTGGATGTAAAGAATTGGTCAGAAAGGTCCAACCAACTAGGTTATGGACTCAGGTTGCGGCTGAGTCAGGTTTGACTCAAATATTGAAAGATTTGAGTTGGTTATGGTAGGATTTCATTTGGGTCACAAAGTTGGGTTGTTTTAGGAATATGGGATATGTTCCTAAGGTGTTTGGAAGTCTTAAGATTGCTTCCATCTGCATATGGAAGAGTCTTGAGCAGTTATGGAAAGTTTCGGTTGAATCTGAGTAGGATTTGAGTCCTAGTTAGGATTGGGTTGGCCTAAGGGCTGGTTATATAAGCAAGGGAGGCAAGAGATGGTGGTGCACGACATTGGGGCTGTTCCTCTTGTGGTTTGATCAATAAAATTCATAGCTTAAAGGAATTTTTGTGCCTTGTTCCTCTGACTTGTTTCAGACAAGTTTTTATCGTCGAGTTTCTACACAACACTACCTTGCTTCGGTGGTTTTATCATAATTCGACAAATCCAATTGACAGGATTCTTTTTGGGTTGTCTTCAAAACTTGATTATCTATCATCTATGAAAACATCACGGTAATTGGATTTGTGTTTTTGGATCTCCTCGAGTTTCATTGCAGTGTTGCAGATCTGATTTTTCTTGGGTAGAATAGATTGACCTTCGTTCAATCTTTTGATCATAACTTGAGTTTGTCTGTGATTGTTATTGTCGTGTCTTAGTGACTTGATTCTCCACAATCTATACTGGTTTTGTCACAATTGATCACGTTTAGATTAGTTGCACACACAATTTCTTAATAGATTGATTTTCTACTGAGGGGTTTTTGTTGCTTCCGCTGAAAAAGTTTTAAATCTACCATTCATCCCCCCACTGGTAGCTTTTCACGTGCTCTTCGATCCTACAGTAACATCCCCATCACCTAACTTGCCTGTAGAATCCTCTCTCGAACCTAAACTGCCGAAGGATGAAGAAAATCAACTTTTGGAATTCCCGTTCTACTTCGAGGAAGAGATTTTTAAAAATTATGGAAATACCTTGAAGTACTATTACCATTGGAAGCCATCGTTGCCTTGAACTCCATTGACCTGTCTGATGGAGTATTCCTCCAAGAGACGGTCAAGAAGTTGACCTCTATTTTGAGTTCAGAATGGTTGGCAGAGGTTGAGAACTCACCCGACATCTTTCAGATGACCGCACCCTTGGCTACCATTCTAGGTCACATTAGAATAGCAACGATGCTAGTCTTATATAATCCCTATTTTGGAGCTAATATCATCCCGATACTTGTGCTCTCACCATTTTGGGCGATGTGCCACTAGCACCAACATAAAAATCCTTTCGAGATACATTTGGAAATATTTTTGAAAGGTATGGGATTTCACAGCATGTGTCAATGAGACACAATAATGTTTAGGTTTCCCTTTATTTTTGTGTGTTCAAACTCCAAGACTTCGACATTATGATTGGGGTACCACTGAGAATTTCTCATGAAATCCCCTTGGAAGGAAATCTCAACATTAATCTCGGAGGGAAGAAAATTTATATTCCCATTTTGCGTTCCAAGAACAAATCCGCAGAACAACCCCTCCAAGATGGGCCAATTGAGGAGGTGAGGACTCTTAAATATTTGGAACCTTCTGAAGTAGAAGGAGAAGAAGATTTCATCCAAGAAGAGGATAAACTTCAGGAGAAATTTGAATTGCCCAAAAAAAAGTAACACCCAAACCTTCTATTGAGCTCAAAATCTTGCCTCCATGCCTACCGGCGAATGTCTTTTGGACTGGGTAATGCACCTGCCTCTTTTCAAAGGTGCATGATGTCTATCCTTTTTGACATGATTGAGGAAATCATGAAAGTTTTCATTGACACTTTATGCGCCTATGGAAAAACTTTCGATCATTGTCAGGAAAATTTAGACAAGGTCTTACAAAGATGCCAAGATAAGGATCTGGTACTTAATTGGGAGAAGTGCTACTTTATGGTGTGTAACTTAATTGGGAGAAGTGCCACTTTATGGTCTATAAAGGCATCGTTTTTGGACACTTAGTGTCCAAGAGGGGGATAGAGGTGGACAAAGCAAAATTTGAAGTTATTAAACAACTTCCACCTCTTGTTAACATTAAGGAAATCCGTAGCTTCTTAGGTCATGTGGGGTTCTATCGATGATTTATCAAAGATTTCTCCAAAAATGCTAGACACCCACAAACCTATTAGCGAAGGATGCTCCCTTTGATTTCAATGAGGATTGCACTAAATCCTTTGATACACTCAAAAAGGCACTTGTCTCAGCTCCAATCATCCACCCCTCTGATTGGACGCTTCCATTCAAAATCATGTGTGATGCTAGCAATTTCTTTCTTGGTGTGGTCTTAGGACAAACCAAAGATAAGAAGAATAACACCGTAGCCTACGATAGCAAGACTCTAAAAGGAGCACAGCTCAATTATGCCACTACAGAAAAAGAGCTCCTCGCAGTAGTCTTTGCTATCGATAAGTTTAGATCTTATTTGGTGGGAGCCAAGGTTATTGCCTACACAGACCATGCAACCTTGAAATTTTTGCTCACCTATAAAGGCCCTAAAACCCTATTGAAATTCTTAGCTCAAACCTTAGTTAGAGAAAATAAACTATGCAATAGAACATAGAGCTCATGTGTAGTATTGATATTTAATCTCTAAATAGGGATTTCAAAAATCAATTTAATTCTCCTATTAAAACAAGTCAAACTCCGAATTCAAATTCACTATTGTGTTTATTATGATCCAAGTACCTAACCAGCCATGTTTGATGACATTTGAACCACATTTGCCTTGTATTTGAATCGATTCAAATAAGAGCATTCAAATTCAAATTTGAATTCAAACCCCACTTTCAAATTGTCAACTTTCCAATTCATATTTCATATTTGATTTCTAAACAGTGGATTTCACCTAGCTCCCAAGTTTTAGAATATTTGGAGCACTTTTGAATGGATTTTAAATGTAATAGAGAAGTGGAAAAAAGTTGAGCTAGTGGACCCCACCTGGCTCATCTCACTCCTCTATTTATCAGCTTGATACCTCTCCGCTGTGGAGACCGGGGTCCACCATTTCCGGGATACAGATTGGGTGGTGCCGTGCGATGCGGCACCCAACAGCACACATGAAAAGCAATACAAAAATAACAACAACGAATATTTTATTTCACGGGATTCTCTTTTACAACATAATGTACAACGCAGCAGAATATACATACTCACACTCTCAACTAGCTATGCACAAGAGAAGTCGTCCATGCTTGCGGATACTTCTCACTAGCAACACGAAGCAGAGATACATGAGCAAGGTTTCAGTGAGAGATACATCTCGACAAGCTCAAGGTCTCACAGACAACCACAACATGAGCATAAGCTATAATACCTGCCAATACCACAATATAGCAACCATGAGCACAAGGCTCAACAAGACTTAACTGTCTCACCTAAGGCATGAAACTCTACATGCTGGAAACTTTAAAGACTGGAAAGCTGATTTTGCAGAAATGAACACGCCGAAAGTAAATCCTTAGTGGTCAGTTTTAAAGTAGCATACGCGATCCATGGGCATAGAATCATTTTGAATTCCACAATCAAACAAGAAATGTTTCATCCATGATGATACTCGCTCAAGGTTCCATACGTTTCATTCAAGGTAAAGGTTCAGAAATGGTAAATTTAATTGTGCTATCCCTAACAGTCAAGGTTATAATACAAGATATTATTCATAGCAGCATATTCATAATCTTCTCACTACTATTTATTACTACGTCAGGACTCAGTGACCAAGTACGCTCAATCCATAACCGCGAGCGACGGTGATTCGAATCAAAAACACCCGGACTGCACGACATGTACGCCCATAGTCGGTGTTGCAACGGCACACTCCACTGATGTCGCACGCAACCACCTTTCCACATATTCAACCACATCGAAACAGTTCGATCGAGTCAAACAACGAGCTCCTATCAAGGTGCACGAACTAGTCATTAATGGTCGGCAACATAGGTACCCTTTTTCGTTATGCGTTGCGAACACTTTCATTTTTAGCATCTCATCTTCTCTGGAGAAGCTCAAATCGCGCTGTGAGATGTTCATGAGTGAGTTGACTGTCATTGTATTAAAAGCTGATAGCTTAAGCCGATTGAAAAGGTTCTAACATAGGATCCTCAAGGTATATCGATTTCCTGGGTCCCATATAGCCAGTATGCTTTCTGGTACAGTTCAAACTTTTTCACTAGGGCCAAGCACGAGACGGGCCTTAACTAACATAGACGGGGCTACCAATCCACCTTCCAACACCTGCCTCGCCATAACAGACCCAAGAACGATGTGAGAAAACCAACCTACACAAACCCCGTCCACATCTTATATTAAAGAGTTAATGTTACAGTAACATCTCGCGAGTAGGTTTCTCTCACTCGACTTCTATTGCAAATAGAATGTAACTACTTGACTTGTGGTCCATAAGATTTGACCAATCTCGCGAGTAGTGTCCAACATACTCGACTTCTACCGATCTGTTAACTAAACATTAAGCATAGCAATATAATATGTGGGAGTCTTATACTACCCATCCACTCCAAGGATTATTTGGTCATGCATGTGGATATTCAATCAACATAGACCTAATGCACATATGAAGTCTATTAAACGAAGTGTATAAAGCAAAACTAAATGAGTTTCTTTTTGTTCTCCCCTGGTGGTATGTATCCCATGACCATAAAGTTCACGATATCTGCATACCAAGGGTGAGAGTCTGTCACCTTGAGGAGCTTATGATCTCGTAGGAAGTCATTGATAGGTATGTCCATGGTTTGTGTGACTTCCATACGTGAAAGATGATCTGCTACTGAATTCTCTACTCCTTTCTTATCTCTTATTTCCATATCAAATTCTTGGAGTAGAAGAATCCATCGAATTAGCCTGGGTTTAGCATCCTTTTTTGTAAGCAGATATTACAAAGCAGCATGGTCTGTGTAGACTATGACCTTTGCTCCAACCAAATAGGATCTAAACTTGTCGATAGCAAAAACTACTGCTAGGTGCTCTTTCTCAGTTGTGGCATAATTGAGTTGGGATCCTGTCAGAGTTTTGCGTGATGCTTTTTTATCTTTGGTTTGGCCTAAGACCGCACCAACAGCAAAGTTACTAGCATCACACGTGATTTCGAATGGCAGCGTCCAATCAGGAGGTTGGATAATTGGAGCTGAGATGAGTGCCTTTTTGAGTATATCAAATGATTTAAGGCATTCATCATCGAAATCAAAGGGAGCTTCTTTAGCTAATAGGTTGGTGAAGGGTCTCGCGATTTTGGAGAAATCCTTGATAAATCGTCGGGAGAACCCCGCATGACATAAAAAGTTGCGGATTCCCTTAACATTAACAGGAGGTGGAAGTTTTTCAATAACTTCAATTTTAGCTTTGTCCACCTCTATACCTCTCTCGGACACCAAGTGTCCAAGAACGACGCCTTCCCGGACCATGAAATGGCACTTTTCCCAATTAAGCACAAGGTCCTTCTCCTGGCATCTTTGTAAGACCCTGTCTAAATTTTCTAGATAGTGATCAAAAGTTTTTCCATAGACAGAGAAAATGTCCATGAAAACTTCTATGATATCCTCGATCATGTCTGAAAATATAGACCTCATGCATCTCTGGAAAGAAGCAGGAGCGTTACACAGTCCAAAGGACATACACCGGTAGGCATAGGTCCCGTAAGGACATGTGAACGTGGTCTTACTTTGATCATCGAGATGGATAGGAATCTGATAATATCTCGAATACCCATGAAGGAAACAGAAGTAGGAGTGTTTTGCCAATCGCTCTAACATCTCATCGATGAAGGGCAATGGAAAATGGTCTTTCCTTGTTGCCTTGTTAAGTTTTCGGTAGTCAATGGACATCCTCCATCCCGTGACGGTCCGTTGAGGAATTAATTCATTCCTCTCGTTTTGAACGACCGTCATACCTCCCTTCTTAGGCACTACTTGAACTGGACTTACCCATTCACTATGAGGAACAGGGTAAATAATCTCGGCATGCAGAAGTTTCAAGACTTCTTTCTTGACAACTTCCCGCATCGCATTATTCAATCGCCTTTGAGGTTCCCTTGAGGGGACACTCTCCGGGTCAATAGGAATATGATGGGTGCATAACGCTGGACTAATTCCCTTGAGATCCTGAAGTGAATATCCAAAAACAGCTCTATGCCTTTCTAACATGGCTATGAGTTTGAGCGTTTCATCATCTGAAAGCTTCTAACTTATGATGACAGGGGATTCCAAATCGCCATTTAGAAAGGCATAATGTAGGTCTGGAGGTAGAATCTTGAGCTCAATAGGAGGTTTTGGGGAGGGTTCTTCTTTTGCCAATTCAATTTTCTCCTGAAATTCATCCTCCTCTTGGATGAAGTCTTCTTCCCCTTTAATTTCAGGGGGTTCTAAAAATTGAAGAGTCCTAACCTCCTCCATTGGCTCATCTTGGATGGGAGATTCTGCAGATGTGTTCTTTGAACACAGAATAGGCATAAAGAAATTTCTCCCTCCAAGATTGATATTGAGGCTTCCTTCCAAAGGAACTTCCATGAGAAATTTCTCTATGGGAATCCCTATCATGATGTCGAAATCTTGGATTTCGAACACTTGAAAATCTAGGAGAGCCTCAACATCTTTGTGTCTAACAGACACTTGTTGCAGAACCCTACATCCTTCAAGAATGGTTCCGAATGAATCTCGGAAGGATTTGCGTGTTGGTGCCAATGGCACATCGCCAAGAATGGCGAGAGCACAAGAATTGGAAATGAGATTTGCTCCAACTGTAGGATTGTATAGGATTCTCATTGGTGTCCCTCTAATGGAACATAAAATGGTAGACAAAGGTGAGGTCATCCAAATAATTTCGGGTGAATTCTTGACTTCATTTGTCCACTCTCTGCTTAGGATAGAGGTCAACACCTTGACCGTTTGACGGACGAACACCTCGTCAGGTGGTTCAGGTGGAGTTGGTGGCAATGAAGGTTTCCTATAGCAACAATACTTTGAGGTATTTCCATAATCTTCAAAAAGCTCTTCCTCGAAGTAAAATGGAAATTGCGAGGGTTGAATTTCTTCTACCTTCGTAGTCTCAGGTTTGGGAGAGGATTCCTCTGGCAAGGCTTGGGGTAAACAAGAAATGGGTTCATCCTTGTCCAAGAGTGTATCCTCCATTCTTTGCACGACTTCCTCTTGGGGAGGCTCATTAAGACCCAAAATGAAGGAAGAATTTTCTAGAATTCTGCCCAGAAGATCCTTTCCTTCTTCTGGAGTCTTATGGAGGAAAGATCCTTGAGCCGTAATGTCAAGATATAGGGCAGACTCTTTGTTCAATCCCATGAAGAAATGTTGCAAAAGCCTTGGATCAGGGATTAACAAATCTGGGCCAGAATTTTTCAAAAGAGAAAATATGTCCCAAGCTGCACCTATGGATTCCTTCTCCATCTGCTGGAAGCATAGTACTTTGTAAGGAAACAATTCGGGCAATGGGAAAGAAAAGCAAGACAAAATTTGTCTCGCAATTCACTCCAACCACCGTTTGTGTTCTCAACGTAGTGGTTGTACCATTGTTTGGCTTTTTCCTTGAGGGAAAAGGAAATAACTTCCATTTAAGGGTTTCCTGTGTCATACCTTTGATTAGAAGGCATGAACGCAGTTGTTCAAACTCTCGTAGATGGTGGTAAGGGTTTTCATAATCTATTCCTGAGAAGGATTGTTCCCGAACCATGGCTATAAAGCCAGAGCAAAGTTCATAGCTGGTTGAACAAATAGGTTTCGCCGAAGGCGGTGGCTCACAGAACTTGCCATTCGAAGCAGAGTAAGAAAGAATGGTGGGTTGCTCCATTGATATGGTGGTGGTAAGGTAACAATAAGAAAGGTAAGATGATAGATAAGGGGGATATGATACGAGGGTGATCTTGGTTCGAAGATTAGTAGCAACTGTTCCCCGACAACAGCGCCAGAAATGCTTGTTGGTATTTCTTAGCACCACATAGTTATGCAAGCGCACGGAAATACCGTTGTAGCACTTCCCCTTAAGGAGTATTCCCAAGGGTATCAAATCCAAAGAACGTGTGTGTTAATCTTTCGAAATAGCTTACCCAAGGACACAAAATTGTTTGGTAGGCAAGGAACAGAGAGGAATTCAAAGTATTGATCCTAATTCAAGGTAGTTTGCAGTAGATGCTTGCTTCGGGCATGGGCTTACTCCTAGCAATACTAGGACAACTCCCGCCAAGAGCCTATGGCATGGCCGAACGTGGAGGATTATGAAGGACAGATAGGCTTGTCACCACCTACTGCCTAGCTCTTCAATCCGTGGGTCTATGAGATATCCACTAATGATTTATAACCTAAGCACCACGCTTACGTTCTAAATCACTACTCTAGTTGTTTCGAATACAAAGCAACAACTAGAGCCTCTAATGAATTAAAGCAGTGAACCCACAAGTAACTACTTTTGCAAACTACTAAGAATAAAAGATCAAACTTGTATTGAATTCACAAAGGCTTACTTGATTGAGTAAAACCTTTGTAGGGGTACAAGTGTCGAAGAGGGACTTGACAAGCCCAAGCCTCCTTCTCCTAGACTCTTCACCACACTCTCCTTCTACTTTGGTAGCCTCTAGGACTACTCTAAACCTTTGGAGGGTAGCACTATTCTCAGCTTTTGGTGTGTGTTAGAAGTGAGGTGAGGGGGTCTATCTATAGGTGGAGAAGGGTCATTTCCCGCCACAATTAACATGCAAATCAGTTACCATTGACTCCAGGGAGCTGGGAGGAGCCTACACGTGTCATTTGACCGGGTTTGGCGCCAGGAAGGGGTCGGCCGAACACCCGACCTAGTCAAGCCTCCCCTCGGGGAGTGCTTCCTCTAGGTGGCTTCCAAGTGGGCCCCCTTGATGTATATGGGTGCAACACCCTTGGATCTCCTCGTATTCTTCTGTTTGTGGGCCATTTGATCCATGTGTTGCGACATGTCATCGCCGGATTCGTTGAAATCCATTTTCATGGATTCATCCCTGAATGTTTTGGTATTTTTGGGTAATAATTCACCTGCATACAAATAAACACCAACACTTATGAAATTGGGTTAGTGTATATCCCTACCACTATGTTTTGTGTTTCTTTTATGCACACTATGAGGTGAATTGATGGTCAAAATATGGTACTTAAGGACTGTCAACAATGACTCGTGTTATACATTTTGAAGTTTTTTCCATGACTAGTAATTGGAATAATTACTTACACTAAATCTGGTCATGATCGAACTTTCTTGCTGTTTCAACCTGTTGCATGCTCACAAGTGCTTTTAAAAGAACTAATCAAGTAAACAACTCACATGTTGAGTTTTTATGTTCAAATAAAGAAATGAGAAAAGATCAAGAGAATATGCATTCATCGCACTTCTTCTTTTGAGATGGCTTATCATTGCACTTAGATATGAAGTTGGAAGAAGTTGTGTATGACTAAAACCATGTCCTTAAGCTTCTGATTGTCAAGTTACATAGGCTTGGCTTGGTTGGTTAGAATAAGGCTGATGCGGCATATAATCTCTTGCAAATGTCATATGTTAAAATTTATGCTTAAAAGAAAATAAAATTGCAACAACAAGTGTCATGCTTTCAGGTCTTGAAATAGTTAAGTTTGTGAGATCATGACTTGCTTAAATTGAAAATTACATTTGATCTCTAGCATGGCTTACACTACTTTATGTATCTCATTGTTGTAAAAGTGTAAGTTACTTGATAGTATGACTTGGATGAGATTTGTTCTATATGTATATGTTATAATGTGCTCATAACAAATTAAAATTTCTCTTTTGTACTTTGCTGAATACATTGTCAAAGGGGGAGAAGTATGCAAGGGGAGAATTTTTTTTATCGATTTTCAAAAAGGGGAAAATTGTTTTTAAAACTTTTCATGTGAATAAGCCAATGTTCCGATTTTATGTGTTGTTGCCAATGCATTCATCAAGGGGGAGATTGTGAGACCTATGTGTGCTGAATACATTGGCTATAGCGATAAAAGTTTTGAATACTACCAAAACACTGTTATCATCAAGGTCCGACTCTAGGTCCGAGCTCCAGCAAGGTCCGACAATAGGTCCGGCTTGATTTGGATAGCTCTTGCAAGGTCCGACTTGCTTTGGCTAGGTCCGACTTCTTTGTCTAGGTTTGACTAGCTTTGGTTAGCTCCAGCTCGAGGTCCGACTAGCTTTAGTAAGCTCCGTCGCTAGGTCCAACTAGTTTTGGTTAGCTCCAGTGCTAGGTCCTGCTAGCTTTGGTAAGTTCTAGTGCTAGATCCTGTTAGTTTTGATAAGCTCCGGTTCAAGGTTCGGTTACCTTTGGCAAGGTTCGAAGCTTGATCACAGTGGTTCTACTTTTACTGTGAAATGTTTCGAACTTGCTTTATATACTTGGAAAGATTGCTTAGTATTCATTTGCTAAGTTTTTGTTGTGTTTTGGTGGTTATGGTTGATATCTTTTTGCTAAGGTTTGCAACATACTTATGTGAGGTGCTCACATAAGGTGTTGTGGTTATCAGGACTAACAAGAGTCAAGTCGAGGACTTGTGCTCGGAAGTATTGGTTGTTTATTCATGTGCAGGTGTTGCTTGAGTTCAAGACATGGCTGGTGACGGGATCCAATGGACTAGTCTCAGGGAGGAGATGAGGTTCCAACAACCAAGTTCGGGAGGAACTGTGGTTGAGCTGATCAGGAGGTCACGCAGGATGATTGAATCAAGGGCAATGCATGTGAATGAAATTGGACGTCGTTGGAAAGTGTTTGCACATATGCATGGTGTGCATGGACGTGTCAACATGGTTCCAAGACGGGATTTGGATGTGAAGATTTGGTTGGAAGGATCCAATCGTATCGGATTATGACTCTGGCTGCGACAGAGTCGGGTTTTGGCTCAGATATGGAAAGTATCGAGTTGGTTATGATAGTTTTCGTGTGGGACATGAAGTTAGGTTGTTTTAGGAATATGGGATACATTCCTAAGGTATTTGGAAGTCTTAAGATTGCTTCTATCTGCGTATAGAAGAGTCTTGAGCAGTTATGGAAACTTTCGATTCGTGAATTGAGTAGGATTAGAGTCCTAGTTAGGTTTGGGTTGGCCTAAGGGCTGGTTATATAAGCATGGGAGGGCAGAGATCATGGTAGAAAACTTTGGGGCTGTTCCTCTTGTGTTTTGATCAATAAAATTTGTAGTTTGAAGGAACTTTTGTGCCTTGCGTCTGGCTTGTTTCAGACAAGTTTTTCTCGTCTCTCTTTGGTGGTTTTATCATAACTCGAGTTTTACAAATCCGATCGACATGATTCTTTTTAGGTTGTCTTAACAACTTGATTTTATATTATATGTGAAAATTTCACGGTCATTGGATCTGTGGTTTCTGATCTAGACGAGTTTCTTTGCAGTGTTTCAGAACTATTTTTCTCGGGTAGGACAGATTGACCTTTCTTCGATCTTTCGACCGTAACTAGAGTTTCTCTTGATGGATTTTCGTGATTCTTGTTGTGATGTCTTCGTGACTTGATTCTCTACAATCTATACTAGTTTTTTCACAGTTTAACACATTTAGATTAGTTGCACACACTGTTTCTTTAATAGTTTGGTTTTCTGTCGAGGGGTGTTTTCGTTGCTTCCACTGAAAAGTTTTAATCTACCATTCACCCCCCTCTGGTAGATTTATACGTGCTCTTCAATCCTACATGATCTATTTACACTCTTGCATTACTTGTAATATTTTTGAGTGTATTAGACCATCCTTTTCTGCTGTAATCTTTGTGGGAGCCCTCAATGTGTGAGGTTGCCCCACCAACTCGGTGATTACCCGTGATAGTGGAATCAAGTCGGCCTTGTGTGGTGACTTGACGAGGAAAAAGGGTTTTAAGAGACACGCTCTGTGTGGGCCTCCTCAACGAGGATGTAGATCTCTTTGGTGAGATCGAACCTCGGTAAAAATATGTGTCTCGTGTGCTCATCTCTTTTACTTTTGCAATTTTCATCATCTAGGGCATTAGATTTGATCAATCAAGTAATTTGTGCTCCACGTGAAAATTAAGAAATAACATCTCTTGTTCAAGTTGTAAGAATAGTAATTACATTCCGCTGCCATTTGATGTGAAATTTCTGCATCAACACTTGATCAGTTCACAACACATCAGCACACCAGACTAGTCCGCAGTCAAACCAGCAAGTCCGGTCCACCAAGAATTTAACGATTTCATTAAGTGTGTAGGAAAATTTTCAAAGCCTATTCACCGTCCCCCCTCTAGGCCACATTCAATTACAGTACAAACTGCCTGTGATAAAGTGTCTTCACAGACGGCTTGTTATAGGTAAAGAACCATCTGTCATAAATCCATTCGCAGGCAGTTTTAGTTTCTGACTGTGAAATTGCAGATTATCACAGGCTCTTCGTTTCAGGCGGTTTTGAAAACCGTGTGTGATAATACATTTGGAGTCGCCTGAGATGAGGCTTATTGTAGTAGTGTCAATTTCGATTTGGGAAGCTTCGTAACAGACCAGGTGTTGTTATTCAATGATTTACCAATGGAAGTGAGGGTTTGACTCAATCAAACCCCATTTCTTTTCACGGCCATGTTTGTCTGTTATTGAAGAATAGTGTGAGGGTACTAACGATAACGTACATAACATCCTGTTGCGACCAACGATAGTCGAAATGAACTTCAATCCATGGAATTCATTAGTTTGGAACCCGCTATTCTTACATTGGTCCAGGGATGATGTATTTGTAGAAAGTCTATACTTTATCATTATATGTTACGGTTATGCAAGTTTGGTTGTTAATACGCACACTATTGCTTTTATCCTTGATTGATCTTGCAATATCACTTCTCATGTTTGATTCATGGTTGTGACTGCAGAATGGTTTGCGTTGGCACAACGTACAAGGTTGGTGGCTCGAGCCAGGGAGGTGATGACTCCCAGTAGCCAGAAACTCAGGCTCTGCAGCAGCTGACACCGCCACCTCCTCCTCCGCTTACAATGGCAGATGTTTTTGCAACCATGGTGGATTCGCGCGACGAGCAGACCGAGCTGCTGCAAACCCTCATGCGAAATACATCCTGTCACTAGGGATAGCCAAAAAACCCGCGGGTGCACATTTGCACCCACGGGTCTGATCCGCACCAGACCGGACATATTGTGGTGCAGTTGCGGATTTCAATTTTCACCCGTAGGTACCCTTCAGACGCCTGAAAAACTGTACAGGCCACCTTCGGCCTTCTATAGTTCATCCCAACCCAGCCCAGTAAATCACCGTTTGAGTCAAGTGTGCAATGCAACCTTAGCCCCACGTGAGGCCCTGACCCTCCTGTCCTCCTTCTATTCATGTCCCCATCTCTTGATACGCTGCCGCCTGTCGTCCCTGGATCCCATCGCCGCCCCTAACCCGGCCGTCTGCTGCCGCGACAGCCCGACATCTATTCCGCCCCGAACGACGGTGGAGGAGGTAGCTGAGCTCCTGCATATGCAGCAGTTCATGTCCAGCGACACCTAGAGAGTGATGATGGAGCATGCCATCTTACCTGATCTCTAGAGGGCAGCGCCTCTATCTCCAGTTGATTCCAGGCTGGATTTCTCTGCCATCTTAATTTCCATTGCATATTCCTAGAGTGTCTGGGTGTTCAGACGAGTTTTTTATTACTAGTTTGGCTGGATTTGCTCTTGAGCAATGTTTTTTCTCCAAGTGCAATGTGGTTTATTCTGGATTTACAGAGAGCATTTAACACTTACACGTATTAGTCGATGTAAAACTGCACACAAATCTGCTATTCGACTTCTGAATCTCTATCTCCAGTTTTAGTTTGTGCTGATATTTTACATGCGGAGAGGGACTTCAAGTCTAAAGGGACATCAAATACATGCATCTGGACTGCCTCGATCACCTCAGGGTAGTAAATTTGAGCGAATTTCCTTCCCCTCTCACTGATCTTGTGAAGCCCGACAGGCACCTGAAACCCACTCGAAACCCGATGGGTGCGGGTGCGGGTATCAAAATTTACCCGCGGGTGCGGGAGCGGGTCTTAAAATTCACCCTTAGTCTTTCTTGATTCGGGCGGGTTTTTGCTTCACCCGATCCGAACCTGACCCATTGCCATCCCTACCCGTCAAAGAGGACGTCCAACCAGTGGCGATCACCGGCCTCAGCATAGCACTTACTCGGATTTTTTGGCGACTCAGTGTTGGTATTTCTTAACACCACAAATCACTTCCGGTGAGAGATGATATCCGCAAGTGCACGAAAGATACCTTTGTAGCATTACACCTAAGAGTGTTTCCAAGGATATCATATTTATCTCAAAGGAAAGCGGTGAAGTAAAGTAAACACTATTCTTATGTTCAAGGTATATGGTACTAAGTAATTTGAGAGCAGAGTACCATGATACCAGGAGTGTTGTGACACACACCTAAGCAATCTACTCTAAGGGTTAAGGTTCTCTTAATGAGGGTTAAGCTACAAGACGAAGGTACTCCTACTATGCTCTAACTACTCATATACATAGCCTAATAGTGTACACATGAATATGCTAATGGTGAATAATAGGGTTTAGTGGTCCAACTCATTGGGCAAAGTTTTACCCCTGACAACATCAAGATGATTCCCGCCATGAGCCTGTGTCGTAGCCAAACATTGGGGATTACAAAGGACGAACAGGGCTGTCACCACCTGCCGCCTACCCCTACAACTTGTGGGTCTACGAGACATCCAACACTACTTAACTATGTAAGCACCACGCTTACATGTCATGTAAATACCTTAGAGGCTTGAGTACAAGTACCTCTCTATGGCAATGACTAACTTAAACATCGTTGAACCAATGTTAGAACCAAGAACTAATATATTCATAATAACATAATCAAGTTATTACCTAATTAGACTATAGTGGAGGTGTATGATGTTTATGATAACATGATATATGCATTATGACCAGATCATAAGAACATCTATATCTAGCACATACATAAACCGCACAATCAAACAAGAAACGCAATGCCTGGGTATATGAATAAAGAGAGACTAATAATAGTATTATTATAAAGCATAAAGTCACAAAAGCCATACCTTTCCCATTTGGACTTGGGACTAGAGGCTCCTCTCTACAGCCTAACCTCCTCTAAGAAACTAGGAGAACTAGTGTATACAAGAGAGAATGCTTGAGTGGTGTGTATAGTGAAGTGAGGCCTCTACCCCCTATTTATACACCGAGTAGAGGTTGTTCCCGGCAACAAGAGCACGCGAATTAGTCACCATCGTTATCAGCTCACCGAAGGGAGTCAACACGTAGTAGCTGACCACGTTTGGCGCTCTTATAAAGTTGGTCAAACGTCCAGGTCAGCCGGCTTGGTCAGAGCACCATTCGCGATATGCTTCGCCCAAGTGGCTGACAGGTGGGTCCTCTGATCATCTCGGAGCACTACGCCATTGGATGTCCTCGGATACTTTTGTAGGTGGGCCATTTGATCCATGTGCTGTCACATGCTAGCGTCTGATTGGCTAGAAGGTGTTCTTTAGGATTCTTCCCTTGGTTTCACTTCAATATTGTACAAAATACCTGCATGCACTATTTTCTCCAAGTAGAAGTGGAACTTGGTTATTTCTAAAAGAAATGCGTGTAAGAGATGTCTATTCCATCACATAATTTAGATATATAGACGGTTGAAATTGGTACTTAACAATCGTCAACAAACTCCCCCAAGCTTATCATTTGCTCATCCCGAAGCAAAGCTAAATACTTACTTTGTTGATCAGGCGTTGCTACTATGTCCTATGCTTTAATAGTACCAAATGCACAATTAAACTTTCTACCTTTTATTGAATAAATTGGCAATGGTACTCACCCTTTATCTTAGTCCCCATGGGGCTTTTGCCTTCTCCTCTTCTTGGATGGTTGAAAGATAGAACGATTCACAAGGTATGAATTATTCCTAATGTCTAAGTTCCACTCAAATCCCAAATAATTTCAAATGATTTTCAAAATTAGTCTTAAGTTCCTCAAATGATGTTGCAATCACTCCTTTGTGTAAGTTGATTTTTCCTCACCAAAGCAATGTCTTTCTTGTCCTACATCTAAATAAGGCTTTTGTGGATCTTGGTTGGGAAAAAGAGTAGGCACATTTGCAACAAATATATTGCTAAGTCAAAAGAGTAAGTCTTAGGAGAAAACTAATCATACCTCTAGAACAAGATTATGCAAGTGATGTGGAATATTTGTGGTGGTGAAAGATGACTCTTTTTTATGCACTCTCTTGTAGGGATGAAGTATGGCTATTTTTTCTCTCGTTTTTTCTCATGCTCAATTCCTGGAGAGCATGCTTTATTCTTTTTCTCTTTTTTTTTCATAGCCATGCCTTCTACTCCCTTTCTTTTTGAATAAAGTTGAATAGAATTTTTGGCATTGAATATATGGAGTATCTTTTTTGAGGTGGAAAATGGAATGATGGGAAATTTTCTAACTTCCAGTGTAGAAGTTTAGCACGTGCACTTGTGTGATCTTGATCATGGAAGTATGAAAACATTCTCACATAGGTCTATACTAGTTTGACTTGGCTCAAAGTGAAAACAAATAGCATATGCACGAGGTTTATCATGTTAAAATATCATATGGCTTTGGTAGGAAATTCAAATTAAATGAGGAACTTTATTTTAAATCAAATTAGAAATTTCTCCGGAGATTAAGTTTTACTTTGATCAGGGAAACATCAGTCCTATGTTCTATATCATATCTCACAACAACCTAGAATTTGATATTGCTTATGCTACCCATAATTTCTAAGTTTTAGGGGAAGTACTTAAAGCTAATAAACTCAATAGTTGGAGAATATCAAATTGTAACTTAAGTACTAATGAAGAATAAAACAGAGCACCTATTCATCATTTCAACTATGAAAGAATCAAACATTCTTACCGCACATATTTTATTTTATTGAATCCTATCCTAAGTGTTTTTTAATGCAATGATGTGGAAAAAGAGAAAATGAAATGTAATGTGGGATTTGATACAAGTTACCTCAAGTGGGGGACCTCCCCCAAGCTTGTTCTTGGTCAAGGTCTGCGATAGGGGTTGAAATCCTAACGACGGAGGTAGGCCATGAGGTGGGCCTAACCTTGATGCAGCGTGGCTTTGACATTGGAGGGTTGAGTGCTGATGTGGTGATGCCTCCCATGGGTTCCATGAGTGTGGTCGAGGACAGTGTTGTCGATGCCACTCATCCACACCTCAAGTTCTCCCATACGTCGGGTGTCATCCATCATTCCTTGGCTAAGGTCATGATAACATCTAACTACATAGGAATAAGGTGCACCCAACATGTGTTGGGTGTGATCCATCGTTCCTTGGCCAAAATTAAAATAACCTTTAGCCAAAAAGGAACGATATGCACCCAACAATTGTGGCAACTCCCTTGAGCTTGAATGGGTGCTTAGAATGGTTGGGAGCATAGGGATACCACCTATTCATAGCAACCCATTGGTTGCTCGTGGAAGGTTTCCATGTTAAACCTTCGGTCTCGTAAAGCGATGACTGACCCTAAATCCCGATAGAGTTAAACCATGCTCGGTTACTCATTAGCCAAGAGATGATGAAATGGTATTGCCAATCGACTTCTTGTATGCCTGCAAGCTTCCCCTCTTGGATAGAGAAGGATGGTTAGCTCCCGACACTTATACAGCTGAAAATTCAGGTTTGATGACCAAATTCCATTTGTACATCCGGAGAAGAAAAACAACAAAGATACATCGGGTCCAATTTCAAGTGCATCAATAAACAATGTAATATTCATTGATATAAGAGTGGAGGCTTATAGATTAATCAATCTGCACATTTTCTAAAGCTCCTACTTATAACAGTGCAAGTGATGGTTCTACACCCTATGGATTCCTTCATCTTAAAATTTTCTAACCATCATGACCTTTTACACGAGCAAATTTTATATTATGGATCATGGCAACCAAGATTCTTAATTTTATCCTCCTGAATATTTTTAGTTTCTTGCTTAGGAATTTAAAATCTAGTGATCCATGTATGAATGAGTTTCAAATCAAACTTATGGATATCACTATTCCTAGGTGGCCACATGCCAATTCAATCATTAAGTCATTTCATAAGCTTTTGTTTACTAAACCTAGGCAGAAAATGATTAAGTCAATAAACAATGCTTATAAAATTTTAGGTACTTGTTTAAATTTATTCCAAGTAAGGTGACATTTCTTTGAAAAATCAGAAGGCAATATCAACACTTACTATGACGAGGATGCATAAGAATTGAATGATGAGGAGGTGTACATCTTTGTCGCCAATGTAAGAAAAAAAATCATTCAATCATAATGCAATCCAAACGAGGGCAATTTTAAACTGGTACCTCAATTGAAGAGCATTTCTGGGTGAAGGTCGTTATGTGAGACAACCATGGGTTTTGGTGTAGCCTTCATGTTCGATGCCTTTTGCTAAGTTGAGGTTGGAGTTGAAGATGAATGAAGCTTCATCTTGCTCCTCCACAGGGTCATCATCTTGAGCATTCCTCCATCATGAACTCAAAACGAGATTGGTGGAGGGATATGCAGTTGAATCCTCCCGATGGGGGTGTTGAGCTTGATGATGATTTCCAACCTCTTTACATACTTCCTCTTGGCTGCAATAAAATCAAGAACAAAAAAACAACTCAAAAAATGGGTTACATTAGCCAAAAGAAAATTGAACCCTTTGTCAAATTGTCTTGCCCAACTTGAAACAACTTGCAAATGCAAAGAAGAACAAGGGAAACCTTTTTGGTTCGAATTAGGAAGATGAATTCAAGTGGTTATGCTCAAAGTTCATATCCAAAAAAAATTATTTCCTAATTCAAAATTTTAGTTTTATGATAGTAAAAAATTTTACTTTCCAACATCCAAGTGTGAAAATTCAAACATGCCAAATGCAAATGCAAGGGTTGATGATGAATTCAAATATGCAATTGGAAAATCAAATATGAGATAACTACCAATTAACCAATTGTCAAGGACTCATCGAATTTTTGAAGTTCAATGAGTGGGACTTACCTCCTTCCTGATTAGCATGACGAGTGTCGTCAGTGCCAGAAGATGAAGGCATGGATGAATTTTCTTGATCGACATGCCAAACTTCCTTTGGCTGTCATTTGGACAAGTGGGGCATGTGGTGGCCTCGGCCTTTTCATTGTTTTGATGGAGACTTGTTGTTGTTGCGACGACCTTTCCTTCTTGTAGATATTCTTTCATGAACTTGGTGAGGCTTGTTCTTCTTCTGCCATTTTATTTTTGGCGGTTTAGTGGACTTGGGCCATTTGAATGGCACTTGCTTCTTTGTCTTCTTAGAATGTCATCGTGGATGAAATGACAGAGTCTCCTCATTCCTCATAAAGACAAAAGATGATGTCCTCTTATGGGGGGTGTCGCTTCGACCATCAAGATATTCTTTGATTCAACCCATGTTTGTCTAGGATCAAGAGGCTTCCTTCAGCATAACAACATGTGGAGTCCACAATCAAACAAGAAACGCTTCATCCACAATGTTGCTTGGCCCAAAGTTGCACGGGATCGGTCAAAGTGTAGGGTCCAACAAGTGATTGTGGAACCCTTGGATCTTGAGGCTCTACAAAGTGTTTTGTCCTTGGCTGATTGCCTCTTGGGTATGTTGTCATTGATTTCTCCTTGTCCATGGACAACATACATCAAGGTAGGCTAGATGAAGTTGAATCCGTTTCAATTCAAATTCTTGTAACCTCCTTGATTGTATCGATTCCACCCTTGACCTCCTCGTTGGTGATGGCTTTTAGAGTTGTTGCTTGGAAATGAAGGATCCCCATGGGTCTTGGGGAAATAAATCCCCACGGGTCCCATGTTGACATGCATTTTCACAAATCATGTGAGTATCTATGGCTTGGATCATCCAAACACGTTCCCATTGGCTTGATCTTCTTTCTCTTTCAAGAGGAGGTCTAGTTCTGTGGCTAGCATGTCCACCTTGTCAAAGGTGTGCATGCCACACTAATGGAACTGGAGCATTCATTGATCCACCCCTTGATGGTTACCATCTTATTAATCAAATCTTCATCTTTCTCATGATGAATAAGAAGAGGTCACCTCCAACTTCAGCATGAATTAGATCACGGATCGATGAAGTCAACCCGTTGTAGGAGTGTTGGATGATGAGCCAACCATCCACCCTGATAGGATCTTGGTTCCCGATCTTTCGATGAGGATAGGAGGGTTCGATTTGTGGAGGAGAAGACGTTGGCGATCCGACTACACCGTCCCCAAGACGATGCGCCTTAGCGATCGGTACACCGACTCCGAAGTTGTATTGATCTTGCTGGCGCACAATCAACCTGACCACGAGGGCCTTTGTTCCTGCAGGCAATCGAAGAACACGCAAGAACAAGAAGAACAAGCACTTATCTGTTGAATCAATCTAAAGTGGGGTTCTGGATACAAGTAGACGGGCGATCTAGTCGACACGCGCGTGTACAAGGAAGCAGCAGAAGCTAACTTACGAATAAACAAAAACCCACCAGCTAATGAGGGCGGCTGCTACTATTTATTACCTCCCTAGGGTCGTGAGAAACCCTAATCACGAGTCCCTAATGGACTCCAAACGATACATGGGCCATGGGCCCAATTTTGGTGATGCAGCACCCTGGACAGAAAAAGGTCTTGGTATTAAAATAACTATTGCGGCCGACTCCGAATAGATATGGACATGAAGCCAGATCCGTTTGAAAGTAGACTTGATAATCTTTACAGGAAGTACTTGAATGCCCAGATCGGAGTCCGTATGAAATTGTGGTGGCCGTCACAAGTTGGTGCTGTTCTGCTGTCCAAATCCCGTCCGCGCGAATTCCCTTCCCATTGGCTCCTCTCCATTGTTCCTAAGCAAAACAAGAAAGCACGTAGTTCCACGGTCTAGATAAGATGGACATAAGGCCAAGAACGAGTTCACCTCATAGTTTAGTTGACGTGCACGAGCGCGAGTGATCGAACCAGAAACCGGTAGCTGGGTTGGTGTGGATGTATCGAGGGTGTTGATGTCCTCATCATCCTCCCCTTCTTGCATTTGAGTCGTCCGCGTCTCAAGGCATCTTCTTCTCCCAAATATGGCTTCAAATCTGCAATGTTAAATGTGGGACTAACCCCAAAATTCACAGGCAACTCGAGTTTATATGCATTATCATTAATTCTTTCTAACACTTTGAATGGACCATCAGCTCGAGGTAACAATTTAGACTTTCTCAAATCAGGAAACCTATCCTTTCGCAAATGTAACCAAACTAAATCACCAGGTTCAAAAGTGATAGTTTTCTTTCCCCTACTACCAGCAAGTTTATACTTGGCATTCATGCACTCTATATTCTTCTTAGTGGTTTCATGCAATTTTAAGATCAATTCAGCACGATGTTTAGCATCAAAATTCACTCATTCCATTGAAGGAAGAGGTAATAAATCAATAGGAGCACGGGGTACAAATCCATAAACAATCTCAAAAGGGCATTTCTTAGTACTAGAATGTAGGGAACGATTATAAGCAAACTCAACATGAGGCAAACACTCTTCCCACATTTTTATATTCTTTTTCAAAACAGCCCTAAGCATGGTAGATAAACTTCTATTCACAACCTCAGTTTGACCATCAGTTTGGGGATGACAAGTAGTTGAAAATAAAAGCTTAGTCCCCAATTTTGCCCATAACGTTCTCCAAAAATGGCTAAGAAACTTAGTATCACGATCTGAAACTATTGTGTTTGGCACACCATGCAATCTAACAATATCTCGGAAAAACAAATCAGCAACATGTGTAGCATCATCACTTTTACGACAAGGTATGAAGTGTGCCATTTTAGAAAATCTATCCACAACAACAATGATGCTATCCCTCCCCTTCTTTGTTCTAGGCAGTCCTAAAACAAAGTCCATAGAAATATCCTCCCAAGGCATGCTAGGAACAGGAAGAGGCATGTACAAACCATGTGGATTAAGTCGTGACTTAGCTTTTTGACATGTCGTGCAGCGAGCAACAAAGCGTTCCACGTCTTGCCTCATCCTTCGCCAAAAGAAATGACCAGCAAGTATGTCCTCCGTCTTTTTCACTCCAAAGTGCCCCATCAGCCCACCTCCATGCGCTTCCTGTAACAACAAAAAATGAACGGAGCTAGCTGGAATGCATAACTTGTTAGCTCTAAACACATAGCCAACATTGAGGACAAATTTATTCAATGTTTTTCCGCCTTTACATTTCAGCAATACATCTTTGAAATCAGCATCATGTTCATATTGATCTTTAACCGTAGGCATGCTAAGTGGATGGAATTTATTGAGTCTTTTCCTTATGTCATTAAACACAAAAAGGGAAAGGATAATGTTATTGCTGATGCTTTATCTAGACGTTATACTCTTCTATCTCAACTTGACTTTAAAATTTAGAACAGGCCCACTCATTTTCTCACTAAAATATGCAACAGGTTTTCCTTCTTGTAACAAAACACCACCCAATCCAATCCCACTAGCATCACATTCAAGCTCAAAAGTCTTAGAAAAATCAGGAAATTGGAGAAGAGGTGCATGCGTCAACTTATCTTTCAGTATGGTAAAGGCGTTATCTTGTGTGGTGCCCCAAGAAAAAGGCACCCCCTTCTTCGTAAGGTCATTCAATGGAGCAGCAATGGTGCTGAAATCCTTCACAAAGCGACGATAGAACCCAACCAGCCCTAGAAAGCTCCACACCTGTGTGATGGTCTTTGGTACAGGCCACCCCTGAATAGCCTCTACCTTGGCTTGATCAACTTCAATTCCCTGTGGAGTAACAACATAGCCAAGGAAAGAGACTCGATTCGTGCAAAAGGTGCACTTCTCAAGATTACCAAATAATCGTGCCTCACGCAAAGCATTAAAAACAGCACGTAAGTGATCAAGATGTTCATCCATGGATTTGCTATAAATCAATATATCATCAAAATACACAACAACAAATTTTCCAATGAATGCACGCAAAACCTCGTTCATTAATCTCATGAAGGTGCTAGGTGCATTAGTTAACCCAAAAGGCATGACTAACCACTCATATAAACCGAACTTAGTTTTGAAAGCAGTTTTCCATTCATCTCCTAGTTTCATGCGAATTTGGTGATAACCACTACGCAAATCAACTTTTGAGAACACAACAGCACCACTCAATTCATCAAGCATATCATCTAAGCATGGAATAGGATGACGATATCGAATGGTTATATTGTTGATTGCTCTACAATCCACACACATACGCCACGATCCATCCTTTTTAGGTACTAGAATAATTGGAACAGCACAAGGACTAAGAGACTCACGTACATAACCTTTGTCAAGTAGTTCTTGTACTTGGCGCTGAGTCTCCTTTGTTTCTTCTGGATTTGTCCTATATGGTGCACGGTTGGGCAATGAAGCACCGGGAATGAGGTCAATCTGGTGCTCAATCCCTCGAAGTGGTGGTAGTCCTGGTGGTATTTCACTTGGAAACACATCAGAATATTCCTGCAAAATGTTAGCAACAGCAGGAGGCAAAGAATGTTGCACATCGTAAAGGGAAATCAAAGCATCTTTGCATACCAAAGCATAGGCAACAGAGGTGGAAGCAATCAGTTCATTAATATCAGATTTCGTAGCAAACAAGCATTTTCCCTTCAGAGATATCTCATTTTTCTTATGAAACACAGATTTGGCATTGTTATTGTTCTCAATGTTAGCATGGTCCTGATATTTAGTTTTCCTAGCTCTAGCAACATCATCTTGCACAATAGCTTCAGGAGACATAGGATGCAACACAATTTTTTTATCGTGGTAAAGAAAAGAATACTGATTTGATCTACCATGATGCATAGAATCTCTATCAAATTGCCAAGGTCTTCCTAGCAGAATATTACAAGCTTGCATAGGCACAACATCACATTCAACGACATCCTTATATGATCCAATAGTAAAATTGATTCGCACAAGTCTAGTTACCTTTGCCTTACCGCTGTTGTTTAACCATTGAATGTAATAGGGATGTGGGTGCGGTTTGGTGCTTAGTGCCAGCTTGGTCACCATGTCACTGCTGGCCAAGTTGTTGCAGCTACCTCCATCAATGATCATGCGGCAAGATCGCTCTTTGACGACACACTTTGTTTGGAATAATGTGTGCCTTTGATTTTGTTTCGCTTTCTCCATTTGTGCACTAAGCACACGCTGCACAATGAGACTATCATAGCGCGCTGCATCTTCTGCACCAATATGCTCTTCTTGATGTTCATCTCTACCTGCATAGTCACCTGCAAGCAAAACACATGTATCGTCATCAAAATCGCTAGCAGATTAGTACTCACTGTCATCTTTAACAATTAGAACACGTTTGCTTGGGCAGTCACGCTGCACATGGACAAAACCCTTGCACTTATGACATTGAACGTCTCTAGATCGTCCGGTAGATGCTACGGAAGAAGCACTCTCGGTGGGCTTTTGGGTGGTCTTTACTGCTGAGCTAGTGGAAGAAGCACGTGGCTTGTTGCTGGAAGAAGAAGGTGCTGCCCGACTTTGTGAAGAAGATGGCGGAGAAGCACGCCCAGTCGAAGGAGTTGTCGTGCGTGGTTGCCATGAGCTAGTCTTTCCTGCAGAAAAATTAGTTCTAGAGCTAGCTCGTCGTCCCTGCACTTCCCTTTCAGCTTTACAAGCAAGATGAAACAAACGGGTAACATTATTGTAATCTTTATAAGCAAGTATGTCCTGAATTTCACAGTTTAAACCACCCAAAAATCTAGCCATATCTGGTTCCTCATCCTCGTCTAAATTACAACGCAACATACCCATTTGTAATTCCTGAAAATACTCTTCTACACTTTTAGCTCCCTGTCTCAATTGTGGTAACTTATTTAACAGATCACGTGCATAGTAAGAAGGAACAAATCTAGCCCGCATGAGCCGTTTCAAAGCATCCCAAGTTTGTGGTATGTTATTAGGATTTTTCTTGCTATGTTCTATCCACCAAACAGAAGCAAAATCAGTAAACTCACTAGCGGCTGCTCTAACTCTTGCGTTTTCAGGAAACTCATGACATGCAAATTTTTTATCAACAGAAATCTCCCAAGTAATATATGCATCATGGTCATATTTACCATCAAAATGAGGTATCTTAAATTTGATATTGTTAAAAGTATCTTCATGATTGCGTACCTCACGCCGATGATGTCCACCTATGCCTTGACGGTTGCATTGTAGTCGGCGCCATGGCCTAGCTTCCTCATCTTCCCCAATCTCCGTATCTGCAGAATAGTCATCTTCATTGTCACGTACAATACTAGGAGCATTGCTCACCTGTCCATCTGCGCTGCGTCCACAATCCCTCTCCTCAAGGCGCTGCAGGATGGCTCCAATAGAGGTGTTCAATGTTTGAATGGAACTCTCCAACATGCTGATTTTGGTGTTGGTGTCGATATGCATATTTTCCAATTGACCAAGGCGGTCACTGGTAACTCGAAAATCCGCATCAAGCGCTTCTGTGTGTAGCCGCAGTTGGCGTTCGAAGTGTTGTATAATTCCCCGTGTGTGAGTTGAATGCACGTCTTCATTTGTATTTGCTCCTCCTGCCATGGTTAGTAGAAAAAAAAATCCAATATGAAAGGGTAACGTTATCCCTAGCTACAAAGGTGCTGGTGGACATAATTCGCTCACTCTCAACCTGTTCAATCAAGCTATTACCTGTTCTTACAAAGCTCAGCAAGAAGGTGATGGCAACCAGCAAGTAATGAACAACTTCAAGAGCAGGTGTCAATCTATGGCTTTAGGTGGCTAAACAAGCACAAGGAGCAAACTTTCACCACGTTAATCACAACAAGCTGAATAAATATTCTACGACGGTACTGTGCTGATCTTAGTCTAGACCGTACTAGAGACGCGAGCCGAGACACCAATGTCGTCACCAAAAACACCCCAAACAACAATATGATTTTTTTTCTTTCTTTTTTTCATTTTTTTGTTGGGGTGGTCACCCAAACTCTCTCTAGATGGAATCAGGAGACCCTAGAACAAAATTTGCACATGCGGCTTTTGATCTTGCACTTGCCTTTTTTTTCTTCTCTAATTGCTTGTGGCTTTTGTGCGGCTTTTGATTTTGCACTTGCCTTTTTTTTCTTCTCTAATTGCTTGTGGCTTTTGTGCGGCTTTTGATTTTGAACTTGCCTTTTTCTTGTTGTCAAACTCAAATTACTAATCTGACTCAAACTCGAAGTAGCAATCTGATTCGAACTCGAACTAGTAATCAGACTCAAACTCGAACTAGCAATCCGACTCCAACTCGAAGTAGCAATCTGATTCAAACTCAAACTAGTAATCCGACTCAAACTCGAACTACGAATCTGACTCGAACTAGGTGACCGAATGTGACACGAACTCGAAACTCTAGTGGTGCAAAACTAAAGACCAGCAACTTGACTCGTCGAAGCAACCATGAACTCAACAAGTCTTGACTAAGTGGAGAATGTAAAAGGCACAATGGTCTAGGAATAATGGAAAAAAAAAACAGATCTGGTATTTTTTTGGGCTTTTCTGGACTATAGGATGATAAC
The DNA here is from genome assembly GCA_036927565.1 of Tuctoria greenei. Taxonomy (NCBI): domain Eukaryota; kingdom Viridiplantae; phylum Streptophyta; class Magnoliopsida; order Poales; family Poaceae; genus Tuctoria; species Tuctoria greenei. The sequence continues at coordinate 50,204,301 of JAYESD010000009.1, forward strand.
AGCGGAAAGAAATGTAATGGTAGCACTCTCACCGATTAACCTTGCTCTGATACCACTTGATAGGATCTTGGTTCCTGATATTTCGATGAGAATAGGAGGGTTCGATTTGTGAAGGAGAAGACGTTGGCGATCCGACTACACTGTCCCCAAGACGATGCGCCTTAGCGATCAGTACACCGACTCCGAAGTTGTATTGATCTTGCCGGCGCACAATCAACCTGACCACGAGGGCCTTTGTTCCTGCAGGCAATCGAAGAACACGCAAGAACAAGAAGAACAAGCACTTATCTGTTGAATCAATCTAAAGTGGGGTTCTGGATACAAGTAGACGGGCGATCTAGTCGACACACGCGTGTACAAGGAAGCAGCAGAAGCTAACTTACGAATAAACAAAAACCCACCAGCTAATGAGGGCGGCTGCTACTATTTATTACCTCCCTAGGGTCGTGAGAAACCCTAATCACGAGTCCCTAATGGACTCCAAATGATACATGGGCCATGGGCCCAATTTTGGTGATGCAGCACCCTGGACAGAAAAAGGTCTTGGTATTAAAATAACTATTGCGGCTGACTCCGAATTGATATGGACATGAGGCCAGATCCGTTTGAAAGTAGACTTGATAATATTTCCAGGAAGTACTTGAACGCCCAGATCGAAATCCGTATGAAATCATGGTGGCCGTCACAAGTTGGTGCTGTTCTGCTGTCCAAATCCCGTCCGCGCGAATTCCCTTCCCATTGGCTCCTCTCCATTGTTCCTAAGCAAAACAAGAAAGCATGTAGTTCCACGGTCTAGATAAGATGGACATAAGGCCAAGAACGAGTTCACCTCATAGTTTAGTTGACGTGCACGAGCGCGAGTGATCGGACCAGAAACCGGTAGCTGAGTTGATGTGTATGTATCAAGGGTGTTGATGTCCTCATCACACCCCGTTGTGAAGACAAACCAAGATATAATCTTGGAGCCTCCCCCAAGCTTTGGGGATAGATGCCCTTGGGTCCTGCTGGAAGCTGGGGAATCCTCCCGTTGTGGGCAATGATGATGCCCAATGGGAAGAATTTGTTGAGAAACGCCTTGAAGTACTATTGGAGTAAAGCTCTTGCATCCTCTTTGGCTTTCCCAAAGAATGGGCTAGCCAAAAACTACCCTATTTTCACATAACAGAGAAAACAAAGCAACAGTAATCCTATCTAATAACTACTGGTACCTACAACTTAATCACGAGTGATAGCTATCCTTCACTTTCTTCCCCGCCCCCGGCAACGGTGCCAGAAATGCTTGTTGGTATTTCTTAACACCACATATCATCTCTAGTGAGAGATGAGATCCACAAGCGCATGAAAGATACTGCTGTAGCATTTCACCCAAGAGTATTCCCAAGGGTATCGTATTTATCCCAAAAGAAGGCAGCAATGTGAAGTAAACACTATTCTTATGATCAAGGTATAGAGTAATAAATAATTATCAGAGCAGGGGTAGGATGATAATAGGAGTATTGAGACACACACCTAAGCAATCTACTCTAAGGATTTGTTTGGCAGCAGGTGAAAGTAACCCTGTGTAATATACACCACGGGTGGATTGGGTTGACTCCCAATCCACACCGCGGCCGGTCGGCGTGAGTGGAAATAAACTTCTGCATTTGGCTGAGCTGGTCTAACACACGGTTGCAAGTACAACGGAACACAAGCAGTTGCAAGTAACACAATAACACAAGGCACTAAAATAGATACTGAACGCAAATAGTTGCATACCAAAATTACAAAAGATCACTAAGATGAATTTCAACAGAAAATGCCCTGCTTTTTAATGAAAATCTTAGAGATATAAATAGTTCCATTCACCCCAAATGTTGATATGAGGAAAACTTAACAGAAATTGATTTGTTTCTAAAAAAGATAGCAGATTCTGAAAACTGAATTCTGATAATGTCTTATCTCCATCTTGTCTTGCATATAATGACTAAACATGTATTCTTCAATAGAGGAAGAATTGATGAATCTAAGAGTCCAAGCACAGAGACAAACTTATATTTGCAGCCAACAAATATTACATGACTAAAACACCTAGTCAACGTTGTTTTGCGACGCTTGCACTTACCAATGAAACTTCAGACGGTCGAACAAATCGAATGCATATCCACTGCAAAAAAAAAATTATCACATAAATATTACCGATCTGTTAAAAATTCATAAATGCCAATTAAAGAGAGGTTGTGTTGCACAAATCAAAGTATCCAAAATTGAGAGAATGATCATAGGAAGAAAGGCAAAACTCACTTGATAATTGCTACCTGATGTTCAATCTAAGAAGCGCTCCAATACAATTAACTTAGTTGGGTAATTGCTACCTGATGTTTAATCTAACGGTGATGAAGGAAAGCAAAGCTCTACGGCCTTGGTGATACAGCTGACTGAAGTATGAGATGCATCAGATGATACAACTACGATGTGTAGAATACTCTCAGCAAACCAAGACTATAAGACAAGTCTCAGAAATTAGCAATATCGTAAAACCAGGCGTGGCTATCGGATTGCTGCAACCAGGTGCAGAACGCTGTGCATCCTAGATGTGAATACTGGAATGGTGCTGGTTAGGACCCACAAAATACTACAGTAGTCCATTCATACTGACATTCATATGATTTTCAGTGCAAAAATCAAGGAAAGTTTAGACTAATATCATTGGTGATGCAGCTAAATAAAGAACCATGTTCCGCATGCAACATAAGGAAAACAACGGAGTCACAACTTACATAAGGAATAACTCTTCATCATGATAGATATGCCAATTAGGAGAAATGACAATTGTCTTGCTTACAAAGCAGTGCAGTAATATCTCAACATGAGTGGCACCATACGTAGTAATACATAATAATAGACCAGAGCAAAAAAGACATGCCATATTAGAGCCAGCATAGCAAACTATACCGGTCAAAGGGTATGTACATCAACAAAAAAACAGTAAAAGACTAACAGTGCATCGGCTATAGGTACAACAAAAACGATCTCTGCACATGTCATTTCATACAAGAGGCTTAGCACTGCTATTGAGTTATGTCGAAACAGAGTTTTGCTTCATTCCAGGGACCATTGATCTCAAAAACTTGTATTTCTAATGTAAACAAACAAACTTAATGTAAACCTAATGTAAACAATCAAACCTAATGTAAACAATGTAGAACAACAACACACCAGTATTGCAGCCTTGTAGAGGAGGATGGGGAGATGCAGGGAAGAGAAGGTGAAGTGATGACGCTGAAGTCTTGCATATGCTTGCCACTGGGTAGTAGAGGCTGGTTCTTCACGGATCTACAACGCACAAGAAAGGAGTCAAGACATGAGAAACCCTAGCACAATTAAGAGATGAAGGAGGAAGGGCAGGCAGTCACTGTTTCCATGGATCTGCATCGCCGCTGTTGAGAAGGGCAGGCAGCAGCCATGAGGGAGGAGTCGTCTCGAGAGAGGAGTCGCCGCGTCGGATCCGGAGCAGCGAAGTCGCCGTAGTCTGGGATGAGTTGGCGCTGCCGGGGGGGGGGGGGGGGGGGGGGGCATCGGCACCCCCTGTGGGGCGAGCACCACCGGGTGGGGTGGGGGGCGAGGGCAAGCGCCGCCTGGAGGTGTTAGAGGAGGCGAGGCGAGTGCCGTGAGGTGGGGTTGGGGGAGGCGAGGCGAGCGCCTCCGGGTGGGGTGGGGGCGAGAGCGAGGCTAGCACCACCGGTCGAGAGAGGCGGTGATTCCCGGCCTCGGAGGAGTTGATCGATTTGCACTCCCAAACGAGTGGATCAAGTAGTGGGCCAGCTAATCCAAGCTTTAGCCAAATGCATTTTTCATTTATGGGTGGAATTTGATCCCCAAGCAGTTTATGACGTGGAATGGGCCTGGATCCACTCCGTTTCAGCGATTGTCAAACGAGGCCTAAAGGGTAAGGTTGTCCTAGTGAGGGTTAAGCTACGATACGGAGCTACTCCTACTGTGCTATAATTACTCATATACATAGCCTAATACTGTACACATGAATATGCTAATGGTGAATACTAGGACTTAGTGGTCCAACCCCATCGGGCATGGGTTTACCCCTGCAACATCAGGACGATTCTCGCCACAAGCCTTTGGCGTAGCCAAACGTGGGGGATTATAAAGGACGGATAGGGCTGTCACCATCTGCTGCCTACCCCGACAACCCGTGGGTCTACGAGAATCCAACGCTAATTAACTATCTAAGCATCATGCTTACTTGTCAAGTAAATACCTTAGAGGCTCGAGTACAAATACCCCTCTAAGGCAATGACTAACCTAAACATCATTGAATCAATGTTGGAACCAAGCAATAACATACTCATATTAGCATAATAAGGTTATTACCTAATTAGACTATAGTGGAGGTGTATGACGTTTATGATAACATGATATGCATTATAACCAGATCATAATAACATTAGACCTAACACATACATGGACACCACAATCAAACAAGAAACACTATGCCCAATTTTATGAATAAAGAGATATTAATAGTACTATTATTATAAAGCATAAAGTCACATAAGAAAATAAAGATACATGAGCCATACCTTTCCCAATTTGGACTTGGCACTCCAGGCTCCTTTCTACAAACTAACCTACACTAACGAACTAGTAGAACTAGTGTATATGAGAGATAATGCTTGAGTGGTGAAGTGAGGCCTCTCCACCCTATTTATACATGGAGTAGAGGCGGTTCCCGGCACCAAAAGCGTGTGAATCAGTCACCATCGTTATCAGCTAATCAAAGGGAGTCGACACATGGTAGCTGACTGTGTTTGGAGCTCTTACCAAGTCAGTCGAGCCCCGAGGTTGGCCGAACTTGTTAGAGCACCATTTGCGATGTGCTTTGTCCAGGTGGCTAACAGGTAGGTCCTTTGACCATTTCAGGGCGCTACGCCGTTGGATGCCCTCGGATACTCCTGTAGGTGGGCCATTTGATCCATGTGCTTCCACATGTTGGTGTTTGATTGGCTGAGAAGGTATTCTTTAGGATTCCACCCTTCGTTTCACTTCAATTCTGTATAAAATACCTACATGCACTATTTTCTTCAAGTACAAGTGGAACCAGGTTATTTCTAAAAGCAATATGTGTAAGAAATGTCTTCTCCATTAGATAATTGAGATATATTGACGGTCAAAATTGGTACTTAGCGACCATCAACACTCATCCACCAGTCTTCATGGAGACCGATAAACCTCTTGAGGCGGACAACTAGCTCCGCACGAAGCGAAGTTTCGGGTTGCTCCAATGCACTGAAACCTAGAAGGCGCTGTTTGTGGCACAACAACTTCATGGTTTTGCCAGTGCATGGTGGACGAATTACATCACCTCTCTACTGGTTGGTCACACCGCGACTTGGACCGAGTTTCGGGAGGCATTCCGCGCCTACCACATACCTCTCGGGATCATGAAACACAAGATTCAAGAATTTTTTGAACTCAAGCGAGGCGGGAGGAGTGCTCACGAATACTCCATGGTTTTCAACCATCTGGCGCAATACGCGCCGGAATAGGTGGATACTGAAAACAAGAAACGCGAGAGCTTCTATCGAGGCTTGAATGCCAAACTGAAGGACAAGCTCGCTTTGTTCAATCATGACTCATTCAACATGTTTCTCAATGTTGCAATCGTAAAAGAGGATGCGACATGCGAGCTTGTGATGGAGAAGAAGAGGAGTGCCCTGCAGGGCACCAGTAGTGGAGCTCCCCAAAAGTATCGTATGGCAGGCACAACAGTAGCAGCGGCAACAAAGGATGATTCCTCATGCACCCCCACAGCATTAGCGTGCACCAGGTTTTCATCCTCCAGTCTATGGTGGCCCGACGCAATACACGTGCTACAATTGTGGACATGTTGGACATCTCTCCTACAACTATCCCGAAAAGCAAACTAGCGGACAAGCGTCTTACCAGGGTGCTACTCAACCCCGCAACCAGTCCAAGAAACCAGCTCCCAAACCTGGCAATGTCCACCATATCGCCATTGAGGATGTACCAGAAGGCGAACCCGTACTCGTGGGTACGTTCACTCTCCTCGATCACCCTGTTATCATTTTTTTTTTATTCCGGTACCGCCCACAACTTAGTTAGTAATTCATATGTTTTCAAGCACCAGCTACAAATATTTCCTACCAAATACTCGTACATCGTTTGTTCACCGGGTGGGAGGATATCAGCTAATAGTATGATTCCTGAAGTACCACTGTGCATGGGTGGAAAAATATATCCTACCACTCTCATTATCTTAGAAGGACAAAATATCAATGTCATATTAGGTATGTCGTGGTTACATCACCATGGTGCTGTTCTGGACATCGTCCCTCGAACCGTTCATTTGTATTCTCCACTACACAATCCACATACTCTCATTCTTGATCAAACCGTTCAAGAAATCACAGCAGCTGCCACCCGGAATCCATTAAGTTGGAAGACATTCCGATGGTCCGTGAATACCCTGATGTGTTTCCTGATGATCTACCGGGTATGTCGCCCGAACGTGATGTCGAGTTCAAGATTGAACTTGTGCCGAGAACCACACCGATCACTCGATGACCATATCAAATGGCACCCAATGAGCTAGCTGAATTAAAAGAGCATTTGAAGGACCTTTTGGACAAAGGTTTTATTCGTTGAAGCTCATCACCTTGGGGCTGCTCCACGTTGTTCGTTAAGAAGAAGGATGAAACATTGTGGTTATGTGTGGACTATCGTTTGCTACATGCCATGACTATCAAGAACAAGTATCCACAACCGCACATCGACATTCTTTCCGATCAACTAGTGGGTGCTAAGGTATTCTCGAAGATGGATTTTTGGTCCGGATATCACCAGATTAAGATTCGGACAGAAGATATACCGAAGACGGCATTCTCGGTGTGATATGGGCTATATGAATATCTCGTCATGTCATTTTGTCTCACCAATGCTCCACCCCTACTTTATGTACCTTATGAACTCAGTGTTCATGCCGGAGTTGGACTAGTTTGTCGTGTTCTTCGTCGACGACATCTTGGTTTATTCCAAATAAGAGAAAGAACATGTCGAACACGTGCATATCGTTCTTCAGCGATTTGCAAGACCATAAGCTTTATGCATAATTCAGCAAGTGTGAATCTTGGATCAGTCAAGTGTCGTTCTTTTGGCACATTATTTCAGTTGAGCCATCATTTTGGGCCCAAGTAAAATTGTCCAAGTGCTGAAATGGGAATATCTCAAATCTGTCCATGAGGTCTAAAGCTTCCTTGGTTTAGCAGGTTATTATCGGAGGTTCATCCCAAGCTTCTTAAAAATCGCTAAACCCATGACGGAGCTATTGAAGAAGGGAACCAAATATATTTGGAATGTAGCATGTGAGCATGCGTTCCAAACATTAGTGAAGCATCTCACAACAACCCCGGTTTTAGCTCAACCGGATACGATGAAGCCGTTCAATGTTTATTGCCATGCATCAGGCATCAGACTTGGTTGCGTTCTTATGCGAGAAGGATGTGTGGTCGCATATGGATCATGGCAGCTCCGTGACCATGAAAAACATTATCCTACTCATGACTTGGAGGTCGCTACCGTGGTACTTGCTCTAAAAATGTGGAGGCATTATCTACTTGGAAATTTAGTGCATCTCTACATGGACCACAAAAGTATGAAGTACATTTTCACGCAGAAGGAGTTGAACATGAGGCAACGAAGATGGTTAGAATTGAAGAAGGATTATGAGATCGAGATTCATTATCATCCTGGCAAAGCTAACGTGATTGGCAATGCACTTAGTCGCAAATCTCATGTCAAGAACTTAACCATCATCCTACGGATGTCAGGACCAGGGTCCCGCCATTCAAGCAATCACATTCGGTGGTGCCGTGCGATGCGACATCCAACAGCACACATGAAAAGCATATCAAAATGACCAACACAAAACTTTATTTCACAAGATATTTCTCTTTTACAATATAAAGTACAACGCACTGGAATATACATACTCATACTCTGAACTAGCTATGCATAAGAGAAGTCGTCCATGCACGCGGACGCTTGTCACTAGCCACATGAAGCAGACCAGTAGTGGCAAGGTTATCCAGTGAGATATACATCTTGACGAGGTCGAGTTCTCACCGGACAACCATCAACATAAGCAAAAGATTATACCTTAAAAAACATGAATATAGCAATCATGAGCCAAGCTTAGCAAGACATAACCGTCTCACCTAAGGGATGAAACTCCACATGGTGGAAATTTTAAAGACTGGAAGCTGAAATTTGCAGAAATAAATTTGCCGAAAGTAAATCCTTAGTTGTCAGTTTTAGAGTAGCATATGAGATTCTCTGGGCATGCATCGTAACGAATTCCACAATCAAAAAAGAAACAATTCACCCACGATGATACTTGTCCAAAGTTATATAGGCCTCGTTCAAGTTAAATGTTTGGAAATGATAACTTTAATTATGTTATCTATAACTCAGCCAATGTTGCAATACAATATAATATTCATAATAGCATATTATAATTCTTCCAACTTCTTTTTATTACTACGCCACGACTCAATGAACAAGTGATACTCATATCCGCAAGGGACAAAGATTCGAATAATTCAAAACCCAACTTGCACGACACTTACGCACTTTCAAAAGAGACGATGTGCAGTCATCTTCAATACTCATCGTAAGTGGCAACCTTTCACAAGACACCTACATGTCGAATCGGTTCAATCGCCCCAGATAGTAGTCTCTCTCACCGTGCATCCGTCCGAAGAGACAGAGTTTGTAAGCGAGTTTACCACTAATGTGCAGTTGGCCGGCAACATGAGGCGATCGAAAAGGTCTTGACACTAAGGTTAACAAGTTACATCGATTTACAAGACCCCATAAATCCAGTATGCAACTGGTACAGCTCAATACTTGTCATGTGGGGCCCCATACGACGTGGTCCTTAACCGGGGCTACATACCAACCCTCCAACATCGACCTTGCCATAACTAGCCTTGTCCAACGTGGTCACAAGCATTGTCCCACCGTGCAGATCGAGACAACCTTGTGCGCTACCACCTACAATATTCAAAATCCCCGTCCACATCTCACTTATTAAGGAGTGAGCTACCAAGTATCATCTCGCGAGTGGGTTTCCCTCAATTGACTTCTTTCGCAAGCAGAATTAACCTACTTTACATTTGGTCGATAAAAGGTGACTGTCGGTGGTTTTGATTCGGCAGATCTCCCGACACTACTAAAGTGTTTGCGGAGTTTGAAGTTCGGTGTGGGTGCGCGGAGATTCAAGAAGGTGAAATGTAAAATGACACAGGAGACACAAAGGTTTACGTGGTTCGGGCCGCCTGAGCGTAATACCCTACTCCACAGGGTGTGTTGGTGTTGTATTGGATGTATGAACTCAACTCAGGTGACTTGAGTTGAGAGTGCGCGATCAGATCAGAGCGAGTCAGATCCGGTCTCCCCTATGTATCGTTGGCCTGTCCTTTTATAGTACAAGAACGGGCCGTTACAAGTTGGCCTGGCCCGACATGTGGCCCTAGGGGTTTAGTAATATTGATACACATTTGATGCGCTTAATTACCCTTAATGACCGAGTTACGGGCTTTGACAGCACTGTTACTGGTAATTAAGGTCGTCCGATCGTGTGTCATTAACATAGTATTAATGACACTTAATCGGGTCTTAAAGTCCTTGATTCCCCTTTGAAGATCCGGAGCCGCTGTGGAGTCTTCCGGAGGTTTGAGGCTGAAGATCCGACGATTGGACACGTGGCAGCTCCAGAGCATACTGTGGAGAACAGATAGGTCCGGTGCCACTAGACACGTGTCAGTTCCGGAGCTTCCCTCGGTCTGGGGTTAAGTCCGGGGGTGCCGTTATGGTACATAGCCCGAAGCTTCCCCCTTGTGGGTGGTAGCTCCGGTTTGATGGTACACGTGGCGACCCTGGGACTAACCATGTTGGGGAAGCGAGTCCGGTTATTTCTGACATGTGGGCCTTCGAAGGTCTTCAAATCAGGTAGATGACATTTCCTTGAGATCTTTGCAATCTCAAGGGGTATACGGTACCCAGGGTACCGACAGTGGCCCCCTGGGCCCACCCCTAGGGAAGACCTCTTGGGCGAAGTCATTCCGCCGGAGGTGGGTCCATCCTTCGACTTTTGAGCCGAGTCTTCAAAGGTCTTCAGATGTGCCGTTGGCGATAGTTTTGGAGTTAAATCCTCGCCGCGTGGCATATCCCGGGTGCGGCAAATGAGATCTTTGGCGTGCGGATCTCACGCAATTGAAGGTCGCCGGTTCCCGATACGAAAATCGTATCGGTTCCGCGCGCCTTGTCAGGCCGCCGCCTTCGGGCTTCCCGCCTCTCATGATGACAACCGTTCGCCTGGGTAAGAACCTCGACTTGATCGTCGGGGTGGTCTCGGGCCCTCTTGTCATCGGCTGGGTGAAATTTTTGAATAGTATCTTTGGTTTCCCTGCGGTTTCCATCCAAGCGTTGTGGGGGCTTACTTAAGAAGGAAAGCGCACACTGTCTGGGGTTCTTTACGCCTCTCATCTAAACTTGCGCTCGAACTCCCAAACTTGAGCTTGCTTTTCCTCCCTTGCCTCGCTGTGCTGCGATGGAGTTGGGTCTCCGTGAGAGCCGCTTGAAGACCGAAGGTGACCTGAAGAAGGTCCAGGCCCTCATGGGGTGGTCCTCGGACTTCTTCAACCGCCTGGTCTGCGCCGGTGGGGAGCTCCCGTTCGAGAAGGAGCACGCCGGCAAGATGGTGTACTTCTCTGCGTACGCCATGGTGGGGTTGATCCCGCCTTTTTCCTCCTTTTTCTTGATGCTGCTAGACTTCTATGGTCTGCAGTTGTACCACCTTGGCCCCCACTCCATTCTTCTAGTGTCTGTCTTCGTCCACTTTTGTGAAATGTGGGTGGGCATCCCCCCCTGCATTGAGCTTTTCCGGACCTTCTTCACCGTCCATACCACCGGAAGAAATAATGAGTACCTTGGCTTCTACTACTTCGTGAAGCGCAAGAAGTGCCCATTCAAGTACCTCCAGTCGTTTCCCTCTGGAAAGTGGGATGATTAGAAGAAGGACTGGATAGTCATCCGGGTGGAGGAGCACAAGAAGTTGGAGCTGCCCGAAGTCCTCCCAAGCCCTCAGCAGCTTGAACAGCAGGATGACCGTTGGATGATCCAGCAGTTGAGTTCACCATTCTTGAAATCTCAGGCACCCCTACTTGGCACGCCAACTGTCAGTGGTTTTGATCTGGTAGATCTCCCGACACTACTAAAGTGTTTGCGGAGTTTGAAGTTCGGTGTGGGCGCGCAGAGATTCAAGAAGGTGAAATGTATAATGACACAGGAGACACAAAGGTTTACGTGGTTCGGGCCGCCTGAGCGTAATACCCTACTCCACGGGGTGTGTTGGTGTTGTATTGGATGTATGAACTCAACTCAGGTGACTTGAGTTGAGAGTGCGCGATAAGATCAGAGCGAGTCAGATCCGATCTCTCCTATGTATCGTCGGCATGTCCTTTTATAGTACAAGAATAGGCCGTTACAAGTTGGCCTGGCCCGACATGTGGCCCTGGCGGTTACTAATATTGATACACATTTGATGCGCTTAATTACCCTTAATGACCGAGTTACGGGCTTTGACAGCACTGTATTGGTAATTAAGGTCGTTCGATCGTGTGTCATTAACATAGTATTAATGACACTTAATCGGGTCTTGAAGTCCTTGATTCCCCTTTGAAGATCCGGAGCCGTTGTGGAGTCTTCTGGAGGTTTGAGGCTGAAGATCCGACGGTTGGACACGTGGCAGCTTCGGAGCATACTGTGGGGAACAGATAGGTCCAGTGCCACCAGACACGTGTCAGTTCCGAAGCTTCCCTAGGTCTCGGGTTAGGTCCGGGGTTGCCGTTATGGTACATAGCCCGGAGCTTCCCCCTTGTGGGCGGTAGCTCCGGTTTGATGGTACACATGGCGACCCTGGTACTAACCATGTTGGGGAAGCGGGTCCGGTTATGTCTGACATGTGGGCCTCCGAAGGTCTTCAAATCAAGTAGATGACATTTCCTTGAGATCTTTGCAATCTCAAGGGGTATACGGTACCCAGGGTACCGACAGTGGCCCCCTGGACCCACCTATGGTGAAGACCTCTTGGGCGAAGTCATTCCGTCGGAGGTGGGTCCATCCTTCGACTTTTGAGTCGAGTTTTCAAAGGTCTTCAGATGTGCCATTGGCGATAGTTTTGGAGTTAAATCCTCGCCGTGTGGCATATCTCGGGTGCGGCAAATGAGATCTTTGGCGTGCAGATCTCACGCAATTGAAGGTCGCCGGTTCCCGATACGAAAATCGTATCAGTTCCGCGCGCCTTGTCAGGCCGCCGCCTTCGGGCTTCCCGCCTCTCATGATGACAACCGTTCGCCTGGGTAAAAACCTCAACTTGATCGTCCGGGTGGTCTCGGGCCCTCTTGTCATCGGCGGGGTGAAATTTTTGAATAGTATCTTTGGTTTCCCTGCGGTTTCCATCCAAGCATTGTGGGGGCTTACTTAAGAAGGAAAGCGTGCACCGTCTGGGGTTCTTTACGCCTCTCATCTAAACTTTCGCTCGAACTCCCAAACTTGTGCTTGCTTTTCCTCCCTTGCCTCGTTGTGCTGCAATGGAGTTGGGTCTCCGTGAGAGCCGCTTGAAGACCGAAGGTGGCCTGAAGAAGGTCCGGGCCCTCATGGGGTGGTCCTCGGACTTCTTCAGCCGCCTGGTCCGCGCCGGTGGGGAGCTCCCGTTCGAGAAGGAGCACGCCGGCGAGATGGTGTAGTTCTCTGGGTACGCCATGGTGGGGTTGATCCCGCCTTTTTCCTCCTTTTTATTGATGTTGCTAGACTTCTATGGTCTGCAGCTGTACCACCTTGGCCCCCACTCCATTCTTCTAGTGTTTGTCTTCGTCAGCTTCTGTGAAATGTGGGTGGGCATCCCCCCCTGCATTGAGCTTTTCCAGACCTTCTTCACCGTCCATACCACCGGAAGAAGTAATGAGTACCTTGGCTTCTACTACTTCGTGAAGTGCAAGAAGTGCCCATTCAAGTACCTCCGGTCATTTCCCTCTGGAAAGTGGGATGATTGGAAGAAGGATTGGATCGTCATCTGGGTGGAGGAGCACGAGAAGCTGGAGCTGCCCAAAGGCCTCCCCAACATCGACATTGTTGTCTGGAGTGAAGCTCCGGTGCTGCTGGATGCCTTCAACCCTGCTCTGACCAGGATCCGCCATTGTGTGGAAGGAGGATTAACTCCTCAGGTGGTATTTTGCAATTTCCTGGTCAACAGGTGGGCACCGCTGAAGAGGAGAGAAAAACTCGCTTGGGCCCTCAATAGTATGATGGACAACGACCGGGTCGAGACCGGGCTGAAGTCCAACATGGAGGGGACCACCTTGGATTTTGATCTCAAGAAGTTCCAGCACGGCATCGACGTCGCGGGTGACGACTTGACCCCGCCACCATCTTTCCTCCCTCTGAATGTGGAAGTAGAGTTTAGCAGGGAGCTCCGGCAGACGATGTCGGTGCTTGATGACCTTGGTGTCGTTGAAAGATGATCGAATTCCAGGGTGGTGATCCCTGGGGCTTCTGAAGGTGGCTCCGACCCTGCCCCAAAGCCAAGGGTCGAAGTCGTCGGCAAGGGCAAGGAGCTGGTGGCCGAACCCTCGAGACAGAAGAGGAAGTTGAAGCATGCTGACGGAAGGTCCGTCAGGCCTGCATCCTCTGCATCAGCTCCTTCTCCCCGGAGGGGGAGGTCTTCTACAACTGCGGTGGCTGTACCTGCAGCAGTGTCTTCCCGGGGTGCTAGCTCCGGGCATGTGACTTCAGCACCAGGGCCAGTTGAGGCCTCTGGGTCCGGAGGTCCTTCCCGGTCGAGGGTGGCCTCAACTAAGGAAACGCCCGCAGCTGCAACAAGTTCCACGGGGCCTTCCGGAGCTACCACGCCGGCGGCGGCCGTGGTCAGTCCAGAACGCCCGGGAAAGAGATTCCATGAAAGCTGGTCCGGAAGCCTTCCGAGGTAATTTTTTATTTTTACTTCAGACAGTTGTTTTGTTGTAGTAATTGTGTCGGTGGTTTTGATCCGGCAAATCTCTCGACACTACTAAAGTGTTTGCGGAGTTTGAAGTTCGGTGTGGGCGCGCGAAGATTCAAGAAGGTGAAATGTAAAATGACACAGGAGACACAAAGGTACGTGGTTTGGGCCGCCTGAGCGTAATACCCTACTCCACGGGTGTGTTGGTGTTGTATTGGATGTATGAACTCAACTCAGGTGACTTGAGTTGAGAGTGCGTGATCAGATCAGAGCAAGTCAGATCTGGTCTCTCCTATGTATCGTCGACCTGTACTTTTATAGTACAAGAACAGGCCGTTACAAGTTGGCCTGGCCCGACATGTGGCCCTGGCGGTTACTAATATTGATACACATTTGATGCTCTTAATTACCCTTAATGACCGAGTTACTGGCTTTGACAGCACCATTACTGGTAATTAAGGTCGTCCGATCGTGTGTCATTAACATAGTATTAATGACACTTAATCGGGTCTTGAAGTCCTTGATTCCCCTTTGAAGATCCGGAGCCGTTGTGGAGTCTTCCGGAGGTTTGAGGCTGAAGATCCAACGGTTGGACACGTGGCAGCTTCGGAGCATACTGTGGGGAACAGATAGGTCCGGTGCCACCAGACACGTGTCAGTTCCGGAGCTTCCCTCAGTCTGGGGTTAGGTCCGGGGGTGCTGTTATGGTACATAGCCCGGAGCTTCCCCCTTGTGGGCGGTAGCTCCGGTTTGATGGTACACTTGGCGACCCTGGGACTAACCATGTTGCGGAAGCGGGTCCGGTTATGTCTGACATGCGGGCCTCCGAAGGTCTTCAAATCAAGTAGATGACATTTCCTTGAGATCTTTGCAATCTCAAGGGGTATACGGTACCCAGGGTACCGACAGTGGCCCCCTGGGCCCACCTCTGGGGAAGACCTCTTGGGCGAAGTCATTCCGCCAAAGGTGGGTCCATCCTTCGACTTTTGAGCCGAGTCTTCAAAGGTCTTCAGATGTGCTGTTGGAGATAGTTTTGGAGTTAAATCCTCGCCGCGTGGCATATCCCGGGTGCGGCAAATGAGATCTTTGTCGTGCAGATCTCACGCAATTGAAGGTCGCTGGTTCCCGATACGAAAATCGTATCGGTTCCGCGCGCCTTGTCAGGCCGCCGCCTTCAGGCTTCCCGCCTCTCATGATGACAACCGTTCGCCTGGCTAAGAACCTCGACTTGATCGTTGGGGTGGTCCCGAGCCCTCTTGTCATTGGCAGGGTGAAATTTTTGAATAGTATCTTTGGTTTCCCTGCGGTTTCCATCCAAGCGTTGCGGGGGCTTACTTAAGAAGGAAAGCGCATACCGTCTGGGTTTCTTTACGCCTCTCATCTAAACTTGCGCTCGAACTCCCAAACTTGTGCTTGCTTTTCCTCCCTTGCCTCGTTGTGCTGCGATGGAGTTGGGTCTCCGTGAGAGCCACTTGAAGACCCAAGGTGACCTGAAGAAGGTCTGGGCCCTCATGGGGTGGTCCTCGGACTTCTTCAACCGCCTGGTCCGCGCCGGTGAGGAGCTCCCGTTCGAGAAGGAACATGCCGGTGAGATGGTGTACTTCTCTGCGTACGCCATGGTGGGGTTGATCCCGCCTTTTTCCT
The DNA here is from genome assembly GCA_036927565.1 of Tuctoria greenei. Classification (NCBI taxonomy): domain Eukaryota; kingdom Viridiplantae; phylum Streptophyta; class Magnoliopsida; order Poales; family Poaceae; genus Tuctoria; species Tuctoria greenei. Next base: position 50,220,016 of record JAYESD010000009.1, read on the forward strand.
CCTTTTTCTTGATGCTAGACTTCTATGGTCTGCAGATGTACCACCTTGGCCCCCACTCCATTCTTCTAGTGTCTGTCTTCGTCCACTTCTGTGAAATGTGGGTGGGCATCCCCCTCTGCATTGAGCTTTTCCGGACCTTCTTCACCGTCCATACCACCGGAAGAAGTAATGAGTACCTTGTCTTCTACTACTTCGTGAAGCGCAAGAAGTGCCCATTCAAGTACCTCCGTTCGTTTCCCTCTGGAAAGTGGGATGATTGGAAGAAGGTCTGGATAGTCATTCGGGTGGAGGAGCACGAGAAGCTGGAGCTGCCCGAAGGCCTCCCCAACATCGACACTGCAGTCTGGAGTGAAGCTCCGGTGCTGTCGGATGCCTTCAACCCTGCTCTGACCAGGATCTGCCATTGTGTGGAAGGAGGATTAACTCCTCAGGTGGTATTTTGCAATTTCCTGGTCAACAGGTGGGCACCGCTGAAGAGGAGAGAAAAACTCGCTTGGGCCCTCAATAGTATGATGGACAACGACCAGGTCGAGACCGGGCTGAAGTCCAACATGGAGGGCGACCTTGGAGTTTCATCTCAAGAAGTTCCAGCACGGCATCGACGTCGCGGGTGACGACTTGACCCCGCCACCAGCTTTCCTCCCTCTGAATGTGTAAGTAGAGTTTAGCAGGGAGCTCCGGCAGACGATGTCGGTGCTTGATGACCTTGGTGTCGTCGAAAGATGATCGACTTCCAGGGTGGTGATCCCTGGGGCTTCTGAAGGTGGCTCCGACCCTGCCCCGAAGCCAAGGGGCGGCAAGGGCAAGGAGCCGGTGGCCGAACCCTCGAGCCGGAAGAGGAAGCTAAAGCATGCCGATGGAAGGTCCGTCAGGCCTGCATCCTCTGCATCAGCTCCTTCTCCCTGGAGGGGGAGGTCTTCTACAACTGCGGCACCTGTACCTGCAGCAGCGTCTTCCCAGGGTACTAGCTCCGGGCATGTGACTCCAGCACCAGGGCCAGTTGACGCCTCTGGGTCCGGAGGTCCTTCCTGGTCGAGGGGGACCTCGACTAAGGAAATGCCCGCGGCTGCAACAAGTTCCAGGGGGCCTTCCGGAGCTACCACGTCGGCGGCGGCCATGGTCAGTCTAGAACGCCTGGGAAAAAGATTTCGTGCAAGCTGGTGCGGAAGCCTTCCGAGGTAATTTTTAATCTTTAACTCAGATAGTTGTTTTGTTGTAGTACTTGTTTTTTAAGTTTCTTCATCCATTATCTGCAGCATTCCCAAGAAGAGGAGTGAGGCTCCACCCTCAGCCACAACAGCTGAAGCTGTGAGGGCGGAGGCTTCTGCTCCTGTCCCGGTGCCGCCCCAAGTGGTGGTTGAAGCTGCGGCAGCTCCGGCGCCAGCTATCATGGTCATGGACCTAGACTCATCCCCCGCGACTCCCGTGGTAGCGCCGGACCACGGGAGAGAAGATGCGCCAGCGGAACCTGCCCCGGAGGTTGAAGCCCCGGGTCTTGATGCTGAGATGTTGGAAGCTTCGGCCGTTGAGCCGGGGGAAGCAGTGCTTTTGGCCCTAGAGCCCGAAATTTTCGAAGCCCCGGCGGTTGAGCCGGAGGTTATTGAAGTCCTAGCGAGTGAGCCGGAGGTTGAGGAAGTCCCAGCGGTTGAGCCGGCTACCTCCAAAGCTCCGGCCTCAGAGCCGGTTGCCACTGAAGCTCCGGCTGCAGAGCCGGTTGCAGTTGAAGACCTTCCGGCACCTGAGCCGGTTGAGGTTGAAGCTCCGGCCTCAAGGCCGGTTGTTGCGGACCTTCTGGCGCCCGAGCTGGTCGTTGCGAAGGTGTCAGCGCTTGATCCCATGCTGGTCGAGGCGCCAACACCCGAGCCACCAGCGGAGGAGGAGTCCAGGTCGGGGCCGGAAGTCGCCTCTGCTCCAGAAGTGATAATGGAGGAGGTGCCTGCTGCTGAGCCAGGGTGCCCTAATGAAGTTGCTAGCCCCCTGCCTGAGGGGGCAAATGAAGACCTGGCGGCAGGGCCTTCGGAATCACTTCCGGAGGTCGGAACTTATTCTGCGGGACCCTCCTCAGTGGCGACTGAGGCTATCCCAGAGGACGGCCCTAGTGCCGTGGAGGCTCAGGAGACTTCATTAATACTATGTTAATGACACACGATCGGACGACCTTAATTACCAGTAACGGTGCTGTCAAAGCCCATAACTCGGTAATTAAGGGTAATTAAGCGCATCAAATGTGTATCAATATTAGTAACCGCCAGGGCCACATGTCGGGCCAGGCCAACTTGTAACGTCCTGTTCTTGTACTATAAAAGGATAGGCCGACGATACATAGGAGAGACCGGATCTGACTCGCTCTGATCTGATCGCACACTCTCAACTCAAGTCACCTGAGTTGAGTTCATACATCCAATACAACACCAACACACCCCGTGGAGTAGGGTATTACGCTCAGGTGGCCTGAACCACGTAAACCTTTGTGTCTCCTGTGTCATTTTACATTTCACCTTCTTGAATCTTCGCGCGCCCACACCAAACTTCAAACTCCACAAACACTTTAGTAGTGTCGGGAGATCTGTCGGATCAAAACCACCGACAGTTGGCGCGCCAGGTAGGGGCGCCTGAGATTTCAAGAATGGTGAACTCAGCTGCTGGATCATCCAATGGTCATCCTGCTGTTCAAGCTGCTCGGGGCAATCCCTCCAATATGCAGCCACCAGTAGGAACTTCAGTTCCAGCAGGAGTCACACTTCCACCACCGCCGCCTCCACCAGCAAATCAACTTGGGCTGCGCGATGGTGCACCGGCGTCAATCATTGGCCACTGCGTCGGCGAATCATGACAACCTGGAACACACGCTCCATGTAGCACGTGCTCTCCTTCAGCGCCCACCACCTCCGGATGCATCCCGGGATGCACTGGAGCAGTGGAGGGCCAGTGTGGAATACTTGATTGCAGCAGCAGCCGACCGCATCAGTAACCAGTGTCCTCCTCCTTCAGGACGGGCCCTGTCGCAGCGATGGACCTTGTCTGGCAGACTTGGTCCACACGTTTCCAACAACAGGAGATGTGCTGCATCACAGCAAGTGACTTCGTTGCCCTCCGGGGCACGACGTACTCACACGGTATCAAGGCTTTCAACTCATGACTTTCGGGCGGAGCTTGATCGCAGATACCATCAACAAGACGGCCGAGTCCATATCGAGCATGCTCGTGAAAGACGAGAAGCTCAGGACATTCCTGCTCCTGAAGGAGTAGGAGGAGGCTGTTCGGCCGTAGCTATGCATCTACGTATGGTCAGGTGGCCATATAAATTCCAGCCTCACCTGCCAGAGAAGTTTGACGGGACCGTTAATCCCGTCGAATTTCTTCAGATTTACTCCACTGCTATCCTGGCAGCTGGAGGAAATGAGCCCGTAATGGCCAACTATTTTCCAGTGGCTTTAACTGGGACCGCCCGGTCCTGGTTTATGAGCCTTCCACCCAACTCCATCAATAGTTGGGAGGAGTTGTGCCGACAGTTCACCACCAACTTTGTGAGTTCATACACCCGACCAGGCACCGAACTGGTCCTTTTTGCAGTCGTGCAAAAAGGGGGAGAATCCCTGCGATCATTCATCCAGAGATTCTCTCAGGTACGAAACACTATCCCTTCTATCTCTAGCGCTTCTGTCATTGTGTCATTTAGACACGGCGTACAAGATAAGAAGATGTTGGAGAAACTGGTGATCAAGGAGATCACCAGTGTCACGGAACTCTTCAGCTTGGCTGACAAATGTGCCAGAGCTGCGGAGGGCCGTGAAATGCACTCCAAACCCCCTCCGAAGGATCACAAGAAATCCTCCAAAGGAGAAGCCACAACCTCCGAGAATGGCAAGAAGAAGAAAAAGACCAACGGCAAGAAGAAGCCGTCGGCCGGCGCATCTAATGCTGCAGCTGCTGCAGCTCTGGGTGGCCGGGGGCCACGCCCCGAGAAGCGACCTCGACCGTCTTCTGAAGACGGTGGCAAACTCAAGGTGTGGTGTCCAATTCATAAGACGGACAGCCACAGTTTGGAAGACTGCCGGGAGGTCCAAAACCTTGCCGAGCGCTACAACAAGCGCCGGGAAGAAGTTCCTTTCTGACAGAGGAAAGGAAAACAAAAAGTTGACGAAGCTCCGGCTAAAGAGGAGTTAGGTTTTCAGGATCCTAAAAAGGTCTTGAAGGCCGTCTACACCTCCATCGACGACGATTCTGACGTCTCTGACAACGAGCGTCGGAAGACCATGAACACCATTTTTGGTGGATCATGGGATATCACCTCCCGCCGCATCCTCAAGACAATGCGTCGGGACATGTCCGCTGTAGCTCCTACAGCTAGGGCGGAGCCTCATCGAAAGTGGATGGACACAGCCATCACTTTTGATGCTTCGGACTGCCCTCGAAGCATGGTTGGAGCAAGCCAGTTACCTTTGATGGTATCTCCTACCATCAATAACATTCAGCTCCACCATGTTATGGTAGACGGAGGTTCGGGGTTGAACCTCATAAGCTTCGAAGCTTTTACCAAGCTTCAGCTCTGACCTTCGGATCTTCATCCCTCCCGACCTTTCTCTGGAGTAGGTCCGGGAGCCATTACCCCAATCGGTGCTATTACTCTCCCTGTTACCTTCGGGACCCGGGAGAAGTACCGCACTGAGAAGTTGGTCTTTGACGTTGCTCAGATCAACTTACCTTTCAACGCCATCTTGGGCAGGCCTGCCTTGTACAAATTTATGGCACCTGCTCATTATGGCTACTTGGTGTTAAAGATGCCAACACCAGTAGGCGTTCTCCGGATCCGCAGAGATCGCACTGCCGGAGTAACAGCTCTGGAAGAACTTCATGCGCTTACTACGGTGCAAGAGGAGGACTCCAGGCAGGAGCAAGCTCCAAAACCCCCGAGCATTCGTCAGCGAGGCTCGACTTCTGCACCTCGTGTGCAGCCAAGCGGCGAAACCGACATTCCCGTCAAAGTCGTCCAAATCGGTTCCGATGCCGGTCAGACCACCCGTATATTGGGGGACTGAATGACAAATAGGAACTCCGGGCTAATGTCGACGTGTTTGCCTGGCAACCGTCACAAATGCCTGGGATCCCCAGGGAAGTGATTGAGCACAATCTGAAGATCTACCCTGACGCCTGGCCCGTGCATCAAAAGCCTCGGAAGCAATCTGTGGAGCGACAGAACTTCATTCGACAAGAAGTGAAGAAGTTGCTCGAAGCTGGATTTATCTGAGAAGTCTTCCATCCAAAATGGCTGGCAAACCCAATCATTGTGCCCAAGGCCGGTGGGAAGCTTCGGATGTGTATTGACTACACAACACTAAATAAGGCATGTCCAAAAGATCCGTTCCCACTACCTAGAATAGATCAGATAGTGGATTCCACCTTAGGGTGTGAATTATTGTGATTCCTAGACGCATATTCTGGGTATCATCAAATCAGAATGTCTAGGGAAGATGAAGAGCATACCTCTTTCATCACAGTAGATGGATTGTACTGTTATGCAGCCATGCCATTTGGTATCAAGAATGCAGCTTCAACCTTTGTACGAGCTATGTACAAAACTTTTGAAGAACTCATTAGAGATATAGTGGAAGTGTACGTCGATGACATCGTGGTCAAGGTCAAGAACAAGGAGTCACTCCTTGACACCTTACAGGCGGTCTTCGACAAGCTGCGGGCCACCTGCACAAAGCTAAACCCAGACAAGTGTGTCTTCGGGGTTAGCTCTGGAAAACTTCTTGGTTTCCTGGTAAATCACCGGGGCATAGAAGCTAATCCGGGGAAGATCAAAACCATTGAAGACATGCGGCCACCTGCCCGCATCAAGGATGTCCAAAAGATGACTGGATGTCTAGCAGCCCTCAGCTGGTTCATTTCAAGACTGGCAGAACGGGCACTTCCCTTCTTCAAGTTATTGAGGAAGTCCGGACCATTCCAATGGTCTCAAGAAGAAGAAAAGGTGTTCCAGGAGCTAAAATAGTTCCTCACCACCCTACCAACTCTGGTAGCTCCGAACCCTAGTGAGCCTTTGCTGCTTTACATTTCAGCAACTTACGAAGTCGTCAGTATGGTCCTGGTTGCGGAGAGACCAAACTATCCCATGCTCAGGAATCCAGATCCCTCCGGGAGGGTCCGGAGGTTCCTGAAAGCGAGTTTGGGTCTCAGTTCCCAGACTTGAGTCCACAAGAAGTTACTTCAGAAGACCCAGACCCCTCCGGGAGGGTCCAGGTCACTTCTGAAGAAGCTTCGGGTCCCTCCAGAAAGGACCCGGAGGTCCCCGAAGAAGGTCCGGATCCCTCCGGGAGGATCCGGGTCAATGAAGAGGAAGCTCGGGGCCCCTCCGGGAGGGTCCGGACCATCCAGCGCCCAGTGTACTTCATCAGTGAAGTACTTCATGACGCCAAGACTCGATACCTAGAGGTGCATAAGCTGCTCTATGTAGTTCTTATTGCCTCCAGGAAGCTTCACCATTACTTCCAAGCTCACAATATTTCAGTGGTGACTTCTTACCCACTTCGAGCAATCTTGCATAATCCCAATTCAACTGGGAATATTGCAAAGTGGGCAGCAGAATTGGCCGAATTCGATCTCGAATTCATTCCAAGACAAGCAATCAAGAGTCAAGCATTGGCAGATTTTGTGGTGGAATGGACTCCCTCTTCATCAAACCCTGGGGGCCCCAGTGAGCAGAAGCCATAACACAAGGCTCTGGACTTCACAGAGCCTCACTGGACCCTCTACTTTGACGGCTCAATGCAAAAGCAGGGGGCTGGAGCTAGAATCCTTCTCCTCGCACCAACTGGGAGAAGGTAAAATACATGGTACACCTTGACTTCAAGGCGACCGACAACATGGCAGAGTACAAAGCACTCATCTACGGACTAATGGTGGCACTGTCATATGGTGTCAAGCAGCTGCTGGTCAAGGGAGATTCACAGCTCATCATTAAACAAGTGAAGGGTGAATGCTCCTGCAACAATCTCCAGCTAGCTACTTACCTCCTTGAAGTCCAGAGGCTTTAGAAGGACTTCGAAGTCCTAGACCTCCACCATGTCCAGCGTGCTCACAACGCTGAAGCCGACGAACTCTCGACGAAAGCGTCAACCGGAGCTCCAGCTCCAGACGGAACTTTTGTCCGGAGGTTGTCAAAACCTACAGCTCAGCCTGCCGAACTGAGTGAAGGGGGCTAGATCAGCATCCCGAAGCTGACGGTCCCGATGGCCCTGTTACCATGGCAGCCATCAAGGGTCGTAGGTGCTGCCGGAAGCTCCGAGCAACCCAGCATGCAAGACTCAAATGCTCAAGTTAGCTCTGATGCATGGATCTCGGAGATCCGGAGCTAATTGAAAGACAACATCCTTCCTGACGATGATGTATCCGCTGACCGGATAGTCAGATTGGCTAAAAGATACACGTTGGTAGAAGGGGATCTCTACCGGCGTGGTGCCAACGGCGTCCTAATGCGGTGCATCACAAGGGAAGAAGGCTGCGAGCTCCTCGCAGAAATCCATGGAGGCGAGTGTGGGAACCACGCGTCTTCCCACACGTTGGTTGATAAAGCCTTCTGGCACGGCTTCTACTGGCCTACAGCACTCCAGGATGCAACTGAGCTGGTGAAGAAATGTGAAGCATGCCAATTTCATGCAAAGCAAATTCACACACTGGCTCAGCCTCTACAAATGATACCTCCTACATGGCCCTTCGCCGTGTGGGGGATGGACATCTTGGGACCTTTCCCAAGAGCCGTCAGAGGTCGCAAGTTCCTGTATGTCGCCATTGACAAGTTCACCAAGTGGCCGGAAGCAACTCCAGTTGTGACAATAAACAAGCAATCTGCTATCAACTTTTTGCAGTCCAATGTATGCAGATTTGGAGTCCCAAATAAAATCATTACTGATAACGGGACCCAATTCACAAGCTCTGCATTTCAAGGATATTGCGAAGACCTCGGCATTCAAGTTTGCTATGCCTCCGTAGCTCACCCGGCAAGTAATGGCCAGGCCGAGAGAGCAAATGCAGAAATCCTGAAAGGACTCAAAACGCGCACCTATGAGCGCTTGAAAAAACATGGAGCCAACTGGATTGAAGAGCTTCCGCCCACTCTATGGGCCAACAGGACAACTCCAAACCGGTCAACTGGAGAGACACCCTTCTTCCTGGTGTACGGAGCTGAAGCAATCCTTCCTCCGAAAATCACCTTGGAGTCACTCCGGGTTCGGACCTTCGACGAAGCCACGCAGGACCAGCTCCGGCGTGAATACCTAGACCTCCTTGAGGAGGGAAGGTGCCAAGCAGCTGTTCAGAATGCCCGATACCGCCAAGCACTTCGGCGCTATCATCAGCGGCATGTACACAACCGACAGCTCGAGGAAGGCGATCTGGTGCTATGGAGAATACAATCTAGAGAAGGGTTAAACAAACTCTCCCCCAGTTGGGAGGGACCCTTCCGAGTGATTAAAGTATCCCGTCCTGGAAGCGTTCGCTTGGCTACCGAGGATGGGACACCTCTCCCAAATCCTTGGAATATTGAGCACCTCCGTAAGTTCTACACTTAATATCACGGAGGTGAGTCTGTAGTAACTTGAGGTGTATGTTATAGAGTTATTGTACAGAGTCGGGTAGTTCCTCCGGGAGAACAACCGGACCTTTCCCGGAAGGTCCGCAAAGTTCATGCAACACTTGTCACAGTCTCAGGACTAAAAGTGTGGCTAGCTACCCTGGGTCAAATGAGAAATGAAACACGCTTAGCCTGGTTCCGTACCCTAAGAGTGTACTTTTTTCCCCTGTACCCCGGACCTATAATGAAAGACATCTTCATGTGAAACAGACTCCACGTGCATTTATTTAGTACAGGCTCAACATTTTTTATTTTTCTCTTTCTTTTCTATAAAAAAGTTGTGCAATTCTTAAGAAATTTTAGTTCGACCAGTTCATGTACAATTCGAGTTGTATTGTCAATTCTTTTGGATTCAAATATTGTTCATGGCCCACTCGCCTGAATGCCGCCAAGCCAATCTAGGGTCGGAGTGTGCTATCGACTTAGCCTGGTCAAGCACCCTAAGTACGCCACTCTACCTACACCCCGGCAGGCCGAAGTAAGGCGGGTCCAAGTGCAATTGGATCTGGAAGAAAGAAGGCAATGCATTCGGTTGTATTCAGAACCGTGTTTGACCTAAAACTTTCTTGGAAATCGTAAGCCGCGACGAAGTTATAGGTAAGGAGCGAATTTTACTATTTTTCTTGGCTTCAGTGTGCAGGAAAAATAAAGAATCCACGTTGATGGAGAAAAGTTGGAGCTAACAAAGCTAACAAAACTTTCTTGGAAATCGTAAGCCGCGACGAAGTTATAGGTAAGGAGCGAATTTTACTATTTTTCTTGGCTTCAGTGTGCAGGAAAATAAAGAATCCACGTTGATGGAGAAAAGCCGGAGCTAACAAAGCTCCGACTCCCCCTAGGTGGCTTGTAATCGATGTTAAACATTGAAAACGAGCATCACCGGAGCAACCAAGCTCTGGTAAAGCTAAGGGGGCCAGCCGTCAACGCAGAATAAAAGATGGTGAGAAGACCCCACAAGCGGAGTCTGCTGCCGACAAACTACGCGTTGCCAAAGGTCACTTCAAGAGCTACTAAGCTTCGGCACCCTGGAGGGCTAACTATCGATGCACTACGTGTTGATAGGGACTATTCCCGGAGCTACTAAGCTCCGACGGTAGTCAATGCCGGAGCTTCTGAGCTCCGACAACCTCAGGGGGCCTTCAAGTTCGAAGCAAACGAGTCTTCAAAAAAACACAATATCCTCTTGGTACATGTTCACAATCAAATTGTGTACATCTACCAGGGGGCCAAGTGAAGACAAAAGTGTTGAAGACAAAAAATGAAATTCATTAATAAATTGTGGATTTCATTCATCTGGTGATAAGGGATTACAAAATTGGGGAAGAAATAGAGAGAATACAAGTGGGAGCTACAGAGATGGTCCTAGACCCTATGGAAGAACTGGGCGACATTCTGAGCAACCTCCGACACGCAGGCTCGGGTGGCTTCACCTTCTCCTTCGACGGGACCTTCAAGCACCGGGTCTAGAGGAAATTGGGGATCCCGGCTGGTGTAGCACGTCAGCACATACTCTGCGACATTCTTCGCCAGGGACTGCCCCTCAACCTCCAACTGGTCCGCTATGACGTCACCCACCTTGGAGAGTTTGTTACCCACCAAGCTCAACGCCAGCAACGCCAGGTCCGGCTCCGGCTCTGGATCAGCCGGACGCACGGGACTGAAGCCAATGGGTGTCAGCGCGTCATTGGTTTTGCTCAGGAACTCCCAAACCTGTAGGGAGTCCGCAGTCCTCAAGCCCTTCAGTTCCTGCAAGGATCTTTTGGCTGCCGCTAGTTCAGAATTCTCATGAGCAAGGCGCTCAAACTCTTTGGCATTTTGCTGAATCTTTTCAGCAACCTGCTTCTCGAGTTTTCCGAGCTCCTCCTCCCGGAGGTAGATCTTGTTCCGGCGATCGACCAGGTCCTTCTCCCGGCCCCTATCTTTCTTCTCCCTGGCATCGATGGCACACTCTTGCTTATAGAGTTCCTGCCCTCGCACACAGGCCTTCTCCTCCTCCTCAACTCAACGCTCCTCCAATTTCTTGGCACGTTCCTCGAGGCCCTTGTCAGCCAGAGCCACCTTTTCGGTGAGCTTCTCCTCCCTCTTCAAGACGTCATCCCACAGCTCTAGGGGTTTTTGCTCTTCGTCTTCGAGCCTCTTCTCCCTCTCCTCAAGAGCCTCCCGGCGCTTGATGAGAGTAGTGTTAATGGCTTCAAGCCCTTCTTGGCGATCATCAGCCGCACTATTAGCTGCCTTGGTCTGCTCATAAATGGCCCGGGATTGAGCGTCGAGGGCATGAGTCAAGCTCTCCCTATCATCCAATAATTTGCCCCAGTATTCCACGCAGACCTTCTCCTGTTTGATCCACTCCTTGTCGTCTGCAAGCCTCGACTGCGCCAGCTTGGTCTCGAAGTAGAGCCGATTACGCCACCGCCTAAGGGTTTGGCGCTCCTCTTCAAGAGCCTTGCTGTTGTGGTAGAATGCCAGCTGGACTTGACGCTGACTGGAGCAAGCGTTGTCAATGGACAACGACAGGGGAATAGGGTCCGGACCTGTTGGGGCCTCCTTCGCTAGTTCCAGCGGAGTCTCGCTTACAAAAATTGGGTCCCACTCCACAAGAGTGGTCCCCTGAGCCTCCACGGCACTAGGGTCGTCCTCTGGGATAGCCTCAGTCGCCACTGAGGAGGGTCCCGCAGAAGAAGTTCTGACCTCCGGAAGTGGTTCTGAAGGCCCATCTTCATTTACCCCCTCAGGTAGGGGGCCAGCGACTTCATCTGGGCACCCTAGCTCAGCAGCAGGCACCTCTGCCGTCATCACTTCCGGAGCAGGGGCTACTTCTAGCTCCGACCTGGGCTCCTCCTCCGTTGGTGGCTCGGGCGTTGGCACCTCGACCATCATGGGTTCGAGTGTTGATGCCTCCGCAACAAATGGCTCTAAGGCCGGAGCTTCAACCTCAACCGGCTCAGGTGTCGGAAAGTCTTCAACTGCAACCGGCTCTGCAGCCGGAGCTTCAGTGGCAACCGGCTCTGAGGCTGGAGCTTCGGAGGTAGCCGGCTCAACCGTCGGGACTTCCTCAACACCCGGCTCGCTCGCCGGGACTTCAATAACCTCCGGCTCAACCGCCTGGGCTTCGACAATTTTTAGCTCTGGGGCCAGAATCACTGCTTCCTCCGGCTCAACGGCCGAAGCTTCCAACAGCTTAGCATCAAGACTCGGGGCTTCAACCTCCAGGGCAGGCGCCGCTGGCGCATCTTCTCTCTCGTGGTCCGGCGCTACCACGGGAGTCTCGCGGGATGAGTCTAGGTCCATGACCACGACAGCTGGCGCCAGAGCTACCGCAGCTTCAGCCACCACTTGGGGCGCCACCGGGATAGGAGCAGAAGCCTTCGCCCTCACAGCTTCAGTCGCTGTGGCTGAGGGTGGAGCCTCACTCCTCTTCTTTGGAACGCTGCAGATAATGGATGAAGAAACTTAAAAAACAAGTGCTACAACAAAACAACTATCTGAGGTAAAGATTAAAAATTACCTCAGAAGGCTTCCGCACCAGCTTGCACGGAATCTTTTTCCCGGGCGTTCTGGACTGACCATGGCCGCCGCCGGCGTGGTAGCTCTGAAGGCCCCCCGGAACTTGTTGCAGTCGCGAGCATTTCCTTAGTCGAGGTCCCCCTCGATCGGGAAGGACCTCCGGACCCAAAGGCCTCAACTGGCCCTGGTGCTGGAGTCACATGCCCGGAGCTAGCACCCCGGGAAGACGCTGCTGCAGGTACAGTCACCGCAGTTGTAGAAGACCTCCCCCTCCGGGGAGAAGGAGCTGATGCAGAGGATGCAAGCCTGACAGACCTTCCGTCGGCATGCTTTAGCTTCCTCTTCCGGCTCGAGGGTTCGTTCGCCGGCTCCTTGCCCTTGCCGACGACTTCGGTCCTTGGCTTCGGGGCAGGGTCGGAGCCACCTTCAGAAACCCCAGGGATCACCACCCTAGAAGTCGATCTTCTCTCAACGACACCAAGGTCTTCAAGCACCGGCATCGATCGTCGGAGCTCCCTGCTGAACTCTACTTCCATGTTCAGAGGGAGGAAAGTTGGTGGCGGGGTCAAGTCATCACCCGCAACGTCGATGCCGTGCTGGAACTTCTTGAGATGAAACTCCAAGGTCGCCCCCTCCATGTTGGACTTCAGCCCGGTCTCGACCCGGTCGTCGTCCATCACACTGTTGAGGGCCCAAGCGAGTTTTTCTCTCCTCTTTAGTGGTGCCCACCTGTTGACCAGGAAATTGCAAAATACCGCCTGAGGGGTTAAATCTCCTTCCACACAATGGCGGATCCTGGTCAGAGCAGGGTTGAAGGCATCCGACAGCACCGGAGCTTCACTCCAGACTGCAGTGTCAATGTTGGGGAGGCCTTCGGGCAGCTCCAGCTTCTCGTGCTCCTCCACCCGGATGACTATCCAGTCCTTCTTCCAATCATCCCACTTTCCAGAGGGAAACGACCGGAGGTACTTGGATGGGCACTTCTTGCGCTTCACGAAGTAGTAGAAGCCAAGGTACTCATTACTTCTTCCGGTGGTATGGATGGTGAAAAAGGTCCGGAAAAGCTCAATGCAGGGGGGGATGCCCACCCACATTTCACAGAAGTGGATGAAGACAGACACTAGAAGAATGGAGTGGGGGCCAAGGTGGTACAGCTGCAGACCATAGAAGTCTAGCAGCATCAAGAAAAAGGAGGAAAAAGGCGGGATCAACCCCACCATGGCATACGCAGAGAAGTACACCATCTCGCCGGCATGCTCCTTCTCGAACGGGAGCTCCCCACCAGCGCGGATCAGGCGGTTGAAGAAGTCTGAGGACCACCCCATGAGGGCCCGGACCTTCTTCAGGTCACCTTCGGTCTTCAAGCGGCTCTCACGGAGACCCAACTCCATCGCAGCACAGCGAGGCAAGACAGGAAAAGCAAGCACAAGTTTGGGAGTTCAAGCGCATGTTTAGATGGGAGGCGTAAAGAACCCCAGACGGTGCGCACTTTCCTTCTTAAGTAAGCCCCCGCAACGCTTGGATGGAAACCGCAGGGAAACCAAAGATACTATTCAAAAATTTCACCCTGCCGATGACAAGAGGGCCTGGGACCACCCCGACGATCAAGTCGAGGTTCTTACCCAGGCGAACGGTTGTCATCGTGAGAGGCGGGAAGCCCGAAGGCGGCGGCCTAACAAGGCGCGCGGAACCGATACGATTTTCGTATCGTGAACCGGCGACCTTCAATTGCGTGAGATCCACATGCCAAAGATCTCATTTGCCGCACCCGGGATATGCCACACGGCGAGGATTTAACTCCAAAACTATCGCCAATGGCACATCTGAAGACCTTTGAAGACTCGGCTCAAAAGTCGAAGGATGGACCCACCTCCAGCGGAATGACTTCGCCCAAGAGGTCTTCCCCAGAGGTGGGCCCAGGGGGCCACTATTGGTACCCTGGGTACCGTATACCCCTTGAGATTGCAAAGATCTCAAGGAAATGTCATCTACTTGATTTGAATACCTTCGGAGGCCCACATGTCAGACATAACCGGACCCGCTTCCCCAACATGGTTAGTCCCAGGGTCGCCATGTGTACCATCAAACCGGAGCTACCGCCCACAAGGGGGAAGCTCCGGACTATGTACCATAACGGCACCCCCGGACCTAACCCTAGACCGAGGGAAGCTCCAGAACTGACACGTGTCTGGTGGCACCGGACCTATCTGTTCCCCACAGTATGCTCCAGAGCTGCCACATGTCCAACTGTCGGATCTTCAGCCTCAAACCTCCGGAAGACTCCACAACGGCTCCGGATCTTCAAAGGGGAATCAAGGACTTCAAGACCCGATTAAGTGTCATTAATACTATGTTAATGACACACAATCGGATGACCTTAATTACCAGTAATGGTACCGTCAAAGCCCGTAACTTGGTCATTAAGGGTAATTAAGCGCATCAAATGTGTATCAATATTAGTAACTGCCAGGGCCACATGTCGGGCCAGGCCAACTTGTAACGGCTTGTTCTTGTACTATAAAAGGACAGGCCGACAATACATAGGGGAGACCGGATCTGACCTGCTCTGATCTGATCGCCCACTCTCAACTAAAGTCACCTGAGTTGAGTTCATACATCCAATACAACACCAACACACCCCGTGGAGTAAGGTATTACGCTCAGGCGGCCCGAACCACGTAAACCTTTATGTCTCCTGTGTCATTTTACATTTCACCTTCTTGAATCTCCGCGTGCCCACACCGAACTTCAAACTCCGCAAACACTTTAGTAGTGTCGGGGGATCTGCCGGATCAAAACCACCGACAGTTGGCCCGCCAGGTAGGAAGTCCTGCCGAGTGAGCCGAAGGTTGAGGAAGTCCCGGCGGTTGAGCCAGCTACCTCCGAAGCTCCGGCCTCAAAGCCGGTTGCCACTGAAGCTCCGGCTGCAGAGCCGATTGCAGTTGAAGACCTTCCGGTGCCTGAGCTGGTAGAGGTTGAAGCTCTGGCCTCAAGGCCGGTTGTTGCGGACCTTCCGGCACCCGAGCCGGTTGTTGCGGAGGTGTCAGCGCTTGATCCCATGAAGGTTGAGGCGCCAACACCCGAGCCACCAGCAGAGGAGGAGTCCAGGCCGGGCCGTAAGTTGCCCCTGCTCTGGAAGTGATGACGGCGGAGGTGTCTACTGCAGAGCCAGGGTGCCCTAATGAAGTCGCTGGTCCCCTGCCTGAGAGGGCAAATGAAGACCTGGCGGTAGGGCCTTCGGAACCACTTCTGGAGGTCGGAACTTCTTCTGCGGGACCCTCCTCGATGGCGACTGAGGCTATCCCGGAGGATGGCCCTAGTGCCGTGGAGGCTCAGGGGACCACTCTTGTGGAGTGGAACCCAATTTTTGTAAGCGAGAACCCGCTGGAACCAACAGAGGAGGCCCCAGCAGGTCCGGACCCTATTCCTTTGTCGTTGTCCATTGACAACGCTTGCTCCAGTCTGCGTCAAGTCCAGCTGGCGTTCTACCACGACAGCAAGGCTCTTGAAGAGGAGCGCCAAACCCTTAGGCGGTGGGGTAATCGGCTCTACTTCGAGACCAAGCTGGCGCGGTCGAGGATGGCAAACGACAAGAAGTGGATCAAACAGGAGAAGGTCTGCCTGGAATACTGGGGCAAATTATTGGATTATAGGGAGAGCTTGAGTCGTGCCCTCGATGCTCAATCCCGAGCCATTTATGAGTAGACCAAGGCAGCTAATAGTGCGGCTGATGATTGTCAAGAAAGGCTTGAAGCCATTACCACTACCTTCATCAAGCGCCGGGAGGCTTTTGAGGAGAGGGAGAAGAGGCTCGAAGGCGAAGAGCAAAAACTCCTAGAGCTGCGGGATGACGTCTTGAAGAGGGAGGAGGAGCTCGCCGAAAAGGTGGCTCTGGCTGACAAGGGCCTCGAGGAACGTGCCAAGAAATTGGAGGAGCGTTGAGTTGAGGAGGAGAAGGACTGGGTGCAAGGGCAGGAACTCTATAAGCAAGAGTGTGCCATCGCTGCCAGGGAGAAGAAAGTTAGGGGCCAGGAGAAGGACCTGGTCGACCGCTGGAACAAGATCTACCTCCGGGAGGAGGAGCTCGAAAAACTCGAGAAGCAGGTTGCTGAAAAGATTCAGCAAAATGCCAAAGAGGTTGAGCGCCTTACTCGTGAGAATTCTGAACTGGCGGCGGCCAAAAGATCCTTGGAGGAACTGAAGGGCTTGAGGACTGCGGACTCCCTACAGGTTTGGGAGTTCCTGAGCAAATCCAACGATGTGCTGACACCCATGGGCTTCAGTCCCGTGCGTCCGGATGATCCGGAGCCGGACCTGGCATTGCAGGCGTTGAGCTCGGCGGGTAACAAACTCTCCATGGTGGGTGACGTCATAGCGGACCAGTTGGAGGTTCAGGGGCAGTCCTTGGCGAAGAACGTCGCAGGGTATGTGCTGACGTGCTACACCAGCCGGGATCCCCAATTTCCTCTGGACCCGGTGCTTGAAGGTCCTGTCGAAGGAGAAGGTGAAGCCACCCGAGTCTGAGTGTCGGAGGTTGCTCAGAAGGTCGCCCAGTTCTTCCATAGGGTATAGGACCATCTCTGTAGCTCCCACTTGTATTCTCTCTTTTTCTTCCCCAATTTTGTAATCCCTTGTCACCAGATGAATGAAATCCACAATTTATTAATGCATTTTATTTTTTGTCTTCAACACTTTTGTCTTCACTTGGCCCCCTGGTAGATGTACACAATTTGATTGTGAACATGTACCAAGAGGATATTGTGTTTTGTTGAAGACTCGTTTGCTTCGACTTGTAGAGTGTAGGTCTGAAGTCTTCGATAGTGGAGGCCCCCTGAGGTTGTCGGAGCTCAGAAGCTCCGGCATTGACTACCGTCGGAGCTTAGTAGCTCCGGGAATAGTCCCTATCAACGCGTAGTGCATCGATAGTTAGCCCTCCAGGGTGCCGGAGCTTAGTAGCTCCGGCAGTGACCTTTGCCAACGCGTAGTTTGTCAGCAGCAAAATCCGCTTGTGGGTTCTTCTCACCATCTTTTATTTTGCGTCGACAGCTGGCCCCCCTAGCTTTACCGGAGCTTGGTTGCTCCAGTGATGCTCGTTTTCAATGTTTAACATCGATTACAAGCCACCTAGGGGGAGTCGGAGCTTTGTTAGCTCCAGCTTTTCTCCATCAACATGGATTCTTTATTTTTCCTGCACACTAAAGCCAAGAAAAATAGTAAAATTCGCTCCTTGCCTATAACTTCGTCGCGGCTTACGATTCCCAAAAAAGTTTTAGGTCAAACACAATTCTGAATACAACCGAATGCATTGCCTTCTTTCTTCCAGATCCAATTGTACTTGGACCCGCCTTATTTCGGCCTGCCGGGGTGTAGGTAGAGTGGCGTACTTAGGGTGCTTGACCAGGCTAAGTCGATAGCAAACTCCGGCCCTAGATTGGCTTGGCGGCATTCAAGGAGTGGGCCATGAACAATATTTGAATCCAAAAGAATTGTCAATACAACTCGAATTGTACATGAACTTGTCGAACTAAAATTTCTTAAGAATTGCACAACTTTGTTATAGACAAGAAAGAGAAAAATAAAAAATGTTGAGCCTGTACAAAATAAATGCACGTGGAGTCTGTTTCACATGAAGATGTCTTTCATTATAGGTCCGGGGTACAGGGGAAACAAGTACACTCTTAGGGTGCGGAACCAGGCTAAGCGTGCTTCATTTCTCGTTTGACCCAGGGTAGCTAGCCACACTTTTAGTCCTGAGACTGTGACAAGTGTTGCATGAACTTTGCGGACCTTCCGGGAAAGGTCCGACTGTTCTCCCGGAGGAATTACCTGACTCTGTACAATGACTCTATAACATACACCTCAAGTTACTATAGACTCACCTCCGTGATATTAAGTGTAGAACTTACGGAGGTGCTCAATATTCCAAGGATTTGGGAGAGGTGTCCCATCCTCAGTAGCCAAGCGAATGCTTCCGGGATGGGATACTTTAATCACTCGGAAGGGTCCCTCCCAGCTGGGGGAGAGTTTGTTTAACCCTTCTCTGGATTGTATTCTCCGTAGCACCAGATCGCCTTCTCTAGTTGTCGATTGTGTACATGCCGCTGATGACAGCGCCAAAGGGCTTGGCGGTATCAGGCATTCCGAACAGCTGCTTGGCACCTTCCCTCCTCAAGGAGGTCTAGGTCTTCACGCCGGAGCTGGTCCTACGTGGCTTCGTCGAAGGTCCGGACCCGGAGTGACCCCAATGTGATTTCCGGAGGAAGAATTGCTTCAGCTCCGTACACCAGGAAGAAGGGTGTCTCTCCAGTTGACCGGTTTGGAGTTGTCCTGTTGGCCCATAGAGTGGGCGGAAGCTCTTCAATCCAGTTGGCTCCATGTTTTTTCAAGCGCTCATAGGTGCGCGTTTTGAGTCCTTTCAGGATTTCAGATTTTGCTCTCTCGTCCTGGCCATTGCTTGCCGGGTGAGCTACGGAGGCGTAGCAAACTTGAATGCCGAGGTCTTCGCAATATCCTTGAAATGCAGAGCTTGTGAATTGGGTCCCATTATTAGTAATGATTTTGTTTGGGACTCCAAATCTGCATACAATGGACTACAAAAATTTGATAGTAGATTGCTTGTTTATTGTCACAACTGGAGTTGCTTCCGGCCACTTGGTGAACTTGTCAATGGCGACATATAGGAATTTGCAACCTCCAGCGGCTCTTGGGAAAGGTCACAAGATGTCCATCCCCCGCACGGCGAAGGGCCATGTAGGAGGTATCATTTGTAGAGGCTGAGTCAGTGTGTGAATTTGATTTGCATGAAATTGGCATGCTTCGCCTTTCTTTACCAGCTCAGTTGCATCCTGGAGTGATGTAGGCCAGTAGAAGCTGTGCCGGAAGGCTTTACCAACCAACGTGTTGGAAGACGCGTGGTTCCCACACTCGCCTCCATGGATTTCTGCGAGGAGCTCGCAACCTTCTTCCCTTGTGATGCACCGCATTAGGACGCCAATGGCACCGCGCCGGTAGAGATCCCCTTCTACCAACATGTATCTTTTAGCCAATCTGACTATCCGGTCAGCGGATACATCATCATCAGGAAGGATGTGGTCTTTCCAGTAGCTCCAGATCTCTGAGATCCATGCATCGGAGCTAACTTGAGCATTTGAGTCTTGCGTGCTGGGTTGCTCGGAGCTTCCGGCAGCACCTACGAACCTTGATGGGTGCCATGGTAACAGGGCCATCGGGACCGTCAGCTTCGGGATGCTGATCTTGGCCCCTTCGCTCAGTTCGGCAGGCTGAGCTGTGGGTTTTGACAACCTCCGGACAAAAGTTCCGTCTAGAGCTGGAGCTCCGGTTGACGCTTTCGTCGAGAGTTCGTCGGCTTCAGCGTTGTGAGCACGCTGGACATGGTGGAGGTCTTGGACTTCGAAGTCCTTCTGAAGCCTCTGGACTTCAAGGAGGTAAGCAGCTAGCTGGAGATTGTTGCAGGAGCATTCACCCTTCACTTGTTTAATGATGAGCTGTGAATCTCCCTTGACCAGCAGCTGCTTCACACCATATGACAGTGCCACCTTTAGTCCGTAGATGAGTGCTTCGTACTCCGCCATGTTGTTGGTCGCCTTGAAGTCATGGTGTACCATGTATTTTACCTTCTCCCCAGTTGGTGCGAGGAGAAGGATTCCAGCTCCGCCCCCCTGCTTTTGCATGGAGCCGTCGAAGTAGAGGGTCCAGTGAGGCTTGGTGAAGTCCAGAGCCTTGTGTTCCAGCTTCTGCTCACTAGGGCCCCCAGGGTTTGATGAAGAGGGAGTCCATTCCGCCACAAAATCTGCCAATGCTTGACTCTTGATTGCTTGTCTTGGAATGAATTCGAGATCGAATTCGGCCAATTCCGCTGCCCACTTTGCAATATTCCCAGTTGAATTGGGATTATGCAAGATTGCTCGAAGAGGGTAAGAAGTCACCACTGAAATATTGTGAGCTTGGAAGTAATGGCAAAGCTTCCTGGAGGCAATAAGAACTGCATAGAGCAGCTTATGCACCTCTAGGTATCGAGTCTTGGTGTCATGAAGTTCTTCACTGATGAAGTACACTGGGCGATGGATGGTCCGAACCCTCCCGGAGGGGCCCGGAGCTTCCTCTTCATTGACCCGGATCCTCCCGGAGGGATCCGGACCTTCTTCGGGGACCTACGGGTCCTTGTTGGAGGGACTCAGAGCTTCTTCAGAAGCGACCTGGACCCTCCCGGAGGGGTCTGGGTCTTCTGAAGTAACTTCTTGTGGACTCAAGTCTGGGAACTAAGACCCAGACTTGCTTTCAAGAACCTCCGGACCCTCCCGGAGGGATCTGGATTCCTGAGCATGGGATAGTTCTGGTCTCTCCGCAACCAGGACCATACTGACGACTTCGTCAGTTGCTGAAATGTAAAGCAGCAAAGGCTCACCAGGGTTCGGAGCTACCAGAGTTGGTAGGGTGGTGAGGAACTGTTTTAGCTCCTGGAATGCCTTTTCTGCTTCTTTAGACCATTGGAATGGTTCGGACTTCCTCAATAACTTGAAGAAGGGAAGTGCCCGTTCCGCCAGTCTTGAAATGAACCGGCTGAGGGCTGCTAGACATCCAGTCAGCTTTTGGACATCCTTGATGCGGGCTGGTGGCCGCATGTCTTCAATGGCTTTGATCTTCGCCGAATTAGCTTCCATGCCTTGGTGATTTACTAGGAAACCAAGAAGTTTTTCGGAGCTAACCCCGAAGACACACTTGTCTGGGTTTAGCTTTGTGCGGGTGGCCCGCAGCTTGTCGAAGACCGCCTGTAAGGTGTCAAGGAGTGACTCCTTGTTCTTGACCTTGACCACAATGTCATCGACGTACACTTTCACTATGTCTCTAATGAGTTCTTCAAAAGTTTTGTACATAGCTCGTACAAAGGTTGAAGCTACATTCTTGAGACCAAGTGGCATGGTTGTATAACAGTACAATCCATCTACTGTGATGAAAGAGGTATGCTCTTCATCTTCCCTAGACATTCTGATTTGATGATACCCAGAATATGCGTCTAGGTAACACAGTAATTCACACCCGGAGGTGGAATCCCCTATCTGATCTATTCTAGGTAGTGGGAATGGATCTTTTGGACATGCCTTATTTAGTGTTGTGTAGTCAATACACATCCGAAGCTTCCCACTGGCCTTGGGCACAACGACTGGGTTTGCCAGCCATTTTGGATGGCAGACTTCTCGGATGAATCCAGCTTCGAGCAACTTCTTCACTTCTTGTCGAATGAAGTTTTGTCGCTCCACGGATTGCTTCCGAGGCTTCTGATGCACGGGCCGGGCGTCAGGGTAGATCTTCAGATTGTGCTCAATCACTTCCCTTGGGATCCCAGGCATTTGTGATGGTTGCCAGGCAAACACGTCGACATTAGCCCAGAGGAAAGCGATGAGCATGAGTTCCTCTTTGTCATTCAGTCCCCCCGATATACGGGTGGTCTGAGCGGTATCGAAACCGATTTGGACGACTTTGACGGGAATGTCGGTGTCGCCGCTTGGCTGCACACGAGGTGCAGAAGTCGAGCCTCACATACGAATGCTCGGGGGTTTTGGAGCTTGCTCCGGCCTGGAGTCCTCCTCTTGCGCCGTAGTAAGCGCATGAAGTTCTTCCAGACCAGTTACTCCGGCAGTGCGATCTCCGCGGATCTGGAGAACGCCTACTGGTGTTGGCATCTTTAACACCAAGTAGACATAATGAGCAACTGCCATGAATTTGTACAAGGCAGGCCTGCCCAAGATGGCGTTGAAAGGTAAGTTGATCTGAGCAACGTCAAAGACCAAATTCTCAGTGCGATACTTCTCCCGGGTCTCGAAGGTAATGGGGAGAGTAATAGCACCGAGTGGGGTAATGGCTCCCGGACCTACTCCGGAGAAAGGTCGGGGGGGATGAAGATCCGAAGGTCGGAGCTGAAGCTTGGTAAAAGCTTCGAAGCATATGAGGTTCAGCCCCGAACCTCCGTGTACCATAACATGGTGGAGCTGAATGTTATTGATGGTAGGAGATACCATCAAAGGTAACTGGCCTGCTCCAACCATGCTTCGAGGGCAGTCCGAAGCATCAAAAGTGATGGTTGTGTCCATCCACTTCCGATGAGGCTCCACCCTGGCTGTAGGAGCTACAGCGGCCATATCCCGACGCATTGTCTTGAGGACGCGGTGGGAGGTGATATCCCATGATCCACCAAAAATGGTGTTCATGGTCTTTCGACGCTCGTTGTTAGATACGTCAGAATCGTCGTCGACGGAGGTGTAGACGGCCTTCAGGACCTTTTTAGGATCCTGAAAACCTAACTCCTCTTCAGCCGGAGCTTTGTCAACTTTTTGTTTTCCTTCCCTCTGTCGGAAAGGAACTTCTTCCCGGCGCTTGTTGTAGCGCTCGGCAAGGTTTTGGACCTCCCGGCAGTCTTCCAAACTGTGGTTGTCCGTCTTATGAATTCGACACCACACCTTGGGTTTGCCACCGTCTTCAGAAGACGGTCGAGGTCACTTCTCGGGGCGTGGCCCCCGGCCACCCGGAGCTACAACAGCTGCAGAATTAGATGCGCAGGCCGACGACTTCTTCTTGCCGTTGGTCTTTTTCTTCTTCTTGCCACTCCCGGAGATAGTGGCTTCTCCTTTGGGGGATTTCTTGTGATCCCACGGAGGTGGTTTGGAGTGCATTTCATGGCCCTCCGCAGCTCTGGCACATTTGTCAGCCAAGCTGAAGAGTTCCGTGACACTGGTGATCTCCTTGATCGCCAGTTTCTCCAACATCTTCTTATCCCGTACGCCCTATGTAAATGCCACAATGACAGAAGCGCTAGAGATAGAAGGGATAGTGTTTCGAACCTGAGAGAATCTCTGGATGAATGATCGCAGGGATTCTCCCCCTTTTTGCACGACTGCAAAAAGGTCCAGTTCGGTGCCTGGTCGGGTGTATGAACTCCCGAAGTTGGCAGTGAACTGTCGGCACAACTCCTCCCAACTGTTGATAGAGTTGGGTGGAAGGCTCATAAACCAGGACCGGGCGGTCCCAGTTAAAGCCACTGGAAAATAGTTGTCCATTACGGCCTCATTTCCTCCAGCTGTCACGATAGCAGTGGAGTAAATCTGAAGAAATTCGACGGGATTAACGGTCCCGTCAAACTTCTCCAGCAGGTGAGGCCGGAATTTCTGTGGCCACCTGACCATACATAGATGCATAGCCAGGGCTGAACATCCTCCTCCTACTCCTTCAGGAGCAGGAATGTCCTGAGCTTCTTGTCTTTCACGAGCACGCTCGATATGGACTCGGCCGTCTTGTTGATGGTATCGGCGATCAAGCTCCGCCCGGAGGTCATGAGTTGAAAGTCTTGATACCGTGTGAGTGCGTCGCGCCCCGGAGGGCAACGACGTCACTTGCTGTGACGCAGCACGTCTCCTATTGTTGGAAATGTGTGGACCAAGTCTGCCAAACAAGGTCCGTCGCTGCGACGGGGCCCGTCCTGAAGGAGGAGGATCCTGGTTACTGATGCGGTCGGCTGCTGCTGCAACCAAGTGTTCCACATCGGCCCTCCACTGCTCAATTGCATCTCGGGATGCATCCGGAGGTGGTGGGCGCTGAAGGAGAGCATGTGCTGCATGGAGCGCGTGTTCCGGGTTGTCATGATTCGCCGACGCAGTGATCGACGCCGGTGCACCATCACGCTGCCCAGCTTGATTTGCTGGTGGAGGCGGCGGTGGTGGAAGTGTGACTCCTGCTGGAACTGAAGTTCCTACTGGTGGCTGCATATTGGAGGGATTGCCCCCAGCAGCTTGAACAGCAAGATGACCATTTGATGATCCAGTAGCTGAGTTCACCATTCTTGAAATCTCAGGCGCTCCTATCTGGCGCGCCAACTGTCGGTGGTTTTGATCCGGCATATCTCCCGACACTACTAAAGTGTTTGCGGAGTTTGAAGTTCGGTGTGGGCGCACGGAGATTCAAGAAGGTGAAATGTAAAATGACACAGGAGACACAAAGGTTTACGTGGTTCGGGCCGCCTCAGCGTAATACCCTACTCCACGGGGTGTGTTGGTGTTGTATTGGATGTATGAACTCAACTCAGGTGACTTGAGTTGAGAGTGCGCGATCAGATCAGAGCGAGTCAGATCTGATCTCTCCTATGTATCGTCGGTCTGTCCTTTTATAGTACAAGAACATGCCGTTACAAGTTGGCCTGGCCCGACATGTGGCCCTGGCGGTTACTAATATTGATACACATTTGATGCGCTTAATTACCCTTAATGACCGAGTTACGGGCTTTGACAGCACCGTTACTAGTAATTAAGGTCGTCCGATCGTGTGTCATTAACATGGTATTAATGACACTTTATCGGGTCTTGAGGTCCTTGATTCCCCTTTGAAGATCCAGAGCCGTTGTGGAGTCTTCCGGAGGTTTGAGGCTGAAGATCTGACGGTTGGACATGTGGCAGCTCCGGAGCATACTATGGGGAACAGATAGGTCCGGTGCCACCAGACACGTGTCAGTTCCGGAGCTTCCCTCGGTCTGGGGTTAGGTCCGATGGTGCCGTTTTGGTACATAGCCCGGAGCTTCCCCCCTTGTGGGCAGTAGCTCCGGTTTGATGGTACACGTGGCGACCCTGGGACTAACCATGTTGGGGAAGCGGGTCCGGTTATGTCTGACATGTGGGCCTCTGAAGATCTTCAAATCATGTAGATGACATTTCCTTGAGATCTTTGCAATCTCAAGGGGTATACGGTACCCAGGGTACCGACAAATTGTTTTTTAAGTTTTTTCATCCATCATCTGCAGCGTCCCCAAGAAGAGGAGTGAGGCTCCACCCTCAGCCACAGCAGCTGAAGCTGTCAGGGCGGAGGCTTCTGATCCTGTCCCGGTGCCGCCCCAAGTGGTGGCTGAAGCTGCGGCAGCTCCGGCGCCAGCTGTCATGGTTATGGACCTCAACTCATCCCCCGAGACTCCCGTGGTAGCGCCGGACCACAGGAGAGAAGATGTGCCAGCGGCACCTGCACCGAAGGTTGAAGCCCCGGGTCTTGATTCTGAGATGTTGGAAGCTTCGGCCGTTGAGCCGGAGGAAGCAGTGCTTCCGGCCCCAGAGCCGGAAATTGTCGAAGCCCCGGCAGTTGAGCCGGAGGTTATTGAAGTCCTGGCGAGTGAGCCGGAGGTTGAGGAAGTCCCGGCGGTTGAGCCGGCTACCTCTGAAGCTCCAGCCTCAGAGCCGGTTGCCACTGAAGCTCCGGCTGCAGAGCCGGTTTCAGTTGAAGACCTTCCGGCGCCTGAGCCGGTTGAGGTTGAAGCTCCGGCCTCAAGGCCGGTTGTTGCGGACCTTCCGACGCCCGAGCCGGTCGTTGCGGAGGTGTCAATGCTTGATCCCATGATGGTCGAGGCGCCAACACCCGAGCCACCAGCAGAGGAGGAGTCCAGGCCGGGGCCGGAAGTCGCCCCTACTCCGGAAGTGATGACGGCGGAGGTGCCTGCTGCTGAGCCAGGGTGCCCTAATGAAGTCACTGGACCCCAGCCTGAGGGGGCAAATGAAGACCTGGCGGCAGGGCCTTCGAAACCACTTCCGGAGGTCGGAACTTCTTCTGCGGGACCCTCCTCGGTGGTGAATGAGGCTATCCCGGAGGACGACCCTAGTGCCGTGGAGGCTCAGGGGACCACTCTTGTGGAGTGGGACCCAATTTTTGTAAGCAAGAACCCGCTGGAACCAGCGGAGGAGGCCTCAGTAGGTCCGGACCCTATTCCCCTATCGTTGTCCATTGACAACGCTTGCTCCAGTCTGCTTCAAGTCCAGCTGGCGTTCTACCACGACAGCAAGGCTCTTGAAGAGGAGCGCCAAACCCTTAGGCGGTGGCGTAATCGGCTCTACTTCGAGACCAAGCTGGCGCAGTCGAGGCTGGCAGACGACAAGGAGTGGATCAAACAGGAGAAGGTCCGCCTGGAATACTGGGGCAAATTATTGGATGATAGGGAGAGCTCGACTCGTGCCCTCGACGCTCAATCCCGGGCCATTTATGAGCAGACCAAGGCAGCTAATAGTGCGGCTGATGATCGCCAAGAAAGGCTTGAAGCCATTAACACTACTCTCATCAAGCGCTGGGAGGCTCTTGAGGAGAGGGAGAAGAGGCTCGAAGACGAAGAGCAAAAACTCCTAGAGCTGCGGGATGACGTCTTGAAGAGGGAGGAGGAGCTCGCCGAAAAGGTGGCTCTGGCTGACAAGGGCCTTGAGGAACGCGCCAAGAAATTAGAGGAGCATTGCGTTGAGGAGGAGGAGAAGGCCTGGGTGCGAGGGCAGGAACTCTATAAGCAAGAGTGTGCCATCGCTGCCAGGGAGAAGAAAGTTAGGGGCCAGGAGAAGGACCTGGTCGACCGCCGAAACAAGATCTACCTCCGGGAGGAGGAGCTCGGAAAACTCGAGAAGCAGGTTGCTGAAAAGATTCAGCAAAATGCCAATGAGGTTGTGCGCCTTGCTCGTGAGAATTCTGAACTGGCGGCGGCCAAAAGATCCTTGGAGGAACTGAAGTGCTTGAGGACTGCGGACTCCCTACAGGTTTGGGAGTTCCTGAGCAAAGCCAACGACGCGCTGACACCCATGGGCTTCAGTCCCGTGCATTCGGATGATCCGAAGCCGGAGCCGGACCTGGCGTTGCAGGCGTTGAGCTCGGCGGGTAACAAACTCTCCAAGGTGGGTGACGTCATAGCAGACCAGTTGGAGGTTGAGGGGCAGTCCCTGGCGAACAATGTCGCAGAGTATGTACTGACGTGCTACACCAGCCGCGATCCCCAATTTCCTCTGGACCCGGTGCTTGAAGGTCCCGTCAAAGGAGAAGCTGAAGCCACCCGAGCCTGCGTGTCGGAGGTTGCTCAGAAGGTCGCCCAGTTTTTCCATAGGGTCTAGGACCATCTCTATAGCTCCTACTTGTATTCTCTCTTTTTCTTCCCCAATTTTGTAATCCCTTGTCACCAGATGAATGAAATCCACAATTTATTAATGTATTTCATTTTTTGTCTTCAACACTTTTGTCTTCACTTGGCCCCCTAGTAGATGTACAAAATTTGATTGTGAACATGTACCAAGAGGATATTGTGTTTTGTTGAAGACTCGTTTGCTTCGAACTTGTAGAGTGTAGGTTCGAAGTCTTCGATAGTGAAGGCCACCTGAGGTTGTCAGAGCTCAGAAGCTCTGGCATTAACTACCGTCAGAGCTTAGTAGCTCCGGGAATAGTCCCTATCAACGCGTAGTGCATCGATAGTTAGCCCTCCAGGGTGCCGAAGCTTAATAGCTCCGGCAGTGACCTTGCCAACGCGTAGTTTGTCAGCAGCAGACTCCGCTTGTGGGGTCTTCTCACCATCTTTTATTCTGCGTCGACGGCTGCCCCCCCTAGCTTTACCGGAGCTTGGTTGCTCCAGTGATGCTCGTTTTTAATGTTTAACATCGATTACAAGCCACCTAGGGGGATTCGGAGCTTTGATAGCTCCGGCTTTTCTCCATCAACGTGGATTCTTTATTTTTCCTGCACATTGAAGCCAAGAAAAATAGTAAAATTCGCTCCTTGCCTATAACTTCGTCGCGGCTTACAATTCCCAAGAAAGTTTTAGGTCAAACACAATTTTGAATACAACCGAATTCATTGCCTTCTTTCTTTCAGATCGAATTGTACTTGGACCTGCCTTACTTCGGCCTGCCGGGGTGTAGGTAGAGTGGCGTACTTAGGGTGCTTGACCAGGCTAAGTCGATAGCACACTCCGGCCCTAGATTGGCTTGGCGGCATTCAGGCGAGTGGGCCATGAACAATATTTGAATCCAAAAGAATTGTCAATACAGCTCGAATTGTACATGAACTTGGCGAACTAAAATTTCTTAAGAATTGCACAACTTTGTTATAGACAAGAAAGAGAAAAATAAAAAATGTGGAGCCTGTACAAAATAAATGCGCGTGGAGTATGTTTCACATCAAGATGTCTTTCATTATAGGTCCGGGGTACAGGGGAAACAAGTACACTCTTAGGGTGCGGAACCAGGCTAAGCGTGCTTCATTTCTCGTTTGACCCAGGGTAGCTAGCCCCACTTTTAGTCCTGAGACTGTAACAAGTGTTGCATGAACTTTGCAGACCTTCCGGGAAAGGTCTGACTGTTCTCCCGGAGGAACTACCCGACTCTGTACAATGACTCTATAACATACACCTCAAGTTACTACAGACTCACCTCTGTGATATTAAGTGTAGAACTTACGGAGGTGCTCAATATTCCAAGGATTTGGTAGAGGTGTCCCATCCTCGGTAGCCAAGCGAACGCTTCCGGGACGGGATACTTTAATCACTCGGAAGGGTCCCTCCCAGCTGGGGGAGAGTTTGTTTAACCCTTCTCTGGATTGTATTCTCCGTAGCACCAGATCGCCTTACTCGAGCTGTCGGTTGTGTACATGCCGCTGATGATAGCGCCGAAGGGCTTGGCGGTATCGGGGATTTTGAACAGCTGCTTGGCACCTTCCCTCCTCAAGGAGGTCTAGGTCTTCACGCCGGAGCTGGTCCTGCGTGGCTTTGTCGAAGTTCCGGTCCCAGAGTGACCCCAAGGTGATTTCTAGAGGAAGGATTGCTTTAGCTCCGTACACCAGGAAGAAGGGTGTCTCTCCAGTTGACCAGTTTGGAGTTGTCCTATTGGCCCATAGAGTGGGCGGAAGCTCTTCAATCCAGTTGGCTCCATGTTTTTTCAAGCGCTCATAGGTGCGCGTTTTGAGTCCTTTCAGGATTTCAGCATTTTCTCTCTCGGTGATGAGTAGGTTTAGGCCCGATCTTCCGAAAGGTAATGGATAAGTCGATTGATGGAGATCTCGACGTTGATGATCCGAGGCTCTCGAGTAGAACACGAACAGCCCCTGTAATCACTACACCACCGCTCCGTTGGTTATCAACCGTGCTTCACACGATTGACCTCGCCAAGAAGGCTAATCCCGGCAAGTGCAACCGAGAACACAAGCAAGAACGTAGAAGAAGCAATCTGAAATTGCTGAATTGGGGTTTCACAAACCGAAAAACGGCGATATTATTATCTAAGCAAAACCCAATTGTCTATGGCATCTACCATGGAGTATATATAGGTGGGAGGACGTCCAAGGGGGTGTTAGGGTCGTGACCTAACCCTAAGACACGAAAATAATGGACTTAGACTTGATACAAGGCCCAATGGCCCAATACGGTGGCGCAGCACCCTGACAGATTCTGTATTTGAATTTGTTTCGACGATTCCCGTCGACTCCGAAGGAATTTTGACATGGGACCGGTTCCATTGGAAAGGTTATCCTCTCCTCTTTCCGTGCATATGTAGAACGTTCAAAACGGAGTTCTTATGCGTCCTGGACGTCCGTTTTAGTGCGTACTGCTCCTGGACTCCGAGTTGGTTACGATTTGGAGTTTGGTTCGGTTTCCATCTTCTTTGAACGAATTCTCTGGTCTTCCACCTCCCTAATACTCCCTCCAAGTACTCCTTGAACCTCTCCATGGATCCTAATCACAAATAAATCATTAAGTAGCAATCTATGCTCAAAAACACATAAGGAAATATATAAGAACGAGTTCACCTCTGAAATTAATTGTTGTGTATGAACTCTATTGATTGCATCTTGTATATTCAGCAGAGTGTTGTTTGTATCCATATAAGTGATGTCCTCATCAGCATGGATTGCTTTTGACTAACTCATGGAGGCAAAATATATTACTTTGATTGTCAAGGACGTTGGCTGCCTTCGAATCACATATTTAGGCAACAAACATATAAGAACGAGCTCACCTCTGAAATTAATTGTTGTGTACGAACTCTATTGATTGCATCTTGTATATTCAACGGAGTGTTGTTTGTATCCATAGAAGTGATGTCCTCATCATCCTCCCCTCCTTGAATTGGAGTCGTCCTCGACTCAAGTTCGTCTCCTCTCATGTGTTGGTCCAAATGTGCAACGCCATCAAATCTTCTTGTATGCATGAATGGAGGAGGCCAAGGTGGTGGACGACATAGTGCGCCATCTTGATCTTGTCTATCAAATAAGAGTGCACATTCACTTGAGCCAGGATCCCAAATAAATATATATTGTGTCATGTTTGTAGGTGCAATAATAATGTGCATGATCTCATCATTCTCCCCTTCTTTATGACAAGCCGTCCTCGGCTTGCTCGTATGTCCAGCAAAGAGGCTTGCATTGGAGGTAGAGTAAGTGCTGTCCATAATGCACAACCACAGTGAATAATGCTTTTGTTGTCCCTGCTGCAAGGAAAACATACTAGAAAAACTTGACAAGACATTATTAGCGTTAGTACATTCATTTACTTGACCATGTTGTTGCAGCACAAAAGGAGCTTCCTCATTTGAACATATGTAAACTTTATGCACCATAAACATACCACTATGTTCATATTTGCCTATAGCATGAAAAATATTTCTACTTAACAAAGGCAATTCAGATTGAGAAAATATTATCTTCTCTATGATATCTAGATCACAAAGAGTGTCAAATTCAATATAGCCCAAAGTATTTAGAGAAGATAACAATTTCAGCTCATCCCTTTCACATGTAGTTGGGATCAAATGCTTAATTTCAGCACAAGTGAGTGATAAAGTATCAAATTCATTTGGTTTTTCTAGCATAGGTATAATATAATTATCAGCACACAACTCATTTTTGTTATAAGAATCAGTGGGAAAATCAACTAATGGTAAAGTTGTATTATGAAAAGGTTCATCTTGTTGCTGCTCATCGATAGTATGATTGGTAGCAAAATTCAGCACATCTGAAAATGTCATACCGTGGTTAATTGTAGAGCATTGTCCATTAACACTACTCTCATTTTCAGCAAGAAATTCAAATGCATTATGAGTTGATTCATCAAAAAATTCAGAAGAGTTGTTCAACACCTCACTCTCATTTGCATCTCCATTTATTTGTTCATGTTCCTGCAAAAGGTTAGGCAAAGGAGGAGGTACAACAAGAAAATTCTTCTCAAGTTCATGTATTTCATGTTTATAATTAGATACATTAGCAAAAGTTTCTCGCATAAGAATTTTCATATCTTTCCATGTTCGAGGTCTTTCTAAATCGCTTAAGTTGTTCCACCAAGTCAATGCACAACCTACTAATGCACTTGCAACATTTCTAATCTTTCTTTTCTCACACATATGACATTGTCCAAAAATTTTATCCAACTCTATTTCCCAAGCAATATATTCATCGTAACC
Organism: Tuctoria greenei; assembly: GCA_036927565.1. Lineage (NCBI taxonomy): Eukaryota > Viridiplantae > Streptophyta > Magnoliopsida > Poales > Poaceae > Tuctoria > Tuctoria greenei. Next base: position 50,251,390 of record JAYESD010000009.1, read on the forward strand.
AAGACCATCATAAGAAGGAAGAGATGGGAGAATGTAATTACTTCTTGTGGAAGGTGTTGTAAAGGTGGTCTGAATGTCATGTGAATCCTTGGTTGATGTTTGATTTTTAGTGAGCAACTCTATCGCCGTCTTCATCATGTCCATCGTCTCAGCATATAATGCATGATTCTTGCTTTTACCTGACATTGTTAGTAGCAAACAGAAGACAACCCAAAAAAAATTGTTATCCCTATCAACTACAAAGGATAATGGAAAAGTGGAAGTGGAATCACACACTCTCAAGAGTCTTACCACGCTCTTACAAGTGTTCTTACCGACACTGCAGGTGGCAAACGGTGGCCGGTATGAAGAAACCAATGAAGCGTGGGATGATTGCAAAGGTGTATCGATTCTGCTCAAGAGTAAGGTGTAGCTTGGATGACACTTTATTTGTAGCAAGGATTAGCAACAATGAAATCAGATAGTAAAGTTGAGTAAGTGTCCAAAGTACTTGTCAAAGTTGCTGGCCTAAATGTGTTCCTAGTAGTTCAAGCTAGCAAGACATGAGACAAAATTAGATGACACAAAGAATGCAAGCACTTCTTTTTTTGTTGTTTTTTTCTCCTTTTTTTGTGCGGCTTTTGTATCTTCTTTTGCACTTGCCTTTTTCTTTTTTTTTTCCTTTTTTTTCAGAATGTGCTGCAAAGGAAGAACACAATGCAAACACTCAAAGATATCTTGTATGTCTGTTACAAATTTTCTGCTCAATGTTCTAAAGACAATTAAGCACCTTTATAGTCCCCAAATCTAAAAACTTTGAATAGAAATATTATAGATCTATCTCTTCTATTTAATTTCAGTATATGGAAGATCTATTTTGGATAAGAACAATGGGAGATATTGCCCCCGAAATACAGACTGTTCAGAATTTCTAGATCAATAACAGATTCAGATCTATGCAATTGAGACATTGATAACGACATTTTCTGGGAGATTGATGAATAAGAAAGTTATAGAAAACTTCTTAAGCTTTCCAGAAAGTACAAGAACTCTAAAATCCGAGTTCGTATGAGCGAGATATGATGAAAATACCGAACTGGACAGAGGCAAATCTAATCTGGACGTGATGACGTGACTCAAAAGGATGAATCACACAATGCAAAACTCAAACTAAGACCAAAAACACTTTCTAAACCAGCAATATGACTCAACCACGGATACAAACTCAATAAAACCTAACTGAATAACAAAGTTACAAAGGCTCAATGTGGTTTGGACAAAGTAATGAACAGATCTACTAAACTGCAAGTTTTTTTGTGGCTTTTTTGTGAACTCTAGGTATGAAAAACAAAAATAATGTAATGGATAGATGAATTACCTAACGGGCAACCTGGAAATCTGATACCAATTGATAGGAAAAAAAGATCATGAGGCCCGATCTTCCGAAAGGTAATGGGTAAGTCGATTGATGGAGATCTCGACGTTGATGATCCGAGGCTCTCGAGTAGAACACGAACAGCCCCTGTAATCACTACACCACCGCTCCGTTGGTTATCAACCGTGCTTCACACGATTGACCTCTCCAAGAAGGCTAATCCCTGCAAGTGCAACCGAGAACACAAGCAAGAACGTAGAAGAAGCAATCTGAAATTGCTGAATTGGGGTTTCACAAACCGAAAAACGGCGATATTATTATCTAAGCAAAACCCAATTGTCTATGGCAGCTACCATGGAGTATATATAGGTGGGAGGACGTCCAAGGGGGTGTTAGGGTCGTGACCTAACCCTAAGACACGAAAATAATGGACTTAGACTTGATACAAGGCCCAATGGCCCAATACGGTGGCGCAGCACCCTGACAGATTCTGTATTTGAATTTGTTTCGACGATTCCCGTCGACTCCGAAGGAATTTTGACATGGGACCGGTTCCATTGGAAAGGTTACCCTCTCCTCTTTCCGTGCATATGTAGAACGTTCAAAACGGAGTTCTTATGCGTCCTGGGCATCCGTTTTAGTGCGTACTGCTCCTGGACTCCGAGTTGGTTACGATTTGGAGTTTGGTTCGGTTTCCATCTTCTTTGAACGAATTCTCTGGTCTTCCACGTCCCTAATACTCCCTCCAAGTACTCCTTGAACCTCTCCATGGATCCTAATCACAAATAAATCATTAAGTAGCAATCTATGCTCAAAAACACATAAGGAAATATATAAGAACGAGTTCACCTCTGAAATTAATTGTTGTGTATGAACTCTATTGATTGCATCTTGTATATTCAGCAGAGTGTTGTTTGTATCCATATAAGTGATGTCCTCATCATCCTCCCCTCCTTGAATTGGAGTCGTCCTCGACTCAAGTTCGTCTCCTCTCATGTGTTGGTCCAAATGTGCAACGCCATCAAATCTTCTTGTATGCATGAATGGAGGAGGCCAAGGTGGTGGACGACATAGTGCGCCATCTTGATCTTGTCTATCAAATAAGAGTGCACATTCACTTGAGCCAGGATCCCAAACAAATAAATATTGTGTCATGTTTGTAGGTGCAATAATAATGTGCATGATCTCATCACTCGGCCTGGCCATTGCTTGCCGGGTGAGCTACAGAGGCGTAGCAAACTTGAATGCCGAGGTCTTCACAATATCCTTGAAATGCAGAGCTTGTGAATTGGGTCCCGTTATTAGTAATGATTTTGTTTGGGACTCCAAATCTACATACAATAGACTGCAAAAAGTTGATAGCAGATTGCTTGTTTATTGTCACAACTGGAGTTGCTTCCGGCCACTTGGTGAACTTGTCAATGGCGACATACAGGAATTTGCAACCTCCGACGGCTCTTGGGAAAGGTCCCAAGATGTCCATCCCCCACACGGTGAAGGGCCATGTAGGAGGTATCATTTGTAGAGGCTGAGTCGGTGTGTGAATTTGCTTTGCATGAAATTGGCATGCTTCGCATTTCTTCACCAGCTCAGTTGCATCCTGGAGTGTTGTAGGCCAGTAGAAGCCGTGCCGGAAGGCTTTACCAACCAACGTGCTGGAAGACGCATGGTTCCCACACTCGCCTCCATGGATTTCTGCGAGGAGCTCGCAACCTTCTTCCCTTGTGATGCACCACATTAGGACGTCGTTGGCACCGCGCCGGTAGAGATCCCCTTCTACCAACGTGTATCTTTTAGCCAATCTGACTATACGGTCAGCGAATACATCATCGTCGGGAAGGATGTTGTCTTTCAAGTAGCTCCGAATCTCCGAGATCCATGCATCGGAGCTAACTTGAGCATTTGAGTCTTGCGTGATGGATTGCTCGGAGCTTCCGGCAGCACCTACGACCCTTGATGGCTGCTATGGTAACAGGGCCATCGGGACCGTGAGCTTTGGGATGTTGATCTCGCCCCCTTCGCTCAGTTCGGCAGGATGAGCTGTGGGTTTTGACAACCTCCAGACAAAAGTTCCGTCTGGAGCTGGAGCTCCGGTTTACGCTTTCGTCGAGAGTTTGTCGGCTTCAGCGTTGTGAACACGTTGGACATGGTGGACGTCTAGGACTTCGAAGTCCTTCTGAAGCCTTTGGACTTCAAGGAGGTAAGCAGCTAGCTGGAGATTGTTGCAGGAGCATTCACCCTTCACTTGTTTAATGATGAGCTGTGAATCTCCCTTGACCAGCAGCTCCTTGACACCATATGACAGTGCCACCTTTAGTTCGTAGATGAGTGCTTCGTACTCCGCCATGTTGTTGGTTGCCTTGAAGTCAAGGTGTACCATGTATTTTACCTTCTCCCCGGTTGGTGCGAGGAGAAGGATTCCAGCTCCGGCCCCCTGCTTTTGCATGGAGCCGTCGAAGTAGAGGGTCCAGTGAGGCTCGGTGAAGTCCGGAGCCTTGTGTTCTGGCTTCTGCTCACTGGGGCCCCCAGGGTTTGATGAAGAGGGAGTCCATTCCGCCACAAAATCTGCCAATGCTTGACTCTTGATTGCTTGTCTTGGAATGAATTCGAGATCAAATTCGTCCAATTCCGCTGCCCACTTTGCAATATTCCCAGTTGAATTGGGATTATGCAAGATTGCTCAAAGTGGGTAAGAAGTCACCACTGAAATATTGTGAGCTTGGAAGTAATGGCGAAGCTTCCTGGAGGCAATAAGAACTGCATAGAGCAACTTATGCACCTCTAGGTATCGAGTCTTGGCGTCATGAAGTACTTCACTGATGAAGTACATTGGGCGCTGGATGGTTTGGACCCTCCCGGAGGGGCCTGGAGCTTCCTCTTCATTGACCCGGATCCACCCGGAGGGATCCGGACCTTCTTCAGGGACCTCTGGGTCCTTGCTGGAGGGACCCGAAGCTTCTTCAGAAGCCACCTGGACCCTCCCGGAGGGGTCTGGGTCTTCTAAAGTAACTTCTTGTGGACTCAAGCCTGGGAACTGAGACCCAGACTCGCTTTCACGAACCTCCGGACCCTCCCGGAGGGATCTGGATTCCTGAGCATGGGATAGTTCTGGTCTCTCCGCGACCAGGACCATACTGACGACTTTGTCAGTTGCTGAAATGTAAAGCCGCAAAGGCTCACCAGGGTTCGGAGCTACCAGAGTTGGTAGGGTGGTGAGGAACTGTTTTAGCTCCTGGAACGCCTTTTCTGCTTCTTCAGACCATTGGAATGGTCCGGACTTCCTCAATAACTTGAAGAAGGGAAGTGCCAGTTCCACAAGTCTTGAAATGAACCGGCTGAGGGCTGCTAGACATCCAGTCAGCTTTTGGACATCCTTGATGTGGGCTGGTGGCCGCATGTCTTCAATGGCTTTGATCTTCGCCGAATTAGCTTCTATGCCCCGGTGATTTACCAGGAAACCAAGAAGTTTTCCAGAGCTAAACCCGAAGACACACTTGTCTGGGTTTAGCTTTGTGCGGGTGGCCCGCAGCTTGTCGAAGACCGCCTGTAAGGTGTCAAGGACTGACTCCTTGTTCTTGACCTTGACCACGATGTCATCGACGTACACTTCCACTATGTCTCTAATGAGTTCTTCAAAAGTTTTGTACATAGCTCGTACAAAGGTTGAAGCTGCATTCTTGAGACCAAATGGCATGGCTGTATAATAGTACAATCCATCTACTGTGATGAAAGAGGTATGCTCTTCATCTTCCCTAGACATTCTGATTTGATGATACCCAGCATATGCGTCTAGGAAACACATTAATTCACAACCGGGGGTGGAATCCACTATCCGATCTATTCTAGGTAGTGGGAATGGATCTTTTGGACATGCCTTATTTAGTGTTGTGTAGTCAATACACATCCGAAGCTTCTCACCGGCCTTGGGCACAACGACTGGGTTTGCCAGCCATTATGGATGGAAGACTTCTCAGATGAATCCAGCTTCGAGCAACTTCTTCACTTCTTGTCGAATGAAGTTCTGTCGCTCCACGAATTGCTTCCGAGGCTTTTGATGCATGGGTCGGGCGTCAGGGTAGATCTTCAGATTATGCTCAATCACTTCCCTGAGTATCCCAGGCATTTGTGACGGTTGCCAGGCAAACACGTCGACATTAGCCCGGAGGAAAGCGATGAGCGCGAGTTCCTATTTGTCATTCAGTCCCCCCGATATACGGGTGGTCTGAGCGGCATCGGAACTAATTTGGACGACTTTGACGGGAATGTCGGTGTCACCGCTTGGCTGCACACGAGGTGCAGAAGTCGATCCTCGCTGACGAATGCTTGGGGGTTTTGGAGCTTGCTCCTGTCTGGAGTCCTCCTCTTGCGCCGTAGTAAGCGCATGAAGTTCTTCCAGAGCAGTTACTTCGGCAGTGCGATCTCCGCGGATCCGGAGAACGCCTACTGGTGTTGGCATCTTTAACACTAAGTAGCCATAATGAGCAGCTGCCATGAATTTGTACAAGGCAAACCTGCCCAAGATGGCGTTGAAAGGTAGGTTGATCTGAGCAACATCAAAGACCAACTTCTCAGTGCGATACTTCTCCCGGGTCCCGAAGGTAACGGGGAGAGTAATAGCACCGAGTGGGGTAATGGCTCCCGTACCTACTCCGGGGAAAGGTCGGGAGGGATGAAGATCCGAAGGTCGGAGCTGAAGCTTGGTAAAAGCTTCGAAGCTTATGAGGTTCAGCCCCGAACCTCCGTCTACCATAACATGGTGGAGCTGAATGTTATTGATGGTAGGAGATACCATCAAAGGTATCTGGCCTGCTCCAACCATGCTTCAATGGCAATCCGAAGCATCAAAAGTGATGGTTGTGTCCATCCACTTCCGATGAGGCTCTGCCCTGGCTGTAGGAGCTACAGCGGCCATATCCCGACGCATTGTATTGAGGACGCGACGGGAGGTGATATCCCATGATCCACCAAAAATGGTGTTCATGGTCTTCCAACGCTCGTTGTCAGAGACGTCAGAATCGTCGTCGACGGAGGTGTAGACGGCCTTCAGAACCTTTTTAGGATCCTGAAAACCTAACTCCTCTTCAGTCGGAGCTTCGTCAACTTTTTGTTTTCCTTCCGTCTGTCGGAAAGGAACTTCTTCCCGGCGCTTGTTGTAGCGCTCGGCAAGGTTTTGGACCTCCCGGCAGTCTTCCAAACTGTGGATGTCCGTCTTATGAATTGGAGACCACACCTTGGGTTTGCCACCGTCTTCAGAAGATGGTCGAGGTCGCTTCTCGGGGTGTGGCCCCCGGCCACACGGAGCTGCAGCAGCTGCAGCATTAGATGCGCTGGCCAACGGCTTCTTCTTGCCGTTGGTCTTTTTCTTCTTCTTGCCACTCCCAGAGGTAGTGGCCTCTCCTTTGGAGGATTTCTTGTGATCCTCCAGAGGTGGTTTGGAGTGCATTTAATGGCCCTCCGCAGCTCTGGCACATTTGTCAGCCAAGCTGAAGAGTTCCGTGACACTGGTGATCTCCTTGATCGTCAGTTTCTCCAACATCTTATTATCCCGTACGCCCTGTCTAAATGCCACAATGACAGAAGCGCTAGAGATAGAAGGGATAGTGTTTCGTACCTGAGAGAATCTCTGGATGAATGATCGCAGGGATTCTCCCCCTTTTTGCACGACTGCAAAAAGGTCTAGTTCGGTGCCTGGTCGGGTGTATGAACTCCCGAAGTTGGCAGTGAACTGTCGGCACAACTCCTCCCAATTATTGATGGAGTTGGGTGGAAGGCTCATAAACCAAGATCGGGCGGTCCCAGTTAAAGCCACTGGAAAATAGTTGGCCATTATGGCCTCATTTCCTCCAGCTGCCAGGATAGCAGTGGAGTAAATCTGAAGAAATTCGACGGGATTAACGGTCCCGTCAAACTTCTCGAGCAGGTGAGGCTGGAATTTCTGTGGCCACCTGACCATACATAGATGCATAGCCAGGGCTGAAGAGCCTCCTCCTACTCCTTCAGGAGCAGGAATGTCCTGAGCTTCTCGTCTTTCACGAGCATGCTCGATATGGACTCGGTCGTCTTGTTGACAGTATCAGCGATCAAGCTCCGCCCGGAGGTCATGAGTTGAAAGCATTGATACCGTGTGAGTGCATCGCGCCCCGGAGGGCAACGACGTCACTTGCTGTGATGCAGCACATCTCCTGTTGTTGGAAACATGTGGACCAAGTCTGCCAGACAAGGCCCGTCGCTGCGACGGGGCCCGTCCTGAAGGAGGAGGACCCTGGTTACTGATGCAGTCGGCTGCTGCTGCAATCAAGTGTTCCACATCAGCCCTCCACTGCTCCAGTGCATCCCGGGATGCATCTGGAGGTGGTGGGCGCTGAAGAAGAGCATGTGCTGCATGGAGCGCGTGTTCCGGGTTGTAATGATTCGCCGACGCAGTGATTGACACCGGTGCACCATCGCGCAGCCCAGCTTGATTTGCTGGTGGAGGCGGCGGTGGTGGAAGTGTGACTCCTGCTGGAACTGAAGTTCCTACTGGTGGCTGCATATTGGAGGGATTGCCCCCAGCAGCTTGAACAGCAGGATGACCATTGGATGATCCAGCAGCTGAGTTCACCATTCTTGAAATCTCAGGCGCCCCTACCTAGCACGCCAACTATCGGTGGTTTTGATCCGGCAGATCTCCCAACACTACTAAAGTGTTTGTGGAGTTTGAAGTTCGGCGTGGGCGCGCGGAGATTCAAGAAGGTGAAATGTAAAATTACACAGGAGACACAAAGGTTTACGTGGTTCGGGCCGCCTGAGCGTAATATCCTACTCCACAGGGTGTGTTGGTGTTGTATTGGATGTATGAACTCAACTCAGGTGACTTGAGTTGAGAGTGCGCGATCAGATTAGAGCGAGTCAGATCCGGTCTCCCCTATGTATCATCGTCCTGTCCTTTTATAGTACAAGAACAGGCTGTTACAAGTTGGCCTGGCCCGACATGTGGCCCTGGCGGTTACTAATATTGATACACATTTGATGCGCTTAATTACCCTTAATGACCGAGTTACGGGCTTTGACAGCACCGTTACTGGTAATTAAGGTCGTCCGATAGTGTGTCATTAACATAGTATTAATGACACTTGAGCCATTGTGGAGTCTTCCGAAGGTTTGAGGCTGAAGATCCGATGGTTGGACACGTGGCAGCTCTGGAGCATACTGTGGGGAATAGATAGGTCTGGTGCCACCAGACACATGTCAGTTCTGGAGCTTCCCTCGGTCTGGGGTTAGGTCCGGGGGTGCCGTAATGGTACATAGCCTGGAGCTTCCCCCTTGTGGGCGGTAGCTCCGGTTTGAAGGTACACGTGGCGACCCTGGGACTAACCATGTTGGGGAAGCGGGTCCGGTTATGTCTGACATGTGGGCCTCCGAAGGTCTTCAAATCAAGTAGATGACAATTCCTTGAGATCTTTGTAGTCTCAAGGGGTATACGGTACCCAGGGTACCGAAAGTGACCATCTTGCGAGTCGATTCCAACAACTCGGCTTCTACCGATCCTTTCCAACTAAACATTAAGCATAGCAATATAATATGATGGAGTTTTATTCTACTCATCCACTCCAAATATTATTTAGTCATGCAAGTGGAGTGTTCATCCAACCTAGACTTAATGCACATATCAAGTCTATTCAACGAAGTGTATAAAGCAAAACTTTATAAAATCTCTTAAATGAAAATCGGGGCTTGCCTTAGGTTGCGGCAAAGGTAAATGTCAATAAGGCAGTGCTTGATGTTCTGGATGTAGCTTCTCATCGCTTTTCCTTTCTTCCTTGTCTTTACTGTTCCTTGGAAAAATCTTGCTCGCAGCAAAATCATATTGAGGCCTCCTCCTCCGCGCGGTGCTCCTCGTCCATCTCCACTCGTCGAATGCCTTCGTCGTGTTCACCACTATTGATATGAAAATGCACATAAGAAAAATACAACTTCAAATTATGAGCAATGAATATGTTGATAATGTAGTATCGAAGAGAACGTGAAAATCTATCAGAGGGGGGTGAATGGTATATTAAAACTTTTTCAGCGGAAGCAACAAAAACCCCTCGGCAGAAAATTGATCTGTTAAAAAATTGTGTATGTGACTAATATAAACATGATCAATTGTGACAAAACCAGTATAGATTGTGTATAATAAAATCACGAAGACTTCACAATAAGAATCAAAAAAATCCATCGAGAAAAACTCAAGTTATGATCAAAAGATCGAACAAATGTCAATCAGTCCTACCCGGGAAAAACAGATCTGCAACACTGCAAAGAGACTTATGTAGATCTGAAACTACAAATCCAATGAACGTGAAATTTTCACAGATGATAGATAATCAATTGTCAAGACAACCCAAAAAGATTCACATTAATTGGATCTATAAAACTCGATTTATGATAAAACCACTGAAGCAAGGTAGTGTTGTGCAGAAACTCAACGAGAAAGACTTGACAGAAACAAGTCGGACGAACAAGGAACAAAAGTTCCTTTAAACTACAATCTTTATTCAATATAACACAAGAGGAACAGCCCGAAATCCATGCACCACGAGCTCTGGCCTCCCTTGCTTATATAACCAGCCATGAGGCCAACTTAAACCAAACTAGGACTCATATCCTACTCAGTTTCCACCAAAACATTCCATAACTGCTCAAGACTCATCCATACGCAAATAGAAGCAATATTAAGACTTCCAAACACCTTAGGAACGTATCCCACATTCCTAAAACAACTCAACTTCGTGACCCACATGAAATCCTATCATAACCAACTCAAATCTTTCCATATTTGAGTGAAATCCGTCTCAGCCGCAGCCTGAGTCTATAACCTAGTCGGTTGGACCTTTCTGACCAATTTTTTAGTCCACATATCTTCATCACGCTTCAGAACCATGTAGCCATGTCCATGCACTCCTTGCCCACGTGCAAACATCTTTCAATGACGTCCATGATACTTACATGATGCGCAACCTCCCGATCAACTCAACCACAATTCCTCCTGAACTTGGTTGTTGAACCTCATTTTCTTCTTAAGACTAGTTCAATGGATCTCATCACCATCCATGTCTTGAACTCAAGCAACACCTGCACATGAATAAACAACCAATACTTCCGAGCACAAGTCCTTGACTTGACTCACGTTAGTTCCAAAACCACAACACCTTACGTGAGCACCTCACATAAGCATGTTGCAAACCATAGCAAAACAATATCAGCCATAACCGCAAAAAACACACCAAAAACTTAGTAAAAGAATGCAAAGCAAACTTTCCATAGATGTAAAGCAAGTTCGAATCAATTCAAAGTAAAAGCAGAACCATTGCAATCTAGCTCCGGACCTTGCCAAAACTAACCGGACCCTGAACTGAAGCTTACCAAAGCTAGTCGAACCTAGAGCCGGAGCTTACCAAAGCTAGTCAGACCTAGCGCCGGAGCTGACCAAAGCTAGTCAGACCTTGCGCCGGAGCTGACCAAACCTAGTCAGACCTAGCCACAGCAAGTCAGACCTAACCAAAATAAGTCGGACCTAGACAAAGAATCGGACCTAGCCAAAGCAAGTCGGACCTTATGTCAGACCTTGCCAGAGCTACCCAAAACAAGTCGGACCTATCTTCGGACATTGCAGGAGCTCGGACCTGGAGTCGGACCCTGTTAAAAGGGTGTTTTGGCAGTATTCAAAACTTTTATTGTCATAGCCAACGTATTCAGCACACATAAGTCTCACAATCTCTCCCTTGATGAATGCATTGGCAACACCACTTAAAATCCGAGCATTGGCTTATTCACATGAAAAGTTTTGAAAACAAAATTCTCCCCCTATACATATTTCTCCCTCTTTGTAAATCAGAAATAAAATAAGAAGAAAAACAAAAATTCTCCCCCTGAGAAGAATCGTGCCAAATCATGTCAAAACACTTGTGAATGTGTGCAATGTGTGATCAATTTTTATTGTTATGAGCATATTATAATATATATATATAAAACAAAGCTCATCCAAGTCATACTATCAAGTAACTTACACTATCACATCAATGAGATACACAAAGTAGTGTAAACCATGCTAGAGATCAAGTGTAATTATCAATTTAGGCAAGTCATGATCTCACAAACCTAACTATTTCAAAACCTGAAAGCATGACACTTGTTGCTGCAATTTTATTTTCTTTTAAGCACAAATTTTGATCATATGACATTTGCAAGAGATTATATGCCGCATCTGCATTATTCTAACCAACCAAGCCAAACCTATGTCATTTGACAATCAGAAGCTTAAGGTCATGGTTTTAGTCATACACAACTTCTTCTAAGTTCATATCTAAGTGCAATGATAAGCCATCTGAAAAGAAGAAGTGTGATGCACGCATATTCTCTTGATCTTTTCCCAATATATATTTGACCATTAAAGCTCAACATGTGGATAGTTGATTAATAAATTTTTCATTATTTAAAAGCACTTGTGAGCATGCAACAAGTTCAAAATAGCAAGAAAGTTCGATCATGACCATATTTAGTGTAAGTAATTATTCCAATTACTATTTATAGCAAAAACTACAAAATGTATAACACTAGTGATGTAGTAAGAACTTTCAACATGTAAAGGAATCACAAAGTCATATATGTATGAAATACTATGCTCATAATATTTTAAATTCAGATTCACACATAGACTTCCGAAGTTTCAAAACTCCCCCTCAATTTAAGCCATGAGGATGCATAACTCCTACTTCCCTACGAATGAAACAAAAACGAGTGAAATCCAAAGGTTTTGTGAAAATATCAGTCAATTGTTGTTCGGTATCTACATGGTGAAGCATAATGTTTCCTTTTTCGATATTATCACAGAGAAAGTGATACCTAATGTCAATGTGCTTTGTTCTAGAATGTTGCACGGGGTTTTTAGCAATGCAAATAGCACTAGTTATCACAAAACAATGGAACACTATCTAGATCAACCCCATAGTCCTTAAGTTTTTGAACAAACCAAAGAATTTGTGAGCAAGCGCTAGCAGCAGCTACATATTCAGATTCGGCTGTGGATTGTGCAACTGAACTTTGTTTTCTAGAGGACCAAGCAACAAGTTAATTACCAAGAAAATGACAAGTACCCGAAGTATTATTCCTATCAATCCTACAACCCCAAAAATTAGCATCCGAAAAGGCTTTCAAAGTAATGGTTGAGGAAGAAGGAAGAAAAATGTCAAATTTTTGACTTCTATGTAAGTACCTGATAATCCTTTTGAGGACTTGACGATGTGAAGCATGTGGGGAAGCTTGAAATTGTGCACAAAGACATACACTGAATTGTATGTCCGGTCTTGATGCCGTGAAGTACAAAAGTGATCTGATCATGCTTCTATGTTCTTTTTGATCCACGGGTTCGCCATCTTCATCAAGTTCAAGCGTCGTTGTTGTACCCATTGGTGTCCAAAGAGGATTTCTTTTGTCCATATTGAAATGCTTAAGGTCTCTTGTATACTTTGTTTGATGCACGAAGGTACCTTCCTTGGTTCGCTTGATTTGCAGCCCCAAAAAGTACGTAAGTTCTCCCATCATACTCATCTCAAATTTTGAAATCATCATGGCTAAAAACTTGGACACAAGATCATGAGAAGTACAACCAAAGATAATATCGTCCACATACACTTGAACGAATAATGAGTCATTGCCATGCTTAAGCACAAAAAGAGTTTTATCAACCTTGCCCATGTTAAACCCCTTTTCAAGTAATAATGTCTTTAACCTATCATACCATGCTCTAGGGGCTTGTTTGAGACCGTACAAGGCTTTGGACAGTTTGTAAACATGATTAGGAAAATCTGGATTTTCAAAACCCGGTGGTTGCTTGACATAAACCTCCTTATCTATGTAGCCATTAAGAAAAGCACTTTTAACATCCATTTTATATAACCTGAAACCTTTAGATGCAGCAAAAGCTAACAAAATTCTTATGGCTTCTAATCTAGCAACAGGAGCAAAAGTTTCATCAAAATCTAGACCTTCAACTTGTGTGAAACCTTGAGCAACCAACCTAGCCTTATTCCTAACCACAACCCCATCCTCACTTTGTTTATTTTTAAACACCTATTTAGTTCCAATTAAAGTGTGACCTTGAGGTGGAGGTACAAGTTTTCAAACATTATTTCTTTCAAAATTTTCTAACTCTTCTTGCATGGCAATAATCCAAGATTCATTAGTGAGTGTGTGTGATATATCTTTGGGTTCAAAAGAAGAAACAAAAGCATAATGAGCGTGAGAGTTTGGATCGCAAAACCTAGACCGTGTGACTCGTTCGTGCAAGCTTCTAATGATTTTTTGTGGAGGATGACTTTTGAGAATCCGGAGGGGAATAGGCACTTCACAAGCTTCTTCTTCTTCATGTTCATCACAAATCAATGAGCTTGTGACTTGAGGGCAATCTGGACCAGCAATGGTGGTCGTCGATGCTAGTTTAGAATCAAAATCAGGAGCTAGAACAATGTCATTAGCTGCTGAATTTTTCGGCAGTAGCACCACTTCTTCCTCATCTTCAATGAAAATACTCTCCCCTGCGGATATGAATCTAGACCGGCAATATTTGAGCTAGTACCTAGGCTAGCTTCATCAAAAGAAACCTCACAAGTCTCCACAATTTTGTTAGTGTCAAGTAAAAGCACACAGTAGCCTCTAATATGAGATGGATAACCAAGAAACATGTCATCAACGGATCTAGGTTCAAGTTTATCAAGATTACCATGTTTCTTAACAAAGCATTTTCAACCAAAGACCCAAAAGTGTGTAACACTAGGCCTATGTCCAAACTGGAGCTCATATGGTGTTTTCACTAGCTTAGTACGCAAGAGAACACGGTTTGAGACATAACAAGCGGTTGCAATTGCATCAGCCAAAAATTTCCTAGGAGTTTGATATTCATCAAGCATAGTCCTAGCCATGTCAACTAAGGTTATGTTCTTTATTTCTACAACACCGTTTTTTTTAGGTACATATGATGAAGAAAATTGATGATCTATTCCATTTTCAGCACAAAAGTATCAAAAGATTGATTTTTGAATTTGGTTCCGTTATCACTTCTAATTGCTTTTGAAGATCTTGGGTTATCAATTGATAATCTAAGAAATAAAGTTCTAAAGTGACTAAAAGCTTCATTCTTAGATGCCATAAAGTAAACCCAAGAGTATCTAGAATAATCATCAACAATCACAAGAACATACCATTTACCTCCGAAGGATTGAACACGTGAAGGTCCTAAAGTGTCAAGGTGCAAAAGTTGACCCGGTTCAGTTGTCATGATCATTGTGAGAGGAGCATGTGAACCTGCAACTATCTTAGCAAGTCTACAAGAAGAGCACACAATTTATTTGTCCCTTTTAAGCTTAGGCAGCCCATGTATGCGATCAAGATCACTAACACGCGTGAGATGATCAAAGCCTACGTGACCAAATCTACGATGCCAAAAATATAAGTCTTTTGGATCATTAGCAACTAGAGAAATATGCTTAAAAGAAGACATATCATAATCAGCTTTAAAAACTCTTTCAAAACGAGACATGTTAAAAATAAGTTCACTATTTGAATCTACAACTTTGCAGCAATTTTTATTGAAAATAATTTCCAAATTTTCATCTAGCAATTGTGAAACAGAAAACAAGTTGTATTTCAAATTTTTGACAAGTGCCACATCCTTCAAAGTGTAGTGATCATTTACTCTACCGAACACTTAGGAATTATAGGAGTTGAAGAATTATTGGCAAAAGTAACATTTTGTACATGTGACACAAAAGAGAGAGGAGAACCATTCTTTGTTAACAGTCATGTGGCGTGAGCAACCTGAATCCACAATTCAAATTTCCTCCTTTGAGCGTGTAACCTACATAGAAGCACAATACGTCAGTGACTCAATACTGGGGTTAGTCAAAAGGCATTTAGGAATCCAGTACTGAGTCACAGGACGTGCAGCAGGAAAAACACGCGAAAGTTGAGATAAAACAACAGGTTTATGAGCCAAAGTTTGAGGATTTTTGTATCCAAATACTGACTTATGAGGTGTTACTTGTATAGCACGAAAATCAGCAGCTCCGAGGTAACAACAAAAGGTCCGGAGGTAAAAATTGAAGCTCCGGAGGTAAACTTTGAATGTTTTTTACTCATAACAACAGTTTGCATGTTCCTTACATACGGTTTAGTATGTGCAACAAATTTTGCATGTGAGTTATACGATCTAGCTTGCATTCTTTCTTTTTAATGTTGTTTAACTAGTCTATAACAAAAATCTATGACATGGGCATCTCTACCACAATAGGTACACGAAATTTAACCCGTGTTCATGTCTAGATGAGCATGCAGTATGTTTATTTGAACCCGAATGTGACAACACTCCTGCAGATTTAAAAACCACCTCTTTTGGTTTAGGAACTGTTTTAATCAAACCACTTCCTAATGACTTTACAATTTTAGGTGAATGTGCTTTAGCATGAACATGACAATCAAAACTAAACCGGATTTATCATTGCAAGATTTAGAGGAATTCAGCAGCAAGTTTAGGTTCTTATTTGCATTACAAAACCAATCTAATGTCATATGCATGTCCTCAAGTTTATTTGATAGATCAAGGCAATTTTCACATAAAGTTTTTCTTTTTAATTTGCAATTGGAACAATATTTAACTTCATGAGAACGTAAAGCATTGTTCAATATAGAAATTTCATTCAGAGCATCTTTTAGTTTCTTTTCAAGATCATTACAGGTATAACAATGCAAATCAATTGTAGAACAAGAAACATCTTTTAATTACTTTTCAAGATCATTACAGGTATAACAATGCAAATCAATTGTAGAACAAGAAGGATTTTTTAAGTTTCTGTCATTAGGTGTAGCAAGCTTTTTGTTCTTTTCAATCTCTAACTCAAGTTTATCAAGAGTGGAGGAGTGTGCACTTCTTAAGGAGGACTATTGTTCATATATTAAATCGCTTGAGGAACAAGAATCATCACTAGGAATCAAGGTTTTCAAACGATTAGTTTCACATTCTAGTAACTCAATTTTAATAGCATCGTCCCTAAGCTTTTTGTCCTTTTTTTAACAATAACAGTTGCACACGAAATAACATCACACATTTCATCACAAGTAGGTCATACCTCTTCGTTGTCACTGTTGTGTTCTACATCCTCCATACTTGATCTTGATTTGCCCGCCATGAAGTACAAGTTTGCCAGATCATCTTCATCTTTGTCACTTCCAATGTCTACATCACTCGAGTCAAGTTCTTGAAGTGCGGTGATGAAATTGTTTATCAGTTGTGTCCTGTAAAACCCTTCTTTTTCTTGTTGGTGTTGCCAAAAGAAGACTTGACTTTATTCTACTTTTCATCACTGGTAGAAGGACCAGAAATGTTAGGGCAATTTGTACGAAAGTGTCCTGTCTTACCACATTCAAACATTGTTGAGGTCTGGAGCTTCCTCTCCTTCTATTTCTCACATTTTGCAATGCTTTTGAGAACCGAGTAGGGATGAGTGCTAGCTCCTCTTCTGGAAATTCTTCAATCTGTTCCAGGGTTAGTGAAGACAGCAAAGCAAGTGTATTGTTAGATGAAAATTGGCTGGAACTAGGCTTATCACATTGAGAAACGAATGCAAGAGACTTGTTGGGGTTCTTACGTGATATCAATTTCATGAGTTTTTAACTTGGAATAAAGCACATCCAATGTAAGTGTACTCATGATTGTGGATTCAGAATAGATATTACTTTCATCTCCTAGATTAACATGTTTAATGCACTTAATAATTGCCTAGCATTCTTAGCATCTGAAAAGTTGACATTAACACTATGCAAGTTGCTGAGAATTTTGTTAAAGCGAGCAAATAATTTGTCAATTAACTCACCTAGTTGCATCTCAAAGCGCATATATTATTTCTGGAACATATCTTGTCTTACCTTCTTGATCATGTTGGATCCTTCATGGTAGTCACAAAGTGCTCTTCAAACATCGTACACGGATCAGAGGTGTGCAACACGGTCGAAGTCACTCTGAATTAGTCCTAGGATTATCAAGTTCTGGGCTTTGTTGTTGTTGTCAACATCTCTTAAGTTTGTAGCCATGAATTCATTGTTCGTCGGCACGTCGTAAGGCTTGTACACTTTTCCCCATATTGCGAAGCCTTGCGTCTGGATAAAGGCTTCCATGCGTGCCTTCCAAACCTGAAAATCAATGCCAACAAACACACAAGGTTTTGCCGAGTATTTCTCCATGGGGCTTAGTAAAAACACGTGCAAATCACAAAGATTAGAGCACCGTGGCTTTGATATCAATTGTAGGATCAAATAGCACGTGAGAAGCTACCAGGGGTGAATGGTAGATTAAAACTTTTTCAGTGGAAGCAACAAAAACCACTCGGCAGAAAATTAATCTGTTAAAACATCATATGTGCGACTAATCTAAGCATGATCAATTGTGACAAAACTAGTATAGATTGTGGAGAATAAAATCATGAAGATGTCAAAACAAGAATCACGAAAATCCGTCGAGAAAAACTCAAGTTACGATCGAAAGATCAAACAAAGGTCAATCTATCCTACCTGAGAAAAACAGATTTGCAATACTGCAAAGAAACTCGTGTAGATCCGAAACTACAAATCCAATGACCGTGAAATTTTCACATACAATAGATAATCAAGTTGTCAAGACAACCCAAAAAGAATCACGTCAATTAGATCTGTATAACTCGAGTTATGATAAAACCATCAAAGCAAGGTAGTGCTGCGCAGAAACTCGACGAGAAAGACTTGACAGAAACAAGTCGGGCGAACAAGGAACAAAAGTTCCTTTAAATACGATCTTTATTCAATAGAACACAAGAGGAACAGCCCAAAATCCGTGCACCACGAGCTCTGGCCTCCCTTGCTTATATAACCAGCCATGAAGCCAACCCAAACCAAACTAGGACTCGTATCAGTTGGTGATATGCCCAAGACGCAATCATAACAATTCAGGTTAAGGCCTGTTGGATATTTGATCCATAAGCAATTAGGGTACTAATGGGCATGCGACCTAAAAACCCATTAGTACGCCTATAAATATGAGGGGTAGGGTTAGAGGCTAATAACTCTCCACCACATGACAGCCCTAGCCGCCACCTCTCGCGGGCCTCACGCTAAGACCCTTGCCGCACACGCGGTGCTAGCACACCGGCGCACGACATTCCTCCCCGTACATGTGGACTCCGTAGAGGCGCTGCTGCTACTGTTGCGCTAATCGGCTACGTCGATCGTGATCATCTACCTGCTGCCGTGATGAGCCCGAGGAGGAGACGAATGAGATCGTCTGCTTCTCCTACACTGACGCGCGTCTACGTTCCGCTGTGCTGTGCGTCTAGTGGTAAGGATCTATGACATCTGTACTCGCATATTTCCTGGGTGACGCGGTAGAGTTGCTAGAGTAGCGTACTGGCGATTTCCCAACAGCGGTATTAGAGCCAGGTTGCGTAGTTTTTTGTCTAGATCTTGTTAGTAGATGGGATCTATTGCAGACATGTTCATACGATGAATTTTATCGCACGGTTTTTGGGGTTTGGAATTGGTTAGAGTAGATTGTGATCGTATATGACTAAAGGGTCAGTTCGTGCTCCTTCTCTGTTGTGTGTGCAACCTATCCCTATCGGCTGGAATCACCATCGGTACTAATCGCGTACTTAGCTAACAGATTGAGCCAACAGACCACAGTCATGAGTCGCGATCTACTAATGAATAACCGGTCACATTGAAAATTGAGGCATTCTGAACGGCTCGGATTCGGGTTGATTTGATCAATCCGATGAGATTTTTATAGTGATTTCATAGATGCGATCTATGTAATTCCGTTTAGCGGGACCGCTGTTTTGCTGCCTACTATAGCGATTACATAATATATTTCTGCGCTGGAAATTGTTCTACGCTTAAATCGTTTTTGTAGGGAATGATGTGAATGGTATGGACATAATGTGATGTGATGATCAGTGTCGGTACCCTGGGAACCGTGCACTCCTTGTGATTACAAAGATCTCAAGGGAATGTCATCTACTTGATTTGAAGACCTTCGGAGGCCCACATGTCAGACATAACCGGACCCGCTTCTCCAACATGGTTAGTCCCAGGGTCGCCACGTGTACTATCAAACCGGAGCTACCGCCCACAAGGGGGAAGCTCCGGGCTATTTACTGAAATAGCACCCCCGGACCTAACCCCAGACCGAGGGAAGCTCCGGAACTGACACGTGCCAGATAGCTCCAAACCTATCTGTTTCCCACAGTATGCTCCGGAGCTGCCACGTGTCCAACTGTCAGATCTTCAGCCTCTAACCTCCGGAAGACTCCACAACGATCCGGATCTTCAAAGGGGAATCAAGGACTTCAAGACCCGATTAAGTGTCATTAATACCATATTAATGACACACGATCGGACGACCTTAATTACCAGTAACGGTGCTGTCAAAGCTCATAACTCGATCATTAAGGGCAATTAAACGTGTTGAATGTGTATCAATATCAGTAACCGCCGGGGCCACATGTCGGGCCAGGCTAACTTGTAACGACCTGCCCTTGTACTATAAAAGGACAGGCCGACGATACATAGGACACACTCTCCACACTCTGGAAACACATAGACGCAATGCGCTCACTCTACACCCTGAACTCACTTTGAGCTCATACAACCAATACAACACCAACACATCCCGTGGAGTAGGGTATTACGCTCAGGCGGCCCGAACCACGTAAATCTTCGTGTCAACTGTGTCATTTACACTTCACCTTCTTGAATCTCCGCGCGACCACACCGAACCTCAAACTCCTCTAACACTTTAGTAGTGTCGGGAGATCTGCCGGATCAAAACCACCAACAGTTGGCGCGCCAGGTAGGGGACCCGAGATTTCAAGAATGGTGAACTCAGCCGCTGGACCATCCAATGGTCATCCCGCTGTTCAAGCTAGTAATCCCTCCAATATGCAGCCACCAGCAGAAACCACGGTTCCAGCAGGAGTCACACTTCCACCACCGCCGCCTCCACCAGCAAATTAAGCTGGACAACGCGATGGTGCACCGGCATCAATCACTGCGTCGGCGAATCTTGACAACCCAAAACACGCGCTTCATACAGCACGTGCTCTTCTTCAGCGCCCACCACCTCCGGGCGCTTCCCGGGATGCAATGGAGCAGTGGAGGGTCAATGTGGAACACTTGGTTGCAGCAGCAGCCGACCGCATCAGCAACCAGGGTCCTCCTCCTTTAGGACGGGCCCCGTCGCAGCGACGGACCTTGTCTGGCAGACTTGGTCCGCACGTTTCCAACAACAGGAGACGTGTTGCATCACAGCAGGTGACGTCGTTGCCCTCCGGGGCATGACGCACTCACACGGTATCAAGGCTTTCAACTCATGACCTCCGGGCGGATCTTGATCGCCGACATCGCCAACAAGACGGCCGAGTCCATATTGAGCGTGCTCATGAAAGACGAGAAGCTCAAGACATTCCTGCTCCTGAAGGAGTAGGAGGAGGCTGTTCAGCCCTGGCCATGCATCTGCGTATGGTCAGGTGGCCACAGAAGTTCCGGCCTCACCTGCCGGAGAAGTTCGACGGGACCGTTAATCCTGTCGAATTTCTTCAGATTTAGTCCACTGCTATCTTGGCAGCTGGAGGAAATGAGGTCGTAATGGCCAATTATTTCCCAGTGGCTTTAACTGGGACCGCCAGGTCTTGGTTTACGAGCCTTCCACCCAACTCCATCAGCAGTTGGGAGGAGTTGTGCCGGCAGTTCACCGCCAACTTCGGGAGTTCTTACACTCGACCAGGCACCAAACTGGACCTTTTTGCAGTTGTGCAAAAAGGAGGAGAATCCCTGCGATCATTCATCTAGAGATTCTCTCAGGTACGAAACACTATCCCTTCTATCTCTAGCGCCTCTGTCATCGTGGCATTTAGACAGGGAGTGCAGGATAAGAAGATGCTGGAGAAACTAGCGATCAAGGAGATTACCAGTGTCACAGAACTCTTCAGCTTGGCTGACAAATGTGCCAGAGCTGCGGAGGGCCATGAAATGCACTCCAAACCAACTCCGGAGGATCACAAGAAATCCTCCAAAGGAGAAGCCGCTACCTCCGGGAGTGGCAAGAAGAAGAAAAAGACCAACAGCAAGAAGAAGCTGTCGGCCGGTGCATCCAATGATGCAGCTGCTGCAGCTCTGGGTGGCCGGGGGCCACGCCCCGAGAAGCGACCTCGACCGTCTTCTGAAGACGGTAGCAAACCCAAGGTGTGGTGTCCAATTCACAAAACGGACAACCACAGTTTGGAAGACTGCCGGGAGGTCCAAAACCTTGCCGAGCGCTACAACAAGCGCCGGGAAGAAGCTCCTTTCCGACAGAGGGAAGGAAAACAAAAAGTTGACGAAGCTCTGGCTGAAGAGGATTTAGGTTTTCAGGATCCCAAAAAGGTCCTGAAGGCCGTCTACACCTCCGTCGACGAAGATTCCGACGTCTCTGACAACGAGCGCCGGAAGACCATCAACACCATTTTTGGTGGGTCATGGGACATCACCTCCCGCCGCGTCATCAAGACTATGCATCGGGACATGGCTGCTGTAGCTCCTACAGCCAGGACGGAGCCTCATCGGAAGTGGATGGACACAGCCATCACTTTTGATGCTTCGGACTGCCCTCGAAGCATGGTTGGAGCAGGTCAGCTACCTTTGATGGTATCTCCTACCATCAATAACATCCAGCTCCACCATGTCATGGTAGATGGAGGTTCGGGGCTCAACCTCATAAGCTTCGAAGCTTTTACCAAGCTTCAGCTCCGACCTTCGCATCTCCACCCCTCCCGACCTTTCTCCGGAGTAGGTCCGGGAGCCATTACCCCACTCGGAGCTATTACCCTCCCCGTTACCTTCGGGACTTGGGAGAAGTATCGCACCGAGAAGTTGGTCTTTGACGTTGCTCAGATCAACTTACCCTTCAATGCCATCTTGGGTAGGTCTGCCTTGTACAAATTCATGGCAGCTGCTCATTATGGTTACCTGGTGTTAAAGATGCCAACACCAGTAGGCGTTCTCCGGATCCGCGGAGATCGTACTGCCGGAGTAACTGCTCTGGAAGAACTCCATGCGCTTACTACGGCGCAAGAGGAGGACTCCAGGCAGGAGCAAGCTCCAAAACCCCTGAGCATTCGTCAGCGAGGCTCGACTTCTGCACCTCGTGTGCAGCCAAGCGGCGACACCGACATTCCCGTCAAAGTCGTCCAAATCGATTCCGATGCCGCTCAGACCACCCGTATATCGGGAGGATTGAACGGCAAATAGGAACTCGCGCTCATCGCTTTCCTCCGGGCTAATGTCGACGTGTTTGCCTGGTAACCGTCACAAATGCCTGGGATCCCCAGGGAAG
Organism: Tuctoria greenei; assembly: GCA_036927565.1. Taxonomy (NCBI): domain Eukaryota; kingdom Viridiplantae; phylum Streptophyta; class Magnoliopsida; order Poales; family Poaceae; genus Tuctoria; species Tuctoria greenei. The sequence continues at coordinate 50,274,156 of JAYESD010000009.1, forward strand.
TGATTGAGCATAATCTGAAGATCTACCCTGACGCCCAGCCTGTGCATCAGAAGCCTCGGAAGCAATCCGTAGAGCGACAGAACTTCATTCGACAAGAAGTGAAGAAGTTGCTCAAAGCTGGATTCATCCGAGAGGTCTTCCATCCAAAATGGCTGGCAAACCCAGTCGTTGTGCCCAAGGCCGGCGGGAAGCTTCGGATGTGTATCGACTACACAACACTAAATAAGGCATGTCCAAAAGATCCATTCCCGTTACCTAGAATAGATCAGATAGTGGATTCCACCTCCGGGTGTGAATTACTGTGTTTCCTAGACGCATATTTTGGGTATCATCAAATCAGAATGTCTAGGGAAGATGAGGAGCATACCTCATTCATCATAGTAGATGGATTGTACTGTTATACAGCCATGCCATTTGGTCTCAAGAATGCAACTTCAACCTTTGTACGAGCTATGTACAAAACCTTTGAAGAACTCATTAGAGACATAGTGGAAGTGTACGTCGACGACATCGTGGTCAAGGTCAAGAACAAGGAGTCACTCCTTGACACCTTGCAGGCTGTCTTCGATAAGCTGCAGGTCACCCGCACAAAGCTAACCCAGACAAGTGTGTCTTCGGGGTTAGCTCCGGAAAACTTCTTGGTTTCCTGGTAAGTCACTGGGGCATAGAAGCTAATCCGGCGAAGATCAAAGCCATTGAAGACATGCGGCCACTAGCTCGCATCAAAGATGTCCAAAAGCTAACTGGATGTCTAGCAGCCCTCAGCCGGTTCATTTCAAGACTGGCGGAACGGGCACTCCCCTTCTTCAAGTTATTAAGGAAGTCCGGACCATTCCAATGGTATGAAGAAGCAGAAAAGGCATTCCAGGAGCTAAAATAGCTCCTCACCACCCTACCAATTCTGGTAGCTCCGAACCCTGGTGAGCCTTTGCTGCTTTACATTTCAGCCACTGACGAAGTCGTCAGTATGGTCCTGGTTGCGGAGAGACCAGAACCATCCCATACTCAGGAGTCCAGACCCCTTCAGGAGGGTCTGGAGGTTCCTGAAAGCGAGTCTGGGTCCTAGCCTCCAGACTTGAATCCACAAGAAGTCACTTCAGAAGACCCAGACCCCTCCAGGAGGGTCCAGGTCGCTTCTGAAGAAGCTTCGGGATCCTCCAACCAGGACCCGGAGGTCCCCGAAGAGAATCCGGACCCCTCCGGGAGGATCCGGATCAATGAACAAGAAGCTCTGGGCCCCTCCGGGAGGGTCCGGACCATCCAGCGCCTAGTGTACTTCATTAGTGAAGTACTTCATGACGCTAAGACTCGATACCTAGAGGTGCATAAGCTGCTCTATGCAGTTCTTATTGCCTCCAGGAAGCTTCGCCATTATTTCCAAGCTCACAAGATCTCAGTGGTGACCTCTTACCCACTTCGAGCAATCTTGCATAATCCCAACTCAACTGGGAATATTGCAAAGTGGGCAGCGAAATTGGCCAAATTCGATCTCGAATTCATTTCAAGGCAAGCAATCTAGAGTCAAGCATTGGCAGACTTCGTGGCGGAATGGACTCCCTCTCCATCAAACCCTGGGGGCTCCAGTGAGCAGAAGCCATAACACAAGGATCCGGTCTTCACCGAGCCTCACTGGACCCTCTACTTCGAAGGCTCCATGCAGAAGCAGGGGGCCGGAGCTGGAATCCTTCTCCTCGCACCAACCGGAGAGAAGGTAAAATACATGGTACACCTTGACTTCAAGGCAACCAACAACATGGCGGAATATGAAGCACTCATTTACGGACTAAGGGTGGCACTATCATACGGTGTCAAGCAACTGCTGGTCAAGGGAGATTCACAGCTCAACATTAAGCAAGTGAAGGGTGAATGCTCCTGCAACAATCTCCAGCTAGCTGCTTACCTCCTTGAAATCCAGAGGCTTCAGAAGGACTTCGAAGTCCTAGATCTCCACCATGTCCAGCGTGCCCATAATGTTGAAGCCGACGAACTCTCGACGAAAGCGTCAACCGAAGCTCCGGCTCCTGACGGAACTTTTGTCCGGAGGTTGTTAAAACCCACAGCTCAGCCTACCGAACTGAGCGAAGGGGGCGAGATCAGCATCCCGAAGCTGACGGTCCCAATGGCCCTGTTACCATGGCAGCCATCAAGGGTCATAGGTGCTGCCGGAAGCTCCAAGCAACCCAGCACGCAAGACTCAAATGCTCAAGTTAGTTCTGATGCATGGATCTCGGAGATCCGGAACTACTTGAAAGACAACATCCTTCCTGACGATGATGTATCCGCTGACCGGGTAGTCAGATTGGCTAAAAGATACACGTTGGTAGAAGGGGATCTCTACAGTGCGGTGCCAATGGCATCCTAATGCGGTGCATCACAAGGGAAGAAGGCTGCGAGCTCCTCGCAGAAATCCAAGGAGGCGAGTGTGGGAACCACACGTCTTCCCGCACGCTGGTTGGTAAAGCCTTTCGGCATGGCTTCTACTGGCCTACAGCACTCAAGGATGCAACTAAGCTGGTGAAGAAATGCGAAGCATGTCAATTTCATGCTAAGCAAATTCACACACCAGCTCAGCCCCTACAAATGATACCTCCTACATGGCCCTTCACTGTGTGGGGGATGGACATCTTGGGACCTTTCCCAAGAGCCGTCGGAGGTTACAAGTTCCTGTACGTTGCCATTGACAAGTTCACCAAGTGGCCGGAAGCAACTCCAGTTGTGACAATCAACAAGCAATCTGCTATCAACTTTTTGCAGTCCATTGTATGCAGATTTGGAATCCCAAACAAAATCATCACTGATAATGGGACCCAATTCACAAGCTCTGCATTTCAAGGATATTGCGAAGACCTCGGCATTCAAGTTTGCTACACCTCCGTAGCTCACCCAGCAAGCAATGGCCAAGCCGAGAGAGCAAATGCTGAAATCCTTAAAGGACTCAAAATGCGCACCTATGAGCGCTTGAAAAAACATGGAGCCGGCTGGATTGAAGAGCTTCCGCCCACTTTATGGGCCAACAGGACAACTCCAAACCGGTCAACTGGAGAGACACCCTTCTTCCTGGTGTATGGAGCTGAAGCAATCCTTCCTCCGGAAATCACCTTAGGGTCACTCCGGGTCCGGACCTTCGACGAAGCCACGCAGGACCAGCTCCGGCATGAAGACCTAGACCTCCTTGAGGAGGGAAGGTGCCAAGCAGCTATTCGGAATGCCCGATACCGCCAAGCCCTTCGGCGCTATCATCAGCGGCATGTACACAACCGACAGCTCGAGGAAGGCGATCTGGTGCTACGGAGAATACAATCCAGAGAAGGGTTAAACAAACTCTCCCCCAGCTGGGAGGGACCCTTCCGAGTGATTAAAGTATCTCGTCCCGGAAGCATTCGCTTGGCTACCGAGGATGGGACACCTCTCCCAAATCCTTGGAACATTGAGCACCTCCATAAGTTGTACACTTAATATCACGGAGGTGAGTTTGTAGTAACTTGAGGTGTATGTTATAGAGTCATTGTACAGAGTCGGGTAGTTCCTCCGGGAGAATAGCCGGACCTTTCCCGCAAGGTCCGCAAAGTTCATGCAACACTTGTCACAGTCTCAGGACTAAAAGTGTGACTAGCTACCCTAGGTCAAACGAGAAATGAAACACGCTTAGCCTGGTTCCGTACCCTAAGAGTGTACTTGTTTCCCCCGTACTCCGAACCTATAATGAAAGACATCTTCATGTGAAACAGACTCCACGTGCATTTATTTTGTACAGACTCAACATTTTTTTTATTTTTCTCTTTCTTGTCTATAACAAAGTTGTGCAATTCTTAAGAAATTTGAGTTCGACCAGTTCATGTACAATTTGAGTTGTATTGTCAAATCTTTTGGATTCAAATATTGTTCATGGCTCACTCGCCTGAATGCCGCCAAGCCAATCTAGGGCCGGAGTGTGCTATCGACTTAGCCTGGTCAAGCACCCTAAGTACGCCACTCTACCTACACCCCAACAGATCGAAGTAAGGCGGGTCCAAGTACAATTGAATCTCAAAGAAAGAAGGCAACGCATTTGGTTGTATTCAGAATTGTGTCTGATCTGAAGTTTTCTTGGGAATCGTAAGCCGCGACGAAGTTATAGGCAAGAAGCAAATTTTACTATTTTTCTTAGCTTCAGTGTGCAGGAAAAATAAAGAATCCACGTTGATGGAGAAAAAGCGGAGCTAACAAAGCTCCGACTCCCCCTAAGTGGCTTGTAATCGATGTTAAACATTGAAAACGAGCATCACCGGAGCAACCAAGCTCCGGTAAAGCTAGGGGGGCCAGCCGTCGACGCAAAATAAATGATGGTGAGAAGACCCCGCAAGCGGAGTCTGCTACCAACAAACTACACGTTGGTAAAGGTCACTGCCGGAACTACTAAGCTCCGACGATAGACAATGCCGGAGCTTCTAAGCTCCAGCAACCTCAGGGGGCCTTCACTATCGAAGACTTCGGACCTACACTCTACAAGTTCGAAGCAAATGAGTCTTCAACAAAACACAATATCCTCTTGGTACATGTTGACAATCAAACTGTGTACATCTACCAGGGGGCCAAGTGAAGACAAAAGTGTTGAAGACAGAAAGTGAAATTCACAAAAAATTGGGGATTTCATTCATCTGGAGACAAGGGATTACAAAATTGAGGAAGAAAAAGAGAGAATACAAGTGGGAGCTACGGAGATGGTCCTAGACCCTATGGAAGAACTGGGCGACTTTCTGAGCAACCTCCGACACGTTGGCTCGGGCAGATTCACCTTCTCCTTCGACGGGACCTTCAAGCACCGAGTCCAGAGGGAATTGGGGATTCCAGCTGGTGTAGCACGTCAGCACATACTCTACGACGTTCTTCGCCAGGGATTGCCCCTCAACCTCCAATTGGTCCGCGATGACGTCGCCCACCTTGGAGAGTTTGCTACCTGCCGAGCTCAACGCCTGCAACGCCAGGTCCGGCTCCGGCTCCAGATCATCCGGACGCACGGGACTGAAGCCCATCGGTGTCAGCGCGTCGTTGGCCTTGCCCAGGAACTCCCAAACCTGTAGGGAGTCCGCAGTCCTCAAGCCCTTCAATTCTTCCAAGGATCTTCTGGCCGCCGCCAGTTCAGAATTCTCGCGAGCAAGGCGCTCGACTTCTTTGGCATTTTGCTGAATCTTTTCAACAACCTACTTCTCGAGTTTTCCGAGCTCCTCCTCCTGGAGATAAATCTTGTTCCGGCGGTCAACCAGGTCCTTCTCCCTGCCCCTCACTTTCTTCTCCCTGGCAGCGATGGCACACTCTTGCTCATAGAGTTCCTGCCCCCGCACCCAGGCCTTCTCCTCCTCCTCAGCGCAGCGCTCTTCCAATTTCTTGGCGCGCTCCTCGAGGCCCTTGTCAGCTAGATCCACCTTTTCGGTGAGCTCCTCCTCCCTCTTCAGAACATCATCCCGCAGCTCTAGGAGTTTCTACTCTTCATCTTCGAGCCTCTTCTCCCTCTCCTCAAGTGCCTCCCGGCGCTTGATGAGAGTAGTGTTAATGGCTTCCAGCCTTTCTTGGCGTTCATCAGCCGCACTATTAGCTGCTTTGGCCTGCTCATAAATGGCCCGGGATTGAGCGTCGAGGGCGCGAGTCATGCTCTCCCTGTCATCCAATAATTTGCCCCAGTATTCGAGGCGGACCTTCTCCCGCTTAATCCACTCTTTGTCATCTGCTAGCCTCGACTGCGCCAGCTTGGTCTCGAAATAGAGCCGGTTACGCCACCGCCTAAGGGTTTGGTGCTCCTCTTCAAGAGCCTTGCTGTCGTGGAAGAATGCCAGCTGAACTTGACACATACTGGAGCAGGCGTTGTCAATAGACAATGACAACGGGATAGGTTCCGGACCTGCTGGGGTCTCCTCCGCTGGTTACAGCGGGTTTTCAGTTACAAAAATTGGGTCCCACTCCACAAGAGTGGTCCCCTGAGCCTCTATGGCACTAGGGTTGTCCTCCGGGATGGCCTCAGTCGCCATCAAGGAAGGTCCCGCTGATGAAGTTCCGACCTCCGGAAGTGGTTCCGAAGGCCCCGCCTCCAGGTCTTCATTTGCCCCCTCAGGCAGGGGGCCAGCAACCTCTTCTGGGCACTCCGGCTTAGCCGCGGGAACCTCCGGCGTCGTCATTCCCGGAGCAGGGGCTGCTTCTGGCTCTGGCCTGGGCACCTCCTCTATTGGGGGCTCGAGCGCCGACGCCTCTGCAACAACCGGCTCGAGAGCCGGAAGGTCTTCAACATCAACCGGCCCTGCGGCCGGAGCTCCAACAACGACCGGCTCTGTGGCCGGTGCTTCAGAGGTACCCAGCCCAACCGCCGGGACTTCCTCAACATCCGACGCGCACGTCGGGACTTCAATTACCTCCGGCTCAACTGTCGGAGCTTTGACAATTTCCGGCTCTGGGGCCGGAATTACTGCTTCCTCCGACTCAACGGCCGGAGCTTCCATCATCTCTGCACCAGGACCCGGAGCTTCAACCTCCGGGGCAGGTGCCGCTGGCGCATCTTCTCTCCCGCGGTCCGGCGCTACCACGGGAGTCTCTGGGGATGAGTCGAGGTCCATGACCACGACAGCTGGCGCCGGAGCTGTCGCAGCTTCAGCCACCACTCGGGGCGGCACCGGAACAGGAGCAGAAGCTTCCGCCCTCACAGCTTCAGCTGTTGTGGCTGAGAGTGGAGCCTCACTCCTCTTCTTGGGAACGCTACAGATGATGGATGAAGAAACTTAAAAAAAAACAGTTACTACAACAAAACAACTGTCTGAGGTAAATATTAAAAATTACCTTGGGAGGCTTCTGCACCAGCTTGCGCGGAACCTCTTTCCCGGGCGTTCTGGGCTGACCATAGCCGCCGCCGGCGTGGAAGCTCCGGAAGGCCCCCTGGAACTCGTTGCAGCCACGGGCATTTCCCTAGTCAAGGCCCCCCTCGATCGGGAAGAACCTCCGAACCTAGAGGCCTCAACCGGCCCCGGTGCTGGAGTCGCATGCCCGGAGCTAGCACCCCGGGAGGATGCCGCTGCGGGTACAGTCGTCGCGGTTGTAGAAGACCTCCCCCTCCGGGGAGAAGGAGCTGATGCAGAGGTTGCAGGTCTGACGGACCTTCTGTCGGCATGCTGCATTTTCCTCTTCCGGCTCAAAGGTTCGTCCGCTGGCTCCTTGCCCTTGCCGACGATTTCGATCCTTGGCTTCGGGGCAGGGTCGGAGCCACCTTCGGAAGCCCCAGGGATCACCACCCTAGAGGTCGATCTTCTCTCGACGACACCAAGTTGCAAAACACCGCCTGAGGGGTTAATCCTCCATCCACGCACTGGTGGATCCTGGTCAGAGCAGGGTTGAAGGCGTCCGCCAACACCGGAGCTTCACTCCAGACTGTAGTGTCAATGTTGGGAAGGCCTTCGAGCAACTCCAGCTTCTCGTGCTCCTCCACCCGGATGACTATCCAGTCCTTCTTCCAATCATCCCACTTCCCAGAGGGAAATGACCGGAGGTACTTGAATAGGCACTTCTTGCGCTTCACGAAGTAGTAGAAGCCAAGGTACTCATTGCTCCTACTGGTGGTATGGACGGTGAAGAAGGTCCGAAATAGTTCAATGAAGGGGGGATTCCCACCCACATCTCACAGAAGTGGACGAAGACGGACACAAGAAGAATGGAGTGGGGGCCAAGGTGGTACAGCTGCAGACCATAAAAGTCTAGCAGCATCAAGAAAAAGGAGGAAAAAGGTGGGATCAACCCCACCATGGCGTACGAAGAGAAGTACACCATTTCGCTGGCGTGCTCCTTCTCAAACGGGAGCTCTCCCCCGGCGCGGACCAGGCGGTTGAAGAAGTTCGAGGACCATCCCATGAGGGCCCGGACCTTCTTCAGGTCACCGTCGGTCTTCAAACGACTCTTGCGGAGACCCAACTCCATCGCAGCACAGCAAGTCAAGATAGGAAAAGCGAGCACAAGTTGGGAGTTTGAGCGCAAGATCAGATGAGAGGCGTAAAGAACTCCAGACGGTGCGCGCTTTCCTCCTTAAGTAAGCCCTCGCAACGCTTGGATGAAAACCGCAAGGAAGTCGAAGATACTACTCAAAAATTCCACCTAGCCGATGACAAGAGGGCCCGGGACCACCCGGACGATCAAGTCGAGGTTCTTACCCAGGCGAATGGTTGTCATCATGAGGCGGGAAGCCCGAAGGCGGCGGCCTGACAAGGCGCGCGGAACCGATACGATTTTCGTATCGGGAACCGGCGACCTTCAATTGCGTGAGATCCGCACGCCAAAGATCTCATCTACCGCACACGGGATATGCCACGCGGCGAAGATTTAACTCCAAACCATCGCCAACGGCACATCCGAAGACCTTTGAAGACTCAGTTCGGAAGTCGAAGGATGGACCCACCTCCGGCAGAATGACTTCACCCAAGGGGTCTTCCCCAGAGGTGGGCCCAGGGGGCCACTATCGGTACCCTCGGAACCGTACACCCCTTGAGATTACAAAGATCTCAAGGGAATGTCATCTACTTGATTTGAAGACCTTCGGAGGCCCACATGTCAGACATAATCGGACCCGCTTCTCCAACATGGTTAGTCCGAGGGTCGCCACGTGTACTATCAAACCGGAGCTACCGCCCACAAGGGGGAAGCTCTGGGCTATGTACCGAAATAGCACCCTCGGACCTAACCCCAGACCGAGGGAAGCTCCGGAACTAACACATGTCAGATAGCTCCGGACCTATCTGTTTCCCACAGTATGCTCCGGAGCTGCCACGTGTCCAACCGTCAGATCTTCAGCCTCTAACCTCCGGAAGACTCCACAACGGTCCGGATCTTCAAAGGGGAATCAAGGACTTCAAGACCCGATTAAGTGTCATTAATACCATATTAATGACACACGATCGGACGACCTTAATTACCAGTAACGGTGCTGTCAAAGCCCATAACTCGGTCATTAAGGGCAATTAAACGTGTTGAATGTGTATCAATATCAGTAACCGCCGGGGCCACATGTCGGGCCAGGCTAACTTGTAACGGCCTGCCCTTGTACTATAAAAGGACAGACCGACGATACATAGGACACACTTTCCACACTCTGGAAACACATAGACGCGACGCGCTCACTCTACACCCTGAACTCACTTTGAGCTCATACAACCAATACAACACCAACACATCCCGTGGAGTAGGGTATTACGCTCAGGCGGCCTGAACCACGTAAATCTTCATGTCTACTGTGTCATTTACACTTCACCTTCTTGAATCTCCGCGCGCCCACACCGAACCTCAAACTCCTCTAACACTTTAGTAGTGTCGAGAGATCTGCCGGATCAAAACCACCGACAATTTGTGCAGCCTGCGTGTTGCAAATTTAACACGACCGGGTTGAGGTTTTCACATAATTGTATAACGACCTGTGTGTCGACCTGTGATGCTTGATCTCTCATGTAATTTATTTGGTAGCTATTAGTTGTATTAGCTTCTTTTATTATCATGGAGATGTCTTCAAGCATAGTGGAGATGGAGATCCCCACAATAAGGGAGGCATGGCAGCTCAGATCTTGATGGAACTATGGAAATGGAGACCATTATGATTCTAAAGGCCATACTATTCACAATGTGATATGATCATATACCTGTGATATTTACGTATTACTATTATTTTCATGCTTTTCATATGGTGGATGTTTTGTCATGATAGAATAGCTTCCCTCACAAAAGTTGAGCATTTGATGCCATTTACCAATAGTTGCACCTATGTTATTTTGATCGTTGTGTGGTAGGTTTGTCAAAGCAAAGTACCATCATCTATCATAATGCATAGGGTGAATGTTGTACATTCACATGCATAGTGTTGGTTTACTCAACAAAGCTATCAAAATGATTTTGGGCTTGATGGCATAGAGTTGGGAGCCGGGGCATTGGATGTCACCCAACAAACAAGAGTCATATAGGGATATGATTAACAATGGTTGTTTACCTATATCACTAATTTCCTAGCAGTGAAGCCAAAACTCACTAGGAATTAGTGAATATGGATCTTGAACCACTATATGTCGTTAGAGAGAAGACAATGATCACATAGTGGTGATATCTTTTATTAAACAGTTAATAGAAGATTGGTACATAACATAGTGCTAAATATTGCATATTTATTTTCTATTGTAGATAATGTCTGCTAGTAACAATCCCGGTTTCAATTTGCGATATGTGCTTGAAAAGGAAAGGCTCAATGAAGCTTACTTTATCGATTGGTACCGTAACCTGAGAATCATTCTTAGGCAAGAGAAAATCGAGTACATTCTTCTGCAGCCATACTCTGATGACCTCCCAACTGATGCAACTAATGCAACACGTAGAGCTTATACGAAGCACTGCGATGATGCGCTTAATGTAAGCTACCTCATGCTCGCCACTATGTCCCCTGATCTGCAAAAATAGTATGAGCATACAAATGCTTATTCTATGATTGAGGAACTGCGTGGAGTGTTTGAGAATCAAGCAAGGGCTGAAAGATACAACATCTCAAAGTCCTTGTTCTCATGCAAGCTGGCAGTGGGTAGCCCGGTCAGCCCTCATGTAATCAAGATGATTGGTTACATTGAAACTTTGGGCAAACTTGGTTCTGAACTCAAGGATGATCTGGCTATTGACGTTGTTCTCCAGTCGCTCCCACCGAATTACGAGCCATTCATATTGAATTTTCAAATGAATGGCATGGAGAAAACTTTGGCTGAATTGCATGGGACGCTTAAAACAGCTGAAGAAAGCATTAAGAAAAACGCCACTCATGTGATGATGGTTCAGAAGTAGAATAAAAAGAGGAAGCATGTGACACATCCTAAAGGTAAAGGCAAGGGAAAGGTTCTCGATGAGCCTTCAAGCTCAAAGTCTAAGCCAAAGGGCAAATCTGGCCCTTCTCCTGATGATGAATGTTATCACTGTCATGGTAAGGGACACTGGTCTAGGAACTGCAAGAAGTACTTGGAGGATATGAAGAAGAAGAAGGGAACTGAGACTTCTGCTTCAGGTATAAATGTTATAGAAATTAACATTGCATTATCTTCTAGTGAATCATGGGTATTTGATACCGGATCGATGATTCACACTTGCAAATTGTTGTAGGGTCTAAGTGAGACTAGAAGATTTGTAAAAGACAAGTTGGATGTTCATGTCGACAATGGAGCAAAGGTTGCGCTCGTAGCTGTCGGAACCTACCACGTGTCATTACCCTCAGGATTAGTTTCGGAATTGAATAATTGTTATTGCATTCCTACTTTGAGCAATAAAATTACCTCTTCTTCGTGTTTAGAAGAAGTTGATGGTTATGAGATTGTAATAAAGAACAAATGTTGTTCTATTTATTACAATAATATTTTCTATGCTCAATGTCCATTGGTGAATGGATTATATGTTCTTGATCTTGAGGATAAAACTGTCTGTAACATTAATACTAAAAGGGCTCGACAAAATGATCTAAATCCCACTTTTATTTGGCATTGTCACATAGGTCATATAAATGAGAAACGCATTGAAAAACTCCATAAAGATGGATTACTAAGCTCATTTGATTTTAAATCACTTGACACATGCGAATCTTGTTTGCTTGGGAAGATGACTAAAGCACCCTTCACATGTCAAAGTGAGAGGGCGACTAACTTGTTGGGACTTATACATACAAATGTATGTGGACCAATGAGTTCAATTGCCATAGGTGGTTTCTAGTACTTCATCACATTTATCGATGACTTTAGTAGATATGATTATGTCTACCTAATGAGGCACAAGTCTAAATCCTTTGAAATGTTCAAAGAATTTCAGAATGAAGTACAAAATCAATTGGATAGACAATTAAACTTCTACGATCTGATCGTGACGGTGAGTATTTGAGCCATGAATTATATGATCATTTAAAACAATGTGGAATTGTTCCACAATTGACTCCACCTGGAACACCTCAATGGAATGGGGTGTCTGAACGGAGGAATCGAACCTTGTTAGACATGGTTAGGTCGATGATGAGCCAAGCAGATCTTCCACTATCCTTTTGGGGTTATGCTCTTGAAACTGTTGCATTTACACTAATTAGGGTCCAAATTAAGTCGGTTGAGAAGACACCATATGAGATATGGACCGGGAAACGTCCCGAATTGTCTTTCCTCAAAGTTTGGAGGTGTGATGCTTATGTCAAACGTTTGACGTCAGACAAACTCACTCTCAAATCAGACAAATGCTTCTTTGTGGGATATCCTAGGGAAACCAAAGGATATTATTTTTATAATAAAATAGAGGGTAAAGTGTTTACCACTCGCAATGGTGTCTTCTTGGAGAAAGAGTTTCTCTCAAAAAGAGTTAGTGGGAGCAAGGTGCATCTTGAAGAAATTCAAGAAATACCTGAATATGTTTCGGCATCCACTGATCCTATACAGGATGTACAAGATGTTGTGCAACCTGTTGTTGAAACACCAGCCCCACGAAGGTTTACGCGGGTACGTCGTGCGACTGAAAAGTTAACGCTTCTAACCATGGAGCAGCATGACATGGTATTGTTGGACAATAATGAGTCCACGACCTATACCAAAGCAATGACGGGACCTGAATATGAGAAGTGGCTTGGAGCCATATAATCCGAAATTGAATCTGTGCGAAAATCAAGTTTGGAACTTGGTTGATCCAATCGAAGGTGTGAGACCTATCGATTGTAAATGAATTTTCAAGAAAAAGACTGATATGGATGGAAATGTTCACACCTATAAAGCGCGATTGGTGGCGAAAGGTTTCAAACAAATTCAAGGTGTTGATTATGATGAAACTTTTTAACCCGTCGCAATGCTTAAGTCTGTTCGGATTCTCCTAGCAATTGCTGCATATTTTGATTATGAAATATGGCAGATGGATGTCAAAACAGCCTTTCTTAATGGAAGTCTGACTGAGGATGTGTACATGACACAACCTGAGGGTTTTGTCGATCCTAAAAATGCTAGTAAAATATGCAAGCTTCAAAAGTCCATCTATGGATTGAAGCAAACATCTTGGAGTTAGAATATACGTTTTGATGAAGTGATCAAAGGGTTTGGTTTCATTAAGAATGTAGAAGAATCTTGTATTTACAAGAAGTTTAGTGGGAGCGCACATATATTTCTTGTCCTATATGTAGATGACATATTATTGATCGGAAATGACATTCCAATGCTTGATGATGTTAAATCCTCATTAAGAAAAAGTTTCTCAATGAAAGATTTAGGAGAGGCAGCATAAGTTTTGGCCATAAAGATCTATAGAGATAGATCTAAAAGGCTAATTAGTTTAAGTCAAGATACATATATTGACAAGATATTGAATATGTTCAATATGCAAGATTCCAAGAAAGGTTTCTTGCCAATGTCACATGGCATTACTATAAGAAAGAGTCAGTGTCCTTCGACACCTGATGAGCAAAAGAGGATGAGAGTGATTCCTTATGCTATCGGCTATTGGATCCATCATGTATGTCATGCTATGTACACGCCCAGTTGTATCTTATGCTTTAAGCATCACGAGCAGGTATCAATTAGATTATGGTGATGCTCATTGGACCGTTGTCAAAAACATCCTTAAGTACTTGAGAAGAACTAAGGATGCATTCTTAGTATTTGGAGGTGAAGAAGAGCTCGTTGTAAAAGGTTACACCGATGCCAACTTCCAAACTGATAAGGATGATTCTAGAGCGCAATCTGGTTTTGTATTCTACCTCAATGGAGGGGTAGTGAGCTGGAAAAGTTCTAAGCAAGATACAGTAGCAGATTCAACCACGGAGGATGAGTATATTGCAGCTTCTAAAGCTGCAAAGCAAGCTGTTTGGATCAGAAAATTTGTTTCTGAGTTGGGTGTTATTCCTAGCGCGTCCAGTCCTGTGGATCTCTATTGTTACAATAGTGGAGCCATCGCACAGGAAAAAAATCCTAGATAACACAGAAGATACAAACACATATTACGACGCTATCACCTCATTCGAGAGATCATCGACCGAGGCGATGTGAAGATATGCAAGGTGCACACGGATTTGAATGTTGCAGAACTGTTGACAAAGCCTCTTCCACAATCAATGCATGAGGTGCACATGAGATCTATGGGTATTAGATACTTACATCAGTGATCATAGTGTGTAGTGGGAGACTTGTGTCACAACTATGTTTATGTACTATTAAATAAATTGTTAACTGAGTAATCATTATTTACATTGATCATCAAGTATGTGACTTGTTCTTGAAACTCTTTGTTAATAGCAATGTTACTTTAAATGATCCCTAGTCTATATCATTATATGAGATAATGATGTCACACAGACTAGCACATGTATTAATTGCACATTTCACGGATCATAGATATGGAGATATCAAATTAATAATGTGAACACATGTTAGTGAACATGGTGTTGGATTGACCCACTCCAAGACACTGCTGTGATTGTTTTTTCCATATGTGCCATCAGTTGGTCTTGAGTGATACACCTACTAGATACTTAGATCTAAGATCGCCATTGTTTCTCACAATATGTAGTTGTGTACTTGAGACTACCAAACGCTACTATGTAACTGAGTAGTCATAAAAGTAGTCTTCGGGTACATAATGAAACATAGAATGGGATGTGCGCAGATCAAGATGGGATTTGCCCCTCCTTAATAACAGGAGAGATATCTCTGGGCCCATCGAGATAGTTGGATTTGAAAGTGCATGGTCATGCCAAAGTGATTAAAGGTTAATCACAATGACTAAAAGTTAGTCAAAGAATGAATCCACTATTTAATCGAGTGAATGGTTGAGCTATCACAAGGATGGCACGCATCTCGCCTTGAGCTTGACTGGTATCGTGAGGCAAAGGGATTAACATGTTGAATGTATCTAGGTTCGGCCGATATGATCTTTATGTACATTCGAGAGCCAGTGCATCTTGCTAGGTACCTCTACTGACTTGTGGTTGGAAACAGTTTCCATTCACAACCAACTGCACATGAACCTAACGGGTCACACACTTAAGGGGTTGGAATATTGAAAAGCTTGGCTAGATGATTGTCTCTAGTGCAAGTGGGAGATTGTTGGTGATATGCCCAAGAAGCAATCATAACAATTTGGGTTAATACCTGTTGGATATTTGATCTATAAGCAATTAGGGTACTAATGGGCCTGCGACCTAAAAGCCCATTAGTACGCCTATAAATATGAGGGGTAGTGTTAGAGACTAATAACTCTCCACCACGTGACAGCCCTAGCCGCCACCTCTCGCAGGCCTCACGCCGGGACCCTTGTCGCCCGCGCGACGCTAGCACATCAGCACACGGTGTTCCTCTCCGTACGTGTGGACTCTGTAGAGGCGATACTGCTACTGCTGCGCTAATCGGCTACGTTGATCGTGATCGTCTACCTGCTGTCGTGACGAGCCGAGGAGGAGATGAACGAGATCGTCTAGTTCCCCTACACCGATGGGCGTCTATGTTCCGCTGTACTGTGCGTCTAGTGGTAACGATCTATGACCTCTGTACTCACATGTTTCCTGAGTGCTGCGGTAGAGTTGCTAGAGTAGCGTACCGCTGATTTCCCAACAATATCCTACTCAGTTTCCACCGAAACTTTCCGTAACTGCTCAAGACTCTTCCATATGCAGATATAAACAATCTTAAGACTTCCAAACACTTTAGAAACGTATCCCACATTCCTAAAACAACTCAACTTCATGACCAACACGAAATCCTATCATAACCAACTCAAATCTTTCCATATTTGAGTCAAACCCGACTCAGCCGCAGCCTGAGTCCATAACCTAGTCGGTTGGACCTTTTTGACCAATATTTTACGTCCACATCTCTTTATCACGCCTTGGAATCATGTAGCCACGTCCATGCACTCCTTGCACACGTACAAACATCTTCCAACGACGTCCACGATACCTTCATATGCATTGTTCTTGATTCAAACATGTTGCGCAACCTCCCGATCAACTCTAACCACAATTCCTCCCAAACTTGGTTGTTGAACCTCATCTTCTCCTTCAGACTAGTTCAATGGATCTGGTCACCAGCCATGTCTTGAACTCAAGCAACATCTGCACATGAATAAATAACCAATACTTCCGAGCACAAGTTCTCGACTTGACTCTCGTTAGTTCCGAAACCACAACACCCTACGTGGGCACCTCACACAAGCATGTTGCAAACCATAGCGAAACGATATCAGCCATAACCGCCAAAAACACACAAAAGACTTGGTAAAAGAATACTAAGTAAACTTTCCATAGATGTAAAACAAGTTCGAATCAATTCAAAGTAAAAGCAGAACCATTGCAATCTAGCTCAGGACCTTGTCAAAACTAACCGGACCTTGAACTGGAGCTTACTAAAGCTAGTCGGACCTAGCACCGGAGCTTACCAAAGCTAGCCAGACCTAGCGCCGGAGCTGACCAAAGCTAGTCGAACCTAGCACCGAAGCTGACCAAAGCTAGTCGGACCTAACCACAGCAAGTCGGACCTAACCAAAATAAGTTGGACCTAACCAAAGCAAGTCGGAACTTACGTCGGACCTTGCCGGAGCTACCCAAAACAAGCCGGACCTACCATCGGACCTTGCAGGAGCTGGACCTAGAGTCAGACCTTGTTAAAAGGGTGTTTTGGCAGTATTCAAAACATTTATTGTCATAGCCAATGTATTCAGCACACATAGGTCTCACAGATATCTAGAGAAGGAGTAAAAATAACTAAAAGTGAAATGTCTGCTGCTGTGGGTTGTACAGGAGCCAGGAAGAATCAAAGTGAGACATAGGAATTATAGATATGAAGTGTATTAGGAGCATGAGGATAGTGCAACCTAGCAACTTATCAAAGACAGTTGCTAACCATTTAGGAGGAAGTAATCTACCTGAGGATGACATGTCTGCTGCTAAAATGCACAACAACTGGGAAGGAGCAATGTGAACTTAGGAAATGGGAATATGAAGTGACATCGATATAGTTTTGGACATAGGGCAATGGTTATCAGATTACTGGAGTTAAACAAATTCACGGGTGCTGTAACTTTCACAGTGGGCTTCTAGGGTCATGGAGGATCAACCAGAAAAGTTTCAGTCACAACAATGGAATACCTTGGTCTACAAAATTCTCTAAGTATATAGGCTTCTCTGATTTTTCCTGACTGAACAGAGGCTTTGTCACAAGTGAAACTAGGTTTTATGGATAGTGTCCCTCATGTGGAGTCCCACAAAATTGGTTTCACATTTTTTTAAGTATTCTACAGCCATATATGAATTCTACAAGATTCTATGTTTTTTTCTAGAAAAGTTGCTGTTGTTTTCTAGGTATTCAAATTAAGCTGAGCAAACTTTATTAACTAACCTAAGTAAATCAAGGTTAATGGAGCTCAAATGTTTACTGGGAGTCAAGTATAATATGAACTCTGGTAAAGTTTGGGAATTTTTCATTGGAAGGATCTCCTGGAATTAATTCCTAATGGAATATGGAAAATTAATTATTCAGAAAATAAAAAGGATTTTCATATCCAATATTTTGCACCATTGCAAAACACTGGTGGAGAGGAGTATAAAAAATGTTTTTGGGCATTTTTGGAGTTTCCTAGTGTGACTTATGATTTTTCAAAGATTCAGACTTTTAGGGAATTAATTTACTAAAAGGAATCTGCTGGAAAATCAGTGGCCAATAGGATTTGGGCCACAGGAGCCATAGAGCGCCTGGGCGCACCGGATCAGGGCTGCTCCATACCGGATCCGACCAATAATGCGCTAGCCACATGCGTCCACAGGAAAAAAACGCGTGGCCACATTGTATGCCACAGAGAAACAGGCAGGGGTCTCCTTCAACCTCGGTCAGGGGCGGAGCGGGTGGCGCTCCCGCCGGAGCACGGCGGCAGAGTCGCCGGCGTTGGGAGCAAGGGCACCGGTGAGCACGGAACTTGCCGGCTGGGGGTAAAATAACATGGGGAATGCATTGGTGTGACAGAGGAGGCCGGGGATGGCCGGAGAAGGGTCCGCGGCGACGGCGGCGGATGATTCTACTCCGGTGAGGTTGTGTAAGTGGTGAGGAGGGTTTTGAGGATCACAATTTGATCTTTCCGCATCATAGAGGCATGAGGAGTGTAATTTTTGGAGTTCAATTGGGATAAAATCGACTGGGAAAAAGAACACCAGTGGAGCTATGGTTTCGGGCCGCCGGTGGGGAAATTCATTTCCTGGGGCCTAGGGTTGATCATATTCTTTGATTTTTGATCTCTGAGATTCTTAGGGACACAAGGAAACTATTATATAATTTTATTAGAGAGGTTTGCGTCGTGTAGCCGGAATTTGATCGTTGAAGTTTCGGTGTTCAAGGAAAAGACCAGGAGCAAAACGTGGAATTCCACGAAACCGAGCTAGGAATCGAGGAGCGAAGTTAGGAAAAGAAAGAAGATGATGTGGCTGACCTTTTGGCGTGCTGTTCTGGTTGAAAGCGAGTTCGAGGCGCCGGGTGGTCGAGGAAATGCCATGGCGGCCAAAACCGAAGCTGGGGAAGAAAATCCCGCCGTGGGGCAGCTCGGGAAAAGCCGGAACAGCCTGGCGCCTGCTTGGGAGCGATGAGAAAGCACTTGCGCCGTTCGTAGCAACCTCGGCCGAGCTGCAACGACAGAAGCACCTTGTCACCAGGGGGCCGATGGTGCGGCGGCAAAATAGAGCAGATGAGCTCTGTTTTTGAGGCACGTTGCGGTGAACAGGTCTGGACGTCTGGTCCAAGTCGTGGAAGATGGTGACACGTGCGTGCATGCTTCATGAGCAGCAGCGTTGCTGCGCTGCGTGACGGCGCGACAGCGCACTGACAACAGGGGAGCAGCCGCATGCTTGAGGAAGAGCACCGGGAAAAGTTTTGAGGTGTGAGCAACAAGCTTGAAAGAGAGGGAGAGACTGATAGGGTGAAGTTTTTCACGCTCGTGGCCAGCCTGGGGGTTGTGCACAGGTGGCACATGCAAACTCTGCGGTGGCACTCCGGAGTGAACAGAGGATAAGAAGGAACCTAGCAGAGTCGGTATAGCTTGGGTGTGCAACTGACAGTAGGGTCTACCTCTCCTTTCTTTTTCTCCTAAATCCATTTTTAGCTGGTAATTGATCTCTATAATTACTAGATTTTGGCAGGGTGACAAATTGAAACATGAAGAATCTAATTATGAAATCGAATTCGAGAATTGATCAAATTGAGGTTCAAATTCAAATCTGAATTTGAAAACACCTTTATTATTTTGCTTTTATTGGTTTCTCCAAATTTTCTAAAAAATACATAGACACTAAATCAATTATATTATTTAATTACTTGTACCATTATTATATTTTGCTGATTCAAACTTGAAATTTGAATGAGTCAGAATTTAGTCTAGTTCATGTGTTTTAATTCTTTTAACCATCACACGTACTTACATCTAAGAGTAAAATGCACTAAGGGTACATTAATTTATAAAGGTGTATCACTTAGGTGCATGAACTTCTAAAACGCGTTTAGAGGTCCCTAAAATAATTAAGAGTGTCATGAGCAGTCCACCACATGAGCGGCGCGTCCACGTGGCAGACACGTCACACTAAAGGCATGGACACGTTGGAGACTTCATTTTGCATTTATCCCCCCACCATTAGTCATATTATAGAACTTTTGTAGACTCACACCGTAACTCATCGATCTGGGAGAAGAGCGGGCTGTCGGGCGGAGGTCCCGTCAGCTGCCGGTGGCGTCCGTCCTCTTCCCCTCCGGCTTCCCTGACCGCGGCGCCGTAGTCAGATCATACTACATTCTCGTCCATCTTCATCGGTGCCTTCCCGCTCGTTCTTTTCCTAACCCCATCGCGGCGATGGCAGCGCCCACAAGGTGTTCGATAGAAGTCCGCACCGGCGGAAGATACATGTGGTGTAGCGGGACGGCCGGCACGAGATGGTGCATGTCACGCCCGGTCATCGTAAAGATGAACAGACGCTAATCACATGTACGCCAGGATCAGTTGAATCGTACATGCGTTGACGAAAGTGAAAATATCATTACATGGCCATGTTCGAATACATAGATAGTCTTACAATACGACCCGAAGGTCTATAAGTACACACCACAAACCTATTTACAACATCTAAACGGTTCACAAAGATTAAACTACAGCGGAAGGCTAAATAGATAAGTGGGGCTCCGTCTTCACATGCAGTCGCGCGAAGGATCGCCAGCCTAGACCAAGTCCTCTAGGTTGACGAAGAAGTCTTCCGGTGCCGCTTCTTCTTCATATTCTAATGGAAAAGTAAACGCTTGAGTACATAGAGTACTCAGCAAGTGTGGAAAGAGAATGACATGATTGGATAAAGCAAGGGAAGGCCAATTATGGCTTAAGCACTATGCTTAGAACCTAACCTTAGCTTTCAATTATCAATATCATAATTCAAGAAGTAATTCAACACATAATTAAAGATGATGAATGTACTTGAATCATAAATAACCACCATTTCCCAACCATAAACTAATTATGGACTGGCCCCAAGCCGCTCTTGTCCGTGAGCACGGCTGTCATGACAGTTTTACCAAATCTCTGCAGAGAGTGTACCATTTACCCACAAGCAGTGGTTTCATCCCCTGTTGCCAGGTGGACTAAGTGAACCTCCCTGAATGCCCGTGGTAGCTAACCACATTACACACTTCCTTTGGTGTGAGGCCAGGAGATCACTACATGGTCTTTACAAAGGTACTCCCGACTAGTGCTAGCCCTCTAAGGTTTCCACCACTGAGGCATTTCCGGAGTAACCTTCCGCCTCAGAGCCCCCTCTTGAGCCTTGCGGTTCGCAGAGCAGTACCCCTGCATCATTCCCTGCACCATCCAACTACTAGCATTTCATCGGGAGAAACCTAATTAATTGACCAAGCTGCCCCATCTTAGTCTCGTGGTGGTACTATAAAGCTTAGTGGCTTCCTCCATAAACAGGTCCTTAGAATTCGGTGGTGCCAAACCCAATCCCGAGTCTCGTGCAAACTGCACCATACCAAAACTATCCAACCACCAGATTCCTATCCACTACTATTGTATGTCCATCACAATTAAAGTACTCATAAAGTTTAACATGTCACATTTGTATGAAATCCCATTCCCACTGTCTAAGCATGGCTAAGCATAATTAATACCTATCTACTTCCCAACCCAAATCAGGTGACAAGGAATTATATGGAACAAGGCATGTAACATAAAATAGGACATCATTTTATTTAGCATGCATCTATCTAAAATCCTAAAATTGGTACAAGATGGTCAAGGGCACTTGCCTTCATCGAAGACTTGATTGTTGGTGAAGTCTTGGTCTTGGAGATTAAAGTTGGGGTCGTAGTACGACTCTAAATATATTGCCCAAGCATGGCAAAGAGAAATAAAAGCTAAAATAAGTAAAGAGCACACAATACATGGCATCACAACATACATATAAGCATAAAATTCTATACTAATGCGTCCCTATAAAGAATTTATTATTTTACATAGCCAAAATATGCATTTTATATTTATCTTACATTTTTAGGATTTATTTATGGCCCAAAATCATTTTTAATGAATTTTCTATGGCCAAAATGTATTTTAAACATTTTTAATAAATTTTTCCATGGTCAAAATATATTTTATGTGCACTCTACAAATTAACTACAGCATAAAAACATTTTATACAAATTTTCCTACTGTTTTTATATTTATTTACCATTTTTATCTATTTTCTACACATTAAATACTCCTATAAACAATATTCAGCAATTAAATAAAAGTCCAGGGGCTGGTTGGTAACTTTCCTACACTGTACAGGGGCTAAATCAATAATTCTACAAATTTTCAGGGGCTAGTTTGCTTATTTAAATGATTAAATCCAATTCTAGAGAGTCTAGGGGCTAGTTTGCATATTCTAGGGGTTAGATTTGCATTCCAGGGAAGTCCAGGGGGTAGCCAGCAAGAATCCAGAGGCTTCGGTGCTATTGCGGAGGCGGGAAAATTGAATTGAATGCGGGCCGTTGGATCTTAAATGGACGCACAGGATTTTAAAATGGCCGAACCGGTACGCTCAATCTAATCTTGGCCGTTCGGCCGAAACCGACGGCTGAGGGACGGCCACGTCGCCCCGACAACGCTGGACGCATGCGCGTGGCGGCGCACGGCGCCCGCGGCGGCGACCTCGCCGGCGTTTGGCCAAATCGGCCAAACGTCGCCTAATCCTATGCGTGCTATACCCTAAACGCAAGAGGGGAGAGAGGAGAGCATACCTCGGGGGTTTTCGGTGTGCGAAATCGATCGGAGAAGGGTTGGCGACGAGCGACGGTGGCGATCGACGTCAGCACCATTGAACTTGGCGAAACCCTGACGATATCTCTGCTAGACCTTGCCCGGTGTGCTCCTGTGTCACGGCAAAGAAGTTAGAGGGGATAGAGGGGTGAGGCAACCGTCGGTTAGCCGGGAACGAGGGCAACAGACCTTGGCGACGGTGAGTGAAAGTACATCTAGGATCCCCGTGGGTTTTGGATGATTGATGACGAAAATTAAGTGACTAATGAGCTCAGTGATCTTAAGCACAGGTGTGGACTAAGTGGAAGCACAATCCCTCAAAAAGGAAAAAGATGGAAACGGCGATGTCAACTCGAAAAGGGAAACTAGGGTTTCTAGTGTGTCGAGTTTAGACTAGCCAAATTTGTGTGAGGATGTGTGTGTAAAGTGCATTGAGATCAAGTTGGGAGCTCAAAGTGGTTTAGAGGTCAAACCTATGGAGAGAAGAGAGTTAGAAGTAGTCTGGCAGTAGGGCTGGACTATTCCGTGCAGGAGGCCAGACTAGTCTGCCCCTGGCCGACCAAGTCTGTCTTGGGCCAGACCAGAAGGGTCTGACTCAGATCGGACTAGTCCGTATTGGGACGGACTAGTCCGGGTAGTTGTGAGTGGGTTTTGGGTCTAAGTCCCAAAACCACGGACTTGTCCGTTTTAGTCCGAACCACGAGGTCCTGACTAAGAGCGGACTAGACCGCCATTGGGGCCAGACTAGTCCGGGTTTGAGAGGAGACTGCGTTTCAAGACTAAGTATGGGAAGGCCGGACTAGTCCGCCCATGGGGCCGGACTAGTCCGTGGTCTTCAGACTAGTCTGTTGTTGAAGTGACCGTTTGAATTTGAAGTTTTGCGGGTAGTGTGACGATTGCCGTGCAGTGCGACAGTTGTCAGGGGCGTCAATGGTCCCCTAGGCCGGACTAGTCCGCCCTTCTGCTGAAGTCAGCAGTATGGGCTTGGGACCTCTATAAATAGAGGTCCCCTGGGTTCATTTCAACCAATCCTTTGAGCAAACTGAAACCCCAGCGCCGCCACAGCAACCTTGAGCCTCCAAAAGCCTCCTTCTTGCCTACATTCCCTCTAAAACTAATTCTTGTGTGGATTAGGGTTTGGTGAGGTGAAGAAGAGGAAGAACACCGCTCTTTGGCTCTCGATTTGATCTCTTGCACTTTGTGAATCTTTGTGATTTGTGGCTTGAGTTAATCCTTGTGATTTGCAATTGTAATTGTGGTGGGAGCCTCAGATTGTGAGAAGCCCCAACGAATCTTGTATTCATTCTTTGTGACAGTGGAGAACCAAGTTAGGCCCGTGCGGTATACTTGGTGAGGGAAGGGTTGTTGAACCCGGTCCTTTGTGGACTCCTCAACGGGGACGTAGATTCCTTGTGTGGGATCGAACCTCGGGATACAATCCTCGTGTCACTTGTGTTCTTAGCTTTCATTCATCATATATTGCTTCTAGTGTTAAGCTTTGCCCATTTTACTCATCACCTTTGCTATATTATGATTCTTAGCTTCATACTTGCCATATAACTTGTTAAGGCTCACTAAGTTATTCTAACAAACTTTGCATCACAAGAATTGGACCAAAATCTGTTAGAAACCCCTTTTAGGTTTTTCCCTGTAGGTGGACCAGACTAGTCCGCCCCTGGACCGGACTAGTCCGCCCCCTGTGTATTAATCTTGTTTTATTAAGTCATTTCAGGTCAATTAAGCTATTCACCCCCCCTCTAGGCAACTTTCAATTGGAATCAGAGCCGGACTCTCCCAAAAGAGTCTAACAACTCGGAGAGAAGATGGCCGGAGTGGGGTACGAAGAAGTTTCTACCAGTGAGATCCAAGCAACTCCAGAAGAGATTCTCTTCTCTCAAGACAAATCAACGGATGACGAAGAAGTTCGCCAGCTCAAGGCGAAACTTCGAGAGAAGTTGAAGATTCCCAAATTTGACACCTCAACCTCCACATCGAGTGGTACAATCAACTACAACCAACAAGGCTACAACTATGAGCGCCTTGTATCCAACAACCACTACCTTTCCATCCCATTGGGGAAGTCTCCCCAATTCGATGGAACCGACTACGGGATGTGGAAGCACAACATGAAGATCCACCTTGTGTCACTCAATCCCTCACTATGGCAAATTGTGTTGACCGGGGTGCACATCCCTAAGAATGAAGAAGATATCACTCCGGAGCAAGCCGTGCTCCTTCACCGCAATGCCCAAGCGGCCGGAGTGATCATCTCATCTCTCTCAAGAGATGAGTTCAACCGAGTGGATGGACTCGAGGTGGCCAAAGACATTTGGGACACTCTCAAGACAGCTCATGAAGGCAACCGAGTTGTCAAGGAAGCAAAGATTGAGCTCATTGAAGGAGAGCTCGGGAGGTTTGCCATTATGGATGGCGAATCTCCCCAAGAAATGTACAACCGCCTAAAGATACTCATCAACAAGAGTAGATCTTACGGCTGTACTAAGTGGACGGACCACGAGGTGGTGAAGAGAATGATTCGGGCATTCATGCCTAGGAACGTCTCTCTATGCTCTATGATCCGAGAAAGTCCGGGGTTTGCCAAAATGACCCCGGAAGAGGTCCTTGGAAGGATCATCAATCACGAGATCATGGAAAAGGAGGCGCTCTTCTACAACGACCTTCAAAGGTTCACCGCCTCGAATATGAAGAATGTTGCTCTCAAAGCAACATGCCCCCCAAAAGAGCAAACAGAAGATGATGAGGAGAGCCTTGACACCGATGAGGAAGAGGCCTTCTTCATCAACAACTTCAAGAGGATAATGAGGAGAAGAAAAGGAGGATACAAGCATGAGGGAAAAGGCAAAGAAAAGGCAAGGCCCAAAAACAAGAGGGCTTGCTACAATTGTGGCGAGTACGAGCACTTCATGGTAGATTGTCCACATGAAGATAGCAAGAAGAAGAAGGAGGGCAAGCCACAAGAGAAGAAGTTCTACAAGAAGAAGAGGCCCTCCGGTCATGCTCACTTAGGCAAGGAGTGGGACTCTAACGATGAGTCCTCCTCGTCCGAAGATGAGGAGAAGATGGCAACCATAGCCATCAAGAGAAGCTCCAAGGGAAGCAAGCTCTTCCCAAATCTCCACGACTATAAGCCAACGTGCCTCATGGCAAAACAGGGAAGAAGAAAGGTAAATTCTAACTCATCCTCTTCCATATCCTCCCATGATGATTTTGATAGTGCTAGTGAAAATTAACACATGTTTAAGGATATAAGCAAGAGCACATTGCGAAGAATGAAATTGCTTTCGGATGAGATTTTTGAGAAGGAGGAGCTCTTAGATAGTCAAGAGGACTTGCTTATCCAAGAAAAGGAAAGATGTAAAGAGCTCATTGAACTCCTTGAGCTTGAGAGAGAGAAGTGCAAGGCATTAGAGCATGAACTTGCTCTAAGCAAGAAAACATGCTCAAGTCTTGAGGAGACAACTATTGAGCTCAAGGACGAACTTGGCAACTTGACAAAAGTTAACAAGATCTTTGAGACTCAAGTTGAGTCCCTTAAGACTAGTGTAGCCTCTTCCTCCACAAGCTCATCCTCCTCAAAAGTTGCATCCAAAGCAATATCAACTTGCAAATGTTCTAACTTGATTCTTAAATTAAAAGATGAGCTTAAGTTGACTCAAGACAAGCAAGCACCTAAGGGTGGCATCTTTGACAAAGAGAAAGTGGCGTATGCACGAAGTGCATACACCAACACAAGATCTCCAAATGTCAAGGATGGTCTTGGCTATACTAAAGGAGGAAGGCAAAATGCCAAAACCTTCAAGTATGGCAAAGACTTGATTGTCTTTGTTAAAGGAAGCTCATCTCCAACTAAAACTGTGAAGAACACCTCAACTAGCACATATACGCCTAAAGCTGAACCGCATCCTCTATTTCATGATTTCGATGCATCATATGTGTTGATTAGGAACAAATATGGCAAAGTGTATGCTAGATATGTTGGGCCACTCCGCAAGAGCCCCAAGCCTTGCGTGTGGGTGCCCAAATGCCTTATCACTAACATCAAAGGACCCAACTTTGCTTGGGTACCTAAAAGGAAGGCATAATCTTGTTTTGTAGGCATACTCTTCCGGTGGTTCTAAATGGGTGCTCGATAGTGGGTGCACAAACCACATGACCGGAGAGAGGACGATGTTCGAGGAGTATGAAGAACACGATGATCCAAATGAAGGAATCCTCTTTGGAGACAATAGCCGAGGAAAAATCCTTGGCTCCGGTAAAATTGTCATCTCTCCTCAACACACTCTTTCTAGCGTTCTACACATTGATTCTTTAGACTATAAACTCTTGTCCATATCACAACTATGTGACAAGGGTTATAATTGTGTTTTCACTAATGAGGGTGTGAGCGTCCTTAGAAGAAGTGATAACTCAATCGCTTTTAAGGGTGTGCTCAAGGGAAAGCTTTATCTTGTGGACTTTGCCTCGGATAAAGCTCAACTTGACACATGCTTAATGGCGAAAACCAACATGGGATGGCTTTGGCATAGACGGCTGGCCCATGTTGGCATGAGGAACATACAAAAGCTTCTTAAGGGCGAGCACATCCATGGCTTGAAGAATGTTGTCTTCGAAAAAGATAGGCCATGTAGTACGTGCCAAGCGGGGAAGCAAGTAGGAGCTCAACATCCCTCCAAGAACATCATGACGACAACAAGACCGTTGGATCTGCTACACATGGACCTTTTCGGGCCAATAACCTACATAAGCATTGGCGGTAACAAATATGGTCTTGTTATTGTTGATGACTTTTCTCGTTTCACTTGGGTGTTTTTCTTGCATGATAAAGGTGAAACCCATGGTGTCCTCAAGAGGTTCTTGAGAAGAGCTCAAAATGAGTTCGCCTCAAGAATCAAAGCTATAAGAAGTGACAACGGCACCGAGTTCAAAAACACTCAAGTGGAAGGATTCTTGGATGAGGAAGGCATCAAGCATGAATTTTCAGCTCCATACTCCCCTCAACAAAACGGGGTGGCGGAACGGAAGAATAGAACACTCATCGAGATGTCAAGGACAATGCTTGATGAGTACAAGACATCGGATCGGTTTTGGGCAGAGGAGGTTAACACTGCTTGCCACGCCGTCAACCGAGTATACCTCCACCGCCTCCTCAAGAAGACTCCCTATGAGCTTCTAGTGGGTAAGAAACCCAATATCTCTTATTTTCGTGTTTTTGGGAGCAAGTGTTATATTCTCAACAAGAAGCCTAGGACTTCGAAGTTTGCTTCAAAGTCTGATGAGGGTTTCCTGCTTGGCTATGACTCAAACACTCATGCCTACCGTGTCTTCAACAAAACCTCCGGAATTGTTGAAATAGCACGCGACGTGGTGTTTGATGAAACTAATGGCTCCCAAGTGGAGCAAGTTGATCAAAGTGTGCTAGATCAAGAAGACTCTCCACAAGAAGCACTTAGGAGAATGTCACTTGGAGATGTTCGACCACAAGAACAACCTCAATGCTCAAGTGACCAACAACAAGATGATGCAAGTACTCCTCCACGCGATCAAGTTGTCGACGGTCAAGAAGGACCTCAAAACGACCAAGAAGACAAAAGTCAAGGGGGAGGCATTCATCAAGGGGGAGATCAAGAAGAAGAAGATGATGATGATCCAAGAGTCCAACCTCCACATCCTCGTGTACATCAAAGTGTTCAACGGGATCACCCTGTTGACAACATACTAGGAGACATTACTAAAGGGGTAATCACTCGCTCTCGTGTTGCAAAATTTTGTGAACATTACTCCTTTGTCTCTTCTTTGGAGCCCCATAGGGTTGAAGATGCCTTGAGAGATCCGGATTGGGTGGTTGCCATGCAAGAGGAGCTTAACAACTTCGAGAGGAACAAAGTTTGGGAGCTTGTCAAGCGTCCACAAGCAAATGTTGTAGGCACCAAGTGGGTGTTCCGCAACAAGCAAGATGAACATGGTGTTGTGATAAGGAACAAGGCACGACTTGTGGCCAAGGGGTACTCAGAAGTCGAAGATTTGGATTTTGATGAAACCTTTGCTCCCGTAGCTAGGTTAGAGTCAATTCGAATATTACTTGCCTTTGCCACTCACCATAATTTTAAGCTCTATCAAATGGACGTCAAGAGTGCGTTCCTAAAGGGCCCAATCAAGGAGGAAGTATATGTGGAGCAACCACCGGGCTTTGAAGACCAAGAATTCCCAAACCATGTCTTCAAGTTGCGTAAGGCTCTCTATGGCCTCAAACAAGCTCCTAGAGCTTGGTATGAGTGTCTTAGAGACTTTCTAATTGAAAATGGTTTTAAGATAGGAAAAGCTGATTACACTCTATTTACAAAGCACTTCAATGATGATCTCTTTGTGTGCCAAATATATGTCGATGACATTATATTTGGTTCTACTAACAAAGTGTTTTGTGATGAGTTTTCAAAGATTATGACGGAAAGATTTGAGATGTCCATGATGGGGGAGTTGAAGTTCTTTTTAGGTCTCCAAGTCAAGCAACTCAAAGAAGGCACGTTCATAAGTCAAACAAAGTACACTCAAGACATATTGAAGAAGTTTGACATGGACAAGTCCAAACCCATTAAGACTCCTATGGCGATGAATGGACACCTAGGCCTCAACGAATATGGTCCAAGTGTGGACCAAAAGGTATATCGTTCCATGATTGGCTCCCTGTTATATCTTTGTGCATCTAGACCGGATATCATGCTTAGTGTGTGTATGTGTGCACGGTTTCAAGCTGCACCAAAGGTGTGTCATTTAACCGCCGTGAAGAGAATTCTTAGATATATAGTTCACACACCGAGCCTAGGACTTTGGTACCCCAAAGGATCCAAGTTCAACCTCATTGGTTATTCTGATGCGGATTATGCGGGGTGCAAAGTTGATAGAAAGAGCACATCCGGGACATGCCAATTCTTGGGTAGATCATTAGTGTCTTGGTCCTCTAAGAAACAAAATTCCATTGCTCTCTCCACAGCCGAAGCGGAGTACGTCGCAGCCGGAAGTTGTTGTGCACAACTTCTGTGGATGAGACAAACTCTAAGGGATTATGGTATAAACTTGTGCCATATCCCTCTCCTATGTGACAATGAGAGCGTCATCAAAATAGCCCATAATCCAGTTGAGCATTCAAGGACCAAACACATAGACATTATACACCACTTCTTGAGAGACCATTCCTTAAAGGGGGATATAGTGATTTCCCATGTGAGAACCGAAAACCAACTAGTCGACATATTTACCAAGCCACTAGATGAGAAGCGATTTTTTGAGCTTAGGAGTGAGCTCAATATATTAGATTCTCGAAATGTGGCTTGAAACATGCACATCTGAATGCTTACTTATGCCTTGTTCAAAAGAATGCATGTGGTTGGAAAATTCATCTCTATCTCAATTTTCTCCAAAATATTTGAAAAACTAGTGACTTTGTGATTCATGGTCATAGTTTGAATGTTGATTGCTTACTAATCATATTCACAAGGTTTTGTTGTGCAATATGTCCATAAGGATCTTTTATAGTGGCTAAAACTCAAATATATATGTTTTCAGCCTCCTAGGACCGGACTAGTCCGCCCTATGGCCGGACAAGTCCGGATCCGGACTGGTCCGGGTCTGGTCCGCTGACCGGACTAGTCCGGCTCCCCCACCGGACTAGTCCGGCCCCTGGGGACTTAAACCCCCAGGAAGCGGCCGACCCCTCCACTTCGTCATCTAGACTTTCTCTCTTCCACGCACGCGAAACCGCCTCCTTTCGACTATTTTCGATTCCAACCACCAAAAACCGATTCCAATCCGTGCATTGGACTCCTTGGAGGCAAGGGAGACCTTTCCCAAACATCCTCGACGTGATCCCTCCCCGATCTTGTCGATTCTTCAAGATTTGAAGAGGTATTCCTCCTTTTTCAAAAACTAGCCTCATTCTTAATTCATTAAGTTTTTGGTAGATGCCTCTTCATTAAAGTTGTTTCTAGTGACCTTGTGATCATAGCCTAGGAGTATTGCGACTTGATTCCAAATTTCTCGAAAAATCGTTAGAGTTAGGGTTTAGCCTGTGCAACCCGGACTAGTCCGCCCCTGGGGCGGACAAGTCCGGTCTGCACAGGTCAAACTCACACTTTGGCTGTATTTCGTGAATTCTTTCGCATTATTCCAACTCCTTGACCTTCTATCTTATGGACTCTATTCTTTTTAGCTAAAATGGCCGCTCCTCACCGTTCTGCTTCTCCCCCCACTGACCCCGAGTGGGAGGCGGAGCAACTTCGTCTCGCCGAAGAGCGAGCAAGAGCCGAAGTTGAGGCTGCGGAGAAGTATCTCGAGCAGCATGCAAGAGCGCAAGCAGCCAAGAAGCAACAAGCTGCTCGGGCCGCCGCATTGGCCTACGACGAGGATGAAGCAATGGCTCGGGCCATTGAGGAGTCACGGAAGGATCTCCGAAAGAAGAAGTGAGAGGAGCGTGAAGCTCACAACTCTCAGGCTGCTGAGTCTCCAAGAGGAAGAGACTTGTGACACTTGGAGAGAAGGACAAGGGCAAGGAACCAGCACAAGAAGACACTGCTGAAGGCCGGATCGAGAGAGATCCAAAGAAGGGCAAGGCCCCGGCTCCTGCTGAGCCAAAGAAAAAGAAGCCCTCGATGAAGGCCTCGGCTGCGAAAGCAAAGGGCATTGCTATCAAGGAGAAGGGAAAGCCAAACCGATTGGTCCCCTGGAAGTGCACACTCCCGAGAGGAATCCCAACAGGCAGCGTGACATAGCTGCAAATATCTTTCATGGAAAGGGAGCTGAGAAAGCAAGAAGGCTCCGAACGGACAAGGTGTATAAGTATGAAAGGAGCACCGCCGATCCTCAGTTTTGGTGCGACTTTCATTGTGATTACTACCGTCTGGTCTACCAAAGCATAAAGAAGCCTGTCATTGAAGCACAGTGGGTAGACTGGGAGTACATGGCAAAGAAGCAACACTCTGCATTTGATGCCGTCATTGAAGCTGCTGAGCGTCATGAGCTCAAGGAGATCATGGGGTTCAAATATGACTGGAACGTCGAAGTGATCCTGCAATTTTACTCCACTATCTACTTCACCACCTCAGGTGACCGGAGGATCATATGGATGATGCATGGCGAGCAATACTCAGTCACTTATGCGGAGTTTGCCAAGATTCTAGGGCTTGAGGCACATCTGGATCATGAGATCATCATCTCTAACCTCAAGGCCATGGATCGTGATGAGCTGGCATACATGTACCCCAGTCATGTCCAATACAGTGCCGGACATGCTCGCAACATCAAGCCCTTCTACAGCATCATGAACAGGATCCTCAGAAGGACAATAGCACCAAAGGATGGTGATGCTGGGGTGATTCAAGGAAACTTGAGGCACTTGCTACTTCTTGTTGATGGGGAGGAGAAATTCAGCCTCGTTGATTACATTTCGACGATATCTTCAACATCTCGCATACCCCCAACCGTGCTTGCGGGTATGCTCCCTACATTATGTGCCTCATAGAGAAGGTGTCGGGCTTGTCCTTTGTCAAGGACGTGTCGCATCGCCCGCTTCGTCCTCAGCAGCCTCCAAATGTGTCGGCTCCTCCACGCCGGAAGAATGCAGATCCTCCATCTCGCCCCGTGGCGCCTCCTTCTCCGCCTCCGCCTCAATCGATGAGCGCTTTCTTCAAGTGCTTCAAGGCGATCTTCACTTCCTGCCGAAAGCAAGAGATCCGGGCTCAGAGGGCACACAAGCGCCAAGAAAAGTATCTTAAGGCGGTGTGCAACAAGCTGGAGGTCCCAATGTCCTCTCCGGAAGTGAGTGACGGGGAGATCACTCCTTTCCCCAACTTCACCGCCGACGAGCTCGCCCAGCTCCAAGAGGACGGAAGCTCTTCTCGGGCAGCTCCTTCGGCTCGAGCCTCCGACGATGACGATGAGGATCAAGAGGACCCGGAGGCCACGGAGAGCGACTCCCGCGATGACGACGATGACGAGGAAGACGACGACTAGACTTCGAGGTCGTGTTTCCCCTCTTCTTTTCCCTTTTTGGTGTCTTGATGCCAAAGGGGGAGAGATAGTTGGGAATTAGTTGGGAGTCAGTTGGGAAAGAGAGTCAATATGGGGGAGTGTATAGGTGTGGAGAGTCGAGTGTAGCTCTTATGTTGGGTTCGTGGACATGTTGCACTCCTTTATTGTAATATCTATGTTATGTCGAACGCTTAAATTTGTGCAAGACTATGCTCTTAATGTTAAATATCACATATGATGTTTTGATTGTCTATCTTTTAATCATATTCATGCCTGTTATGTCTTGTCACAAATTGTTGAGCACAACACGTAGGCACCCCACCATAACGTGTGTGTATGAAGGACTTCCTCAATCTCTCTTTTATGATGCATTCATTGAGGGGGAGTCACTCATACACCCGCACGTTATGAAAACCACAAATTTACACTCTTATATGTGAAGACTTAATGTGTTGTCATCAATCACCAAAAAGGGGGAGATTGAAAGTGCATCTAGGATCCCCGTGGGTTTTGGATGATTGATGACGACAATTAAGTGACTAATGAGCTCAGTGATCTTAAACACAGGTGTGGACTAAGTGGAAGCACAATTCCTCAAAAAGGAAAAAGATGGAAACGGCGATGTCAACTCGAAAAGGGAAACTAGGGTTTCTAGTGTGTCGAGTTTAGACTAGCCAAATTTGTGTGAGGATGCGTGTGTAAAGTGCATTGAGATCAAGTTGGGAGCTCAAAGCGGTTTAGAGGTCAAACCTATGGAGAGAAGAGAGTTAGAAGTAGTCTGGCAGTAGGGCCGGACTAGTCCGTGCAGGAGGCCAGACTAGTCCGCCCCTGGCCGGCCAAGTCCGTCTTGGGCCGGACCAGAAGGGTCTGACTGAGATCGGACTAGTCCGTATTGGGACGAACTAGTCCGGGTAGCCGTGAGTGGATTTTGGGTCTAAGTCCCAAAACCACGGACTTGTCCGTTTTAGTCCGGACCACGAGGTCCTGACTAAGATCGGACTAGACCGCCCTTGGGGCCGGACTAGTCCGGGTTTGAGAGGAGACTGCGTTTCAAGACTAAGTCTGGGAAGGCCGGACTAGTCCGCCCATGGGGCCGGACTAGTCCGTGGTCTTCAGACTAGTCCGTTGTTGAAGTGACCGTTTGAATTTGAAGTTTGGCGGGTAGTGTGACGATTGCCGCGCAGTGCGACAGTTGTCAGGGGCGTCAGTGGTCCCCTAGGCTGGACTAGTTCGGGCTGTGGGCCGGACTAGTCCGCCCTTCTGCTGAAGTCAGCAGTATGGGCTTGGGACCTCTATAAATAGAGGTCCCTTGAGTTCATTTGAACCAATCCTTTGAGCAAACTGAAACCCTAGCGCCGCCACAGCAACCTTGAGCCTCCAAAAGCCTCCTTCTTGCCTACATTCCCTCTAAAACTAATTCTTGTGTGGATTAGGGTTTGGTGAGGTGAAGAAGAGGAAGAACACCGCTCTTTGGCTCTCGGTTTGATCTCTTGCACTTTGTGAATCTTTGTGATATGTGGCTTGAGTTAATCCTTGTGATTTGCAATTGTAATTGTGGTGGAGCCTCAGATTGTGAGAAGCCCCAACGAATCTTGTATTCATTCTTTGTGATAGTGGAGAACCAAGTTAGGCCCGTGCGGTAAACTTGGTGAGGGAAGGGTTGTTGAACCCGGTCCTTTGTGGACTCCTCAACGGGGACGTAGATTCCTTGTGTGGGATCGAACCTCGAGATAAAATCCTCGTGTCACTTGTGTTCTTAGCTTTCATTCATCATATATTGCTTCTAGTGTTAAGCTTTGCCCGTTTTACTCATCACCTTTGCTATATTGTGATCCTTAGCTTCATACTTGCCATATAACTTGTTAAGGCTCACTAAGTTATTCTAACAAACTTTGCATCACAAGAATTGGACCAAAATCTGTTAGAAACCCCTTTTAGGTTTTTCCCTGTAGGTGGACCGGACTAGTCCGCCCCTGGACCGGACTAGTCCGCCTCCTGTGTATTAATCTCATTTTATTAAGTCATTTCAGGTCAATTAGCCTATTCACCCTCCCTCTAGGCAACTTTCAGTGAGGTTAGGGTTTGAGCGCGGAGAGGAAGAAACAAAGGAGGAAGGCGGGGTTTTATAGGGGAAATGAGTGCGACGGTTGATGGCGCGTGCGAAGGGTGGTTTCCCAGTTGAAACCCACGTGCGGAATGGCGGTTGGAGGGGGGGTGTGCGGCGTGGGCGCGGGAAGAGAGGGAGGCGGCGGTTGCTTGAGGTGGGGGATGACATGTGGGTCCCGGGCGGCAGAGAGAGAGGAGAGGAGGGGAGTTAGCTGGGCCGCGGGTGAGGGGAGGGGGAATTGAGCCGGGGTGGGAATTTGGCTCAATAGGGGGTTTTATTCTTTTTCATTTTCTTTTTCATTTCTTTTCTTTTCTTTTGATTTGACTTCAAATTCAAATTCAAATTTCACCGTTTGCTACTTGTTTGAACTTCAAAAATTCACACAAAAATGCATACTAGAATGTACATTGGTTTGAACAATTTTATTTACATAAATTATGAGTGTTACAGTGCACTTCGACAAGATCACGGCGCGGCTGAAGAAGCTCAGCTACTACGCGGCGGTAAGCATCACGATTTTTTTCCTGCCTTTACCCTATCTGTTAGTTTGGTCCCATTCCCCTGTCTTGTCCTGACGTTGGGTTCGTTTTCCCCTCCTGTCGTCATGAAAAAGCTGGCGGCGAGGATCGCAATGTCCTCCTCAGAGACGTGAGTCACATTTGATTTTTTTTGTTATATTCCATTCAACGTGACAGGAGGAATGTTCGAATTGTGTACTGGTTTGTGAATCGCGTTGTGGTTGTTGTGGATGCAGGATTAAGGACATGTACGGTCATTTCAATGAGAGATCTTGGTTGATGGCACCTCTGATAGCCGAAGATGTATATGTAGTAATCATGAAGGCGATATTCTGGTCCAGTACAATCCATTTCTGACAGAAAATTGGTGTACAAGTAGCTATTGTCTCTCCGTACTATGATTAATTTTACTGTTCCATTGATTTTCTTTACATATTAACATTATTCATCCGTTTATCCGAGTCTGTTTTGCTCTACACGCTCCTTGATTTACTGTCCCCTTGATATGACTTCCAAACATGTCAAATTTCAGAATGTTGCTCGCTTGGATAGTGAGATTATTTATGATAGGGACTTTGACTATGACTACTTTGGATTCAAGACTCTGGAGAGATCTTACCTCTTCAAGCTTGATGGAAAGGTTGTCGAAATGACCACACCACATGCTAATGAGGGTTTCAGTAGGGATACACAAGGATGACATCGAGTGTGCCATCAAAACATACCATCTGATGTCTCAGCGCTGGTTTACTCATGCTTCACCGACTCTTTCAATGTCGGCACTCTGAGGCCCCAAGTACTGTTCATTTCTCTTTCTGCGTAAGATATATGTGTGGGTTGTTAATTTGTTTTTTCTGATTTTGTGTTCCCAATTGTGCAGCTAAGCAGCTGTTTCCTCATTTGCATGAAAGATGACAGTATTGAGGGAATCTATGATACTTTGAAGGAATGCGCTGTCATAAGCAAATCTGCTGGGGGAATCGGTGTCTCTCCACAATATTCGAGCTACTGGTGGTTATATTCGGGGGACAATGGAACTTTCAAAGACGGCAAAGCCAAGACAGCCAAGCGTAAGGCAGCAAGTGAAGCACAATAAAAGAACGGGACAAAGAAAGTAGCTGCTGGGAAAAGGAATTGATGAGTTCTTCGTTTTTTTTTTCATTTTCAGATTGTAGCTAATGCTTTTGGGACATAGCAAGAACTGGGAATATATTATGTAAAGCTGCAATATCAGGAACTCGAAATGCACTAGTACTTTTATGTGTTCGTATACTATGTTAAAAAACTTGCAATCATTGAAGTCTTGCAATCTGTACAATGTTCATATAATTTATCACGGAATCTAGCTCTCAATGATCTGATTCTGTACTGTAATTGTGACTTATAGCTTTGTCCTGTAGCTTTGTTTGATGAGATCTGATTCTGTACTGTAATTGTGACTTATAGCTTTGTCCTGTAGGTTTGTTTGATGAGATGTTGCATCACAGTTTTAACTGTTCTAATATTTGGAACAGGCTTGCGAAAAATAAGATACAAAGTCACAAACGCTGGGAATCAAACCCACGACTACCTTTTTACAACTACAACAGCATAACCAGTGGGACTACAGTGCCCTTCATACTATATAAGAAAGGAATAATGTTTTATATTAGTAGTCGCCCATGGACTTTTCCCAACCTCATCGCTCCCGGTTCAATCTTGGCATCAGTTGGCTTCCAATCGATGCTGCCGCCCGAACTGACTACGGTGCCGCGGCCAGGGAAGTCGGAAGGGGCGAGGACTGACGCCGTCGGCAGCCGACGGGATCTCCGCCCAATGGCCCCCTCTTCACCCGGATCTATGAGTTACGGTGTTGAGTCTACAAAAGTTTGATAATAAGACTAATGGGGGGGGGGCTAGATGCAAAATGAAATTTGCAACGTGTCCATTTGCTTAGTATGGCGTGTCTGCCACGTGGACGCGCCACAAGTGCGATGGACTGCTGATGGTACTCTTAATTAGTTTAGGGACCTCTAAATATGCTTTAGAAGTTCATGGACCTAAATGACACACCCTTAGAAGTTCATATACCACCACTGCATTCTACTCTAAATTTGTCTCCATTTATTTTCTGAAATTACTTTTTCCTTTAAATTTTTGAACCTCCTCTTTAGCATTTCTTTTTAATCATTCTCATTCTGCACTATTTTCTATTTCTTTCTTCCTCGTTTTAATTCTCTTAGCTAAAGTGAACCTAATGGATTTTAGGGATCCTACAATGGAAGAGGAAGAAACGAGTTTATACTTCGTTCCATGTGGGGCTTTATAAATCTTGCTTTCATTTCCACAATCTGAAATGAGATTATTGAAGCACAAAAGAAGGACCAGGGTATGTATCTCATATGCAAAAGAATGGACAGTGGTGAGATAAAATGTTTCTGAAGAGATTAGCATGTTGCTCTATGGTTCCAAAATCGGATCGTAGTGTCACGTGATATGAAACTTCAAAAGAGTATTCTATTCATTCGGGCAACAATAAAATGTATCAAGACTTGAAGACTAAGTTTTGGTGGACATGGATGAAGCCTCAGGTTGCTAAGTACGTACTGGAGTGTGATACGTGTCGGCGAGTGAAGGCCGACCATATGAAGAAAGTAGGTCAACTGCAACCGTTGGATATTCCAGCATGCAAATGGTAAGATGTGAGTATGGATTACATCGTCAGATTACCACTCACATTCCGGAAACATGATTCGATTTGGGTGATAGTCGATCGAATAACCAAATGAGCACATTTTATTCCGTTAAATGTTCAATTCAGTGTCAAGAAATATGCGGAGTTGTACATCTCAAGAATCGTGTGCTTACACAAGATTCCTCGCACGACTATTTCAGATTGAGGCTCCGTGTTCGTTGCTCATTCTGGGAGCAGTTGCACGCCTTGTTGGGTACAAATGATTAGACCGATGGGCAAACTGAGCGGGTGAACCAAGTACTTGAAGATATGTTACGAGCATGTGCTACCCACCATGGTAAAAAATGGGATGATTATTTACCTTTGGTGGGATTCTCGTACAACAACTATCAAGCGAGTATCAAGATGGCACCATACAAAGCTCTCTACGGGCAGAAATGCTGCACACCACTAAATTGGTGTGAGTCTAGCAAAAGGGTGACATTTGGGATTAATCTAGTCAACGAACCGAGGAACAAGTTTGGGTCATACTAGCTAACTTGAGAGTGGCACAATCGCGACAAAAGAATTTTGTGGGCAAGCGACGTCACACACTGCACTTTGATATCAGAGATCACGTATACCTCCGCGTGTCTCTAATGAAAGATATTCACCATATCTTTGGGGTAAAAGGAAAGCTCACTCCTTGATTTCTCGGTTCGTTCGCTATCATGGAGACGTGTCGACCTGTGGCTTGTCGATTGGAATTGTCAGCAAGTCTCGCTGGTATAAACGACATTTTCCATGTATCTCAACTCTGAAAATGTCTCAAGTACTCAACTGCCGTCCATACTAATAAAATCGGCGAGTTGCAACCAGATCACACATACAACAAACATCTGGTTCATATTCACGACGAGAAGATTCAAACCACGCAAAACCGCACGCTGTAGTTTTATAAAGTATTATGGAGCAACCAAATCGCTGATGAAGCGACATGAGAAACTGAAGGATATCTCTACCCCATCTATCCGGATTTCTTATCATCTCTTATCTTGTAATTTTTCTCCTACTTTTGTCACTTCATTGTAATCTTGGGACAAGATTCCTTTAAGGCGAGAGGAATGTAAAGGTCTGAAAAACCCTATTGAAATTCTTAGCTCATAGCTCAGCTAGAGAAAATAAACTTTGCAATAGAACATAGAGCTCATTTGTAGTATTAATATTTATACTCTAGATAAGGATTTCAAAAATCAATTAAATTCTCCTACTCAAACATGTCAAACTCCAAATACAAATTCACTATTGTGTTTATTATGATTTAAATACCTAACTTGTCATGTTTGATGACATTTGAACCACATCTGCCTTGCATTGGAATCAATTCAAATTCAAATACCACTTTCAACTTGTCAATTTTCCAACTCAGATTTCATATTGGAATTATGCACAATGGATTTGACCTAGCTGCCAAGTTTCAGAATATTTGGAGCACTTTTGAATGGATTTAAAATGTAATAGAGAAGTGGAGAAGGGTTGAGCTGGTGGACCCCACCTGTCAATGGCTCATCTCCCTCCTCTGTTTCTCGGATCGACACCTCTCCGCATGAAAACTCCAAGAGGCTACATGCTTGGCTGCTTCATGAGGTTGGTTCCAGCTCATAAACAAAAGATATCCACCCTCTTACCTCTCCTTTTCCCTTTCCTGGACAAGCCATCGTCGAGTTCTCCTCTGTTTCAGCGAAAAACAAGCAGTTTCCCAGTGATCTTGTGAGATCTATGTATGCTGAATATATTGATAATTAGAATAAAAGTGAAGGTTTACATTCAAAGTTTTGAGCTTATACCGATACACCACGATACACACTGTCTGTACTTGTCTCAGTACATTTTGGGGAGTAACATTACATTTGATAGTTTTGGACTGTCCAAACTTATCAATGTGTTTTTGGGGAGTAACATTACCCTCGATGTTTTCAGATTGTCCAAACTTTTTCCCACATGAGTTGCACGGGTTTCAGGCTTCGGGATGTCCGAACTTTCACTCACACGAGTTGCACGTGAGTCGATGTGGTGGGAGTGTTTTCGGAAGTAATATTTACTCTTTACCTGGTTAGGACTGTTCAAACTTTCGATCATATTTTTTACACATGAATTTTTTATTGGAATGTCCGCCCTTTTTCCTTTACATTGCAGTGCCGCTTTTGGTCTATTCGATAATTTTATTTGCTGAAATAATTGTGCAACAGATCTGTTTTTAACTTGCAATGTTTCAAACTTGCTGTTTGGCTTATGGAATATTTGCTTAGTATTCTATTACTAAGTTTTTGATGTGTTATGGCTGATTACGGTGGTTAAACATTGCTATGGTTTGCAACATTCTTATGTGAGGTGCTCAAAGAAGGTGTTGTTGCATTTGGACAAACGAGAGACAAGTCGAGGACTTCGACTCGCAAAGATTGGTTGTTTGTTCATGTGCAGGTGTTGGTTGAGGTTAAGACATGGCTGGTGATGGGATCCATTGAACTAGTCTTAGGAAGAAGATGAGGTTCAACAACCAAGTTCGGGAGAAATTGCAGTTGAGTTACTCAGGAGGTCGTGCAGCATGTTTGGGTTAAGAACAATGCATATGAAGGTATCATGAACGTTGTTGGAATGTGTTTGCATGTGTGCAAGGAATGCATGGACTTGGCAACATGGTTCCAAGGCATGATAAAGAGATATGGACGTGAAGATGTGGTTGGAAAGTTCCAACCGGCTGGATTATGCCTTAGGCTGCGGGTGAGGTGGTTATGGTTCGTTTGTGAAAGGTTTCGTGTTAGTTCTAGTTAGATTTCATGTGGGTCACGAAGTTGAGGTATTTTAGGAATGTTTAGGATGTTCCTAAGGTGTTTGGAAGTCTTAAGATTGCCTCTATCTGCGTATAGAAGAGTCTTAAGCAGTTATGGAAAGTTTCGGTTGAAACTGGGTAGGATTAGAGTCTTAGTTTGGGTTGAGTTGGCTTTAGGCCTGGTTAAGGAAGGGTGGCCAGAGCTCGTGTTAAGGCGACTTTGGGCTGTTCCTCTTGTATTCTATTGAATAAAGATCGTAGTTTTAGAGGAGCTTTTGTGCCTTGTTCGCCCGACTTGTTTCGAACAAGTTTTTCTCACCGAGTTTCTGGACCGACCGACGTTGCTTTGGTATTTTGATCATAACTCGCGTTTTACAGATCCAATTGACATTATTCTATTTTGGTTGTCTTCAAAACTTGATTTTCTATCATCAGTGAAAATTTCACAGTCATTAGATTTGTGGTTTTTGATCTACTTTAGTTTCTTTGTAGCGTTGCTGATTTGTTTTTAAATCGGTTAGAACAGATTGACCTTCGTCTAGTATTTTGATCATATTTCAAGATATACTTATTGTTTTCCTGTGATTCTCATTGCATTAGTTCTGTGACTTTATTCTGTACAATCTATACTTGTTTTTGTCACGGTTGGACACGTTGAAAACAGATTACACACACGGTTTCTTAACAAATTTATTTTCCACCGAGGAGTTTTATAGATTCCGCTCAAAAGTTTTTAATCTACCATTGATCCCCCTCTGGTAGCTTTTCACGTGCTCTTCGATCCTACAATTGGCATCAGAGCCACAGTGCTCTAATCTTTGTAATTTGCATGTGTTTTTACTTATCGACATGGAGAAATACTCTGCAAAACCTTGTGTGTTCGATGCGTTGATTTTCAGGTTTGTAAGGCTCGTATGGAGGCATACATACAAGTGCAAGGCTTTGCTATATGGGAAAAGGTCTACAAGTCTTTCGACGTGCCACCAGACGATCAAGTTACTGTTGCGAACATGAGAGATGTCGACAACAATAACAAGGCTCGCAACTTGATTATACAAGGATTGACTAAAGCGACTTCGATCGTGTTGCACACCTCCGATCAGCGTATGATGTGTGGAAGGCACTTTGTGACTACCACGAAGGATCTAAGACGATCAAGGAGGTAAGACAAGATATGTTCAACAAAAAATATATGCACTTTGAGATGCAACCAAGTGAGTCCATCGATGATTTATTTGCTTGCTTTAATAAAATTTTCAGCAAATTGTGTAGTGTCAATGTTAATTTTTTACATGTTGAAAATGCTAGGCAATTGTTAAGTGCATTAGACATGTCAATTTGGGACATGAAAGTTATATCTATTCGTGAATCTACTGTCATCAATACACTTACTTTACATATTCTATATCCTAAATTGAAAACTTATGAACTTGACATAATATCACGTAAGAACCCCAACAAGTCTCTTGCATTTGTTTCACAACTTTACATGCCTAGATCTAGTCAATCTTCGTCATGTGGTATATCTACTTTGCTGTCCTCTCTAACCCTTGAACATATTGAAGAGTTTCCAGATGAGGAGCTGACACTTCTTTCTACTCGATTCTCAAAAGCATTGTAAAATGTGAGGACTCGAAGAAAATGAAGTGGTGGCTCTCAACGATGCTTTGAATGCGGTGAATTAGGATATTTTCATACAAATTGCCCTAACCTTTCAGGTTCTACTCCCCGTAATGAGAAGCAAACAAAATTTAAATCCTCCTCCGCAAACAACAACAACAACAACAACAACAACAAGAAAGGTTTTACAGGTTGCCAATTGGTAAATAGTCTTGTCTATGCACTTCAAGAACTTGGCTTGAGCGATATGGACATTGGAAGTGACGAAGATGAAGAGAATTTGGCAAATATGTGCTTCATGGTGGGCAACTCAAGATCAAGTATGGAGGAAGTAGAACACAACAGTGAGGATGAAGTGGTATACTCCACTTGTGAAGAAATGTGTGATGCTATTTCTCGTGTCACTATCATACTTAAGAAAAAGGACAAAAAACTTAGGGACAATGCTGTTAAAATTAAATCACTAGAATATGAAATTAATCGTCTAAAATCTTTGATTTGTAGTGATGATTTATGTTCCTTATGTGAATTAATAAATGAACAATTGTCCTCTTTAAGGAGTGTGCACACCTCTACACTTGATAAATTTGAGCTTGAAAATGAAAAGAACAAAAAGCTTGCTACACTTAACGATAAAAACATGGAAGATGATGGCTGTTTTACAATTGATTTGCATTGTTCTACTTGTGATGAGCTTGACAAAAAATTACATGATGCTTTGAATGAAATTTCTATTTTGAAAAATGCTTTGCATTCCCATGAAGTTAAATATTGTTCTAATTGCAAATTGAAATGAAAAACTTCATGTGAAAATTGCCTTGGTCTGTCTAATAAACTTGATGACATGCATAGGACACTAGATCGGTTTTG
The DNA here is from genome assembly GCA_036927565.1 of Tuctoria greenei. Classification (NCBI taxonomy): domain Eukaryota; kingdom Viridiplantae; phylum Streptophyta; class Magnoliopsida; order Poales; family Poaceae; genus Tuctoria; species Tuctoria greenei. Next base: position 50,317,079 of record JAYESD010000009.1, read on the forward strand.
TAATGCAAATAACAACCTTAACTTGCTGATGAACTCTTCCAAATCTTGTAATGATAAAACTGGTTTAGGTTTTAATTCTCATGCTCATGCTAAAGCACATCCGCCTAAGATTGTAAAATAATTAGGAAATGGTTTGATTCAAACAGTTCCTACACAAAAAAAAGTATTTTTCAAATCTGCAGGAGTGTGGTCTCATCCAGTTTCAAATAAATAGGTTGCTTGCTCATCTAGACATGGACATAAGGTTACATTTCATTGTACCTACTATGTAGAGATTGTCATGTCATAAATTTTTGTTATAGACTAGCTAAACAACAGAAAAAGGAAAGAATGATTGCTAGATCACATAACCACCGAGCAAAACTTGTTGCGTGTGTTGAACCAAATGTTAAGAACATGCAACCTGCTATAATGAGTCATAAAAATGCAAAGTTTGCTCCGAAACCCACTGTTTTTCGTGCTACACATAACACACTACATAAATCAGTAGTTGGGAACAAGAATTCTCAAAATTTGGCTCATAAATCTGTTGTATTTTATCATCTTTTGCGTGTTATTCCTGCTGGACATCGTGTGACTTTGTACTGGATTACTAAATGTCTTTTAAACTAATCCTAGTATTGAGTCATCGACGTATTGTGCTGCTATGTAGGTTACATGCTTGAGGAAGGAGAACCTTTGACTTGTGGATTCAGGTTGCTCACGCCACATGACATGTAACAAAGAATGATTCTCCTCCCTCTCGTTTGTGTCACGTGTACAGAATGTTACTTTTGCCGATAATTCTTCAACTCCTATAATTGCTAAGGGTTCGGTTAGAGTAAAAAATTACTACACTTTGAATGATGTGACACTTGTCAAAATTTTGAAATACAACTTGCGTTTTGTTTCACAATTGCTAGATGAAAATCTTGAAATAATTTTCACAAAAAATTGCTGCAAGGTTGTAGATTCTAATGGTGAGCTTATGTTTAACATGTCTCGGTTTGGAAGAGTTTTTAAAGCTAATTTTGATATGTCATCCTCTAAGCATAGATGTCTAGTTGCTAATGATTCAAAAGACTTATATTTTTGGCATCATAGACTTGGTCACATAGGCTTTGATCACCTCACACGTGTTAGTGGTGTTGAACGCATGCGTGGGCTACCTAAGCTTAAAGGAGACAACCATATTGTGTGCTCTTCTTGTAGACATGCTAAGATGGTTGCAGGTTCACATCCTCCTCTTACAATGACCATGACAACTGAACCGGGACAACTTTTGCACCTTGATACCGTAGGTCCTTCACATGATCAATCTTTTGGAGGTAAATGGTTTGTGCTTGTAATTGTTGATGACTTTTCTAGATACTCTTGGGTTTACATTATGGCATCTAAGAATGAAGCTTTTAGTCACTTTTGAAGTTTAGTTCTTAGACTTTCACTTGACCACCTAGGATCTTTAAAAGCAATTAGAAGTGATAATGGAACTGAATTTAAAAACCAATCATTTGATCACTTTTGTGCTGGAAATGGAATAGATCAACAAATTTCTTCACCCTATGTACCTCAAAAAAATTGTGTCGTAGAGAGAAAGAACAAAACCTTAGTTGAGATAGCTATGACTATGCTTGATGAATATCAAACTCCTAGGAAATTTTGGCTGATGCAATTGCAACTGCTTGTTATGTCTCAAATCGTGTTTTCATGTGTGCTAAGCTAGGAAAAACTCCATATGAGCTTTAGTTTGGACATAGGCCTAATGCCACACACTTTAGGGTCTTTGGCTGCAAATGCTTTGTTAAGAGACATGGTAATCTTGAATTATTTGAAGCTAGATCTGTTGATGGCATGTTTCTTCGGTATCCATCTCATACTAGAGGCTACCGTGTGTTTTTACTTGACACTAACAAAATTGTGGAGACCTGTGAAGTTTCTTTTGATGAAGCTAGTCCAGGTACTAGCTCTAATACTGCAGGTCAAGATGCATATCCGAAGGGGGGAGTATTTTCATTGAAGATGAAGAAGGAGTGGAGCTGCTGCCCAAAATTTCAGAAATAAACAATGACACTCCAACTCTTGATAACACTCCACAATCAGCACCAACAACCACTACTGCTGGTCCAGATCTTCGTCAAATCAGAAGCTCTTCGACTTGTGATGAACATGAAGAAGGAGCATGTGAAGTGTCTACTCTCCTCCGCGTCCTCAAAAGTCATCCTCACAACAAATTATTGGAAGCTTGCACGAATGAGTCACACAGTCCAGGTTTTGCGATCCAAACTCTCATGCTCATTATGCTGTTGTTGCTTCTTTTGAACCCAAAGATATATCACACGCACTCACTAATGAATCTTGGATTATTGCTGTCGAAGTGTAACTGCAACACTTCCCCTGGTACTACCAAATGTAGTCCGTGGAGGTTCTTGTATTGGTTTGGGCACGCAGAGATCTAGAACAAGATGGTGACACGGGAGATTTACGTGGTTCAGGCCGCCTGAGCGTAATACCATACTCCACGTGGTGTGTGTTGTTGTATTGAGTATCACTAGTATGCATGGTGCCTGGATCAGCTTGTCTTTGCCCCCCTCTGTATCGTGCAGTCAGTCCTTTTATAATCCAAGAACTGATCATTACAATGCTTGCCTAGCCCGACATGTGGCCCTTGCGTATTTAATAGCCTAATACACTGTCTATGTGTATTAAGCGTGGTTAATAGTGTGATAATGTGCCTTAACGGCTGTGTTACCCCTATTAAGAGTGCTCTGATCATGTGTCATTAATATATCATTAATGACACATAATCAGGTTTGGTAACCGCTGCTTTCACTGTCCCTTGAATGTCCGTGCTGGAGGAGATCCGCCAATGCACACGTTGATGATGAAGCTCCGGGGGCTCCACATGTGGCAGCTCTGGAGCTTCCCCTGGCGGGGTATTAGGTCCGGATCCACTATACATGTGGTGGCACCGGAGCTCCCCTCTGCTGGGGGTTAGGTCCGGGGTTATTGTACACATGTTAACTGCGAAACTTCCCTATGTTGGGAGTTTAGTTACGGACTTACATTACACGTGTCAACCCCGAAGCTGCCCATATGAGGGGTGCGGGTCCGGTGTAGTGTGACATGTGGGGCCTGAGGGGACCTTCAACTTTGACAGGTAGAACTCTCTTGCACTTCTTGCGGTACCGTGGGGTACCCGGTATGCAGGGTACCGATAGTGGCCCCCAGGCCCACCTCTGGGAGAAACCATTTGGATTAAGTTATTCTACCAGAGGTGGGTCCCTCCTCGATTCCCGCGCTGCAACTTCAAAAAGTCTTCTGATGTGCCGTTGGGGTGATGGTCCAGGATTAAACCATCGACGCGTGGCTTGTTATGAATGCGGCAGATGAGATCTTTGAGTGTGGATCTCACGCAATTGAAGGTTGCCAGTTCCCAATATGAAAACCGTATCAGTTCTGAGCACTTTGTCAGGGTGCCTCCTTTGGATTTCCCGCCACCCATCATGACAATGGTTTGCCTGGGGTAATAACCTCGATCTCTTTGTCGGGGTGGCCCCAGGAACATTCATCGTTGACGGGGTAGATTTTTAAAATGTGACCCTGCTCTCGTTGCGGTTTCCATCCAAGCGTCGCGAAGGCTTACTTAAGAAGGAACGTATGCGCGGTTTGAGGACTCTTTACACTTTCGATCAAACTTGCGCTCAGAGCCTCCCAAACTTTGCCTAGATTTCCCTTCTTTTGCTCCACTTTGTCGTGATGGAGTTGGGTCTTCCCAAGAGCCGCCTCAAGAGCAAGGACGATCTGATGAAGGTTTGGACCTATATGGGGTGTTCCAGTGACTCCTTCAACCACTTGATCCACGTCGGCAAGCTCCCATTCAAGAAGGAGCGTGATGGCGACATGGTGTACTTCTCAGCGTATGCCATGGTGGGATTGGTCCCACCTTTTTCAAGCTTTCTCTTAATGCTGCTGGACTTTTACGGTCTCCAGCTGTATCATCTTGGCGCCCATTCTCTTCTGCTAGTGGAAACCTTCGTCCACTCCTGCAAGATGTGGGTGGGTGTTCCCCCTGCATCGAGCTATTCGGTGCCTTCTTCACGGTCCACACCACCGGCAAGGGGACTGAGCTTCTTGGCTTCTACTATTTTGTGAAGCGCAAGAACTGCCCTTTCAAGTACTTGAAGTCATTCCCTTCCGGAAAATGGGATGACTGGAAGAAAGATTGGGTCATCATTGCAGCAGAGGAGCATCAAAGGTTGGAGCTGCCTCAAGGACTCTCCAACGTTGATACTGACGCCTGGAGTGTAGTTCTGAAGCTGTCGGATGCATTTAACCCTGTCCTGACCAGGATTCGAGAATGCGTGGATGGTGGAGTAACCCCTCAGATTGTCTTCAGAAATTTCTTGGTCAACAGGTGGGCTCCGCTGAGGAAGAGGGAGAAGCTCGCCTGGGCTCTCAACAGCGTGATGGATGACAACCGGATCAAAACCGGTCTGAAGTCCAACTTAGATGACAAAGCTCCGAAGCATCTTCTCAAGAAATTTCAGCATGGGCTAGTCGACGGCGACGACTTGGCTCCGTTGGCTGCTTTCCTACCCTTGAACATGATTCTAGAGATTAGCAGGGAGCTCCGAAGAAAGATGCCGCGTTAGACGACCTTGGTGAGGTAGAACAACACCAGACCTCTAGGGTTGTAATCCTAAGAGCTTCCGAAGGAGGGCCTGCCTCTGCCCCGAGCCAGAGGGTTGAAGACATCAGCAAGGGCAAGGGCAAGGAACCGGCCGAGCCTTCGAGCCGGAAGAGGAAACTAAAGCACGCTGATGGGAGGTCCATCAGGCCCGCTCCTTCTATGATGGCCCCTTCTCCCCGGCGAGGAAGGTCTTCTGTGGCTACACCTTCTCTGGCGCAGGCGTCTCCGAGAGGCGCTAGCTCCGGACACTCAACATCGGCCTTAGTGCCGACTAAGAGCTCTGGGCCTGGGAGTTCTTCCCGACCATGAGAAGCTCTGGCCGAGAGGACTCCGGCTGCCACAAGTGGTCCCCAGCTGAGGTCTAAAGTCATTGTCTCACCAGACTTGGTGAGCTCTAGCTCCGGGCCTCAGAAGAAGAGGTTCTGCGGTGACTGGGGCAGTAGTATCCCTAGGTAAGCATCATGTGCTCGCTTTGAAATGCTAATCTTGTTTTTGTTGTGTCTTTAATCTTCTTATCCCTTTATTTCCAGGGTGTCGAGAAAGGAGTCAGGGACTTTGACATCTGTTGCAGCGATCGTGGTTGCACATGCTAAAGCTCTGGCTTCGACCGTTGAGCCTCTTCCTCAAGTGGTGGCAGAAGTCACGACAGCTCCGGTGCCAGCTGTCGTAGATTTGGATTCAGAGTCATCGCCGGAAGCTGTCGTGGTAGCACCGAACCACGAGGGAGAAGTTGAAGATGTCCTCTGGCAACAGTGTCGGAGGCTGATACTCAAGTGCTAGAACCGGAGATGTCAGAAGCTCCAGCCTTTGAGCCGGAAGTCATCGAAGCTCTGACTGCTGAGCCAGAGGCGACTGAAGCCTCGGCCATTGGGCCAGAAATGGTTGAAGCTCTGGCCCTTGGGCCAGGAGTTGTTGAAGGTCCGGCGATTGAGACGGAAGTGCTTGAAGCTCCGGTCGCTGAACCAGAAGTGACTGACACGCCGGCATCTGAGCCAGTGGTGGTAGAGGCACCGGATGAAGCTCCAACCATTGCCGCGGAGGTAGTTGTCCCGGAGGTGTCTGGGCCAGAGCCGGAGTAGCATGAAGAAGTGGCGATAGGTCTTCCACCCTCGGAGCCGGTAACTGAAGAACCAGAAGCAGCGCCTTCGACTTCTGCTCCGGAGGTGGGAGTTCCCCTGGTGGGTTCTTCCTCTGCTACTACTGAAGGGCTTCTAGAGAGCAGCCATAGTACTGCAGTAGCTCAGGGGACCACACTTATAGAGTGGGACCCTATTTTTGTTATGGAAACCCTTGGAGTCAGCGGAATTGACCCCAGCAGGACCGGAGCCTATCCCTCTGGTGTTGTCCATAGACATCACTTGCTCGAGCCTCCGACAAGTTCAGCTCTCCTTCGATCATGAGAGCAAAGCCTTGGAGGAGGAGCGCAACACCTTAAGGCGTTGACGTAATAGGCTCCATTTTGAGACCAGGCTTGCTCAGACAAGACTTGCTGACCAGAAGGAGTGGGTCAAGAGGGAAAAGGCCCAGATGGAATACTAGGACAAGCTGCTGGAGGAGAAGGAAACTGCCATCAGGGCACTCGATGCTAACTCTAGGGAGATCCTTGAGCAAGCCAAGGAGAGGCGTGATGCTGTTGATGAGCATCACGAAAACCTCAATGAGTTAAACGAGGTCCTCCTAAAGCGTTGAGCGGACGTTGAGGCAAGGGAAGCAAAGCTCCTGGAACAGTAGGAGGGTCTTTTGAAGAGGGAGGAGGAGCTCGCCCAGAAGCTAACTCTGGGAGAGCAAAATTTGGTGGATTGCTCAAAGAAGTTTGAGTAGTGGAGTAAAGAGGAAAAGGAGAAGTACTGGAAACTAGGGCAGAAGCTCTCAAAAAGAGAAGCTGATGTCGCCTCCAGGGAAGAGAAAGTGAGAGGCAGGGAAAAATACATGGAGGAAAGACGGAACCGCATCCACTTCCGGGAAACGGAGCCGACCCATCGCGAGAAGCAAGTTGCTAAAAATATGCAGCAACATGCCAAAGTGGTCGAGCGCCTCACTCAGGAAGGTTCGTAGCTTGCGGCCGCCCGGAGGTCACTAGAGGAGTTGCGGAGCTTGAGGGAGACGAAGTCCATTCAAGTGTGGGATTCTTGGGGCAAGCCAACGATGTGCTGACACCACTAGGCTTCAGTCCTGTACGTCCGGACAATCTGGAGCTGGACTTGGACCGAGCACTAGTGGCCCTCAATGCTGCTGGCGGCGAACTCGACGCAATGGGCGACATCATTGTGGACCAGCTGGAGATAGAGGGGAAGTCTTTAGCTACGAACATCGCAGAATATGTGCTAACGTGCTATGTGAGCTGAGACCCCCAATTCTCCCTGGACCCGGTGCTCAAGGGTCCCGTTGCTGAAGAGGAGGACACCGCCAAAGCCAGCGTCCAAGAAGTTGCAAGAAAGTCGCCTCATTCTTTCGCAGGACTTAGATCCTCCGGTAGCTAGGACTTTTTCCTTTTGCCTTCTGCTGTAATCCCAATTTTGTAATATAGTGCTTCGAATTAATGAAATCCACTTTGCCATGAACTTCACTTTATTGTTGTTTTGTCTTCAATATAATGTGCTCTGTCTTGTTGGCCCCCTGGTATATGTGCAGAATTCAAGTGTGTACATGTACCAAAAGGATTTGATAGTATGTTGATGACTTGAACGCTTCAAACTCGTAGATTTTAGGTCTGAAGTCTTTATTTCCGACACGTCAACATCAGGCCCCCTGAGATTGTCGGAGCTTGGTAACTCCGATGATACCCTCCATCAACATATGACACGTCGACGGCAGGCCCCCTTGGAGGATGTCAGAACTTAGTAGCTCCGGCGTTGTCCACCATCACTATATGCTTCTGTTTTTCCTGCACATTTGAGACAAGGAAATAGTAAAATTCATCCTCTTGTCTATAAATCATTTGTGACTTATCATTCTTATTTGAGTTCTAGATCCGAAGAAACTCGACATGATAACCAGCATATTGGTATAATCTTTCTGGATCCGCATACCTTGTTTAGTACTCACCCTACTGAGGCCTGCTGGGATATAGGTAGAGTGGCGTACTTAGGGTGCAAGACCAGGCTAAGTCGATAACACACTCTGGACCTATGTTGGCTTGGCGTTTAGACAAGTAGACTATGCAGCCATGTTAGGATCCAAAGAGACCATCAATAAAACTTGTAATACATATGAATTACTTGGACTAAAACTTAAAAAGAAATGCACAAGTTCATTATAGACAAGCAGGGTAAAAATAATAATTTGATATATCAAGCCTTGTACAGAAATAAATGCACGTGGAATATGTTTTCCCACAACAATGTCTTTCATTATAGGTCCGGATTACAGGGGAGACAAGGACACACTTAGGCTACAGGACCAAGCTAAGTGCATCATACATCTTGTACTGACCCCGGGAAGGTAGCTACACTTTTAGGGCTATGACTGTATGAAGTGTACTTGAACTTCGCGGAACCTCCCGGAGGGGTCCTGATGTTCTCCCGGAGGACCTACCCATATTTGCATGGCGACTCTATAACTTACATTGTGCATAATAACAGACTCACCTCCGTGATTCTAAGCATAAAACTTACAGAGGTGCTCGATGTTCCAAGGATTAGGAAGTGGAGTCCCATCCTCAGCTGCCAAGCGAACGCATCCTGGCTGGGATACTTTGATCACTCAGAAGGGACCTTCCCAGCTGGGAGAAAGTTTGTTCATCCCTTCGCGAGTTAGTATTTTCCGTAGCACTAGATCGCCTTCTTCAAGCTGTCGATTGCGCACATGCCTTTGATGATAGCGCCGTAGCACTTGGCGATAACATGCATTCCGAACAGCTCCTTGGCACCTTCCCTCGTCGACGAGGTCAAGGTCTTCACGCCGAAGCTGGTCCTGCATAGCTTCGTCGAAGGTCCGGACCCGGAGGGACCCCAAGGTGATCTCTGGGGGAAGGACTGCTTCAGCTCTGTACACTAGGAAGAAGGGAGTCTCCCTAGTTGACCGATTTGGTGTTGTCATGTTCGCCCACAATGTGGATGGAAGCTCCTCAATCCAGTTGGCTCCAAGCTTTTTCAGGCGCTCATATGTGTGTGTTTTGAGTCCCTTTAAAATTTCCACATTTGCTCTCTCGGCTTGACCCTTGCTTGTTGGGTGAGCTACTGAGGCGTAGCTCAGTTGTATACCGAGGTCTTCGCAATATTCTTGAAATGCAGCACTTGTGAATTGGGTTCCGTTGTCAGTTATGACTTTGTTTGGAACTCCAAATCTGCATATAATGGACTTCAAGAACTTGATTGCTGATTGCTTGTTGATTGTTACAACTAGAGTTGCTTCCGGCCATTTGATGAACTTGTCGATGACAACATACAAGAACTTGTAACCTCCGACAGCTTTTCGGAATGGTCCCAAGATATCCATGCCCCACACAGCGAATGGCATGTAGGAGGTATCATTTGTAGTGATTGAGCCAGTGTATGAATCTGTTTTGCATGGAACTGGCACGCTTCACATTTTTTCACTAGCTCAACCGCATCCTGGAGTGTTGTAGGCCAGTAAGAGCCATGCCAGAAGGCTTTACCAACCAACGTGCGGGAAGAAGCATGGTTCCCGCATTCGCCTCCATGGATTTCCACAAGGAGCTCGTGACCTTCTTCCCTAGCAGTGTACCGCATTAGGATGCCATTGGCACCGCGCCGGTAGAGATCCCCTTCTACCAACGTGTATCTTTTAGCCAATATGACAATACGGTCGGCGGATACACTGTCTTCAGGAAGGATATTGTCTTTCAAGTAGCTCTGAATCTCCGAGATCCACGCATCGGGGCTAACTTGAGTTTCTGAATCTTGCGTGCTGGGTTGCTCGGAGCTTCCGATAACACCTACGACCCTTGGTGGACCCATGGTAACAGGGCCACCGGGACCGCCAGCTTTGATGTGCTGGTCTTGCCCCCTTCGCTCAGTTCAGCAGGCTGAGCTGTTGGTCTTGACAACCTCCGAATGAAGATTCCGTTGGGAGCCGGAACTCCGATTGAAGCCTTCGTCAAGAGTTCATCAGCTTCAGCGTTATGAAGACGCTGCACATGGTGGTGATCCAGGACTTCGAAGTCCTTCTGAAGCCTCTAGACTTTGAGGAGATAAGCAGCTAGTTGGAGATTGCTACAGCAGCATTCACCTTTGACTTGTTTGATGATGAGTTGTGAATCACCCTTCACCAACGGTTGTTTGACACCATAAGATAGTGCCACCTTGAGTCCATAGATGAGAGCTTCATACTCAATCATATTGTTGGTCGCCTTGAAATCAAGGTGAACCATGTACTTGACATTTTCCCTAGTCGGAGCAAGGAGAAGGATTCCACCTCCGTCCCCCTGCTTCTGCACGGAGCCGTCGAAGTAGAGAGTCCAGTGAGGCTCAGTGAATACCGGAACCTTGGGTTCCGGTTTTTGCTCACTGGGGCCCCCAGCGTTTGATGGAGAGGGAGTCCATTCTGCCACCAAGTCAGCCAAAGCATGACTTTTGATTGCTTGTCATGACACGAATTCTAGATCAAACTCAGCCAACTCTGCTGCCCACTTTGCAATGTTCCCATTAGAGTTCCGATTATGCAAAATAGCACGCAGTGGAAAATAAGTTACCACTGATATTCTGAGGGCTTGGAAGAAATGATGAAGCTTCCTTGAGGCGATAAGAACTGCATAAAGCAGCTAATGCACCTCAATGTATATTGTATTGGCATCATGGAGTACTTCGCTGATGAAGTACACAGGGCGCTGGATGGTCCGGACCCTCTCAGAGGGGCCCGAAGCTTCTTCTCCATCGACCCGGATCTTCCCGGAGGGGTCCGGTTTTTTGCTGAACTTCTTCTTGTTCGACCCAGACCTTGTTAGAAGGGTCTGAATCATCTTGAGCGACCAGGTGGACCCCCTCAGGTGAGTGAGGTTGATCTTCTAACACTTCGCCTTGAGGTTCCGTGTCTGGGGGCTGGGACCCAAACACGCCTTCAGGTAACTCCGAATCCTCCTGGGGGTCTGGGCTCCTGGACTGGATGTGGCTCTGGTCTTTCTGCGACCAGGACCATGTTGACAACTTCGGTGGTTGCAGAAATGTAAAGCAATAAAAGCTCACTAGGATTCGGAGCTACCAAGATCGGTAGTGTGTGAGGAGTTGTTTCAGCTTTTGAAACGCTTTTTCTGCTTCTTCAGACCAATGAAATGGTCCAGACTTCCTCAAGAGTTTGAAGAAGGGTAGCGCCCGTTCTGCCAGTCTTGAGATGAATCGGCTGAGCGCAGCTAGACATCCAGTTAACTTCTGGATCCTTGATGCAGGCTGGGGCCGCATATCTTCTATAGCCTTGATCTTCGCCGGATTTGCTTTAATTACTCATTGAGTCACCAAGAAAGCTAGAAGCTTTCCGGAGCTAACCCCAGAGACACATTTGTCCAGGTTCAGCTTGGTGCGCGTGATACGCAGCTTGTCGAAGATAGGATGTAAATTGTCAAGGAGGGACTCCTTGTTCTTGATCTTGACAATGATGTCATCGACGTACACCTCCACCAAGTCTCTGATTAGCTCTCGAAATGTTTTGTACATAGCTCGCACAAATGTTGAAGAAGCATTTTTAAGACCAAAGGGCATGACAGTATAATAGTACAATCCATCTACTGTTATGAAGGCAGTATGTTCTTCATCTTCCTTAGACATTTGGATTTGATGATATCCAGAATATGCATCTAAGAAACACAATAGCTCACACCTGAAGGTGGAGTCCACTATCTGATCTATCCTAGGTAGTGGAAAAGGACCTTTGGACATGCCTTATTTAAGGTGGTGTAGTCGATACACATCCGAAACTTCCCGCCAGCCTTGGGCACCACAACTGGGTTTGCCAGCCATTTTGGGTGAAAAACCTCCCGGATGAAACCAGCTTTGAGCAACTTCTTGATCTCCTGTCAGATGAAGTTTTGCCGTTCGATTGACTGCTCCCGAGGCTTCTGGTGTACAGGCCGTGCGTCGTGATAAATCTTCAGATTGTGCTCAATCACCTCCCTAGGGATCCCAGGAATTTGCGATGGTTGCCGGGCAAACACATCGACATTAGCCCGGAGGAAAGTGATAAGTGCGGGTTCCTATTTGTTGTTCAGACCTCCCGATATACGGGTAATCTGAGCAGCATTGGAACCAATTTGGACGACTTCGACGGGAACGTCGGTGTCGCCGCTTGGTTGCACACGAGTTGCAGAGGTAGAGCCTCGATGAAGAATGCTCAGGGGGTTCGGAGCTGGCTCCTTACCGGGTGCTTCCTCCTGCGTGGTAGCAAGCGCATAGAGTTCTTCCAATGCAGTGATTCTTGCAGTGCGATCTCCGCAGATCTGAAGAACGCCCGTAGGTGTTGGCATCTTCAACACTAAGTAACCATAATGGGCGGCGGCCATGAACCTGTACAAGGCTGGTCTGCCCAAAATGGCGTTGAACGACAGACTAATCTGCGCGAAGTCGAAGACCAATTTCTTGCTTCTGAGTCCCGAATGTCACTGGGAGTGAGGGGTAATGGCCCCCGGACCTACCACAGAGAAAGGTTGAGATGGGCGAAGGTCCAAAGGTCGGAAGTGAAGCTTAACGAAGCCTTCAAAGCTTATGAGATTCAGCCCTGCACCTCCGTCCACCATTACATGGTGAAGTTGGATATTGTTAATGGTCGGAGACACCATCAACAGGTGTTGGCCAGCTCCGATCATGTTGCAGGGGAAGTCTGAAGCATAAAAAATGATGGGAGTGTCCATCCACTTCCGATGAGGCTCCGCCCTAGCAGTGGGAGCTGCAACGGCCATGTCCTGCCGCATTGTCTTGAGGATGCAGCCAGAGGTGATGTCCCAAGAACCACCATAAATGGTGTTCAGGGTCTTCCGATGATCTTTGTCAGACATGTCGGAGTCATCATCGATGTTGTTATAGACAGCTTTCAGGACCTTCTTGGGGTCTTGAAAACCTAGCTCCTCTTCAGCTAGAGCTTCATCGACTTTTTGTTTTCCTTCCCGCTGATGGAAATGAGCTTCTTCCCGACGCTTGTTGTAGCACTCAGCAAGGTTCCGGACCTCTCGACATTCTTCCATACTGTGTTTGTCCGTCCTGTGGATCAGACACCATACTTTGGAACTACCACCATCTTCTGACGATGGTCGAGGTCGTTTTTCGGTGCGTGGCCCCCGGCCACCCAAAGCTGCAGGAGTCATTGCGGTAGGTGCGCTAGCCGACGACTTCTTCTTGCTATTGGGCTTCTTTTTCTTTTTGCCACCTCCGGATGTAGTGGCTTTAGCTTTGGAGGACTTCTTGTTGTCCTCCGGAGCTGGCTTGGAGTGCATCTCACGGCCCTCCGCAACTTTAGCACATTTGTCTACTAGGCTGAAGAGTTCCGTGACGCTGGTGACTTCTTTGATTGCCAGCTTCTCCAGTATCTTTTTGTCCCAAACGCCCTGTCTAAATGCAATAATAACAGAGGCACTCGAGATGGATGGGATGGTATTGCGTACCTGAGAGAATCGCTGGATGAAGGATCGCAACGACTCTCCCGTTTTTTGCTGGATAGCAAAAAGGTCCAATTCAGTGCCAGGTCGAGTGTATGAACTCCCGAAATTAGCAGTGAATTGTTGGCATAGTTCCGCCCAACTTTTGATGGAGTCAGGCGGGAGGCTCATAAACCAGGACCTAGCGGTTCCGGTTAAAGCCATTGGGAAGTAGTTGGCCATCACGGCCTCATCGCCCCCGCTGCAAGTATAGCAGTGGAGTAAATTTGAAGAAATTCATTGGGATTGATAGTCCCATCGAATTTCTATGATAAATGAGGCCGGAACTTCTGTGGCCATCTGACCATGCGTAAGTGCATGGCCGGGGCAAAACAGCCTCCTCCTACTACCTAAGGAGCAGGGTTGTCTCGAGCCTCTCTCCTCTCGTGAGCACGCTCGATATGGACGTGACCGTCTTGCTGCCAATAACGACGATCAAGTTCTGACCATAGATCATGGGTCGGAATCCTTGTGATGTTGTGGGTGCGTCGTGACCCAGAAGGCAACGAAGTCACCTGCTGAGAAGTAGCACGATGTCGGTGCTGTGACACATGATGACCAAGTCTTCCAGACAAGGTCCTACATTGAGTTGTTGCCTGCCCCAAAGGGGGAGGACCTTGGTTGCTGATGGCATCGGCTGCGGCTGCAACCAGATGCTGTACATCAGTGCGCCACTACTCCATTGCACCCTAAGGTGCTCCGAGCGCTGGTGGGCGCTCCAACAAGGTTCGCGCAAAAATTAGCACGTTCTCGGGGTTGTTCTTTGCCGATGCCGTGACCTACACAAGTACTCCATCCTGCTGTCCAGCATTATTGGCTGGAGCAGATGGTGGTGGTGGTGGCATGACGCCCGCCGGTACAACGGCGGCTGTTGGATGCTGCATGTTAGAGGGATTGCATCTAGAAGGCTGCTCAGCATGGTTGCCGTTGGAGGATCTTGCGGCGGAGTTCACCATCTTGAGATCTCGGGTACCCCCTACCTGGCGCGCCAAAATGTCGAAGTGTAACGGCGACACTTCCCCCGGTACTACCAAATGTAGTCCGCGGAGGTTCTTGTATAGGTTTGGGCACGCAGAGATCTAGAACAAGATGGTGACACGGGAGATTTACGTGTTTCGGGCTGCCTGAGCGTAATACCCTACTCCACGGGGTGTGTGTTGTTGTATTGAGTATCAATAGTATGTGTGGTGCCTGGATCAGCCTGTCTTCGCCCCCCTTTGTATTGTGCGTTCAGTCCTTTTATAATCAAGAACTGACCGTTACAACGCTTGCCTGGCCGACATGTGGCCCTGGCGTATTTAATATCCTAATACACTGTCTATGAGTATTAAGCGTGGTTAATAGTGTGATAACGTGCCTTAACGGCTGCGTTACCCCTATTAACAGTGCTCTGATCGTGTGTCATTAATACAAGATTAATGACACGTAATCAGGTTTGGTAACCACTGCTTTAACAGTCCCTTAAATGTCTGTGCTGGAGGAGATCCGCCAATGCACATGTTGATGATGAAGCTCCGGGGGCTCCACACGTGGCAGCTCTAGAGCTTCCCCTGGCGGGGTATTAGGTCTGGATCCACTATACACGTGGTGGCACCGGAGCTCCCCTCTGCTGGAGGTTAGGTCCGGGGTTATTGTACACGTGTTAACTGCGGAACTTCCCTATGTCGAGAGTTTAGTTCCGGACTTACATTACATGTGTCAACCCCGGAGCTATCCATATGAGGGGTACGAGTCCGCTGTAGTGTGACATGTGGGGCCTGAGGATACCTTCAACTTTGACAGGTAGAACTCTCTTGCACTTCTTGCGGTACCGTGGGGTACCCGATACGCAGGGTATCGACAATTGCCATGTAAGAAGCGTTAGAAAATTTGAAAAGAAATAATGTTTGGAAACTTGTACCTCCACCTCATGATCACACTTTACTTGGAACTAAATGGGTGTTTAAAAATAAACAATGTGAGGATGGGGTTGTGGTTAGGAATAAGGATAGGTTGGTTGCTCAAGGTTTCACACAAGTCGAAGGTCTAGATTTCGATGAAACTTTTGCTCCCATTGCTAGATTAGAAGTCATAAGAATTCTGTTAGCTTTTGCTGCATCTAAAGGTTTCAAGTTATATCAAATGGATGTTTAAAGTGCTTTTTTAATGGCTACATAGATGAGAAGGT
Source organism: Tuctoria greenei (assembly GCA_036927565.1). NCBI lineage: Eukaryota > Viridiplantae > Streptophyta > Magnoliopsida > Poales > Poaceae > Tuctoria > Tuctoria greenei. Next base: position 50,332,493 of record JAYESD010000009.1, read on the forward strand.
TTATGTAGAGCAACCACCAGGTTTTGAAAATTCAGACTTCCCTAATCATGTTGAAAAACTGTCCAAAACTTTGTATGGTCTAAAACAAGCCCCTAGAGCATGGTATGATAGGTTAAAAACATTCTTACTTGAAAAGTGGTTTACCATGGGCAAAGTTGATAAAACTTTTTTTGTGCTTAAGCATGGCAATGACTCACTATTCGTTCAAGTGTATGTGGAAGATATTATCTTTGGTTGTGCTTCTCATGATCTTGTGTCCAAGTTTTCAGCTATGATGAGTTCAGAATTCGAGATGAGTATGATGGGAGAACTCACATACTTTCTGGGGCTGCAAATCAAGCAAACGAAGGAAGAAACTTTTGTGCATAAAACGAAGTATACGAAAGACCTTCTTAAGCGCTTCAACATGGATAAAAGCAAGTCTCTTTGGACACCAATAAGAACGACAAAGACACTTGAACTTGATGAAGATGGTGAACCTGTGGATCTAAAAGAATATCGAAGCATGATCGGGTCATTTTTGTACCTCACGACATCAAGACTGGATATACAATTCAGCGTATGTCTTTGTGCATGATTTCAAGCTTCCCCACGTACTTCACATCGTCAAGCCATCAAAAGAATTCTCAGGTATTTACATGAAACTCAATAATTTGGCATTTTTCTTCCTTCTTACTCAATTGTTTCTTTGAAAGATTTTCCCGATGCTGATTTTTGAGGTTGTAGGATTGATAGGAAAAGTACTTCGGGTGCTTGTCGTTTTCTTGGTAATTCACTTGTTTGCTTGGTCCTCTATAAGACGAAATTCAGTTGCGCAATCCATAGCCGATTCAGAGTATATAGCTGCTGCTAGTGCTTGCTCACAAATTCTTTGAATTGTTCAAACACTTAAGGACTATAGGGTTGATCTAGATAGTGTTCCATTGTTTTGTTACAATACTAGTTCTGTTTGCATTGCTAAAAACCCCATGCAACATTCGAGAACAAAGCACATTGACATTCGGTATCACTTTCTTCGTGATAATGTTGAAAAAGGAAACATTATACTTCACCATGTAGATACCAAACAACAATTGGCTGACATTTTTACAAAACCTTTGGATTTTACTCGTTTTTTGCTTCATTCGTAGTGAAATAGGGGTTATGCATCCTTATGGCTTAAATTGAGAGGGAGTTTTGAATCTTGGGAAGTCTATGTGTGAATCTGGATTTAAAATAACATGAGCATAGTATTTCATACATATATGACTTTGTGATTCCTTTTACATACTGAAAGTTTTTACTACATTACTCATGTTATACATTTTGTAGTTTTTGCCATGACTAGTAATTGGAATCATTACTTACACTAAATCTGTTCATGACCGACTATCTTGCTGTTTTGAACTTGTTTCATGCTCGCAAGTGCTTTTAATAATGAAAAATCAATCAATCAACTATCCACATGTTGAGCTTTTATGATCGAACAAAAAAAGAGAAAATATCAAGATAATATGCATACATCACACTTTCTTCTTTTGAGATAGCTTATCATTGCAGTTAGATATGAACTTGGAAGAAGTTGTGTATGACTAAAAATCATGTTCTTAAGCTTCTGATGGTCAAATGTCATAGGTTTGGCTTGGTTGGTTAGAATAAGGCTGATGTGGCATATAATCTCTTGTAAATATCATATGATCCAAATTTGTATCTTAAAAATAATAAAAAATGTAGTAACACGTGTCATGCTTTTAGGTCTTGAAATAGTTAAGTTTGTGAGATTATGAATTGCTTAAATTGAAAAATTACACTTGATCTCTAGCATGACTTACACTACTTTATGTATCTCATTGGAGTGATAGTGTAAGTTAGTTGATAGTATGATTTGGATAAGCTTTATTTTATATGTATATGTTATAATATGCTCATAACATTTGAAATTTCTCTTTTGAACCTTGCTGAATACATTGTCAAAGGGGGAGAAATATGTCACATATTGCACATTCACGAGTTTTTACACGTTCTTCTAGGGGGGAATTTGTTTTTGAAATTTCTTTCTCATTTGATTTTTGATTTTAAAAGGAGGAGAAAATTGTTTTCAAAACTTTTCATTTGAATGAGCCAATGTTCGAATTCTAAGTGGTGTTGCCAATGCATTCATCTACGGGGAGATTGTGGGACCTATGTGTGCTGAATACATTGTCAATTAGAATAGAAGTGAAGGTTCAAAGTTTTGAGCTTACACCGATACACCACGATATACCCCGATACACACTATCAGAACTTGTCTCAGTAAATTTTGGGGAGTAACATTACCTTTGATAGTTTTGGACTGTCCAGACTTTTCAATTTGCTTTTGGGGGAGTAACGTTACCCTCGATGGTTTCGGGTTGTCCAAACATTTTCTCACGTGAGTTGCACATGTTTCAAGCTTCGGGTTATTCGAACTTTCATTCACATGAGCTGCACATAAGTCAATGTGGTGGGAGTGTTTTAAGGAGTAACATTTACTCTTTACTTGTTTAGGACTGTCCAATCACTATTTGTCTTCATGCTAACAATCACTATTTGTCTATTCCACTTGGCAAACCTCCTCAATTCGATGGAAATGGCTATTCAATGTGGAAACACAATATGAAGATGCATTTAATCTCTTTAAATCCTAGTTTGTGGCAGATTGTGCAAACCGAAGTTCATATGCCAAGGAATGAGGAAGACGTCACTCCACAACAAGCTATCCTACTTCATCGCAATGCTCAAGCCGTGGGAGTCATAACCTCATCTTTGACTCGGGATGAATTCAACCGAGTCGAAGGTTTGGAAGTGGCCAAAGATATTTGGGATACACTCAAGATGACGCACGAGGGCAACCGAGTCATCCGGGAGGTGAAGATTGAGATGATCGAAGGAGAGCTTGGGAGATTTACCATCATTGATGGTGAGTCGCCCCAAGACATGTACAACCGCCTCAAGGTGCTCGTGAACAAGATTCGTGCCTATGGAAGCACTCGATGGACGGACCATGAAGTGGTGAAGAGGATGCTTCGGGCATTCATGCCTCGAAACATCACTCTTTGCTCCTTGATCCGTGAAAGCCCCGACTACACCAAGATGACTCCGGAAGAAGTGCTTGGGAGGATAATCAACAATGAGATGATGGAGAAGGAAGCTATGTTCTACAACGATCTCCAAAAGCTTGCCTCATCAAAGAAGAAAGACATAGCCCTCAAAGCAACTTCCACATCCTACAATGAAGATGCAAGTGATGATGAGAGCATGGACTTCGATGAGGAAGAAGCTTTCTTCATCAACAAGTTTATAAGGATGATGAGAAGGAAGAAGGGAGGCTATCACCAAGAAGGCAAGACCAAGGAGAAGCTAAAGAAGAAGACTTGCTACAAGTGTGGTGAACATGGGCACTTCATTGCGGATTGCCCATACAATGAAAGCAAGAAGAAGGAGGGCAAGACCCAAGACAAGAAGCTCTTCAAGAAGAAGAAGCCATCAGGACATGCCCACCTTGGAAGAGAATGGGACTCAAATGAAGACTCATCTTCTGACGATGAAGAGAAGGTGGCAACCATTGCCATCGAAAAGAGCTCAAGTGCAAGCAAGCTCTTCCCAAACCTTGATGATTTCAAGTCCACATGCTTCATGGCAAAGGAGGGAAGGAGGAAGGTCAAATCTAAACCCAGTCCCTCTACAACTTCTTGTGATGAACTTGATAGTTGTAGTGAACTTGAATCCATGCTTAAAGGCTTAAGTAAGAGTGCCATGAGAAAGATGAACTTTCTTATGGATGAAATCTCCGAGAAGGAGGATCTCCTTGAGCGTCAAAAGGACATGCTCATCCAAAAATTGGAGAGATGTCAAGAGCTTGAGGAGCTCCTCGAGCGCGAGAGAGAAAGAAGCAATGCATTGGAGCATGACCTTGCCATGAGCAAGGAAGCATGCTCAAATCTTAAAGACAAGACCGTTGAGCTCAAGGATGAACTTGTTAACTTGACAAAGGTTAACAAGATTCTAGAGACAAAGGTTGAGTCACTTAAGATCAATGCACCTTCTTCCTCAAAGAGCTCATCTTCTCAAAAAATTTCATCCGAGGAAGTTCACACTTGCATGTGCTCAAGCTTGATCCTAAAACTTAAGGATGAACTTAACTTGGCACAAAACAAACAAGCACCGAAAGGTGGCATCTTTGACAAGGAGAAGGTGGCCTATGCACGTAGTGCATACACCAATGTGAGACCTCTGCATGTCAAGGATGGTCTTGGTTATTCTCGGGAGCGGAGGCAAAATGCCAAAGCCCCCAAGAATAACAAAGACTCGATTGTTTTTGTCAAGGAAGGTTAATCCACCCAAGATAAAGGAAAGAACATTGTCTCAACATCTTATATGCCTAAAAATGAACCTCATCCTTTGTTCCATGACTTTGATGCTTCTTATGTTTTATTGAGAAACAAATTTGGCAAGACTTATGCTAGATATGTTGGGCCACTCCGCAAGAGCCCAAAGCCTTGCGTGTGGGTGCCCAAATGTCTTGTGACTAACATCAAAGGACCCAACCCCGTTTGGGTACCTAAAGGAAAGGCATAACTCTTTTTTGTAGGCATACTCCTACGGTGGATCAAAATGGGTGCTTGACAGTGGATGCACTAATTATATGACCGGAGAGAGGAAGATGTTTGTAGAGTACAAGGAGAATGAATATCCTAGTGAAGGAATCTTCTTTGGGGATAATAGCCAAGGGAAAATCCTTGGCACCGGTAAAATTGCTATCTCCTCAAAACACACTATGTCTAATGTGCTTCATGTTGATTCACTTGATTACAACCTCTTGTCTATTTCTCAATTATGTGATAATGGTTATGATTGTCTTTTTACTAACAACGGTGTGACCGTCTCAAGAAGATGCAACAACTCAATCGCCTTTAAGGGCGTACTCAAGGGAAAGCTTTACCTTGTGGATTTCTCCACGGATAAAGCCCAACTTGATACGTGCTTAATGGCGAAAACTAACATGGGATGGCTATGGCACCAAAGGCTAGCCCATGTTGGGATGAGAAACTTGCAAAAACTTCTTAAGGGGGATCATATCCGTGGACTAAAAGATGTTGTCTTTGAGAATGATAGACCATGTAGCGCATGTCAAGCCGGAAAGCAAGTAGGAGCTCAACATCCGTCCAAGAACATCATGACAACCTCAAGACCATTGGAGCTACTACACATGGACCTATTCGGACCGATCGCCTACATTAGCATTGGCGGTAACAAGTATGGTCTAGTTATTGTTGATGATTTTTCTCGCTTCACGTGGGTATATTTCTTGCATGACAAATGTGAAACCCAAGGAGTTCTCAAGAAGTTCTTGAGGAGAGCTCAAAACGAGTTCTCCTTAAGAATCAAGAAGATTAGGAGCAACAACGGGACGGAGTTCAAGAACACTCAAGTTGAAGTCTTCTTGGATGAAGAAGGAATCAAGCATGAGTTCTCCGCTCCCTACTCCCCTCAACAAAATGGAGTAGCAGAGAGGAAGAATAGGACTCTTATCGAGATGTCAAGGACGATGCTTGATGAGTACAAGACGTCTGACCGGTTTTGGGCGGAAGCGGTTAACACCGTTTGCCATGCCATAAACCGGTTGTATCTTCATCTACTCTTGAAGAAGACCTCATATGAACTCCTAATCGGTAACAAACCCAACATCTCATACTTTCGTGTTTTTGGGAGCAAGTGCTATATTCTCAACAAGAAGCCTAGGAATTCGAAGTTCGCTTCGAAATCTGATGAAGGTTTCTTGCTTGGCTATGACTCAAACACCTACGCCTATCGTGTCTTCAACAAGTCCTCCGGGATTGTTGAAGTAGCACATGACGTAGTGTTTGATGAGACTAATGGCTCTCAAGTGGAGCAAGTTGATAAGTGTGTGCTAGATCAAGAGGAGACTCCACAAGAAGCACTTAGGAGAATGGCACTTGGAGATGTGCGACCACATGATCCAAATGATCTTCAAGCAAGCGAAGAAGATGCAAATCCCTCACATGAACAAGATCAAGATCCTCAAGATGAATCTCAACAAGATCAAAATCAAGGAGGAGGCTTGGATCAAGGGGGAGATCAAGAAAATGATCAAGATGAAGACAATGATCGAGAAGCTCAACCACCACACCCAAGAGTTCATCAAAGCGTTCAACGGGACCATCCCGTTGACAACATACTTGGAGACATCTCCAAAGGGGTAACTACTCGCTCACGTATGGCTAACTTTTGTGAACATTACTCTTTTGTTTCCTCTTTAGAGCCACGGAAAGTAGAAGAAGCTCTACAAGAGTCGGATTGGGTAATGGCGATGCAAGAAGAGCTCAACAACTTCAAGAGGAACAAGGTGTGGGAACTCGTGAGAAGACCAAATGCAAATGTTGTTGGAACCAAGTGGGTGTTCCACAACAAACAAGATGAACACGGGGTAGTAACAAGAAACAAGGCAAGACTTGTAGCAAAAGGATACGCTCAAGTCGAAGGTTTGGATTTCGATGAAACCTTTGCTCCTGTAGCTAGGCTTGAATCTATTCGCATATTATTGGCCTTTGCTACTCACCATGATTTCAAGTTATATCAAATGGATGTGAAAAGTGCATTCCTCAACAGTCCAATCAAGGATGAAGTGTATGTGGAGCAACCGCCCGGATTTGAAGATGAAGAGCATCCCGATCACGTCTACAAGTTGTGTAAGGCTCTCTATGGCCTCAAACAAGCACCTAGAGCTTGGTATGAGTGCCTTAGGGATTTCCTCACACAAAACGGTTTTAAGATTGGGAAAGCCGATTATACTCTCTTCACTAAGCATTTTGATAAGGACTTGTTCGTATGCCAAATTTATGTTGATGACATCATATTTGGTTGTACTAACAAAACTTTTTGTGATGAGTTTTCCAAAATCATGACGGAGAGATTTGAGATGTCTATGATGGGGGAGTTGAAGTTTTTCCTAGGTTTCCAAGTAAAGCAACTCAATGAAGGGACTTTCATATGCCAAACCAAGTACACTCATGACATTCTCAAGAAGTTTGGCACGGAGAAGGCGAAGCCCATCAAGACACCTATAGGAACAAACGGGCATCTAGGACTAAACGAAAAAGGAGCGAGCGTGGACCAAAAGGTATACCGTTCTATGATTGGCTCTTTGCTTTATCTTTGTGCTTCTAGACCCGACATTATTATTAGTGTGTGCATGTGTGCTTGATTCCAAGCCATTCCAAAAGAGTGTCACTTGACAGCGGTTAAGAGGATACTTAGGTATTTAGTTCACACTCCTAATCTAGGTCTTTGGTACCCTAAAGGATCCAAGTTTGATCTCGTCGGTTATTCCAATGCCGATTATGCGGGCTGTAGGGTAGATAGGAAGAGCACATCCGGGACATGCCAATTCCTTGGTAGGTCCTTGGTTGCCTGGTCTTCCAAGAAACAAAACTCCATTGCCCTTTCCACAGCCAAAGCGGAGTACGTTGCAGCCGGAAGTTGCTGTGCGCAGCTTCTTTGGATGCGACAAACTCTTAGGGATTATGGTTACAATCTGATCCATATTCCTCTCCTATGTGATAATAAGAGTGCCATCAAAATTGCTCACAACCCCGTCGAGCATTCTAGAACCAAACACATAGATATTCGTCACCATTTCATGCGAGATCACTCTATCAAGGGAGATATCGTTATCTCTCATGTTAGAAGTGAGAAGCATTTGGCGGATATCTTCACCAAACCCCTTGATGAGAGATGCTTTTGTGACCTAAGGAGTGAGCTAAATATCTTGGATTCTCGAAACATTGCTTGAGTCGTGCACATCTGATTGCTATTAGTTTTCAACTTCAAAATGCTGTGTGTTTTCGAAAATCTCATCTATTTTTTCTTGAAAACTATGTTCTAAACTTCTCTTTGGTGAAAATGATCATAGTTTTATTGTTGGTTGCTTACTGATCATTTTTGTCAAAGATATTTGCAAAAAAATGTCCAAAATGTCCATATATACCTATATTTAGATCCCCAAGTGTTTGCATATTGCATACACTCAGGGGGAGTCGGACAAGTTTGATAAAAGTTAGACATGTCCGAAGTAGGTTTTAAGTCCGCAGAGAGAATTCGGACTTGTCCGAAGTACAAATTCGGACATGTCCGACGTGGGAAATTCGAACCCCTTCATAGAGGCCGACGGTTTCCTTCCCTTCTCTCTCTCCTCACTTCAAACCCTAACCTCCATCTCTCTCAAACCTCCCAAGGCGATCCACATTGCTTTTGAGGCTCTTGTGAGGAGTTCTTGAGGGAAAATCTCCCTCGAAGTTGGAGGATTCACATCCCCTTCTGAGTTCTTCAATCTTTTCTCCATCCGAAGGTATTTTTCTCATCTTTCCTCTCATTTCTAGATCTAGCAGCAAGTTTGCAAATTTATGACCTTGGAATTGTTCCTATGCATGTTTGCAACCTTGGTGCAAAATTTGGTCGGTAGAAAAGTTGATTTGCTTAGTTTCCTTAGCAATTAGGGTCAGTTCTGTACAGGTCGGACAAGTCTGACTCTGAAATTCGGACATGTCCGAAATTCCTGAGTCAGACAAGTCTGACTTCCCAGTCAGACATGTCCGATCCTGTATAACTCTGAGACCTAATTTCTATCGAAACTATCAAGTTAGTTGATCTATCTCTCTTGCTTTGACTCTTACCTATCCTTGTATCTCTTCTTCAGCTATGGGTCACGACAAGAGAGGCAAGGAGCCCGCGGATCCCGATTCTTCGGCTCAACCATCAAAGCGACCAAAGAAGGTGGTTGCCAAGCGACCCGCAAGCGGTCAGCTCACTATTCACAGTGGTCAGGGGGGCAGCTCGAGCTCCCAAGGGCAGCAAGAGATCGGACCGTTGGTCGTGCACTCTCCAGTTGGTGACACTCGATGCACGGCCGACGGGGTAAACTACTGGAGGAACATCCACGACACCATGCACATGAGAGATGTGCGGTGTTATGACATGCCAAGGGAGAGCAAGGATCCCCGTTTCTGGTGCTTCTTCCACATGGATTACTACCGGTCAGTCCTCATGACCAAGAAGAACCCAGTCACGGAGATGCAATGGGTTGATTGGAAGGATGCATTGAAGAAGAAGGATTGCTACCTTCTCTTCAAGGGGGTGCTCGAAGCTTGCGAGCACCACGGAGTCAGCGAGATCATGGGTCTCCAATACCCATGGAACAAGGAAGTCATCCTCCAATTTTATGCAACTGTGTTCTATTGGGTTGACAAGCTCGGAATCACCTGAATGACCAATGGGGTGAAGTATGAAGTCAGCTATGAGGAGTTTGCCCGCATTCTCGGGATGGAGGACAGCCTGCAGCACTCTTTGAAGATCCATGAGATGGATCTAGTGAACCTCCTGGAGATGGAGAGTTTCTATGAGGATGGGTATCCAGCCAACCCTCCTCATATCCACGAGCTCAAGCCATTCCATGCCGTGGTGAACCATCTGATAAGGAAGACCCTCTCGCCCAAGGATGGGGACGCCAACAGGATCAATCACAACAGTAGAAATCTGATCCAGCTCTTGGCAGGGGAGCAGCAATTCAACGCTTTTGACTATATCTACGAGGAGATTTACCTCGCCTCGGAGACACCGGCTAGGTCTTGCTGCTACGCCCCGTACCTGATGAAGCTAATTGAGACAGTGTCCGGGCAGAAGTTTGTGAAGGATGTGCCTCATAGGCGCCTTGTGCCTCAGAAGCCTTCCAAGCTTCACCGCCCGATTCGAGCAGCTGCACCGGCACCAGCACCAGCAGAGGGAGGACCCAGCTCCTTGAGGAGGAAGTCTGCTCAGCCTCCCAGTTCAGCCTCCGTGCCCCAGCAGCAGCCGTCTTGCTCCTCAGGACTGCTCAAGATCCTGAAGTCAATCTTCACCGTCTGCCAGTCGACTTAGCGCTTGGCAAAGAGGAACCAGAGGAACCTTGCAGCCATCAGGGAGCACCTCCAGCTTCCTTCAGTCGATGACATCAGCTCGGACGAGGAACCACCGGAGTTTCCAGAGCTCACTGAGGCGGAGATGGCGTTCTTCACTAGCACCGGCGCCTCTTCCTCAGCACCTCCTGCAGCTCACGACGACTCCGGCGAGGAGATCTACTATGAGCAAGAGAGCGTGAAAGCATCTAGGCCCCCAATGAAGTATGGTTTCGGTGATTAATGACAACCGTTGAACTTTACTAATGAATTTGTGAATGCAAGGTCCCCATAATCACTCAATAAAATGAAATGAATATGTCATTGGAGACCCATATACAATCAACGTTTGAGATCAAATCAATAAGATAAAGACAAGAAGTGAAAGCTCTCATGTCTAAGTCACTCAACCATAAGTTGACAACATACAATGCTTGAAGATCATCAGAGAGGCTTATGAAACAAATGTCTAAGAGGTCATCTAAGCAAGACACAAAAGATTCACTCAAAACAACTCGAAGCAAACAAAATCAACTCACCAGATCAACCGATGATTTCAGAAATGTACACATCGGTCGAGTTGGTTCAACTGAAGAAGAAGACCTCAGAACAATGTACTCACCGGATCATCCGATGTGAATGGCTCAGTGACATCGATCCATCAGTACAGTTTGCAATACCATTGGACCAAGTGTAGCACCGGATCATCCGATGTGCAAACTTACACACATCGGTCAATCACTCCAGTAAGCATCAAGATAAGCAAATTCTAGAGGAAGAGCCACTGGATCATCCGATGAGAAGATAGGAGCAACATCGGTTTAACAACGGTCATATCTGACACAATGACGTCAGCCAAAGTAATTAGACCGATGATAACTAAAGGGGAGACATCGGATCATCCAGTGTTCACAGTAAAGTTCTGTCAGCCTACTTTTCCAACGGCTATTTCGGGGAGGCTGGCTATAAATGCCCGCTAAGGGTGACATCTCCTTGAGAGGTGTTAGGTCCGAAGAACAATTGGCGGATATCTTCACTAAACCACTTGATGAGAAAACTTTTTCTAGGCTAAGGAGTGAATTAAATGTGCTAGATGCATCAAACGTCATGTAAGTTGCCATGATCATGTAAGAATGCACTTCATATAGGTCTTGCCTAACTCTCAAAGGATAGGGGTGAGCAAGGGTTAGCTTGGGATGGTGGTTCTTTTGGGTTTCCCAAGGCTTGGAGAGTAGCTCTCCCTGAAGAAGCCTTTGAAAGGTTCAAACTTGGCAAGATAGATTTACTTTATGTCTTGCATGATGCCTGCCATATAGACTTACTATTTCTTGCATTATAAAATGTTTGGCATTGCATACGGTAGATTGTCACAAAGGGGAACCCACCTCATGAGAAAGAGACTTGTTTGAAATGCAATATCTCAACTCATATAAGGTGGAAAGAACAAAATGTTAGGTGCGTTAATGCCTAGAGGAACATGCTTCAAAGAGATAGAAGTCTTCATACTCTACCTCACAAAGCATGGGCCTTACATTTTATTTGGATAATTTCCTCCTATTTTTCTCGATGTTCCATTTGCTTTAAGGATTAGCCAAGTTATTGGCATATTAGTATTTTTGAGGGGTAAGGGGTTGCCCAAAAAGTCCTAAGACATGTGTTTCCCTTTGCTTGTTTGTTTGGTCAAAGGACATATATGGGATGTTATTGTTCTGTAGTCATCGGATTATCCGATGCCTAGGTCAATCCCTCATCGGATCAATAGGTGTTCAATCTCCAAGGGCCAGTTCAGTCAGTATCTCAATTCAATCGACGCGTTCATTCTGAAAAACATCGGTCCATACGGTGTTCACTCTTCTGGAACTATGCCAAATTCCACCAATGTTACTTCCTCCAACGTCGGACCATCCGGTGTCAACATTCCTTTTTGAACACCCTTACTGTGCCATTCGACCGATGATCCAAACCCTAAACATCGGTCCATCCGGTGTCAACTGCACTTTTCTGGAAAACCTTACTGTATCATTCGACCGATGCTCCCATCGTACAACATCGGCCCATCCGAAGTTAAAAATACGGCTAGGGTTTGGGACCCACTATTTAAATCGGCCGTTCGTTCTCCTTCTTCCCTCTCCCGATCCCGATGCCGCCACCGCCGTTCCTCTCGCCGCGCCACCACCAACCGCCGCCGCCGTCTCCGGCTGCCGCCGCCGTGCTCCCGCCAGCCGCCGCCGCCGCCCGCCGTGCCGCCGCCTCCATCCACGCGCCGCCCACTCCACCGCGCCTCCATCGCCTCCAAGCGCCGCCGCCTCCACAAGCCGCCACCTCACCACCGCCGCTCCACCAATCGCCGCTGCCGTTCAACCAAGCGCCGCCACCGCTCTCCCCATCACCACAGCGCCGCCGCCGCCCCTCGCGCACACATTGCCGTCGCGGTGCATCCATCGCCGCTAGGGTTTCGCAACCCCGTCAATCTCTGCATCACCTTCGTCGACTCCGTTCAATCGAGCAATCGCAATGGCTCGCGACAAGAAGAACAAGGGGAAGGCCATCGCGGAGCCGACCGCGAAGAAGCAAAAACTGTCGAAGGAGGAGAAGAAGGCCTTGATAGCCGCTCGCGCCGCAGAGGAGTGTGAGCGTGGCCGAGGAGGATCCCTAAGGATCCGTGAGGCTCGTCCGAGGCAGCATCCGGTGATTGACGACTCTGAGGCCGAAGAGGAGCCGGTAGAGCCTCTCGTCCGCCGGCGCTCAGCCCGGACCCGTGGGGGTCATCCCCCAGCAGCTCCTCGTCCGAGACCGACGGCACCGACCGTTGTGAGGACAGAGAGGCCCAGCGAGCGATCTACGAGATGGACACCACTGTCCATGTCGCTGAAGGAGTCCGGTTGATCGACTACCGGAAGATGAAGGCCAAGTAGCTTCGCAAGCTCAGGTGGAATGTGCTGCTTGAGGAGTGGTACCCGCATCCCAGAGAGGCTCTGGTGGATAGTCACTTCTGGACTGTCACCCATGCATCACTCTATGAGACCTACAGGCGTCGAGGTCACAAGCCATTTCAACACAACTATCTGGATTGGGGTCAGCTAGCCTTGGCAGCAGAGACGGAGATCCGTCCTTATTTTGAGAGGTACTGAGGTTTTGTGCAGCTGATGGCATATGAGCGGAGTGCCTATGTGGAAGATTGGGTCCGCGTCTTCTACGCCACCCTCTATGTCTCTGAGGGCAGAAGATCAATTGACCTCATGTTCATGGGTCAGCACTACCACTTGACGAGGCAGATGCTGGGACAGTTGCTAGGAGTGGACTTGCACGACACCTGCGTGCATGAGAGGGTCTACGGTCAGGCAGATCCACCGAGGAGGCCGCTCACTGGAGGAGTGGCACCACCGCTGGAGGAGATTTGTTCTTTGTTCGGTCCTACTTTCTCTCCTGACCAGCCGAGAGTACCGGCCTTACTGACTCCTGCTGCGCGCACAGTGCACCTCGCCTTGCGCCGCACGCTCCTGCCGAGGTCTGGTTACTTGGAGGGGTTCACCAGCTTACAACAGACTCTCCTGTTCTACATCATGAACGGGATGGAGTTCGACATCGTGGACGTCCTCATATGCGAGATGGAGGATGTGATCACAGATGGAGTGGGGATGATGAGGCAGCTCGTGTATGGACACTGGATCATCTACGATCTCACTATGATGGTTCCTGAGGGGTCCGCCGTGCACGACCGTCTCACTGACGAGAGTGTGACACGGTTCGGTCACTACCGTGCCCCAGCTCCTGGAGACTGCCACCTTGGCCGTCCAGTCGAGCGTCAGGTCAGGGCTCACCTTTCTGAGGAGGACTATTCTGACTTAGAGAAGGAGGATGAGAGGCTTGCCGAGGCTGAGGCACAGGGGGAGGACTTGCATCATATCTGGTCTAAGAGCGACACCGACGACAGTGTCGAGGAGTACTTCCCTCCTCCACCCTCACCCAGGCAGCACGACGAGGAGGCTGGAGGCTCTACAGTGCCACCACCTACTCCACCTCCCGTCACTGAGGCGCAGGTCACGCAACCGTCAGAGCTGACGTCGCTTCTCCAGCAGATGGTTGAGCAGGAGTGTCTGGACAGGCTGGCAGCCTAGCAGGCCTGAGCGGAGCAGGCTGCTCGTCTCCTTGAGCTCCAGCAGCAGCAGCAGGAGATGCAGCGTCAGATCACTCGTGAGAGGCGTGAAGACACTGATAGGCTGACGGGGCTTATCGACCAGATGCACCAGCGCACTCTCGACTAGCAGCAGCAGACGCAGCAGGCGATGATGGGCATCCTGGGGTTGATCAACAACCTCTACACCCAGACCGGGATTGCCCTCCCGTCGCAGCTGCCAGGAGTCGCTCCACCACCTCCAGTCCTGGCTCCAGCTGCCGCTCCAGTGGCCCCAGTACCTTCTACGCCGATTCCCTCCTTCAGCATGTCTCCTCTTCTAGCTCCTGGTGCTCCGATTCACTCCCCGCTGCCGGCCACGACCTTGTTCCAGCAGTCGCCGTCCTCCGTCGTCAGTGCCCCTGCTCCAGCAGCTCCTCCACAGCAGGCACCGACGGTGGCTCCTATGGCTCCGGCAGCTCCCTCCACCGCTACTCCAGCCAGTAGCTCCGACGACAGCAACGGTGACCAGTTCGTCATCGCGCCCAGTACTCAGGGTCCTTAGGCGCTCGGATCCCTTTTTGGTGTCTTGATGCCAAAGGGGGAGAAGAGTTAGAGGAGTCAGGGGGAGCTTCTTAGTATCAGGGGGAGTCTCTTTTATAATTTATCGTTTATCATTCTTGTAATTCAGTGTGTTTCCCATTTGCTACTTATTGAGCTCTAATGAACTTATTTCCTTGAGTTATTAATCGATTGGGCTCATTTGGTGTTTATCTATGTTTATGATCACTTTTCACTTATTATTCACACTTGAGTTATTAATTAATGCTTAAGCTCCTGTATTCATTGCATATTCTTTTAAGTTTCATTCTATCAAATTCATTACTATTGCGCTTTGATTATTGTGTTGTCATCAATCACCAAAAAGGGGGAGATTGAAAGCATCTAGGCCCCCCATGAAGTACGGTTTCGGTGATTAATGACAACCATTGAACTTTACTAAGAATTTGTGAATGCAAGGTCCCCATAATCACTCAATAAAATGAAATGAATATGTCATTGGAGACCCATATACAATCAACGTTTGAGATCAAATCAATGACATAAAGAGAAGAAGTGAAAGCTCTCATGTCTAAGTCACTCAACCATAAGTTCACAACATACAATGCTTGAAGATCATCAGAGAGGCTTATGAAACAAATGTCTAAGAGATCATCTAAGCAAGACACAAAAGATTCACTCAAAACAACTCGAAGCAAACAAAATCAACTCACCGAATTAACCGATGATTTCAGAAATGTACACATCGGTCGAGTTGGTTCAACTGAAGAAGAAGACCTCCGAACAATGTACTCACCAGATCATCCGATGTGAATGGCTCAGTGACATCGGTCCATCAGTACAGTTTGCAATACCATTGGACCAAGTGTAGCACCGGATCATCCGATGTGCAGACTTACACACACCGGTCAATCACTCCAGTAAGCATCAAGATTAAGCAAATTCTGGAGGAAGAGCCACCGGATCATCCGATGAGAAGACAGGAGCAACATCGGTCTAACAACGGTCATATCTGACACAATGACGTCAACCAAAGTAATTAGACCGATGATAACTAAAGGGGAGACATCGGATCATCCGGTGTTCACAGTAAAGTTCTATCAGCCTACTTTTCCAACGGCTATTTCGGGGAGGCTGGCTATAAATACCCCCTAATCCTATCATTTCGTCAAGTCTTGATCACCAGAAGCTATCCACACATCCACAAGTGTTCAAGGCCAAGAGCAATCACTTCCATACCATTTCGATCATCTCTACACCAAGGTTTAGGCTAGAACTAGCTAGAGAGAGAGCTTGTGTGCCACCATTCTGGGTGAGTGGACTCTCTAGGATAGTGTGAGAGCCTCAAGGGTGTGCCCTTTGTTTTGTAATCGTGAAGAGACTTCCGGAGCTTGCCAAGGCATTTGTGGAAGCCCGGAAGGTCGAAGTTGTACAAGGCTTGAGCTCCACCTTGCCAAGGAGGCGAACGGAGAGGAATAGTGAAGACCCCTCGTCTCGGTGACTTGGGTGTGGCGAAACCCTTTGGTGGGTGCCACAACGTGGATGTAGGAAGATCTTAACGATCTTGCCGAACCACGGGATAAATCCTTGTCTCCTCGGGAGTTTGCATCCTTCTCCTTCCCTTACTTTTATGCATTTTATATTCCGCAAAGTTTCTATCTACTAGAATGCATAGATAGTCACGTAGGGAATTGGGCTTTAGAATTTAAGTTTCGTTGCTAAGATTTTTTCGAAGAAAGCCCAATTCACCCCCCTCTTGGGCATTCGGTCCTTACAATTGGTATCAGAGCAAGGTTGCTCATAGGATCATTCTAGCTTCACCGCTAGAGAGCTAAAATGGCCAAGGTTGGGGGTTCGGTTCCTATCTTCGAGGGCAAGAACTTTGCCTATTAGAAAGAACACATGTGCGCTTACCTTGAGGCTATTGCTCCTGAAGTTTGGGAAGCGACCCACGCGGGGTTTGGAGAACACAATTATGTTGGTGATCAACTTAAATGGGATGCTAAAGCTAGGAATGCAATCTATGAATGTATTAGTCAAGATGTGTTTTCTAGGATTGCTAGCATGGAAAAGGCTTGTGAAATTTGGGCTTGCTTAATAGAGATTCATGAGGGTTCTTCAAGGGTCAAGGAACTTAAATATCACATGCTTAAAGCAAAATATGATGAATTTAAAATGCTTCCTCATGAAAATGTCAATGAGATGTTCTCTCGCTTAAATGTGCTTATTGAAGAAATAAATGCTCTTGACATTGCTTCTCTTGGCAAGGGTCTCATCAACCGCAAGATCCTCATGCTCCTCCCCAAGCCAAAGTACAACATCATCAACTCCATGCTCCAAAAAGAGTCACTAGACCACATTGAAGTTTCGGAGCTCATTGGAGAAATACACGCTCATGAGATGAGTGTACTTGGGATGATGGAGCAATAATCATCAAAGACAATTGCTCTAAAGGCCTCCACCAAGAAAACAAGCCACAAGAAGAAGAAGGTGGTTGAGCCTAGCTCAAGTGAAGAAGAACAAGCATCAAGTGAAGATGATGATGATGAGCTTGCGTTGATGATGAGAAAGTTCTCATGCTTGAACTCCAAGATCACTAAGAAGGGATACACATTTGATCCTAAGAATAGAACATTTCTACCAAGGAGAGATGATCACAAGACTTGCTACAATTGTGGTGATCAAGGCCTGAATGTAGGCCTAGAGGGGGGGTGAATAGGCCTTTTTGAATTTTCTCGGTTCCTGTAGCACTTCAACAACAAGGTCAAAACCAGATATATCGGACTAGTCCGGTAAAGTGCGGACTAGTCCGGATTTCACGGGCTAGGTTGATCAAGTTAGGTCAATTTGATTGTTTCGTTGACGTTTGCAGCGGAAATATAAACTTTAATAACAATTCAATAGTTGTATGTCAAGTTCTATTGCAAGTATGATTCTTGTTCAACTATTTAACTTGAATTCAACAAAATGAATCAAACCCTAGATAATGTTGATCAACTAGAATGATGAACACAAACGAACAAGACACAAGATTTTTCCCGTGGTTCGGTTACCACGAAGGCAACCTACGTCCACGTTGAGGAGCCCACAAAAGGACCGAGTCTTCACCAACCCTTCCCTCGTCGGATCGCCACGAAGGCCAATCCTCTTCCACTAATCACACAGGGGTAAATCACCAAGTTGAAGGGGCGATCTCACAAGTTGAGAGCTCCCTTGATTACAAGTTTCAAGACCACCAATAACACACTTCGAAATATACAAATGGAGATACAAGAGTGTGTTAGAGATTCAAACCAAGAGCTCAATCGTGTGCCAAGTGCCCTCTCCAATGATCTACAAGTGATCTTCAATGGACTGATCAATTTTTCACTTAGTTTCGTGGAGAGAGGTAGTTTTTGAGTCTCTTGGGAGGTGTGACGGCGCTAGGGTTCGAGAGAGGGTGAAAGTGGGCCGTGCACCTCTATTTATATGGGGTTTCTAGAAGTTACCGTTAGGGTTCAGAAAGATCGGACTAGTCCGTGGTGGTCACCGGACTAGTTCGGTGTGCTGTGTGTAGCAAACCATAGGTGTCCAGGAATATCGAACTAGTCCGGTTGAAAACGGACTTGTCCGATTTCGCTACTGGAAAGCTTCAGACTAGTCTGATTGCCATCGGACTTGTCCGGACAAATGAAACCCTAAGTGTTTGGGATGACAAGTCCGCACTTGGAGGACTTGTCCGATTTAGATAAGTGTGTATATCGGACTAGTCCGTGTAGACACCGGACGTGTCCGAAGTGGATCAGAATGAATATCGGACTAGTCCGGGTCACAACGGACTTGTCCGATTTTGTGTGACTTGTGCATTGTGTTAAGGACTAGTCCGCATTGGAGAGGACTAGTCCGAAGTGGATCAGAAAGATATCGGACTAGTCCGGCTGATATCGGACTAGTCCGGTCCTGTATAGCTTTGTGCATTGTGTGTGTGTGATTAAATGAGATTGAGCTCTTGGGTGTGTTTCCTTAACACACTCCATACATACTAAACTACTAATTTCTTCTCCTTGAGCTCAAATTCATTTTCCTTCTCAATTTCCCTCTTTTTGGCACTTTGCTCATTTTTCATCATTTTCCTGCATTCATCTCAACAAAAGGATTAGGATCCCAATTGCTTGTCATGAATCATCCAAAACCCACAAGGGAGTCCTAGATGCACTTTCAATCTCCCCCTTTTTGGTGATTGATGACAACCAATTGAGATTTCACAAAATGAGGTATAAAATGAGATTTTCATAAAGTATGCACATATGACTCAAAAATACATCAAGCAACAAGATAATTATTCATGTGTGCATTCTTTATGGTGGGATGCATACTAAGAGCATGAATGCATTAAGAATGACAGAATTTGCATTGATCAACTAATATCAAGTGAATATGGCATTTCAGGAGCAAAAATTCAGATTTCATCACACACTTGCAAATTAATTGAGCAATTTAACACAAGACCAAACATGATATGAAAATAGAGTTAAGCTATTACAACCACAAATAAAAGATAAAGAGAAACTCTCTCCTCGCACCCTAACACAGCTAAAGCTAAGACTCCCCCTCAATCTCTCCCCCTTTGGCATCAAGACACCAAAAAGAGAGAGAGGAAGGTCCTAGGGCTTCACTCTTCGCTGTCAGTCCTCTCGTCGTCTTCATCGTCTTCATCGCTTTCCGCTTGACGAGGTTGAGAGGGAGGAGGAGGAGCGGAGCTGCTCGAGCCCCCAATGCCAAAATAGGCAAGCTCGGAGGGAGTCAAGGGGCTGAGCTCGGTGATGTCCGGATCAGAATCTTCAGAAAGTACTGGAGATCCAATTGGGTTGATCTCCAGCTTCTCACTCAGCTGCTTCACATTGGCTTTTATGTACCTCATGTTCTCCTTCCTCTTCTGATTTAGCTTGTGAAGCTTCACTTCAGTTTTCTTGCATGAGGAGAAAATTGCAGCCAAGTACTTGAGGATCCCACTGGCGGATCCTTTCTGAGGGGCTTCCCTGGAGGGAGGAGGAGCCCTAGCAGCTTCTTCTTGCCTTGCCGGTGCCTCGGGGCTTGAGGCCGGCGATGGAGCAGCCTGGACACTCACTGGCTGAGGCTTCTGAGGCCTCAGTGGAGTGTGCTCCACATCCTTCACAAACTCGATCCCTGTGACCTTCTCAATCATAAACATCAAGTAAGGGGCATAGCCACAGGATCGGTTGGGGGTACTTGAGATATTGACCATATCATTCCAAATATAGTCTGCAACATCAAACTGTCTCTTCTTGCTTATGACCCTCATTAGAGTCCAGAGGTAACCCTGTACACTCCCTACATCCCCATCCTTGGGGGCAATGGACTTCCGGAGAACTCTGTTCAGGACCACAAAGAAGGGCTTCATGTTCTTTGTGGAGGGAGGAACATACTTAGAGTTGGGCTCATACATGAACTTCATTCCGTCCCTCTCAATGACCCCTATGTTGTGGATGATCAGGTGGTCATTTCCAGCAGAGTCTAAGTGGAGCAGGTTTGCAAAATCCTCCTGAGTGATGGAGTACTTGGATCCATGGGTCATCCAAGTCACACTTTCTTCATCTTCACTCGAGAAGTGGCACGTTGCATAAAATTGTGCTATCACTTCATCATTCCAGTTGTGTCTGAAGGCAAAGAGATCCTTCAGACCATGTCTCTCTGCAGCTGCTATCACTTCATCAAAAGCTGCACATTTCTTCTTCTCAAGGTGGGCCCAGTCAATCCATTGACTGCGCACCACCGGGGTCTTCATCGGCAAGTAGACCAGCTTGTAGAAATCAGCATGGAAATTTGACCAAAATCTGCCATCAGCTGCTTGCTTGGGCCTTGCATAGCAATGGACACTTCTCAACTTCGCAGCCACATCGCTGCCCTTGCCAGTGAATCTTTCCTCATTGGGGTCCCGGACCCCTTCTCTGGGAGTATGCAGCTTCAGGGGCCCAACAGGCCCTGTGGCAACCCCCTTGTCCTTCCCTTTAGCTTGTCGAAGGCCACTTGAAGAAGTAGCGGCCTTCGAAGCGGCTTTCTTGATGCACACCTTCCTTCGAACTTGGGGAGGTGAGGGAGCAGGCTCGGAGGGTCTCTCTTGGCGTTTCTTGCCAAGACCCGCCGAGGACCGAGGTGCCACCTCGTGGTCCAACTCGGCCTCGAAATCGGAGATTTCGTTGTCGGAGCTCGACATGATCTGAGAATGAGTGATCAAGAGAAAGGACAAGTTATACAAGGTATTGGTGAGGTAAGATGGCAATGGAAGGCACTAGGGAATTAAAGAATTAGGTTTTGGTTCAAAAACAACGGACTTGTCCGGTGCACAGGCACGGACTAGTCCGGGGGACCGGACTTGTCCGTACCTGGACCGGACTAGTCCGGTGTTCATCTGCAAAAACCTAACAGACTGGACAAAAATTGATCCCTAAGGTAAAACTAGTCTAGCATACACATAGTACATCAACTAGACATGTAACTAGTGAAGAATGCTAGGCCAAACGATAAGCAATAGAGAAATTTGTGATTTCTTAGGGTTTTGAAGAAAATTTACCAAGAAATCAAAGGAAGCTTGAGATTTTGGGGGTTGGAGGCCGGACTTGTCCGCTAACTTCAATCCCCGAGTCTTCAAGCTTGATCTCCGCCCAAGATTGAGGCTTTTCGACGGAGGAATCAAGGATTCGCCTTGGGAGCTAGAGCGCAAGAGAGAGAAAGCTTGGGGGCGAGTGTGGGGTGAAGGGATTAGGGTTTGGTGGCGGCTAGGGTTATGGACACGAAAAATCGGACAAGTCCGGACATGACCGGACTAGTCCGAAGTCATCCAGAGACCTATATCGGACTAGTCCATGGTCTGTTGGACTAGTCCGGCCTAACCGGCACTCTGCGGACTAGTCTGCAATGGCGGACTAGTCCGGGTAACCACGGACTTGTCCGTGGTCACCAGGAAAGAATTGCATAGCCCATTCATATATATTTGAAGGTCCAATAATTGAGAGTAGAGAGGCAAAACAATTCAAATAATCTTGATGAATTTGACCAGTAAGCAAACAACAATCATACTATGATCAAAAATTCATCAAGATCTAATAATTGACATAGTTTTTCGAGAGAAAAATGAAGAGGGATGATTTTCACAATTCAATCAATATTTTGAAGCAATCATACAAGTATGCAACTTTTCAAGCCACACTCCGAGAATCAAGAATGTTTAGCTCATTTCGGAGTTCGCAAAAACGTTTTTCATCAAGTGGCTTGGTGAATATGCCGGCCAATTGTTTTTGGGTGTTGACATGAGAGATGGATATGTCTCCTTTCATGGAATGGTCTCTCAAGAAATGGTGTCTTATGTCAATGTGTTTAGTCCTAGAGTGCTCAACTGGATTGTGGGCTATTTTAATGGCACTCTCATTATCACAAAGGAGAGGAATACGGTTCATATTGTAACCGTAATCCCTTAGAGTTTGTCGCATCCAAAGGAGTTGTGCACAACAACTACCGGCTGCAACATACTCCGCTTCGGATATGGATAATGCAATGGAATTCTGTTTCTTGGATGACCAAGAAACTAAGGATCTTCCTAGGAATTGACAAGTGCCGGAAGTGCTTTTTCTATCAACTTTGCACCCGGCATAATCTGCATCGGAATACCCAATGAGATTGAATTTTGAGCCTTTTGGGTACCAAAGACCAAGGTTGGGTGTATGAACTAAATATCTTAGGATTCTCTTTACGGCTGTCAAATGACATTCCTTAGGGTTGGCTTGAAATCTTGCACACAAACATACACTCAACATAATATCTGGCCTAGATGCACATAAGTATAGTAAGGATCCAATCATGGAGCGATATACCTTTTGGTCGACGCTCGGTCCATCTTCATTGAGATCCAAGTGGCCATTCGTTGCCATGGGAGTCTTTATGGGCTTTGCCTTGTCCATGCCAAACTTCTTGAGGATGTCCTGTGTGTACTTGGTTTGGCTTATGAATGTTCCTACCCTTTGTTGCCGCACTTGGAATCCCAAGAAGTACTTCAATTCTCCCATCGTTGACATTTCAAATCTGCCTGTCATAATTTTACTAAACTCTTCACAGAAAGATTGGTTAGTTGATCCAAAAATTATATCATCAACATAGATTTGGCAAATAAAAAGATCATTATCCAGATTTTTTGTGAATAATGTATAGTCTACTTTGCCAATTTGAAAACCATTATCAATTAAAAAATCTCTAAGACACTCATACCAAGCTCTAGGAGCTTGTTTGAGGCCATAGAGAGCCTTACGCAGTTTATACACGTGGTCGGGGAACTCTTCGTCTTCAAATCCGGGTGGTTGCTCCACGTACACCTCTTCCTTGATCGGTCCGTTGAGGAAGGCGCTTTTCACGTCCATTTGGTACAGCTTGAAATCATGGTGAGTAGCATATGCAAGTAATATTCTAATTGATTCAAGCCTAGCTACTGGAGCAAAAGTCTCATCGAAATCCAAACCTTCGACTTGTGAGTAACCTTTGGCCACAAGTCGTGCCTTGTTTCTTGTCACCACCCCGTGTTCGTCTTGTTTGTTGCGGAAGACCCACTTGGTGCCCACAATATTTGCATTGGGTCTTTCCACAAGTTCCCAAACTTCGTTTCTCTTGAAATTGTTCAACTCTTCTTGCATTGCCACCACCCAGTCCGTATCCTTCAATGCATCCTCAGTCCTGCGGGGTTCCAAAAAGGAGACAAACGAGTAATGTTCACAGAAATCTGCTATACGAGATCTAGTGGTTACTCCCTTTTGGATGTCGCCGATGATGTTGTCGATTGGATGATCCCTTTGAATGCATTGGTGTACTCTTGGGTGTGGCACTTGGGGGGTCGTATGTTGGTGATCATCTTCTTCTCCCCCTGAGTTGTTGTCCTCGTTGATTTGTTGATCATGTTCATATTCCTGTGATTGATCTTGTATCGAGGCTCCCCCTTGATTGTTGATCTCCTCTTGTGGTTCACTTTCCTCTTGTATTTGTGACGATGACTCTTGTGGTCGTACTTCGCCTAGAGCCATCCTCTTCAATGCTTGATAGGGGGCTTCCTCTTTACGTAATTCACATTGATCAACTTGCTCCTTTTGGGAGCCATTAGTTTCATCGAACACTACGTCACGTGCCACTTAAACAAGTCCGGAGGCCTTGTTGAAAACACGATAGGCGTAAGTGTTCGAATCATAACCAAGCAAGAAACCTTCATCGGACTTCGAAGCGAACTTTGAAGTCCTGGGCTTCTTGTTCAAAATATAGCAAGGAGAACCGAAAACTCGAAAATATGAAACGTTCGGTTTGTTACCGGTGAGTAGCTCATAGGGGGTCTTCTTTAGTAGTCGATGAAGGTAGAGTCGATTTGTGGCATGGCAAGCGGTGTTGATTGCTTCCGCCCAAAATCGATCCGAAGTCTTGTATTCATCGAGCATTGTTCTTGCCATCTCTATGAGCGTTCGGTTCTTCCTTTCGGCAACTCCGTTTTGTTGTGGAGAGTATGGTGCTGAGAATTCGTGCTTGATTCCTTCCTCATCAAGGTACTCCTCCACTTGTATGTTCTTGAACTCCGTGTCGTTGTCGCTCCGAATACTCTTGATTGATAGTGAGAACTTGTTTTGCGCTCGCTTGAAGAATTTCTTGAGTGTTCCTTGTGTTTCTGACTTGTCATGCAAAAAGAACACCCAAGTGAAGCGGGAAAAATCATCAATAATAACTAAATCGTATTTATTACCGCCGATGCTTATGTAAGCAATTGGACCAAACAAGTCCATATGAAGTAGTTCGAGCGGTCTTGTCATGGTCATGATGTTCTTCGCGGGATGTTGTGCTCCAACTTGCTTCCCTGCTTGGCACGCGCTACAAGGCCTGTCTTTCTCAAACACAACATCTTTCAAACCTCGGATGTGATCGCCCTTGAGGAGTTTTTGAAGGTTCCTCATAACAACATGTGCCAGCCGTCTATGCCACAGCCAACCCATGTTGGTCTTTGCAATCAAGCATGTGTCGAGTTCGGCTTTATCCTTGTTGAAGTCAACAAGGTAAATCTTTCCCTTCAACATACCCTTGAATGCAACAGAACCATCACTTCTCCTTGAGACGGTCACACCCTTGTTAGTGAACAGGCAATTATAACCTTTGTCACATAATTGAGATATGGACAGCAGGTTATAATCTAAAGATTCAACGTGTAAAACATGCGAAAGAGTATGTTTAGAGGATATTGCTATTTTACCGGTACCGAGGAGCCTTCCTTGACTGTTATCCCCAAAGTAGATGCCTTCGTTTGGATCCTTGTTCACTTCATACTCCACAAACATCCTCCTTTCTTCGGTCATGTGGTTGGTGCATCCACTGTCTAGCACCCATTTGGATCCACCGGAGGAGTAGGCCTGCAAAAACAAATAACACCTTGGTTTTAGGTACCCAAGCTTGCATGGGTCCTTGGAGGTTAGTAACAATACATTTGGGCACCCACACATGGGATTTTGTGTTCCCATGGCGTGGCCCAGCATAATAAGCATACACTTTACCAACATTATTTTTCATTAATACATAAGAAGCATCAAAGGTTTTAAACAAGAGTTGCTGTTGATTATGGGTCGGACTAGTCTGTGTGACCGGACTTGTCCGGATGACCGGACTTGTCCGGACCACAACCGGACTAGTCCGGTTTTCATGAGAGTTTTGGTTTTTAGTTTTCGAGTTACCAGGTTGTGAGGGTCCTCCCTTCACAAAGGTAATCCTTCCCTTGTTATTCTTATGATTTCCAGCTCTTTTCTTTCCATCATAAGAGTAACCAATGCCATACTTGACATTTGGAGGTCTTTGGACCAAATATGCACTACGTGCATAGTTGATCCTCTCCTTGTCAAATATTACACATTGGGTAGGATTTTTGTCCTTTGTGGAGGTATAATTTTCCTTCAACCTGGTGTTAATTTTATCACATTTGCAAATATGAGCGATATTAGTTGAAGTGGGTTGAGAAGGTAGGCTTGAAGAGGAGGAAGGTTCACTAAGCTTGAGTGACTCAACCTGCACTTCAAGGATCTTGTTGACCTTGATTAGGTCATCAAGTTGATCCTTGATTGCAACGTTTGAGTTGGTTAACTCCAAGCAAGTTTTCTTGCTTGAAGCTAGCTCAAGCTCTAGTGAGTGGTTTCTCTCCTTTTCAAGAACTAGAAGATTGTCAAGTTCGACATGCTTCTCCTTTTGGGAGATAATCATGTCTTCTTGACGATCAATTAGATCTTCCTTCTCAACAAGTTGGTTAAGCAAGAATTTCATTTTAGCAGCAGTTTTTCTATCTAAACCAATTAGCATATCTTCATCATCACTATCTATATCATCATCACTTGAGTAAGAATGCAAGGAAGGAGTTTTGATGTTTACCTTGCGTTTACCTTCCTTAGCCATGAGGCAAGTTCCATTTGCCTTCTTTGCACCGAGCGTGGGGAAGAGTGTGGGTTTCTTGGACATGCTTTCAATGGCTATGCTAGCCATTTCTTCTTCATCGGACGATGAGGACTCATCGTTTGAGTCCCACTCCTTTCCGATGTGTGCTTGTTCAGCTTGTTTCTTCTTCTTGAAGAATTTCTTCGGTTGAGGCTTGGACTCTTTACTCTTCTTCTTGTTGTCCTCATACGGGCAATCGACTATAAAGTGATTGTACTCACCACAATTATAGCATGCCCGCCTCATCTTCGGCTTTGTCTTCTCCTTGTATTTTCCTTCACTCGATTTTGTTCCTTGTCTTTTCTTCAGAATTCTTTTGAACTTCTTCATGAACAAAATCATATCTTCTTCGTCCAGCTCGCTGCTTTCATCATCGCTGTCCTCCTCAAGCTGTGCTTCTCTTGCTTCTTTGGATAGAGGCTTGAGTGAGGACTTTAGGGCAACTCCCTTCTTCTTGGCTGATGTGAGGTCGGGTATTTCTTTTACGTGCTTGGCTTGCTTCTCCATCATCTCAAAGTTGATGATTTTGCCAAGCAGTTCATCTGGAGTCATTTTCTTGTACCCAGGACTTTCTCGGATCATAGAGCAAAGTGTGACATTGCGAGGCATAAAGGCTCTAAGGATGAGCTTTACAACCTCGTGGTCATTCCACTTTTTGCTCCCATATGATTGAACCTTGTTCACAAGAGTCTTCGGTCTGTTGTACATGTCCTGGGGAGACTCATCTTCCTCAATCGCGAACCTTCCTAGTTCGCCTTCAATCATTTCAATCTTTGCCTCCCGCACATGCCGGTCACCTTCATGTGCTGTCTGTAGTGTGTCCCAGATTTCTTTGGCAATTTCCAATCCGTCCACCTTTGTGAATTCATCTCGACTTAGAGATGAGGTGATAACGGCTGCGGCTTGGGCATTCCTGTGGATGGCTTGCTCTTGACTTGGCGTGAGCTCTTCATCGTCATCAGGGATGTTTATTCTTGTGCACACAATATGCCATAAACTTGGGTTAAGGGAAATCAAGTGCATCTTCATATTTTGCCTCCACATGGAGTAATCACTCCCATCGAAGTGTGGGGCTCTTCCGAGAGGAATAGATAGATAATGACTGCTGTTAGAATTTAAACGGTCATAATTAAAAGGATATCGGGAGTAGTCGGTGTGACTACTCCCCTTCTTCTTTTCTTCGACTTTAGATTTCCCTTTGGAAAGCGCTTTCTTTCTAAGGAGTGCTTTCAGCTCCAATGTCTCCTCATCATCATCATCGAAGTCTTGAATGGTTTCGAGATACTTTTCAAGCTTTTGGTGCTTGTCATTGTTCATTTCTTCCTGGTTGTTGATTTTCTGGACTTCCTTCATGTCCGACATGATCTCTTCGAGTGGTTGCACTCTTTCTTGAAGAACCTGGCTCTGATACCAATTGAATGTAGGCCTAGAGGGGGGGTGAATAGGCCTTTTTGAATTTTCTCAGTTCCTGTAGCACTTCAACAACAAGGTCAAAACCAGATATATCGGACTAGTCCGGTAAAGTGCGAACTAGTCCGGATTTCACGGGCTAGGTTGATCAAGTTAGGTCAATTTGATTGTTTCGTTGACGTTTGCAGCGGAAATATAAACTTTAATAACAGTTCAATAGTTGTATGTCAAGTTCTATTGCAAGTATGATTCTTGTTCAACTATTTAACTTGAATTCAACAAAATGAATCAAACCCTAGATAATATTGATCAACTAGAATGATGAACACAAACGAACAAGACACAAGATTTATCCCGTGGTTCGGTTACCACGAAGGCAACCTACGTCCACGTTGATGAGCCCACAAAAGGACCGAGTCTTCACCAACCCTTCCCTCGTCGGATCGCCACGAAGGCCAATCCTCTTCCACTAATCACACAGGGGTAAATCACCAAGTTGAAGGGGCGATCTCCCAAGTTGAGAGCTCCCTTGATTACAAGTTTCAAGACCACCAATAACACACTTCGAAATATACAAATTGAGATACAAGAGTGTGTTAGAGATTCAAACCAAGAGCTCAATCGTGTGCCAAGTGCCCTCTCCAATGATCTACAAGTGATCTTCAGTGGATTGATCAATTTTTCACTTAGTTTCGTGGAGAGAGGTAGTTTTTGAGTCTCTTGGGAGGTGTGACGGCGCTAGGGTTCGAGAGAGGGTGAAAGTGGGCCGTGCACCTCTATTTATATGGGGTTTCTAGAAGTTACCGTTAGGGTTCAGAAAGATCGGACTAGTCCGTGGTGGTCACCGGACTAGTCCGGTGTGCTGTGTGTAGCAAACCCTAGGTGTCCAGGAATATCGGACTAGTCCGGTTGAAAACGGACTTGTCCGATTTCTCTACTGGAAAGCTTCGTACTAGTCCAATTGCCATCGGACTTGTCCGGACAAATGAAACCCTAAGTGTTTGGGATGACAAGTCCGCACTTGGAGGACTTGTCCGATTTAGATCAGTGTGTATATCGGTAGTCCGTGTAGACACCGGACGTGTCCGAAGTGGATCAGAATGAATATCGGACTAGTCCGGGTCACAACGGACTTGTCCGATTTTGTGTGACTTGTGCATTGTGTTAAGGACTAGTCCGCATTGGAGAGGACTAGTCCGAAGTGGATCAGAAAGATATCGGACTAGTCCGGCTGATATCGGACTAGTCCGGTCCTGTATAGCTTTGTGCATTGTGTGTGTGTGATTAAATGAGATTGAGCTCTTGGGTGTGTTTCCTTAACACACTCCATACATACTAAACTACTAATTTCTTCTCCTTGAGCTCAAATTCATTTTCCTTCTCAATTTCCCTCTTTTTGGCACTTTGCTCATTTTTCATCATTTTCCTGCATTCATCTCAACAAAAGGATTAGGATCCCAATTGCTTGTCATAAATCATCCAAAACCCACAATGGAGTCCTAGATGCACTTTAAAGGCCACATCTCCTATGATTGTCCAAGACCGGACAAACGAAGAGAGAACCACAAGAGCAAGCATCGCAAGCTTGAAGGAAGTGATGATGATGAAGAAGAAGCCAAACCAAAGCCAAGATCCTTTGGGAAGAAGAAACATGACAAGGGCAAGAAGGCAAGGCTCTTTCCAAAGAAGAGAAATGGCCCACAAAAGGTGTTCATGTGTGAGGCAAATGAATGGGTCACCGACGAAGAAACAAGTGATGAAGAGAGTGAAGAGGAAGAAGAAAGCTTGGCCGGCCTCGCCATCACCAACAATGATGATGCACCTCTTCATCCACCGCCCATGTGCCTCATGGCGAAAGGTAACACCAAAGTATGTGATGACTCTAGCGATGATGATCTTTCCCCCAATGATTTAACGTCTTTGATAAATGAATATCATGCTATCATTAAGAGGGAAAAGAGTAAGGTTAAAGTGCTTGAAGAAGCTCGTGCTAAACTTGAAAGTGCTAACCTTGATTTTCTTGACAAGTATGAAAGCATACTCAAAGAGCATGACACGCTCAAGTCCCATGTCAAGCAAATTGAGGAAGAAAAGGCTAAAATCAAGATAGATAATCATGAACTTGACTTAGCACACCAAACACTCTTGGAAGAGCACAACAAGTTAATACAAGAATATCAAACACTTAACTTTGCTCATGACATGCTTGATCAAGAGTTGAAAAATATGAAGAAGCAAACTCTTAATGATAAGATATCCATTACTTCTCATGCAACTAATGCTTTGCACAAGTCTTTGCCTTTGAAAGCTAATGCTAGGGAGAAGGACTTGTTGGAAGAAATTGAGAGTCTCCGCACTAGTGTGGCTAGACATTCAAAAGGAGAAGTCAAGCACAAAGAAATCCTCTTCCAACAAGCAAATGTCTTCAACAAGAGAGGACTTGGATCCTTCCCACGGCCTAACAAAGGAAAGGTGCCCTCACCGGAGCTAAGAACAAGCTTCATCAAGGAAGTTGGTTCTTATTGCCAACATTGTGAGGTCACCGGTCACCACACAAGGGAGTGTCCTCTTCCTAACCGACCTTCTCCAAAATTGCCTACTAACTATAAATCTACTTTCAATGATCATTATTATCTCTTGAGTAAAGTACATAGCAAGGTGAAGGCAAGGTTCGTTGGCAAAGACATGAAGGGCATGAAGGGGAAGCTCCCCAAGCAACTTTGGGTCCCAAAAACACTTGTATCAAACATACAAGGACCTATGTTGGCTTGGGTGCCTAAAGTCAAAAATTGAATTCATGTGTGTAGGTGAACTACAAAGCTGGAGGAAAGCATTGGGTACTCGATAGCGGGTGCACTCAACATATGACCGGCAATGATGGTATGTTCACCACCATAGAAAACCCCGACAATCATGAACAAGTCACCTTTGGTGATAACTCTGAGGGAAAGGTAATTGGGTTAGGTAAAATTGCTATTTCAAATGACTTGTCTATTTCTAATGTTTTGTATGTTAGTCACTTAGTTTCAATTTACTTTCTATTGCACAACTATGTGATCTTGGACTAACATGCACATTTAGCAAAAATGATGTTGTTGTGAGTAGTGAAACTAGCCAAGACATAGTCTTGAAAGGATTTCGGCATGGACATCTCTACCTAGTGAACTTCGCCAACAAGAATGCTAGCTTGACCACTTGTCTTTTCACTAAGAAGAGCTTGGGTTGGCTATGGCACCGACACATAGCGCACATTGGAATGAGCAAACTCAAGAAGTCATTCAAGCTTGGGATGGTGACCGGCGTGAAGGATGTCACATTTGAGAAGAACAAGCTTTGTAGCGCTTGTCAAGCCGGGAAGCAAGTTGCTTCACACCACCCAATGAAGACAATGGTGTCAACCTCCAAGCCACTTGAACTACTCCACATGTACCTCTTCGGACCGTCCACATATCAAAGCCTTGGCGGTAACCTCTATTGTCTCGTTATTGTTTATGACTATTCTTGCTATGCTTGGACTCTATTTCTAGGTGACAAGAGTGAGACTCCGGAAGTGTTCAAGACCTTCACCAACCGCGCTCAAAGGGAATTTCAACTTGCCATCATCAAGGTCCGGAGTGACAACGGCACCGAATTCAAGAACTACAACATTGGGGAGTGGTGTGACCGTGAAGGAGTAAAACATGAGTTTTCGGCCACATACACCCCTCAACAAAACGGTGTCGTTGAAAGGAAGAACAAGACACTCATCACTCTTGCAAGAGCAATGCTTGATGACTACGGCATGTCGGAGAAGTTTTGGGCTGAAGCAATCAACACGGCGTGCCATGCCGCGAATAGGGTCTATCTCCATCGACTACTTCAAAAGACCCCGTACGAGCTTCTCATTGGGAGAAAGCCCAACATCTCCTACTTTCGAGTCTTTGGATGCAAGTGCTACATCTACCGCAAGAAAAGGCTCAGTAAGTTTGAAAGAAGATGTGATGTTGGTATATTCCTTGGTTATGCATCAAACTCAAAAGCATATCGAGCATTCAACCAAACCTCCGGTTTAGTTGAGGAAAGTTGTGATGTTGAGTTTGATGAGACTAATGGCTCCCAAGAGGAGAGTTTTGGTCATGATGAAATAGATGATGAGCCTCTACGAGAAGCCATGAAGAACATGACCATTGGAGACATCAAGCCCGAAGTTGAGGAGAGCCATGATCAAGGGGGAGCTTCAAGGTCCAACAACAACACCTCTATGGCGCCTCAAGTTGACGAAGAAGAGAAGGATGATCCATTGCCAACTCAAGACTCACAAGCACAACAACATCAAGAAGAAGAAGAAGAAGTCCATGATCAAGTCCAACCACAAGAGGAGCAACACGCATCACCTTCGCCAAGTGCTTCGCAACCGCTTATGAGGCATGGATGCATCTCCAAGGCGCATCCAATGGACCAAATCATTGGAAGTCCGTCAAGGGGTCTAAGTACACGTTCTCGCCATATTGCTTCGTTTTGTGAGCACTACTCGTTTGTTTCGTGTGTAGAACCCACTCACATTGAGGAAGCGCTCCAAGACCCAAATTGGGCGATGGCCATGCAAGAAGAACTCAACAACTTCATCCGCAATGAAGTTTGGGTGTTGGAGGAGCGACCCAAGGACAAGAACGTCATCGGAACAAAGTGGGTGTATTGCAACAAACAAGACGAGAATGGCGTTGTGGTTTGCAACAAGGCAAGACTTGTGGCCAAAGGGTTCTCGCAAGTTGAAGGACTAGATTTTGGGGAGACATTTGCCCCGGTCGCCCGGCTAGAAGCCATCCGTATACTTCTTGCCTTTGCATCACATCATAGTATTAGACTTTATCAAATGGATGTGAAAAGTGCCTTTCTTAATGGTTACATTAACGAGCTTGTTTATGTTGAACAACCTCCCGGGTT
Source organism: Tuctoria greenei (assembly GCA_036927565.1). NCBI lineage: Eukaryota > Viridiplantae > Streptophyta > Magnoliopsida > Poales > Poaceae > Tuctoria > Tuctoria greenei. The sequence goes on from JAYESD010000009.1 coordinate 50,364,935, forward strand.
TGAAGATCCGAGGAATCCTAATCATGTGTATAGGTTGCACAAGGCGCTCTACGGGCTCAAGCAAGCACCTAGGGCGTGGTACGAACGACTACGGGATTTCCTCATCATGCAAGGATTCAAGATTGGGAGGGTGGACACCACACTCTTCACCAAGGACATCAACGGAGATTTGTTCATTTGTCAAATTTATGTTGATGATATTATTTTTGGTTCAACTAACGAAGCTTTTAGCCATGAGTTTGGCAAAATGATGTCTAGGGAATTCGAGATGTCAATGATGGGAGAGATCAACTTCTTCCTTGGATTTCAAATCAAGCAACTTCAAGAGGGGACCTTCGTCTATCAAGAGAATTACACCAAGGACCTCTTGAAGAAATTTGAGATGGGAGATTGTAGCTCAAGAAGCACTCCAATGGCCAATTGTCATCTCGACGCGGATAAGGACGGTAAACCTATTGATCAATCTAACTACCATTCTATGATTGGTTAATTGCTTTACCTTACCGCATCTAGGCCCGATATCATGTTTAGTGTGTGCTTGTGTGCTCGCTTTCAAGCGGCACCTAAAGAATCGCATAGGAAGGCGGTCTTTAGGATACTTACGTATCTTAAGCATACCCCTAGTGTGGGCTTGTGGTACCCTAAAGGTGCAAAATTCCATCTTGTGGGATACTCGGATTCGGACTTTGCTGGATGCCGCGTGGATCGCAAGAGTACCTCTGGTGGGTGCCACTTGCTTGGGCATTCCCTAGTATCTTGGTCTAGCAAGAAGCAAAATTTCGTCGCCTTGTCCACGGCGGAAGCGGAGTATATTGCGGCCGGTGCATGTTGTGCCCAAATTCTTTATATGAAGCAAACCCTTTTGGACGTTGGTATTAAATTTGGTTGTGTGCCTCTCCTTTGTGACAATAAAAGTGCGGTTAAGATAGCTAAAAACCCCGTTCAACACTCCCGCACTAAGCACATTGATATTCGCCATCATTTCTTAAGGGACCATGAAGCTAAGGGAGACATCTCCTTGAGAGGTGTTAGGTCCGAAGAACAATTGGTGGATATCTTCACTAAACCACTTGATGAGAAAACTTTTTCTAGGCTAAGGAGTGAATTAAATGTGCTAGATGCATCAAACGTCATGTAAGTTGCCATGATCATGTAAGAATGCACTTCATATAGGTCTTGCCTAACTCTCAAAGGATAGGGGTGAGCAAGGGTTAGCTTGGGATGGTGGTTCTTTTGGGTTTCCCAAGGCTTGGAGAGTAGCTCTCCCTGAAGAAGCCTTTGAAAGGTTCAAACTTGGCAAGATAGATTTACTTTATGTCTTGCATAATGCCTGCCATATAGACTTACTATTTCTTGCATTATAAAATGTTTGGCATTGCATACGGTAGATTGTCACAAAGGGGAACCCACCTCATGAGAAAGAGACTTGTTTGAAATGCAATATCTCAACTCATATAAGGTGGAAAGAACAAAATGTTAGGTTCGTTAATGCCTAGAGGAACATGCTTCAAAGAGATAAGTCTTCATACTCTACCTCACAAAGCATGGGCCTTACATTTTATTTGGATAATTTCCTCCTATTTTTCTCGGTGTTCCATTTGCTTTAAGGATTAGCCAAGTTATTGGCATATTAGTATTTTTGAGGGTAAGGGGTTGCCCAAAAAGTCCTAAGACATGTGTTTCCCTTTGCTTGTTTGTTTGGTCAAAGGACATATATGGGATGTTATTGTTCTGTAGTCATCGGATTATCTGACGCCTAGGTAAATCCCTCATCGGATCAATAGGTGTTCAATCTCCAAGGGCCAGTTCAGTCAGTATCTCAATTCAACCGATGCGTTCATTCTGAAAAACATCGGTCCATCTGGTGTTCACTCTTCTAGAACTGTGCCAAATTCCACCGATGTTACTTCCTCCAACATCGGACCATCCGGTGTCAACATTCCTTTTTGAACACCCTTACTGTGTCATTCGACCGATGATCCAAACCCTAAACGTCGGTCCATCCGGTGTCAACTGCACTTTTCTGGAAAACCTTACTATATCATTCGACCGATGCTCCCGTCGTTCAACATCGGTCCATCCGATGTTAAAAGTACGGCTAGGGTTTGGGACCCACTATTTAAACTTGTCGTTCGTTCTCCTTCTTCCCTCTCCCAATCCCGACGCCGCCACCGCCGTTCCTCTCGCCGCGCCACCACCAACCGCCGCCGCAGTCTCTGGCTGCCGCCGCCGTGCTCCCGCTGGATGCCGCCGCCGCCCGCCGCGCCGCCGTCTCCATCCACGCGCCGCCCACTCCACCGCGCCTCCATCGCCTCCAAGCGCCGCCACCTCCACAAGCCGCCGCCTCACCGCCGCCGCTCCACCAGTCGTCGCCGTCGTTCAACCAAGCGCCGCCACCGCTCTCCCCATCACCACAGCGCCACCGCCGCCCCTCACGCACACATTGTCATCGCGGTGCATCCATCGCCGCTAGGGTTTCGCAACCCCGTCAATCTCCGCATCACCTTCGTCGACTCCGTTCAATCGAGCAATCGCAATGGCTCGCAACAAGAAGAACAAGGGGAAGGCCATCCCAGAGCCGGCCGCGAAGAAGCAAAAACTGTCGAAGGAGGAGAAGAAGGCCTTGATGGCCGCTCGCACCGCCGATGAGTGTGAGCGTGGCCGAGGAGGATCCCTAAGGATCCGTGAGGCTCGTCCGAGGCAGCCTCCGGTGATTGATGACTCTGAGGCCGAAGAGGAGCCGGTAGAGCCTCTCGTCCGCCGGCGCTCAGCCCGGACCCGTGGGGGTCATCCTCCGGCAGCTCCTCGTCCGAGACCGACGGCTGCCGACCATCGTAAGGATAGAGAGGCCCAGCGAGCAATCTACGAGATGGACACCACTGTCCATGTCGCTGAAGGAGTCCGGTTGACCGACTACCAGAAGATGAAGGCCAAGCAGCTTCGCAAGCTCAGGTGGAATGTGCTGCTTGAGGAGTGGTACCCGCAGCCCAGAGAGGCTCTGGTGGATAGTCGCTTCTGGACTGTCACCCAGGCATCACTCTATGAGACCTACAGGCGTCGAGGTCACAAGCTATTTCACACAACTATCTGGATTGGGGTCAGCTAGCCTTGGCAGCAGAGACGGCGATCCATACTTATTTTGAGAGGTACCGAGGTTTGGTGCAACTGATGGCATATGAGCGGAGTGCCTATGTGGAAGATTGGGTCCACGTCTTCTACACCACCCTCTATGTCTCTCAGGGCAGAAGATCAATTGACTTCATGTTCATGGGTCAGCACTACCACTTGACGAGGCAGACGCTGGGACAGTTGCTAGGAGTGGACTTGCACGACACCTACGTCAATGAGAGGGTCTACGGTCAGGAAGATCCACCGAGGAGGCCGCTCACTGGAGGAGTGGCACCACTGCTGGAGGAGATTCGTTCTTTGTTCGGTCCTACTTTCTCCCCTAACCAGCCAAGAGTACCGACCTTGCTGACTCCTGCTGCGCGCACAGTGCACCTCGCCTTGCGCCGCACGCTCCTGCTGAGGTCTGGTTACTTGGAGGGGTTCACCAGCTTACAGCAGACTCTCCTGTTCTACATCATGAACGGGATGGAGTTCGACATCGTGGACGTCCTCATATGTGAGATGGAGGATGTGATCAAAGATGGAGTGGGGATGATGAGGCAGCTCGTGTATGGACACTGGATCAGCTACCTGCTCACTATGATGGTTCCTGAGGGGTCCGCCGTGCACGACCATCTCACTGACGAGAGTGTGACATGGTTCGGTCACTACCGTGCCCCAGCTCCTGGAGACCGCCGCCTTGGCCGTCCAGTCGAGCGTCAGGTCAGGGCTCGCCTTTCTGAGGAGGACTGGTCTGACTTAGAGAAGGAGGATGAGAGGCTTGCCGAGGCTGAGGCACAGGGGGAGGACTTGCAGCATATCTGGTCTAAGAGCGACAACGACGACAGTGTCGAGGAGTACTTCCCTCCTCCGCACTCACCCAGGCAGCACGACTCGAAGGCTGGAGGCTCTACAGTGCCACCACCTACTCCACCTCCCGTCACTGAGGCGCAGGTCACGCAGCCGTCAGAGTTGACGTCGCTCCTCCAGCAGATGGTTGAGCAGCAGCGTCTGGACAGGCTGGCAGCCGAGCAGGCCCGAGCGGAGCAGGCTGCTCGTCTCCTTGAGCTCCAGCAGCAGCAGCAGGAGATGCAGCGTCAGATCGCCCGTGAGAGGCGTGAATACACTGACAGGCTGACGGGGCTTATCGACCAGATGCACCAGCGCACTCTCGACCAACAGCAGCAGACGCAGCAGGCGATGATGGGCATCCTGGGGTTGATCACCAACCTCTACACCCAGACCGGGATTGCCCTCCCGTCGCAGCTGCCAGGAGTCGCTCCACCACCTCCAGTCCTGGCTCCAGCTGCCGCTCCAGTGGCCCCAGTACCTTCTACGCCGATTCCCTCCTTTAGCATGTCTCCTCTTCTGGCTCCTGGTGCACCGATTCACTCCCCACTGCCAGCCATGACCTTGTTCCACTAGTTGCCGACCTCCGTCGTCAGTGCCCCTGCTCCAGCAGCTCCTCCACAGCAGGCACCGACGGTGGCTCCTACGGCTCTGGCAGCTCCCTCCACCGCTACTCCAGCCAGCAGCTCCGACGATAGCGACGATGACTAGTTCGTCATCGCGCCCAAAACTCAGGGTCCTTAGGCGCTCGGATCCCTTTTTGGTGTCTTGATGCCAAAGGGGGAGAAGAGTTAGAGGAGTCAGGGGGAGCGTCTTAGTGTCAGGGGGAGTCTCTTTTATCATTTAACGTTTATAATTCTTGTAATTCAGTGTGTTTCCCATTTGCTACTTATTGAGCTCTAATGAACTTATTTCCTTGAGTTATTAATCGATTGGGCTCATTTGGTGTTTATCTATGTTTATGATCACTTTTCACTTATTATTCACACTTGAGTTATTAATTAATGCTTAAGCTCCTGTATTCATTGCATATTCTTTTAAGTTTCATTCTATCAAATTCATTACTATTGCGCTTTGATTATTGTGTTGTCATCAATCACCAAAAAGGGGGAGATTGAAAGCATCTAGGCCCCCCATGAAGTACGGTTTCGGTGATTAATGACAACCATTGAACTTTACTAATGAATTTGTGAATGCAAGGTCCCCATAATCACTCAATAAAATGAAATGAATATGTCATTGGAGACCCATATACAATCAACGTTTGAGATCAAATCAATGAGATAAAGACAAGAAGTGAAAGCTCTCATGTCTAAGTCACTCAACCATAAGTTGACAACATACAATGCTTGAAGATCATCAGAGAGGCTTATGAAACAAATGTCTAAGAGGTCATCTAAGCAAGACACAAAAGATTCACTCAAAACAACTCGAAGCAAACAAAATCAACTCACTGGATCAACCGATGATTTCAGAAATGTACACATCGGTCGAGTTGGTTCAACTGAAGAAGAAGACCTCAGAACAATGTACTCAGCAGATCATCCGATGTGAATGGCTTAGTGACATCGGTCCATCAGTACAGTTTGCAATACCATTGGACCAAGTGTAGCACCGGATCATCCGATGTGCAGACTTACACACATCGGTCAATCACTCCAGTAAGCATCAAGATTAAGCAAATTCTGGAGGAAGAGCCACCGGATCATCCGATGAGAAGACAGGAGCAACATCGGTCTAACAACGGTCATATCTGACACAATGACGTCAGCCAAAGTAATTAGACCGATGATAACTAAAGGGGAGACATCAGATCATCCGGTGTTCACAGTAAAGTTCTATCAGCCTACTTTTCCAACGGCTATTTTGGGGAGGCTGGCTATAAATACCCCCTAATCCTGTCATTTCGTCAAGTATTGATCACTAGAAGCTATCCACACATCCACAAGTGTTCAAGGCCAAGAGCAATCACTTCCACACCATTTCGATCATCTCTACACCAAGGTTTAGGCTAGAACTAGCTAGAGAGAGAGCTTGTGTGCCACCATTCTGGGTGAGTGGACTCTCTAGGATAGTGTGAGAGCCTCAAGGGTGTGCCCTTGGTGTTGTAATCGTGAAGAGACTTCCGGAGCTTGCCAAGGCGTTTGTGGAAGCCCGGAAGGTCGAAGTTGTACAAGGCTTGAGCTCCACCTTGCCAAGGAGGCGAACGGAGAGGAATAGTGAAGACCCCTCGTCTCGGTGACTTGGGTGTGGCAAAACCCTTTGGTGGGTGCCACAACGTGGATGTAGGAAGATCTTAACGATCTTGCCGAACCACGGGATAAATCCTTGTCTCCTCGGGAGTTTGCATCCTTCTCCTTCCCTTTCTTTTATGCATTTTATATTCCGCAAAGTTTCTATCTACTAGAATGCATAGATAGTCACGTAGGGAATTGGGCTTTAGAATTTAAGTTTCGTTGCAAGATTTTTTCGAAGAAAGCCCAATTCACCCCCCCTCTTGGGCATTCGGTCCTTACAGAGCGACGACGACGATGTCAGTGACAACGAGGACGACACCGAGTAGACTAGGTCTTAGTGTCCACCTTTCTCCTTTTTGGTGCCTTGATGCCAAAGGGGGAGAAGTATTAGACTCTAGTGCTTATTCTTGGACATGGACATGTATGTAGTCATATTCTCTATCGTGGTGTGTCTTGTACTTATTGTGTCTTGTACTTATTTGTTACTCGTTTATGACTGTTAATGCTTAATGATGTTTATTGATGCCTTATGATGATCATTATGATGCTTCATTGATCTCGTGTGCATTTCTTCATTTGTATCACACTATTGGACACACACGAGCATATAGGCACCCCACGACGATTGAGTGTATATGAGTTGTTTTTATTGTTATTCCAAAAGCTCATATACACTTGAGACTCAAAACTTCTATCAAATCTTATTTTTGTCGAAGACTTTAGCTGGTTGTCATCAATCACCAAAAAGGGGGAGATTGTAAGTGCATCTAGGTCCCTTGTGGGTTTTGGTGGATTGATGATTAACCATTAAAGTGCTAATGAACTTGGTTGAGCATGAGCGCAGATCCGGAGTACGGAATGGAGCTTTGAAGAAAGACGGCAAAAGGAGAAAAGTTGTGGCGAAGAAGAATAGAAATAGGGTTTTCTATTTTCTCCTTGAGTCGTAGGAAAAACCGTACTATTAAGAGGGACACGACGCGTAGACACTTAGTGAGTCATTCGGGTGCTCAACCCCTTAGTAGAAGTTTTTAGTAGGGCCTTTGTGGCTTGGGCGGACTTGTCTGACTTGTGATGTCAGACATGTCCGAATTCCCTCTGTTGGAAGTCGGACATGTCCGAAACTGTGAGTCAGACATGTCCGAATTAATACTGGAGGGGTTCCAGTGAGAGTTCCAGTGAAGTTTCGGACTTGTCTGAACCTGGGGGTCGGACATGTCCGAGATGGATCTGTTCCCAGGGACTAAGAAAAATTTTCTAAGTCCCAGAGAGTCAGACTTGTCTGAGTTCTCTCTGCAGAACTTTAGACATGTCCGAGATTGTGTGTCAGACATGTCTGAAGTGGTTTTGGTCAGACAAGTTTGAAGTGAAAGGCCTGACCTTTAAGGTCAGACATGTCTGACTTTGTGTCAGACATGTCCGACGTGGGCTGTGTCAAACGGCTCTAATGACCTTTTGGAGTATAAATAGTGGGTGGTTTCGATCCACCAACTATGCCTAACACCCCTGAACAGTTCTGAACGCCCATTTGAACTCAAGAACCTCTCTCCACTTGTTCTTCACCTCTAGAGCCCAAATTCGATTTCTTTTGGAGAGTGGAGAGTGCTTTGTGAGAATTGGGAGAAACAGTTTGTTGAGGGGTTGAGCAACGTGTGATTCGCTAAGTTTCTTCGTGATTGCGTGTTTGTTGCTCTTGGGGTTCTCCCCTAGACGGTTAGGCGTCGCCCCGCGATTTCTTTGTGATCTCTTGTAATCGGGGAGTTTGTAACAATCTTTGTGATAGTGGAAGATTTGGGAGTTGGCCCTTATGGCAACTCGTGAGGGAAAGGCTAGAGAAGGCCTGGTCCCTTTTGGACTCCTCAACGGGGACGTAGGATCCTTTGTGGTTCCGAACCTCGGGATAAAATCGTTTGTCTCTTGTTGTTCTTCCATTCTCGCAAGTTTTGATTCTAGTGTTTTTCCACGTGCTATCTCTTCCTCACCTTTCTTTCTACTCCATACTTCGTGTAGAACTGCTAGGGATCGATATCTCTCACTAGATCGCTTAAAAATTAGATTTTTGATCTGATCGTGCAGGTAATCTCGGACTTATTCGACCCAGGTCAGACTTGTCCGACTTAGGTCAGACAAGTCCGACTAGAAGTCAGATAAGTCCGACTTCTCTGTTTTCATAACTCTGAATTAAGTTTAAATTATTGATTATCGCATATTCACCCCCCTCTAGGCCGCTTTCAAACTCCGAGTCCAAGATCACGACAGCTGGCACCAGAGCTGTCGCAACTTCTGCTTCCGCCTGACGAGGAGGCTCAATGCTTGAAGCCAGAGCTTTGGCAGGCGCAGCCCTGGCCGCTACAACAGGCGCTGAAGCTCCCGACCCTTTCTTCAAAACCCTAGAATTAAAGTTAAGAGAAGATTTGAAACACATTAAAAACAAGACTGGCATGTTAGGTCGAGCAATCAATGCTTACCTAGGGATGCTGCCACCCCAGTCACCTCAGAACCTTTTATTCTGAGGCCTGGAGCTAGAACCCACCAAGTCTGGTGAGACTACAGCTTCAGACCTCAGTTGAGGGCCGCTTGCAGCAGAAGTCATAGAAGGAGCAGGTCTGACGGACCTCCCATCAGCGTGCTTCAACTTCCTCTTCTGGCTGGAGGGCTCAGCTGGCTCTTTGCCCTTGCCCTTGCCAGTGTCTTCAGTCTTTCGACTCGGGGCGGAGGCAGGACCACCCTCGGAAGCTCCGAGGATCGCCAATCTGGTGGTCAGACGCCTTTCTACCACGCCAAGGTCGTCAAGCACCGGTATACTCCTCCGGAGCTCCCTACTGAACTGCGCCTCCATGTTCAGAGGGAGCAAAGCTGCCAGTGGAACCAAGTCATCGCCGTTGACGTTAATCCCATGCTGGAATTTCTTCAAATGAAGCTCCAAGGATTCATCATCCAAGTTGGATTTCAGACCGGTTTCAATCCGGTCGTCATCCATCATGTTGTTGAGGGCCCATGCGAGCTTCTCCCTCTTCTTCAGCAGAGCCCACCTATGGACCAGGAAGTTGCAGAAGACCATCTGGGGGGTCACTCCACCTTCCACGCACTCGCGGATCCTGGTCAAGACAGGGTTGAAGGCATTTGACAACACCAGAACTACACTCTAGGCGTCGGTGTCAACATTGGGGAGACCTTGAGGCAGCTCCAACTTCCTGTGCTCCTCCGCCGCAATGATGATCCAATCTTTCTTCCAGTCGTCCCACTTGCCGGAAGGAAACGACTTCAAGTTTTTGTAGGGGCAGTTTTTGCGCTTCACAAAACAGTAGAAGCCAAGAAGCTCGAACCCCTTGCCGGTGGTGTGGATGGTGAAGAAAGTGCAGAATAGCTCGACGTAGGGGGAATACCCACCCACATCTCGCAAAATTGGACGAATATCGCCACAAGGAGAAGGGAATGGGGGCCAAGGTGATACAGCTGCAGACTATAAAAGTCTAGCAGCATCAAAAGGAAGGAAGAGAAAGGTGGAATGAATCCCACCATGGCGTACGCTGTGAAGTACACCATATCGCCATTGCGCTCCTTCTTGAATGGGAGCTTGTCGGCACATACCAAATGGTTGAAGGAGTCGCTGGACCACCCCATGTAGGTACGGACCTTCTTCAGGTCATCATCGCTCTTGAGGCGGCTTTTGGGGAGACCCAACTCCATCGCGGCAAAGCGGAGCAAAGGATGGGAAGTTAGGCGGAGTTTGGGAGGCTCTGAGCGCAAAGATGATCGAAGGCGTAAAGGGTCCTCAAACCGTGCACACTTTCCTTCTTAAGTAAGCCTCCGCGATGCTTGGATGGAAATCGTAGTGAGATCGAAGGCACTTTTCAAAAATCTACCCTGTCAATGACGAGTGGGCCTGGGGCCACCCTGATGAAGAGATTGAGGTTCTTCCAAGGCGAACCGTTGTCATGATGAGTGGTGGGAAACCCGAAAGCGGCATCCTGACAGGGCGTGCGGAACCGATATGGTTTTCGTATTGGGAACCAGCGACTTCAATTGTGTGAGATCCTCACACAAAGATCTCATCTGTCGCATTCATAACAAGCCACGCGTCGATGGTTCACTCCCGGACCATCGCTCCAACAGCACATCAGAAGGCTCTTGAAATTGAAGCGCGGGAATCGAGAATGGCCCCACCTCTGGCAGAATAACATAACCCAAAGGGTTTCTCCCAGAGGTGGGCCTGGGGGCCACTGTCGGTACCCTGCGTACTGGATACCCTTTAGTACCACAAAGAGTACAAGAGAATTCTACCTGACAGAGTTGAAGGTATACTCGGGCCCCACATGTCACATTGCGCTGGGACCGCTCCCCTCGTATGGGTAGCCCCTGGGTCAACACATGTAAAGGAAAGTCGGAGCTAAACTCCCAGCAAAGGGAAGCTCTAGCGTCAACATGTGTACAATGGCTCCGGACCTAACCCCCCAGCAGAGAGGAGCTCCGGTACCGACACGTGTACAACAGCCCCATACCTAACCTCCTGTAAGGGAAAGCTCCGGAGTTTCTACGTGTGGAGCCTCCGGACCTTCATCGACGCGTATACTTGCAGATCTCCTTCAGTGTGAGCCATCAAGCGTAATTAAAGCGGCAATTACAAGATGTAATTGCATGTCGTTAATGCTGTATTAACGACACACAATCAAGAGCATTGTTAATAGGGATAATGCAGTCATTAAGGCACGTTATCACACTATTAAGCATACTTAATACTCTTTAGACAGTGTATTAGGCCATTAAATACGCCAGGGCCACATGTCGGGCCAGGCAAGCTTTGTAATGGTCAGTCCTTAGCACTATAAAAGGGTTGAACCGCACAAACTTAGGAGGGACTGATTGGACCTGATCCCAAGCTGACCCTAGCGAACATACTCACACAATACAACAACACAAATGCCGTGGTGTAGGGTGTTATGCTCAGGCAGTCCGAACCACGTAAATCTCTGGTGTCATCATCTTGATCTTGATCTTGATCTCTGCGTGTACCAACCACAAAAGAACCTCCGCGAGCTGCTTCTTAGCTGGTCCGGGGGAAGTGTCGTATCAAACACTTCGACATTACCTATTAGTATTGCTCCACACAATTCTCCTCATTTATGCAATAAATACTTGCATGCTCTATTTATCCAAATACAAGTGGAATTATGTTAAATATAAAAGTGATATTTGTAAGAAATATTTATTCCTTCACATAATTGAGTTATATGATGGTCAAAATTGATATATAACAACCGTCAACAAACTCCCCCAAGCTTAAAATTTGCTCGTCCCAAAGCAAAGATGAAGACTTAGGTTGTTGATCAGGAGTTGCTACAATGTTTTAGTTTTTAGAAGTATCGAGTGCACAAAAAAATATTCTACATTTTATCGAATAAGTTGGCTATGGTAATTCACCATTTTCGTTAGTCATTATGGGGCTTATGCCTTCTCTTCTTCTTGGAAGGTTCAAAATACAACACCAAATTGAGCATGTATCATCTAATGTCTAAGTTCCTCTTAAATTCTGGAGAGTTTCTATATGGTGTTTAATTTCAAGTTCCTCAACTGAAACCTGACTTCAAGTGGATTTTTTTTTCTCACCAAGCCAATGCCTTTTTTGTCCTACATCTAAATAAGGCTTTTTTGTGAAGCTGGGTAGGGAGCAAGAGTAGACATATTTGCAACACATATTTTGCTAAGTCAAAAGAGTAAGTCTTAAGAGAAAACAAATCATACTTATGATAATGATTGTGCATGTGTGATGGAGGGGAAGTGGAATTTGAAGATGACTATTTTTATGTGGACTCTCTTTATTGGTTTTTTTAGAAACCTGACTCCATTTATTGTAAGGATGAAGCATGGCTACTTTTCATTCTCTTTTTTTTCTCATGCTCTTGTAATGTGAGCATGCATTTTTTTTCTTGTAGCCATGCCTTCAACTCTTTTTTCCCAATAAATTTTAAAAGAGTATTAGGCACAAAGAATATATAGTATCTTTCTATCGTAGAGTGGTGTGATGGAAATTTGCTATCTTCTAGTGTAGAAGTTTAGCATGTGCATGTGAAATCCTGATCTTAAAGTATGAAAAGATCCTCACTTAGGTTTATACTAGTTCGACTAGGCTCAACACGAAATCAAATAGCATATGCATGGGGTTTATCAAATTTTAACAACATGTGGATTTGGTAGGAAATTGAAATCAAGTGAGGGACTTTAATATAACCCAACTAAGAAATACTGGAGAAAGACAAGTTTCACTTTTAACTAAGAATTTAGCAGCTCTATTACCATATCATATATCAATAATAAACTAAAATTAAATTAAGCTTATGCTACCCACAAATTTCAAGTCTAAGGAAAAACTTTAAGCCAATGGACGCAATAGTTGGAGAATTTTAAGTTGTATACTAGGGACTAAGAAAAATACAACAAAGCAACTATTCATCATTCCAACTTATACAAAGTAAAAATATTCTTACTGCACATCTTTTATTTAATTCAAACTATCCTATTTTTATATGCAGATGATGTGGAAAGAAAATAAGCAAAATGGGATACAAATGGAATGTGATACAAGTTACCTCAAGTGGGGGTCCTTTCCCAAGCTTGTTCTTCTCCAATTTCCGTTATAAGGGTTGAACCCTTAACGACGAAAATAGGCCATGAGGTCAGTTTGTTGTTGTTGTAGCGTAGCATTGATGTTGTTGAACTACATATTGACTTGTTGCTGCCAGTCATGGGTTCCCCAGAAATGATCCTGAAGGGTGTTGAGGACATCACCCGTCCTCACTTGAAGGTCTCCCAACCGTTGAGTAAGATCTGTCATCCCTTGGCTAAGTTCACGATAACCTCTAGCCGAGAAGGAACAACACGTACTTGTCGGTGGAGGAGGCAAGCTACTTGAGTTTGAGTTGGAACCATATGGCTCCCATCTCCCTCCTATAGTGGCCCACTCATGCCATGACGATTATATGGCCTCATCATCGAACTGGGTGCAACTAGGTGCATTACCCGATGGATTCACTTCCTCTTGGTATTCATAGGCAGGAGTTCAGGGTGGGCAAATTTAACCGAAATCGAAAACTGAACCTGAACTAACAGGAAACCGAAACCAAGAACACCGAACCGGAAAAACTGCAAAAAACTTCGGTTGGCATTCTGAAGAAATGGATTATTTTTTCGGTTTCAATTTTTTTATCCGGTTAACTGAGTGAACTGCAATTTATCCCAATAAATAAAATTCAGCCCAACCCAGTAACAAGACAACCGACCCAGCCTAATAACAACCATAATATGCCCATCCCCACAGCCTCGCGTCCCTGAATCACCTTCCGCCGCCCTTGGCTCCTCGATGGCCACCGCTGGTTTGCCATTGTCAAAGTGTCAATCATTGCTGGCCACCGCGTCGGTCCGCCGCCTTCGCGCTGATGCCCCCCGGCCAGCCGTCTTTAGGTCAGTGCCCCCCGGCCCACCGTCTTCTCGCTGCCGCCGCCCCGGCCTTTCATCTTGACACCGCCGCAACCCCAAGGCCCCGAGTAATCCTGAGTCGTCGCGCCCGACCTTCGCTTGACACTGCCCCCGAACGACTGTCGTGGCGCCGCGTGATGTCATTCCCAACTGTCGCCCGATGTCGTGCCCTGTCGTCGTCCAACCGCCGCTCGTGGATGCCCTGTCATCGCCCAACGGCCCAACTAGGCAACCACAACCCAAGGTCAGCTTGGTTTTTCCGGTTAACCGAGAGCCTGATTTTTCACTTCTTTGACATACTTTGGTTTTCATTTTCTAGAAACCGAATTTTCAAAAAAGAAAACTGAAACTGAACTTGGTTTAGGTTAAACCGATTGCCCACCCTGAGCAGGAGTGGATCACGAAGGCATCTCAATGGTTGCTCTTCATGAATGGCTCCGTGTAATCCTGCCAGATACATTACTCCCATGGGCTTCTTTGATAGATCGAAGAGCAATGGTTAGTTCCCGACACTTGTATAAATGAAAATTCAGGTTAGGTAATAGAATTTCATTTATAAACCCGAAGTAGAAAAATACTGAAGAACCATCGAAATCATGTTTGAGAGCATGTCCATGCACTAGATAATCGTCAACTACTAGGTAGCGGCTTGTTGAAATATATTTAGTGGATGCATTTCTAAAGCCCCTACTTTTGTAGCAATGTGTCGGCATTTTGGAAATTAACTAGTAAATTTGTTATTGAATCACGTTCGTCTTTGTATGGCTAGCTGGAAAAGATAAGATATTTAACCTGGTTCGGGCAAAAAAAGCCCTATGTCCATAGGGAGTCTATACGTGATCTTTGTTAGCTCAAAAGATGAGATAATAGATTACAAGTGAGCCTTGCTCGAGTACATGAACTCTAAGAAAGTAAAATAAACTCTCGGAAAGGAATGTGCAAACAAAACGTGCACGGGCAAAGGAATGTAAGGCACAAGCATACATGCGTAGGGTAAATGCGCAAGGAAATGCGTAAGTAAAGCGAGTACAAAGTGAATTTGCCCCCTTGTGAAAGTCCTTGGGGTCCTTTTTTAGGGGGGGCAAGGTGGTCCTATCTAGCTGACATTCGTCATAGTGGGCTGAATTGTACAGTGTTCGTTCTAGGCGTCCGTGCTGCCCAGGGTGTGGAAGCTTCACAGTCTTGACTTCTTCAACTCCAAGGCGCCATCGTGAGTGCCTGGTAATCATTCCTCTACGGTGGATGAGATGGATGGCAGGCTTATCCTGCAACAGGTCACATCGAGTGTTATCCCTTCTGCCAAAGTTACTGCACCCGCCATCCATCATAAATTCCCCGAACTGTCCAGGAGGAATTTTCCGCCCGATCTCTCGGGTTGGGACTTGGGCAGGTTGGGTACCCTGACCTCGGCAGGCTGGAGCATTGGTGGCGGTCCCCTCCTCGAGACAGATGGTAGCTACGGTTTGTAGCCACATTATGGTCGTGTACCATCATTGGGTTTCATATCTTTGGTACTGAAAGTGCATCTAGGTTCCCCGTGGGTTTTGGATGATTGATGATGACAATTAAGTCGCTAATGAGCTCATGTGATCTTAGCACAGGTGTGGACTCGATCGGAGACGCAAACCCTCAAAAAGGAAAAGGAAGGAAACGGAGTCGACTCGAAGCGTAGAAACTAGGGTTTCTAGCGTGTTGAGTTAGACTAGCCGTAGAAATAGGAGGGTGTGTGCGTAAAGTGCAAAGAGATCAAAGTAGGAGCTCAAGAGTGGTGGTTGAGGTAGAAACCCTATTTTAAGTTGAAGTTAGAGTAGTCTGGCAGGAATGGCCGGACTAGTCCGCCTTAGGGCCGGACTAGTCCGCCTTAGGGCCGGACTAGTCCGCTCCTGGACAGACTAGTCCGTTTTCACACGGACACGAAGGTCCTGTGTGACTTCGGACTAGTCCGTAGTCGGACGGACTAGTCCGTGGTACCCCTTAGGGTGGATTTTCGGGACTAAGTACTAGAGAGCGGACTTGTCCGTTTTGGGGCGGACCAAAAGGTCCTGTGTGAGATCGGACTAGTCCGTCCGTGGGCCGGACTGTTCCGTGTTGCCAGGTGCAGAGTGGTTTTGGCGACTAAGTCTGGGAAGGCCGGACTAGTCCGCCCTTGGGGCCGGACTAGTCCGTGGTCTCCAGACTAGTCCGTTTTCACACGGAACAAACGGTTCTGTGTGAGATCGGACTAGTCCGGTGAGGGCCGGACTAGTCCGTTGTTGAAGTTACCATTTGAATTTGAAGTTTGGCAGGTAGCGTGACGATTGCCGCACAGTGCGACAGTTTTCAGAGGGGTCAGTGCTCCCCTAGGCCGGACTAGTCCAGGCCTGAGGCCGGACTAGTCCGCCCTTTTGCTGAGGTCAGCAGTTTGGGCTCGGGACCCCTATAAAAGGGGGACCCCCGGCCTCATTTCAAACAACTCTCGAACCCTAGCGCCGCCACAGCCAACTTGGAGCACTCTTAAGCCTCTTTCTTGCCTACTTTCCCTCTAAAACTAATTCTTGAGTGGATTAGGGTTTAGTGAGGTGGAGAAGAGGAAGAACATCGCGCTTGTGCTCCCGGTTTGATCTCTTGCACTCATTGAGTCTTTGTGAGCTGTGTGTTGAGTGTGTTTTGTTGTGTTGATCATCTTTGTGGTGTGGGAGCCTCAGATTGTGAGAAGCCCCAACGAACCTTGTATTCACTCTTTGAGATAGTGGAGAACCAAGTTAGGCCCGTGCGGTAAACTTGGTGAGGGAAGGGTTGTTGAACCCGGTCCTTTGTGGACTCCTCAACGGGGACGTAGATTCTTGTGTGGAATCGAACCTCAGGATAATATCCTTGTGTCTCCGTGTTCTTCACATTTTGTTTATCGCATATTTCGTTCTAGGGTTGCTAGTCTTGTCTTGTGCTTCACATTGCTATACTCTAGTTGAAACTTGACTTACTCTTGTGTTGGTAGTTTCTAAACTTGTCATAAACATATCCTCACCTGTAGCCTCGAGAAAATCCCCTTTAAAACTTGCTAGAAACACTTTTTAGGGTTCTTCAAGCAGGCTAATCGGACTAGTCCGCCCCCAGACCGGTCTAGTCCGCCCCCTGTGATTTAACCTCGTTTTATTAAGTCATTTGCAGGTCGATTAGCCTATTCACCCCCCTCTAGGCAACTTTCAATTGGTATCAGAGCAGGACTCTCCACAAAGAGTCTAACAACTCGAAGAGATGGCCGGAGTGGTGTTTGAAGAGGTGTCGACCAATGATTAACAACCGACACGTGAGGAGACAATGGCTTATCAAGACAAGCCAACGGATGATGAGGAGACTCGCCAGCTCAAGGCGAAGCTCCGAGAGAAGCTGAAGATTGCTGTGGTTGAGCCGTCAAGCTCATCTAGCGGTGGCGGAGGGGTCAACAACAACCGACAAGGGTTCAACTATGAACGCCTTGCCGCCAACAACCACTATCTCTCCATCCCATTGGGGAAACCTCCTCAATTCGATGGAACCGACTACGGGATGTGGAAGAACAACATGAAGATCCACCTCGTGTCACTCAATTCGGCATTGTGGCAAATTGTCATGACCGGGGTGGAGATCCCGAAGGATGAGGACAACATCACGCAAGAACAAGCCATCCTCATCCACCGCAACGCTCAAGCTGCGGGTGTGATCATCTCATCCCTCTCAAGAGATGAGTTCAACCGCGTCGATGGTCTTGAGGTGGCCAAAGATATATGGGACACCCTCAAGACGGCGCATGAGGGAAATCGGGTGGTCAAGGAGGCCAAGATCGAGCTCATCGAAGGAGAGCTTGGCAGGTTCGCCATCATGGATGGTGAATCTGCCCAAGACATGTACAACCGACTGAAGATTCTCATCAAAAAAAGCCGATCATATGGCTGCACCAAGTGGACCGACCACGAGGTTGTGAAGAGGATGATCCGGGCATTCATGCCTAGGAACGTCGCTCTTTGCTCCATGATTCGAGAAAGCCCAGGGTTCACTCAAATGACCCCGGAGGAGGTCCTTGGTAGGATCATCAACCACGAGATCATGGAGAAGGAGGCTCTCTTCTACAACGACCTTCAAAAGTTCATTGCCTCCAAGATGAAGAATGTTGCACTTAAGGCAACACCCTCTTCAAAGGAGCAAGAGGAAAGCGATGAGGAGAACCTCGACACCGATGAGGAAGAGGCCTTCTTCATAAACAAATTCAAAAGGATGATGAGGAGGAAGAAAGGCGGATACAACCATGAAGGCAAGGGGAAGGAAAGAGCAAGGCCCAAATCAAAAAGGGCTTGCTACAATTGTGGCGAGTACGGCCACTTCATTGCTGATTGCCCCCATGAAGAAGTGAAGAAGAAGAAGAAGGAGGGCAAGCCTCAAGAGAAGAAATTCTTCGGGAAGAAGAGGCCCTCCGGACAAGCACACTTGGGCAAGGAGTGGGACTCTAACGATGAGTCCTCCTCCGAAGAAGAAGAGGAGAAGATGGCTACCATAGCCATCGGGAGGAGCTCCAAGGGAAGCAAGCTCTTCCCCAACCTCAACAACGACTACAAACCAACTTGCCTTATGGCAAAGGAGGGAAGGAGAAAGGTAACATCTCACTCCTCCTCCTCCATTTCCTCTCATGATGAATTTGATAGCGCTAGTGAAAATGAGCACATGTTTAAGGACATAAGCAAAAGCACCCTGCGTAGGATGAAGGTTCTTATGGATGAGATCTTTGAGAAGGAGGATCTCATCAACAGACAAGACGACATGCTCATCCTTGAGAAGGAGAGATGTCAAGAGCTTAATGAGCTCCTTGAGCTTGAAAGAGAGAAGAGCAAGGCATTGGAACACGAACTTGCTCTAAGTAAGAAAACGTGTTCAAGTCTTGAGGAGAACTCAATTGAGCTCAAGGATGAACTTGGGAACTTGACAAAAGTTAACAAGATCCTTGAGACTCAAATTGAGTCCCTTAAGAACAATGTAGCCTCTTCCTCCAAGAGCTCAACCTCCTCAAAGGCCTCATCCAATGCAACCCCGCCTTGCAAGTGCTCTAACTTAATCCTTAAGCTTAAGGATGAACTCAACTTAGCGCAGGGCAAGCAAGCACCTAAGGGTGCCATCTTTGACAAGGGGAAGGTGGCGTATGCACGAAGTGCATACACCAACACAAGACCTCCCCATGTCAAGGATGGTCTTGGCTATACTAGAGGTGGAAGGCATAACGCCAAAACCACTAAGTATGGCAAAGACATGATTGTCTTTGTTAAGGGGAGTTCATCCACAACTAAAATTGAAAAGAACTCACCCTCTAGCAACAAAATGCCTAAATCTGAACCGCATCCTCTATTCCATGATTTTGATGCATCTTATGTGCTTATGAGGAACAAATATGGCAAGGTGTTTGCTAGATATGTTGGGCCACTCCGCAAGAGCCCCAAGTCTTGCGTACGGGTGTCCAAATGCCTAAGCACTAACGTGAAAGGACCCAACTCCGCTTGGGTACCTAAAAGGAAGGCATAAATTTGTTTTGTAGGCTTACTCCTCCGGCGGATCGAAATGGGTGTTGGATAGTGGATGTACCAACCACATGACCGGAGAGAGGAGCATGTTCATAGAGTATGAGGAGAACGAGGTCCCAAGCGAAGGAATCTTCTTTGGGGATAATAGTCAAGGGAAAATCCTTGGCTCCGGTAAAATTGCTATCTCCTCTTCACATACTCTATCTAATGTTTTGCATGTTGATTCCCTAGACTATAATCTCCTGTCCATATCACAACTGTGTGATAAAGGATATAAGTGTGTATTTACTAGTGAGGGTGTGAACGTTCTTAGAGAGGGTAATGACTCGATAGCCTTTAAGGGAGTGCTCAAGGGAAAGCTCTATCTTGTGGACTTTACCACGGATAAGGCTCAACTTGACACATGCTTAATGGCGAAAGCCAACATGGGATGGCTTTGGCATAGAAGGCTAGCCCATGTTGGAATGAGGAACCTTCAAAAGCTCCTTAAGGGAGAGCACGTTCGTGGCCTAAAGGATGTGGTATTTGAAAAGGATAGGCCATGTAGTGCGTGCCAAGCGGGAAAGCAGGTAAGAGCTCAACACCCCTCTAAGAATGTCATGACGACAACTAGACCATTGGAGTTACTCCATATGGATCTTTTTGGCCCCATTGCTTATATTAGCATTGGTGGCAACAAGTATGGTCTAGTCATCGTTGATGACTTCTCTAGATATACTTGAGTGTTCTTCTTGCATGATAAGGGTGAAACCCCCGGTGTCCTCAAGAAATTCCTAAGGAGAGCTCAAAATGAGTGCACCTTAAGGATAAAGGCTATAAGGAGTGACAATGGCACCGAATTCAAGAACATGCAAGTAGAAGAGTTCCTAGACGAGGAGGGCATCAAGCATGAGTTTTCCGCTCCCTATTCTCCTCAACAAAATGGAATTGCCGAAAGAAAGAATTGGATGCTTATTGAGATGTCAAGGACGATGCTAGATGAGTACAAAACATCGGATCGGTTTTGGGCGGAAGCGGTTAACACCGCTTGCCACGCCGTAAACCGATTGTACCTTCATCGCCTCCTCAAGAAGACTCCTTATGAGCTTCTCGTTGGTAAGAAACCCAATGTTTCTTACTTTCGTGTCTTTGGTAGCAAGTGTTATATCCTCAACAAGAAGCCTAGAACTTTGAAGTTTGCTTCAAAGTCCAATGAGGGTTTCTTGCTTGGATATGACTCAAACACACATGCGTACCGTGTGTTCAACAAATCCTCCGGAATTGTTGAAATAGCACGTGACGTGGTGTTTGATGAAACCAATGGCTCTCAAGTGGAGCAAGTTGATCAACATGCCATTGATAAAGAGGAACCTCCACTAGAAGCTCTAAGGAGAATGGCACTTGGAGATGTTCGCCCACAAGAACCATCTCAAAGCCCAAGTGACCATCCTCACTATGAAGTAGGTCAAACCCCCATTGGACAAGTTGGAGATCCACTAGATGCTCCCCAAAGTGATAATGGGAATGAAGATCAAGGGGGAGGCATGGATCAAGGGGGAGACCAAAGTGAAGAAGATGAAGCAAGTGGTTCAAGAGCTCAACCTCCGCATCCTCGTGTTCATCAAAGTGTTCAACGGGATCATCCCGTTGACAATATTCTAGGAGATATCACAAAAGGAGTAACAACACGTTCACGTGTTGCAAACTTTTGTAAGCATTTCTCCTTTGTCTCATCCTTGGAACCCCATAAGGTTGAAGATGCCTTAAGAGATCCGAATTGGGTAGTTTCCATGCAAGAGGAGCTCAATAACTTTGAAAGGAACAAGGTTTGGGAGCTTGTCAAGCGCACACAAGCTAATGTTGTTGGAACCAAGTGGGTGTTCCGCAACAAACAAGATGAACATGGCGTGGTAACTAGAAACAAGGCACAACTTGTGGCAAAAGGGTACTCACAAGTTGAAGGATTGGATTTTGATGAGACATTGGCCCCCGTAGCTAGGCTTGAGTCAATTCGGATATTACTAGCCTTTGCTACTCATCATGACTTCAAGCTCTACCAAATGGATGTTAAGAGTGCATTCCTTAATGGCCCAATCAAGGAAGAAGTTTATGTAGAGCAACCTCCGAGGTTTGAAGACCAAGACTATCCTAACCATGTTTACAAATTACGAAAGGCTCTTTATGGCCTCAAGCAAGCTCCTAGAGCTTGGTATGAGTGCCTAAGAGACTTTCTAGTTGAAAATGGTTTTAGGATAGGCAAAGCGGATTATACCCTTTTCACAAAGCACTTCAACGAGGATCTTTTTGTGTGCCAAATATATGTGGATGACATCATATTTGGTTCCACAAATAAGGTGTTTTGTGATGAGTTCTCCAAGATAATGACGGAGAGGTTTGAAATGTCCATGATGGGTGAGTTGAAGTTCTTTCTAGGATTTCAAGTAAAACAACTCAAAGAAGGGACGTTCATAAGTCAAACTAAGTATACACAAGATATTCTAAGGAAGTTTGACATGGATAAGGCAAAACCCATCAAAACCACTATGGGGACAAATGGACACCTAGACCTAAATGAGGACGGTCCAAGTGTGGATCAAAAGTTATATAGGTCTATGATTGGTTCACTTCTCTATCTTTGTGCATCTAGGCCCGATATCATGCTAAGTGTGTGTATGTGTGCACGCTTTCAAGCGGCACCTAAGGCTTGTCATTTGACCGCCGTTAAAATGATCTTGAGATATCTAGTACACACACCTTCCCTAGGACTTTGGTACCCCAAGGGATCCAAGTTTAACCTCATTGTATATTCCGATGCGGACTATGCGGGGTGCAAAGTTGATAGGAAGAGCACATCGGGTACATGCCAATTCTTGGGTCGATCTCTAGTGTCGTGGTCCTCCAAGAAGCAAAACTCTATTGCTCTCTCCACCGCCGAAGCGGAATATGTTGTAGCCGGAAGTTGTTGTGCACAACCTCTTTGGATGCGACAAACCCTTAGGGATTATGGGATTAACTTGCGCAACATTCCACTCTTGTGTGACACCGAGAGTGCCATAAAGATAGCCCATAATCCGGTGGAGCACTCTAGGACCAAGCACATAGACATACGACATCACTTCTTGAGAGACCACTCAATGAAGGGAGATATTGTGATTTCTCATGTGAGGACGGAACATCAACTTGCGGATATCTTCACCAAGCCTCTTGATGAGAAGCGTTTCTGTGAGATAAGAAGTGAGCTCAACATTTTGGATTCTAGGAATGTGGCTTAAACCACATTCCTCACATTTTTTGAGCTATATTTCGAAAAACTCTTCTCTATCTTGATTTCTCTTCAAAAACTCTTTGAGAAAACTTTTTTAAAAATGATCATGCACTTATCATATTTTTCTTCAATTATCATGTTTGTAATGTGCTAGTTGTCCAAAAGGACCAATAGTTTGTGGGCAAAACTCAAAAATATTGTTTTTCAGCCCAGTCGGACCGGACTAGTCCGCCCGTGTGGACGGACAAGTCCGGGTCCAGACTAGTCCGCGGCTGGTCCGCACACCGGACTAGTCCGACCTCACACCGGACTAGTCTGGCCCTTGGGGACATAAACCCCAGGGGCGGCCCAGACCCCCCCTCTCTCCTCTCACTCCCGCTTCTCACTCTCACGCGCGCTAGAAACCGCCTCTTTCGGCGATTTTTCGATCCAACCACCAAATCTTGATTCCAATCCGTGCATTGGAGTCTTTGGGAGTGAGGAATCGTTTCCCCGCGCTCCACCATCGTGATCCATCTTCGATTTCGTCGATTCTCGTGGATTTTAGAAGGTATTCCCTCTTTTTCAAAAACTTTCCCCATTCTTGATTCTTGAAGTTTTTGATAGGAACACCTTCATTGATGTTGCTCCATATACCCTTGCGACCATAGCCTAGGAGTATTGCACGCTGATTTGAAGATTTTTCGGAGAATCGATTAGGGTTAGGGTTTATCCTGCGCAACCCGGACTAGTCTGGCCCCTGGCGGACAAGTCCGCCCGGCGGACTAGTCCGCCCCTGGGGCAGACAAGTCCGGTTTGCCCAGAGCAAACCCTAGTCCTAGTCTTCTCTCGAGACTTCTTCCGCAACGCTCCCTCTCCTTGGACTCATACCTTCCTTTCTCTGTATTTTCCGCAGCATGTTGAAATCGGAGCGTCCCCTTCTCGTCTCAACCCCGTGGGCGAGGAAGAACGCCCTGAGACCTATCGTAGCCGCACCGAGGAGAGAGGTGCTGACGTGCCCCGGGAGGGCCGCACCAAAGCTCAGATCGTCGAAGCAAGGACGAAGGCTGCCCTCATTAAGGTGCAGAAAGAAAAGGAAGAAAGGCGGGTGAAGGCACTTGAAGCCTCCAAAGTAGCCGCAACCATCTACAATGAAGAAGAAGCCATGGCACGAGCAACTGCAGAATCCCTTAATGAGCTAAGGAGGAAGAAGAGGCAAGACATGGAGGCTCACAACTCCAGGGCCGCTGAGGCCAATGCCCCCAAAAGGAAGAAACTCGTCACTGTTGGCGAGAAGGCAAAGGGCAAGGAGCAAGCCCAGAGGGAAGATGAGCCTAGGGTCGAGCGCGGCCCTAGGAAAGGAAAGGCTCCGGCTCCAGTCGAGCCGAAGAAGAAAAAGCCATCTGTCAAGGTGCCAGCCAAGAAGGCACCCGGAGGAGTAGTGATCCGTGAAAAAGGGAAGGCCTAGGCCGTTGGCCCTCTCATGATGCATAGTCCAGCACACAACCCAAACCGTCAGCCCAACCTCTCAGCCAACACATTCAAAGGAAAAGGAGCTGAGAAGGCCAAGAGGCTTAGAGACGAGAATGTCTATAGGTATGAGAGGTCCACCGCTGACCCTCGGTTCTGGTGTGACTTCCATTGCGATTACTATCGCAC
This sequence comes from Tuctoria greenei, assembly GCA_036927565.1. Taxonomy (NCBI): domain Eukaryota; kingdom Viridiplantae; phylum Streptophyta; class Magnoliopsida; order Poales; family Poaceae; genus Tuctoria; species Tuctoria greenei. The sequence continues at coordinate 50,389,003 of JAYESD010000009.1, forward strand.
AGTCTACCAGGCCATGAAGAAGCCAGTGATCCAGGCTCAATGGGTAGACTGGACCTATACGGCTTGGAAGAAACACGAGGCGTTTGACGCAGTGATCGAGGCAACTGAGCGCCACGGGATCAAGGACATTCTTGGATTCAAGTATGACTGGAATGAGGAGGTCATAGTACAGTTTTATACCACAGTTCACTTCCACTCTCGTGGCGACCGAGCCATCACTTGGATGACCAACGGTGAGCAGTACTATGCCACCTTTGAGGTCTTTGCTCAGGCTCTTGGTCTGGAGAGTCACCTGGACCATGAGATCATCATCTCCAATCTCAAAGCGATGGACAGGGATGACATGAGCTCTATGTACCCTCCTCACGTCTGTTGTGAAGCTGGATTGGCCAGGAACATCCTCCCTTTCTACAGCATCCTTAATAGGATTCTTAGGAGGACAGTGGCTCCTAAAGAAGGGGATGCAGGGATCATACACGGTCACCTCAGGCACCTGTTGGCTCTCATTGATGGACATGAGATGTTCAACCTTGTAGATTACATCTTCGATGATATCTACAACATCTCACACACACCCAACCGTGTCTGTGGCTATGCCCCTTACATAATGTGTCTGATCGAGAAGGTGTCCGGGCTCGTGTTTGTGAAGGACACCACTCACCAGCCTCTCCGACCCCAGATGCCACCTGCTGTCCCGATCCCTCCACGCCAGAAGAATGCGGATCCTCCATCTCAGCCGGAGGAACCTCGTGTTGGAGCCTCTCGCCGTGCCTCTCACTCACCCAGTGGCTCCTCTAGCAGCGGAGTCCTTAAGTTTCTTCGGTCCATCTTCACCTCGTGCCGCAAAGCCGAGGTGCGAGCTCAGCGGACTGAGAGATACGTGAGCAAGCTCTGCGACAAGATGGAGATCCCGATGAGTCCTGAGGCCTCCGATGATGAGCTCACTCCATACCCCCTTCTCACCCCGATGAGTTGGCACTCTTGGGTGAGACGGAGGGTACCTCCGCACCGGGCTCCGACGACGACGACGACGATGCCAACTTTCGTGAGGAAGACGTCGAGGACCCGGAGGCCACAGAGAGCGACTCCCGCGACGGCGATAGTGATGAGGACGAGGACTAGCTTTTAGGTCCTTGTCCCCCTTCTTTTCCTTTTTGGTGCCTTGATGCCAAAGAGGGAGAGTTAGGGGAAGTTAGTCCTTTGTGTGGAGTTGGGGGGAGGTAGTATCTTTTGTGTGGTGTGTTTTTGGCATTTGGACTTAATTTGTAACTTATTCATGCTACTTGGATGTTTACATTTGTGCAAGACTTGTTAGTGTTGTTCAATATCAATATAATGTTCTTATTGTCAATCTTATGATTATGTTGATGTTCTTTATGTCTTGTCACAATTGTTGAGCACATCACATAGGCACCCCACCATAACGTGTGTGGGTATGAAAGATCTCCTCCACCTCTTTTACTTGCTGCATACATTGAGGGGGAGTCATTCATATGCACACAAGTTATGAAAACCAAAATTTATACTCTTAATTGTGAAGGACTTGATGTGTTGTCATCAATCACCAAAAAGGGGGAGATTGAAAGTGCATCTAGGTTCCCCGTGGGTTTTGGATGATTGATGACGACAATTAAGTCTCTAATGATCTCATATGATCTTAGCACAGGTGTGGAATCGATCGGAGACGCAAACCCTCAAAAAGGAAAAGGAAGGAAACGAAGTCGACTCGAAGCGTAGAAACTAGGGTTTCTAGCGTGTTGAGTTAGACTAGCCGTAGAAATAGGAGGGTGTGTGTGTAAAGTGCAAAGAGATCAAAGTAGGAGCTCAAGAGTGGTGGTTGAGGTAGAAACCCTATTTTAAGTTGAAGTTAGAGTAGTCTGGCAGGAATGGCCGGACTAGTCCGCCTTAGGGCCGGACTAGTCCGCTCCTGACCAGACTAGTCCGTTTTCACACGGACCAGAAGGTCATGTGCGACTTCGGACTAGTCCGTAGTGGGACGGACTAGTCCGTGGTACCCCTTAGGGTGGAGTTTCGGGACTAAGTCCTAGAGAGCGGAATTGTCCGTTTTGGGGCGGACCAAAAGGTCCTGTGTGAGATCGGACTAGTCCGTCCGTGGGCCGGACTAGTCCGTGTTGCCAGGTGCAGAGAGGTTTTGGCGACTAAGTCTGGGAAGGCCGGACTAGTCCGTGGTCTCCAAACTAGCCCGTTTTCACACGGAACAAACAGTTCTGTGTGAGATCGGACTAGTCCGATGAGGGCCGGACTAGTCCATTGTTGAAGTTACCGTTTGAATTTGAAGTTTGGCGGGTAGCGTGACAATTGCCGCGCAGTGCGACAGTTGTCAGAGGGGTCAGTGGTCCCCTAGGCCGGACTAGTCTAGGCCTGAGGCCGGACTAGTCCGCCCTTTTGCTGAGGTCAGCAGTTTGGGCTCGGGAGCCCTATAAAAGGGGGACCCCTGACCTCATTTCAAACAACTCTCGAACCCTAGCGCCGCCACAGCCAACTTGGAGCACTCTTAAGCCTCTTTCTTGCCTACTTTCCCTCTAAAACTAATTCTTGAGTGGATTAGGTTTTAGTGAGGTGGAGAAGAGGAAGAACATCACGCTTGTGCTCCCGGTTTGATCTCTTGCACTCATTGAGTCTTTGTGAGCTGTGTGTTGAGTGTGTTTCGTTGTGTTGATCATCTTTGTGGTGTGGGAGCCTCAGATTGTGAGAAGCCCCAACGAACCTTGTATTCACTCTTTGAGATAGTGGAGAACCAAGTTAGGCCCGTGCGGTAAACTTGGTGAGGGAAGGGTTGTTGAACCCGGTCCTTTGTGGACTCCTCAACGGGGACGTAGATTCTTGTGTGGAATCGAACCTCGGGATAAAATCCTTGTGTCTCCGTGTTCTTCGCATTTTGTTTATCGCATATTTCATTCTAGGGTTGCTAGTCTTGTCTTGTGCTTCACATTGCTATAATCTAGTTGAAACTTGACTTACTCTTGTGTTGGTAGTTTCTAAACTTGTCATAAACATATCCTCACCTGTAGCCTCGAGAAAATCCCCTTTAAAACTTGCTAGAAACACTTTTTAGGGTTCTTCACGCAGGCTAACCGGACTAGTCCGCCCCCTGTGATTTAACCTCGTTTTATTAAGTCATTTGCAGGTCGATTAGCCTATTCACCCCCCCCCCCCTCTAGGCAACTTTCAGGTACTCCTTGTACAGAACTCCATCAATAGTCCCCTAGCCTTCCCCTACAAGTCCTCATAGAGTTGGTCATAGGTTGAACTTGCGCTCACGTCTTGGACCCTGAAAAACAAGCGTTCAATAAACGTGTTAGTATCGGTTCAATATACGCGCTTGACCACTGTGGACGGTCCTTAAGGACCACATTCGACCGTCAATTCACCTCATAAAGTGCATAAAATTGAGAACACAACATAGTGGTAGGAGTTATTTACTAACGATTTCCACAAGTGTTGGTGTAATTTTGTATGCAGGTGAGTTATGCCCATAATTAAAGGAATTTACAAGGAGCAATTTAAGAAACACACCTTTCAACCAATCAGGCGCAAGTACGAGGATTCATGGGCCCACACGCGGGAGAAAGCTGACTAAAAATTATGGGAATCATCCATACCCATGATGGAGGCCCACAAAACAGTCTCCCGAAATAGAAACACAACATTTGGGCCCACCAAAAAGTCGGCCAAATCCTGGGTTTGCCCGACCTGGTAGTTGCACCAAACTCAGTCAATCTCCACATGTTGGCTCCTCATGGCTCCATGATAAAGATGCCGACTGATTCCTGTGCATATTCTTGCACCAAAACGACCTTTGGAAGGTATAAATAGGGGTTAGATGCTCACTCTTCTTTGCACACCAAAAGCGTGAGTCTAGTACTCCAGTCTAAAATAGGGAGAGCGCGAGAAAGAGGAGCAGGAGGAGGAGGGTCTGGCTTGTCTGACTTCTTCCACTTAAGGATTGGGTTCAAGCTTATTGAACCCTCTCCACCCTTGTACCTCGACGATAGTTTCCAATTCAAGTAAGGTACATGATTTCCATTTGAGTTCAGTACTTTAATTCTAGCAAGTTATTTCCTTTAGTTACTTGTTCGTTCATCACTCTATTCATTTAGAGGCCCTAGTGTTTGCAAGAGAGGTTAAGAAAGTAATAGATAGTATAGGCTTGGTGTCTAGGCTTGAAGTTACCTTTGATTATGTCATAATCCACGAGTTTTAGAGGTAGGCTGTAGGTGGTGACAACCCTATCCGTCCATTGTAATCCGCCATGTTCGGCTACAACATAGGCTCTTGGTGGAATCGCCTGGCAGACCAGGGTAAGCCCGCGCCCAGCGGAAGTAGTGATTAGTAGACTTGCATTCAATTAGGAACTCTTGCCTTCGGAAATCCTCTCTACCCCTTGCCTACCACTAAGCTTTATGTCCTTGGGTGAACTAGTTAGAAGATTAGCACACACATTCCATGGTTTCGATACCTTGTAACACCCTCATTTTCATTCATCATGCATTGCATAAATTTGTATACATGTTTAACATTAAACAACATAAAAAGGAACAAGTTTAAAATGAACTAGAAGCAAAATAGCATTTAAAAACCTGCATAGTTGCGGACTTGTCCCGTTTGGACCCCGGACTAGTCCAGTTTTGCTCTCTGTTGTCCCCCGGACTTGTCCACACTTGCTGCGGATTAGTACGATTGAGTTTCTGTTGATGGTCCGGACTTGTACGTTCTCAAGTACGGACTAGTTCATTCCTAGCTACTAGAACTTTTTGGAGTTGTCCGGTAGATCCCTCTTTTGGTTCGGTTTTGGGAAATCTGAGAAGACCCCTAGACTTGTCCGGCCTCCCACTGGACTTTTCCATTTTGCTTTCTGATCTTTTTTGGACTTGTTTGGACACCAACTGGACTTGGCCATTTTAGCCTATGTTAAAAATCAGACTTGTCCGACCCCCTAGCGGACTTGTCCGGTATGCCAACTCGGATTCAGTTTTTCCTCCACGATATGTTATTGGGTATTTGCCTTAATTGGGACCAAGAACGCCGTGCCCAACCCCTTTGGATCCCATGTGGGACCGCACCCCGGCCTGCACCGCCTTAAACTCGAGATCCATCAAACCCTACCACCTCCACCTCTATATAAACACCCCAACACCCACCCTCTCATCACTTTGTCACAATTGAAGAAACCCCTAACCCTCATTTGTGGGAGCAACCATCAAAAGGAGTTCACCGCAGCCTGGAGAAGAGAAGGAGGAAGGAGAAGGATCAAGCAAGATCAAATTTCATGAACTCATCGACATCATCATCTATTCTTCGTTTCCTTCGATCTTGACGTCGAATTCTGGAATCCTCGACCCTTGAACCCTAGGATTCACGGTAATTATCTTAGATGCATCTTTTCTAAGTAAACTATGGTTCTATATTAACTAAAATCATGCTCTAATTGAAAACTCGCCAAAAAACCTAGCCAACAGACTTGTCCGGTCCGGTGCGGACTAGTCCGGTTTTCTTTCTATACCAGAATGGACTTGTGCAGTCCCTGTGCAGACTGTCCTGTCTTCCTATTCTGAAAATTCCTGGAACTTCTTTAATACTCTTTGAAATGACTTGGAACTTGTTCTAACATGTAATACTTAATTGTAACTAGCTAGTAAGCTATGATAGCAACCTAATAACATGCATTTCCACATAATTGTATTATTCATGTGAATGTGGCCTAGAGGGGGGGTGAATAAGCCTTTTTGAAAATTGTCGGATCCTGCAACGTAAATATACGATTGAGCAAAGTGTTACAAGGTGATGAATCAGGTTATATCACAATTCAATCTTATACTTGATATTTCAACGTAAAGTAATCAAGATCAATTGTAACCCTAGATTGATATGAAGTAAGGACAATGAACACAAAAGAGAACACAAGAGATTTATCCCGTGGTTCGGTTCCCACAGAGGCAACCTACATCCACGATGAGGAGTCCACAAAAGGACCGGGTCTTCTCCAACCCTACCCTCGTCGGATCGCCACGAAGGCCAATCCTCTTCCACTTATCTCAAAGAGGTGAATAACCGAATTCAAGGGGCTTTCTCACACGTTGAGAGCTCCCTTGGATTACAACATAGAATACCACCATGAACACACTCAAAAGATTACAATTAAATCGCAGAAGTGTGTTAGAGAATCAAACCAAGAGCTCAATGTGGTGTTGAATGTGTCTCTTCAATGAACTAGAGTGAATCCTCAAAGGATTGATCTTTGTTGCACTTAATTTCGTGGAGAGATGTGGTTTTTGAGGCTCTTGGGAGGTGTGATGGTGCTAGGGTTCGAGAGAGTGTAAAATATGGCCGTGCAACTCTATTTATATGGGTTTCTAAAAGTGACCGTTAGGGTTCAGAAAGATCAGACTAGTCCATGGTGGTCACCGGACTAGTCCGGTGTGCTGTGTGCAGCAAACCCTAAGTGTCCCGAAACATCGGACTAGTCCGGCTAGAAACGGACTTGTCCGATTTCACTACTGGAAATCTTCGGACTAGTCCGATAGTCATCGGACTTGTCCGGACATGTGAAACCCTAAGTGTATAGGATGACAAGTCCGCACTTGGAGGACTTGTCTGATTTAGTTCAGAGGGTATTTCGGACTAGTCCGTGCAAATATCAGACTTGTTCGATATGGATCAGAGAGAATATCGAACTAGTCCGGTTGTGATCGGACTTGTCCGACTTTGTGTGACTTGTGAAGTGTTTTGAGGACTAGTCCGCACTGGGGAGGACTAGTATGATTCTAGTCAGAGAGATATCGGACTAGTCCGATGGATATCAGACTTGTCGGATCTTGTGCAGAAAGGATATCAGACTAGTCCGGTGTTAGTCGGACTAGTCTGATCCTGTGTAACTTTGTGCAATGTGTGTGTTAAATTGTGATTGAGCTCTTGGAATGTGTTTTATTAACACACTCCATACATAATGATCTACTATTCTTCTTCCTTGAGCTCATTTCCACATGGCTCCTCATTCTTCCTTCTTTTTGGTACTTTGCTCATTTTTCTATTAAAAACCTGCACTCATCTCAACAAAGAGGTTAGGATCTCAATTGCTTGTCATAAATCATCCAAAACGCACAAGGGAGTCCTAGATGCACTTTCAATCTCCCCCTTTTTGGTGATTAATGTCAATTATGTCATTCTCAATGTATGGAGTGTGTTAAGAAAATAACTTAAGAACCATGAATACTACTCAAAGGATCAAATCATTGCATCACAGAACCATGAATAACTTAAGATCATTATTAAGACTTTACAAGCCACAAAAGAGTTAAAAGAAATGTAGCATAGGGCTCTCTCCTCGCAAACTATAGCTAGAACTAAGACTCCCCCTCAATATCTCCCCCTTTGGCATCAAGACACCAAAAAGAAGGAGAGGAGGGTCCTTAGGTCTTCACTCTTCACTGTCGGTCCTCTCATCGTCGTCTTCATCATCTTCATCTTCAGCTTGATGAGGAGGAGGAGGAGGTGCGGAGGTACTCGAGCCCCCAACGCCAAAGTAGGCAAGCTCGGAGGGGGTCAAGGGCCCAAGCTCGGTGAGATCAGAATCTAAGTCTTCAGAGATTGTTGGAGACCCAATTGGCTCAATCTCCAGTTTCTAGCAAATTTGCTTCACATTTGCCTTGATATACTTCATGTCCTCCTTTCTTTTCTTGTTGAGCTTATGGGACTTCACTTCGGCCTTTTTGCAGGAGGTAAAGACTGCAGCCAGGTACTTGAGAATTCCACTGGCTGAACCTTTTTGAGGTGCTGCACTAGAAGCAGGGGCAGCCCTAGCATCTTCTCTTGATCTTGCCGGTGCCTCGGGACTAGAGGCCGGCGAGGAAGCAGCCTGCACACTAGGCTTTTGAGGCATTTGAGGCCTCAAGGGGAGATGCTCCACATCTTTCACAAACTCAATCCCTGTGACTTTCTCAATCACAAACATTAGGTAAGGAGCATATCCACAAGACCTGTTGGGAGTGCAGGATATGTTCACCATGTCATTCCAAATGTATTCTGCCACATCAAATGGGCGGTCCTTGCTTATGACCCTCATTAGAGTCCGGAGGTATCCTTGCACACTCCCAGCATCTCCATCCTTGGGAGCAATCGTCTTCCTCAAAACTCTGTTTAGCACCACAAAGAATGGCTTCATATTTTTGGTGGAAGGAGGGTTGAACTTTGAATTTGGCTCATATAGGAACTTCATCCTATCCTTGTCAATGACACCAATGTTGTGTATGACCAAGCAATCAGATCTTGTGGTGTCAAGGTGAAGCAGGTTAGCAAAATCTTCTTGAGTAATGTTGTACTTGGATCCATGGGTCATCCAAGTGACACTCTCCTCATCCTCACTAGAGAAGTGACAGGTCGCAAATAACTGCGCAATCACTTCATCATTCCATTATTTCTGAAAGCAAAAAGATCTCTCAGTCCATGCTTCTCAATGGCTCTCACTACATCTGTGAACGGTGAGTAGGCCTTCTTCTCAAAATGTGCACAGTCAATCCACTGACTGTGCACAACTGGTGTCTTCATTGGGAGATACACCGATATGTAGAAATCAGCATGGAAGTTGCACCAGAATCTTCCATCAGCAGCTTGCTTCGGTCGGCCATACCAATCGATGCTTCTGAATTTTGCCGCCGAGTCACTGCCCTTCCCGTTGAACTTCTCTTCATTGGGGTCCCGGACCCCTTCCCTTGGAGCATGGAGTTTCAATAGGCCAACTGGACCTGTTGCTATTCCTTTGCCCTTGCCTTTTGCTAGGCGGGCACTTGCCGCGCTTGGGCCATCGCAGGTGGTAGCCCTAGAAGCAGGCACCTTGGAGGATGGCTTCTTAGCTAGCACTTTCCTCCGAGCCTGTGGAGGAGACTGAGCTGGCTCGAACGGTCTTTCTTGGCGCTTCTTGCCAAGACCCGTCGAGGTCTGAGGTTCCACCTCGTGGTCCATCTCGGCCTCAAAGTCGGAAACATCATTCCCCAAGCTCGACATAACCTGAGAATGAGTGGCATGAATGACAATGAATGATACAAGGCATAGGTGTGAAAGGATAGCAAGGAATTGCCTTGAGGAATTGAAGAATTAGGTTTTGAGTTCAAAAACTTTGGACTTGTCTGGCGCACAGGCACAGACTAGTCCGGGGGACCGGACTTGTCCGCGCATGGACCGGACTAGTCTGGTGTTCATCCTCAAAAACCTAAGAGACTGGACAAAAGTTGATTCCTAATGCACAACAGGTGTAGCATACACGTAATACACCAAGGAGGCATGTATATAGTGAAATATGTTAGGCTATTTGATCAACAGTGAAGAAATTTGGAAATTGTACGGTTTGAGCGAAAATTACCGGAAAATTTGCTTGAAACTTGGAGATGAGGGTGTTGAAGGCCGGACAAGTCCTCTAGCTTCAATCCTCACGTGGACAAGCTTGATTTCTGCCCAAATGCGAAGCTTTTTTTGGTGGAGAGAGCAAGAAATCGCCTTGGGAGCTCGAGCACGAAGAGAGAGTGCACGTGAGGCAAGAGTGAAGGTGAAGAAGTTAGGGTTTGGCGGCGGCTAGGGTTATGGACACGAAAAATCGAACAAGTCCGGAGATGATCGGACTAGTCCGAACTTTTCCAGGGGCTATATCGGACTAGTCCGTTGTCTACCGGACTAGTCTGGCCTAACCGGCACTCTACGGGCTAGTCTGTATGGGCGGACTAGTCTGGGCAACCACGGACTAGTCCGTGGTCACCAGGCAAGAATTGCTTAGCCCATTCATATATATTTGAAGGTACATATGTACAGAATAGAGAGGAAAAACAAATCAAATAATCTTGATGAATATGATCAGTAAGCATACAACAATCAAGCAATGATCGTAATTCACCAAGATCTAGTTATTGACATAGTTTTTTCGGACAAAAATGAGAGAGATGATTTTCACAATCCAATCAACATATTTGAAGAATTCATACAGGTATGCAACATTTCAAGCCACACTCCGAGCATCAAGGATATTTAGTTCATTTCAGAGTTCACAAAAACGCTTTTCATCAAGTGGCTTGGTGAATATGTCGGCCAATTGCTTTGAGTGTTGACATGTGAAATGGCTATGTCTCCTTTCATGGCATGATCTCTCAAAAAGTGACGTATTATGTCTATGTGTTTAGTTCTCGAGTGCTCAACTGGGTTGTGGGCAATTTTAATGGCACTCTCATTGTCACAAAGGAGTGGAATAAGGTTCATATTGTAACCTTAGTCCCTTAGAGTTTGTCGCATCCAAAGGAGTTATGCACAACAACTCCCGGCTGCAACATACTCCGCTTCGGCAGTGGATAAGGCAATGGAATTTTGTTTCTTGGAGGACCAAGAAACTAAGGATCTCCCTAGGAATTGGCATGTACCGGAGGTGCTTTTTCTATCTACTTTGCACCCGGCATAATCTGCATCGGAGTAACCAATGAGATTGAATTTTGAGTCTTTTGGGTACCAAAGACCATGGTTGGGTGTATGAACTAAATATCTCAAGATCCTTTTTACAGCTGTCAAGTGACATTCCTTAGGATTGGCTTGAAATCTTGCACACAAACATACACTCAACATAATATCTGGCCTAGATGCACATAAATAGAATAGAGATCCAATCATGGAGCGATATACCTTTTGGTCGACGCTAGGTCCATCTTCATTGAGATCTAGGTGGCCATTCGTTGCCATGGGGGTTTTTATGGGCTTTGCCTTGTCCATGCCAAACTTCTTAAGTATGTCCTGCGTGTACTTGGTTTGGCTTAGGAACATCCCTTCTTTCTGTTGCCGCACTTGGAATCCCAAGACGTACTTTAATTCTCACATCATTGACATTTCAAACCTGTCTGTCATGATTTTACTAAATTCTTCACAGAAGGATTGATTAGTTGACCCAAAGATTATATCGTCAACATAGATTTGACAAATAAAAAGATCATTATCAAAAATTCTCGTAAATAGTGTATAATCTACTTTGCCAATTTTAAAGCCATTTTCAATTAAGAAATCTCTAAGACACTCATACCAAGCTCTAGGAGCTTGTTTGAGGCCGTAGAGAGCCTTACGCAATTTAAATACGTGGTCGGGGAACTCTTCGTCTTCAAACCCGGGTGGTTGCTCCATGTACACCTCTTCCTTGATTGGTCCATTGAGGAAGGCGCTTTTCACATCCATTTGATACAGCTTGAAATCATGGTGAGTAGCATATGCAAGTAATATTCTAATAGATTCAAGCCTAGCTACTGGAGCAAAGGTCTCATCGAAATCCAAACCTTCGACTTGTGAATACCCTTTGGCCACACATCGTGCCTTGTTCCTTTTCACCACCTCGTGTTCATATTGTTTGTTGCGGAAGACCCACTTGGTGCCGACGATGTTTGCATTGAGTCTTGCCACGAGTTCCCACACCTTGTTCTGCTTGAAGTTGTTCAATTCTTCTTGCATTGCCACCACCCAGTCCGGATCTTTCAATGCATCTTCAACCCTGCGTGGTTCCAAAAAGGATACAAACGAATAGTGCTCACAAAAGTTAGCTATGCGAGATCTAGTGGTTACTTCCTTTTGGATGTCACCGATGATATTGTTGATTGGGTGATCCCTTTGGACGCAATGGTGTACTCTTGGGTGTAGCACTTGAGGAGTTGTATCCTCATGATCATCTTCTTCTCCCCCTAAGTGATTGCCTTCGTTGACTTGTTGGTTATCTTCGTATTCTTGTGGTTGATCTTGTGTTGAAGCTCCCCCTTGATCGTTGGTCTCCTCTTGTGGTTCATCTTCCTCATGTACGTGTGGAGGTGGCTCTTGTGGTCGAACCTCACCTAGAGCCATTCTCTTCAATGCTTGACAAGGAGCTTCTTCTTTACCTAGTTCACATGGATCAAATTGCTACTTTTGGGAGCCATTAGTCTCATCGAACACTACGTCATGTGCTACTTCAACAAGTCCGGAGGTCTTGTTGAAAACACGATAGGCGTAAGTGTTCGAATCATAACCCAGCAAGAAACCTTCATCGGACTTCGAAGTGAACTTTGAAGTCCTAGGCTTCTTGTTCAAGATATAACATGGAGAATCGAAAACTCAAAAATATGAAATATTTGGTTTGTTACCGGTGAGTAGCTCATAGGATGTCTTCTTGAGTAGTCGATGAAGATAGAGTCGATTTACGGCGTGGCAGGCGGTGCTAATCGCTTCCGCCCAAAATCAATCCGATGTCTTGTACTCATCGAGCATTGTTCTTGCCATCTCTATGAGTGTTTGATTCTTTGTTTTGGCAAATCTGTTTTGTCGTGGGGAGTACGGCGCTGAAAATTTGTGCTTAATGCCTTCTTCATCAAGGTACTCCTCCACTTACGTGTTCTTGAACTCTGTGCCGTTGTCGCTTCGAATATTCTTGATTGTCAATGAGAATTCATTTTGAGCTCGCTTGAAGAACTTCTTGAGTGTTCCTTGTGTCTGACTTATCATGCAAAAAGAAAACCCAAGTTAAGTGAGAAAAATCATCAACGACAACTAAACCATATTTGTTACCGCCGATGCTTATGTAGGCTATTGGACCAAACAAGTCCATGTGTAGAAGCTCGAGTGGTATTGTTGTAGTCATGACGTTTTTGGCGGGGTGAGGTGCTCCAACTTGCTTCCCGGCTTGGCACGCGCTACATGGCCTGTCAACATGCGCTATCCATCTATGCCTAGCCAACCCATGTTGGTCTTTGCAATCAAGCATGTGTCAAGTTCAGCTTTATCCTTGTTGAAGTCAACAAGATAGAGCTTTCCCTTTAACATACCCTTGAATGCAACGGAACCATCACTCCTTCGGTACCGAGCACTCTTCCTTGACTATTATCCCCAAAGTAGATGCCCTCGTTTGGGTCCTCATTCTCTTCATATTCCACGAACATTCTTCTTTCCCCGGCCCTATGATTGGTGCAGCCACTGTCTAGGACCCATTTAGATCCACCGGAGGAATAGGCCTGCAAAAACAAATCATGCCTTGGTTTTAGGTACCCAAGCTTGCTTGGGTCCTTGGAGGTTAGTTACAACGCATTTGGGCACCCACACATGAGACTTGGTGTTCCCATGGCGTGGCCCAACATAATGAGCATAAACCTTGCCAAAATTATTTTTCATTAACACATAGGAGGTATCAAAAGTTTTAAATAATAGTTGTTGTTGTTTGTATACAGGACTAGTCTGGGGGGCCGGACTTGTTCAGAGGACCGGACTTGTCCGGACATCGACCAGACTAGTCTGGTGTTCATGTGTAGTTGTTGTCTTACTCTGTGACTTTCCAATTTGAGAGGGCCTTCCTTTTACAAAGGTAATCCTCTCCTTGTTATTCTTATGTCTTCTAGCATGTTGCTTTTCACCATAAGAATAACCAATGCCATATTTGACATTTGGAGGTCTTTTGACCAAGTATGCACTACGTGCATATTTGATCTTCTCCTTGTCAAATATGCCACTTTGGGCAAGATGTTTTTCCTTTGTAGAAGTTGGCTTATCCTTCAAACTGGTGTCACTTTTCTTACATGTGCAAGCATGAGCAAAATCAGTTTTAGTTAGTTGAGAAGGTGAACTTGAAGAGGAGGAAGGTTCACTCAGCTTGAGTGACTCAACCTGCGCTTCAAGGATCTTGTTGACCTTGATCAGGTCAGCAAGTTGGTCCTTGATTGTGGCATTTGAGTCAGTTAGCTCCAGGCAAGTTTCCTTGCTCGAGGCTAACTCAAGCTCTAGTGATTTGCTTCGTTCCTTTCAAGTTCTAGAAGTTTGTCAAGTTCGACATATTCCTCCTTATGGGAGATGATCATGTCCTCTTGATGATGTATTAACCTCTCCTTCTCAACAAGTTGATCAAGCAAAAATTTCATCTTAGTAGCTATTTTCCTATCTAGTCCAATAAGCATGTCCTCATTATCACTATTGAGTTCATCATCGCTAGAATAGGAATGCACGGAAGGGGGTTTAATTGTTATCTTGCGTTTACCTTCCTTTGCATAAGGCAAGTGCCATCTCCCTTCCATGCGCCAAGTGTGGGGAAAAGGGTAGACTTCTTGGATGTCTTCTCGATGGATATGCTAGCCATCTCTTCTTCTTCGGACGATGAGGACTCATCATTTGAGTCCCACTCTTTCCCAATGTGCGCTTGTTCGACTTGTTTCTTCTTCTTGAAGAATTTCTTGGGTTGAGGCTTGGCTTCTTTGGTCTTCTTGTTCTCCTCATATGGACAATCAACTATAAAGTGGTTGTATTCACCACAATTATAGCATGCCCCACCTCAACTTTGGCTTCGTTCTTTCCTTGTACTTTCCTTCGCTTGACTTTGTACCTTGTCTCTTTTTCATTATTCTCTTGAATTTCTTCATGAACAATATCATGTCTTTTTCATCCAATTCACTGCTCTCGTCGTCACTATCTTCCTCTAGTTGTGCTTCTCTAGCTTCTTTGGATAGGGGCTTGAGAGTGGATTTCAAAGCAACCCCTTTCTTCTTTGCCGAGGTGAGATCGGCAATCTCCTTGACATGTTTTGCTTGTTTTTCCATCTTCTCGAAGTTGATTATCCTTCCAAGCAGTTCATCCGGAGTCAACCTTTTGTATCCGGGGCTTTCTCTGATCATGGAGCATAGTGTGACGTTGCGAGGCATAAAGGCTCTAAGGATGAGCTTTACCACCTCGTGGTCATTCCACTTCTTACTTCCGTATGATCTGACCTTGTTGACGAGTGTCTTTAATCGATTGTACATGTCTTGGGGTGACTCGTCTTCTTCAATTGCAAATCTTCCTAGCTCGCCTTCAATCATCTCGATTTTTGCTTCACACACATGTCGGTCACCTTCATGTGCAGTTTGTAGTGTGTCCCATATCTCCTTTGCAATTTCGAGTCCATCCACCTTGGTGAACTCGTCCCGACTGAGTGAAGAGGTAATTACGGCCACGGCTTGAGCATTTCGGTGAATTGCCTGCTCTTTGTTGGGGGTGAGCTCTTCGTCGTTGTCCAGGATATCTATCACTGTGCACACAATATGCCACAAACTTGGATTGAGGGAAATTAGATGCATTTTCATATTTTGCCTCCACATTGAGTAATCACTTCCATCAAAGTGTGGGGCTTTTCCAAGTGGGATAGATAAATAATGATTGCTATTGGAATTGAGATGATCATGGTTAAAAGGATATCGAGAGTAGTCGGTGTGACTACTCCCCTTCTTCTTCTCTTCAACTTTTACTTTCCCTTTGGAAAGTGTCTTCTTTCTTAGGAGCGCCTTTAGCTCCATCGTCTCCTCATCGTCGTCCTCGAAGTCTTGAATGGCTTCGAGGAGCTTCTCCACCTTGAGGTTCTTTTCATCATCAACTTTCTCTTGGTTGTTGCTCTTGTGGGTGTCCTTCATGTCCGACATGATCTCCTTTTAGCGATTAGTCTCTTTCTTGAAGAACCTGCTCTGATACCAATTGAATGTGGCCTAGAGGGGGTGTGAATAGGCCTTTTTGAAAATTTTCGGATCCTGCAACACTTAACAACCAGTTCAAAACCAGAGAAATCGGACTAGTCTGGTAAAGTGCGGACTAGTCCGGTGTATACGGACTAGACTGATTAGGTTTGATCGTTTGACTTTATTGTTCAATATATGCAGCGAAAATATACGATTAAGCAAAGTGTTACAAGGTTATGAATCAGGTTATATCACAATTCAATCTTATACTTGATATTTCAACGTAAAGTAATCAAGATCAATTGTAACCCTAGATTGATATGAAGTAAGGACAATGAACACAAAAGAGAACACAAGAGATTTATCCTGTGGTTCGGTTCCCACAGAGGCAACCTACATCCACGTTGAGGAGTCCACAAAAGGATCGGGTCTTCTCCAACCCTACCCTCGTCGGATCGCCACGAAGGCCAATCCTCTTCCACTTATCTCAAAGGGGTGAATAACCGAATTCAAGGAGCTTTCTCACACGTTAAGAGCTCCCTTGGATTACAGCACAAAATACCACCAAGAACACACTCAAAAGATTACAATTAAATCACAGGAGTGTGTTGGAGAATCAAACCAAGAGCTCAATGTGGTGTTGAATGTGTCTCTCCAATGAACTAGAGTGAATCCTCAAAGGATTAATCTTTGTTGCACTTAATTTCGTGGGAGATGTTGTTTTTGAGGCTCTTGGGAGGTGTGACGGCGCTAGGGTTCGAGAGAATGTAAAATATGGTCATGCAACTCTATTTATATGGGTTTCTAAAAGTGATCGTTAGGGTTTAGAAAGACCGGACTAGTCCGTGGTGGTCACCGGACTAGTCTGGTGTGCTGTGTGCAGCAAACCCTATGTGTCCCAAAATATAGGACTAGTCCGGCTAGAAATGGTCTTGTCCGATTTCGCTATTGGAAATCTTCGAACTAGCCCGATAGTCATCGGACTTGTCCGGACATGTGAAACCCTAAGTGTATAGGATTACAAGTCTACACTTGGAGGACTTGTCTAATTTAGTTCAGAGGGTATTTCGGACTAGTCCGTGCAAATATCGGACTTGTCCGATATGGATCAGAGAGAATATCGAACTAGTTCGGTTGTGATCGGACTTGTCCGACTTTGTGTGACTTGTGAAGAGTTTTGAGGACTAGTCCGCACTGGGGAGGACTAGTCTGATTCTAGTCAGAGAGATATCGGACTAGTTCGATGGATATCGGACTTGTCCGATCTTGTGCAGAAAGGATATCGGACTAGTCTGTTGTTAGTCGGACTAGTCTGGTCATGTGTAATTTTGTGCAATGTGTGTGTTAAATTGTGATTGAGCTCTTGGAATGTGTTTTCTTAACACACTCCATACATAATGATCTACTATTCTTCTTCCTTTAGCTCATTTCCACCTGGCTCCTCATTCCTCCTTCTTTTTGGTACTTTGCTCATTTTTCTATTAAAAACCTGCACTCATCTCAACAAAGAGGTTAGGATCCCAATTGCTTGTCATAAATCATCCAAAACCCACAAGGGAGTCCTAGATGCACTTTCACATGTCATGACATATTGAGTACCATATGAGCATTTATTGATTGTAATGTTTGTTTTGTATGTTGGTTGCGCGGAATAGAAGTTGTTGCTGTAGAGAGTGCTTTCGAGAACCTGCTGAGCTAGAACTTTGAAGCTTTTGATCCTAACCAATCTCAAGAGTAAGGCAAGGGTTCTTGAACATTTTGATCTTGTTTTTAAATGTTCGGTTTGAAAAATTGCATGCTTGTGTCAATTTGATGGGAAACCCAGGTTAGGTGTTTACTAGTCTTGTTTGACTATCCTTGTCGCTTGGAATACATTGTAGAGAGTCGGGAAGTGTATTTTTACCTTTTTGCTTCGCTCTAATTAATTGGGATGAGAAAACAACCAAATGGCTTAACTATAAATTAATGAATTTATGGATGATATGAATTGATGAACATAATTAACTGGTAATATGGGACATGGGAGATCTAAGCAAGCATGGTTTGTGGATTGGGTTGAATGATATGGTGGTTTGCTTGCCTTGGATCTAAGGACCGGTTCATGCGAGAATAAGTCTAAAAGTGCATCTACGCATCCCCGTGGGTTTTGGATGATTGATGATGAAAATTAAGAGACTAATGAGCGGAGTTGATCCTAAGCACAAGTGTGATGGTTGAAATGAGACAAAATCCCTCAAAAAGGAAAAGGCTGAGACGAGCATCGAAGACTCAAGCGTAGAAATTAGAGTTTCTATAGTGTTGAGCTTAGATGAGCCGTATCATGTGTGAGGGTGGTTGTATCATGTGCATTGAAATCACTCTAGAGGGCTCAAAGTGATGGTTGAGAGAAAAACCTAAGTGAGAAGCCAAAATGAGAGAAAACTCTAGGAGGCCGGACTAGTCCGGGCCTCAGGGCCGGACTAGTCCAGGCAGTTAGAATAGTCTGTTATGGGTCAGACTAAACGTCTCTGGATGAGTTCGGACTTGTCCGTATGGGTACGGACTAGTCCGTTCATCCCTTGGTGAGTGAAGTTGGAGCTAAGTCCCGGAAGTTCAACCTTGTCCGTTTTGGAATGGACCAAAGCATTCTGGAAGAGTTCGGACTTGTCTGTTGTGGCACGGACTAGTCCGTTTGAGACTTAGAGTGAGAAACCAAGCCAAACCCTAGAAGGCCGAACTTGTTTGCCCCTGTGGTCGGACTAGTCCGGGCCTACCAAGCTTATTCCATTTTGGGACGGGCTAAACCATTTTGTTGGACTTCGGACTAGTCTGTTGTTGGTCGGACTAGTCCGTATTGTCAGTGGCCACTTGAAATTCAAACGTTGGTGCACGCATCATCTGTTTTGTCGATCGATGATGTGAAATTTTCGATGGTCCCAAAAGGCAGGACTAGTCCATGGTATAGGGCCAAACAAGTCTGGGGTTTGTCCTGGTGGCGACAGTTAGTTGCCGGGACCCCTATAAAAAGGGGCAACTGACCTAGAGCCTTCCAAAGCCTTCTACTCATCCTAGTAGCCCTCTAAGACCAAATCTTGAAGAGATTAGGGTTTGGGAAGGAAAGTGAAGGAAGATCATCGCGCTTTGGCTCTTGGTTTGATCTCTTGCACATTGTGTTGTGTTTTGTGGCTTGTGTGAGTTGACCTTCAAGTGCTCCTTGTTGTATTGATTCGTGGGAGCCTCAACGTGTGAGCAGCCCCAAGAAACTTGGTGATTACCCTTTGATATAGTGGAATCCAAGCCAGCCATTATGGTGGCTTGGTGAGAAGAGGGTCAAGTGAGACCTGGTCCTTGTGTGGACTTCTCAACGTGGATGTAGGCTTCTTCATGGAGCTGAACCACGGGATAAATCATGTCTTGCTTGTCGCTTTATATTTTGTAATCACTAGAATTGCTTTTAGGGTTCATATTGTTCTTTAGATTAATCATTGTTGAAATCTTGTAACCGAATTGCTTTAACCTGTCAATCTCAGTTGTACTAGGTTACCATACATTGCTTACATCTTTAGTGAAGTTAAATTATGCAAATAACTTGTAGGAATGAATTTTTTAGGTTTTCTCCCCGTGCTGATCGGACTAGTCCGACCCTGTCGAGACAAGTCCGGCTTAGTGATTTAATGTCGTTTGATTAAGTCATTTCAGGTCTTATTGCCTATTCACCCCACTCTAGGCGACTTTAAATTGGTATTAGACCAGGCCTCTGCACCAAGAGTCTAACAACTCGGAGAGGAAATGGTCGGAAGGGGTGACAATGAGATTCCGGTGATTGTCGATGATCACAAGACGAAGAATGTCGACCTTCAAGAGGATCCTAATGACGACGAAGAAGTTTGTCTACTCAAGGCGCGGCTTCGTGTGAAGCTCAATGTCCCCAAGAGGGAAATCAAGCCGACCGCTCCAATCAACACCGACAATGGGAGTAGTTCACAAGACTACTTCCGGTATCCTTACAACTATGAGCGACTAACCGCGAGCAACCATTACTTATCCATTCCCATTGGCAAACCTCCTCAATTTGATGGAAATGACTATTCTATGTGGAAGCATAATATGAAGATGTATCTCGTTTCCTTAAACCCTAGCTTGTGGCAAATTGTGTTGATAGGTGTGCATCTTCCCAAGAATGAGGAAGACATTACTCCGGAGCAAGCTGTCCTCCTCCATTGCAATGCTCAAGCTATGGGAGTAATCACCTCCTCCTTGCCTCGAGAGGAGTTCAACCGCATTGAAGGGTTGGAGGTTGCCAAGGAAATATGGGACACCCTCAAGACGACACATGAGGGCAACCGTGTCATACGGGAGGCGAAGATCGAGATGATTGAAGGAGAACTTGGGAGATTCACTATCATGGATGGTGAGTCTCCCCAAGACATGTACAACCACCTCAAGACCCTCATCAACAAGAATCGATCTTATGGAAGTACCTGGTGGACCGACCATGAGATGGTAAAGAGGATGATTCGGGCATTCATGCCTAGAAATGTCACTCTTTGCTCACTAATCCGTGAGAGTCCGAAATTCCATAAGATGACTCCCGAAGAAGTTCTAGGGAGCACTACAGGAATCCCGATCAATTACGTCGGCCAGGGACGATGTAATTAAGGCCTAAACCGACGTAAGTTACTTAATTATGTCAGTTTTCCCTTAATTACGTCGGTTTTCAGCCGACGAAGCAGTTTGGACGACGTAACTTATTTACCGGGATGGGCCGCGGGCTGGGCTGAAGCACTTACGTCGGCCGCTGCCGACCGACGTAAGTTAAGTGGTATAACTTACGTCAGTTGCATGGAACCAACGTAAGTTAAGTCATTTAACTTACGTCGGTATGGTCTGACTGACGAAAGTTAAACTAGGCTAACTTACGTCGGCTTGGCCATAGCCGACGTAAGTTATGTTTTCATTAAAAAAACAGAAACTGACTACCTCGCGGGATTGTGAGCTCCAGACAGATCACAAAGTAGTGCACAAACAGTTTATACAGTACATAGATCACAAAATAGTCCAGAAAACATTAAAAACATCCACAACAACACAAAACAATTTCAAAACCATTCACCGGGCTACACGCTAGCCCTTCCACTACCTCCGGAGCCGAGATCTTCTCGGCGCGTTCCTCTGGATGCCTGTAGATGTAGCAAAGGAGTTTGAGCAGCCATTCCCAAACCCTGCAAAAGAACCATATATTCCCTGTATTAGCCTTGTAAAGAATTGCACAACCATAGTATACTTCAATCGGTCCATTTAAAGCATAAACTATCACATACTATGAAATGAAACAAATTTTACCAAATTCCACTTACTGCATATGAAGTTATGGTTATTTTGATATTGAGTGATGGATGCAAGCAACAAGTGGAGATAAAACTTTGTAAAGGAGGGAAATCATAAGGTTCTGCTCTAGCATCAGAAGGTTCTGCTCTCCTCTGCAAGCGCAACAAGGATATGTTCTGTTCTCCAGAACCGATCAACACCTGTGCAGAGATAAAACAGATGTTCTACAGACCGGATTTCAAACAGTTTACACTGCTTATTCTGCAAAGAGCTGGATTGAAATGAGGGGGAAATAACATAGAAGCTACTAACGACCAGTTGACCACAAAGCTTCTTGCGAGATCACAACTACATGATCTGGTGTACACTCTAGAAGTAAAGTTCATTTCATAGCAATTGTTCGTCCCAACAACAGGATAGGATCTTGCCGACTCCTAGAATGTGAAAGAGTGGATAATTCATTTAAGAAGCTTAGCACAATATTAAAGAAAGATTTTATCACCTGCTCCAGTGTCTGCGGCGGCGAAAGCATAGGAATCTCGATACCACTGTTTCGAACAAGAGTGCCATTGCAAAATATTAGAAGATATATGTTATTGAAATGCTGTAAAATTAAACTACGGTACTTTAAATTACTTACCGCCACCGTTGCTTGCATCTGGGCCAGTATTAAGGTTGTCCTTGCTGCTCCTCCGCCCTCGACCTCTCCAGCTCTGCCTGGGTCTGCGTCAGCATCTCCTTCAAGGCGAGGAGCTAGATCTGGGTCTGCGAGAGATGACCACTGGTGGTCCCAACAGACGAGGCCTGTGACGATGAAGTGCCTCTCAAAGGTCGCACCGACCTTGAGTCGACAACTCCATCAAAAGTGGCAAACCTGCAAAAGAATGAAAACACTAAGTAGAAGAAGATAAATTGAAAAAGAAATGAAACACATGAACAACTCACCGTCCATGGGCCTTCCCGCCTCCGCTCGCGTATGCGGCTTGGGGGTCGATCAGCACACTTTCCCAATCGTAATTCACACCGTGTATCTTCACGACCTCCTACGCGTACTTTGCCTAAAAAACAAAAAATATTGTAAGCATGTCAATAATAGTATTAGTTATAATGAAATTGATGAATTTCGAAAACTTACCAGTCGGTCGGCTGCGACCTGACTACACTGCCCTAGTTGAGAAGGGTCACTTCCCTTGTGACCTCTCTTCAGAACCTGCATCAGGGTTGAGTCCTGACCCATCTCTTGCTCCTGTGTAGCCGTGTTAGCAAGATAAATATATTAGGAACACATAAATTGATAGGAGGATGAGTCCCGATCTTTCGAGAGGTATGGTAAACTTGATTGGGTGGAGATATCGACGTTGATGATCCAAGGCTCCGAACGAACGAAACCCTGCAATCACTACACCACTGCTCCGTTGGTTATCACCCATGTCACATGAATGACCTCACCACGAAGGCTTATCCCTGCAAGCGCAATCATGAACACAAGCAAGAACAGAGAAGTTGCAATCAAACTGAACTGATCACGAAATTGGGGTCTCACAACCGATGATCGGCGACACTGTTCAATGACAGATTGTATCTATGAAAAACCCAACCCTAATGTGGTGACGGCTGCTGTATAAATAGGATTTTAGGGGCGTGCAAGACCCCTGGAAGCAACCCTAATGGGCTTCCACACGATACACGGGCCAGCAGCCCAAAACACGGTGATGCAGCACCGGATAGATTCTGGACGCCCACTTGTTTCTATGATTCCCGTCAACTTAGAAGGAATTTTGAGGTGGGGCTGGTTCCATTGGAAGATTTATGCAATATGGTTCCAACCATATATAGAATGTCCAAATCCGACTCCATGTGTGTTTGGAGCGTCAATTTTGGTAGAGGCAGCTCCTGGAACCCGAGGTGGAGTCGAAGTCGAGTTGGACTTGGGCTCCTCCTTTGTTTGTGTATCCTATCTCCTCCTCCTTGACTCGTTGGACTCCTCCATGCCCTTGCTGGTCCTCTCCATTGTTCCTAATCAATAAAACATGCATGGAAACAAACATAAGTTCTGAAAAACAATTGACAAGGTTAGAACGTATCTGGAGATCCAATTGTCGCGCACGTGCTCTAGTGATTGGTCCTTGCATTTTATGCAAAGGAGAGATGACCATGCGTTTAGCCAAACACAAGTAGCCGTCGCCGCCAAAGTTGTGCTTGCCCTCGGACCCCATGCGGCACTATCTAGACTTTGTGGACTTACCGATGAAAACTTCACTAGCCCAGTACCGACAGAGAGCTAAGTACGCCTCAGTGTTACCCCGTAACCAGGAAATACTAACTTGCACATATTTCATTTTTCATCAATGCAGTTAACATACATAGATATAGTAAATATTTAATAATATTAAAAACTTACCTCCGCATATTGCTCCTTTGTCAAGTACGCGTCGGAGTCCTTCCTAACACTACAGGAATCAAATAAAAGGCTGTCGGCCATGTAGCCGTCGGTTACGTACTGCAGTCGAAGGTTTTACTTTATGAATGTCGGTGCACTGACGACTATAGCTGACGACTTAATGTTGACATATTTAACTTCTATGATTGTTGGTGCTGACGTCTTTAGAGGTTATGACCGTCGGTTGCGCCTAGCCGACGGCTTTAACTCGTCAGCGGTCCACCAACGCCTTGAAGGCAGTTATAACCGTCGGTCACAGGAACCGACGGCTTTAACTCCTTATGACCGTCGGCCTCCACGACAAAGCCGACGCCTTTAATGCTCTTATGACCGTTGGCCACAAGAGGGAAACCGACGGCTGTAAGTCTTATGACCATCGACCACATGAACCGACGACTATATATATCCATTTTTTGTTAAATACGGCTGAAAGCATCTAGGCCCCCATAAGGTATGGTTTCGGTGATTAATGACAACCGTTGGATATCACTAATAAGTTTGTGGATACAAGGTCTCTCATATAATTCATCACACTTAATGGACTCTATATTTATATCATCTACTACTCATTGGATACAATTGGAGACCCCTCAACAAACTATTTTACGAGGTCAATCAATTTTCATGAAAACTGAAAGAAAAAACATATATGTCAAAATTATTCCAACAAAATTGAAAGCACACAAGACTTAGTCATCATCATAAGAACATTTCAAACCAATGTCTAAGAGGTCACTCGTACAAATTCCAAAAGAATCACTTAGAACAACTCGAAGCAGACAAAATCAACTCACCGGATCATCCGATGTATCTAGAAAAGACTACATCGGTCGAGTTGGCTCTGCAGCAGAAAAAGACCTCAGTCTTGGGTATACACCAGATCATCCGATGTTGAAGCATGTGTTACATCGGTCAATCATTCCAGTAAGCAATTTCCCTGGACCAAGTAACACCAGATCATCCGATGTATAAATATGCCGCATCAGTCGATCATTCCAGTAAGCATTATTTCTGAACCATCCTGGACCAAGTGTCACCTGATTATCCGATGTACAGGTGTATACAACATCGGTCGATCAACGGTCACATCTGACACAGTGACCTCAGCTAATTTGTATTCGACCGATGACAGCTGAAGGGAGAACATCGGATCATCCGGTGTTTGCAGAACAGTGATGTTACCCTACTTTTCCAACGGCTATCTCGTGGAAGCTGGCTATTTATACCCCTTCAACCAGTCATTTGGACAAGTCTTGATGCTCAGAGCTACTATACACATTATCAAGCATTCAAGACGTTGAGCAACCACTTCCACATCATTTACACCACTTGTACACCAAGAGATAGGCTAGAACTTACTAGAGATGATGCTTGTGTGCTTCCATTCTTGGTGATTGGAGCTCTAGTCTTATGAGAGCTGTAAGGGAGTGTCTCTTGGTGATTGCATTCACCGTGTATCAGTCGGTGATTGGAGAGATCCTTCCGGAGCTTGCCAAGTCGGTTGTGGAAGCCCGAAAGATCAAACTTGTACAAGGCTTGAGCTCCACCTTGCCGGAGATGGCGAACGGAGACTTTTAGTGAGATCCCTGGTCTTGGTGACTTGGGAGTGGCTACACCCTTTGGTGGGTGTCACAACGTGGATGTAGGAAGGTCTTGATGATCTTGCCGAACCACGGGATAAATCACCGTGTCTTCGTGTCTTCTCGAGAGTTTGCATACTATTCCTTTTCCTTTATACTTATGCATTTCATATACCGCAAACTTATTATTCACTTGAATGCATAGGTTGTTTGCATAGGGAATTGGGATTTTAGTAGTTGAGTTTTTATTGCTTTAGTTTTTTTTTTTGAAAAGCCCAATTCACCCCCCCTTGGGCATTCGATCCTTACAATTGGTATCAGAGCAAGGTTGCTCATTGGATCATTCTAGCTTCACCGCTAGAGAGCCAAAATGGCCAAGATTGGGGGTTCGGTTCCCAACTTCGAGGGCAAGAACTTTGCCTATTGGAAAGCACGTATGCGTGCTTATCTAGAGGCTATTGCTCCCGAGGTATGGGAAGTGACCCATGCGGGGTTTGGTGAGCATAACTACATAGGTGATCAAATCAAGTGGGATGCCAAGGCTAGAAATGCTATTTACGAACGCATTAGTCAAGATGTGTTTGCTAGGATTGCTAGCAAAGAAAAGGCTTGTGAAATTTGGGCTTGCTTGATTGAAATTCATGAGGGTTCTTATCGTGTTAAAGAACTAAAGTATCACATGCTTAAGGCCAAATATGATGAGTTCAAAATGCTACCTAATGAAAATGTCAATGAAATGTTTTCTCGCTTGAGTGTTCTTATTGAGGAAATTAATGCTCTTGATATTGCTCCTCTTGGCAAGGGACTCATCAACCGCAAGATTCTTATGCTCCTTCCTAAGCCAAAGTACAACATCATCAACTCCATGCTTCAAGAGGAATCTCTTGATCACATTGAAGTCTTTGAACTTATTGGAGAGATTCACACTCATGAGATGAGTGTGCTTGGGATGATGGAGGAATCATCTTCAAATACAATTGCTCTAGAGGCTTCCACCAAGAGAACAAATCTCAAGAAAAAGGAAGTGATCAAGCCTAGCTCAAGTGAAGAAGAGCAAGCATCAATTGAAGATGACGATGATGAGCTTGCATTGATGATGAGAAAATTCTCTCGCTTGAACTCCAAGTTTGACAAGAAGGGATACAACTTTGATCCCAAAAAGAAAGCATTTCTACCAAGGAAAGATGACAACAAGACCTGCTATAATTGTGGTGATCAAGGCCACATCTCCTATGATTGTCCAAAACCGGACAAAAGAAGAGAGAACCACAAGGGCAAGCATCGCAAGCTTGAGGATAGTGAGGGTGATGAAGAAGAGGTCAAGCCCAAGCCAAGATTCTTTGGGAAGAAGAATTATGACAAAGGCAAAAAGGAAAAACTCTTTCCAAAGAAGAGAAAAGGTCCACAAAAGGTGTTCATGTTTGAGGCAAATGAATGGATCACCGACGAAGAATCTAGTGATGAAGAGAGTGAAGCTGAAGAAGAGAGCTTGGCCGGCCTTGCCATTGCCAACAATGATGATTCATCTCTTAGTCCACCTCCCATGTGCCTCATGGCAAAAGGTAACACCAAGGTATGTGATGACTCTGGCGATGATGAGCTTTCCCCCGATGACTTAGCTTCAATGATAAATGAATACCACACTATCATTAAAAGGGAAAAGAGTAAGGTCAAGGCTCTTGAAGAAGCTCGTGCTAAGCTCAAGAGTGCTAACCTCGATTTGCTTGACAAGTATGAAAGCATACTTAAGGAACATGACACGCTCAAATCTCATGTCAAGCAAGTTGAGGAGGATAAGGCTCAAATCAAGCTAGATCATCATGAGCTTGACTTAGCACACAAAGCACTCTTGGGCAAGCACAATGAGTTAATCCAAGAGCATCAAGTACTTAACCTTGCCTATGAAGTCATTGATCAAGAATTGAAAATCATAAAGAAAGAAACCCTTAATGATAAGGTATCCATTGTTTCACATGCCACTAATGCCTTGCATAAGTCTTTGCCTTTGAAAGAGAATGCTAGGGAGAAGAATTTGATGGATGAAATTGAAAGTATCTGCACTAGTGTGGCAAGACTATCTAAGGGAGAAGTCAAGCACAAAGAAATCCTCTTCCAACAAGCAAAGGCCTTCAACAAGAGAGGACTTGGATCCTTCCCGGTGCCTAACAAAGGAAAGGTTCCCTCACTGGAGCTTAAAACAAGCTTCATCAAGGAAGTTGGTTCTTATTGCCAACATTGCGAGGTCACCGGTCACCATACAAGGGAGTGTCCTCTTCCTAATCAGCCTTCTCCAAAATTGCCTACTAACTAAAAGTCCACCTTTGATGATCACTATTATCTCTTGAGTAAAGTAGATGGCAAGGTGAAGGCAAGGTTCATTGGCAAGGACATGAAGGGCATGAAGAGGAAGCTTCCCAAGCAACTTTGGGTCCCAAAAACACTTGTATCACACATACAAGGACCTAAGTTAGCTTGGGTTCCTAAAATCAAAAACTGAATTTATGTGTGTAGGTGAACTACAAGGCCAAAGGAAAGCATTGGGTACTCGATAGAGGGTGCACTCAACACATGACCGACAACGATGGTATGTTCACCTCCATAGAGAACCCCGACAATCATGAACAAGTCACCTTTGGTGACAACTCTAAGGGGAAGGTAATTGGGTTGGGTAAGATTGCAATTTCACATGATTTATCTATTTCCAATGTGTTGTATGTTAAGTCACTTAGTTTCAATTTGCTTTCTATTGAACAATTATGTGATCTTGGATTAATGTGCACCTTTGGCAAAAATGATGTTGTTGTGACTAGTGAAACAAGCAAAGAACTAATCTTCAAAGGGTTTCGGCATGGACACCTCTACTTACTAGACTTCTTCGACAAGGATTCTAGCTTGACCACTTTTCTTTTCACCAAGACGAGTTTGGGTTGGCTATGGCATCGACGCATAGCTCACATTGGAATGAGAAAGCTCAAGAAGTCATTCAAGCTCGGGATGGTGACTGGCATGAAGGATGTCACATTTGAGAAGAACAAGCCCGGTAGCGCTTGTCAAGCCGGGAAATAAGTTGCTTCACACCACCCAATGAAGACAATGGTGTCAACCTCCAATTCACTTGAGTTGCTCCACATGGACCTCTTCGGACCGTCCACATATCAAAGTCTTGGTGGTAATCTCTATTGTCTTGTTATAGTTGATGACTACTCTCGGTATGCTTGGACGTTGTTTTTAGGTGACAAGAGTGAAACTCCGGAAGTGTTCAAGACCTTCGCTAAATGTGCTCAAAGGGAATTTCAACTTCCCATCATCAAGGTCCGGAGTGACAATGGCACCGAACTCAAGAACTACAACATTGGGGAGTGGTGTGATCGTGAAGGCGTTAAACATGAATTTTCAGCCACATACACTCCTCAACAAAATGGTGTCATTGAAAGGAAGAACAAGACTCTCATCACTCTTGCACGAGCAATGCTTGATGACTACGGCACGTCCGAGAAGTTTTGGGCCGAAGCAATCAACACGTTGTGCCATGCCGCAGATCGGGTCTATCTACATCGACTACTTCAAAAGACCCCGTACGAACTCCTCATTGGGAGAAAGCCCAACATCTCCTATTTCCGAGTCTTCGGGTGCAAGTTCTATATCTACCGCAAGAAAAGGCTTGGTAAGTTTGAAAGAAGATATGATGTTCGTATCTTTCTTGGTTATGCATTAAACTCAAAAGCATATTGAGTATTCAACCAAACCTCCAGTTTAGTTGAGGAAAGTTGTGATGTTGAGTTTGATGAAACTAATGGCTCCCAAGAGGAGAGTTTTGGTCATGATGAAATAGATGATGAGTCTCTACGAGAAGCTATGAACAACATGACCATTGGAGACATCAAACCTAAAGTTGAGGAGAGCCATGATCAAGGGGGAGCTTCAAGTTCCAACATCAACACATCTATGGCACCTCAAGTTGACGAAGAAGAAAAAGATGATCCATTGCCGACACAAGATTCACAAGCCACACAACATCAAGAAGAAGAACAAGTCCATGATCAAGTCCAACCACAAGAAGAGCAACACGCATCACCACCGCCAAGTGCTTCACAACCACTTATGAGGCATGGACGCATATCCAAGGCACATCCGATTGATCAAATTATCGGAAGTCCATCAAGAGGAGTAAGTACACGTTCTCGCCATTTCGCTATGTTTTGTGAGCACTACTCATTTGTTTCATGTGTAGAACCCACTCACATTGAGGAAGCACTCCAAGATCCAAATTGGGTAATGGTCATGCAAGAAGAACTCAACAACTTCATCCACAATGAAGTTTGGGTGTTGGAGGAGCGAACCAAGGACAAGAACGTCATCGGGACAAAGTGGGTGTACCGCAACAAACAAGACGAGAACAGTGTTGTGATCCGCAACAAGGCAAGACTTGTGGCCAAGGGTTTCTCGCAAGGTGGAGGACTAGACTTTGGAGAAACATTTGCTCCGGTCGCTCAACTAGAAGCCATCCATCCGAGGAATCCTAATCATGTGTATAGGTTGCACAAGGCGCTCTACGGGCTCAAGCAAGCACCTAGAGTGTGGTATGAACAACTACTGGATTTCTTGATCATGCAAGGATTCAAGATCGGGAGGGTGGACACTACACTCTTCACCAAAGACATTGATGGAGAACTATTTGTTTGTCAAATTTATGTCGATGATATTATTTTTGGTTCAACTAACAAAGTTCTTAGCCATGAGTTTGGCAAAATGATGTCTAGGGAATTCGAGATGTCGATGATTGGAGAGCTTAACTTCTTCCTTGGATTTCAAATCAAGCAACTTCGAGAGGGGACCTTCATCTATCAAGAAAAATATACCAAGGACCTCTTGAAGAAATTTGAGATGGGAGATCATAGCTCAAGAAGTACTCCAATGGCAACAAATTGTCATCTCGATGCGGATAAGGACGGTAAACCTATTGACCAATCTAATTACTGTTCCATGATTGGTTCATTGCTTTATCTTACCGCATCTAGGCCCGATATCATGTTTAGTGTATGCTTATGTGCTCGCTTTCAAGCAGCACCTAAAGAATCGCATCGGAAGGCGTCTTTAGGATACTTCGATATCTCAAGCATACCCCATGTGTAGGCCTGTGGTACCCCAAAGGTGCTAAATTCCATCTCTTAGGTTACTCGGATTCGGACTTTGCTGGATGCCGTGTGGATCGCAAGAGTACCTCCGGAGGGTACCACTTGCTTGGGCGTTCCCTAGTATCTTGGTCTAGCAAGAAGCAGAACTCCATTGCCTTGTCCACTGCGGAAGCGGAATACATAGCGGCTGGTGCATGTTGTGCCCAAATCTTATATATGAAGCAAACCCTTTTGGACATTGGTGTTAAATTTGGTTGTGTGCCTCTCCTTTGTGACAATGAAAGTGTGGTTAATATTGCTAAAAACCTTGTTCAACACTTCCGCACTAAGCACATTGATATTCGCCATCATTTCTCGCGGGACCATGAAGCTAAAGGAGACATCTCCTTGCAAGGTGTTAGGTCCGAAGAACAATTGGCGGATATCTTCACTAAACCACTTGATGAGAAAACCTTTTCTAGACTAAGGAGTGAATTAAATGTGCTAGATGCATCGAACGTCATGTAAGTTGCTATGGTCATGTAAGAATGCATCACATATAGGTCTTTTCTAACTTCCAAAGGATAGGGGCGAGCAAGGGTCAGCTTGGGATGGCGGTCTTTTTTTTTGGGTATCCCCAAGGCTTGTAGAATGGCTCTCCCTGAAGAAGCTTTTGAAAGGTTCAAAATTGGCAAGATAGATTTAATTTATGTCTTGCATGATGTCTGCCATATAGACTTGCACTCACGTTTAATATCCTGCATTAAAAATTGTTTGGCACTGCATACGGTAGATTGTCACAAAGGGGAACCCACCTCATGAGAAAGAGACTTGTTTGAAATGCAATATCTCAACTCATATGATGTGGAAAGAACAAAGTGTTAAGGGTGTTAATGCCTAAAGGAACATGCTTTAAAGAGATAGAAGTTTTCATCCTCTAGCTCACAAAGCATGAGCCTTACATTTTTTTTTGGATTTTTTCCTTGTTTTTCTGGTGTTCTATTTGCTTTAGGGCTTAGCCAAGTTATTGGCAACTAGCGTTAAGGTCTTTTTGAGGGGTTAGGGGTTGTCCAAAAAGTCTTAAGACTTGTGTTTCTCTTTGATTGTTTAAGTCAAAGGACATATATGGGCTGTTGCTGATCTTTTGTAGTCATCGGATTATCCGATGCTTAGGGCAGAAGCATCATTGGATTAGTTTGTGCTTAAGTACAAGGGTCAGCTCAGTCAGAAAGTCAAATCAATTGATGAGTTCATTCTGAGAAACATTGGAGCATCCGATGTTCACATTTCTTGAGTTGTGCCAAATTCAACCGATGATAAACTTTTCTACGTCGGATCATCCGATGCTGAAGGTGCCTCTGGAATAACCTTACTGTACCACTCGACCGATGCACCCCCTCAACTAACGTCGGATCATCCGATGTTAAAAATTGAGCTAGGGTTCGGGCCGCACCTATTTAGCACCTCTCCGTTTTTTTCTTTTCTCTCTCCCCGACGCCGCACTCCCCGTCGCGCCTCTTCTCTCCACCGCCACCGCTTCGTGCCCCTCGCCATGCCGCCAACCGCCATCGTGCTTCGGCTATCGCCGCACTCAGCACCGTCGCCGCCCTAAGCGCTGCCGCCGCCCTCACCGCCGCCGCACTTAGCACTGCCGCCACCCTAAGCGCCACCGCCGCCCTCACCGCCACTGCCCTGCACTGCCGCTTGTCGCGCCGCCACTCCTCGCGCCCGGCCACCGCGCTCCTCTTCGCCGCTAGGGATTGCCCGGCCGCGTCGTACTTTGGGTTGCCGTCTCGTGCACCCGACATCGTCGTCCCATGATTTCATCTTCGCCATCGTCACTCTTCTCATCAAGATGGGTCGTGACAAGAAAGGAAAGGGAAAGGCCATTGAGGAGCCAGCAGCTAAGAAGCAAAAGCTATCGAAAATGATGAAGACAGCTAGACAAGCTGAGATGGCTGCTCGCGCTGCGGAGGAGCGTGAGTGTGGCCGAAGAGGATCCCTGAGGATCCGGGAGTCCCGACAGAGGCAACTACAGCCACAGCAGACAGAGGAGACAGAGGAGTCTGAGGAGATGCCGCTTGTTCGCCAGCGCACAGTCAGGACCCGTGGAGGTCACACAGCTGCAGCCCCGAGTCAGAGACCATCTGCAGCTGAGCTTTGGGAGGACAGAGCGGCCGAGAGAGGCATCTATGAGATGGACACCAATGTACGGGTTGGTGAGGGTGTCCGCCTGACTGACTACAGGAAGATGAAGGCAAAGCAGCTCAGGAAGCTTTGATGGAGCATTCTGCTTGAGGAGTGGTTCCCGCAGCCCAGAGAGCCACTTGTGGACAGCTGCTTCTGGACCCTGACACAGGCGTCGCGGTATGAGACTTACAGACATCGGGGCCATAAACTTTTCTAGCACAACTTCATTGACTGGGATCAGCTTGCACTTGCAGCCAGCACTGAGATTTGCCCTTTCTTTGAGAGGTACAAAGGGCTAGTGGAGCTGATGTATTCCTAGCGGAGTGCCTACATGGAGGACTGGGTCCGAGTTTTCTATGCCACACTCTACGTTTCAGAGGGCCGCGGATCCATTGACTTTATGTTCATTGGCCAACATCACCATATGACTAGACAGACCTTGGGACAGCTGCTAGGCGTGGATCTCCATGACACCTGCCTACCCACCGAGGAGGTCGCTCACTGGAGGTGTGGCACCACCTTTTGAGGAGATTCGGTCACTGTTTGCTCAGCCCTTCTCACCTGACCAGCCTAGGGTACCTGCTCTACTCACTCCGGCTGCACGTACTGTTCACCTTGCCTTGCGCCGCATGCTACTACCCAGGTCAAGATACCTTGAGGGCTTCACCAGTTTGCAGCAGACCCTCCTGTTCTATGTCATGAACGGGATGCAGGACATCATGGATATCCTCATTTGTGAGATGGAGGATGTCATCAAAGATGGAGTTAGGATGATGAGACAGCTTGTGTTTGGCCACTGGATCAGTCACCTGCTCTACCTGTTGGCTCCAGAGGGGTCCGCCGTGCGTGACAGTCTCACCGACGAGAGCGTCACTCGGTTCGAACACCACCGTGCTCCAGCTCCTGGAGACCGCCGCCTTGGCCGCCCAGTTGAGCGTCAGGTCCGAGCTCGACTTTTAGAAGAAGACTGGTTAGACTTGCACTTGAGCGTCAAGGTCCGAGCTTGCACTTGCAGCCAGCACTTAGAACAACTCGAAGCAGACAAAATCAACTCACCGGATCATCCGATGTATCCAGAAAATACTACATCGGTCGAGTTGGCTCTGCAGCAAAAAAAGACCTCAGTCTTGGGTATACACCAGATCATCTGATGTTGAAGCATGTGTTACATCGGTCGATCATTCCAGTAAGCAATTTCCCTGGACCAAGTAACACCGGACCATCCGATGTACAAATATGCCACATCGGTCGATCATTCCAATAAGCATTATTTCTGAACCATCCTGGACCAAGTGTCACCGGATTATCCGATGTACAGGTATATAAAACATCGGTCGATCAACGGTCATATCTAACACAGTGACCTCAGCTAATTTGTATTCGATCGATGACAGCTGAAGGGAGAACATCTGATCATCCGGTGTTTGTAGAACAGTGATGTCAACCTACTTTTCCAACGACTATCTCGTAGAAGCTGGCTATTTATACCCCTTCAACCAGTCATTTGGACAAGTCTTGATGCCCAGAGCTACTCTACACATTATCAAGCATTCAAGACGTTGAGCAACCACTTCCACATCATTTACACCGCTTGTAAACCAAGAGATAGGCTAGAACTTACTAGAGATGATGCTTCTGTGCTTCCATTCTTGGTGATTGGAGTCTCTAGTCTAGTGAGAGCTGTAAGGGAGTGTCTCTTGGTGATTGCATTCACCGTGTATCGGTCGGTGATTGGATAGATCCTTCCGGAGCTTGCCAAGTCGGTTGTGGAAGCCCGGAAGATCAAACTTGTACAAGGCTTGATCTCCACCTTGCCGGAGATGGTGAACGGAGACTTTTAGTGAGATCCCTAGTCTTGGTGACTTGGGAGTGGCTACACCCTTTGGTGGGTGCCACAACGTGGATGTTGGAAGGTCTTGATGATCTTGCCGAACCACGAGATAAATCACCGTGTCTTCGTGTCTTCTCGGAAGTTTGCATACTCTTCCTTTCCCTTTATACTTATGCATTTCATATACCGCAAACTTATTATTCACTTGAATGCATAGGTTGTTTGCATAGGGAATTCGGATTTAGTAGTTGAGTTTTTATTGCTTTAGTTTTTTTTAAAGAAGCCCAATTCACCCCCCCCCCTCTTGGGCATTTGATCCTTACAACGACACTGTATTTCCTACCTCCCAGTTGGGAGCCTCCAGCTGCTGTCGGAGCAGCAGCAACAGCACCTGATAAAAAATTTGCGGACACATATTTCAAACAAATTGTTCACAGCACAAATCACAAATTTGCAAGTTAAAGTACATTGACAACACACAAGTTTACATGTCCCTCCACACATACACATAAGTCACATGTTCTTGCGCATAATAAAGATCATACAAAGCAAAGGATTCATGAAAATGGAAAACACATTAGTTATCGGGACCTCCACCACTCCCACCTTGCCCAATCGCACCTTCGCCACTGGCACCTGCGTTGTTCAAATCAATAAAACCTTCAACTGCATCGGGCGTTCCTTGACGGGAACCCTACATTAAACAAATACAAGTTTACATTATGGTTACTTACGATTGACATGTCAAAATCTCTATATTGTCAAGTTATAGAATACATGAGGCATACATATCAAGAGGGGATCAAAACTGAAATCAATAGTAGGAAACTAATAACACAACACAACAAACATGAGGATCAAAACTTAATTAAAGGCATAGCAATATGCATAGCATACATGAAGTTTGAACTGT
Source organism: Tuctoria greenei (assembly GCA_036927565.1). Lineage (NCBI taxonomy): Eukaryota > Viridiplantae > Streptophyta > Magnoliopsida > Poales > Poaceae > Tuctoria > Tuctoria greenei. The sequence goes on from JAYESD010000009.1 coordinate 50,423,845, forward strand.
GTATGTCATAATCAAGTTATAATCATGTCAAGCTGAATTTTGAACAAGGAATAGACGGATGAACCAGAAACAGGTCGAAGTACAAAGTAAAGTCATACCGCTGCGAGTGAAGGTGCTGATGGTTGAAGTTGCACTGGACCTAAAGGCATTGGTGGGAAAACACTCGGATATGGTGACCATCCTGGATGATTTGAGGTCAACATTGACATAAATCCTTGAGGTGGAGGGAAATATGTCTGACCACTCTCAAAACCCTGTAATAACTATGATTAGTATTTGAATTGCAACTCGAATTAATAAGACATGCATTTATACCTGTGACGAGGGACCAACAGGAGGACGAGGCATACCAAACTGCCATCCCATGCCACCTTGAGGTAAGACCTGAATCAAGTAATATTTAGCTAATTAATTAAACACATACTACGGGAAGCATTATTAGATGTCGAATGAAACAGACATGTACCTGCGACATTGGGTTGAACTGAGGCTGTGGCATACCATACTGAGACCCAATATTACAATGAGACGAGTACTGCATCAATTAATTTATAAGTTCTAAAGTAGAACTATACAATTCCTAAATCTCGGTAAATTGCAGAATTATTAAGATTACATGTTACCTGATTTATATTTAAATTATGTATATGTTGCTTCATCTGGTGCATCTCCTCTTGGGTGCGTCTCAATTGTTCCCTCAATTCATCCTCTGTACTAGACCTAGACCGACTAGAACTAGTGGTGGAGGTTCGTCGTTTAGCATACGTCGCGCGCTCCACATATCCGTCTCCCAACCCAAGTCTATGAAAGATGTAAGTGTTCCAGAGTTCATAGTCATTAAACTATCAATTAACCAAAGATATCTTTACACTTACCTCCCATGTGGTAGACGTTCGCCGGCTTCATACGCAGCACCCACATCAAACGGCACTCTGAAGAAGTCCATGTCATCTTCATGTGTTTTCTTTAAACACGTAACATAGTTTTGCTGCAATACATTTAAGTGGCAGGTAGATATAATAAAAGAGAAATGAACTTGATGGATAGATTTAACAAATGGTGATCATACATACCAATTTCTGTGTTGACGCCTCGTCGCACAACTGCTCCGGGTGATTCGGGTCTGAACCTTTGTGCCCCCTAAGGTATACCTCCATAAAAGAAGGAGACACACCAGTTTCAGCTGCCTGCAATACAAACATACATCATTTTAATCAATATAATTATTTTAAGCAATCTAAGTATGAAGGTAAGTATTCATACCATTCTTTGCTCAGTCCGCACAAATCTATCTGGCCCAAAGAGGTGCATTCCAGGCTTGCTCTTCCGATTTCTTTGATTTTTACCCGACTTCTGTTTGAAATATTCTGAGGCCCAATACTCGCAAAACCATTCCCAAGCTTCCCTGTCCACACATATCCAATCCACACTGCTCTCCAAGTACTCCTCCTTAGTTAGGTGTTTTTTGGCTGCTGCTTTGTTTGTCATGTGCTGTAACAACTTCGTCTTGTAATACACAGTCACAGCTTTGATATGTGCATCAGAGAATGAATCATTGGTACGTCTTCGTGCTGCATTATGGAAAACCCGAGCTGCATAAGCTTGACTCACACCTTCCTCCAACCGATAGACACCCTGCATCCAAGAAACAATTAATGACAATCAAAGATAGAGGCAATTTAATTGAAACAATAAAAACATACTTACCCAGAACATCTGCCAAACTTTGTCCTGACAATTATCCGAAGTGCCATATTGTTTCAATGCATAGTGATCCCAATTATGTGCCGCAAATCTTTGGCCGCCTATTTCAACCATTCCAGAAAAGCAATAATGAATGATGTTTCCCAAATCCGTGTTAGCTACCCTTCGATGCCCCCTCCCACTCCAACCAGGTTCAACCCAGCACCTAGTACCCTTCGGTCTAATAATTATCCGCTTATCCACGGTTCTCATTGGAGTACACAGAAGGTGCCTATGCAACCTGTAAAAATAATAATAATAATTAGTTGACAAGAAAACCAACACAAAATGTATAATGAACTTATGAATTAATCAGACATATTACCTAAATGGGCATTGATCGGCACGTCCTAACTCATTTAGCCCTGCCCTTCTTGCAAGTTTGGCATCTCGATCGGGATCGTCACCCTCTTCCTCATTGCCCTCATCATCCCCCTCATCACCACCCTCAGAGGACGTCGAATGCCCAAAGACCTTCTGCGCACAACCAATCGAGTCTGCTCCTGAGCCTCCTCCTTGCTCCGACGGGTGCCTGAAAGTCTCTGCCTCCTCCCCGTACAACTCCTCGTATGTGGGGCAACGATCAGGCACATGTGTCGGCCGTGAACCTCATGCTGGCTCGCTCGACTTCTGCTCTGTCATGCACCCCAAGAGTTGCTGCTGCCTCTGTGAATTCATTACAGAACCCTTTTCTGTATATCTTCTCCTTCACTCTCTTCCTCACATTCTTCCTCTTCAATCTCTTCCTAAAATCTCTCTTGTTCTTCAATAATCCTTTTCTGCTTTTCAATAATTCTTTGTGACTGCCGAAGATGTTTTCTCGAAGGACCAACTCGTTCTTCAGACATCAACTCTAGCGTACCACTAGCTATTTCTGCGAGTCCTGTCCCACAAGATATCCTAAAATCTCCTACTTCCTCAACTTCATCTTGGTAGACAGCAGCACCATCATCTTCCTGATTCTCTATGTACTAATCATAAGTACAAGGGTGCATTTCACGGTTAACTTTATATACAACCCACCAATTTCTGAAACTTGGATGCGGATAACTTAAATAGTACACTTGTTCTACTTGACTCGCAAGTACAACATTGTTGTTATGGGCTGTGTATCGCGAGTTGTGGTTGACTTCCACCATTCCAAACTCATTCACTCTCGTGCCCGATGTTGGATCAAACCATTGACAGTCGAATATCACAAGTTTCAACTCTTTCGAATCGCAAAATGTGTACTCGGTTATTTTTCGCAAAACACCGTAGTATTCTCTCACTTCTCCACTACCCTCTACGGCTGTTATCAATACTCCGCTGTTTGTTGCGGATGCTAGTGGGCGGTTTGCTTCTAAACTTGTCGTTCGAAAACGATATCCATTGATATTGTATCAATTAAATTCTCTTGCTTTCAATTGACCATGCGCCATCTGTCGCAAGTCATCAGAGATGTTGACATCATTCATAGACTACAAAAATAAAACAAAGTTAGCATCTCATGATTACAATGTGAACTATGATTGAAGAAAAAGGTAAGATAGAAAAATTACATGTTTACAGAACTAGTCCATGAAACTTGGCCCACCGTTTACGCCACACTGACGTAGCTTATCCAATTGACTTTGTGTAGGTTGTTGAGGAGATGTCCAATACAGATTGTCAAACATTTCAAAATATGGTAACACTTCTTCCATGTTGAAAAATATGTAAAGTATGGTATAGTTTCTTTCTGAATCCGAAATGTAATAAGAAGTGGGAGCCCCAACTCCTTTACCCTTCCAATGAAATATCTAGAGTTCAGTCGTAGGTTGCTCTTCTACATCGTGATATCGTGTTGTAGATTCATTCACGTTATTGACACGTGAAAAGTATTTGCTAGAAAAGTTTGTAATCTCTTTAGCTGCAAATGACTCCGCAATGCACCCCTCAACTCTTGCCTTGTTGCGCACTGTAGCTCTAAGTTTCTTCAATTATCTCTCTTGAGTATACATCAATCTGAACTGTGCAGGACCTGCGACTAACGCTTCATAAGGTAAATGCACCAGCAAATGTTGCATAACATTCATAAATCCGGCGGGAAAACTTTTTCCATCTTACATACAAGCACAACGATTTCTTTCTCCCACTGCCGCATCATCTGCTTCAACACTTCTTTAGCACAGATTTGCCTATAAAAGTAGCAATGTTCAGCAAATATCTTCCACAAATTAGGTTTCAAGAACCCGCGGAACATTATTCGTACAAGTCTCCATCATATTATGATAATCATGACTCTTTAGTCCATTGAGTTTACTAGTGCTGATATTAACACATCATTTTATATTAGCTGCATAACGGTCTTGAAACTTTAGTGTTTTCAACCAACTAAGTATTTGCTTTCTTTCATCTGGCTTGACACAATATGGAGCTCGTGGTCTAATTTCATTTCCACTTGCATTATTTATAACTTCAAGCATCGAACGATCACAAATATCAGCTAAGTCTTTTCTCACACTCAAGTTATCTTTGGTTTGATCGGTAAAATCAAGACACATACTTATGATGCTTTCAGCGACATTATGCTCTTGGTGCATCAAATTTATGTTGTGCAATAAAAGCAACGCTTTAGCGTATGGTAGCGCCCAAAGAAAAGATATATGAGTCCATTTATGTTCTTTATCGTAACCTTCGAAAACACCTTCTGCGGACTCCGTTAACTTTGCATGCCGTGCCATTTTTTGTTCTCCTATCAATCGATGAGGTGGTCCCTTTCTAACTCTTATGCCTTTTCAGAATGATTGTGTATCGCTCCTAAAAGGATGGTTTGAAGGAAGGAATCGTCGATGACAATCAAAGAAGCTGACTTTTTTTCCATCCTTCAACCTGATGGCATCGGTGTCAGCCATACATATGGGGCAACACAATTGTCCATGAACACACCAACCAGACCAAATGCCCTATGCTGATAAATCATGTATAGACCATAGATACGCAGCACGCAAAGTAAATTCACACTTCAAATGACTGTCATATGCCTTGACACCTTGCCATAGCTCTTTTATCTCCTCAATCAATGGTTGCATAAACACATTGATTTTCTTACCAGGATGTTTAGGACCTGGAATGATGGCCACAAGGAATATGTATCCTTCTTTCATGCATATGTTGGGAGAAAGATTGTAAGGCGTGATAAAAACTGGCCAACAAGAGTATGGGTTGCTACTTGTACTGAAAGGAGTGAAGCCATCTGTTGACAATCCAAGACGAACATTTCTAGGATCTCTTGCAAACTCTAGATCAAAACGGTCTAGAGATTGCCAAGCCGCACCATCCGAAGGACGTGTCATAATATCTTTGTCATCGTTTTCACGTATCCCTTCAGAATGTCATCTCATATGCTTTGTTGTTTCTTGGGATAAAAACAACTGCTTAAGCCTTGAAGTGATAGGCATGTAGCAAATCTGCTTCATAGGTACTTTAGTAGTTATTTCCTCACCATCAGAGTTTAGAACCTTCACGTATCTAGATGCTTTGCAATGCATACAATGAGTATCATTCATGTGTTCCTTCCAAAACAACATGCAACTATTCTCCCACAAATCAATCTTCGCATAATTCATGCCCAGACCAGCCAAAAGCTTCTTAGATTGATATATGTCTTTAGGCATCTTATGATTTGACAGAACGAGATCACTAATTAGATTCATGATACCATTGTAGAAATTGTTTGCAAAAATGAACTTCGACTTCAAAGCCATTAGTCGTGTGATCGCCTGCAAAATGGTCACATTGGTACTCTCATGTACATTTTCGTCTGAGGCAGCAAGAAGGTTGTAAAACTTTTGCACCTCCTTTGGTTGTGACTCTTCTCCGTACTCTCTGCCAATTTCCGTCATCATCTCATCCATCCGATTGTCATCCTCATTTCCATCTAACTCACTAGGATGATCAACCTCTCCATGCTTGCGCCACACTAAGTAGTTAGACATAAATCCGTATTTGCAAAGGTGTAGCTCTATTTTAGACATAGACAAATACCGATGATTCCAACACTTTGTACACGGACATTTCACAACATGAGAACCACTATCAATAGCTTGATTAACAAAAAAACACTTGCAATATCTACCCATTCCCTAGTGTGCGCACCAGTTGAACTCCATCCATCATACATCACGTTACGGTTGTTACTCATTTTTTAAATTATACCTTCAAAACATACAAATTGTTATTATGTGATGTGACAGCCCCTACAACCTAGGCAGATAGGTCCTAAACCCACCCAAGAGTGACTGAGCGGAGCGTGCTCATGGCGAGGCGCGTGGTCTGGATCCGAACAAAATTTTGGCAGCATAACCCCGCTGTTCTCCACTGCACGTCTGAAAATGATGCAGTAGAGAACAACGAGGTTATGTCGTCAAAATCTTGTCCAGATCCAAACCCGCGTCTCGTCACATATCACACCCCCTCGGTCACTCTCAGGCTGTCCAAAAAGGGACAATTCCGAACCAGCACACCTCACATGCGTATCACATGTGAAACGTGCCGATTCAAAACAGTATTCATTTTCTATAGGTTACGTTGCTCATTTTCATTTTGTAGTCATTTACGAAAGACGAAAGAGAACGAGAGTGAGGGGGAAAGTGGGTCAGAGTTCGAAGTTCCAAGTCCGGGTCCACCATCCACTTGCGTATAAATGACCGCCTTCATTGTCGTCGTACGCCTCCGTGTTCGTCTTCACACAAACATTACGTCCATAATAAGCTTTTATGGCACGGACATATTGAAACGTGCCCCAACTCCTTTACCCTTCCAATGAAATATCTAGAGTTCAGTCGTAGGTTGCCCTTCTACATCGTGATATCGTGTTGTAGATTCATTCACGTTATTGACACGTGAAAAGTATTTGCTAGAAAAGTTTGTAATCTCTTTAGCTGCAAATGACTCCGCAATGCACCCCTCAACTCTTGCCTTGTTGCGCACTGTAGCTCTAAGTTTCTTCAATTATCTCTCTTGAGTATACATCAATCTGAACTGTGCAAGAACTGCGACTAACGCTTCATAAGGTAAATGCACCAGCAAATGTTGCATAACATTCATAAATCCGGGCGGGAAAACTTTTTCCATCTTACATACAAGCACAACGATTTCTTTCTCCCACTGCCGCATCATCTGCTTCAACACTTCTTTAGCACAGATTTGCCTATAAAAGTAGCAATGTTCAGCAAATATCTTCCACAAATTAGGTTTCAAGAACCCGCGGAACATTATTCGTACAAGTCTCCATCATATTATGATAATCATGACTCTTTAGTCCATTGAGTTTACTAGTGCTGATATTAACACATCATTTTATATTAGCTGCATAACGGTCTTGAAACTTTAGTGTTTTCAACCAACTAAGTATTTGATTTCTTTCATCTGGCTTGACACAATATGGAGCTTGTGGTCTAATTTCATTTCCACTTGCATTCTTTATAACTTCAAGCATCGAACGATCACAAATATCAGCTAAGTCTTTTCTCGCACTCAAGTTATCTTTGGTTTGACCGGTAAAATCAAGACACATACTTATGATGCTTTCAGCGACATTATGCTCTTGGTGCATCAAATTTATGTTGTGCAATAAAAGAAACGCTTTAGCGTATGGTAGCGCCCAAAGAAAAGATATATGAGTCCAGTTATGTTCTTTACCGTAACCTTCAAAAACACCTTCTGCGGACTCCGTTAACTTTGCATGCCGTGCCATTTTTTGTTCTCCTATCAATCGATGAGGTGGTCCCTTTCTAACTCTTATGCCTTTTCAGAATGATTGTGTATCGCTCCTAAAAGGATGGTTTGAAGGAAGGAATCGTCGATGACAATCAAAGAAGCTGACTTTTTTTCCATCCTTCAACCTGATGGCATCGGTGTCAGCCATACATATGGGGCAACACAATTGTCCATGAACACACCAAACAGACCAAATGCCCTATGCTGATAAATCATGTATAGACCATAGATACGCAGCACGCAAAGTAAATTCACACTTCAAATGACTGTCTTATGCCTTGACACCTTGCCATAGCTCTTTTATCTCCTCAATCAACGGTTGCATAAACACATTGACTTTCTTACCAGGATGTTTAGGACCTGGAATGATGGCCACAAGGAATATGTATCCTTCTTTCATGCATATGTTGGGAGAAAGGTTGTAAGGCGTGATAAAAACTGGCCAACAAGAGTATGGGTTGCTACTTGTACTGAAAGGAGTGAAGCCATCTGTTGACAATCCAAGACGAACATTTCTAGGATCTCTTGCAAACTCTAGATCAAAACGGTCTAGAGATTGCCAAGCCGCACCATCCGAAGGACGTGTCATAATATCTTTGTCATCGTTTTCACGTATCCCTTCAGAATGTCATCTCATATGCTTTGTTGTTTCTTGGGATAAAAACAACTGCTTAAGCCTTGAAGTGATAGGCATGTAGCAAATCTGCTTCATAGGTACTTTAGTAGTTATTTCCTCACCATCAGAGTTTAGAACCTTCACGTATCTAGATGCTTTGCAATGCATACAATGAGTATCATTCATGTGTTCCTTCCAAAACAACATGCAACTATTCTCCCACAAATCAATCTTCGCATAATTCATGCCCAGACCAGCCAAAAGCTTCTTAGATTGATATATGTCTTTAGGCATCTTATGATTTGACAGAACGAGATCACTAATTAGATTCATGATACCATTGTAGAAATTGTTTGCAAAAATGAACTTCGACTTCAAAGCCATTAGTCGTGTGATCGCCTGCAAAATGGTCACATTGGTACTCTCATGTACATTTTCGTCTGAGGCAGCAAGAAGGTTGTAAAACTTTTGCACCTCCTTTGGTTGTGACTCTTCTCCGTACTCTCTGCCAATTTCCGTCATCATCTCATCCATCCGATTGTCATCCTCATTTCCATCTAACTCACTAGGATGATCAACCTCTCCATGCTTGCGCCACACTAAGTAGTTAGACATAAATCCGTATTTGCAAAGGTGTAGCTCTATTTTAGACTTAGACAAATACCGATGATTCCAACACTTTGTACACGGACATTTCACAACATGAGAACCACTATCAAAAGCTTGATTCACAAAAAAAACACTTGCAATATCTGCCCATTCCCTAGTGTGCGCACCAGTTGAACTCCATCCATCATACATCACGTTACGGTTGTTACTCATTTTTTAAATTATACCTTCAAAACATACAAATTGTTATTATGTGATGTGACAGCCCCTACAACCTAGGCAGATAGGTCCTAAACGCACCCAAGAGTGACTGAGCGGAGCGTGCTCATGGCGAGGCGCGTGGTCTGGATCCGAACAAAATTTTGGCAGCATAACCCCGCTGTTCTCCACTGCACGTCTGAAAATGATGCAGTAGAGAACAACGAGGTTATGTTGTCAAAATCTTGTCCAGATCCAAACCCGCGTCTAGTCACATATCACACCCCCTCGGTCACTCTCAGGCTGTCCAAAAAGGGACAATTCCGAACCAGCACACCTCACATGCGTATCACATGTGAAACGTGCCGATTCAAAACAGGTATTCATTTTCTATAGGTTACGTTGCTCATTTTCATTTTGTAGTCATTTACGAAAGACGAAAGAGAATGAGAGTGAGGGGGAAAGTGGGTCAGAGTTCGAAGTTCCAAGTCCGGGTCCACCATCCACTTGCGTATAAATGACCGCCTTCATTGTCGTCGTACGCCTCCGTGTTCGTCTTCACACAAACATTACGTCCACAATAAGCTTTTATGGCACGGACATATTTAATGTATGTCGTGTCGGATCGGGATATATCGTGCATTCACGCACGGTATTAAGTATAACTAAATTTCGAAAGTTAGCAGAACTGAGCATTCAGACATTTCAACATAATAAAAAATTGAAATATAAAAGCTTCAAGTTTCTACAAGATTCAACATGTAATCAAGTTCGCATATATAAGTTAACCAAGCTTTGCCTATTCATAGAATTTTATTTATCATATTAACAAGTTAAGCATTGTCAAATATATGAACAGGTAATCAAACTCATACACCTAATAGCTAAACAAATAATCATTTGTTAATTTACAAACTATCTCTAGCTAAACAAGAAATCATTCACTACATAGAAGAACAATATCATCAACAAATAATATCATCCACAATGCGCAAGGAATCATCAAGCAAGATTTTACCTTTGGATGAGGGCTACGGGGAGGCGCCGCGCACGAAGGCTCTGGGAGGCGGCGGCAGGCGGCGCGTGAAGCGGCGGGCGGCAGCGATGGGCGAAGCAAGCGGAGGGAGGTGGCGCGGCAGGCGGCGGGCGAGGTGGCGCAGCTGGCGGCGGCAGCGACGCCGAGGGTGGCGGCAGCGGGCGAAGCGGCAGGGCGAAAGCCTAAGTCGCAGGGCAGCTGTGCGTGTGGGGCGGCTAGGTCGAAAATGTATACAGTATGCGGAAGTTGGCAGGCCCCACAACTATGACCATCGGTTAGACAGGTGCGGCCGATGCCTATAATAGAGTCGTCGGTTTAGTAGGTCGGGCTGACGACTATAGTAATGGCCATCAGTGTCTTTTGTCGGACCAACGGTCATAACTTATATACGTTGGTTTCTTAAAACCGACAATTATAGTGCTATTACAACCGTCGGCCCCGACGACTATATTTCCCCCGGCAGCCTTTAATCAATTCCTGTTGTGTAAATAATGAGAGACAGTGATATGTGTCCGTCAGGGTCCGCCATACACACGCGCGGGTGATTTAGTCGCATACTTTAACTTCACACTAAATGGGTCATGACAGAACCTAAGTTCCCCGTCAGGGTTGGGTGACGACTTCTGCGCGCGTCTCCTCCTTCTCCATGGCATAGGCATGGTAGCCATCAATGGTGAGAAAAACAAAGTGGGTGCAGTCGTTCACACCCTCCCGTTTCATTTTCCTCACCGAGCGACCTCATGGACTCTAATGGCCTTCACCATGCATCTCCTTCCTTGTGCCTTGCCCTCAGCCCTTTGGGATGTGGGAGATTGGGATTGAGAGCAGAGAACGGTGGAGGCAGGTAGGATTGGGCTCAGGGCCGTTGGCTTCTTAACTTGGGCCGCCACCTGTCGTGGTTGACCTAACCAGGATGCCGTCGCTGAGGACATCTAACCAGCCAGTCCATGTCTCCAACTAACCAATCTCTGGCCCACATGACCCACCTCTCTTATCTTCCTCGAATAATGCTGCTTGCACCTTTCGCTCTCTTGGAGGTACCGGCCACCCCCGACGCCACAGCACCCGACAGTCGGCCGCCCTCGATGCCGCCCTCCTCATGCGCCCGACCTCGGTGCCCCAATTGCACCTCCCTCACACCGGCCACCCCCGGCGCCACAGCACCCTGACGACCGGCAGTCCCCGTCTCCGCCCTCTCCATGGCGGTCGAGCTCGGCGCATAATGAAACCAATTAAGCATAATCTACACTAAACTAATTAAGCATAATCTACACGAAGAAAATTAAGCATAATGAAGCAAATTAACCACATAATCATAATTAAATAAACATAATCTACACTAAGAAAATTAAGAATAATTAAGCAAATTAACTACTTAAGCATAATTTAAACAATTCAATTCAATTTCAAATTTGAATTTGAGTGGGAGGGTTAGGGTGTGATGGGGGTGGGGGCTGGGGAGGGGAGGGGGCTCGTGGAGGGGGAGGGGGATGGTGGGGGGCCTCTGTAGGGAGGGTGAGAGGGTGGGGGCTTGGGTTGGGGGGGGGGGCTCGGGGAGGGGAGGAGAGGGGGAGGGTGGGGGCTCTACAGGGAGGGTTGGGGGTGGGGGGAGTTGGGGGGGGGGAGGTGGAGTGGGCGGGGGGGGGGGGGGGGGGGGGGGAGGACTCTATACCCGGCGGCGGCGGGGAAGGAAAAGAAGAGGCGCGCACGGGTATAGGTTAAATTCCATAACTTACGTCGGCTAAATTTAACTAATTACGTCGGCATGCGTTACTTACGTTGGCCATGCTCGAGGCTGACGTAAGTTATGCTTAACTTACGTCGACGTCGACCAACTTATTTACGTCAGCTGCGGGTCCTGGCCGACGTAAGTGTTTGTTTATTGCTGTCGGATATGTAACTTACGTCGACCGCCGACGAAAGTAAGATAACTTACATCGGTTTCTTCTGACCGACGTAAGTTATACAACTTTCGTCGGCTGGCCGACGTAAGTGTTCGCGTTTCCTGTAGTGGAGTATCATCAACTTTAGATGATGGAGCAAGAAGCTTCTACAACGATCTACAAAAGCTCTCCTCCTCCAAGAAAAGGGATGTTGCATTCAAGGCAATATCTTCAAGATCTCAAGAAAAGAGAGAAATTGATGAAGAGAGTCCCGACATCGATGAGGAAGAGGCACTCTTCATAAACAACTTCAAAAGGATGTGGAGAAGAAAGCGGGGGAGCTACCATCATGAAAGTAAGTGTAAAGACAAGCCCAAGGCAAGATCAAAGAGGGCTTGCTATAATTGTGGGGAGAATGGTCACTTCATTGTGGATTGCCCAGATGAGGAAAACAAAAAGAAGAAAGAGGGCAAGTCCAAAGAGAAGAAGTACTTCAAGAAGAAGAAGCAATCGGGACATTCCCACCTTGGAAAGGAGTAGGATTCAAATGAAGAGTCCTCCTCCGATGAAGAAGAGAAGATAGCAACCATTGCTATGAAGAAGACAACTACGGAGAACAAGCTCTTCCCAAACTTGGAGACTTCAAGGCCAACTTGTCTCATGGCCAAAGAGGGAAGAAAGAAGGTTAAATCTAAATCCTCTTCTTCAATTTCGTCTTATTGTAAGACCTATGTGTGCTGAATACATTGGCTTGTAGTGAATACACTTGGCTTTGATGATAAAAGTTTTTAATATCGCCAAAACACCTTTTTATCAAGGTCCGACTCTAGCTCCGAGCTACAGCAAGGTCCGACGATAGGTCCGGCTTGCTTTCGGTAGTTCCGGTTACGTTTGATGCTAGGTCCGACTTCTTGGTAAGGTCCGACCAGCTTTGGTTAGCTCCAGTGAGCTTTATCTTTAGCTCCGGCATATATTTGATAGCTCCGGCATATTTTTGTTAGCTCCGGTGAGTTTTATCTTTAGCTCCAGCATATATTTGATAGCTCCAGCATATTTTCGTTAGCTCCGGGATGCTAAGCTTCGACGTACTTTGTCTAGCTCCGGGTTTTGGGCTGACTAGTTCCGACTTGTTTTGATAAGCTCCGGATCCAGGATCTACTAGTTTTGATAAGCTCCGGATCCAGGATCTACTAGTTTTGGTAAGCTCCGGATCCAGGATCTACTAGTTTTGGTAAGCTCCGGCGCTAGGTTCTACTAGTTCTTGTTAGCTCCGGCTCAAGCTCCGGGTTGCTCTGGCAAGGTCCGGAACTTGACCGCAGTACTTCTGCTTTGCATTTGCAATGTCTCGTATTTGCTTTACTTGATTGGAAAGATTGCTTAGTTTTCATTTGCTAAGTTTTTGGTGCGTTTTGGATGATACGGTTGATATCGTTTTGCTATGCTTTGCAACATGCTTATGTGAGGTTCTCACGTAAGGTGTTGTGTTCGGAACTAACGTGAGTCAAGTCGAGGACTTGGGCTCGTATGGATTGGTTGTTTGTTCATGTGCAGGTGTTGCTTGAGTTCAAGTCATGGCTGGTGACAGGATCCATTGGACTAGTCTCAGGAGGAGATGAGGTTCCAACAACCAAGTTTGGGAGGAACTGTGGTTGAGCGGGTCAGGAGGTCGCGCAGGATGATTGAATCAAGGGCAGTGCATATGAAGGTCGAAGGAAGGTGTTCGCACGTATGCATGAGGTGCATGACGTGACAATATGCTTCTAGAGACGGATTATGGAAGGAAGATCTGATCGGAAGGATCGGATCGTATCGGTTGAAGACTTTGGCTGCGGCAGAGTCGGTTATGGCTCGGTATGGGAAGTATCGAGTTGGTTATGTTAGGATTTCGTGTGTGTCACGAAATTGAGTTGTTTAGGAATGTGGGATACGTTCCTAAGGTGTTTGGAAGTCTTAAGATTGCTTCTATCTGTGTATAGAAGAATCTTGAGCAGTTATGGAAAGTTAGGATTGTAATCGGATTAGGATTAGGGTCCTAGTTGAGATTGGGATGGCCTAAGGGCTGGTTATATAAGCAAGGGAAGGCCAAAGTTCGGGAAGAGGACTTTGGGGCTGTTCCTCTTGTGTTCTATTGAATAAAATTCATAGTTTGAAGGAACTTTTGTTCCTTGTTCGTCCGACTTGTTCCAGACAAATTTTACTCGTCGAGTTTCTGGACAGCACTACCTTTCGTCGGTGGTTTTATCATAACTCGAGTTTTACTGATCCAATTGACGTGATTCTTGTTGGGTTGTCTTCACAACTTGATTGTCTATCATCTGTCAAAATTTCACAGTCATTGGATTTGTGGATTCTGAGCTACACGAGTTTCTTTGCAGTATTCCAGAAACTGTTTTGCTCGGGTAGATCAGATTGACCCTTGTTTGATCATTAGATCATAACTTGAGTTTCTCTCGATGGATTCGAGTGATTCTTTTTGTGTTGTCTTCGTGACTTGATTCTCTCTGATATATATTACTTTTGTCACGGTGAAACACGTTTAGATTAGTCTCATACACGATTTCTTTAACAGATCGTTTTTTTGCCGAAAGGGTTTGGGGTTTCATTGTTTCCGCTGCATAAGATTTTTAAATCTACCATTCACCCCCCCTCTGGTAGCTTTTCACGTGCTCTTCGATCCTACAATTGGTATCAGAGCCACGGTGCTCTAATCTTTGTGATTTGCACGTGTTTTTGACTAATCATCATGGAGAAGTACTCCGTCAAACCTTGTGTGTTTGCTGGTATTGATTTTCAGGTTTGGAAGGCACGCATGGAGGCTTTTATCCAGGCACAAGGCTTTGCAATATGGGAGAAGGTGTATATGCCTTATGAAGTGCCACCCAATGATCAATTCACGGCCACGAACCTCCGGGACATCGACAACAACAACAAAGCCCGAAACTTGATCATCCAAGGACTCACTCAAAGCGACTTTGATCGTGTCGCGCACCTCCGATCAGCATACGACGTTTGGAGAGCTCTCTGTGATTATCATGAAGGCTCCAACACAATCAAGGAGGTAAAACAAGATATGTTCAAGAAAGAATATATGCGTTTTGAGATGCAACCAGGTGAGTCGATCGATGACCTCTTTGCTCGTTTCAATAAAATTCTCAGCAACTTACGTAGTGTCAATGTAAATTTTTCTGATGCTGAGAATGCTAGACAACTTCTTAGTGCATTAGACATGACAATTTGGGAGATGAAAGTAACATCTATTCGTGAATCAACTGTCATGAGTTCTCTTACATTAGATGTACTTTATTCTAAACTAAAAACTCATGAAATTGACATCCTAGCACGTAAGAACCCAAACAAGTCTATTGCATTTGTCTCACAACGTGATATGTCTAGCTCTGGCCAATCATCATCCTGCAATACTCTTGCTTTGTTGTCCTCACTAACCCTGGAGCAGATCGAAGAAATTCCAGAAGAGGAGTTGGCACTCATCTCTACTAGATTCTCAAAAGCATTGCAAAATGTGAGAACTAGAAGGAGAGGAAGCTTCGGACCTCAACGCTGTTTTGAATGTGGTAAAAAAGGACACTTTCGTACAGAATGCCCTAACCTTTCAGGTCCGACCACCCAGGAAGAAAAACAAAGCAAGATCCGGACCTCCTCTGGAAATTCCAACAAGAAGAAGAAAGGTACCATAGGACGCAAGATGATCAACAGCTTCATCACCGCGCTTCAAGAGCTCAGTTCAAGTGATGTAGACTTTGAAAGTGATGAAGATAATGATGATCTGGCCAACTTATGCTTCATGGCGGGCAAAGCAAGATCAAGTCAGGAGGAAGCAGAACACAACAGTGACGATGATGAGGTATGTTCTACCTGCAATGAAATGTGTGATGCTATTTCTCGTGCAACTATTATTGTCAAGAAAAAGGACAAAAAGCTTAGGGATAGTGCTGCTAAAATTGAATCACTAGAATCTGAAATTAACCATTTAAAAACTTTGATTCCTAGTGATGATGTATGTCCCTCATGTGACTTAATCTATGAACAATTGTCCACATTAAGAAGTGCACACTCCTCCACTCTAGATAAACTTGATGAAGAAATTAAAAAGAACAAAGAGCTTGCTGCACTTAATGATAAAAACTTGAAAGATGCTAGTTGTTCTACAATTGACTTGCATTGTTCTGCATGTGAAAATCTTGATAAGAAACTGCAAGATGCTATGAATGAAATTTCTATGTTGAACAATGCTTTACGTTCTCATGAAGTTAAATTTTGTTCCAATTGCAAACTAAAAGGAAAAACTTCATGTGAAAACTGCCTAGACTTGTCCAAGAAACTTGATGACATGAATAGGACACTAGGTCGGTTTTGTAATGGGGATAAGAATCTAAACTTGCTGCTGAATTCTTCCAAGTCTAGCAAAGATAAAACTGGTTTAGGTTTTGATTCTCATGTTCATGCTAAGGCACATCCACCTAAAATTGTAAGGTCATTAGGAAGTGGTTTGATTCAAACAGTTCCTAAACAAAAGAAGTGGTTTTCAAATCTGCAGGAGTGTTGCCTCATTCGGTTTCAAATAAAAATATTGCTTGCTCATCTAGACATGAACACAAAGTTAAATTTCATTGTACCTTCTGTGGTAGAGATGGTCATGTCATAGATTTTTGTTATAGACTAGCTAAACAACAGAAAAAGGAAAGAAAAATTGCTAGATCTTATAACTTTCATGCAATTAGAAAAACACAACCTGCTCTAGTGAGTCAGAAATTTGAGAAGGTAGGTTCCAGACCTTCTGGTAAGAAATCCGCAAAAGCAGCTCCGATAGTTCCGATAGCTCCAAGAGCTACCGGATCTTCTGTTGTTCCCTCTGGAGCTTCAGTTTTTGCCTCCGGACCTTCTGCTTTTACCTCCGGAGCTACCGGTTTTCACTCTAAACAAGTAACAACTTCTAAATCAACTGTTAAGAAAAGAAAACCTCAATCTTTGACTCATAAACCTGCTGTTTTATCTCAGCATTCGCGTGTTTTTCCTGGTGCACGTCGCGTGACTCAGTACTGGATTCCTAAATGCCTTTTGACTAACCCCAGTATTGAGTCATCGGCGTATTGTGCTTCTATGTAGGTTACACGCTTGAGGAAGGAGAATATTTGGATTGTGGATTCAGGTTGCTCACGCCACATGACCGGTAACAAAGATTGGTTCTCCTCCCTCACCTTTGTGTCACGTGTAGAGAATGTTACTTTTGCCGATAATTCTTCAACTCCTATAATTGCTAAGGGTTCGGTTAGAGTAAATGATCTCTACACTTTGAAGGATGTGGCACTTGTCAAAAATTTGAAATATAACTTGCTTTCTGTTTCACAATTGCTAGATGAAAATCTAGAAATTACTTTCAATAAAAACTGCTGCAAAGTTGTAGATTCAAATAGTGAGCTTATTTTTAACATGTCTCGGTTTGGAAGAGTCTTTAAAGCTGATTTTGATATGTCTTCTTCTAAGCATAGGTGTCTAGTTGCTAATGATTCAAATGACTTATATTTTTGGCATCGTAGACTTGGTCACGTAGGCTTTGATCAACTAACGCGTGTTAGTGCTCTTGATCGCATACGTGGGCTGCCTAAGCTTAAAGGGGACAAAGAAATTGTGTGCTCTTCTTGTAGACATGCTAAGATGGTTGCAGGTTCACATACTCCTTTCACAATGATCATGACAACTGAACCATGTCAACTTTTGCATCTTGACACCGTAGGACCTTCACGTGTTCAATCCTTCGGAGGTAAATGGTATGCTCTTGTTATTGTTGATGATTATTCTAGATATTCTTGGGTGTATTTTATGGCGTCTAAGAATGAAGTCTTTAGTCACTTTAGAACTTTATTTCTTAGATTATCAATTGATCACCCAGGATCATTAAAAGCAATTAGAAGTGATAATGGAACTGAATTTAAAAATCAATTCTTTGATCACTTTTGTGCTGAAAATAGAATAGATCATCAATTTTCTTCACCATATGTACCTCAACAAAACGGTGTTGTAGAAAGAAAGAACAGAACCCTAGTTGAGATGGCTAGGACTATGCTTGATGAATATCAAACCCCTAGGAAATTTTGGGCTGATGCATTAGCAACCGCTTGTTATGTCTCAAATCGTGTTTTCTTGCGTGCTAAGCTAGGTAAAACACCATATGAGCTCCGGTTTGGACATAGGCCTAGTGTTACACACTTTCGGGTCTTTGGTTGCAAATGCTTTGTTAAGAAACATGGTAATCTTGATAAATTTGAACCTAGATCCAATGATGGCATGTTTCTTGGTTATCCATCTCATACTAGAGGCTACCGTGTGCTTTTACTTGACACTAACAAAATTGTGGAGACTTGTGAAGTGTCTTTTGATGAAGCTAGCCCAGGTACTAGCTCCGGTGTTGCAGGACCAGATTCATATTCTTAGGGGGAGGGTATTTTCGAAGATGAAGAAGAGCCGGTGATACTGCCTGGTAGTTCCGAAGTTGACACGTGTCCAGCTCCGGACATTGAACAAGCTCCGGCTGTCACCTCTGCTGGTCCTGATCGTCCACAAATCACAAGCTCATCAATCTACAATGAACCTAATGAAAAAGAAGCTTGTGAGACATCTGTTCCCCTACGTTTTTACAAAGATCATCCCCCACAACAGATGATTGGAAGCTTGCATGAACGAGTCACACGGTCCAGGTTTTGCGATCCAAACTCTCATGCTCATTCTGCTTTTGTTGCTTCTTTTGAACCCAAAGATATATCACACGCACTCACTAATGAATCTTGGATTATTGCCATGCAAGAAGAGTTAGAAAATTTTGAAAGAAATAATGTTTGGAAACTTGTACCTCCA
The DNA here is from genome assembly GCA_036927565.1 of Tuctoria greenei. Lineage (NCBI taxonomy): Eukaryota > Viridiplantae > Streptophyta > Magnoliopsida > Poales > Poaceae > Tuctoria > Tuctoria greenei. The sequence continues at coordinate 50,442,542 of JAYESD010000009.1, forward strand.
CCTCAAGGCCACACTTTAATTGGAACTAAATGGGTATATAAAAATAAACAAAGTGAGGATGGGGTTGTGATTAGGAATAAGGCTAGGTTGGTTGCTCAAGGTTTCACTCAAGTTGAAGGTCTAGATTTTGATGAAACTTTTGCTCCTGTCACTAGATTAGAAGCCATAAGAATTTTGTTAGCTTTCGCAGCATCTAAAGGTTTTAAGCTATATCAAATGGATGTTAAAAGTGCTTTTCTTAATGGCTACATAGATGAGGAGGTTTATGTCAAACAACCACCAGGTTTTGAAAATCCAGATTTTCCTAATCATGTTTACAAACTGTCCAAAGCCTTATATGGTCTCAAACAAGCCCCTAGAGCATGGTATGATAGGTTAAAAACATTCTTACTTGAAAAGGGGTTTACAATGGGAAAGGTTGATAAAACTCTTTTTGTGCTTAATCATGGCAATGACTCATTATTCGTTCAAGTGTATGTGGATGATATTATCTTTGGTTGTGCTTCTCATGATCTTGTGTCCAAGTTTTCAGCAATGATGAGTTCCGAATTTGAAATGAGTATGATGGGTGAACTCACTTACTTTTTGGGGCTGCAAATCAAGCAAACCAAGGAGGGTACCTTTGTGCATCAAACAAAGTATACCAAAGATCTCCTAAGGCGCTTCAACATGGACAAAAGCAAGCCTCTTCAGACACCAATGGGAACAGCAACAACACTGGAACTTGATGAAGATGGTGAATCTGTGGATCAAAAAGATTATAGAAGTATGATCGGATCACTTTTGTACCTTACGGCATCAAGACCGGACATACAATTCAGCGTATGTCTTTGTGCACGGTTTCAAGCTTCCCCACGTGTTTCACATCGTCAAGCCGTCAAAAGGATTCTCAGGTACTTACATGGAACTCAAGAATTTGGCATTTTTCTTCCTTCTTCCTCAATCGTTTCTTTGAAAGCTTTTTCGGATGCTGATTTTGGGGGTTGTAGGATTGATAGGAAAAGTACTTCCGGTGCTTGTCATTTTCTTGGTAATTCTCTTGTTGCTTGGTCCTCTAGAAAACAAAGTTCAGTTGCACAATCCACAGCTGAATTTGAGGGGGAGTTTTTGAAACTTAGGAAGTCTATGTGTGAATCTGAAATTAAAATAATATGAGCATATTATTTCATACATATATGACTTTGTGATTCCTTTTACATGCTGAAAGTTCTTACTACATTACTCGTGTTATACTTTTTGTAGTTTTTGCCATGTCTAGTAATTGGAATAATTACTTACACTAAATCTGGTCATGGTCGAACTTTCTTGCTGTTTTGAACTTGTTGCATGCTCACAAATGCTTTTAATCATTAAGAATTTATCAAGTAATCAACTCATATGTTGAGTTTTTATGAACAAATATAAATTGAGAAAAGATCAAGAGAATATGCATGCATCGCACTTCTTCTTTCGAGATGGCTTGTCATTGCACTTAGATATGAACTTGGAAGAAGTTGTGTATGACTAAAACCATGTCCTTAAGCTTCTGATTGTCAAATGACATAGGCTTGGCTTGGTTGGTTAGAATAAGGCAGATGAGCATATAATCTCTTGCAAATATCATATTATCTAAATTTATGCTTTGAAAAATAATAAGATGCAGCAACAAATGTCATGCTTTCAGGTTTTGAAATAGTTGAGTTTGTGAGATCATGACCAGCTAAAATTGAAAATCACACTTGCTTTCTAGCATGGCTTACACTACATTATGTATCTCATTGATGTGATAGTGTAAGTTACTTGATAGTATGACTTGGGTGAGCTTTGTTTATATGTATATGTTATATCTCATAACAATTAAAATTTCTCTTTTACCTTGCTGAATACATTGTCAAAGGGGGAGAGATTAATCACACATTCAAAAAGGAAGAGATAAGCATGAAGAGAATATGTGCATAAGGAAAGTTAATAAAGGGGGAGAGATAATATGGGATATTTTTTTTTCCTTCTCATTTTATTTTTTATTTAAACAAAAAGGGGAGAAATTGTTTTCAAAACTTTTATTTGAATAAGCCAATGTTCGGAATTTTAAATGGTGTTGCCAATGCATTCATCAAGGGGGAGATTGTAAGACCTATGTGTGCTGAATACATTGGCTTGTAGTGAATACACTTGGCTTTGATGATAAAAGTTTTTAATATCGCCAAAACACCTTTTTATCAAGGTCCGACTCTAGCTCCGAGCTACAGCAAGGTCCGACGATAGGTCCGGCTTGCTTTGGGTAGCTCCGGTTACGTTTGATGCTAGGTCCGACTTCTTGGTAAGGTCCGACCAGCTTTGGTTAGCTCCGGTGAGCTTTATCTTTAGCTCCGGCATATATTTGATAGCTCCGACATATTTTCGTTAGCTCCGGTGAGCTTTATCTTTAGCTCCGGCATATATTTGATAGCTCCGGCATATTTTCGTTAGCTCCGGGATGCTAAGCTTCGACGTACTTTGTCTAGCTCCGGGTTTTGGGTTGACTAGTTCCGACTAGTTTTGATAAGCTCCGGATCCAGGATCTACTAGTTTTGATAAGCTCCGGATCCAGGATCTACTAGTTTTGGTAAGCTCCGGATCCAGGATCTACTAGTTTTGGTAAGCTCCGGCGCTAGGTTCTACTAGTTCTTGTTAGCTCCGGCTCAAGCTCCGGGTTGCTCTGGCAAGGTCCGGAACTTGACCGCAGTACTTCTGCTTTGCATTTGCAATGTCTCGTATTTGCTTTACTTGATTGGAAAGATTGCTTAGTTTTCATTTGCTAAGTTTTTGGTGCGTTTTGGATGATACGGTTGATATCGTTTTGCTATGCTTTGCAACATGCTTATGTGAGGTTCTCACGTAAGGTGTTGTGTTCGGAACTAACGTGAGTCAAGTCGAGGACTTGGGCTCGTATGGATTGGTTGTTTGTTCATGTGCAGGTGTTGCTTGAGTTCAAGTCATGGCTGGTGACAGGATCCATTGGACTAGTCTCAGGAGGAGATGAGGTTCCAACAACCAAGTTCGGGAGGAACTGTTGTTGAGCGGGTCAGGAGGTCGCGCAGGATGATTGAATCAAGGGCAGTGCATATGAAGGTCGAAGGAAGGTGTTCGCACGTATGCATGAGGTGCATGACGTGGCAATATGCTTCTAGAGACGGATTATGGAAGGAAGATCTGATCGGAAGGATCAGATTGTATCGGTTGAAGACTTTGGCTGCGGCAGAGTCGGTTATGGCTCGGTATGGGAAGTATCGAGTTGGTTATGTTAGGATTTCGTGTGTGTCACGAAATTGAGTTGTTTAGGAATGCGGGATACGTTCCTAAGGTGTTTGGAAGTCTTAAGATTGCTTCTATCTGTGTATAGAAGAATCTTGAGCAGTTATGGAAAGTTAGGATTGTAATCGGATTAGGATTAGAGTCCTAGTTGAGATTGGGATGGCCTAAGGGCTGGTTATATAAGCAAGGGAAGGCCAAAGTTCGGGAAGAGGACTTTGGGGCTGTTCCTCTTGTGTTCTATTGAATAAAATTCATAGTTTGAAGGAACTTTTGTGCCTTGTTCGTCCGACTTGTTCCAGACAAGTTTTACTCGTCGAGTTTCTGGACAGCACTACCTTTCGTCGGTGGTTTTATCATAACTCGAGTTTTACTGATCCAATTGACGTGATTCTTGTTGGGTTGTCTTCACAACTTGATTGTCTATCATCTGTCAAAATTTCACAGTCATTGGATTTGTGGTTTCGGAGCTACACGAGTTTCTTTGCAGTATTCCAGAAACTGTTTTGCTCGGGTAGATCAGATTGACCCTTGTTTGATCATTAGATCATAACTTGAGTTTCTCTCGACGGATTCGAGTGATTCTTTTTGTGTTGTCTTCGTGACTTGATTCTCTCTGATATATATTACTTTTGTCACAGTGAAACACGTTTAGATTAGTCTCATACACGATTTCTTTAACAGATCATTTTCTTGCCGAAAGGGTTTGGGGTTTCATTGTTTCCGCTGCGTAAGATTTTTAAATCTACCATTCACCCCCCCTCTGGTAGCTTTTCACGTGCTCTTCGATCCTACACTTATGATGATTTTAATAGTAGTAGTGAGAATGAACATATGCTTAAGGATATGAGTAAGAACACTTTTAAAAGATTGAGATTGTTGACGGATTAGATATTTGAGAAGAAAGAGCTCACCAACCATCAAGAGGACATGCTCATCCAATAAAAGGAGAGATGTCAAGAGTTTGAGGAGCTCTTGGAGCTTGAAAGGGAAAGAAGCAAGGCACTTGAGCGTGAACTCTCTTTGAGCAAGGAAACTTGCTCAAACCTTGATGAATCTACAATTGTGCTCAAGGTGAACTTGTTAGCTTGACAAAAATTAACAAGATCCTTGAAACACAAGTGGAGTCTCTCAAGGTCAATGCACCTTCTTCCTCTACGAGCTCATCTTCCACAAATATCAAAACTGAAGCACCTCAATCTTACAAATGCTCAAACTTGATTCTAAAACTTAAAGATGAGCTTAAGTTGACACAAACCAACCAACCACCAAAGGGTGGCATCTTTGATAAGGAGAAGATGGCATATGCACGTAGTGCATACACCAACACAAGACACCCCCTTGTCAAAGATGGTCTTGGCTATTCTAGGGAGAGGAGGCAAAACGCCAAAACTCCCAAGAATGGCAAATACTTGATTGTTTTTGTCAAAGGAGGTTCATACAACATTAATAAAGCAAAGAACATTGCTACATCACCTAAAATTCGTAAGAAGAAACCTCATCCCTTGTTCCATGATTTTGATGCTTGATATGTGTTGTTGAGGAACAAGTTTGGAAAGGCCTATGCTAGGTATGTTGGACCACACCGCAAGAGTCCTAAACCTTGTGTGTGGGTGCCCAAGTGTGTATTGACTAACATCAAAGGACCAAACACCGCTTAGGTACCTAAAGCCAAGGTTGAAATCTTTGTTGTAGGCATACTCCTCCGGTGGAACCAAGTGGGTTCTTGATAGCGGATGTACCAATCATATGACCAGAGAGAGGAAGATGTTTGTGGAGTATGAGCAAAATGAGGATCCAAGTGAAGGAATCTATTTTGGGGACAATAGCCAAAGAAAAATCCTTGGCACCAGTAAAATTGTTATATCCCCTAATCATACTCTTTCAAATGTTTTACATGTTGATTCACTTGATTATAACCTCTTGTCCATATCACAACTATGTGACAAAGGATATAATTTTTTATTCACTAATGAGGGTGTGACCTTCACAAGGAGAAGCAATGACTCAATTGCTTTTAAGGGTTTACTCAAGGAAAAGCTCTATCTTGTAGATTTTGCCGCAGATAAAGCCCAACTTGATACATGCTTAATTGCAAAAACTAACATGGGATGGCTTTGGCAGAGAAGGCTAGCTCATGTTAGGATGAGGAATTTGCAAAAACTCCTTAAGGGCGAGCACATCCGAGGTTTGAAGAATGTTGTGTTTAAATATGGTAGGCAATGTAGCGCATGCCAAGACGGAAAGGAAGTTGGAGCTCTACATCCATCCAAGAATATCATGACGACAACAAGACCATTGGAGTATTTACGCATGGACCTCTTCGGTCCAATCGCCCACATAAGCATTGGCGGTAACAAATACGGTCTTGTAATTGTTGATGATTTTTCACATTTCACTTGGGTGTTCTTTTTGCATGACAAGAGTGAGACTCAAGGTGTCCTCAAGAAGTACTTGAGGAGAGCTCAAAATGAGTTCTCCTTAAGTATCAAGACCATAAGGAGTGACAATGGCACCGAATTCAAGAACACTCAAGTTGAAGAATTACTGGATGAAGAAAGCATCAAGCATGTGTTCTCGCCCCCTACTCCCCTCACCAAAATGGTGTGGCCTAGAGGAAGAATAGGAACCTCATTGAGATGGAAAGAACCATGCTTGGCGAATACAAGACGTCAGACCGGTTTTGGGCGGAAGCGGTTAACACCGCTTTCCACGCCATAGACCGGTTGTACCTTCAACGCATTCTTAAGAAGACATCTTATGAGCTCCTAACCGGTAATAAGCCCAACATTTCTTACTTTCGTGTTTTTGGGAGCAAATGCTACATTCTCAACAAGAAGCCTCAGACTTCGAAGTTCACTTCCAAGTCTGATGAGGGTTTCTTGCTTGGTTACGACTCAAACACTTATGCTTATCGTGTCTTCAACAAATCCTCCGGAATTGTTGAAGTAGCAGTGGCGTAGTGTTTGATGAAACTAATGGCTCCCAAGTGGAGCAAGCTGATCATCATGTGCTAGATAAAGAAGAAGCTCCACAAGTGGTGATAGGAAGGATGGCACTTGGAGACATGCGACCACAAGAACAACCTCAAGACTCAAGTGATCATCCTACACATCAAGTAATCCCTTCCTCAAATTATCATGTTCAAGTCCCTCAAGGTGCGCTACAATAAGATGAAAATGGAGGCATCAATCGAGGGGGAGACAATGAAAATGAGGAAGATGAAGATCCAAGACCTCAAGCTCCTCACCCAGGAGTGCATCAAAGCGTTCAACGGGACCATCCTGCTGACAATATTCTTGGAAACATCTCCAAGGGGGTAACTACTCAATCTCGTGTTGCAAATTTTTGTGAACATTACTCTTTTATTTCTTCCATGGAGCCTCACAAGGTTGAAGAAGCACTGCGAGATCCGCATTGGGTGGTGGCCATGCAAGAAGAGCTCAACAACTTTGAAAGAAATCATGTATGGGAGCTCGTGAAGAGACCAAATGCTAATGTTGTGGGCACCAAGTGGGTGTTCAATGACAAACAAGATGAGCACTGGGTGGTTACAAGGAACAAAGCACGACTTATGGCCAAAGGATATTCACAAGTCGAAGGTTTGGACTTTGATGAAATATTTGCTCCCGTAGCTAGGCTTGAATCAATTCGTATATTACTTGCCTTTGCTACTCACCATGATTTTAAGCTATACCAAATGGACATCAAGAGTGAATTCGTTAATGGTCCAATCAAAGATAAGGTGTATGGAGCAATCCCCTTGCTTTGCAGATCAAGAATTCCCAAGCCACGTATACAAATTGCGTAAGGCTCTCTATGGCCTCAAACAAGCTCCTAGAGCTTGGTATGAGTGCCTTGGAGACTTCTTAACTCAAAATGGTTTCAAAATTGTGAAAGCAGATTACACTCTATTCACAAAGCATTTTAATGATGATTTGTCCGTTTGCCATATATATGTCGATGACATTATATTTGGTTCTACTAACAAAGATTTTTGTGGTGAGTTTTCAAAGTTAATGACCGGGAGATTTGAGATGTCCATGATGGGGGAGTTGAAGTTCCTTCTAGGTTTTCAAGTGAAGCAACTCAAGGAAGGCACGTTCATTAGTCAAACCAAGTCAACACAAGATATACTCAAGTAGTTTGACATGGAAAAATCCAAACCCATCAAGACTCCTATGGCAACCAATGGGCATCTCGATGTTCATGAAGATGGTCCAAGTGTAGACCAAAAGGTATATCGCTCCATGATAGGCTCATTGCTTTACTTATGTGCATCTAGGCCCGATATCATGCTTAGTGTGTGTATGTGTGCTAGATTTCAAGCTGCTCCTAAGGTGTGTCATTTGATAGCCGTCAAGAGAATTCTTAGATATTTGGTTCACACACCAAGCCTAGGACTTTGGTACCCAAAGGGCTCTAAGTTTAACCTCATTGGATATTTCGATGCGGACTATGCGGGGTGCAAAGTTGATAGGAAGAGTACCTCCGGAACTTGCCAATTCCTTGGTAGATCTTTAGTGTCTTGGTCCTCAAAGAAACAAGACTCTATTGCTCTTTCCATAGCCGAAGCGGAGTATGTCGCTGCCGGAAGTTGTTGTGCACAACTTCTTTGGATGCGACAAACTCTTAGGGACTATGATATAAACTTGTGCCATGTCCCCCTCCTATGTGACAATGAGAGTGCCATCAAAATAGCCCACAATCCACTTGAACATTCAAGGACCAAACATATCAGTATTTGCCACCATTTCTTATGAGATCACTCCACCAAAGGAGACATTGCAATTTCCCATGTGAGTACCAAAAAACAATTGGCCGATATTTTTACCAAGCCCCTAGATGAGAAAAGATTTTGTGAACTTAGGAGTGAGATCAATATCTTAGATTCTCAAAATGTGGCCTGAGTCTTGCATATCTAATTTTACTTATATTCACTTCAAAGTTCACACATGCTTGCGAAAAACTCTTCCTCCTCAATTTTCTACAAATTATTTTGAAATTATTGAATACTTGTGAATTATGGTCATAGTTTGATTGTTGATTGCTTACTGACCATGTTTACAAATATCTTTTATGAAAATATAGTCCAAAAGAATCAAATCTCCGTTGAAAACTCAATATATATGAGCTTTCAGCCTTAGAACTGGACTAGTCCACCCCTTGATTGGACTAGTCCAGAAGTTCTATGTTGTCCGGACCCAGTCCGCTGGCCGGACAAGTCCAGATCCCCAACCGGACTAGTCCGGCCCCTGGGGACATAACCTCCCCAGGGAGTCCTCGACCTCTCCACTCCCACTCAAACTCTCTCTCTCCACAAAACGCACGAAAACCGCCCTCAAATTGGTGATTTTCGATTCCCTCCACCAAATCTTAATTCCAATCCGTGGATTGAAGCCTCTAGGCGCATGTGAACTCTTCCCCAAGCTTCCTAAGGCGATTCTTCACCCACATTGCATCGATTCAAAGATTTGAAGAGGTATTCTTGACCTAACTCCAAATCCTTCAAAATTCAATTTTTTAGGCCTCTTGATAGAAACCTCTTCATAAAAGTTGTTCTATATATCATTGTGATCATGTACCTCGAATTTGGTAGTCGGATCTGTATATTTTGCAAAATCTCTCAAGATTAGGGTTTCTACTGTGTGCACCGGACTAGTCCGACCACAGGGCGGACAAGTCTAGCTCATGCGGACTAGTCCGGCCCTTTGGGCGGATAAGTCCGGGTTACACATTGAAAACCCTAACCTTGATCGACTTTGTGAATTCCAAGATCATATTCTACTTCCTTGGACTCATATACTCTCTCTGTGCATCTCTTTTTAGTGACAATGTTGGATTCCGAATATGTTCCCCTTTCCGACTCCGAGGCCGAGGCGGGAAGACAAGCACTCTATCGTCGGAATCGTGAGGAGCGCGAGCTTGCCATAACATATTTGGAATTGCAGTCGGAGGCAAGGTAGGCCAAGAAGAAGCAAAGGGAAGCTCACAACTCAGCTGCAGTCGAGGCAACTCCAAAGAAGAATAGACTTGTCACCATGGGCGAGAAAGCAAAATCTCAGGAGACAAGGAGTTCCAAAGATAAGGTAAAGGCACTGGTGACTGAGGCACCCAAGAGGGAGGCTCCAAATGTCAAGAAGCCTGCAAGCAAGGCAAGGAAGGGGCCCTCTCAACCCATAGGCCCCTTGAGGATGTCCTCTCCTGCAAGGAACCCCAACCATTTAGCTGCTTTTGATGCTAACATCTTCAAAGGCAAAGGGGCTAAAAAGGCAAGGTAGCTAAGGAAGATCAATGTGTATCAACGCGAGAGGAGCACCATTGATCCTCGTTTCTTGTGTGACTTCCACTATGACTATTAACGAACTATTTACATGTTAAAGCAAACACCAGTGATGGATGCACAATGGATTGACTGGGATTACATGGCCCAAAAGGATCACTTGGCCTTCAATGCTGTGATTGAGGCCATAGCGCCATGGATTGAAGAAGCTCATGGCATTCCAATATGTTTGGAATGTGGAGATTATTGTCCAATTCTACTCGACCATCTACTTCCACAACGATGGAGATCGAAAGATCACATGGATGACCCATGGAGAGCAATACACCACCACCTATTCGGAGTTCACTCAACTACTTGACTTGGAAGATCAACTGGAGAACGATATCATCATCTCCAACCTAAAGCCAGTTGATCGAGACACCTTGGAATACATGTATCCAAGTCATGTACCATATGAGGCAGGACATATAAGGAACATCAAGCCATTCTATAGTCTCCTCAACAGTGTGCTTCGAAAGACCATTGCCCCCTATAAGGACCGAATGCCCAAGAAGGGGGGGGGGGTGGATTGGGCTTTCTTCGAAAAATTCTGAGCAATGAAACTTAATTTCTAAAGCCCAATTCCCTACGCGACTATCTATGTATTCTAGTAGATAGAAACTTTGCGGAATATAAAATGCATAAAAGTAAGGAAAGGAGAAGGGATGCAAACTCCCGAGGAGACAAGGATTTATCCCGTGGTTCGGCAAGATCGTGAAGATCTTCCTACATCCACGTTGTGGCACCCACCAAAGGGTTTTGCCACACCCAAGTCACCGAGACGAGGGGTCTTCACTATTCCTCTCCGTTCGCCTCCTTTGGCAAGGTGGAGCTCAAGCCTTGTACAACTTCGACCTTCTGGGCTTCCACACACGCCTTGGCAAGCTCCGGAAGTCTTCTCACTGTTACAACACCAAGGGCACTCCCTTGAGGCTCTCATACTAACCTAGAGAGTCCACTCACCCAGAATGGTGGCACACAAGCTCTCTCTCTAGCTAGTTCTAGCCTAAACCTTGGTGTAAATGTGATCAAAATGATGTGGAGGTGATTGTTCTTGGCCTTGAACACTTGTGGATGTGTTGATAGCTTCTGGTGATCAACTTAACGAAATGACAGGGTTAGGGGGTATTTATAGCCAGCCTTCCCGAAATAGCCGTTGGAAAAGTAGGTTGACAGAACTTTACTGTGAACACCGGATGATCCGATGTCTCCCCTTTAGTTATCATCAGTCTAATTACTTTGGCTGGTGTCATTGTGTCAGATATGACCGTTGTTAGACCGATGTTGCTCCTGTCTTCTCATCGGATGATCCGGTGGCTCTTCCTCCAGAATTTGCTTAATCTTGATGCTTTCTGGAGTGATTGACCGATGTGTGTAAGTCAGCACATCAGATGATCCGGTGCTACACTTGGTCCAATGGTATTGCAAACTGTACTGATGGACCGATGTCACTGAGCCATTCACATCGGGTGATCCGGTGAGTACATTGTTCTGAGGTCTTCTTCTTCAGTTGAACCAACTCGACCGATGTGTACATTTCTGAAGTCATCGGTTGATCCGGTGAGTTGATTTTGTTTGCTTCGAGTTGTTTTTTAGTGAATCTTTTGTGTTTTGCTTAGATGACCTCTTAGACATTTGTTTAATAAGACTCTCTAATGATCTTCAAGCATTGTATGATGTCAACTTATGGTTGAGTGACTTAGACATAAGAGCTTTCACTTCTTGTCTTTATCTCATTGATTTGATCTCAAACGTTGATTGTATATGGGTCTCCAACGACATATTCATTTCATTTTATCGAGTGATTATGGGGACCTTGCATTCACAAATTCATTAGTAAAGTTCAATGGTTGTCATTAATCACCGAAACCGTACTTCATGGGGGGCCTAGATGCTTTCAATCTCCCCCTTTTTGGTGATTGATGACAACACAATAATCAAAGCGCAATAGTAATGAATTTGATAGAATGAAACTTAAAAGAATATGCAATGAATACAGGATGTCACACTTGAAGCTTAAGCATCAATTAATAACTCAAGTGTGAATAATAAGTGATCATAAACATAGATAAACACCAAATGAGCCCAAACGATTAATAACTCATGGAAATAAGTTCATTAGAGCTCAAAAGTAGCAAATGAGTAGCAAACACACCCAATGTAGCAAACACACTGAATTACAAGAATGATAAACGATAAATGAGACTCCCCCTGACACTAAGACGCTCCGCCTGACTCCTCTAACTCTTCTCCCCCTTTGGCATCAAGACACCAAAAAGGGATCCAAGCGCCTAAGGACCCTGAGTGCTGGGCGCGATGACGAACTGGTCACCGTCGCTGTCGTCAGAGCTGCTGGCTGGAGTAGTGGAGGAGGGAGCTGCCGGAGCCGTAGGAGCCACCGTCGGTGCCTGCTGTGGAGGAGCTGCTGGAGCAGGGGCACTGACGACGGAGGTCGGCGACTGCTGGAACAAGGTCGTGGCCGGCAGTGGTGAGTGGATCGGAGCACCAGGAGCCAGAAGAGGAGACATGCTGAAGGAGGGAATCGGCGTAGAAGGTACTGGGGCCACTGGAGCGGCAGCTGGAGCCAGGACTGGAGGCGGCGGCGCAACGGGCGGCGGCGGCCGGTGGACGGCGACGGCTTCCGGCGGCGGTGGAGGTGGCGCAAGGTGAGAGGAACGGCGGTGGCGGCGTCGGGATTGGGAGAGGGAAGAAGGAGAACGAACGGCTGGTTTAAATAGTGGGTCCCAAACCCTAGCCGTATTTTTAACATCGGATGGACCGATGTTGAAAGACGGAAGCATCGGTCGAATGATACAGTAAGGTTTTCCAGAAAAGTGCAGTTGACACCGGATGGACCGACGTTTAGGGTTTGGGTCATCGGTCGAATGGCACAGTAAGGGTGTTCAAAAAGGAATGTTGACACCGGATGGTCCGACGTTGGAGCAAGTAACATCGGTGGAATTTGGCACAGTTCCAGAAGAGTGAACACCTGATGGACCGATGTTTTTCAGAATAAACGTGTCGGTTGAATTGAGATACTGACTGAACTGGCCCTTAGAAATTGAACACCTATTGATCTGATGTGGGACTGACCTAGGCATTGGATAATTTGATGACTACAGAACAATAACATCCCATATATGTCCTTTGACCAAACAAACAACCAAAGGTAAACACATGTCTTAGGACTTTTTGGGCAACCCCTTACCCCTCAAAAGTACTAATATGCCAATAACTTGGCTAGACCTTAAGGCAAATGGAACATCGAGAAAAATAGGAGGAAATTATCCAAATAAAATGTATGGCCCATGCTTTGTGAGCTAGAGTATGAAGACTTCTATCTCTTTAAAGCATGTTCCTCTAGGCGTTAATGCACCTAACATTTTGTTCTTTCCACCTTATATGAGTTGAGATATTGCATTTCAAACAAGTCTCTTTCTCATGAGGTGGGTTCCCCTTTGTGACAATCTACCGTATGCAATGCCAAACATTTTAGTGCAAGAAATTTAAATATGAGTGCAAGTCTATATGGCAGGCATCATGCAAGACATAAAATAAATCTATCTTGCCAAGTTTGAACCTTTCAAAGGCTTCTTCAGGGAGAACCACTCTCCAAACCTTGGGAAACCCAAAGGAACCTCCATCCCAAGCTAACCCTAGCTCACCCCTATCCTTTGAGAGTTAGGCAAAACCTATATGAAGTGCATTCTTACATGACGTTCGTTGCATCTAGCACATTTAATTCACTTCTTAGCCTAGAAAAAGTTTTCTCATCAAGTGGTTTAGTGAAGATATCTGCCAATTGTTCTTCGGACCTAACACCTCTCAAAGAGATGTCTCCCTTAGCTTCATGGTCCCTTAAGAAATGATGGCGAATATCAATGTGCTTAGTGCGGGAGTGTTGAACGGGGTTTTTAGCTATCTTAACCAAACTTTCATTATCACAAAGGAGAGGCACACAACCAAGTTTAATACCAAAGTCCAAAAGTGTTTGTTTCATATAAAGAATTTGGGCACAACATGCACCGGCCGCAATATACTCCGCTTCCGCCGTGGACAAAGCGACAGAATTTTGCTTTTTGCTAGACCAAGAAACTAGGGAACACCCAAGCAAGTGACACCCACCGGAGGTACTCTTGCGATCCACGCGGCATCCGGCAAAGTCTGAATCCGAGTATCCCACAAGATGGAATTTTGCACCTTTAGGGTACCACAAGCCCACACTAGGGGTATGCTTAAGATACCTAAGTATCCTAAAGACCGCCTTCCTATGCGATTCTTTAGGTGCCGCTTGAAAGCGAGCACACAAGCATACACTAAACATGATATTGGGCCTAGATGCGGTAAGGTAAAGTAATGAACCAATCATAGAACGGTAGTTAGATTGATCAATAGGTTTACCATCCTTATCCGCGTCGAGATGACAATTGGTTTCCATTGGAGTGCTTCTTGAGCTACAATCTCTCATCTCAAATTTCTTCAAGAGGTCCTTGGTGTACTTCTCTTGATAGACGAAGGTCCCCTCTTGAAGTTGCTTGATTTGAAATCCAAGGAAGAAGTTGAGCTCTCCAATCATTGACATCTCGAATTCCCTAGACATCATTTTGCCAAACTCATGGCTAAAAGCTTCGTTAGTTGAACCAAAAATAATATCATCAACATAAATTTGACAAATGAACAAATCTCCGTTGTTGTCCTTGGTGAAGAGTGTGGTGTCCACCCTCCTGATCTTGAATCCTTGCATGATGAGGAAGTCTCGTAGTCGTTCGTACCACGCCCTAGGTGCTTGCTTGATCACGTAGAGCGCCTTGTGCAACCTATACACATGATTAGGATTCCTCGGATCTTCAAACCTGGGAGGTTGTTCAACATAAACAAGCTCGTTAATGTAACCATTAAGAAAGGCACTTTTCACATCCATTTGATAAAGTCTAATACTATGATGTGATGCAAAGGCAAGAAGTATATGGATGGCTTCTAGCCGGGCGACCGGGGCAAATGTCTCCAAAAAATCTAGTCCTTCAACTTGTGAGAATCCTTTGGCCACAAGTCTTGCCTTGTTGCGGACCACAACGCCATTCTCGTCTTGTTTGTTGCGGTACACCCACTTTGTTCCGATGACGTTCTTGTCCTTGGGTCGCTCCTCCAACACCCAAACTTCATTGCGGATGAAGTTGTTGAGTTCTTCTTGCATGGCCATCACCCAATTTGGGTCTTGGAGCGCTTCCTCAATGTGAGTGGGTTCTACACATGAAACAAACGAGTAGTGCTCACAAAACGAAGCAAAGTGACGAGAACGTGTACTTACACCCCTTGACGGACTTCCAATGATTTGGTCCATTGGATGCGCCTTGGAGATGCGTCCATGCCTCACAGGCGGTTGTGAAGCACTTGGCGAAGGTGATGCGTGTTGCTCCTCTTGTGGTTGGACTTGATCATGGACTTCTTCTTCCTCTTGATGTTGTTGTGCTTGTGAGTCTTGAGTTGGCAATGGATCATCCTTCTCTTCTTCGTCAACTTGAGGCACCATAGAGGTGTTGTTGTTGGAACTTGAAGCTCCCCCTTGATCATGGCTCTCCTCAACTTCCGGCTTGATGTCTCCAATGGTCATGTTCTTCATGGCTTCTCGTAGAGGCTCATCATCTATTTCATCATGACCAAAACTCTCCTCTTGGGAGCCATTAGTCTCATCAAACTCAACATCACAACTTTCCTCAACTAACCCGGAGGTTTGGTTGAATACTCGATATGCTTTTGAGTTTGATGCATAACCAAGGAATATACCAACATCACATCTTCTTTCAAACTTACCGAGTCTTTTCTTGCAGTAGATGTAGCACTTGCATCCAAAGATTCGAAAGTAGGAGATGTTGGGCTTTCTCCCAATGAGAAGCTCGTAAGGGGTCTTTTGAAGTAGTCGATGGAGATAGACCCTATTTGCGGCATGGCACGCCGTGTTGATCGCTTCGGCCCAAAACTTCTCCGACGTGCCGTACTCATCAAGCATTGCTCTTGCAAGAGTGATGAGTGTCTTGTTCTTCCTCTCAACGACACCGTTTTGTTGAGGAGTGTGTGTGGCCGAAAACTCATGTTTTACTCCTTCACGGTCACACCACTCCCCAATATTGTAATTCTTGAATTCAGTGTCGTTGTCACTCCGGACCTTGATGATGGAAAGTTGAAATTCCCTTTGAGTGCGGTTGGCGAAGGTTTTGAACACTTCCGGAGTTTCACTCTTGTCACCTAGAAATAGAGTCCAAGCATAGCGAGAATAGTCATCAACAATAACGAGACAATAAAGGTTACCACCAAGGCTTTGATATGTGGACGGTCCGAAGAGGTCCATGTGGAGTAGTTCAAGTGGCTTGGAGGTTGACACCATTGTCTTCATTGGGTGGTGTGAAGCAACTTGCTTCCCGGCTTGACAAGCGCTACAAAGCTTGTTCTTCTCAAATGTGACATCCTTCACGCCGGTCACCATCCCAAGCTTGAATGACTTCTTGAGTTTGCTCATTCCAATGTGCGCTATGCGTCGGTGCCATAGCCAACCCAAGCTTGTCTTAGTGAAAACACAAGTGGTCAAGCTAGCATTCTTGTTGGCGAAGTCCACTAGGTAGAGGTGTCCATGCCGAAATCCTTTGAAAACTATGTCTTGGCTTGTTTCACTACTCACAACAACATCATTTTTGCTAAATGTGCACGTTAGTCCAAGATCACATAGTTGTGCAATAGAAAGTAAATTGAAACTAAGTGACTTAACATACAAAACATTAGAAATAGACAAGTCATTCGAAATAGCAATTTTACCTAACCCAATTACCTTTCCCTTAGAGTTATCACCAAAGGTGACTTGTTCATGATTCCCGGGGTTTTCTATGGTGGTGAACATACCATCATTGCCGGTCATATGTTGAGTGCACCCGCTATCGAGTACCCAATGCTTTCGTCCGGCTTTGTAGTTCACCTACACACATGAATTCAATTTTTGACTTTAGGCACCCAAGCCAACTTAGGTCCTTGTATGTGTGATACAAGTGTTTTTGGGACCCAAAGTTGCTTGGGGAGCTTCCCCTTCATGCCCTTCATGTCTTTGCCAATGAATCTAGCCTTCACCTTGCCACCTACTTTACTTAAGAGATAATAATGATCATTGAAAGTAGATTTATAGTTAGTAGGAAATTTTGGAGAAGGTCGGTTAGGAAGAGGACACTCCCTTGTGTGGTGACCGGTGACCTCACAATGTTGGCAATAAGAACCAACTTCCTTGATGAAGCTTGTTCTTAGCTCTGGTGAGGGCACCTTTCCTTTGTTAGGCACTGGGAAGGATCCAAGTCCTCTCTTGTTGAAGGCCTTTGCTTGTTGGAAGAGAATTTCCTTGTGCTTGACTTCTCCTTTTGAAAGTCTAGCCACACTAGTGCGGAGACTCTCAATTTCTTCCAACAAGTCCTTCTCCCTGGCATTAGCTTTCAAAGGCAAAGTCTTGTGCAAAGCATTAGTGGCATGAGAAGTAATGGATATCTTATCATTAAGAGTTTGCTTCTTCATATTTTTCAACTCTTGATTAAGCATGTCATGAGCAAGTTTAAGTGTTTGATGTTCTTGTATTAACTTGTTGTGCTCTTCCAAGAGTGTTTGGTGTGCTAAGTCAAGTTCATGATTATCTATCTTGATTTTAGTCTTTTCTTCCTCAATTTGCTTGACATGGGATTTGAGCGTGTCATGCTCTTTGAGTATGCTTTCATACTTGTCAAGCAAATCAAGGTTAGCACTCTCAAGTTTAGCACGAGATTCTTCAAGCACTTTAACCTTACTCTTTTCCCTCTTAATGATAGCATGATATTCATTGATCAAAGACGTTAAATCATCGGGGGAAAACTCATCATCGCTAGAGTCATCACATACCTTGGTGTTACCTTTCGCCATGAGGCACATGGGCGGTGGATGAAGAGGTGCATCATCATTGTTGGTGATGGCGAGGCCGGCCAAGCTTTCTTCTTCCTCTTCACTCTCTTCATCACTTGTTTCTTCGTCGGTGACCCATTCATTTGCCTCACACATGAACACCTTTTGTGGGCCATTTCTCTTCTTTGGAAAGAGCCTTGCCTTCTTGCCCTTGTCATGTTTCTTCTTCCCAAAGGATCTTGGCTTTGGTTTGGCCTCTTCTTCATCATTATCACTCTCTTCAAGCTTGCGATGCTTGCCTTTGTAGTTCTCTCTTCTTTTGTCCGGTTTTGGACAATCATAGGAGATGTGGCCTTGATCACCACAATTGTAGCAAGTCTTGTGATCATCTCTCCTTGGTAGAAACGCTCTCTTCTTAGGATCAAATGTGTATCCCTTCTTAGTGATCTTGGAGTTCAAGCGTGAGAACTTTCTCATCATCAACGCAAGCTCATCATCATCATCTTTACTTGATGCTTGTTCTTCTTCACTTGAGCTAGGATCAACCACCTTCTTCATCTTGTGGCTTGTTTTCTTGGTGGAGGCCTTTAGAGCAATTTTTTTTGATGATGATTGCTCCATCATCCCAAGTACACTCATCTCATGAGCGTGTATTTCTCCAATGAGCTCTGAAACTTCAATGTGGTCAAGTGACTCTTTTTGGAGCATGGAGTTGATGATGTTGTACTTTGGCTTGGGGAGGAGCGTGAGGATCTTGCGGTTGATGAGTCCCTTGCCAAGAGAAGCAATGTCAAGAGCATTGATTTCTTCAATAAGCACATTCAAGCGAGAGAACATTTCATTGACATTTTCATGAGGAAGCATTTTAAATTCATCATATTTGGCTTTAAGCATGTGATATTTTAATTCCTTGACACGAGAAGAGCCCTCATGAATCTCAATTAAGCAAGCCCAAATTTCACAAGCCTTTTCCTTGCTAGCAATCCTAGAAAACACATCTTGACTAATACATTCATAGATTGCATTCCTAGCTTTAGCATCCCATTTTAGTTGATCACCAACATAATTGTGTTCTCCAAACCCCGCGTGGGTCGCTTCCCAAACTTCAGGAGCAATAGCCTCAAGGTAAGCGCGCATGCGTGCTTTCCAATAGGCAAAGTTCTTGCCCTCGAAGATAGGAACTGAACCCCCAACCTTGGCCATTTTAGCTCTCTAGCGGTGAAGCTAGAATGATCCTATGAGCAACCTTGCTCTTATACCAATTGTAAGGACCAAATGCCCAAGAAGGGGGGGGGGGGTGAATTGGGCTTTCTTCGAAAAATTCTAAGCAATGAAACTTAATTTCTAAAGTCCAATTCCCTACGCGACTATCTATGCATTCTAGTAGATAGAAACTTTGCAGAATATAAAATGCATAAAAGTAAGGGAAGGAGAAGGGATGCAAACTCCCGAGGAGACAAGGATTTATCCCGTGGTTCAGCAAGATCGTGAAGATCTTCCTACATCCACGTTGTGGCACCCACCAAAGGGTTTTGCCACACCCAAGTCACCGAGACGAGGGGTCTTCACTATTCCTCTCCGTTTGCCTCCTTTGGCAAGGTGGAGCTCAAGCCTTGTACAACTTCGACCTTCCGGGCTTCCACACACGCCTTGGCAAGCTCCGGAAGTCTTCTCACTGTTACAACACCAAGGGCACTCCCTTGAGGCTCTCACACTAACCTAGAGAGTCCACTCACCCAGAATGGTGGCACACAAGCTCTCTCTCTAGCTAGTTCTAGCCTAAACCTTGGCGTAAATGTGATCAAAATGATGTGGAGGTGAGTGTTCTTGGCCTTGAACACTTGTGGATGTGTTGATAGCTTTTGGTGATCAAGACTTAACGAAATGACAGGGTTAGGGGGTATTTATAGCCAGCCTTCCCGAAATAGCCGTTGGAAAAGTAGGCTGACAGAACTTTACTGTGAACACCGGATGATCCGATGTCCCCCCTTAAGTTATCATCGGTCTAATTACTTTGGCTGATGTCATTGTGTCAGATATGACTGTTGTTAGACCGATGTTGCTCCTGTCTTCTCATCGGATGATCCGGTGGCTCTTCCTCCAGAATTTGCTTAATCTTGATGCTTACTGGAGTGATTGACCGATGTGTGTAAGTCTGCACATCAGATGATCTGGTGCTACACTTGGTCCAATGGTATTGCAAACTGTACTGATGGACCGATGTCACTGAGCCATTCACATCGGATGATCCGATGAGTACATTGTTTTGAGGTCTTCTTCTTCAGTTGAAACAACTCGACCGATATGTACATTTCTGAAGTCATCGGTTGATCCGATGAGTTGATTTTGTTTGCTTCGAGTTGTTTTTGAGTGAATCTTTTGTGTTTTGCTTAGATGACCTCTTAGAAATTTGTTTAATAAGACTCTCTGATGATCTTCAAGCATTGTATGATGTCAACTTATGGTTGAGTGACTTAGACATAAGAGCTTTCACTTCTTGTCTTTATCTCATTGATTTGATCTCAAACATTGATTGTATATGGGTCTCCAATGACATATTCATTTCATTTTATCGAGTGATTATGGGGACCTTGCATTCAATTCATTAGTAAAGTTCAATGGTTGTCATTAATCACTGAAACCGTACTTCATGGGGGGCCTAGATGCTTTCACCCCCAAAGACGGTGATGTAGGCATTATTCAAGGAAATTTGAGGCACTTTATGGTGCTCATTGATGAAGATGTCCGTTTCAACGTGGTTGACTACATCTTTGATGACATCTTCAACATTTTGCACACTCCCAACCGATCATGTGGCTATGCTCCTTACATCATGTTCATGATCGATAAGGTGTCCGGGCTCACCTTTAAGAAGGACATTATTCACAGAAGACTTCGTCCACAAATCCTGCGTCCGGAGCCAGCTGCCCCTCAAAGGAAGAATGCAGATCCTCCCGCTTCATCCTCCCACTTTGTGCCATCACAACCTCCTCCTCCTCCATCACAGTCTGGTAGTGGTTTCTTCAAGTGTTTCAAGGCCATCTTTGCCTCTTGCCAGAAGGCGGAATTTCGACAATGTTGCATGGAGCGTTGCAAAGAGAAGTACCTCAAGGCGATGTGTGAAAAGCTGGAAGTCTCCATGTCTCCCTCTGTGGAGAGTGATGGGGAGATGACTCCATTCCCGAAGTTCACTGCCGAGGAACTTTCCCAATTTGATGAAGTTAGCACCTCCACGGCGGCTCCATCCGAGGAAGACGATGATGATGATGCCCATGATCCGGAGGCCACAGAGAGCGATAGCGTGCACCGAGGTGGAGATGACGATGACAACGACAACGATGATGAAGAGTAGATCTTAGGACTCTCCTCCTCTCTTTTCCTTTTTGGTGTCTTGATGCCAAAGGGGGAGAGATTGGAAGGGGTTACTTAGATAGTTTTATGTCGTTGTCTCCCTTTCATCCACTATGGACTTGTATTATGTTTTAAAACTCTCATTTCAATTGATGTAAGACTTAATCTATGTTTCTCATGTATTATTTCTAAATTATGATGTGCTGCTTCAATTACATGTTTATCTTGCATACTTGTTGCCTTATCACAATTTATGAGCACATCACTTAGGCACCCCACCATAACATGTATATGTATGATAACTCTCTCAATTTCTCTCATTCATGATGCATACATTGAGGGGGAGTTACTCATACACATACATGTTATGAAAAAAAATTATTATCCTTTTTGTTGAGTCTTAATGTGTTGTCATCAATCACCAAAAAGTGTAGATTGAAAGTGCATCTAGGCATCCCTGTAGGTTTTGGATGATTGATGACGACAATTAAGAGACTAATGAGCTGAGTTGATCCTAAACACAGGTGCGATGGTTGAAATGAGACAAAATCCCTCAAAAGGAAAAGGCTGAAATGGGTGTCGAAGGCTCAAGCATAGAAATTAGGGTTTCTATGGTGTTGAGCTTAGATGAGTCGTATCATGTCTGAGGGTGGTTGTATCATGTGCATTGAGATCATTCTATAGGGCTCAAAGTGATGGTTGAGAGAAAAACCTAATTGAGAAGCCAAAATGAGAGAAAACTCTAGGAGGTCGGACTAGTCTCGCCAATCGGAATAGTCCATTATGGGTCGGACTAAACGTCTCTGGATGAGTTCAGACTTGTCTGTATGGGTACGGACAAGTCCATTCATCCCTTGGTGAGTGAAGTTGGAGCTAAGTCCCAGAAGTTCAGACTTGTCCGTTTTGGGACGGACCAAAGCATTATGGAAGAGTTCGGACTTGTCTGTTGTGGCACTGACTAGTTTGTTTGAGACTTAGAGTGAGAAACCAAGCCAAACCCTAGAAGGCCGGAATTGTCCGCCCTTGTAGCCGGACTAGTCCGGGCCTACCAAGCTTAGTCCGTTTTTGGACGGACTAAACAATTCTGTTGGACATCAGACTAGTTCATTGTTGGCCGGACTAGTCCGTATTGTCAGTAGCTGTTTAAAATTCAAATGTTGGCGCGCACATCATCTGTTTTATTGATCGATGACGTGAAATTGTTGATGGTCCCAAAAGGCTAGACTAGTCCGTGGTATAGGGCCAGACTAGTCTAAGGTTTGTCTTGGTGGCAACGGTTAGTTCTCGGGACCCCTATAAAAAGGGGACCCCGACCCCTATTTGATAACTCTTGAATCCTAGCGCCGCCACAACTGACCTAGAGCCTTCCAAAGCCTTCTACTCATCCTACTAACCCTCTAACACCAAATCTTGAAGATATTAGGGTTTGGAAAGGAAAGTGAAGAAAGGTCATCGCGCTTGGCTCTCGGTTTGATCTCTTGCACATTGTATTGTGTTTTGTAGCTTGTGTGAGTTGAGCTTCAAGTGCTCCTTGCTGTATTGATTCGTGGGAGCCTCAACTTGTGAGCAGCCCCAAGAAACTTGGTGATTACCCTTTGATATAGTGGAATCCAAGCCGGCCATTGTGGTGGCTTGGTGAGAAGAGGGTCAAGTGAGACCCGGTCCTTGTGTGGACTTCTCAACGTGGATGTAGGCTTCTTCGTGGAGCTCAACCACAGGATAAATCTTGTCTCGCTTGTCGCTTTACATTTCGTAATCACTAGAATTGCTTTTAGTGTTCATATTGTTCTTCATATTGATCATTGTTGAAATCTTGTAACCTTATTGCTTTAACCTGTCAATCTCAGTTGTACTAGGTTACCATACATTGCTTACATCTTTAGTGAAGTTAAATTCCGCAAATAACTTGTAGAAATCAAGTTTTTTATGTTTTCTCCCCGTGCTGAGCGGACTAGTCTGGCCTTGTCCTGACAAGTCCGGCCTCAGTGATTTAATCTTGTTTGATTAAGTCATTTCAGGTATTATTGCCTATTCACCCCCCCCCTCTAGGCAACTTTCAAAGTCAGGATAACAGTGCCACCACAAGGCCAAGTATGAGTGCAACTTAGCTTATTAATTAGGTGTATTGCCGGCATTGTTTGGATCATTTGGAGGAGCAGGGAATGGGAGTCGGTTGGGTTTGCAATAGTGGCGGGACTGCCCTGGGATCCGAACGACACAAGAGGGGGCCCTTGGTTGCATGTGCTCAGTTGGAGGCATCACCACTGGTAAAACCTCAGTGGGTCTGAATACGCTGGTAATCCTTTTGTAAAGGCTATTTTGTGATCTCTTGGCCATACACCTAAGGAAGTCTACTTGGCATAAAGAGGTTTCTTTAGTCGTCGACGGGTGACGAAATCACGAACTTGTGGATAAAGCAGTACAACCTCTGCAAAGTGTTAAAAACTACCATGATAGCCGTGCTTCTGGTTAGGAGCAACTGGACAACTTACATGATTAGAGGAAACTTGGGAATTTGGAAGGTTTGGTTTGGTTATGGTTATGGATTGGATGGTGATAAATGGATATGGTTAATGATGATGGTAAGAATATGGCATGTGGATGGATAATAAATGATGGATATTAAATTTTATGTTTATTTGGGGTATGATGGGCTAAATTTCACATAGACATTGTAAGATGCTTTTCATATGGTTTAATTGTACTTTTCAGCAAATAACTATTATTTATTATCATTTATTCCTTGTTTAAGCTACATGTCATTATTTCCCACACTTGCTGAGTATGACATGTGCTCACCCTTGCAATCCCCACCAATAGTTTTAGGTGATGTTTGGGAGTACCCGGAGGACAACGCAGAGTACTAGGTTGTGTGCAGTCGTCGACTTGCCTATGGTCTTGCTGGAGCTGCACTATCCCCTATGCTTAGTTTGCTTAGTTAGATTATTTTTGGTGCGTTAGTTTCAGAATTTTTAATAATGATCATTAGAGTCTATAATTTGAGGATTATTTGAATATTGTAATAAAAGTACCTTATTAATTAATTTTTGCTGTGGTAATTTCCTGTATGTCGGTTGTGATGCACTCGTGTATGTGTGATTAGCGTCTTGGACACACATATGCGTTCACTTGGTTCACTTTCGGATCCGGGTGGCACAAGTTTTTAAGGGGAAGTGCTATAGCGGTCTCTGTGCGTTTGCAGGTTTTATCTGTGACATACCAGCCATTAACAACCACTGGCGGCCCGAACTACTTTCGGCGAGGCATAGGCGCCCAGTCGTTGTTAGCCCAGATCACGTGGTAGACCCCGAGCGTCTTACAAGGTTAGATTGTTAGATCACAAGTTTGTTTTGTGCCCCCTAGACGGGCTGTCGAACGAGTTGTCCGTAGCTTGGAGGGAAGAGCGTACCGGAAAATTCCCAGGGTAGGTTGAAACCCCGCGCTTGGTGAGCTATCTAACAAGTAATCCAAGTGAAATGCGGTCAAGCTAGTTTGTTTGGGGCGACCGGAATGCGTGCATCGATGTTCGTTAGGGACAGCTGAAAGTCGCCTAGAGGGGGGGGGTGAATAGACAATAAGAACTGAAATGGCTTAATCAAACGAGATCAAACTCCTGAGGTCGGACTTGTCTGGACAGGGCTGGACTAGTCCACTCAGCACAGGGTGAAAACCTAAAAACTTGGTTTCGACAAGTTATTTTCAGAATTTAAGTTCAACCAAGATGTAAACAAATTATAGTAACTTGGTACAACTAAGATTGGAAGATTTAAGCACTTAGATCAAAGGATTTTAACAAAGATCAAAAGTGAAAAGCAATATGAACAATATGAACCCTAATAGCAATACTAGTGATCACAAAAAGTAAAAGACAAGTGAGACAAGATTTATCCCATGGTTAATCTCCTTAAAGAAGCCTACATCCACGTTGAGAAGTCCACACAAGGATCGGGTCTCACTTGACCCTTTTCTCACCAAGCCACCACAATGGTTGGCTTGGTTTCCACTATATCAATGGGTAATCACCAAGTTTGATGGGGCTGCTCACAAGTTGAGGCTCCTACAAATCAATACAATGAGGAGCACACGAAGCTCAACTCACACAAGCCACAAAACACAATCACAATGTGCGAAGAGATCAAACCGAGAGCCCAAGCACGATGATCTTCCTTCACTCTCCTCCTCAAACCCTAATCTCTTCAAGATTTGGTATTAGAGGGCTAGTAGGAGGAGTATAAGGCTTTGGATGGCTCTAGGTCACTTATCGCGGTGCTAGGGTTCAAGACCTTTTTCAAATGAGGTTGGGGGTCCCCTTTTTATAGGGGTCCCGAGCACCTTCTGCTGACCTCAGCAGAAGGACAGACTAGTTCGGCCACTGGCCCCGGACTAGTCAGGCCCAATGGGACCACTGACCTCTGGTCAGGTCCCGACAACTGCCACACTACGCGGAGATCGTCATGATACCCCCCAAATTTCCAAATTCAAATGGTCACTAAACAATAGACTAGTCGGGTCCAAAACGGACTAGTCCGAAGTGGGACAGAAGGGTTTAGTCCGTCCCAAAATTGACTCATCTTGGTAGGCCCGGACTAGTCCGGCCCTCTAGGGTTTCTCTCAGTTTATCTCACTAAGTCTCAAATGGACTAGTCCATACCCAAACAGACAAGTTCGAACCTTGCCAGAGAGCTTTGGTCCGTCCAAAAACGGACTATTCCGGTCTTCTGGGACTTAGCTCCAAATTCACTGAGAATCACTCCAGAGACGTTTGGTCCATCTCAAAATGGACTGGTCTGCCCAGCCGGACTAGTCCGGCCTTGAGGCCCAGACTAGTCCAGCCTCCTAGGGTCTTTTCTCATTTTTGGCTTCTCACTTAGGTGTTTCTCTCAATCACCACATTGAGCCCCTTAGAATGCTCTCAATGCACATGATACATCCACCCTCTCACATGACATAGCTCATATAAGCTCAACTCCATAGAAACCCTAATTTCTACGCTTGAGCCTTTGACGCCCGTTTCATCCTTTTCCTTTTTGAGGGATTTCATCTCATTTTATCCATAATTTATGTGCTTAAGATCAACTCAGCTCATTAGTCTCTTAATTGTCGTCATCAATCATCCAAAACCCACGGGGATGCCTAGATGCACTTTCAATCTCCCCCTTTTTGGTGATTGATGACAACACATTAAAACTTCGACAAAAAGGATATTAATTTGTTTCGATAACATGTATTTGTATGAGTGACTCCCCCTCAATGTATGCATCATGAGCAACAGTAATTGAGAGAGTTCTCATACATATACATGTTATGGTGGGGTGCCTAAGTGATGTGCTTATAAATTGTGATAAAGCAACAAATATGCAAGATAAGCATGTAACTCAAGCATAACATCACAATTGATATGAATTAAGTCTTACAACAATTGAAGTGAGAGTTTTAAACATAAGTCCATATTGGATCAATCTCTCCCCCATACAACTAAGTAGATCCCCCCTTTTCAAACTCTCGCCCCCTCTCTAAGTAATGCATCCATCAATCTCTCCCCCTTTGGCATCAAGACACCAAAAAGGAAATGAAGGAAGGAAGAGTCCTTAGGTCTACTCGACATCATCATCGGCCTCGTCATCGTCATCTCCGCCTTGGTGCCCGCTATCACTCACCGTGGCCTCCGGATCAATATGAGCATCATCATCGGACGGGGCCGCGGTGGAAGTACCATATTCACCAAATTGAGCGAGCTCCTCGGCGGTGAACTCCTGGAATGGAGTGATCTCCCCATCACTCTCCTCGGTAGGAGACATGGGGATGTCCAACTTGTCACACACCGCCTTGGGATACTTCTCTTGGCACCGTTCCATGCGACGTTGCCAAACTTCTGCCTTCCGGCAAGAGGTGAATATGGCTTTGAAGCATTTGAGAAATCCACTCCCGCATTGTGATGAGGGCGGAGGTGGTAGAGGAGATGGCACAAAGCGAGAAGAAGAAGCGGGAGGATCTGCATTCTTCCTCCTAAGGGCAGCAGGCTCCGGAGGAGGGAGCTGAGGTCGAAGCCTCCGGTGAGTGATGTCTTTCTTGAAGTTGAGTCCGGATACCTTCTCGATCATGTACATGATGTAAGGAGCATATCCACATGATCGGTTTGGAGTATGGGAGATGTTAAAGATGTCATCGAAGATGTAGTCAGCCAAATTGAAGCGGACATCTCCATCAATTAGCACCATCAGGTGCCTTATGTTTCCTTGGATAATCCCCGCATCTCCGTCCTTGGGGGCGATGGTCTTCCGGAGCACCCTGTTGAGGACACTGTAGAAGGGCTTGATGTTCCTTATGTGGCCGGCCTCAAAGGGTACATGGCTAGGATACATATACTATAGGGTGTCGCGATCAACTGGCCTTAGGTTGGAGATAATGATCTCATTGTCCAGTTGATCCTCCAAGTCAAGGAACTGAGCAAACTCCCAGTAGGTGATGGATTGTTGCTCTCCGTGGGTCATCCAGGTGATCCTCCTATCCCCATTGGTGTGGAAATAGACGATGGAGTAGAACTGGGCAATCACCTCCACATTCTAGTCATACTGAAAGGCCAAGAATGTCTACAGACCATGGTGCTCTACGGCCTCAATCACAACATTGAAGGCCACATGATCCTTCTGGGCCATGTAGTCCCAGTCGATCCATTGAGCATCGGTGACCGAGGTTTGCTTGGACATGTAGACAGTCCGGTAATAATCACAGTGGAAGTCACACTAGAAGCGGGGATCCACTTTGCTCCTGTCCCTCTGATAGACATTGATCTTTCGGAGCTTTCTTGCTTTCTCAGCCCCTTTTGCTTTGGAAATGTTGGCATCGAAGGCAGCTGCACGGTTTGGGTTCCGTGCAGGAGATGACATCTTCAAGGGGCCAATAGGTTGAGAGGCACCCTTCCTGGCCTTTCTTGCTGCCTTCTTGGCCACTATGACCCTTTTCTCGGGTGCAGCATCTGCTAGGGCCTTTCCCTTGTCCTTGGAGGTCCTCGCCTCTTGGATTCTAGCTTGCTCCCCCACTGTCACAAGCCTCTTCTTCTTTGGGGCTGCCTCGGCTGCAGCAGAGTTGTGAGCTTCCCGTTGTGTCTTCTTTGCTCTTCTTGCTTCGGCCTGAGAGTCGAGGTACGCCATGACAAGCTGGTCCTCCTTGCGCTTTCGACGGTAACAAGCTTGCCTTCCTGCCTTGGCCTTCGAGTCGGAGAGGGGATCATACTCGGAATCCGACATAGTTGCTGATAAGAGGTGCAAGGGAAAGTATATGAGTCCAAGGAACTTAAGGGGTAGTGGTAGAATTCACAAAATCAACATAGGTTAGGGCTTTCACTATGTAACCCGGACTTGTCCACGCAGGGGCCGGACTAGTCCGCACCAGGTTGGACTTGTCCGTCCTACGGCTGGACTAGTCTTGTTCACACAGTAAGAACCCTAATCTAGAGAAATTTTGCAAAATCTACGGATCCTACCACCAAAATTGAGGTACATGATCACAATGATGTGCAAAACAACATTTGTGAAGAAGTTTCTATCAGTAGACCTAAAAGAATTGATTTTCAAAGGTTTTGGGTTACGTCAAGAATACCTCTTCAAATCTTCAAATCGATGAAATGTGGATGAGGAATCGGCCTCCGATGCTTGGGAAATAGTTTCCTAGCACCTTAGGGCTTCAATCCACGGATTGGAGTCAAGATTTGGTGGTGGGAATCGAAAATCGCCGTTTGGGGGCGGTTTTCGTGCATTTTGGAGAGAGAGAGGGTTTGAGTGGAAGTGGAGAGGTCGAGGGCTTCCTGGGGAGGTTAAGTACCCAGGGCCAGACTAGTCCGGTCAGGGACCCGGACTTGTCCGGCCAGCGGACTGGGTCCGTACTACTCTGAGCCACCGGACTAGTCCGGTCATTGGGCGGACTAGTCCGGTCCTAAGGCTTAAAACTCATATATATTGAGTTTTCAGTGGAGATTTGATCCTTTTGGACTAGATTTTACAAAAGATCTTTGTAAACATAGTCAGTAAGCAGTCAACAATCAAACTATGACCATGGTTCACAAAGATTCAATAATTTCAAAATAATTTGTAGAAAATTTGGGAGGATGAGTTTTTCGCAAGCATGTAAGAATTCTGAATATGACAATCAGATGTGCAAGACTCAAGCCACATTTCGAGAATCTAAGAGATTGAGCTCACTCCTAAGTTCACAAAATCTTTTCTCATCTAAGGGTTTGGTAAATATATCGGCCAATTGTTTTTCGGTTCTCACATGTGAAATTGCAATGTGTCCTTTAATGGAGTGATCTCTCAAGAAATGGTGTCAAATATCGATGTGTTTGGTCCTTGAGTGTTCAACTGGATTGTGGGCTATTTTGATGGCACTCTCATTGTCACATAGGAGGGGAATATGGCGCAAGTTTATGCCATAGTCCCTAAGAGTTTGTCGCATCCAAAGAAGTTGTGCAAAACAACTTTCGGCGGCGACATACTCCCCTTCGGCTGCGGAAAGAGCAATAGAGTTTTGTTTCTTTGAGGACCAAGACACTAGAGATCTACCAAGGAATTGACAAGTTCCCAATGTACTCTTCCTATCAACTTTGCACCCCGCATAGTCTGCACCGCAATATACAATGAGGTTAAACTTAGAGCCTTTGGGGTACCAAAGTCCTAGGCTTGGTGTCTGAACTAAATATCTAAGAATTCTGTTAACAGCAGTCAGATGACACACCTTAGGTGCAGCTTGAAATCTAGCACACATACACACACTAAGCATGATATCGGGCCTAGACGCACATAAGTAAAGTAATGAGCCTATCATGCAACGATATACCTTTTGGTCCACACTTGGACCATCTTCATTAAGATCGAGATTCCCATTGGTTGCCATAGGAGTCTTGATGGGTTTGGCCTTGTCCATGTCAAACTTCTTGAGTATATCTTGTGTGTACTTGGTTTGACTAATGAACGTTCCTTCCTTGAGTTGCTTCACTTGAAAACCTAGGAAGAACTTCAACTCCCCTATCATGGACATCTCAAATCTTCCTGTCATTATCTTAGAGAACTCATCACAAAAAGCTTTGTTAGTAGAACTAAATATAATGTCATCGACATATATTTGGCAAACAAACAAATCATCGTTAAAGTGCTTAGTGAATAAAGTGTAATCCTCCTTCCCAAATTTGAAATTATTTTGAGTTAGAAAATCTCTAAGGTACTCATACCAAGCTCTAGGAGCTTGTTTGAGTCCATAGTGAGCCTTACGCAATTTGTAAACATGGTTTGGGATTTCTTCATCTTCAAATCTGGGGGGTTGCTCCACATACACCTCTTCCCTGAATGGACCATTAAGGAATGCGCTCTTGATGTCCATTTGATATAGCTTAAAATCATGTTGAGTAGCAAAGTCAAGTAATATACGAATTGATTCTAGCCTAGCTACGGGAGCAAAGGTTTCTTCGAAATCCAAACCTTCGACTTGTGCATACCCCTTGGCCACAAGTCGTGCCTTGTTCCTTGTAACCATCCCGTGCTCATCTTGTTTGTTGTAGAACACCGACCTAGTGCCTACAACATTCGCATTAGGCGTCTTCACGAGCTCCCACACTTGATTTCTTTCGAAATTTTTGAGCTCTTCTTGCATGGCCATCACCCAATCTAGATCTCGTAGTGCTTCTTCAACCTTGTGAGGCTCCAAAGAAGGAACAAAAGAGTAATATTCACAAAATTTTGCAACACGAGATCGAGTAGTTACCCCCTTGGAGATGTCTCCAAGTATATTGTCAACAGGATGGTCCCGTTGGACGCTTTGGTGCACTCTTGGGTGAGGCGCTTGAGGTCTTGAATCTCCATCCTGGTCTTCCTCATCTTCATTGTCTCCCCCTTGATTGATGCCACAATTTTCATCTTCTTGGAGCGCATCTTGGGGAACTTGATCTTGATTATTTGAGGAAGAGCTTGCTTGATGTGTGGATGGTCACTTGAGTGCTATGGTTGTTCTTGTGATCGAATATCTCCAAGTGCCATCCTTCCTATCACCACGTGTGGAGCTTCCTCTTGATCTAACACATGATGATCAACTTGCTCCACTTGGGAGCCATTAGTCTCATCAAACACTATGTCACGTGCTACGGAATTGTTAAAGACACAATAGGCGTAAGTGTTTGAGTCATAACCAAGCAAGAAACCCTCATCGGACATAGAAGCAAACTTCGAAGTCCTAGGCTTCTTGTTAAGAATGTAGCTTTTGCTCCCAAGAACACGAAAGTAAGAAATGTTGGGCTTGTTACCGGTTAGGAGCTCATAAGACGTCTTCTTAAGTATGCGGTGAAGATACAACTGGTTTATGGCATGGCAAGCAGTGTTAACCGCTTCCGCTGAAAACCGGTCTGACGTCTTATACTCATCAAGCATGGTTCTTGACATCTCAATTAGAGTTCTATTCTTCCTCTCAGCCACCCCATTTTGTTCAGGGGATTAGGGGGCCGAGAACTCATGCTTGATGCCTTCGTCATCTAAAAATTCTTCAACTTGAGTGTTCTTGAATTCAGTGTTGTTGTCACTTCTTATGGTCTTGATACTTAAGGAGAACTCATTTTGAGCTTTCTTCAAGTATTTCTTGAGGACACCTTGAGTCTCACTCTTATCATGCAAAAAGAATACCCAAGTGAAATGTGAAAAATCATCAACAATAACAAGACCATATTTGTTACCACCAATACTTATGTAGGCGATTGGACTGAAGAGATCCATGTGTAGAAGCTCTAATGGTCTTGATGTTGTCATGATGTTCTTGGATGGGTGTGATGCTCCAACTTGCTTTCTAGCTTGACATGCGCTACATAGTCTATCCTTTTCAAACAAACCATTCTTTAAACCACGGATGTGCTCGCCCTTAAGGAGTTTTTGCAAATTCCTCATCCAAACATGGGATAGCCTTCTATGCCACATCCATCCCATGTTAGTTTTTGCAATTAAGAATGTATCAAGTTAGGCTTTATCCACGGAGAAATCTACAAGATAGAGCTTTCCCTTGAGTACACCCTTAAAGACAATTGAGTCATTGCTTCTCCTTGTGACGGTCACACCCTCATTAGTGAATAAACAATTATAACCTTTTTCACATAGTTGTGATATGGACAAGAGGTTATAATCAGGTGAATCAACATGTAAAACATTTGAAAGAGTGTGATTAGGGGATATAGCAATTTTACCGGTGCCAAGGATTTTTCCTTGGCTATTGTCCCCAAAATAGATTCCTTCACTTGGATCTTCATTTAGCTCATACTCCACAATCATCTTCCTCTCTCCGGTCATATGATTAGTGACCCTCTATCACGAACCCATTTGGTTCCTCTAGAGGAGTATTCCTACAAGAAAGATTTAAGCCTTGGCTTTAGATACCCAAGCGGTGTTGGGTCCTTTGATGTTAGTCAAGAGGCACTTGGGCACCCACACATAAGGTTTAGGACTCTTACGGTGTGGCCCAACATACCTAGCATAGGCCTTTCCAAACTTGTTCCTCAATAAAACATATGATGCATCGAAATCATGGAACAATGCATGAGGTTCTTTCGTAGGCATTTTGGGTGAAGTAGCAATGTTCTTCCCTTTATTGTTGTATGAGCCTCCTTTGACAAAAACAATCAAGTCTTTGCCACTATTGGGAATTTCAGCGTTTTGCCTCATCTCCCTAGAATAACCAAGACCATCATTGACAAGGGGATTTCATGTGTTGGTATATGCACTACATGCATATGTCGCATTTTCCTTGTCAAAGATGCCTCCTTTTGGTGCTTGATTGGTTTTTGCCAACTTAAGCTCATCTTTAAGCTTTATGATCAAGTTTGAGCATTTACAAGGTTAAGATGCTTCAGATTTAACATTTGTGGAAGATGAGCATGTAGAGGAAGAAGGTGCATTGACCTTGAGAGACTTCACTTGTGTCTCAAGGATCTTGTTAGCTTGTGTCAAACTAACAAGTTCATCCTTGAGCACAATTGTAGTGTTCTCATGGTTTGAGCAAGTTTCCTTGCTCAAGGCGAGTTCACGCTTAAGTTCCTTGCTTCTTTCTCTTTCAAGCTCCAAGAGCTCCTCAACCTCTTTACATCTCTCCTTTTGTTGGACGAGCATGCCCTCTTGACGCTTGATGAGCTCTTCCTTCTCAAATATCTCCTCCGTTAACAATCTCAATCTATTCAAATTACTTTTACTCATGTCTTTAAGCATATGTTCATTTTCACTACTATCAAAATCATCATAAGACGAAATTGAAGAAGAGGATTTAGATTTAACCTTCTTTCTTCCCTCTTTGGCCATGAGACAAGTTGGCCTTGAAGTCTCCAAGTTTGGGAAGAGCTTGTTCTTCGTAGTTGTCTTCTTCATAACAATGGTTGCTATCTTCTCTTCTTCATCAGAGGAGGATTCCTCATTTCAATCCCACTCCTTGCCAAGGTGGGCATGTCCAGATTGCTTCCTCTTCTTGAAGTACTTCTTTTCCTTGGACTTGCCCTCCTTCCTCTTCTTGTTTTCTTCATGTGGGCAATCCACAATGAAGTGGTCATACTCCCCACAATTGTAACAAGCTCTCTTTGATCTTGTTTTTGGCTTGTCTTTGCTTTTCCTTTCATTTTGGTAGCTCCCCCTCCTCCTTCTAAACATCCTCTTGAAGTTGTTGATGAAGAGTGCCTCTTCTTCATTAGTGTTGGGGCTCTCTTCATCACTCACTTCCTTTTCTTGTGATCTTAAGGATGTTGCCTTGAACACGACATCTCTTTTCTTGGAGGAGGAGAGCTTTTGTCAATCATTGTAGAACATAGCTTCTTGTTCCATCATTTCATGGTTGATAATTCTTCCAAGCACTTCTTCGAGAGTCATCTTATGAAAACCCGGACTCTCACGAATTAGTGAACAAAGAGTGACATTTCGAGGCATGAATGCTCGAATCATCCTCTTTACCACCTCGTGGTCGGTCCACCGGGTGCTTCCATATGACTAACTCTTGTTGATGAGAGTCTTGAGCCGGTCGTACATGTCTTGGGGGAACTGACCATCCGTGATGGTAAACCTCCCAAGATCTCCTTCGATCATCTCGATCTTTGCCTCCCTAATGACGCAGTTGCCTTCATGCGCCGTCTTGAGGGTATCCCATATCTCCTTGGCAACCTCCAACCCTTCTATGTGTTTGAACTCCTCTCAAGTCAATGAGTAGGTAATCACTCCAATAGCTTGATCATTGCAATGGAGAATAACGGCTTGTTTCGGAGTGATGTCTTCCTCATTCTGCGAAAGATGAACACCTGTCATAACAATTTGCCGCAAGCTAGGGTTTAAGGAAATTGGGTGCATCTTCATATGCTTCCACATAGAGTAACCATTTCCGTCAAACTAAGGAGGTTTGCCAATGGGAATAGACAAGTAATGATTGCTCGCGGTAAGTTGCTCATAATTGTAAGGATATCGGGAGTAGTCTTGTGAACTACTCACATTGTCGAAGTTGGTCGAGGCAATTTGCTTGAGCTCATTCTTAGGCACATTGAGCTTCTCACAAAGCCGTGCCTTGAGCATGCGAACTTCTTCGTCGTCATTTGGGTCATCTTGAAGAATGTCGATGTTCTTCGTCTTGGTGTCATCGACGACCACCAAAACCTCGTTGTCACCCCTTCCAGCCATTTTTCTTTGAGTTGTTAGACTCTTGTGGAGAAGCCTGCTCTGATACCAATTGAAAGTTGCCTTGAGGGTGGTGAATTGGCAATAAGACCTGAAATGGCTCAATCAAACGAGATTAAACTCTTGAGGTCGGACTTGTCTGGACAGGGCCGGACTAGTCCGCTCAGCACAAGGTGAAAACCTAAAAACTTTGTTTCGACAAGTTATTTTCAGAATTTAAGTTCAACCAAGATGTGAACATTGTATAGTAACTTGGTACAACTAAGATTGGAAGATTTAAGCACTTAGATCACAAGATTTTAACAAAGATCAAAAGTGAAAAGCAATATGAACAATATGAACCCTAATAGCAATACTAGTGATCACAAAAAGTAAAATACAAGTGAGACAAGATTTATCTTGTGGTTCAGCTCCACGAAGAATCCTATATCCACGTTGAGAAGTCCACACAAGGACTGGGTCTCACTTGACCCTTTTCTTACTTGGCCACCACAATGGCCGGCTTGGTTTCCACTATATCAATGGGTAATCACCAAGTTTGATGGGGCTGCTCACAAGTTGAGGCTCCCAAGAATCAATACAATGAGGAGCACACGAAGCTCAACTCACACAAGCCACAAAACACAATTACAATGTTCAAAGATATCAAACTAAGAGCCCAAGCATGATGATCTTCCTTCACTCTCCTCCTCTAACCTCTTCAAGATTTGGTCTTAGAGGGCTAGTAGGACGAGTAGAAGGCTTTGGATCGCTCTAGGTCACTTGTGGCGGCATTAGGATTCAAGACCTTTTTCAAATGAGGTCGGGGTCTCCTTTTTATAGGGGTCCCGAGGACCTTCTACTGACTCAGCAGAAGGGCGGACTAGTCCGGCCACTGGCCCCGGACTAGTCCGGCCCAATGGGACCACTGACCCCTTGTCAGGTCCCAACAACTGCCACATTGCGCGACGACCTTCACGTTACCCGCCAAATTTCCAAATTCAAACGGTCACTAAACAACAGACTAGTCCGGTTCAAAACGGACTAGTCCGAAGTAGGATAGAAGGGTTTAGTCAGTCCCAAAACGGACTCATCTGGGTAGGCCCGGACTAGTCCGGCCCTCTAGGGTTTCTCTCGGTTTATCTCACTATGTCTCAAACGGACTAGTCCGTATCCAAACAAAAAATTTCGAATCTTGCCAGAGAGCTTTGGTCCGTCCAAAAACGGACTAGTCTAGTCTTCTAAGACTTAGCTCCAAATTCACTAAGAATCACTCCAGAGACGTTTGGTCCGTCTCAAAACGGACTGGTGTGCTCGGCCGGAGTAGTCCGGCTCTGAGGCCCCGACTAGTCCGGCCTTCTAGGGTCTTTTCTCATTTTTGGCTTCTCGCCTAGGTGTTTCTCTCAATCACCACTTTGAGCCCCTTAGAATGATCTCAATGCGCATGATACATCCACCCTCTCACATGACAGGGCTCATATAAGATCAACTCCATAGAAACCCTAATTTCTACGCTTGAGCCTTTGACGCCCGTTTCATCCTTTTCCTTTTTGAGGGGTTTCATCTCATTTTATCCATCATTCCTGTGCTTAAGATCAACTCAGCTCATTAGTCTCTTAATTGTCGTCATCAATCATCCAAAACCCACGGGGATGCCTAGATGCACTTTCAATGGCTGCATGTCGAGGCACGGATGCTTGAATTTCATAAATTTGCTCGTGGACATCTACATAGTTCCCAGGTCCACCGAGTGACCCGAGTGGCTCAGGAGCCAACCCTTCGCAGAGATACTAAAGAGTTGCAGAGCTATGACTTTGACATGGATAACTGAATATGTCAGGGGGGACCGCCTCACCGAGTACGCCTAACTACGGGCTATCTCTAGTCACCCATCTATCACTCTTGTTCGTTCTGGGAAACACACTACAACCTATAACATAGGTAGGCACCTTGAACTATACGTAGCCCAAAAACTTAGTCAGAAAACATACGCATCTTACCTGGGCCTGCTGCCCTATGGGTGTAGCATTGCGGTAGACGAAGAGGCACCACACGCTTGGAGTCGGCGCCGGTACGACTTAGAAGAAGGCATGCCGCCAGATCAATTTCCCGCTAGTTTTCAAAGATATTGAGGGTGACCCTCATAAGATCGATTCAAAGCAGCACCGGTTACGAGGTACCAGGGCCTATGGCACGCTCTGCGGCGCTCCAGTCCATAGGCCCACCATGGTAAGGTTGTTGTGGCAATGCGCCCTAATGGCCCAGGTCCACCCTTAGCACCCGTACATGCTTCGCAAAACTCTTGCTCATAACCTTCACGATAGGCGCTGAAAAAAGTCCTGGCATTTCCAACCATTACCTCCTCTGCTTTTCCTTTTTGTCCCTTTGTCCCCATGATTTTTCGTTCTTTGTGCAAAATCAGAGAGTTAGACCTGCGCTGGTTTGGGCAAAAGAAAAAACTTCCCCTGTCGAAGCTCTCGTACGTAGTTCTCCTCGCTTGATGGCAGAGTGGAGCCCATCCTCCTTTCGCCTGAAGATGCTTGACAACCTAATCTCTCAGGACCTGATATCGCCCCTTGACCATTGTGGCGTCTGTTGCCCTGAAGGCGAGCGCGTCCCTCAATTGGAGGATGACGATGTGGTGTACTTCCTGTACTTCCACCATTGGGGTCTGGGGCTACCGGTGACGTCATTCCTCCGTGGGTCCTTAATGAGTACCGACTGGAGCTCCAGCACCTGACGACGAACTCTATGCTTCACATCTTGGTGTTCATCACCTTATGCGAAGCTTTCCTCAAAATAACTTCCCAATACTTCGTTTGGAGGCACTTATTCTATTTCTATTCTTCCAAAACTTCGATCCCTCTTGTTGGCTTCGTCTGCAAACAGACCCAATCGCAGTTGCCACATCACTTCCATCTTCCATGGTTGGATTCCCTCGAGGGATGGCATTGGGAATGACTCTAAATTTGGAACATGGAGCCCAGCTTGTCAACTTTCACTGGTGGATGTCGGTGTATTCACATTGTTGGGGTTGGGGATGCCCAAATAAGGAGCAAGGCCGTCTGTATCCCATCCTTGCAGAGATGGAGAAGCTGAAGGCAGAGGGCCTCAATGGCAAGATCACCCGTCGAACCCTCATCGAGTGGAGGGTCCCATCACTTCAGGATAGGTCTAGCACCATGTGGTGTTATGCCTTCTTGGGTGACCCAATGAGGGAGTTGCAGCAGGTGTTGTCATCGTCCCAAGTCCTTGAGCGAGTGATGGAGCTCATGGGGCAGCTCCTGAGCAATGTCTCGAGCGGCCCACTCCCAGTGAGTTGAGACCATCCGCCCAGGCAAGGCCTTCCGGGGACCACTTGTCTTCCCAAGCTTCCGAATACAAGGGAAAAAGGGACAAAAGGGTGAAGCATGTCGTGGAGGAGAAGGCGAAGAAAGACCAGGCAAAAGCGTGATGGATCCGTCAGGAGGAGGCCCGCAGGATGTGGTAGAACGAGGTGAATGTCGTGCAGCAGGACGACTGGAGTCCTCACCTGAACCTCGAGTCCTCCAATACAAACAACAGTTCCGGGTCAAAAACGCCTGAGGTAGAGACCAACTCTGGTTCGTCAGTCGTGGTACCCGCGAACTGTAAGAGGGAGGCGGCGTCCAATTCTGGCCACCTTGCCAAGAGGGCAAGGGTGGGCGCTAG
Organism: Tuctoria greenei; assembly: GCA_036927565.1. Lineage (NCBI taxonomy): Eukaryota > Viridiplantae > Streptophyta > Magnoliopsida > Poales > Poaceae > Tuctoria > Tuctoria greenei. The sequence goes on from JAYESD010000009.1 coordinate 50,480,726, forward strand.
CCAAGGGTCCTCGTCCCCCTGGCACCAAGCCCTGCCGTTCAGGTTTCGAACGCTCGGGTGATGCCTCTACCGCCCAGGGTTCAAGACCTTGCGTTGCCATCAAATGGTGGACAGCGTGTGGGACATCTACTTTCATCGAGGTTTGTCCCATTCTTCGATCCTTGATATTCTTGTTTTAGTGTAATTCTTATGTTTTTCCTCAATGCAGGAGGTATGAGGCTGGCTTGGCTGCTTCGTCGCTGATGTCGTCCATGGTCTTTACTTCCTCACAGTCACCGGAGGTGGTCTCGTGGGCAGGGGCTTCCACTTGCGAGGGTGCGGGGGTAGAGGTGTTGCCTCTGCCGCCGGTGATTCCTGCGGGCTATGTCCCAACGCGGTGGGCTTCCCCACCGCCAGAAGTTGTTTCGCGGGCCTTGTGGTGCCAACATTGGGTGTGACATTTACGAAGTCAACTACAGTCATTTCGTTGGCTCCAGAGATGACACCGTCGGGGGTAGCAGTGGAGGAGGGCAATGTCAGCAGAGGCAATCGAAGTGCCGCTCATGACCCTTTTGATGGCCCTAGTGGTGATGTTGCCGAAGGCGGTGGTGATTGAAATGCTGCCACAGCCCTTGCTCTGACCATTCCCCGACCATCGATGGTTGGGGATTTGGTCGACGACACCCTTGCTATTGCTGTTCTCCAGCCGCCGCTGACATCCAACTTTTGCCGTGGGAGGCCAGGATGCGGAGTGGACTGAGTGGGAGCATCTCCATGAGGGAGCCGTCAACATGTGCTTTAAGCTCAACGGTGTCCAGTTAAATATGGAGGTTGGGTTCGAGCAGGTCCTCGATGTGTTCAAGTGCTTTGGGGAATGCTCGTTAATGATCGGGTGAGCTATCCCGCCCTCGTTCCACATTTCTCGTTTGCTGCTTGTTTCTCCCATAAGTTTTGATCCAGGTCCTTTTGCAAAGGCTAGCTAGGCTGGTGGTCGAGGTCGCACTTGCATTAGCGAAGCTGAGCTCCCTTGTGACCGAGCTATTGGCGACGTGGGGGCAAGTCGAGTGGGCCCGGGCAAATACCACGACAAACACGAAAGGAGGTAGCCATCGCCTGCAGCAAGGCGAAGGAGGCGAATGAGAAACTCGTCGAGGCATCGGCCACTCGATACTATGCCTTGGAAGACACAAAGGAGTCTTTCGTCCTGCTATCTCATACCCAGAGCACCCTGGACCAGCTAGCTCGAGCATCAGAAGAGTCTACTAACCAGCTGATAAAGGTCCGTGTTGCGGCCGACTCTGCCAGAAAAATTGTAGAAGGTTGGTTTTCTGTTCTCCCCACCTTGTTTGCACGCGTGACTGTCATAAGTGTCCTTCGTGTCTGACTTATGGCTATTTGCAGGATTTGCTATAAAAGTGGTGAATGCAGTACGATGTTCTGTGCTCAGCGTTTCTGAGAGGCGACCAGAACTGGTTTCCTGGCTCCGGGAACTCGATGGGGCGTTTTATGTTCTAGAATAGAATGGGCGTGTCATCCCGGAGGTGGTGGAGGCAGCCCACAACATGGTGCTCTAGCTTCCGGTGCCAGATTTAGTTGGCTGCCTCGTAGCACGTCGAAGGCTGATGGTTCAGATGGTGGGGATGCTTTGGTGTCCCGGTTGCACGAGTTTCATCGGAGGTTCAATGTGGTCCAGTTGGAGCTGGACGGGCTTTGTTGGCTGCTCGAACCATCTGCCATTGTGTGGGCCTCCTGGATGAGCTTTTGAGTGGCCGTCTAGTGGAAGTCTCGGGTTGTCTTCATGCTCGCCTGTGGTCCATTTCTGCTGCTGGGCCCGAGATGGGTGCTCGGGCGGCCCTCACAAGTGTCGTTTCACACTACGATGGCATCGATCTTCAGGGTGTCAGGGGTAGGGGGCTTCGAGTCCAACCGGTTGAAGCTAAAATCAGCGCCACTAAAGATGTTGTCGTGCCAATCGCGATGTCAATGACAGCCACAATGATTTACCCTGATGCCATTCTATAGATGGCGGAGGTGAGGTGAGGGTTGACGTAGGCATTGAGGTAACATGGCAATCTTTCATGGCCCTTTGTATTTCTTCATTTCCTCTACAAAATTTCCTGTTGTTTCCTTCTGAACTCTCTTTATTGGCCAAAACTCTCCTCCCGTTGTTTTAGCATTCGTTCCTACCCCTGTGTCCCTCTCGACCCTCCTCTCTGTGGGTCCGTGTGTACTTCGAGCAAAGGGTTAAATGTGCACTCGACTCCCAAGATTTTGTAGGAGGGCAATCCATCGGCCCGATATCTTTTGAAGCTAGGAAGCTCTAACTCCTACAGTAGTCAGGGATCCCTGAAGCCGAGCAAGGCGGTCAGAGTCATTCGCTTTGTGACAACTACGAGGGGATAGTGTTTATCCCGCCCCCAACCTCGGTGTTCCGATGATGAGAGGTATTGTATGGGCTTGCGCTCCAGAGTTTCACTTTACAAGTAACGGGTAGTCAAGAAAGGAGAATTGACTTATCCTTCTTGTTGTCATTCGGAGTAGTCTTTGTTTGGCTTGGTTCGATGTGGGACGCCCGGGTTACTGCCTTCCACTGGAGTCTCAGTGTTGAGGTAGGGTCTTTGGAGGGTCGGGTGCTGCTTTCTACTCCCGCGATGAAACGCATTGCTTGGAGAAGACATTAAGGAGAGGTACTTAGCTTTTGTTCTGGGCATCGGCGTCCCAACCGCTATCACATATGTCCCTCATATGGTCGGTCAGGCGCAGTGGGCTCGGTTGATATCGATCGGGCATCCTGTGCAAGACAAAGTAGTGCTCTTTGAATCCCTGAGGACTTCGTGGTAGGACGAACAACTTTGAGTTGGTGCGTGTCATGAGGTGAAAGGGGCGAGACACGCCGTGATTGAGTCTGGTCTTTTCATCCTTCACTTTGGCGCGTCATACGAAGAGTCAAAGCAGCGCGCGTCGAAAACCCTCGGATCGCTATGAGTCTTCATTGTAGCATCAGTTACAAGGCAGTGCAGCGGTGTAGCATGTGATGGAAGCCCTCGGGTCGTTGCAAGCCTTTTATTGTGGCATCAGTTACGAGGTATAATGTGCCACCTCTGTTGTTCTTATCCCTTCGGCTCCCCTGATGGGGCTATAAATAGCCAAGTGTGGTTCCCTTCTTCCCCATTACCTTCACTCTTCTCCTCCGGAGATCCCTCCTTCGTCCTCCATCTGTGCTTCTCTCGTTGTCCAGCAGCCTTGCCTCATGATGAGAGAATGGCAGTCGGGACTCTGTGCCCAGCCGATGGGTGCTGAAGGTTCGGCTGATGAAGCTCCAAGAGGAGATTTGGGGAAGGAGGAGTTAACTAGAAGTTCAAAAAGGGGAGAATCCTCTCAGAGATTTGGGGGTGGTGGATCTGGCCAAGAGCTTTAATGGGAGGTTGATTCGATCTGGATGTAGCGCGTGTGTATGCGTGACCAAATCCTTTCCACGTAGCATGAGGACGATCGAGAGATATGTGGGTTGATTTGGCCTCGCAGCACTTCTCAACAGATTGTGGCATCCCGACCCACGTCGACAGGCAATAAGGCACCACAATCTCCATGCTCGGAGATGAGAGGCCCTTTGACGGGGTCAAGGCGTGATGCTCTCTGTATTTTAAGATCAGGGTCATTTGCCTGTTGAAAATTCAGCGCCCCCCAACCGAGGTGTTTTTCTTCCTTGGATCACCTCGTCAGGCGGGGCTCAATGGTCCCTGCAACTCAAGATCAGGAGCCATCAGCCCGGTAGGAAAACCCCCCCTTCCTGATACGGGCACTTTGGTTTTCGGTGGATCATTTCCCTGCGGGAAGCCAAACATGCTTTGGAAGAAACCATGGTTGGGAACAGGAGCATGAGTCTGTGGAAGCCGTCTTCCCGCTATGGTGTAGGATAGCTAAGAGCGAGAATCGAGTTCGGGATGTAACCTTTTTTCCTTTTCTATGTACGGGTCCGAGCAATGGTGTATGATGAATCCTTTATAATTATTTTAAAGGTATTGCGCTACAATTTATTTTCCATATCTTCGTCTCATTCGAGTCGTAGTACTAAGAACTTTCATAAGCCATGTGTCGTAGGACGTGTGTAAAACACTCGGGCAAAGGGGTGTTTCTAAAGGAGAGGATTCAAGGACTCGACTGGAACCTCGGTCGGGTGGCAGCCCCCGAGCCCAGCCGTTATAGTTGGAGCTCGGGTTTCAATCATGAGATATGACTGTCACCCCATATTTTCTCTGGGTGGTGCGCCTAGTGTGACCAGTCGTTGATCGTTCCGTTCGAGGGGAAACGCCATGTCTTCTCCCTACGGTGCGAGTGTCGCGCGGGTCCTGATTGCTGGCGCATGGAGCCGTGGTGCAGGCTTGTCGTAGACCCGTCGAGCGTCCTGCTTTGGAACGTGACAGGCAGGTCGATGCGCCAGGGGGTGTCACCCGTATTTCGACCATGATCCCCTGGAAGGGTCCCCTCGCGTGATGGAGTTGGGAGCACGAAATCTTCATTGGGTTTAAGGTGGCAGTAGTACAAGATCTTGAGGTTGCTTCCCCCACCCGTCAGCACTTTGGCAAGCTGTCGGTTCCCTCGACCAGGTCAACGGCCACCCAGCCTGTAGGATGTGATCAGGGTGATCCGATCTATAGAAGGTGACGGCTGTTGCATACCTCTAGAGGTCAGTTTGGATATCCGGACTAGTAGGCCCACCCTTTGGGGCGCCTTCTCCAGCCCAGGCTAACTCCCTAGCGTGGAACCATCCTCGTAGGACATAAGGCAATTGTTATAACCGTCCAGGTCAGGCTCCTCTGATTCGGAGATCGGGTGGCCCACCTCTTTCTTTTGCCGCATGGAGCGTTGAGCCTCCCACCAAGGAAATGTCAGAGGAGGGCGCAATCTTTTAGCGTGTGTTTTACCTGGAAGGCATGATGGATGCAGGCTTTCTCGAGCATCTTCTCGAAGTGGATGGTTTGTGTTTTGGTCGGTCTCCCGTCTTCGCGTCAATCGACAGTCGCGGCTACATTGGAGCCTAGCGCCCAAGGGCCACCTCTGTTGGGGCCAAGTTGCTGCTCTCTTTCCTTTGGGCGAAGCGCCGAGCCCTTCCGGGTCCAGGGGTCATCGTGTCATGGCTTCGGTGCGTCGGAGTCATCCTCTATTGTCCCCTGGTCCGAGGAAAAGCGGGAGGCAAGGTCGAGTATTTCCGTCGTGTACCTTTGCTTGGTGTAGGCAGGCTTGTGTCAGGGTCACTAAGTGATCCCTGTTGCAACAACTTGTGTTACAACTAGAGCCTCTAATAAATTAAAGCAATGAACCCACAAGTAACTACTTGTACAAACTACTATGGATTGAGAATCAAACTTGAATTGATTTCACAAAGGCTTACTTGATTTGAATAACACCTTTGTAGGGGTACAAGTGTAGAAGAGGGACTTGACAAGCCCAAACATCCTTTTCCTAAACTCTTCACCACACTCTCCTTCTATTTGGAAGCCTCTAGGAGTACTCTAAACATTTGGAGTGGTATTCTATTCTCAACTTTTGGTGTGTGTGTGTGTGTAAAGTGAGGTGTGGGGTTCTATTTATAGGGGGAGAAGGGTTGGTTCCCGCCACAAAGTGCATGCGAATCAGTCACCCATGACCTGTTCAAGTCGGGAGGCGCCAACACATGATGTTTGACCACAATTGGCGCCATGACCAAGTCGGTCGACAAGGGAGGTCGGCCGACCTGGTCTCAGCCCCGTTGGTGTTGTGCTTCCTCCAGGTCCCTGTCAGGTGGGTCCCATCCCCTTATATAGGTGCTACATTGTTGGGTGACCTCTGATACTTCTGTTTGTGGGCTATTTGATCCATGTGATGACAAGTGGCATCGCTTGATTTGTCGAAATCCAATTTTATGTATTACTCCCTGCATGTCTTGGTATTTTGGGTCTAAATTCACCTACATACAAATAAACACCAACACTAGTAGACTTGGTTAGTTTTTAACACTACCACTACGTTGTGTTTCTATTTTGTGCATATTATGAGGTGAATTGACGGTCTAAATATAGCACTTAAGGACCGTCAACAAACTACCCCACACTTAGTCCTTTGCTCATCCTCTTGTGAAGGAAAAAAGAACTTAAGGTGATGTCATAAATTTGCTTATAAGTTAGAAAAAGGGAATACTAAATATTTCAACTCATACCTCAATTCATGAATTCCCTTTGTAGAGTGTGGCTACCACATCAATCTTGGGTGTTTGAAGAGTGGAATGGTTGGGATGTAGTTCTCTTGGATCTTCCCCTGCCGAAATGATCTGACGATTTGCTACATTCAGAAAGTCGAAGGAACAATTACTCTTATCTCTCATTTGGAATCTCTCAAGTCTCTCAAAGTGTTTTTATCCTCACCTTGGCATATTGTGCCAATTTGTACCTCTACTTAATATGGCTATATCTGGAGCTTGGTAGGGATAAATGTGGCAAAAATTGCAATTCATGGATTACTAAGCCAAGAACTTGATCCTATGAGAGACTTATGCAACAAACAAATTGACAAAGGAGATCCTTGTGCACATGAAAGTAATGGATACATATGGACTCCATGATTTTCTCTCTTTAAGGATGAAACATGGCTACTCTCTTTTTTTTTTGAGTTCCCTAGCCATGTCTTCCACTCCTTTTTATTTTTCTAGTGATATTTTGATGACCAAAATGTATGGAGTTTCTTTATTGGATGGATGAATGGTGGATGCAAATTCTCAGTGTGAGAAATTTTACATGAATAGAGTGCACAAGAATTCTAAGTCAAAATTTTATGCATGTCACTCAATTGGGTCATGAGTTTGACAAAGTTCAATGAAAGGCAAAGTGGCATATGCATGTGGTTTTCAGGAATCTGTATCATATGGCCTTGGTGGGTATTTAAATTTCCAACGAGAGAATCAGTCAAAATTTAAGACTCCAAATTGTGCAATCATCAAAAATCAATTTCAAGCAAGGAGATATCTCCTTAAGTAACTCATTTACCATATCACACTAGTCAAATACTTAGATGACATGTTTCCCTATTATGGTTGTGGGGATCATAAACGGGGCAATAAATCAAAATATAAAGTATTTAAATTTTTTAGCTCAAGCAAATTTTGACTACCAAGTTTTAAATTTTAATTGTTGAGTTGAATTTCCTTCAAATATTCAATATTAAATATCAAATCAACTCAAACAGTAACGTAGCATGCATATTTAGGGGTACGAGATCCAAACCAAATTTGTAAAGCGAAACGAAGCCGTGTGGGGCCCACACTAGGTCGGCCGACCCCTTTTGGCATCTCTGTTGCTCTGTTTTGACGTGTTGAGTCATATAATCGGTTGCGACGTGTTTTGAGATGCAACAATATTTTTTCATGTCAGGATTTCACGAATTTGGGGCACCTCCCCCACACTTGTTCCCTGAATTCTTTATTCACACAAAATAAACTGAAGATGGAACTTTACCGGGTTCAATGAACCGATAAGTTCCTTTTATTGAACTCAAATATGTGGATGCTTACATTATTCAACCTAAACCTAATGAAATAAAAAAATTGGCATAAAACTAAATGAAACTAGTAAGCATCCCATGCGGTCGGGACATCTACACTAAGGAGCGTTGTAGATGTCGGGTTTCCTGATGGCACTTCATATGCGCCGCAGCTTGGTGCTCATGCCACGGCGAACACCATCAATCTCCACATTGAGGGTTATGAATTCATCCTTCAGTTCTGCCCTCTCGATGCACCCTTCAGCCACTAAGTCCGATAGCTTCTTGTTCTCCAAACGGAGAGAAGCTAACTCCTTCGAAAGTTGTGCCACTTTAGGGGCACGAGGAGATTTCCCATCGCTGTCCTCAAATTGGCCAGGTGGCCCTCTGATAGCATGCAGCGAGAGGTGATGCCTAATCTTGGAGTATGACGAGCCCATCAATTCCTCCATCATCAAATTATACATTTGCTTTGAAAAGCCTTTTGCATAGCCTCCTTCAGGCTTGCGCAACCTGTGGATAATGAGGCGGTCTCCCACATGCTCAGGTGAGGTACGCGTAGGTGACTTGTAGTGGTGGCTCACTATGTCATCGTCCTCAGTCTTCAGAGTGTACATGAACTCCTCGCCAAGCTGCAGTGTTGGGAGAGACTCGTCTTTTTTAGGAAAAAGACGGGTCTTTACTAACTTAAGGCGAGTTGGAGTCTGATGACGTGCAGGTGTCGTCGACTTCATGGGCGTCCTCCGAGGGGAGAGCGACCTTGCAGCACCACGAGGTGTGGTGCTACGCCCACGTGGACTTTTCATCGGTGGCGGGATCATCGTGAGGGGCACGACATCCAATGCCATGACGGACTCCAAAGCGAAAGGGGACTTTTCATTGGCCGACGTGATGTCTCTGCTCAGGTTGAAGGTTGAGCTACAGTGGGGATGAGGCACAATTTTCTTGTCGCCCATGACTTGGAACAGGAGATGGATTTTTCTATTTGGTGCAAGGTTCCCATTTCTGTTCCCATCAATAAATAAGCGGGGGAAGTACGATAGTAGCGAGAATCTTATTGAGACACGTCGAGAGAGTTCGCACGTGAAAACAGATGGCTGACGGTGCAAGGGGGTGGTCGGCTGACCCTAGGGTTCAACCGACCCCTTCCTAGCTCCGTACGAGCCATGTTTTCGTGGGTTGGCTAAATGGGCCTCATAGATGAATAATTGGATGGACCCATTAATTGGAAGCGGAGAATTTAGACAAAATTTAAAGAATCGGTGTGAAAATCAATAAGATTTATCATGTCAATTTCCTTTTCTACCTCCTCCTCTTGGGATTCAAGAAATAATTTGAGTTGGTGCCCATTCAGTTTAAATTGATGATCATCATCACCTTGGAGTGTGATTGCTCCATTGGATGAGGTTTCTACTATAGTGAAAGGTCCTTCCCATTCATCTGAGCTTCCCATGTCCATAGAGTTCTAGAGTTAAAGAGTAGGACTTTGTCTCCAGGTTTGGACTCTTTAGGAATAATCCTCTTATCGTGCCATCTTTTAGTTCTTTCCTTGTAGATTTTGGCACTATGGTACGCCTTATATCTCCAGTCTTCCAACTCGGAGAGTTGTTTCAATCGGTGCTTTCCTACTTCGTGATGGTCCATGTTCCACCGTTGATGGCCCAATGGGCTCTATGTTCCAACTCTACATGAAGATGACAAGTCTTCCCATAGACAAGTTGGAAAGGAGACATGTCGATGGGAGTTTTGTAGGCAGTACGATATGCCCACAATGCGTCGAGTAGCTTATGCTCCATCCCGTTCCCATTTCCAAAACGGCCTTTTGCAGAATATTCTTAATTTGCTTATTAGATGTTTTTGCGTGACCACTTGTTTCTGGGTGGTATGGGGTAGCAATGGTATGTTGGACACCAAGCTCCCTCAAAAAGTTTCGAAAGGTCTTATCTATGAAATGAGACCCTTCATCACTTATGACCATACGGGGAGTGCCAAAGCGTGGGAAAGTGATCTCATGGAACATTTTCCTAGCTTGCTTGGAATCAGCATTCTTGTATGGCAAAGCTTCTGCCCATTTTGACACATAATTTACAGCCACCAGGATATACTCGCAATCATAGGACCTAGGGAAAGGTCCCATGAAATCAATACCCATCACATCAAATAATTCCACTTGGAGATTATATGTTAGGGGCATCGCATTGCGAGCTGATATTCCTCCATGCTTTTGGAATTTCCAACATCTGCGAATGAATTCTTTTGTATCTTCATACATAGAAGGCCAATAGAATACACTCTGCCAGATCTTTGCCTGGGTACGGTAAACACCGTAATGGCCACCATAGGGGCTAGCATGGCATTTCTCAATAATATTGGTGCCTTCAATTGATGAGACGCACCTTCTAAGAAGGCCATCAACACAAACTCGATAGAGGTATGGGTCATCCCAAAGGTGGCTACGACTCTCATAAATGAGTTTCTTTTTGTTTTCCCCAGGTGGTACGTATCCCATGACTATGAAGTTCACGATATCCGCATACCAAGGGTGAGAGTCAGTCACCTTGAGAAGCATATCATCTCATAGCATGTCATCGATAGGAATGTCCATGGTTTGGGTGACTTCCATATGTGACAGATGATCTGCCACGGAGTTCTCTACTCCCTTCTTATCCTTGATTTCTAAGTCAAACTCTTGGGGTAGAAGAATCCAACAGATTATCCTTGGTTTAGCATCCTTTTTGGTGAGCAAATACTTCAAGGCAGCATGGTCTGTGTAGTCTATGACCTTGGCTCCAACCAAATAGGACCTAAACTTATCGATAGCAAAAACTACCGCCAAGAGCTCTTTTTCAGCTGTGGCATAATTGAGTTGAGCTTCTGTTAGAGTTTTGCTAGCGTAGGCTATTGCATGATGCTTTTTATCTTTGGTTTGGCTTAGGACCGTACCAACAGCAAAATCACTAGCATCACACATGATTTCGAATGGTAGCATCCAATCGGGAGGTTAAATGATTGGAGCTTAGATGAGTGCCTTTTTTAGTGTTTCAAATGATTTAAGGCATTCATCATCGAAATCAAAGGGAGCTTCCTTAGCTAGCAGGTTAGTGAGGGGTCTAGCAACTTTTGAGAAGTCTTTGATGAATCGCCAATAGAGCCCCGCATGACCTAAAAAACTGTAGATTCCCTTAACATTGATAGGAGGTGGAAGTTTTTCAATGACTTCAATCTTTGCTTTGTCCACCTCTATCCCTCTAAGTGTCCAAGAACGATGCCTTCACGGACCATGAAATGACACTTTTCCCAATTAAGTACGAGTTCCTTCTGTTGGCATCTTTGTAAGACCTTGTCTAAATTTTCCAGACAATGATCAAAAGTTTTCCCATAGACAGAAAAATTGTCCATGAAAACTTCCATGATTTCTTCAATCATGTCGGAAAAGAAAGACATCATGCATCTTTGAAAAGAGGCAGGAGCATTGCACGATCCAACGGACGTACGCCAGTAGGCATACATTCCATAGGGACATGTGAATGTGGTCTTACTTTGATCGTCGGGGAGGATTGGTATTTGATGATAACTCGAATACCCATTAAGGAAATAAAAGTAGGAGTGTTTTGCCAACCGCTCCAACATCTCATCGATGAAGGGTAGTGGAAAATGATCCTTCCTTGTAGCCTTGTTAAGTTTTCGGTAATCTATGCACATCCTCCAACCTGTGACGGTTCGTTGATGAATTAATTCATTCTTCTCATTTTGAACAATCATCATACCTTCCTTCTTGGGCACTACTTGAACTGGGCTTACCCATTCACTATGAGGAACAGGGTAGATAATCCCGGTACACAAAAGTTTTAAGACTCCTTCTTGACAAATTCCCGCATCGCATTATTCAATCGTCTTTGAGGTTCCCTTGAGGGAACACTCTCGAGGTAAATGGGCATGCGATGGGTGCATAGCGCAAGGATAATCCCCTTAAGATCCTCCAGTGAATAGCCAAAAATAGCTCTATGCTTGTCTAACATGGCAATGAGTTTGAGTGTCTCATCATCTGAAAGCTTGTCGCTTATGATGACAAGGGTTTCCAAATCGCCATTTAGAAAGGCATAACATAAGCCTGAAGGTAGAATTTTTTACTCCACAGGAGGTTTTGGGATGAACACTTCTTTTAGCAATTCAATCGCCTCCTGAAATTCATCTTCCTCTTGGATGAAATCTTCTTCTCCTTCAATTTTAGGAAGAGCTAAGAATTGAAGAGTTCTAACCTCCTCTAATGGTTCATCTTGGATGGGAGATTCTGCGGATGTGTTCTTGGAACGCAGGACAGGAACAGAAAACTTTCTCCCTCCAAGGTTGACATTGAGGTTTCCTTCCAAAGGAATTTCCATGAGAAATTTTTCAATGGGAATCCCAATCATAATGTTGAAATCTTGGATTTCGAACACATGGAAATCTAGGATTGCCTCAATATCATTGTGTCTTACAAACACCTGTTGCAAAACCCCGCATCCTTGAAGGATGCTTCTGAAAGAGTCTCGGAAGGATATACATGTTGGTGCTAATGGCACATTGCCAAGAATTGCGAGAGCACAAGAATCAAAAATGAGATTTGCTCCAATAGTGGGGTTGTAAAGGACCTTCATTGGTGTTCCTCTAATAAAGCATAGAATAGTTGCCAAAGGTGAGGTCATCTGAAGGATTTCGGGTGACAGCTTAACTTCTGCAGTCCATTCCCTACTTAAAATAGAGGTTAACTCATTGACCATCTGTTGGACAAACACTCCATTAGGTGGGTTAGGTGGAGTTGAAGGCAATGATGGTTTTCTATGGCAATAGTACTTCGAGGTATTTCCAAAATATTCAAATATCTCTTCCTCGAAGTAGAAGGGAAACTCTAAAGGTTGAATTTCTTCTTCCTTCGTAGTTTCGGGTTCGTGAGAGGATTCTTCCGACGAGGTGTGGGATAAGAAAGAGATGGGTTCTTCCTTGTCCATGGATTCATCCTCGGATCTTGACAATATTTCCTCTTGAGGGGGCTCATTTAGACCCATAATGAAGGAAGAATTTTCGAGAATTCGGTCTAGAAGATCCTTGCCTTCTTTCGCCGTCTTATGGAGGAAAGATCCTCCAGTCGTAATGTCAAGATGCAGGGCAGACTCTTTGTTCAACCCCATGTAGAAGTGTTGCAAAAGTAATGGATTAGGGATGGACAAATCTGGGCCAGAATTTCTCAAAAGAGAAAATCTATCCTAGGTTGAACCTTTGTACTCCTTCTCCATCTGCTGGAAGCATAGTACTTCCTTCTGTAAGGACACAGTTCGGGCAATTGGAAAGAAAGCAAGACAAATTTTGTCTCGTAATTCTATCCAATTTCCGTTTGTCTTCCCGACTTTGTGGTCATACCATTGTTTGGATTTTTCCTTGAGGAAAAAAGGAAACAACTTCCATTTGAGAGTTTCTTGTGTCATACCTTTGATTAGAAGGCATGAACACAATTGTTCGAACTCTCTTAGATGGTGGTAAGGGTTTTCACAATCTGTTCTCAAGACCAAACCATGGCTATAAAGTCATGGAGAAGTTCATAGCTAGTAGAACAAATGGGTCCGAAGTTCATAGCTAGTAGAACAAATGGGTTCCCTTCGGTGGCTCACAGAACTTGCCCTTTGGGGCAGAATAAGAAAGAATGGTGTGCTACTCCATAAAGGTGATGGTAAGAAAAGGAAAGATAAGATAAGTAGATAGATACGAGGGCGAACAAGGTTCAAAGAGTAACAGCAACCTTTCCACGGCAACGGCGCCATAAATGCTTGTTGATGTTTCTTACGTCACAAATAAAAATCTGCAAGCACACGGAAATTGTCTTGTAGCACTTCCCCTTAAGAGAGTATTCCCAAGAGTATTGAATCCAAGGAACATGTGTGTAATCTTCTGAACTAATCCATCCAAGGACACAAAGTTGTATGGTAGGTAAGGAAGAGAGAGAATTCAAAGTATTGATTCTAATTCAAATGAATTTGTAGTAGTTGCTTGCTTCGGGCACGTGTTTACCCCTAGCAACACTAGGCGACTCCCGCCAAGAGCCTATGGCATAGCCGAACATGAAGGATTACAAAGGACAGATAGGACTGTCACCACCCACTGCCCACCTCTTCAATCTGTGGGTCTACGAGATATTCACTGGTTATTTCTAACCTAAGCACCATGCTTACGTTCTAAATCACAACTCTAGTTGTTTCGAACACAAAGCTACAACTAGAGCCTCTAATAAATTAAAGCAATGAACCCACCAGTAACTACTTGTGCAAACTACTATGGATTGAGAATCAAACTTGAATTGAATTCACAAAGGCTTACTTGATTTGAATAACACCTTTGTAGGGGTACAAGTGTACAAGAGGGACTTGACAAGCCCAAGCCTCATTTTCCTAAAATTTTCACCACACTCTCCTTCTATTTGGCAGCCTCTAGGACTACTCTAAACCTTTGGAGTGGTATTGTATTCTCAACTTTTAGTGTGTGTATGTGTGAAGTGAGGTGTGGGGTTCTATTTATAGGGGTGGGGGGGGTCTGTTCCCGCCACAAAATGCACACGAATCAGTCACCCATGACCTCTTCAAGCCGTGAGGAGCCAACACGTGGCGTTTGACCGCAATTGGCACCATGACCTAGTCGGCCGACTAGGGTGGTCGGCCGACCTGGTCTCAGCCCCGTTGGGGCTTTGCTTCCTCCAGGTCCCTACTAGCTGGGTCCCATCCCCTTATATGGGTGCTACACCATTGAATGGCCTCGGATACTTCTATTTGTGGGCCATTTGATCCATGTGATGAAATGTGGCGTCGCTTGATTCGTCGAAACCCAATTTTATGGATTACTCTCTGCATGTCCTGGTATTTTAGATCTAAATTCACCTGCATACAAATAAACACCAACACTTGTGGAATTGGTTAGTTTTTAACCCTATCACTGCGTTGTGTTTCTCTTTTGTGCACATTATGAGGTGAATTGATGGTCTAAATATGGCAGTTAAGTACCGTCAACAATCCCCAAAAAGAAAGATTTGTTGATGTCTACATCGGCGAGTCGGGGAACCCATTGCACCTCTCGGAGAAGAGTTGCATGTACCCATGGAGGATTTTGTCTGACCCTTGTCAGCGTACCTCGAGGTCTCCTGGGTTGCCTGACCATTGGTAATCCCCTCGGAGGTTGCCGCTGTCAAGGGTGGTCTCGAGCTCAACATTGTGCTGCACGGGGCTTGGGCTCTGGTCCTCGTCATTGTTGTAGCGGCTTCCTTGGTGGAGATGGTGTTGCAGGAACCCACGCCAGAGGTTTCGGACCCCTTTCCAAGCGATTTTCAAGGTGCCAAGGAGCAGGCGACAATCGGGAATAGTGTCTCACACCTGGGTCAGAGAAGACGAGCGGCTGGATGATTTGGTCCCGTTGGCGCCTGCAGTCCAGATTGGGGTGCTATCCTTCGACCATCCGAAGCCGTAGTTGGTGAGGTGTTGGGATGATGTACGTCCGCACGCCGATTGCCAGTGTGGTCCAATGGAGGCTAGAGGTCCTGATGGGCTAGTCCGAACTAAAGTTAAGCTGGCATGGGCGTGGCACGCCATGATGTGGTTGTTGCCATGGTTCTCTTGCATATCCGTTCTAAGCGTGGGCCATCGTCGGTGCCAGGGGAAGTTCTGGTCCAGAAGTAACTTGCGTGGGATCGAGCCGCATCAGGATCGGCATGGTGGTGAAACTCAATTCAGAAATGAGGTCTCACCCAGGATTGAGCGTGTCTGCTCATAATCGACGGAGGCATGCCCTGCCTCGGGGCAGTCATTTGGAACTGGACCGCGTGCAAGTTCCTTTCCAAGTTTTCGACGCCGCATCCCTTGTTGTAGGGACACAAATCGTGCGAGTACTCGTATGCCATCACTGAATCCATGATGCAGCATTTCCAGGGAGAGTGGTCACTAACCTCGATGTCGGAGTAAGAGTTGAGGTTGCAACCGATTGTATCTTCTATTACCCCGTAAAGCGATGATGACGCGTATTCGTCCATTTCTGCAAAGGATGCTTCAGGGACATTATCGGTGGTACTGATGTTGTTGAGCCCTCGGGGCCCACCGGTGATGTTCATCGGTGTTAATGAAGCCATGACGAAGATGATGGAGAATGCGCAATAGCATTCCCCTACCTGGCGCACCAACTTTTGGCATCTTAGAAATCGACTAGTAAGTTTGTTATTGAATCGTGTTCGTCTTTGTATGGCTAGCTGCAAAAGACAATATATTATCCTGGTTCGGGTAAAAAAAGGTCCCTACGTCCGGAGGGAGTCTAACCATCATATTTGTTAGCTTAAAAGGCGAGAGAACATATTACAAGCGAGCCTTGCTCAAGTGCATGAACTCTTATAAAGTAAAATGAACTATAGGAAACGAATGCGTAAATGAAATGCGCACATGCGTAGGAATGTAAGGCATGAATGCAAATGCATAAGGTAAATGCATAAGGGAATGTGTAATTAAAATGAGTGGGGTTGGATTGTATAGTGCTCGTTCTAGGCGCTCCGCCTGCTCGGGGTGCGGAAGCTTCATAGTCTTGACTTCTTCATCAGCTCCAAGGCACCGTCGTGTGTGCAGAGTAATCATTCCTACAAAACAGCCCAATTCTAAAATATTCAAAATTTACTTACCAAAACCAAAAAGGCCCACTTTGGGATTTAACCCAAAGCCCATGACTAATTCCAATAAATGGAAAGCAAAATATTGATGCACAACCCACTTACTTGCTCAGCCCATAAACTAAAAAACTCGAGAAAATGGAAAAATTCCATCTATGTGCGCATAGCCCAAAATGGCCCACATTTGATCGCGCAACGTTTAGTGAGCTCCGGCCTTTTCTAATATTCTAGAAAAATAGGAAAAAGCAAAGATCAGCCCAATGGCCCAATAACTCCTTCTGCCTGGGCCAAAAGGCCTTCTTATCATGCCGCCTAGGCCAAAAAGGCCTTCTTATCATGCCGCCTAGGCCAAAAAGGCCTTCTTATCATGCCGGCTGAATCTGAGCTGCCGAAAACTGATCCAATGACCAGAAAAAATAGCGCAGTATAAAAACCACGATTCTCTAAGGGGTACCGAAACCCTAATTCATTTTTCTTCTCTGCCTCTTTCTTCCCAGCCACACAGGCACAACAGAGAAGAAAATGGCGCTGCCCACTGGCCGCTGCTTGTCGGCGTGCAATCTTGCTCGAAGGTGAGGTTGACATCGCCGAGCAATTCGCCGATCGGAAACCATCGAGAGCATCGCTGTTTGTTGGTTAGGGTTACGGATTGTGAGGATTCCATTAGAACCCTAGGTTTCGTTGTTCTGACCGCAAAGACATCGTTGTAACGGATCTCCTCGCTGGTGCGCGTGCAGGCCATATGATGGTTGCGCCGCCGTCGAGTAGATCTAAGGTGGTGACTTGGTTTGGATGTTGCCTGGAGGTGCCCTACCCCAACTCCTTTGATGAGGAAGGCGGGTTGAGCAACGCCGATTTAACCGAGCGGTACTACGAAGGTCGGGATCCAAGAGGAAAAAATCAGCGGTGCCTAAGGTAATTAGTCTGAACCCTAAATCCCCATCATAATCTTACTTTCTAATTGAGCAATGAGTACTTAATAGGATACATAATCCTTTTAATCTTACTTGCTTTTGCTGTGGAATCAACATAGTTAAAACATAAATCCGAAAGTGATTTGTGGTCTAAGTAGGCTCTTGATACCAATGTTAGAAACAAAAGATCCAAATAAGAATCACTTAGCCACTGGAAATCACTTCGGGTACAGAGAATAAAAACAAAAACAAAATCCAAATGAACACCACTTAGTGCTAATCAGACTTGATTAGCACATAAACACTGAATTCCCACCTTCTCCATTCTTTCTTCTTTTAGGGTTACTTGAAGCGGCCATCGAGCCTATGGAGGCAACAGCCATAGAAGAATCTCGTTAGAGTCCTTCCCCTTGTTTTCCCTCTCAACAATTGATCATTTACTAATGAAAACAGTGGTGATTAGAGTGATTATGTGCGTATCTCAAACATCGCAACCACCACTTATTTATACTTAATGGAGGGACACAAGAGGGAGACTCCCACACTTAGGAATGGTTGTGAGCCCCCATCAGGGACACTACCATTCCGTGGGTTGTGTCCTCTGAAATTAGGACACATGATTAATTTCGAGTTCAAAACTTCTAACATCATGAACCAAATCTCTAGATATGTTGCACTCCTTCTGGTCTCGCTTCATCGTCTCCTGCCATGTCAGTCTTCGTCGTCCTCTACATCTTCTAATATTTTCCCTATCCAAGAATTCCACTATTTGTCGGAGCTTTTGTAGGTCTTCGACGGATATACTCCAACCACCGATGTTTGTGTAACTTCTCCTCAATTGGTACCACCTGTACCCTATCATATATCACCTCATTCTTAATTCAATCTCTTCTTGTGTTACCGCACATCCATCGTAATATGCGCATCTCAGCAACACTCATTTGTTGGACTTGTTGCCTTTTAATAGGCCAACATTCAACCTCATATAGCATCACATGTTTGATCATCATCCTATAGTACTTTCCCTTCAGTGTTTGTGGAATCCTCTTGTCACATAGGATTCCAAATGCTTGTCACCACTTCATCCATCCGACCTTAATCATGTGGCAAATATCCACCATTACTTTGTAATATTGACCATAAATATCGAAATGAGTCTCTCCTTGTTACTATTTATCCTTGAAGAGTAACATTAACCTCTCCGCGCCAAACACCACTAAAATCGCACCTCATATACTCAATCTTGCACTACAGGAATCGGACAAACAAGTGTCGGTGAAAATAAAGTCGTCGGGGTTGTCGACCTTAACTAGTCTAGTGCCGTCAGTTTAGTCTCCACGACGGCAAGAAAGATATAACGTTGGTCCCTTTGTGGTGGCTGGCGGTCATAATAATTTTCGTCAATGCCTACAAGAATCTCAATGGCTTTATCTAAAGATGTGGTATCTACTCCCAGACCGACAGTCATATGGTGGGCCAAGCGCCCCCGAATAAAGTCTCTTCCGCCCAAAGTTTAAAACCGTCGGTTTGCCATCTTTTGCCGACGGCCATATATTAAAGTTCTCGGTTTTAATTTCCAGGCTGACGGCTACATATGTTGCCCCTGATTCTCTCTCTTGCATGCGAATTTTTTGGCGCCAGAGAGATGCGAATTTTAAGTCCTGGCATCGAGCGCCAGCCAGAATTCTTTAATGCTGGTCGAGCGCCTCCTCCCCATCCCCTTGTGGAGCGTCGAGTTCTTTACTGCTAGGCGAGCGCCGAGCGCCTCTCCCTCCTCCCCATCCCCTCATCACCAACGGCCTCGCCGGCTCGCCCCCGTCCTCACATCTGCTGCCACTGCGCAAATCTGCCGACATCCTGGGATGATTCATTGACGCCGAGCCCGAGCCACTTCCTCCTCCCCTCGCCGCTAGCGACCTTCACCGCCCGTCGAGATCTACATGCTGCACGTCAGTCGCGACCTACCGGCCACCGCCATGGACCCGCTCTACCCCGGATCCTCGTCTTCGGCGTCGGCATCGCAGGCATCGAGGCCGCCATGGACAAGCGCCTCGGCAGAGATGGTCGCGGGACCCCCTCCTGCGCCTTGCCGGAGACGCCATCAAGCAGTGCCTTCATCTCCCCAAACACGAAGGCGGCGTTGCTTTGTTCGTCGGTGTAGTGGAGCGCGTATGGGCCCGTAGGCGCGAGTGGCTGCGTCATGGCCGCCTCGGCGGTGGCGGTGTCTATGTCGACCATGGTGTGGGCGGAGGTGGCCATGGGCGTTGCTGCAGCGTTGTGCTCCGGCGTGCTACGGTGTGGTGCGAGGAATTTTTTTTTAATATACGATTTTTAATCCAAAATTTTATTAATAACCGTCGATTTAAAAAATTTGCAGATTTGACCCACCGTCGTATGAGTCGCATACGACGTACTGAATGTCGTATGGGGCTCATACGACGGTCCGACGTGTCTGCCACGCGGCCAACGGTCGCCGCGGAAAACGAGGCGGCAGCGAACGTCGTATGAGCCTCATACGACTTGCGCTAACGGGCGAACCGTCGTATGAGGCTCATACGACGGTATGCCGGTTATAAAGCGCCGCCCCGCCCCTGCCTCGCTCCCAGCCCGCCGCCTGCCTTCCTCCCAGCCTGCGCCGCCCGCGACCTCCACCGCTCCCGCACGGCGCCTCCGACGCTCGCTACTCTCACCTTTTTCGTCTCCGATCCGTCGTCCTCGGATCCTCGCGACTTCGGTATTGATTTTGCCACCGTACATTTGTGTTGTTTTGTTGTCAATATAATATGAATGCGTATTATATTATGATATTTGTTTGTATGAATGTATAGTGTTGATAACACACGCGACATAGTCTATTGTATTTAATTTTTGTACACGTTGTTCATGCATATAGTGTATTGTTGTCAATATAATATAATTGTATATTGTTACTCGTTGTGCACGC
This sequence comes from Tuctoria greenei, assembly GCA_036927565.1. Lineage (NCBI taxonomy): Eukaryota > Viridiplantae > Streptophyta > Magnoliopsida > Poales > Poaceae > Tuctoria > Tuctoria greenei. The sequence goes on from JAYESD010000009.1 coordinate 50,500,740, forward strand.
GATTGTTGTCAATATTATATGAATTTATATGGTTCATGCATATAGTTTAATATGAATTTTGTTAATATTCATGCGAATGTCATGATTACGGTAGAGTACATTATTGCAGCATGTTTTCTTAATGTATTATTCGTTTAATTAAAATGTACTCGTTTTTTGATATGATTTTTCAGTTTATAAATGTGTAATATATATTATATTATTTTTTATTAGTAGTTATAAAATATTGTCATACATTACAGAGGAGCGTAAAATTGCTCCTGTAGTTACAAATGTGTGGCAAATATATACGTTTTATAGAGTCAAATTAATTTGGTTAGAGTAGATTATAATACGTTTGTTTATATTGAATACAGTAGGAATGTCGGACAAATTAATGTTTCGTATTTTCTACGGAGAAGGCACGCTTGTTTATGGGTCAACTGGGGTTGATATGTCTGCTTGGACGTCGTTGGTGAGGGGGATAGCAAGACCAAATGAGAGGTCATTTGGTAGTCTGGAGAAATGGCTGATTAAAACGTTAAACCTTGATGAACAAGTATATCAAGTGAAACTGAAAGGATTGATTAATCGAGCAAGAGATGGATGTTATTGGGATTTCGTTCCTATTAAGGGGACACAGAATTGGAGGAAATGGGTAGATACAGTTGTGGAGCGGGGTTGGCCGCTGGTGTTTCTTGCGCAAGCAGAAACGAAAGAAGTTGAAGATTCAGCTGAAGCAGACGATATGGAAGATACTGAGGTAGAGGTCGAAGGCGGAGTGAACCAGATGCAAGAAGACCCACTTGGTGTCGCTGATGAAGGAGAGCACATTGAAGATTTAGTTGAAAAAATTAGAATTGAGGACATGGAATATGAAAATGTTATTGAAGATGACTCTTCTGATGATGAGAATAATATTATCATTCCTGCAGACTGGAACAATGCAATCCCGAGTAATTTAGCAGCTGCAGAAAAATATTCTGGGTTATCTGGATATCATGAGAACCAGTTAACACAAGGAGATATTTTTAAAGACAAAGATGGTTTAAAAGATGCAGTAAAATATTGGTCTTTGTCTGTGCAGAGATCATTTACAGTTTACAAGTCTAGTCCAAAATTATATGATGTGAAATGTGTGTTCCCAACTTGTCCTTTTCGAGTTCATGGTTTCGAGGAGAAGTGGACGAAGCTTTGGAAAGTTTCAAAAATGGTTGATCACACATGTCAGTTGCAGGAATTGGAGAAGTGCAATGGTGCTTTGACCTCAGATTTCATTGCAAATCATATGTATGCCCGTATAGTGGACAACATACAGTTTGAACCAAAATCAATAATAGCCACTATTGAGGAAGAGTTCAAGTACACCATAAGTTACTCTAAAGCATGGAGGGCCAAACAGAAAGTGATTGAACAAAGATTTGGTACTTTTGAAGCGTCTTATGATAACCTTCCAAAGTTGTTGCAGACCATTCAGGAAAAAAATGTTGGTACTTTTTACGACATTATGGACATGCCGCATAGAAGTGTGTCTGGGAAGTTGTATCTGCACCGTGCATTCTTTGCATTAGGCCAATGTATTGCTGCTTTCAGACATTGTCGACCAATACTCTACGTTGATGGTACATTTTTAACTGGAAAGTACAAAGGTCAAATTCTTACTGCTATTGCAGTTGATGGGAACCAACAGGTGTTGCCTGTGGCCTTCGCATTTGTGGAAAGTGAGAACACTGAAAGCTGGTATTGGTTCCTTAGTAGGGTCAAGATGGCTGTAGTTCAAGAACGTCCTGATGTCTGTCTCATACACGATCGTCATGCTGGATTGCTTAAAGCAATATCTGATTTGAAATTTGGATCATCGGATCGGGGACATCAACCTTATTGGATAGACATTCAATCAAGATATTGCATGAGGCATTTAGGTGCCAACTTTTTTAGCCACTTCAAGAACAAGCAACTTATGAATTTGTTCAAGATGTTGTGTAGTCAAAATCAGGAGAGTAAGTTTATTGCTCTTTGGAAACGTCTCGACGAATTGACTTCTGGCAGTGCAGAAGCGTCTTCAAGCACTAGCAATCCTCGTGACATTTCACGCAGAACTTCTCTCATTGGATTCGGCGCGAAGCGAAAGAGAAGTGGTCCTTGTTATACGACACCAATGGTGCTCGGTATGGTATAATGACAACTAATTTAGCTGAGGTAATATCCATCATTCCTAAGTGTTTTAGTTGTGTTAGTTATGTATTTCATCATGCTAATGCAGTGATACGAAATGCAGATATACAACTGGGTCATTCGCGGTTTAAGAGGGTTACCTTTGGTTGCTATTGTTGAGGGCATTTTATATGGGACATGCAAATATTTTCGTCAACGTTATGCGACTGCTATTTCAGCACTGAATAATGTGAATTTGGCTTATTCACCATACCTGTGCAAATACATGGAGAAGAAGATTGAAAAGGCCCGATTTCATCGCGTCAGACCTATGGGTACCGCAGAGCACAGGTTTGAAATCCTTTGTAGGGATAAGGACCGTCGTGGTGCTAACCGTGTTAGAGTTGTTCAACAGTGCATACTTCATCAGCATGATTGCACGTGCACATGCATGAAGCCACAACTCTTCCATAGACCATGTTCCCATGTGATTGCAGCTTGCTCATTTACTAACCTGACAGTGACCAATTACGTTTCATACTACTTTCAGAAAAGTGTTGTTGTCAGTACATCGAATGCAGAGGTATATGGATTTGGTAATCTGAGCTCATTTACCATGGATTTAGGCCTTGATGCTATGCGAGCACCTGACATCTCGCGGTTGAAGCAGAAAAGAGGTCGACGTCAAACTCGTCGTATCAGAAACGATATGGACGAGTCAGAACTTGCAAGATTCCAAGGAAGATGCAGCAAATGCAACCAAATTGGCCATACGTACAAAAAATGCATTACCAACACAGAGCCAAATGTGGTTGAAGCTGGACCTTCTGGGGATCCGCAGAGTGGACGGCGTCCTCGTGCTAAGAAGACAACTACGTTTAGGGATGGAGATGGCGATGTGATGTGATGTCAAGTATTTTATGTATTTGTAGCACTTACTCTATCGATGTTAAGTGAACTAAGTGTATCAGTGTTATGTATTTGGATTATGTTATGATGTACAGAGCGGACTTTGAGACTACGATGTCCGACTCACAGACGCAGCACGACACTCCTCCGATGACACCTTTCCAGGTCGAGGACTTCCTCGTTGATATAGCGCAGTACGATACACTTCATGGGTCTCAGTTGGCCGGTGCTCCCATTCCGACTCAGCAGACTCAGCAGTTTCAGACACCGGAGCAGGCTGGCCGTCCGCAACGGCAGAGGAGACCGCCACTAGACATTTCATATGACCGGGCTCATGTGAATGCTGCGCGTAGGGCTGACAAGCATGGTAGACGTTAGTGTTATGTACGACGTATATGTGTGACTTATGATGTAAAAAACTTATGTTCTATTATATTACTTCATTATGTTTCTATTTCTATGGTGTTTCGCATGGAAAGGAAGTATTACATACTACGCGTTACTTAAAAAACTAAAGCAAACGAGTATCTTATTGAAATTGAAGGCATAGGAACATTTAAACGATACATTTGATGGAATAATGAAACATAGTTCGTAACTAGTACATTTTCACTTGTGGTGAGGACATTCACAGGACATATTGTTGCACTTAGGACTAGTATCATCCTCCAATTGTTCTAACTCCATATCCGCAATATGACCTACTAATTCTCGGTTTCGATTTTGCAAATATTTTATATAATCTTGAATAGGCTTGATAGGTACTGGATCAACCCACAATGTGTATCCGCAGTTATCTTCATCGAAATAAGACTACAAAAAACAAATTTAAAGTAAACATAACAAAAAGAAATACGTGAACGTACACAAAAACGATATGAACTTACTGCACGACCCACAGGGCAACGAAAGAATCGACGACCGCTATCCTCTTTTCCATCCATCATTTGCACCAAACAATCCAGGCCGCAACGACACTTGGGCCATTCTTCTTTGGTACTATCATATGGACGAAGAGGATTAAACACACCAAAATCACTTTTTCCTAATAGAGGGAATTCATCAAGTGGTTCATCGAACCACGAAGGACCGCCAACTAAGTAGTTCTGAGGCACTGGCCTAATGTTTCCTTCCCCTCTCCTTGCACGACCTCTGTTTTCCATTGTGTTACTACTTACTTTAATCGTATACGAAATGTAAGAGGTGCGGACCCTTTTATAGACGAACGTGGATGGGTCTATAGACCAAGTGTACGAAAGTCTATGGACCATGTCAGGCGAATCTCGTAGAAGACACATACGACATTGCACTGGTACATGTCAGGGGAATCTCGTAAAAGACACATACGACAGTTCACTGGTACATGTCAGGAGAATGAGCATTTCGTACGTGCCCCATACGACATGAACAGAACCGTCGTATGGGGCACGTACGACATGCGTGCGTGCCCTAACCCTAGCCCGTGTTGAACCACCATCTTGTAATGGATTTTAGTCAAAATTTTTAAAATATTTGTAGACCGATTTGCTAAAAACTTCTAAAGTAGAAAATAGAGAATACATTGTGAAGTTTTGAAATCAATGAACTTTATCTATGTTTAGTATGTAGAAACTAGAGTAATTGTATGTGTTATTAGGCAATACGATCACGTTTCTGCAAATTTGTAAAATGTATTCAGTTTTATTTTTTGTTTACAAATATTTGTAGTTAGAATCGACATAAATGTTCATATAGGTTATTGTAATGTAAGTTTTGTGGAGTATAAAAAATAAGTTATGAATATAATATATGAGAGTTTAATGGGAGTATCAATTTTTTTTTAAATCCTATAGTGATTAGAAATGCATAGTTTGGAAAATGATACAATTAATGTATAAATTTATACAAATGCATAATAATTGAAGATAATTAATTGTAAGCTCGGCGGCGGTTACATAAAATGAAATTACGTAGTTCCGAAAGTATGTGCATGTTGTTTACCAGTCTACTACTACGGTACATGAGGCAAAACATAAGTGCACATATTTCTGGAACAAAATGTAAAATAGGTGATACAAATGGCGTGTGTACGACGTACTAAAGATACGCCGATCTAATTCTAACACGCCTTAGTTGAATTACCCAAGTTGCTACTGAGTGCAACGGGGGTATTTTCCCTTACGCAAAGCATCCGGACCGGCTTCTTTTGCACGACGAGCTCTCTCGCGCATGCGTTCTCGCTCAGCCTCTCGTGCTTGTGCTGCGACGCGTTCCTCCTCTGCAGCTTTGCGCTCACACTCTGCTCTCCATTGTCGAATTTCTTCTTGCCTCTTGCGACGACGCTCCTCCTGTGCAGCTCTATTCCTCATCTCTTGCTCTATTCTTTCATCCCACTCTCTTTCTTCTTTGAACTTCCAATATGCAAGTCGAGCCATTCTCTCAACCTCTGCGGCGTCTTCTTCCGATTGTTCCTGGTCGATGTAGTTCCTGAAGTCGCATAGAGGTGGCGGCGACTGCACAAGTGTTTGTCCAAAAAATTAGATTCTATAGCATGCATAAAACATAAGTAATGTTGCATATTACCTGTTTCCTACCACCTGGAAGAAATGGGCACGTCCTGTGAGGAGGATCGTACTCGTAGTTGTCGCACATCCAAAGCCGGCAACCATACGAGTAACCAGGTCGAAGATCTCTTACAAACCTACAATCAGTGCCACAGAAACACATTGGAGGTTGCAATCCCTCGGGGATTGGAACCTTTTCTCTATTTGTGGGTGGTGAGTTCTCGTCCATGGTAGTGAAGTATATAGAATGATTGTTGGTAGTGCGTGGTGAAGCTGTTACCGGGGTGAGTGTTATATAGACGAGCGGATGATGGAGTATGAGATTCGTCTGACACGGAGCAGTGCAATTTCGTATGTCTCTTGTACGAGATTCGCCTGACATGGAGTATGAGATTCGTCTGACACGGAGCAGTGCAATTTCGTATGTCTCTTGTACGAGATTCGCCTGACATGGAGTATGAGATTCGTCTGACATGTAGCAGTGCACTACTTAGTTGTCAGACGAATAATCCAAATAGCCTCCCTGCAAAGTTTCAAGATTTTTGAATCCTTTTTGCTATTTTATTTCAGACGTTCAGGAAATTTCAATGAAATTCAAATCTGAATTTTAAAAATTTTACAAAAAAAAATAAAATAACATCTGACCATACCATTGTGTTCTGCATGTTTCTCTTGACATATCTACAAAGTTTCATATTTTTTGAAAGTCATCATCTATTTTTAATTGAATAAATAAACTGGCTGTTTATGTCGTATGAGGCACATACGACGGTTCTGTGCATGTCGTATGGGCCTCATACGACATGCCACCGTGGCCGGTTTCGGCCCCGCTGGACGGCCCAGCCGACACACGTGGCATGAGCCACCACCAATGTCGTATGGGCCTCATATGACATTTGCATGTCGTATGGGCCTCATACGACATCCATTATGTCGTATGAGACTCATACGACGGCCGGTCAGATTTGAAAAAAATTTGAATCGAGGGTTATTAATATAAATTTGGATTAAAATACGTATATTAAAAAAAAAGTTCGTGGTGCGAGAGAGTACGAGCTGCTAGATTGATATTTTCTCTTTTTTTTTTATTGTACTGTGAGCGCTAAAGTCGTCGGGTGTACAGACACTGGCGGTCATAGCTACGGTAAAGACCGTCGGTTCCCAGGCCGACCGCTATACATGGTTAAAAATTCTAAAAACGTAGGGTCACCCAGCCCGACGGCTATACTGACTAAAGTTGTCGGTAACGATAGCAGTAATAGTTAAAAACGCTGAATAATGACCATCGGATAAGACTGTTGATAGACCAACGGTTATATATTAAAAACATTAGCTACTATTGTCTACCGACATCTATATGGCTGATACTTTTTTGCACATTTCCTGTAGTGTTGGTCCTACTAAGCCTAAACTCCTTAGACTCTATGATTTGCCTCCATAGCTCTAATATTTTATCAACGCCATCCCTTGTTCCGTCTACCAACACTACATCATCTGCAAATAGCATACACCGAAGTATACCCCCTTGTATATCCTTCGACACCTCGTCCATCACTAAGTAGATAATGTATGGGCTCAAGGCTGATCCTCGGGGTAGTTCTATTGAGATAGAAAAAGTATCGGTGTAACTATCACTTATCCGCACACTTGTCACCCCATTATCGTTCATATCCTTGATAAGGTTAACGCACTTTGTTGGAACTTTATGTTTCTCTAGCGTTCACCACTGACCGGCATTGGTACCTTGTCATATGCCTTCTCCAAGTCAATGAACGGCATATGTAGGTCCTTATTTTCGTCCATATACCTCTCCATAAGCTGACAACAGGGAAATGTCTTCCATAGTGGATCTCCCAGGCATAAAACCAAACTAGTTTTTAGTGACATTGTGTGAGACCTATGTGTGCTAAATGCATTGGCTATGGCGATAAAAGTTTTGAATACTACCAAAACACCTTTATCATCAAGGTCTGATGCTAGGTCCGACTAGCTTTGGTTAGCTCGAACGCTAGGTCCGACTAGCTTTGGTTAGCTCTGGCGTTAGGTTCGACTAGCTTTGGTAAGCACCGGCGCTAGGTCCGACTAGCTTTGGTAAGTTCCGGCGCTAGGTCTTGCTAACTTTGGTAAGCTCCAGTTCAAGGTCTGGTTAGCTTTAACATGGTTCGGAGCTTGATCGCAGAGGTTCTGCTTTTACTTCGAATTGATTTGAACTTGCTTTACATCTATGGAAAATTTGCTTAGTATTATTTTTCTAAGTTTTTGGTGTGTTTTTATGGTTATGGTTGATATCTTTTTGCTAAGGTTTGCAACATACTTATGTGAGGTGCTCATGTAAGGTGTTGTGGTTATCGGAACTAACGAGAGTCAAGTCAAGGACTTCTGCTCGGAAGTATCGGTTGTTTATTCATGTGCAGGTGTTGCTTGAGTTCAAGACATGGCTGGTGACGGGATCACTTGAACTAGTCTTAGGGAGAAGATGAGGTTCAACAACCAAGTTCGGGAGGAACTGTGGTTGAGTTGATCGGGAGGTTGCGTAACATGTTTGAATCAAGAACAATGCATATGATGGTATCTTGGACATCGTTGGCAGATGGTTGCACGTGTGCAAGTAGTGCATGAACGTGGCTACATGGTTCCAAGGCGTGATGAAGAGATGTGGACATAAAGAATTGGTCGGAAAGGTCCAACCAACTAGGTTATGGACTCAGGCTGCGGCTGAGTCAGGTTTGACTCAAATATGGAAAGATTTGAGTTGGTTATGATAGGTTTTCGTGTGGGTCACGAAGTTGAGTTGTTTTAGAAATGTGAGATATGTTCCTAAGGTGTTTGGAAGTCTTAAGATTGCTTCTATCTGCGTATAGAAGAGTCTTGAGCAGTTATGGAAAGTTTCAATTCGTGAATTGGGTAGGATTAGAGTTCTAGTTAGGTTTGGGTTGGCCTAAGGGTTGGTTATATAAGCAAGGGAGGCCAGAGCTTGTGGTGCACGACTTTGGGGCTGTTTCTCTTGTGTTTTGATTAATAAAATTTGTGGTTTGAAGGAACTTTTGTGCCTTGTTTGTCTGACTTGTTTTCTTCAAGTCTTTCTCGTCAAGTTTTGGCATAGCACTACCTTGCTTTAGTGGTTTTATCGTAACTCGAGTTATACAGATCCAATTGATGTGATTCTTTTTTAGTAGTATTCACAACTTAATTTTCTATCATCTATGAAAATTTTACGGTCATTGGATTTGTGGTTTCTGATCTACACGATTTTCTTTGCAGTGTTCCAGAACTATTTTTCTCGAGTAGGATAGATTGACCTTTGTTCGATCTTTCAGTAGTAACTTGAGTTTTTGTCGATGAATTTTCGTAATTCTTGTTGTAACGTCTTCGTGACTTGATTATCTACAATATATACTAGTTTTTTCACAGTTGAACACATTTAGGTTAGTCGCACACATGGTTTCTTTAACAGATCGGTGTTCTGTCGAGGGATGTTTTGTTGCTTCCGCTGAAAAGTTTTAATCTACCATTCACCCCCCTCTGGTAGCTTTACACGTGCTCTTTGATCCTACAATTGGTATCAGAGCCATGGTGCTCTAATCTTTGTGATTCGCACGTGCTTTTGACTAATCCTCATGGAGAAATACTCGTCAAAACCTTGTGTGTTTGTTGGTATTGATTTCCTTGTTTGGAAGGCACGCATGAAAACTTTTATCCAGGCACAAGGCTTCGCGATATGGGAAATGTGTACAAGCCTTACGACATGCTACCGAACGATCAAGTCACGGCCACAAACTTAAGAGATATCAACAACAACAACAAATCCCGCAACTTGATAATCCAAGGACTAACTCAGATCGACTTCGACTATGTTGCACACCTCCTGTACGATGTGTGGAGAGTACTTTGTGACTACCACGATGGATCCAACACAATCAAGGGGGTAAAGCAGGATATGTTCAAGAAAAAATACATGTGCTTCGAGATGCAACCCGGTGAGTCCATTGATGACCTTTTTGCTCGCTTTAAGAAAATTCTCAGCAACTTGTGTAGTGTCAATGTTAATTTTTCAGATGCAGAAAATGCTAGGCAATTGTTAAGTGCATTAGACATGTCAATTTAGGAGATGGAAGTCACATCTATTCGTGAATCTACTGTCATGAGTACACCTACATTAGATTTGCTATATTCTAAATTGAAAAATCATGAAATTGATATAATCTCACGAAAGAACCCCAACAAGCCTCTTGCATTTGTTTCTTAACGTGATATGCCTAGCTCCGGCCAATCTTAATCTAGCAATACACTTGCTTTGCTGTGTTCACTAACCCTGGACTAGATTGAAGAATTTCTAGAAGAAGAGCTAGCGCTCATCTCTACTCGGTTCTCAAAAGCATTGCAAAATATGAGAACTAGAAGGACAGGAAGCTCTGGACCTCAACGATGCTTTGAATGTGGTAAGACATGACATTTTTGTACAGATTGTCCTGACCTTTAAGGTCCTTCTACCCGTGATGAAAAGCGGAATAAAGTCAAGTCATCTTCTGTCAATACCAACAAGAAGAAGAAGGGTTTTATAGGACACAAACTGATAAATAGTTTCATCACCGCACTTCAAGAACTTGGCTCAAGTGATGTAGACATTGGAAGTGACAAAGATGAAGATGATCTGGCAAACTTGTGCTTCATGGCGGACAAATCAAGATCAAATATGGAGGATGCAGAACACAACAGTGACAATGCAGAGGAATGTCCTACTTGTGATGAAATGTGTTATGCCATTTCCCGTGTAACTGTTATTGTTAAGAAAAAGGACAAAAAAGCATAGGGACAATACTGTTAAAATTGAGTCACTAGAATCTGAAATTAATCGTTTAAAAACCTTGATTCCTAGTGATGATTCTTGTTCCTCATCCGATTTAATATATGAACAATTGTCCTCTTTAAGAAATACACACTCCTTCACTCTTGATAAACTTGAATTAGAGATTGAAAAGAACAAAAAGCTTGCTGCACTTAATAACAGAAAATTAAAAGATGTTTCTTGTTCTACAATTGATTTACATTGTTCTACCTGTAATGATCTTAAAAAAAAACTAAAAGATGCTATGAATGAAACAATACTAAACAATGCTTTACGTACTCATGAAGTTAAATATTGTTCTAATTGCAAACTAAAAGGAAAAAAATCATGTGAAAACTGCCTAGAATCGTCTAAGAAACTTGATGACATGAATATGACACTAGCAGTTTTGGATTGGGAACAAAAATCTAAACTTGCTGCTGAATTCATACAAATCTTGTAATGATAAAACTGGTTTAGGTTTTGATTCCCATGCTCATGCTAAAGCACATCCACCTAAAATTGTAAAGTCATTAGGAAGTGGTTTGATTAAAATAGTTCCTAAACCAAAGGAGGTGGCTTTTAAATCTACAGGAGCGGTGTCACATTCGGATTCAAATAAACATACTGCATGCTCATCTAGACATGAACACAAAGTTAAATTTCATTGTACCTATTGTGGTAGAGATGGTCATGTCATAGATTTTTTATAGACTTGCTAAACAACACAAAAAGGAAAAAAATGCAAGCTAAATCTTATAACTCTCATGCAAAATTTGTTGCACCTACTAAACCGAATGTCCTGAACATGCAACCTGCTATTATGAGTCAAAAACACTCAAAGTTTACCTTCGGAACTTCAGTTTTTACCTCCAAACCTTCTGTTGTTACCTTCGAACCTTCTGTTTTTGCCTTTGGAGCTACTGATTTTCGTGCTACACAAGTAACACCTTATAGGTTAGTAGTTAAGAACAAAAAATCTCAAACTTTTCTCATAAACCTGCTATTTTATCTCAACTGTCACGTGTTGTTCTTACTGGACGTCGTGTGACTCAGTACTGGATTCCAAAATGCCTATTGACTAACCCCAGTATTGAGTCATCGACGTATTGTGCTTCTATGTAGGTTACACGCTTGAGGAAGGAGAACATTTGGATTGTGGATTCAGGTTGCTCACGCCACATGACCGGTAACAAAGAATGATTCTCCTCCCTCTTTTTTGTGTCACGTGTACAAAATGTTACTTTTGCTGATAATTCTTCAACTCCTATAACTGCTAAGGGTTTGGTTATGGTAGATGATCACTACACTTTCAAAGATGTGGCACTTGCCAAAATTTTGAAATACAACTTGCTTTCTGTTTCAAAATTACTAGATGAAAATTTGGAAATTATTTTCAATTAAAATTGCTGCAAAGTTGTAGATTCAAATAGTGAGCTTATTTTTAACATGTCTTGATTTGGAAGAGTTTTTAAAGCTGATTTTGATATGTCTTCTTCTAAGCATAGGTGCCTAGTTGCAAATGATTCCAAAGACTTATTTTTTTGGCATCGTAGACTTGGTCACGTAGGCTTTGATCATCTCACGCGTGTTAGTGCTCTTGATCGCATACGTGGGTTGCCTAAGCTGAAAAAGGACAAAGAAATTGTGTGCTTTTCTTGTATACATGCTAAGATGGTTGCAGGTTCACATACTCTCACAATGATCATGACAACTGAACTGGGTCAACATTTGCATCTTGACACTGTAGGGCCTTCACGTGTTCAATCCTTCGGAGGTAAATGGTATGTTCTTGTGATTGTTGATGATTATTCTAGATACTCGTGGGTTTACTTTATGGCATCTAAGAATGAAGCTTTTAGTCACTTTAGAACTTTATTTCATAGATTATCAATTGATCACCCAGGATTTTTAAAAGCAATTAGAAGTGATAACGGAATTTAATTTAAAAACCAATATTTTGATCACTTTTTCGCTGAAAATGGAATAGATCATAAATTTTCTTCACCATATGTACCTCAACAAAATGGTGTTGTAGAAAGAAAGAACAGAACCTTAGTTGAGATGGCTAGGACTATGCTTGATGAATATCAGACTCCTAGAAAATTTTGGTCTGAGGCAATTGCAACCGCTTGTTATGTCTCAAATCGTGTTTTATTGCATGCTAAGCTAGGTAAAACACCATATGAGCTTCGGTTTGGACATAGGCCTAGTGTTACACACTTTCGGGTCTTTGGTTGCAAATGCTTTGTTAAGAAACATGATAATCTTGATAAATTTGAACCTAGATCCATTGATGGCATGTCTCATACTAGAGGCTACCGTGTGCTTTTACTTGACATTAAAAAAATTGTTGAGATTTGTGAGGTGTCTTTTTGATGAAGCTAGCCTAGGTACTAGCTCAAACATTGCAGGTCCGGATCCATATCCACAAGGGAGGGTATTTTCGAAGAAGAAGAAGAAGAAGAGTCGGTGATATTGCCTGATAGTTTTGAAGCTGACACGTGTCCAGCTCCGAGCATTGAACAAGCTCCGACTACCATCTCAGCTGGTCCTGATCGTCCACAAGCCACAAGCTCATCAATCTGCGATGAACCTGATGAAGAAGAAGCTTGTGAGACATCTGTTCCCCTACGGATTTACAAGAATCATCCCCCGCAACAGATAATTGAAAGCTTGCATGAACGAGTTACAAGATCCAGGTTTTCCGATCACAATTCTCATGCTCATTCTGTTTTTGTTGCTTCTTTTGAACCCAAAGATATATCACACGCACTCACTAATGAATCTTGGATTATTGCCATCCAAGAAGAGTTAGAAAATTTTGAAAGAAATAATGTTTGGAAACTTGTACCTCCACCTCAAGATCACACTTTAATTGGAACTAAATGGGTGTTTAAAAATAGACAAAGTGGGGATGGGGTTGTGATTAGGAATAAGGCTAGCTTGGTTGCTCAAGGTTTCACACAAATTGAAGGTCTAGATTTTGATGAAACTTTTGCTCCTGTTGCTAGATTAGAAGCCATAAGAATTTTGTTAGCTTTTGCTGCATCTAAAGGTTTCAAGTTATATCAAATGGATGTAAAAAGTGCTTTTCTTAATGGCTACATAGATGAGGAGGTTTATGTTAAGCAACCACCTGGTTTTGAAAATCCAGATTTTCCTAATCATGTTTTCAAACTGACAAAAGCCGTGTATGGTCTAAAACAAGCTCCTAGAGCATGGTATGATAGGTTAAAAATATTCTTACTTGAAAAGGGGTTTACCATGGGCAAGGTTGATAAAACTCTTTTTGTGCTTAAGCATGGCAATGACTCATTATTCATTCAAGTGTATGTGGATGATATTATCTTTGGTTGTGCTTCTCATGATCTTGTGTCCATGTTTTCAGCAATGATGAGTTCAGAATTTGAAATGAGTATGATGGGTGAACTCACTTACTTTTTGGGGCTGCAAATCAAGCAAACCAAGGAAGGTACCTTTGTGCATCAAACGAAGTATACAAGGGACCTTCTCAAATGCTTCAACATGGACAAAAGCAAGCCTCTTAGGACACCAATGGGAACAACATCAATACTTGAACTTGATGAAGATGGTGAACCCGTGGATCAAAAAGAATATAGAAGCATGATCGGATCACTTTTGTACTTCATGGCATCAAGATCGGACATACAATTTAGCGTATGTCTTTGTGCACAGTTTGAAGCTTCCCCACATGCTTCACATCATCAAGCCGTCAAAAGGATTCTCAGGTACTTACATGGAACTCAAGAATATGCCATTTTTCTTCCTTCTTCCTCAACTGTAACTTTGAAAGCTTTTTCGGATGCTGATTTTGGAGGTTCTAGGATTGATAGGAAAAGTACTTCCGTTCTTGTCATTTTCTTGGTAATTCACTTGTTGCTTGGTCCTCTAGAAAACAAAACTCAGTTCCACAATCCACAGCCGAATCTGAATATATAGCTGTTGCTAGTGCTTGCTCACAAATTCTTTGGATAGTTCAAACACTTAATGACTATGGAGTTAATCTAGATAGTGTTCCACTATTTTGTGATAACACTAGTGCCATTTTCATTGCTAAAAACCTCTTGCAACATTCTAGAACTAAGCACATTGATATTAGTATTACTTTCTCCGTGATAATGTTGAAAAAGGAAACATTGTGCTTCACCATGTAGATACCAAACAATAGTTGGCTGACATTTTTATAAAACCTTTAGATTTCACTCGTTTTTGTTATATTCGTAGTGAAATAAGGGTTATGCATCCTCATGGCTTAAATTGAGGGGGAGTTTTGAAACTTCGAAAAGTCTATGTGTGAATCTGAACTTAAAATAATATGAGCATAGTATTTCATACATATATGACTTTGTGATTCCTTCTACATGCTGAAAGTTCTTACTACATTACTCATATTATACATTTTGTAGTTTTTGACATGACTATTAATTGGAATAATTACTTACACTAAATCTGGTCATGATCAAACTTTCTTGCTATTTTGAACTTGTTGCATGATTAGAAGTGCTTTTAATCATAATGAATTAATCAAGTAATCAATTCACATGTTAAGTTTTATGAACAAATATAAATTGAGAAAAGATCAAGAGAATATGTATGCATCACACTTCTTCTTTTGAGATGGCTTATGATTGCACTTAGATATGAACTTGGAAGAAGTTGTGTATGGCTAAAACCATGTCCTTTAGCTTCTGATTGTCAAATGACATAGGCTTGGCTTTGTTGGTTAGAATAAGGCAGATGCGCATATAATCTCTTACAAATTTCATATGATCAAAATTTGTGCTTAAAAAAAATAAAATTGCAGCAACAAGTGTCATGCTTTCAGATTTTGAAATAGTTAAGTTTGTGAGATCATGACTTGCTAAAATTGAAAATTACATTTGATCTCTAGCATGGCTTACACTACTTTATGTATCTCATTGTTGTGATAGTATAAGTTACTTGATAGTATGACTTGGATGAGCTTTGTTTTATATGTATATGTTATAATATGCTCATAACAAATTAAAATTTCTCTTTTGTACTTTGTTGAATACATTGTCAAAGGGGGAGAAATAAGTATAAGGGGAAAAAATTTTATTTCTATCGATTTTAAAAAAGGGAGAAATTGTTCAAAACTTTTCATGTGAATAAGTCAATGTTTGGATTTTAAGTGGTGTTGTCAATCTATTCATCAAGGGGGAGATTGTGAGACCTATGTGTGTTGAATACATTGGATATGGTGATAAATGTTTTGAATACCACCAAAACACCTTTATCATCAAGGTCCAACACTAGGTCCGACTAGCTTTGGTTAGCTCCAGCGCTAGGTCCGACTAGCTTTGGTTAGCTCCGGCACAAGGTTCGACTAGCTTTGGTAAGCTGCGGCGCTAGGTTCGACTAGCTTTGGTAAGTTTCAGCGCTAGGTCCTGCTAGCTTTTGTAAGCTCCGGTTCAAGGTCCGGTTAGCTTTGGCAAGGTTCGGAGCTTGATCGTAGAGATTCTGCTTTTACTTTGAATTGATTTTAACTTGCTTTACATCTATGGAAAGTTTGCTTAGTATTCTTTTACTAAGTTTTTGGTGTGTTTTGGTGATTATGGTTGATATCCTTTTGCTAAGGTTTGCAACATACTTATGTGAGGTGCTCACGTAAGGTCTTGTGGTTATCGAAACTAACGAGAGTCAAGTCGAGGACTTGTGCTCAGAAGTATCGGTTGTTTATTCATTGCACGTGTTGCTTAAGTTCAAGACATGGCTAGTGACAGGATCCATTGAACTAGTCTTAGGGAGAAGATGAGGTTCAACAACCAAGTTTGGAGGGAATTGTGGTTGAGTTGATCGTGAGGTTGCGCAGCATGTTTGAATCAAGAACAATGCATATGAAGGTATCGTGGACGTCGTTGGAAGATGTTTGCACGTGTGCAAGGAGTGCATAGACGTGGATACATGGTTCCGAGGCGTGATGAAGATATGTGGACATAAAGAATTGGTCGAAAAGGTCCAACCGACTAGGTTATGGACTCAGGCTGCGACTGAGTCGGGTTTGACTCAAATATGGAAAGATTTGAGTTGGTTATGATAGGTTTTTGTGTGGGTCATGAAGTTGAGTTATTTTAGGAATGTGGGATATGTTCCTAAGGTGTTTGGCAGTCTTAAGATTGCTTCTATCTGTGTATAGAAGAGTCTTGAGCAGTTATGGAAAGTTTCAATTCATGAATTGAGTAGGATTAGAGTCCTAGTTAGGTTTGGGTTGGCCTAAGGGCTGGTTATATAAGCAAGGGAGGTCAGAGCTCGTGGTGCACAACTTTGAGGCTGTTTCTTTTGTGTTTTGATAAATAAAATTTGTAGTTTGAATGAGCTTTTGTGCCTTGTTCGTCCGACTTGTTTTCTTCAAGTCTTTCTCGTCGAGTTTCTGCACAGCACTACCTTGCTTGGGTGGTTTTATCATAACTCGAGTTTTGCAGATCCGATTTACATGATTCTTTTTTGAGTTGTCTTCAAAACTTAATTTTCTATCATCTGTGAAAATTTCACGGTCATTGGATTTGTGGTTTCTGGTCTATACAAATTTCTTTGCAGTGTTCCAAAACTATTTTTCTCGGGTAGGACAAATTGACCTTTGTTCGATCTTTCGATCGTAACTTGAGTTTCTCTCAACGGATTTTTGTGATTCTTGTTGTAACGTCTTCATGACTTGATTCTATAAAATCTATACTAGTTTTGTCACAGTTGAACACATTTAGGTTAGTCGCACACACGATTTCTTTAACAGATCAGTTTTCTGCTGATGGGTGTTTTGTTGCTTCCGCTAAAAAGTTTTAATATACCATTCACCCCCCTCTGGTAGCTTTACATGTGCTCTTAGATCCTACATATTGGTCA
Source organism: Tuctoria greenei (assembly GCA_036927565.1). Lineage (NCBI taxonomy): Eukaryota > Viridiplantae > Streptophyta > Magnoliopsida > Poales > Poaceae > Tuctoria > Tuctoria greenei. The sequence continues at coordinate 50,518,035 of JAYESD010000009.1, forward strand.
CCCTTCTCAACCGGTGTTCAATCACTTTTTCCCTGAGTTTCATAATATGGCTCATAAGCTTAATTCCTCTGTAATTAGTACAACTTTGAATATATTCTTTATTCTTGAAGATAGTTACTTAACATACCATTCACACACTCTTCAAGTATCTTTTTTCTTGAAAATGTGGTTAAAAAGGTTAGTGAGCCATCTTATTTATACGTCCCAAGACATCACGACACTTGAATAGGGACATCATTGGGGACAATGCCTTTCCTCCTTTTATCCTTTTTAAGGCCTCATGAACCTCATACTCTTGTATCCTCTGCATGAACTGCCTGTTGGTATCATCAAAGGAGTCATCCAAATCGAGCTTGATGCTCTCTTTTCCATCATTGAAGTATCCCGCAATCTGTTCTTAATTTCTTCATCCTTCATTAGAATCTGATATGCCTCATTCTTAATGCATTTAACTTGATTGAGATCCCACACCTTCCTCTCACTAATTTTCACCATCTTGTATATGTCCTTTTCGCCTTCCTTTGTCCCTAGTCTCTCATATAGCATATCATAGGCCTGCTCCCTTTCTTTACTCACAACATGTCTTGTACTTTTCTTGGCCTCTTTATATTTCTTCATGTTGCTTGTGCTTCTCTCACAATGCCAACTCTTGTAGGACTCATTCTCCTCCTCAATAACTTTTTGTACATCCTCATTCCACCACCAAGTGTCTTCATCTACCAATTTCTTTCCTTTTGTCACCCCAAGGACCTCCCTAGCTACCTTCCTAATGTGAGTCGCCATCTTCATCCACATGCTATCTGCATCTTCCTTTTCGCTCCAAGGTTCTTATGTGATTATCCTCCTTTTGAATGACCATTGTGCTCTTTTAGCTTCCACCATTTTGTTCTTACGGTTTTTAACACCGTCATCTCGGATACACGCACGTGGAAGCGAAAGTGGGATACCACAAGTTTATGTTGTGCCACAACACACTTCTCACAGATCACCTTACAATATAAATATGTCCCCCTATCCCTTATCATACTGAGTACAAAATCGATATGGATAGAGTGTTGAGCACTAGTAAAGGTCACTAGGTGAGATAGACTCTTCCTAAGAGAGTATTAGCTACCAAAAGTTCATAGGCTACGGTGATGTCTAGAATGTCCTTATCCTTCTTGTTCCTATCGCCACACCCAAAACCTCCTGCACCCCCTACAAAACCTATGTTAGTTGTACCTCCTCCTTTGAGGAGCTTCTCGGCTATTAGTACACTAGTAACCAGATCCTCTATGTCCTCCCAAAATTGCCGTTTAGTGCTCACGTCGAGTCCAACTTGTGGGGCATAAACACTAATGACTAGAATAATCCTATCCTCTCGCCTACGAACATCCACTACACCATACTTGAGGCTCTTATCTATTAGGATGACTACACCATTCCTAATCCCAGTCGAGCCAGAATACAAAAGCTTAAAGCCGATATTCTTGACTTCTATCGCATTTTGACCTGCTCATCGAGTTTCTTGTATATAGAGGATATTTATGTGTCTCCTAATTGTAACATCCACTAGCTCTCGTAGCTTCCCCGTTAAAGATCCTACATTCCAACTACCTCCTCAAAAATCCATATTCTTTGGCTAGATTCCTTACCCTTCGCGTCCGACGAGTAAGATGTGAAGACCCTTGCTCACTTAACACTACATTTGGATAATAATGTAGTGTGCTACTAAGGTGGTTACGATCCGACCCTTGTCCATTTAATACCACATCCGGGTTATGGCGCGCCACTAAGGTGGTGGTGACCCAGCCCTTGCCCACATAACATCATACTCGAGTTCTGATATGGCGCTTCGCTAGCTAAGAGGGTTACACCCCAACAAATTTTCAATGAGCATCTTAAAATGAAATTTTCTAAAAAATAGGCACGGGCAAGAACTGCATTGTATGAAAACACAGCAAGCTGGCGCTTCAAGTCCTCTATCCTTACATTGCATCCTGCTCCTGCTTTTTAGCGTCCTCAGCCTCTTGCTGTGCGTGGCGCCATCGCGCTTCTGATGCACTCAGCTGCTCGTTGGCCTTCTTTAGTTGATCTTGAAGCTGGTTGACCTTAGACTCCAGTTCAGACAGCCTACTTGGACGCTTCTTCTGAAACAGAATGAAAAGTATGTGACTAAATAACCAAAAACGAAACAAACATAAAACAAAGTGAACACCTCTAGTGGTTGCGAGACAATATCACTACCTCAGTAATTGGGCTTTATGGTGACCTACGCTCAGTGACCTTCGGGCTCCTATCCACAGCTGCTTTTTTTTTCGAAAATATCTGGCTGACGGCCAGGTTCCATTAAGTAGGTAAGAGTTGATATGTACAAGAGGTGCAGAGCACGAAATGAGAAGAAAAATACATCCGCGAAAATATTACAAGCACCAATAACAGGTTGAGAAAATCTTTGTAGTGGGGTTGCAGACAACTAGAACCTAGCTAGTTGATGGATTTGGAAGGACAGAGGAAAGATGTTTGGCACCGGCCAAGCACCACAACTTGACTTCATCCCTAATCGCTGACATTAGCTGAGGCAGAGAGCGCTCATTGTTCCAAAAAATTCTGTTGTTTCTTTCTGACCATAAAATCCAGCAAACCAGGATGATTAGAGAGTGTAGCCCCTTGGATCGATCTCCTTGGAAACATTCCAGCAGTTTGATGACCCAATCTATGGTGGAAGAACAAGGGCGCCAGAGAGCAGGATGCAACAGAGGAGCCTGAAGCCAGCTGCTGATTTCTGACCAAACCTGTGTGGCTAAACTGCACTCAACGAAGACATGAGAGGAGGTCTCTAGATTCCTGTAGCAGTTTGGACAAAAGTAGTTGTTTGGCCAACTTCTTCTTTGAAACCGATCAGCTGTCCATATTTTCCTTTGTAATAGCAGCCATTGAAAACGCTTACATTTCTGCGGTGCCCAAGCCTGCCAGATGAGTGATGGATAAGGGGAAGTGTGACTTCCTTGGAATTGGAGATGATAAGCCGAGCGAGACGTGTATTGTCCCGATGCTGTGAAAGTCCAAGTAATTTGATCCATAGTTGCCGGCGACAGTTGGATGTTCATTCTGTCCAGCAAAGTCCAAAGCTGGACGTACTGCCATATTAGTACCGGGGACGAAATGGGCATGAGGTCCTGAATCCAACAGTTGGCAGCAAGTGCCTCCGTGACACACTTTTTTTTTCTTCTTGCTGTGGCGGAACAACTCTGGAAAGAGGAGTGCTGGAGCCATGCCATTAACCCAACTAGAGAGCCAGAAGGATTCTCTGGTTCCATCGCCGACGGTCACTTTAGTGGCGGCTGCAAAAAGTTGAATATCAGTTTGATCTATCGGAAGGTCAGTACCGAGCCAGGGACAGGGAGGTTGTGCCCAGGAGAGCCACAACCATCTCAGGCGGAGGGCTCTGCTGAATCTTCCAATTTCAGTGATGCCCAGACCACCACGGTCTTTAGGACGACAAACCAATGGTCAGCTGACCTTGCATTTGCCTCCAGTCAGTTGTTGTGCCCCTGCCCATAAGAATCTTCTTCTGGCCTTGTCAAAGCAGCGGACAAACTTTTGTGGTGGCTTGATAGATGTGAGCAGGTAGATGGGAAGAGAACTGAGCACCGAGTGGACGAGTTCTTTTCTGCCTCCGAAGCTTAGCAGGCTAGTTTGCCAACCCGAGAGTTTGTTCTATACTTTGTCTGGAGTTCCTTGAAGGTGTTGCAGGTGCAGTCGACCCAAGAAGATTGGTAGTCCGAGGTAGTGAAGAGGAAAAGATTCCCGTTGCCCATTAAAATCCCCTAATAAATTGTCGAGACCGATTTCTTCGCACCTAATAGGAGTCACTGTACTCTTGCTGACATTTACTTGTAATCCGGTGGCTTCCCCGAAGAGCTGCATTATAAGCAACATGTTCTCAATGTCTGACCGAATTGGATTGAGGAACAAGACAACATCGTCCGCGTACAATGCAATTCTTGCACTCGTTGAGCCGCCGTGCATTGTGGAAATGAATCCAGCAGCTGTCGCCATCTCAAAAATTCTCTGTAAAGGGTCAATGGCCAAGTTGAAAAGTTGCGGCAATAGCGGATCACCTTGGCGCAGGCCACGTGCATGGCTGATCGGGGTACCCGGAATACCATTGAGTTTGACTGTAGATGAGGAAGTTCTGAAGAGAATTGACAACCAATCACGCCATCGGCTGGGGAAGCCGAGTTGTGCTAGAAGCTCAATGATATATTCCCAGCTCACACTGTCGAAAGCTCTCGAAATGTCGAGATTAAAAAATAATTTTAGAGTCTGGTTCCTATGAAAAGTCATCGCCATGTTCCGAACTAGCAAAAAGTTATCATGTATACTTTTATTTTTTATGAAGGCACTCTGCTGAACTGAAACCAAATTTTCCATTTCCTTGGAGAGACGACGGGACAACACTTTGGATATAAGCTTGGGAAAGGAGTGAATTAAGCTGATAGGGCGGAAGTGGCCGGGCTCTTGCGCCATGTCATGTTTGAGCAGCAACGTGATTGTAGCACGGTTCAGGGTGTACATAGCTCTAACGTGCATGTTGTAGAAATGCCGGACTGCATCCATAATGTCAGTTTTAATCACGTGCCAACAGGTTCTGTAGAAGCTGACTTTATGGCCATCTGGACCCGGGGCCTTTTCGGTGGGCATGTCTGAGAGAGCATCCAGAAGTTCCTGTTCTGTAAAAGGGGCATCAAGAGCAGAGCCTTGGATGGTTGGCAGATTTAGCATTTCCCAATTAAAAGAATGTGTTTGCAGATGCCTAGTCCCCAACATCTCGGAAAAATGAGCTAGCAACAGAGCTGCTTTGTCAGAGTGAGAGACATGAGTTGAACCATCCGAACCTCTTAGGACAGATATGAAATTTTTTTTGCGCGACCTTTGGCCCGTATATGAAAGAATTTTGTGCAAGCGTCCCCCTCACGCAACCATGTGATTCGTGAAGCTTGTCGCCGCCTAGCCCGAACCACCACTGCCAGACCCAGTGCTCGGACTTTCAAATCTTTTCTTAATTGCCACTCTTCGTCTCTTAATTGCCTCTCCTCTTGTGCCTGATCCAATCTCTGAATCACATCACTTGCTATGAGCACCTGCATTTCCAGACCCCCGAACAGATCTTTGCTCCATTTTTTGAGGGCATGTGCTGTTGCCTTGAGTTTGAGGTGCAGAGTGAAGAAAGGAGATGCACTGTTTACCGGCTGTGACCAAGTTTGTTGGACCACATTTAAAAATCCAGGAACCCGAAACCAGAACTCTTCAAATTTGAAAGTTGGCGGTATAAACCTTTTCTCCGACGGAGACAACAGGACTGGACAATGGTCTGATACGGAAGTGGAGAGAGCTTGCAGATTATAATCCGGGTAGAGGAGCTCCCAGTCTACTGTGCAGAAGGCTCTATCAAGGCGAACCAACGTGGGTGTGCGCCGCTCATTACTCCACGTGTACCGGTGGTTGGATAGCTGGATTTCTTTGAGTTGTGCTTCGTCTATAGTCTTGCGGAAAGACCCCATGAGCTGTCGATTGAGGTTCGAGTTATTCTTGTCGCCGGATGCATAGATGAGATTGAAGTCTCCAAGGCACAACCACGGGGTCCCATGAGGAGGGCAGCAGGAAAGTAATTCCTGAAGAAAGTTTGGCTTGTGAGCTTGGTCAGATGGTCCGTAGACCACAGTCAGATGGAAAGAGATCAGTGCATTGCGGTGGTTGATGAAGCTGGAGATAGACAAACCCCGACAAACTGTATTAGAAACTAAAATAAAGTTCGGATCCCATGCAAGGATGATTCCACCCCTAGTGCCCTGAGCTGGTAGGTGAGTGAAAGAGTAGGTCCTTCCAAATACTTCAGCAGCAATAGAGTCATTCAAATCTTCTATTTTTGTTTCCTGAAAGGTGATCAACATAGGCTTCACTGAGAGGAGAAGCTCCCTAATCGCTGCTCGACGTGCTGAGAAATTGAGTCCCCTCACATTCCAGCTAATAACAGAAAGATCTTAATTCATTGATAAAACTTGAACTCACAACATACATGGGAGATTGTACACCACCTAATCTTGCACTGGTCTTCATGAACACCCCAAGACCAGCTGCACACAGCCTCTAAGAACATAGCTTGCAACATAATCTGGAGCCTGACATACGGCAACTTGAAAAAAATAACAACAGACCACCTACTGCTGGCCTCCAGAAATATCCCCAAGATGAGGCCGCAGGAACCTGGATACCCGATAAGCTGGATGATAGCTAACATAATGTAGCATGTGACGATAGAATTTGGGCGCTAGGTATCGTGGTTACACCACCACCGGTTGCACAACAGCGTCCCCGGCAGCAAGAGCTATTGTCGCAGCCATGGATTCTTTGTTGGCCAACCCAGTAAGGGACTTGATCGCATCCAGTGCCTTTGCAGGCAATGGTTGCTTGTAGAGACCTCCATATTTCTTCAGTACTGCTTCGTCAATAACGTCGTCTGCCTCCACCAGATCAAGCTGCCGTATGAGCCTGAATGTGGCACGCTGAGACACTGGGATGGTGGAGTATGTGTCGGCTTGGCGTGCGCTGCGGCGGCGTGACGGTTCCACCGAGGTAGAGCGGTTACGAGCGCGAGAGCGAAGAGTCTTCTTCAGCGGTGGTGGCAGCAGGGGGGGAGGTGGAAGCTTGAAAATATTACTGGTGAAGAGGCCCAACTGTTGCTCGCTTGCTTGGCCCGCTTCCACTGGTTGTGACTGTTGCTGGCTTGCTTGGCCCGCTTCCGTTAGTTGTGTTGGCGGGCCCTGCATTGCAGCGTGAATCGAGTCAGCAGTCCCGGTCTGGCCGGTCTCCAACGCCTCCCGACAAGTCGGGTACACAACCTGAGACACCCGTAGAGCCGGAGCGGCTCTGAACCTTTCCTCTTGCACAGGGTCGACGAAATGCCGCCTTGGGGAAGCGACAACTTGTATTTTCTGCTGGCAAGGGTCGACAGGCATCTCACTTCTTGACAGGCATCTCACCTCTGACAGTGAGGATACTAGAGTATCTTGGGTTGTAGCGTGTCGGGGCCTCCACTGCATGCTTCCAGCGGCAGTAGTGGGCCCGCGGAACCTCTGAGGTGGCCGCGAGCTGGTGGTCGCGCGGTGGCCCCCACCTGGATGACCGTGCTCCCGGCTACGCCCCGCGCGGCCCTGGTGGGAAGACAACGCGTTTGTGGAGGATGGCCGCCGAGCCGATGGGTGAGGTCGAGTCTTCTTCTGTTGGCGCCAATAGCTTCGCGGCAGAGCATCGTTGTCGGCATCGTCTCCATCCGAGCCCCGATGCAAGGGAGGACGGCAGGCCGCAGGTCCGTGAGCCTCCTGTACCGCACGAACGTCGTCCTGCACTCCCGGCGTCCATAAGAACTCATGAAAGCGAGGGAAGGAGTGGTCAGCTGGTGAATATTGTAGATTTACTTGAGAGTAGTCAAAGTAGTAATCCAGATGGATTAACACAGTTACAGTAAGACCCTCAGGCGGCACGAAGCTCTCTGCGGCCAAAGTCATACCTGGCGCCCAGTTGGTGCGCCCTGCTCCCGTCGGGAAGAATGTCACCGTCTTGGCGCAAGGGAGCATGTCGGAGTTGCACATCCAGCCGGAGAAACTCAGCACTGTAGTGTTTGATTGAGTGCTGAAAGGGGCATCCAGGTGATCAAACAGGACGACGTCGCCAAGAAGCTGACGCACACCTTCCGGTGACCATGCATGCAGAGGCATCCACTCGACGGAGATCTTGACGCGGAAGAGCCAGCTTGTGACTCCTGCGTCGGTGTCCAGCACCCAAGGGTCCACCCGGAACCATGAAGCGCCGACTTGGACCGCGTGATGTTGCAACGCCCTCTCTCGTTGCTCCGGCGAGTGGAGCCGGACAAGGAAGTCAGCTGAGTGGTGCTTGGAAACCGCGATGTGTGCATCCGGAATACATAGCTGCCTGTGGATGGCCCAGTGAACCTCGGCAGAACGGACCTCGTGGGGGCCATTGAGAGAAGACAGGAGAACCGCCTGGCGACGTAACTTGCACTCAGCAAGTGCCATGTCCTCTCCAATGTCACGCCCGGTCATCATTAAGATGAACAGACGCTAATCACATATACGTCAGGATCAGTTGAATCGTACATGCGTCGACGAAAGTGAAATATCATACATTTCCATGTTCGAATACATAAATAGTCTTACAGTACGACCCGAAGGTCTACAAATACACACCACAAATATTTACATCAACTACAAAGTTCATCAAGTTCAAACTACAGCAGAAGACTAATAGATGAGAGCAGCTCCAACTCCACAGGCAGCCGTTGCGCGTGAGGTCGCCAGCCTAGACCAAGTCCTCCGGATTGACGTAGAAGTCTTCCGGTGCCGCTTCTTCCTCTTCATATTCTAAAGGAGAATTAAACGCTTGAGTACACAGAGTACTCAGCAAGTGCGGGAAGAGATGACATGAATGGCTAAAGCAAAAGGGAAGGCCAATTATGGCTTAGCACTATGCTTAAAACCTAACCTTAGCTTTCAATTACCAACATCATAATTCAAGAAGGAATCAACTCATAAGTAATGATAATGAATGTACTTGAATCATAATTAACCACCATTTCCCAACCATAGACTAATTATGAACTGGCCCCAAGCCGCTCTTGTCCATGAGCACGGCTGTCATGACAGTTTTACCAAATCTCTGCAGAGAGTGTACCCTTTCCCCACAAGCAGTGATTCCATCCCCTGTTGCCAGATGGACTTGAGTAAACCTCCATGTAGCCCGTGGTGATCAACCACATTTCACACTTCCGTTGGTGTGTGGCCCGGAGATCACTACATGGTCTTTACAAAGGTACTCCCGACTAGTGCTAGCCCTCTAAGGTTTCCACCACTGGGGATTCTCGGAGTAACCCTCCGCCCGAGAGCCCCCTCTTGAGCCTTGCGGATCCCAGAGCAGATCACCCGCATCATTCCCTGCACCATCCAACCACTAGCATTTCATCGGGAGAAGCCTAATTAATTGACCATGCTGCCCCATCTCAGTCTCGTGGTGGTACTATAAAGCTTAGTGGCTTCCTCCATAAACCGGTCCTTAGAATCCGGTGGTAACAAACCCCAATCCCGGGTCTCGTGCAAACTGCACCATACCAATATTAACCAACCACCAGATTCCTATCCACTACAATTGTGTAATCACCACAAGTTCAAGTAACCAATAAAGTTTAATGTAGCACCATGGTATGAAATCCCAATCCCAATGTTTAAGCATGGCTAAGCATAACTATGACCTATCTACTTCCCAACCCATTTCAGGTAACAAGGAATTATATGGAACAGGGCATGTAAGCATGAAGTAGGACATCAATTTAATTAGCATGCATCTATCTAAATCCCTAGAATTGGAGCAAAATGGTCAAGGGCACTTGCCTTCGTTGAAGACTTGAGTTTTGTCGAAGTCCTGGTCTTGGAGGTTAAGATTAGTGTCGTAATACGACTCTAGACATATGCCCAAGCATGGCAAGAATAAAATAAAGCTAAATAAGTAAAGTGCACGCAAAACAATGCATCACAACACACACATAAGCATAAAATCCTATACTAATGCGTCCCTACGAAGTATTTATTAATTAACATGGCCAAAATATGCATTTTATATTTTTCCTACAATTTTGGAATTTCATTATAGCCTAAAACCATTTTTATTGAATTTTCTATAGCAAAAGTGTATTTTAAAACATTTATAATAAATGTTCCATGGACCAAATATATTTTATCTGAACACTACAATTTAACCACAGCATAAAATAGTTTATAACAATTTTTCATAACATTTCTACACTTAATTACCATTTTTATCTATTTTCTACACCTCAAATACACTTAAAAACCCTATTCAGCAAATAAATAAAAGTCCAAGGACTAACTAAATAGTTTTCTATAATGTACAGGGTCTGAATACATGATTCTACAAAATTACAGGGGTTAGAATGCTTATTTAAATGATTAAAACCAATTTCTAGGGATCCAGGGGCTAGTCTGTGAATTCTGGGGGCTAGATTCGAATTACAGAGAAGCACAGGGGGTAGCAACTAAGTTTGCAGGGGCCTGGGTGTGAATCTGGCGGCGGGAAAAGAGATTCAAATGTGGGCCGTTGGATCCAAGATGAAGGGCCCAGATTTTATTATGCCGAACCGTTATGGTGTTCTAATCTCAGCCGTCGGGGTTTAACCGACGGCTCACAAGAGGCCACGTCGACCCCCGGCCGGCGCCAGCGCCCTGCGCAGCGTCGCACGGTGGCGCACGGCGGCGAGGTCGCCGGAGCTAACCCGATAACACGAAATAGTGCACAATTCACGGATTTAAGCGCATGGAAATGAAGGGGGAGATCGAGGGAGCTCACCGGAGGGCTTGATTGGACTTGGGGAAGAGTGGAGAGCGTCGGCGACGGTCGGAGGCGGGTGAGCTCGCCGGAGTTCGACGAAGTTGCCGATGCAGTGACGGTTTCTCCGAACAAGCGTGTCCGGCGACGTCCTGGTGGAGCGGTGATCAAGTTAGGCCAATAAAATAGAGGGCAGGAGGGTTGTAGCGACGGGAACGCGGGCGCAGAGGTTGCTCACCGGCGATGAAGGGGCTAGGGTTCCGGGAGGCTCGGGGAGAGAGGGAAAATGGGGGGCGCCAGTCCTTTTAAGCGCGGAGGGTGGGGGCGGTTGTGTAGCTCGGCCGAATTTCGAACGGGATGAGTGGTTCCGAGGTGAGGGGATCGTGGGCGCGGGGGGTGGCGGTTGCACGCGCGGCGCGGGAAAGAGAGGGGAGGGAGGTAAGGGATGGCGCCGACATGCGGGCCCCGCCCGGCAGAGAGAGGGAGAGAGGGGAGAGGCTGGCTGGGCCGCGGGAGAGAGGAGGGGAAATGGGCCAGGGGAGGGAAATTCGGCCCAGGGAGGGGTTTAATTCCTTTTCTTTTTCTTTTTCATTTCTTTTCTTTTGATTTGAATTCAAATTCAAATTTGAACTTTTGCTACTCGTTTGAACATCAAAAATTCACCCAAAAATGCATGCTACAATGATCAAGGGTTTGAGCAAATTTTTGTACATAAAATATGGGTGTTACAACTCTACCCCCTTAAAAGGAATCTCGCCCTCGAGATTCGGACGTTCTAAGAGAATAGATGAGGGAAATCCACCTTGAGAGTTTCTTCTCTTTCCCATGTTGCTTCAGCCTCTGAATGATGCTTCCATTGCACTTTACACATGCGAATGACTTTGTTTCTTGTGATCTTTTCCAGTGTCTCAAGTATCTTGACAGGCTGCTCCACATAAGACAAATCTTCTTGTACATCCACTGCTTCCATTGGCAATTGCTCTTCAGGCACCCTTAGGAACTTCTTAAGCTGCGACACATGGAACACATTGTGCACATCTGCCAGGTGTGGCGGAAGCTCAAGCTGATAAGCCACTTCACCACGTCGTTCCAGTATCTTGAACGGACCAATGTAACGGGGTGACAACTTGCCTCTTACTTTGAATCTTCTCAATCCTCTCATAAGTGACACCTTCAAGTACACATAATCACCAACTTCAAATGTGAGATCACGCCTTCGAGTGTCCGCATAACTCTTCTGTCTTGTTTGAGCTGCCTTTAGATTCTTCCGAATTTCTTGTACTTGTCTTTCAGCCTCCTGTAACACGTCAGGTCCAAATACTTGACTTTCCCCCGTTTGATTCCAAAACAACGGTGTCCTACATTTTCGTCCATACAATGCTTCAAAAGGAGACATCTTCAAACTGGCTTGATAACTGTTGTTGTAAGAAAATTCGGCATATGGCAGATTCTTGTCCCAACTCTTGCTATTCTTCAAAGCACATGCTCTCAACATGTCTTCTAATATCTGGTTGGTGCATTCTGTCTGACCATCAGTTTGAGGATGATACGTCGAACTAAAATTTAGACGGGTATCCATTGATTCATGCAACTTCTGCCAGAATCTTGAGGTGAATTGAGTGCCTCTGTCTGAAATGATCTTCTTAGGAACTCCATGTAAGCATACAATCCTGGAGATGTACAGTTCCGCCAACTTGGGACCATTGTAGGTCTCTTTCACAGGAATAAAGTGAGCAACCTTAGTTAGACGGTCCACAATAACCCATATAGAATCATATCCAGACTGTGTTCTTGGTAGTCCCACAATGAAATCCATACTAATTTCTTCCCATTTCCATTCTGGCACTTTGATTGGTTGCAATAACCCTGCTGGTCTTTGATGTTCCGCCTTAATCAATTGACATGTATCACATATGGCCACATATTTGGCTACATCCCGTTTCATTCCATGCCACCAATATCGATCTTTAAGGTCTTGATACATCTTTGTGCTTCCGGGATGAATGGAGTATGATGAGTCATGAGCTTCTCTTAATATCAACTCTTTAATCTCCTTGATATCTGGAACACAAATCCTCTTTCCAAGCCATAAGGTTCCTTGTTCATCCTCTCTAAAGTTCGGAGCTTTCCCTTTCTTCATCAACTGCTTGATCTCCTTGACCTTCTCATCATTCTTTTGCCCTTCTCGTATATCACATTCAAGGGTTGAGTCCACTTCCATAGCAACTGCTTCAGTGCTAGACACCAGACATAGGTTTAACCTTGCAAACTCTTCACATAACTGGGGTTGAAGCGCTTGTACTGACAAGTTATTGCTTTGTCCCTTCCTGCTTAGAGCATCAGCGACCACATTAGCCTTGCCTGGATGGTAGTTGATTCCCACATCAAAATCATTTATTAGCTCCAACCAACGACGTTGCCTGAGATTAAGATCCGATTGTGTGAATATGTATTTCAAGCTCTTGTGATCTGTGTATATCTCATTTCTTTTTCCCATCAAATAGTGTCTCCATATCTTCAAAGCATGAACAACAGCTGCCAATTCCAAATCATGTGTTGGATAGTTCCTCTCATGTTTCCGAAGCTGTCTTGAAGCGTAGGCCACAACATGTCCTCCTTGCATTAAGACACATCCTAAACCATGACCAGATGCATCACAATAGACCACAAACTCCTTCTGCATATCAGGCATCACCAATACCGGTGCACTGGTCAACCTCTTCTTCAATTCGGCGAAGCTTACTTCACATTCGGGGGTCCACTTGAAAGCAACTCCTTTCTCAAGCAACTTGGTTAGTGGTCGAGAGATCTTTGAAAATCCCTCGATGAATCGCCGATAGTAACCAGCCATACCCAAGAATCTTCGTATATCATGCACACTCTCGGGTGTTTCCCACTTAAGAACATCTGCCACTTTGCCTGGATCTACTGCTATACCTCCTTCGGATATGACATGTCCCAAAAACGATACCTCCTTTAGCCAAAACTCACACTTACTAAGTTTGGCATACAGTTGATGTTGGCGAAGCTTCTGTAGGGCCATCCTGAGGTGCTCCTCATGCTCTTCTTCAGTTTTGGAGTAGATAAGTATGTCGTCGATGAATACCACTACGAACTTGTCTAAGTACTCCATGAATACCTTGTTCATAAGATACATAAAATATGCCGGAGCATTGGTCAATCCAAACGACATAACTGTATACTCATATAATCCATATCGGGAGACAAATGCCGTCTTGGGAATATCCGACGGTCTAATCTTCAGTTGATGGTAGCCTGAACGAAGATCAATCTTGGAAAACACACATGCTCCTCTCAACTGATCAAACAAATCTTCAATCCTTGGTAGTGGATATTTATTCTTGATTGTTACCTCATTTAAAGCACGGTAGTCCACACACAACCTTTGCGTTCCATCCTTCTTAGGTACAAATATAACTCGTGCTCCCCAAGGCGATGAGCTAGGGCGAATATATCCTTTTGCCAATAACTCCTCAATATGATCCTTTAGTTCAGCTAGTTGTTTAGCATCCATTCTATATGGCCTCTTATATATTGGGGCCCTTCCAGGTACTAGTTCAATGATAAATTCAATCTCTCGATCAGGGGGCATACCTGGTAAGTCATCTGGGAATACATCCGGAAATTCCTTCACAACCCTGATATCTTGGGTACTCTCAAGATGATTGAGTTGTACTACTGCCTCTTATGTCTGATCTGGCTTGAACTCCACTGTAGTGCCATTCGGGTGTGTTAAGCAGACTGTTCTAGTTGCACAATGAATTACTCCTTGATTCTTCGTCAACCAGTCCATTCCCAGAATGATATCTAATCCTTGTGAGTCCAACACTATTAGGTTGGCCCAAAAGACTACCCCCCTTATGTTTATACTCACTTTTCGGCATAGATGTCTTGCCACCATCTCTCCTCCAGGAGAGTTTATCAATAATGGCCCATTCAAGAATGTAACTACCATGCCATGTTTCTTTATGAAATCCTTGGATATAAATGAATGTGTTGCACCCGAATCAAACAATATGGTGGCGGGGTGGGAGTTAACAGAAAACATACCGATCACCACATCAGGCGCTTCCTGTGCTTGTTCCAGAGTCACATGGTTGACACGGCCAGTTGGGTTTTGTTACTTCTTTGGACAACTGCTGGCAAAGTGTCCCCATTCTCCGCACTTGTAACATTGTACTCCTGCAGCATTATTTGGGCCCTTGCTGCCTCCTGATTGGTTTCATGGGGGTTGGCCACTTGGACGGTTAGCTGGAGCTGAAGGGCGGGGTGGCTGCATCTGCTGACGTGGGGGTTGCATTGGCTGGCGTGGTGGCTGCTGCTGTTGCTGCTGCTGCTGGCGCATTTGGTGGTTGTAGGGAGTGGGTAGCCTGTAGTTGGAGTTTGGAAACATCTGTCCCGAGTAGTTCATGGGACGAGTCATTTGGTTTGCAGGCGGAGGGTTAAGACGGGGGCGCACATTGCTGCTAGAGGCATGTGCCATAGTCAACTTCCTTTTTCTTTCTTCATCATCTAGTTCCTTCTTAGTCCTCTCCACTTCAAAAGCTTTGTCAACCAGCTTCTGAAAGTCGCCGTAGTCGCTGGAAGACATGGCGAACTTTAACTCCTTGTCCAACCCATTCTTGAAGCGGAATTGTTTCTTGGAGTCAGTGTCCACATCGGTTGAAGCATAGCGGGACAACTGGGTGAATGCATTCAAATAGGCCCTCACAGTCATACGGCCTTGCTTTAACATCAGGAACTCTTCACGTCTTGCTTGTATTTCTCCCTCTGGCACAAAGTGATTGCGGAAGTTGGTCCTGAATTCTTCCCAGGTAATGTTTTCTGGGTCCCGGTGAGCTTCAGTAAAGGCAGTCCACCAGTCGGCTGCCGGTCCTTGGAGTTGATGGGAGGCTAATAGTACTTTCTCCCTTCCTTCACAGTGGATGAGCCTCAGCTTGCTTTCAATGGTTCGGAGCCAATCATCGGCATCCATGGGTTCGGTGACTGTGGCAAAAGTGGGTGGATGAGTGTTCAGGAAGTCCCTAAGGAAGGACCTAGGTGGAAAAGGTGGTGGTGGCGGAAGGTTGTAATTTGGTGGTGGTGGGGGTGGGGCTTGTTGCAGGTTGGTGACAATCTGTGTAAGGTTGTTAAGCAGCTGGGTTTGGATGGCCATCATCTGCTGCATTTGTTGCGCGACTGGGGCCCCGCGGGCACCCCTACCATTCCATTCAGGCACACCTCCAAGTCCTTCATCTTGGGGCACAGCACCCCTTCCACGACCTCTACCTCTACCTCTTCCTGACATCTGTGTAGGGAAGAATTGAAATTTTAGAACAATAGGTAAGATATAGAAGGGTACGCTATGGAAAACGGTCCCAACTACATGCATCAAGGGAGACACATAGAAAGCAAGCAAATTCATTAACCAACTAGTGCGGATGTGGACAAGATGCTAATGCATTCCACAACTCGCACGACTCACTAACAAGCCTATAAACAGATGACATGGACATGGACAGGATGCCGAAGCATTCCACAACTCATGTCGCACACAACACACATAACATAAAGCAAACTACTAGCATAACAATACAAATAACACAACTCAAGACTAAAGAGGGCGCAGCTACATGCTCCTACATACTAAGGATAGGTGTCCTAAGTCGTCCAACGGGAAAGCAAGTCCACTCCTACTCATCGGAGTCCTCCTCAACCTCCATCTCCGGGTCTTCTTCATCTGAGTCCTCTCTTGATTCCTCGGGGGAGTTCATGCGACGATCTAGAGAGTTGAGGTCCCAAGGCTCCACGTCCGAAGCGTACTGAGGAGAGTTAGGATCAGCTGCAGTGATCCTCGCGTAACGTCGGCGAAGTCGCTCGTAGCGGTCAACCAGGTCCCTGCTGTCCTGAAGCTCCTGCTGACAACGCTGGAGTCGCGAAGACAACTCCACAACGTCGTCCACCAGCCTCTCGCACTGAGGGTGAGTCAAGTGCCCCTCGACATCACGTCCAGTGAAGGCGGCCGTGCCACTAGGGTGCTGAGGGGTGTACACGTGCTCCGTGCACCCAAGAAGGAACCTGTGGGCGTGGCTCCAGTAGGTAGTCGCCTCCCACGTGGCGTCCTCCTCAGCAGCACGTTGGGAGCTCCTCCAGGCCGGAGAGAAGTGAGAGTGCAGCAGCTCCGAGTCGTAGTAGACGGCCAGCTGAGAACTCCACTCTAGTCTACCAGTATAGGGTGCAAAGACCCTAGTGGTGTGGTAGACTAGGCGAACACGGTACTCACGGTACCCCGCAGCTCGAAGAAGAGAGCGAAGACGGACACGCATCCTCGAAGCAGCACTCCCAGTGGAGAACAACGTCGTCTCCCTCCTGGGGGTGTAGGGTGCGGAGCGACTGGCTAGGGCGTGGCGTGGAACACGACCCCCAGTCGACTTACGAGCCGTCTGCTTGGTTCGCGCCATCTACAAACATTTGAAAAGAAGAGAGTGAGATCAATAATCCATAAATTAAATTAGAATAAAGCAAATAGCACAGCAAGATAAGAAGCACAAGGTTTGAGATAGAGAGCACAAAATTTTGGAAATACTATTTTATAAGAAAATAGTATAGTCCTTAATTTTCGGCCATTTCTAACTAGGCTTGCATCCTATGGGCAACACAGCTCTGATACCACTTTGTCACGCCCGGTCATCATAAAGATGAACAGGCGCTAATCACATGTACGCCAGGATCAGTTGAATCGTACATGCGTCGACGAAAGTGAAATATCATACATTGCCATGTTCGAATACATAAATAGTCTTACAGTACGACCCGAAGGTCTACAAATACACACCACAAATATTTACATCAACTACAAAGTTCATCAAGTCCAAACTACAGCAGAAGACTAATAGATGAGAGCAGCTCCAACTCCACAGGCAGCCGTTGCGCGTGAGGTCGCCAGCCTAGACCAAGTCCTCCGGATTGACGTAGAAGTCTTCCGGTGTCGCTTCTTCCTCTTCATATTCTAAAGGAGAATTAAACACTTGAGTACACAGAGTACTCAGCAAGTGCGGGAAGAGATGACATGAATGGCTAAAGCAAAAGGGAAGGCCAATTATGGCTTAGCACTATGCTTAAAACCTAACCTTAGCTTTCAATTACCAACATCATAATTCAAGAAGGAATCAACTCATAAGTAATGATAATGAATGTACTTGAATCATAATTAACCACCATTTCCCAACCATAGACTAATTATGAACTGGCCCCAAGCCGCTCTTGTCCGTGAGCACGGCTGTCATGACAGTTTTACCAAATCTCTGCAGAGAGTGTACCCTTTCCCCACAAGCAGTGATTCCATCCCCTGTTGCCAGGTGGACTTGA
Source organism: Tuctoria greenei (assembly GCA_036927565.1). NCBI lineage: Eukaryota > Viridiplantae > Streptophyta > Magnoliopsida > Poales > Poaceae > Tuctoria > Tuctoria greenei. The sequence continues at coordinate 50,535,801 of JAYESD010000009.1, forward strand.
GTAAACCTCCATGTAGCCCGTGGTGATCAACCACATTTCACACTTCCGTTGGTGTGTGGCTCGGAGATCACTACATGGTCTTTACAAAGGTACTTCCGACTAGTGCTAGCCCTCTAAGGTTTCCACCACTGGGGATTCTCGGAGTAACCCTCCGCCCCAGAGCCCCCTCTTGAGCCTTGCGGATCCCAGAGCAGATCACCCGCATCATTCCCTGCACCATCCAACCACTAGCATTTCATCGTGAGAAGCCTAATTAATTGACCATGCTGCCCCATCTCAGTCTCGTGGTGGTACTATAAAGCTTAGTGGCTTCCTCCATAAACCGGTCCTTAGAATCCGGTGGTAACAAACCCCAATCCCGGGTCTCGTGCAAACTGCACCATACCAATACTAACCAACCACCAGATTCCTATCCACTACAATTGTGTAATCACCACAAGTTCAAGTAACCAATAAATTTTAATGTAGCACCATGGTATGAAATCCCAATCCCAATGTTTAAGCATGGCTAAGCATAACTATGACCTATCTACTTCCCAACCCATTTCAGGTAACAAGGAATTATATGGAACAGGGCATGTAAGCATGAAGTAGGACATCAATTTAATTAGCATGCATCTATCTAAATCTCTAGAACTGGAGCAAAATGGTCAAGGGCACTTGCCTTCATTGAAGACTTGAGTGTTGTCGAAGTCCTGGTCTTGGAGGTTAAGATTAGGGTCGTAATACGACTCTAGACATATGCCCAAGCATGGCAAGAATAGAATAAAGCTAAATAAGTAAAGGGCACACAAAACAATGCATCACAACACACACATAAGCATAAAATCCTATACTAATGCGTCCCTACGAAGTATTTATTAATTAACATGGCCAAAATATGCATTCTATATTTTTCCTACAATTTTGGAATTTAATTATAGCCTAAAACCATTTTTTATTGAATTTTCTATAGCAAAAATGTATTTTAAAACATTTATAATAAATGTTCCATGGACCAAATATATTTTATCTGAACACTACAATTTAACCACAGCATAAAATAGTTTATAACAATTTTTCATAACATTTCTACACTTAATTACCATTTTTATCTATTTTCTACACCTCAAATACACTTAAAAACCCTATTCAGCAAATAAATAAAAGTCCAAGGACTAATTAAATAGTTTTCTATACTGTACAGGGTCTGAATACAAGATTCTACAAAATTACAGGGGTTAGAATGCTTATTTAAATGATTAAAACCAATTTCTAGGGATCCAGGGGCTAGTCTGTGAATTCTGGGGGCTAGATTCGAATTACAGAGAAGCACAGGGGGTAGCAACTAAGTTTGCAGGGGCCTGGGTGTGAATTTGGCTGTGGGAAAAGAGATTCAAATGTGGGCCGTTGGATCCAAGATGAAGGGCCCAGATTTTATTATGCCGAACCGTTATGGTGTTCTAATCTCAGCCGTCGGGGTTTAACCGACGGCTCACAGGAGGCCACGTCGACCCCCGGCCGGCGCCAGCGCCCTGCGCAGCGTCGTACGGCGGCGCACGGCGGCGAGGTCGCCGGAGCTAACACGATAACACGAAATAGTGCACAATTCACGGATTTAAGCGCATGGAAATGAAGGGGGAGATCGAGGGAGCTCACCGGAGGGCTTGATTGGACTTGGGGAAGAGTGGAGAGCGTCGGCGACGGTCGGAGGCGGGTGAGCTCACCGGAGTTCGACGAAGTTGCCGATGCAGTGACGGTTTCTCTGAACAAGCGTGTCCGGCGACGTCCTGGTGGAGCGGTGATCAAGTTAGGCCAATAAAATAGAGGGCAGGAGGGCTGTAGCGACGGGAACGCGGGCGCAGAGGTTGCTCACCGGTGATGAAGGGGCTAGGGTTCCGGGAGGCTCGGGGAGAGAGGGAAAATGGGGGGCGCCAGTCCTTTTAAGCGCGGAGGGTGGGGGCGGTTGTGTAGCTCGGCCGAATTTCGAACGGGATGAGTGGTTCCGAGGCGAGGGGATCGTGGGCGCGGGGGGTGGCGGTTGCACGCGCGGTGCGGGAAAGAGAGGGGAGGGAGGTAAGGGATGGCGCTGACATGCGGGCCACGCCCGGCAGAGAGAGGGAGAGAGGGGAGAGGCTGGCTGGGCCGCGGGAGAGAGGAGGGGAAATGGGCCACGGGAGGGAAATTCGGCCCAGGGAGGGGTTTAATTCCTTTTCTTTTTCTTTTTCATTTCTTTTCTTTTGATTTGAATTCAAATTCAAATTTAAACTTTTGCTACTCGTTTGAACATCAAAAATTCACCCAAAAATGCATGCTATAATGGTCAAGGGTTTGAGAAAATTTTTGTACATAAAATATGGGTGTTACATCCAACCACCATGGTCGCAAGTCCCCGGCGAGGCCTCTACTCCGGTGCGCCGACAATGTAGCCCTCGAGGTTCATCTTTAGTGGAGGCTTGGCAACTCTGGGGCGAGCATCTGGGGGCGCCGAAGATGGCGATGGACGACTTGGGGGCCGGGGGAAGACAAGTCTGTCTTGAATCTTTGGAGGTTGTGCAAGGAGTCGACAATGGACCTGCCGGGGTGGCCGTCCGGTAGAGGGGGGAGGGAGCAGCGGCTGGAGAGGTGCCCAGAATGGAGGCAAGAGACGCAGCATGGGGGGTCGCGACAATGAGCTACAATATGGTCCTTTGCGAGGCAGCGGAAGCACAAATTTTTTTATTAATATACCTTTTAAAAAATCATTTATAATAAATAACCCACAGATTCCAAAATTTGCCAAAATGACCCACCGTCGTATGTGCCTCATACGAAATGACACGTGGCCCACGCATTTCGTATGGGACACATACGATGGTTACGTGGCACGCCACGCTGTCGTCAGTTCCCGAGGTGGCGGCTTGCTTCCTGAGGCGGGGGCGAATCTTCCTCTATATAAGGCGCGAGTTTCTTCAGTTTTGGGCACCGCCGCGTCTGTTCCCCGTTGCGCCGCCGCTCTTCCACTGCCGCGCCACCGCTCTTCCGCCGCCGCTCCGCTCGCCGCCTTCTTCTAGGCATCCCTCGGTACTATTTTTATTCCTTATTAGGTGCTTTACTTATTTACTTTGTACATACTTTGTTATTTGGTTTCCCTCTTATTGCAATAGGTAATATGTTATTTAGGCGTCCCTAGGTACTATTTTTATTACCTTGTACTATGTTATTAGGCACTTTACTTATTAGCTTTGTAAATAATTTGTTATTTGGTTTCTTACTTATTGCAATAGGTAATATGTTATTCGGTTCCTTACTTATTGCAATAGGCGTCCTTCGGTACTATTTTTATTCGTTTGTACTATGTTATTAGATGCCTTACTTATTTGAATAGGTATTTTGCTCTAGTTAGTAATTGTAGTTATTGACTTGCTAATAGTGGTATGGACTATTTAGTTTTGTACTTGTTTTCGACTTGTTCATAGTTAGCGACGTGTTAATAGTTATTGATTTTAGTTAGTCATTTGTTAATAGTGGTATGCACATTGTAGTCCTCTTTTAGAACTTATTAATAATGTTATGTGTTAACATGCAATGACTTTTATTTTAGAAGTAATTATATATGATTTATTTGTGTGTATAAATTTCAATAGGAATGTCAGAGAAGTTAGTATTTCAGATATTTTATGGAGAAGGCACAATAGTTTATGGCCCTACTGAGATTGATTTGTCTGGTTTCGCGTCGTGTGATGGAGGGATAACAAGAGCAAATGAGAGGACATTTAGTGGTGTTGTAAACTGGTTGATGAAAAAATTTAACCTTGATCCAGAACAACATCAGTTGACATTGAAAGGAATGATTGATCGGGCAAGAAATGGAATTTATTGGGATTTGATTATTATTAAGGGAACACTGAATTGGAGGAAATATGTAGATTTAGTTGTGGAGCGGGGTTGGCCTCTAGTGCTTCTTGCGCAAGCGGAAATGAAAGAAGTAGAGATTGTAGCGGAAGTTGATGAAGCAAATAGCGTGAAAGATGATGTCAGAGTAGAAGAAGGTGGAGAGAACTCGGTACATGTAGAAGCACGTGGTGTGGTAGATGAAGGAGAACACATTGAGAACATAGTTGAACAAATAAGAATCGAAGATATGGAACGCGAAAATGTTCCAGAAGTTGATTCTTCTGATGATGAGAATGAGAATGATACTATTGTTCTGACAGAGTGGAACAATTCAATCCCGAGTAATTTATCAGCTACAGAAAAGTATTATGGCTTATCGGGATACCACGAGAATCAGTTAACACAAGGAGATATCTTTAAAGACAAAGATAGTTTGAAGGATGCCGTGAAATATTGGTCTCTGGCTGTGCAAAGATCCTTTACAGTTTACAAGTCAAATAAAAAAATATTATGATGTTAAATGTGTGTTCTCAAGTTGCCCTTTTCGGGTCCATGGTTTCGAAGAGAAGTGGACGAAACTATGGAGAGTATCTAAAATGATTGATCACACATGCGAGTTGCATGAATTGGAGAAGTGCAATAGTGCTCTTACATCGCAGTTTATTGCGAATCACATGTACGCCCGCATTGTGGACAACATTCGGTTTGAGCCAAAATCAATAATAAACACTATTGAGGAGGAGTTAAAGTACACTATAAGTTACTCCAAAGCTTGGAAGGCAAAACAGAAGGTGATTGAGCAAAGATTTGGTTCATTTCAAGCTTCTTATGAAAATCTTCCGAAGTTATTGCAGACCATCCAGGAGAGGAATGTTGGTACTTATTATGACATTATGGACATGCCGAACAGAGATATGCCAGGGAAGTTGTTTCTCCATCGTGCATTTTTTGCATTACGTCAATGTATTGCTGCATTCAGACATTGTAGGCCTATTCTCTGCATTGATGATACTTTCTTAACTGGAAAGTACAAAGGTCAAATTCCAATAGCTATTGCAGTTGATGGGAACCAACAGGTGTTGCCTGTAGCTTTTGCTTTTGTCGAAAGCGAGAACACTGATAGCTGGTATTGGTTTCTTAGTCGGGTAAAGATGGCTGTTGTGCAAGAACGACCTGATGTTTGTTTAATACACAATCGCCATGCTGGTCTGCTTAAAGCAATATCTGGTTTGAAACATGATTCCTCCGAGCGTGGGCAACAACCTTATTGGACAGACATTGAATCAAGATATTGCATGAGACATTTGGGCGCCAACTTTTTCAGTCACTTCAAGAACAAACAACTTATGAATTTTTTCAAGATGTTGTGTAGTCAGAATCAAGAGAGGAAGTTTATTGCTCTATGGCAACGTCTAGACGAATTGACTATGACACAAGCAGAGGCGTCCTCAAGCAGAGCCAATCCTAATGAAGTCTCTGTTCCAACTGTTGGTTCATCCAGCCGAAACTTCTCTAGTTGGATTCGGCGCGAACCGAAAGAGAAGTGGTCTTTATTATACGACACTAATGGTGCTAGGTATGACATCATGACAACTAATTTAGCTGAGGTGAGGTTCTTCTGTTACATTTCTTCTATTAATTTTTATTTAGTCTTCTATATTTTACACATGCTAATGTAGTGGTACTGAATACAGATTTACAACTAGGTGATATGTGGTTTAAGAGGGTTACCTTTGGTTGCTATTGTCGAGGGCATTTTATATGGGACATGCAAGTACTTTCGTGAGCGCTACGCTACAACAATTTCTGTAAGGAATGATGTCAATTTGGCTTATTCACCCTACATGTGCAAGTTCATGGAGAAGAAGATCCAAAAGGTCGCATTTCATCGTGTGCGACCTATGGGAACTGCGGAGCACAGGTTTGAAATTCTGTGTAGGGATAAGAATCGTCGTGGTGCTAACCGTGATAGAGTTGTTCAGCAGTGCATTCTTCGTCAGGATGATTGCACGTGCACTTGTATGAAGCCACAACTCTTTCATAGGCCTTGTTCTCATGTTATTACAGCTTGCTCACATACCAAGTTAACACCAAGTAATTACGTCTCCTACTACTTCCAGAAAGAGGTTCTTGTGAGTACTTGGAATGCAGAGATATATGGGTTTGCTACGGAAGGGACATTTACCACAGATCCATGACCTGCCACTTTGCGAGGACCAGACACCATGCGGTTGAAACAGAAAAGAGGTCGTTGCAAGACTCGTCGTATCAGAAATGATATGGATGAGTCCGAAATTGGCAGATTTCATGGAACATGCAGCAAGTGCAACCAAACTGGACATACTTATAAGAATTGCATTTCAAACAATAAGGCAAATGTGGCTGAAGTTGGACCTTCTGGGAATCCTAAGGATGGTCGGCGTCCTCGTGCACGCTGCACATCTATGTTTAGGGATGGCAATGCTATTTGATGTGCATCATTATATTCAGATGTGCTAGATTATGTAATATCTTATTATTATGAACTATGAATTTATACGTGTACCTTAAGTTAAGTGTGTTGTATCAAACATTGACACATTTTCTGTTGTAACATGTTGTGCACGTCTCTTATTTCAATATGTTGTCCACGTCGTTCATGTCAATATGTTTTCCATATATTTCGTCGTACTAATGTTATCCGTGTCAAATATAGATATGGCTGCACATGAAGCACAGTGTCCTGAGTTACTACAGTTTCGGATTGATGTTACTCATCGAGCTTTCCGACTATCGCGTGGTGAGGATCTTCCCGTGCTTCGTCCTCAGCTGCCTGCTATGTTTTGGAAGATAGACGATAGATGGATTCCCAGGTACATTCTTCTGTTAATACAAAACTAAATTGGTTTTATCATTCTGTAGATTTTAATGTATTGCTTGGTATGTAACAGGTTGAGTGCAGCCGGGTTGCTTCCGATATGTAGGCTTCTTGAGGAGAGGCCATATGATCGGGTTGATCGCAAGTACCGGTTCAGCCTCGACAGAGCCCTACTGTCAGCTTTGACAGATCGTTGGAGGTCAGAGACCCACACGTTTCACTTGCCGTGTGGAGAGATGACCGTCACGCTAGAGGACGTGTCGTTCTTGTTGGGTCTTCCTATCGCAGGTGTCCCTGTTTGCGCTCCAGAGGACTCACCTACTTGGCGCGCAGAGATGTCTGCGCGCTTTCAGGATGTGGCACGACATCCTGCGGCTGACCCTGTTTCTCCACTTCACAATGAGTAGCACCATGATCCGACAAAGAAGTAGTTAACGTACTACGAGGTAATGTTTTCACATTACTTAAGTGTTATTTCGATGCACATGAACCTTGATATTTGACTCCGAAATGGAAAAAAACTTAATCTTTTTTGTTTTGAAATTGTAGGTGGATACTATGCATCCACACGCCGATGATGCCACAGTTACCAGATACCTGGAGGCGTACTTGTTGTGGTTGTTTGGTGCGATCATGTTCACGAACACGCACGGTGACTCTGTGGACACACACTTGATTCTTTTTGCTCAACAGATAGCGGAGTCCACACCCCAGGAGATGCCACAGTACAGTTGGGGTTCAGCTTGTTGGCGGCCACTTACAGAAGACTTTGTGACGCTTGCACGAAGGCTCGAGGTAACGCAGTACTAGCTGGTTGTCCTCTACTTCTGCAGCTTTGGGTATACAAGCGGTTCATGATAGGTCGGCCACAAGTGCACCCGGCACCATACGATCTTGATGAGTATGGTGAGACATCGGATGATGGCCCTATGATGGGTACTTTTTGGGTGCGCCGACAGGTACAATACTATTATAAGTATGCTCACATATTGTTCACGAGTACAATAATATATTGTTCTGATATATTTTGTTCTTTGTGCAGCGTGAGTGGAGTAACAAGCAGATGCACAAGGTGTACCAAGGGTTCGTCAAAGAGTTTGATCGAATAGATGCGGATGAGGACGTGCGCTGGACACCGTACGATATGGAGGAGCACGACCGCCGAGCACCGAGAGGACAAGCATATCTGTGCTATAGAGACTCGGATTACTGGCTTACAAGGAAGCCGCTGGTATACGATATCTACGTCGAGGAGTACGCACCACACCGAGTGTTGCGTCAGTTCGGCCTGCACCAGGCATTTCCAGTGCTTCCACATTCTATTGTGCCTTCTGCAGTTCATACGTAAGTAATTCGACTGATAAATCTTCAATACAATGTTATTTCTAAACTATTAATGTACTTATTTGTCCTGCAGATATTGTCAAAAGGGTAGCTCAGCGCCGAGTCTTTGGTTGCAGCGCATGCATCCGTGGCTCCTACAGTGGACGACTGCCTTACAGGAGGTTGTGCAGGAGACACGACCATTCTCACATGCCGTTTACCAGGAGTACTTGCAGTGGTATCTTCCTCGGACGTGAGTTGTTCTCGCACACACACCAGCCGAGCGACAGACACACGTACCCTCGGTGAGAGATACGTATCTGCGCCATAGAGATGAAGCGGCTTCAATGGCGGTATGATCGAATGTGTTGAAGTACATTTAAAATTTTTTACTATGTTATTTTCATGAAACATGACTAATTAATTGTTGTATGACCGATCACTTCGCACTTGTGAAGATGAGTCGGTTCCGACAGGTTCTCGCGGAGTCCTCTGCTGGACTCCAACGACTTAGACAAGGGATATCGATGACTTCTTCAGAGATGGTGCACATGCTCCAAAACATATACAGTCACGCCAAAGAGGGGCTGAAGTTGGCTTCTTGTGCACAATCATGTGCACAAGACACTACTGTACCGACCGCACGTCACTTTAGGCATCCCAGTACAGCAGGTACGTAATTATTAGTTAACTTGCCATATTTGCATGATACTAATATTTCTGTTCATATATCTTCTGCAGGGACTTCCACACATGTACCTACTTGTGGTGCAGGCCCGTCCACGCAAGTACCTGCTTGGGTCGCAGGGCCGTCTACACAGGTACCTGCTGCTTCGGGTCTAGGCCCTTCCACACAGCCACCTGCTGCTTGGGCTCCAGGCCCATCCACATAGGCACCTGCTGCTTGGGCTTCAGGCCCATCCACACAGGCACCTGCTGCTTGGGCTCCTGGGCTGTCGACACAGGTATGTGCTTGGGATTTTGCAGACCCGTCGGCACAGATACCTTCTTGGGTTTCTTTTTTGAACCAAACTGGCCCGTCCACGCATGTGCCACACATGGGCGCAGGTATGGCGTGCAACTGTTATGCTACTTAAATACATATTGGACACAATGCTGCTACTAACTATATGTTATATGCAAATGCAGGAGACGGCACAATAGACTTTGATTCTACGATTTCTGGCTCACTGGCGCACCACGGCAGTCCTTCAGTTTCACCTTTCCAGATCGACGACTACCTGGTGGACGTGCCGCAGCAGGACACAGTTCCTGCATCACAATTGGATGGTGCTCCCATTCCAACTCAGCCTTCATAGCAGTTTGAGACACCGGCACCTGCGTAGCAGTGACGGAGGAGGGCAGCTCCTACGCGCGTGTCTTACGATCGGGCTCATGTCAATGCAGCGCGTAGGTTCGACAACAAGCGTGGTAGACGTTAGTAATGTGTACCCATGTAATTGTGTGTTACATTATATAAAAACTATGTTATGTTTCTTTATGCACTATATCTTTCATCGTTACAATGCACTTTATGTCAGGCGAATTTCGTACTCTATGTCAGACGAATCTCGTACAAGAAAAATACGAAATTACACTGCTCCATGTCAGGCGAATCTCATACTCCATGTCAGGCGAATCTCGTACAAGAGACATACAAAATTGCACTGCTCTGTGTCAGACGAATCTCATACTCCATGTCAGGCGAATCTCGTACAAGAGACATACGAAATTGCACTGCTCCGTGTCAGACCCCGTGAAATGTCATTTCACACTTATACATGTCAGAGATGATTTTTCTCATAGACTTGATCCATACACCATCATCCGCTCGTCTATATAACACTCACCCCGGTAACAACTTCACCACGCACTACCAATAATCATTCTATATACTTCACTACCATGGACGAGAACTCACCACCCACAAATAGAGAAAAGGTTCCAATCCCCGAGGGATTGCAACCTCTGATGTGTTTCTGTGGCACTGATTGTAGGTTTGTAAGAGATCTTCGACCTGGTTACTCGTATGGTTGCCGGCTTTGGATGTGCGACAACTACGAGTACGATCCTCCTCACAGGACGTGCCCATTTCTTCCAGGTGGTAGGAAACAGGTAATATGCAACATTATTTATGTTTTATGCATGCTATAGAATCTAATATTTTGGACAAACACTTGTGCAGTCGCCGCCACCTGTATGCGACTTCAGGAACTACATCAACCAGGAACAATCGGCAGAAGACGCTGCAGAAGTTGAGAGAATGGCTCAACTTGCATATTGGAAGTTCAAAGAAGAAAGAGAGTGGGATGAAACAATAGAGCAAGAGAGGAGGAATAGAACTGCACAGGAGGAGCGTCGTCGCAAGAGGCAAGAAGAAATTCGACAATGGAGAGCAGAGTGTGATCACAAAGCTGCAGAGGAGGAACGCGTCGTAGCACAAGCACGAGAGGCTGAGCGAGAATACATGCGCGAGAGAGCTCGTCGCGCAAAAGAAGTCAGTCCGGATGCTTTGCGTAAGGGAAAATACCCCCGTTGCACTCGGTAGCAACTTGGGTAAACCATGCTCGACGTTTAGTTCAACTAAGGCGTTTTAGGATTAGATCGACGCATCTTTAGTGCGTCGTACACACGCCATTTGTATCACCTATTTTACATTTTCTTACTGAAATATGTGCACTTATGTTTTGCCTCATGTACCGTAGTAGTAGAGTGGCAAACACCATGCACATACTTTCGGAACTACGTAATTTCATTTCATGTAACCGCCGCCGAGCTTACAATTAATTATCTTCAATTAATATGCATTTGTATAAATTTATACATTAATTGTATAATTTTCCAAACTATGCATTTGTTATCGCTATAGGATTTTAAAAAAAATTGATACTCCCATTAAACTCTCATAAATTATATTCATAACTTATTTTTTATAGTGAACAAAACTTACATTACAATAACCTTTATGAACATTTATGTCGATTCTAACTACAAATATTTGTAAACAAAAAACTAAAACTGAATACATTTTACAAATGTGTAGAAACGTGATCGTATTGCCTAATAACACATACAATTACTCTAGTTTCTACATACTAAACATAGAGAAAGTTCGTTGATTTCAAAACTTCACAATGTATTCTCTATTTTCTACTTTAGAAGTTTTTAGCAAATCGGTCTACAAATATTTTAAAAACTTTGACTAAAATCCATTACAAGATGGTTCAGCACTGGGGCTAGGGTTAGGGCACGCACGCATTTCGTACGTGCCCCATACGACGGTACTGTTCACGTCGTATGGGGCACGTACGAAATGCGTGCGTGCCCTTTTCTTCCACCGTGGCAGGTCATAACGTCACCGTGTCATATGTCTACTGACGTGGCATCGTTTGGATCTGCATTTCGTATGTGCCTCATACGAAATTCAAATTTCGTACGAAGCACATACGACGGTGGGTCATTTTGGCAAATTTTGGAATCCGTGGATTATTTATTATAAATGATTTTTTAAAAGATATATTAATAAAAAAATCGCGGAAGCACCTCCCATGGAGGGCTTTTTTAAGCAGTGGAGACAGCGGCATTTTGCGGCGAGGACCATTGCCTAGGTGGTGGAATGCGTGGGGGCGAGTGAAAAGGGGCTTCCGACGCCTGGAGCTCACCAGAACCCATTCCGATGGAAGCTCTGAATGTGGGTTTGTTGCTTCTGGCGGGGCAGGGGAGGGCGACAAGGTGGAGTGAATGAGCGGTCCAAGACCCCGCGGCTGAGTGCCATGCTCCGGGGAAGCCGCCGGTGCCTCCTTGGTAGCTCCTTCAATGCTGGCTATGGAGGGATGGGCTCCGCCAAGGCAGCTAGCGGAAGAGAGAGCTGGCAGGTAGAGGATAGCTGCGAAGGGGGGCGGCAGGGTCTGCAAAGGCAGACAGCACCGGAGGGAAATCCGAGAGGATCAAAGACCCACCGGCATGAGCTTCTGCATTGAAACGCACAGCGACAACTTCAGGTCGGGAGATGGAAAGATTCTTACGGGACTTTCCCTTGGCCGGGGAGGAGGGTGCAGCCCGCGGAGAGACCGGCGAGCCGATGGAGATCTCACCGTCCTCGAAGTCTGAGGCACGGCCTCGAAGAACCGGGAGCATCGAAAGAGCAGCGCAGTCAATATCTTCAAGAGGGGGGTAACGAGCGAGGAGAAAGGTGTGCAAGGTGGGCTAGGGATGGGCGGAGGCGGGGAACCAAAAATGGAGGGTGGGGAGGAGGCCTGAAGAGTTGCCGGGGCTGCCGACGGCGGATTCGGCGCGGTCGTCGGGCCAGGTGGAGAGGCGCTCTCTCTCACGGAGACACTCATCCTTTCTTCCACCATCCCACAGGTGCTTTTGTTGGGGTAACTACTGCAGAGTCAGTTTCATTCCCTCCAGTTTTGGCCGCACGGGATGACCTTGGTGTTCTTGGAGAAGTCCTCTGCATGGCATCTGAAGACCCATTCCTACAGAACACAAATTTAAGTACCTAACATCACGTCATGATCAAATAAGCATGTAAAAAGGTTAACAACCTAAAAAGAAGGGTAATACTTGACAAACATCGAGAGAGACAGAAGCATAGGGACGCATCTGAATATATCAAAATATCCATGCTTCGAATATCGACAGGTTAAATGCAGAAGCCCATTAATTTTCATTATTTAAAACAAAACTTCCACCAAGCATGAATGTCTAGCACCGAATTTCAAATCGTACAAAGCATCTTAAGATTGAGCTCGAACCAGATCAGTTTTGATATATTTGATGCTAACATGAGAAAAAAACATAACAAGTTAAAAGCAGTGTTGAATATGTGATGAATATTGTGTACGAGTTGGTTATTGTTAGGACTTTGAGTTGTATTAGCGGTGGGGGTAGAGTTTGTGTTGGGCTCTTCAACCGATCTCCTTATAAATATGAGGGGAGGGCCGCTGTTGTAACCATGACAAAGACAACATATTGGGAGAAGCGCATGTAGTCATGCCCCGGGGATGTAGGCTTCGGCCGAACCTCGTTAACAAATATCGTGCCTCGCATGTCGTCCGTGATCTGGCATCGTATATCTTGGGAGATCCCTCGTCGCTTCTGCGTGCCTATTTTCTAACAGGTGGTATCAGAGCTAAGGTTGGATTGTGTCGGTGGTTTGGATCCGGCAGATCTTCCGACACTACTAAAGTATTAGAGGAGTTTGATGTTCGATGTGAGCGCGTGGAGATTCAAGAAGGTGAATTGTAAATAGCACAGGAGACACAGAGATTTACGTGGTTCGGGCCGCCTGAGCGTAATACCCTACTCCACGGGTGTGTTGGTGTTGTATTAGCTGTATGAGCTTGTGTTGGGCGTCTATGGAATGTGTGTAGTGTATCTGAACGTGTCCCGTCAACTGTCGTCGGCCTGTCCTTTTATAGTACAAGGGTAGACCGTTACAAGTTAGCCTGGCCCGACATGTGGCCCCGGCGGTTACAAGTATTGATACTCATTCAACACGTTTAATTGCCCTTAATGACCGGGTAATGGGCTTTGACAGCACCGTTACTGGTAATTAAGGTTGTCCGATCGTGTGTCATTAATATGGTATTAATGACACTTAATCGGGTCTTGAAGTCCTTGATTCCCCTTTGAAGATCCGGAGCCGTTGTGGAGTCTTCCGGAGGTTAGAGGCTGAAGATCCGACGGTTGGACACGTGGCAGCTCCGGAGCATACTGTGGAAAACAGGTAGCTCCGGAGCTACCTGACACGTGTCAGATCCGGAGCTTCCCTCGGTCTGGGGTTAGGTCCGGGGGTGCCATCTCGGTACATAACCCGAAGCTTCCCCCTTGTGGGCGGTAGCTCCGGTTTGATAGTACACGTGGCGACCCTAGGATTAACCATGTTAGAAAAGCGGGTCCGGTTATATCTGACATGTGGGCCTCCGAAGGTCTTCAAATCAAGTAGATGACTTTCCTTTGAGATCTTTGTAACCTCAAGGGGTGTACGGTTTCCAGGGTACCGAGAGTGGCCCCCTGGGCCCACCTCTGGGGAAGACCCCTGGGGTGAAGTCATTCCGCCGGAGGTGGGTCCATCCTTGCGACTTTTGAACTGAGTATTTAAAGGTCTTCGGATGTGCCGTTGGCGATGGTTTGGAGTTAAATCCTTGCCGTGTGGCGTATCCCGCGTGCGGCAGATGAGATCTTTGGCGTGCGGATCCCACGCAATTGAAGGGCGCCGGTTCCCGATACGAAAACCGTATCGGTTCTGTGCGCCTTGTCAGGCCGCCGCCTTCGGGTTTCCCGCCTCATGATGACAACCGTTCGCTTGGGTAAGAACCTCGACTTGATCGTCGGGGTGGTCCCGGGCCCCCTTGTCATTGGCTGGGTAGAATTTTTGAGCGGTATCTTCAACTTCCTTGCGGTTTCCATCTAAGCGTTGTGAGGGCTTACTTAAGAAGGAAAGCACGCAATGTCTGGAGTTCTTTACGCCTCTCATCTGATCTTGCGCTCAAACTCCCAACTTGTGCTTCGCTTTTCCTCTCTTGCCTTGCTGTGCTGCGATGGAGTTGGGTCTCCGCGAGAGCCGTTTGAAGACTGACGGCGACCTGAAGAAGGTCCGGACCCTCATGGGATGGTCCTCAGACTTCTTCAACGGCTCGGTCCGCGCCAGGGGAGAGCTCCCGTTTGAGAAGGAGCTCGCCGGCGAAATGGTGTACTTCTCCTCGTACGCCATGGTGGGGTTGATCCCACCTTTTTCCTCCTTTTTCTTGATGCTGCTAGACTTTTATGGTCTGCAGTTATACCACCTTGGCCCTCACTCCATTCTCCTTGTGTCTATCTTTGTCCACTTCTGTGAGATGTGGGTGGGCATCCCCCCTGCATTGAACTCTTCCGGACCTTTTTCACCGTCCATACCACCGGCAGGAGCAATGAGTACCTTGGCTTCTACTATTTCGTGAAGTGCAAGAAGTGCCCATTCAAGTATCTCCGGTCGTTTCCCTCTGGGAAGTGGGATGACTGGAAGAAGGACTGGATAGTTATCCAGGTGGAGGAGCACGAGAGGCTGGAGCTGCCCGAAGGCCTCCCCATCATTGACACAACGATCTGGAGTGAAGCTCCGATGTTGGCGGACGCCTTCAACCCTGCTCTAACCAGGATCCGCCAGTGCGTGGAGGGAGGATTAACTCCTCAGGCGATGGTTTGCAACTTCCTGGTCAACAGGTGGGCACCGCTGAAGAGGAGAGAAAACTCGCTTGGGCCCTCAACAGCGTGATGGACGATGACCGGGTCGAGACCGGACTGAAGTCCAACATGGTTGGGACAACCTTGGAGTTTCATCTCAAGAAGTACCAACACGGCATCGACGTCGAGGGTGACGACTTGACTCCGCCATCAGCTTTTCTTCCTAAGAACGTGGAAGTTGAGTTCAGTAGGGAGCTCCGGCGGAAGATGCCTGTTCTTGACGACCTTGGTGTCGTCGAGAGAAGATCAACCACCAGGGTGGCGATCCCTGGAGTGTCTGAAGGTGGTTCCGACCCTGCCCCGAAGTCGAGGGTCGAGGTCGTCGGCAAGGGCAAGGAGCCGGCGGACGAACCCTTGAGCCGGAAGAGGAAGCTGCAGCATGCCGACGGAAGGTCCGTCAGGCCTGCCACCTCTGCATCGGCTCCTTCTCCCGGGAGGGGGAGGTCTTCTGCAACCGCGGCGACTGTACCCGCAGTGGGGTCCTCCCGGGGAGCTAGCTCCGGGCATGCGACTCCAGCATCAGGGCCAGTTGAGGCCTCTAGGTCCGGAGGTTCTTCCCGATCGAGGGGGGCCTCGACTAGGGAAGCGCCCGTGGCTTCAGCGAGTTCCGGGGGGCCTTCCGGAGCTTCCACGCCGGCTATGACCAGCCCAGAACGCCCGGGAAAGAGGTTCCGCGCGAGCTGGTGCGGAAGCCTCCAAAGGTAATTTTTAATCTTTACCTTGGACATTTGTTTAGTTGTAGTAACTATTTTTTAAGTTTCTTCATCTATCATCTACAGCGTTCCCAAGAAGAGGAGTGAGGCTCCACCCTCAGCCACAGCAGCTGAAGCTGTGAGGGCGGAAGCTTCTGCTCCTGTCCCGGTGTCGCCCCAAGTGGTGGCTGAAGCTGCGACAGCTCCGGCGCTAGCTGTCGTGGTCATGGACCTCGACTCGTCCCCAGAGACTCCCGTGGTAGCGCCGGACCGCAGGAGAGAAGATGTGCCAGCGACACCTGTCTCGGAGGTTGAAGCTCCGGGTCCTAGTGCTGAGATGATGGAAGCTCCGGCTGTTGAGCCGGAGGAAGCAATAATTCCGACCCCAGAGCCGGAAATTGTCGAAGCCCTGGCAGTTGAGCCGGAGGTGGTTGAAGTCCCGGCGTGCGTGCCGGATGTTGAGGAAGTCCCGACAGTTGGGCCGGCTACCTCAGAAGCTCCGGCCGTAGAGCCGGTCGTTGTTGGAGCTCCGGCTGCAGGGCCGGTTGATGATGAAGATCTTCCGGCTCCCGAGCCGGTTGTTGCAGAGGCGTCAGAGCTCGAGCCCCCATCAGAGAAGGTGCCCAGACCGGAGCCAGCAGCGGCCCCTGCTCCGAAAGTGACAACGTCAGAGGTACCCGCGGCTGAGCCGGAGTGCCCTGGCGAAGTCGCTGGCCCCCTGCCTGAGGGGGTGAATGAAGACCTGGCAGCGGGGCCTTCCTCGATGGCGACTGAGGCCATCCCGGAGGACGGCCCTAGTGCCATGGAGACCAAGGGGACCCCTCTTGTGGAGTGGGACCCAATTTTTGTATCTGAAAACCCGCTGGAACCAGCGGAGGAGACCCCAGCAGGTCCGGAACCTATCCCGTTGTCACTGTCTATTGAAAATGCATGTTCCAGTCTGCGTCAAGTTCAAATGGCCTTCTTCCACGACAGCAAGGCTCTTGAAGAGGAGCGCCAAACCCTTAGGCGCTGGCGTAACCGGCTCTACTTCGAGACCAAGCTGGCGCAGTCGAGGCTAGCGGATGACAAAGAGTGGATCAAGCGGGAGAAGGTCCGCCTGGAATACTGGGGCAAGTTACTGGATGACACGGAGAGTATGACTCGTGCCCTCGACGCTCAATCCCGGGAGATTTATGAGCAGACCAAAGCAGCTAACAGTGCGGCCGATGAACGCCAAGAAAGGCTTGAGGCCGTTAACACTACACTCATCAAGCGCCGGGAGGCACTTGAAGAGAGGGAGAAACAGCTCGAAGATGAAGAGCGGAAACTCCTAGAGCTGCGGGATGACGTCCTGAGGAGGGAGGAGGAGCTCACCGAAAAGGTGGCTCTGGCTGACAAGGGCCTCGAGGAGCGCGCCAAGAAATTGGAAGAGCGCTGCACTGAGGAGGAGGAGAAGGCCTGGGTTCGAGGGCAGAAGCTCTACGAACAAGAGTGTGCCCTAGCTGCCAGGGAGAAGAAAGTGAGGGGCAGGGAGAAGGACTTGGTCGACCGCCGGAACAAGATCCATCTCCGGGAGGAGGAGCTCGGAAAACTTGAAAAGCGGGTTGCTGAAAAGATTCAGCAAAACGCCAAAGAAGTTGAGCGCCTCGCTCGCGAGAATTCTGAACTGGTGGCGGCCAGAAGATCCCTGGAAGAATTGAAGGGCTTGAGGACTGTGGACTCCCTACAGATTTGGGAGTTCCTGGGCAAGGCTAACGACGCGCTAACACCGATGGGCTTCAGCCCCGTGCGCCCGGATGATCCGGAGCCGGAGCCGGACCTGGCATTGCAGGCGTTGAGCTCGGCAGGCAGCAAACTCTCCAAGGTGGGCGATGTCATCGCGGACCAATTGGAGGTTGAGGGGCAATCCATGGCAAAGAACGTCGCAGAATATGTGCTGACGCGCTACACCAGCCGAAACTCCCAATTTCCTCTGGACCCGGTGCTTGAAGGTCCCGTTGAAGGAGAAGGCAAAGCTGCCCGAGCCAACGTGTCGGAGGTTGCCCAGAAGGTCGCCCAATTCTTCCATAGGGTCTAGGACCATCTCTGTAGTTCTCACTTGTATTTCCTCTTCTTCTTCCTCAATTTTGTAATCCCTTGTCTCCAGATGAATGAAATCCCCAATTTTTTGAGAATTTCACTTTTTGTCTTCAACTCTTTTGTCTTCACTTGGCCCCCTGGTAGATGTACACAATTTGATTGTGAACATGTACCAAGAGGATATTGTGTTTTGTTGAAGACTCATTTGCTCCGAACTTGTAGAGTGTAGGTCCAAAGTCTTCGATAGTGAAGGCCCCGTGTGGCTGTTGGAGCTTAGAAGCTCCGACATTGTCTATCATTGGAGCTTAGTAGCTCCGGCAATAGTCCCTATCAACGCGTAGAGCATCGATAGTTAGTCCTCCGGGGTGTCGGAGCTTAGTAGCTCCGGCAGTGACCTTTTCCAACACTTAGTTTGTTCGCAGCAGACTCCGTTTGCGGGGTCTTCTCACCATCTTTTATTTAGCGTCGACGGCTGACCCCCCTAGCTCTACCGGAGCTTGATTGCTCCGGTGATGCTCGTTTTCAATGCGTAACATCGATTACAAGCCACCTAGGGGAGTCGGAGCTTTGTTAACTCCAACTTTTCTCCATCAACGTAGATTTTATTTTTCCTGCACACTAAAGCCAAGAAAAATAGTAAAATTTGTTTCTTGTCTATAACTTCATCGCGGCTTACGATTCTCAAGAAGATTTTAGGTCAAAAGCGATTCTAAATACAACCGAATGCATTGTCTTTTCTTCCAGATCCAACTGTACATGGACCCGCCTTACTTCGGCCTGCCGGGGTATAGGTAGAGTGGCGTACTTAGGGTGCTTGACCAGGCTAAGTTGATAGCACACTCCGTCCCTAGATTGGATTGGCAGCATTCAGGCGAGTGGGTCATGAACAATATTTGAATCCGAAGGAATCGACAATACAATTCGAATTGTATATGAACCGGTCGAACTGAAATTTCTTAAGAATTGCACATCTTTGTTATAGACAAGAAAGAGAAAAATAAATAATGTTGAGCCTGTACAAAATAAATGCACGTGGAGTCTGTTTCATATGAAGATGTCTTTCATTATAGGTCTGGGGTACAGGGGAAACAAGTACACTCTTAGGGTATGGAACCAGGCCAAGCGTGTTTCCTTTCTCATTTGACCCAGGGTAGCTAGCCACACTTTTAGTCCTGAGACTGTGACAAGTGTTGCATGAACTTTGCGGACCTTCCGGGAAAGGTCCGGTTGTTCTCCCGGAGGAACTACCTGACTCTATACAATGACTCTATAACATACACCTCAAATTACTACAGACTCACCTCCGTGATATTAAGTGTAGAACTTACGGAGGTGCTCAATATTCCAAGGATTTGGGAGAGGTGTCCCATCCTCGGTAGCCAAGCAAACGCTCCCGGGACGGGATACTTTAATCACTCGGAAGGGTCCCTCCCAACTGGGGGAGAGTTTGTTTAACCCTTCTCTGGATTGTATTCTCCGTAGAACCAGGTCGCCTTCCTCGAGCTGTCGGTTGTGTACATGCCGCTGATGATAGCGCCGAAGGGCTTGACGGTATCGGGCATTCCGAACAGCTGCTTGGCACCTTCCCTCCTTGAGGAGGTCTAGGTCTTCACGCAAAAGCTGGTCCTGCGTGGCTTCATCGAAGGTCCGGACCCGGAGTGACCCCAAGGTGATTTCTAGAGGAAGGATTGCTTCAGCTCCATACACCAGGAAGAAGGGTGTCTCTCTAGTGACCGGTTTGGAGATGTCCTGTTGGCCCAGAGAGTGGGCGGAAGCTCTTCAATCCAGTTGGCTCCATGTTTTTTCAAGCGCTCATAGGTGCGCGTTTTGAGTCCTTTAAGGATTTCAGCATTTGCTCTCTTGGCTTGACCATTGCTTGCTGGGTGAGCTACGGAGGCATAGCAAACTTGAATGCCGAGGTCTTCGCAATATCCTTGAAATGCAGAGCTTGTGAATTGGGTCCCATTATCAGTGATAATTTTGTTTGGGACTCCATATCTGCATACAATGGACTGCAAAAAGTTGATAGCAGATTGCTTGTTGATTGTCACAACTGGAGTTGCTTCCGGCCACTTGGTGAACTTGTCAATGGCAACGTACAGGAACTTGTAACCTCCGACGGCTCTTGGGAAAGGTCCCAAGATATGCATCCCCCACACAGCAAAATGCCATGTAGGAGGTATCATTTGTAGGGGCTGAGCCGGTGTGTGAATTTGCTTTGCATGAAATTGACATGCTTCGCATTTCTTCACCAGCTCAGCTACATCCTGGAGTGCTGTAGGCCAGTAGAAGCCATGCCGAAAGGCTTTACCAACCAGCGTGCAGGAAGACGCGTGGTTCCCACACTCGCCTCCATGGATTTTTGCGAGGAGCTTGCAACCTTCTTCCCTTGTGATGCACCGCATTAGGATGTTGTTGGCACCGCGCCGGTAGAGATCCCCTTCTACCAACGTGTATCTTTTAGCCAATCTGACTACCCGGTCAGCGGATACATCATCGTCAGGAAGGATGTTGTCTTTTAAGTAGTTTCGGATCTACGAGATCCATGCATCGGAACTAACTTGAGCATTTGAGTCTTGCGTGCTGGGTTGCTCGGAGCTTCCGGCAGCACCTACGACCCTTGATGGCTGCCATGGTAACAGGGTCATCGGGACCGTCAGCTTCGGGATGCTGATATCGCCCCCTTCGCCCCGTTCGGCAGGCTGAGCTGTGGGTTTTGACAACCTCCGGACAAAAGTTCTGCCAGGAGCCGAAACTCCGGTTGATGCTTTAGTCCGTAAATGATAGCTTCGTACTCCGCCATGTGTTGGTCGCCTTGAAGTCAAGGTGTACCATGTATTTTACCTTCTCCCCGATTGGTGCAAGGAGAAGGATTCCGGCTCCGGCCCCCTGCTTTTGCATGGAGCCGTCGAAGTAGAGGGTCCAATGAGGCTCGGTGAAGGCCGGAGCTTCGTGTTCCGGCTTCTGCTCACTGGGGCCCCCAGGGTTTGAAGTAGAGGGAGTCCATTCCGCCATGAAGTCTGCCAATGCTTGACTCTTGATTGCTTGCCTTGAAATGAATTCGAGATCGAATTCGTCCAATTCCGCTGCCCACTTTGCAATATTCCCAGTTGAGTTGGGATTATGCAAGATTGCTCGAAGTGGGTAAGAAGTCACCACTGAGATCTTGTGAGCTTGGAAATAATGGCGAAGCTTCCTGGAGGCGATAATAATTGCGTAGAGCAGCTTATGCACCTCTAGGTATCGAGTCTTGGCATCATGTAGTACTTCACTGATAAACTACACTGGGCGCTGAATGGTCCGGACCCTTCCGGAGGGGCCCGGAGCTTCCTGTTCACTGACCCTGATCCTCCCGGAGGGATCCAGATTTTCTTTGGGGACCTCCGGGTCCTGGCTGGAGGAACCCGGAGCTTCTTCAGAAGTGACCTGGACCCTCCCAGAGGGGTCTGGGTCTTCTGAAGTGACTTCTTGTGGATTCAAGTCTGGGAGCTGGGACCCAGACTCACTGTCAGGAACTTCTGGACCCTCCCGAAGGGGTCTGGATCCCCGAGTATGGGGTAGTTCTGGTCTCTCCGCGACCAGGACCATACTGACGACTTCATCAGTGGCTGAAATATAAAGCAGCAAAGGCTCACCAGGGTTTGGAGCTACCAGAGTTGGTAGGGTGGTGAGGAACTATTTTAGCTCTTGGAACGTCTTTTCTGCTTCTTCAAACCATTAAAATGGTCCGGACTTCCTCAATAGCTTGAAGAAGGGGAGTGCCCGTTCCGCCAGTCTTGAAATGAACCGGCTGAGGGCTGCTAGACATCCAGTTAGCTTTTAGACATCTTTGATGTGGGCTGGTGGCCGCATGTCTTCAATGGCCTTGATCTTCGCCGGATTAGCTTCTATGCCCCGGTGACTTACCAGGAAACCAAGAAGTTTTCCGGAGCTAACCCCGAAGACACACTTGTCTGGGTTTAGCTTTGTGCGGGTGACCTGCAGCTTATCGAAGATAGCCTTCACGGTGTTGAGGAGTGACTCCTTGTTCTTGACCTTGACCATGATGTCATCGACGTACACTTCCACTATGTCTCTAATGAGGTCTTCAAAGGTTTTGTACATAGCTCGTACAAAGGTTGAAGCTGTATTCTTGAGACCAAACGGCATGGCTGTATAACAGTACAATCCATCTACTGTGATGAAAGAGGTATGCTCTTCATCTTCCCTAGACATTCTGATTTGATGATACCCAGAATATGCATCTAGGAAACACAGTAATTCGCACCCGGAGGTGGAATCCACTATCTAATCTATTCTAGGTAGTGGGAATGGATCTTTTGGACATGCCTTATTTAATGTTGTGTAGTCGATACACATCCGAAGCTTCCCGCCGGCCTTGGGCACAACGACTGAGTTTGCCAGCCATTTTGGATGGAAGACTTCTTGGATGAATCCAGCTTCGAGCAACTTCTTCACTTCCTGTCGAATGAAGTTCTGTCGCTCTATAGATTGCTTCCGAGGCTTCTGATGCACAGGCCGGGCGTCGGGGTAGATCTTCAGATTGTGCTCAATCACTTCCCTGGGGATCCCAGACATTTGTGACGGTTGCCAGGAAAACACGTCGACATTAGCCCGGAGGAAAGTGATGAGCGCGAGTTCCTATTTGTCGTTCAATCCTCCTGATATACGGGTGGTCTGAGCGGCATCAGAACCGATTTGGACGACTTTGACGGGGATGTCGGCATCACCGCTTGGCTGCACACGAGGTGCAGATGTCGAGCCTCATTGACAAATGCTCGGGGGTTTTGGAGCTTGCTCCTGCCTGGAGTCCTCCTCTTGTGTCGTGGTAAGTGCATGGAGTTCTTCCAAAGCAGTTACTCCGGCAGTACGATCTCCGCGGATCTGGAGAACGCCTACTGGTGTTGGCATCTTTAACACCAGGTAACCATAATGAGCAGCTGCCATGAATTTGTAGAAGGTAGGTCTACCCAAGACGGCATTGAAGGGTAAGTTGATCTGAGCAAAGTCAAAGACCAACTTCTCGGTGCGATACTTCTCCCGTGTCCCGAAGGTAACAGGGAGAGTAATAGCTCCGAGTGGGGTAATGGCTCCCGGACCTACTCTGGAGAAAGGTCGGGAGGGGTGGAGATCCGAAGGTCGGTGCTGAAGCTTGGTAAAAGCTTCGAAGCTTATGAGGTTAAGCCCCGAACCTCCATCTACCATGATATGGTGGAGCTGGATGTTATTGATGGTAGGAGATACCATCAAAGGTAGCTGACCTGCTCCAACCATGCTTCGAGGGCAGTCCGAAGCATCAAAAGTGATGGCTGTGTCCATCCACTTCTGATGAGGTTCCGCCCTAGCTGTAGGAGCTACAGCAGCCAAGTCCCGACGCATAGTCTTGATGACGCGACGGGGGGTGATGTCCCATGATCCTCCAAAGATGGTGTTCATGGTCTTCCGACGCTCGTTGTCAAAGACGTCTGTATCGTCGTCGACAGTGGTGTAGATGGCCTTCAGGACCTTTTTAGGATCCTGAAAACCTAACTCCTCTTCAGCTGGAGCTTCGTCGACTTTTTGTTTTCCTTCCCTCTGTCGGAAAGGAGCTTCTTCTCGGCGCTTGTTGTAGCGCTCGACAAGGTTTTGGACCTCCCGGCAGTCTTCCAAAATGTGGCTGCCTGTTTTGTGAATTGGACACCACACTTTGGGTTTGCCACCATCTTCAGAAGACGGTCGAGGTCGCTTCTCGGGGCGTGGCCCCCGACCACCCGGAGCTGCAGCAGCTGCAACATTGGATGTACCGGCCGACGGCTTCTTCTTGCCGTTGGTCTTCTTCTTCTTTTTGCCACTCCCGGAGGTAGTGGCTTCTCCTTTGGAGGATTTCTTGTGATCTTGCGGAGTTGGTTTGGAGTGCATCTCATGGCCCTCCGCAGCTCTGGCACATTTGTCAGTCAAACTGAAGAGCTCCGTGACACTGGTGATCTCCTTGATCGCCAGTTTCTCCAGCATCTTCTTGTCCCGTACACCCTGTCTGAATGCCACAATGAAAGAGGCGCTAGAGATAGAAGGGATAGTGTTTCGTACCTGAGAGAACCTCTGGATGAATGATCGCAGGGATTCTCCCCCTTTTTGCACAACTGCAAAAAGGTTCAGTTCAGTGCCTGGTCGGGCGTATGAACTCCCGAAGTTGGCGGTGAACTGCCGGCACAACTCCTCCCAACTGTTGATGGAGTTGGGTGGAAGACTCATAAACCAGGACCTGGCGGTCCCAGTTAAAGCCACTGGGAAATAATTGGCCATTACGGCCTCATATCCTCTAGCTGCCAAGATAGCAGTGGAGTAAATCTGAAGATATTCAATAGGATTGATGGTCCCGTTGAACTTCTCCGGCAGGTGAGGCCGGAACTTCTGTGGCCACCTGACCATACGCAGATGCATGGCCAGGGCTGAACAGCCTCCTCCCACTCCTTCAGGAGCAAGAACGTCCTGAGCTTCTCGTCTTTCACGAGCACGCTCAATATCGACTCGGCCATCCTGTTGGCGATATCGGCGATCAAGCTTTGCCCGGAGGTCATGAGTTGAAAGCCTTGATACCGTGTGGGTGCGTCGTGCTCCGGAGGGCAACGACGTCACCTTCTGTGATGCAGCACGTCTCCTGTTGTTGGAAACGTGCGGACCAAGTTTGCCAGACAAGGTCCATCGCTGCGACGGGGCCCGTCCTGAAGGAGGAGGACCCTGGTTGCTGATGCAGTCGGCTGCTGCTGCAACCAAATGTTCCACATCAGCCCTCCACTGCTCCAATGCATCCCGGGATGCATCCGGAGGTGGTGGGCGTTGGAGAAGAGCACGTGCTGCATGGAGCGCGTGTTCCGGGTTGTCATGATTTCTCGACGCAGTTACTGACGCCGGTGCACCATCGCGTTGTCCAGCTTGATTTGCTGGTGGAGGTGGTGGCAGTGTGACTCCTGCTGGCACTGAGGCCCCTGCTGGTGGCTGCATATTGGAGGGATTGCCCCCAACAGCTTAAACAGCAGGATGACCGTTGGATGATCCAGCAGCTGAGTTCACCATTCTCGAAA
The DNA here is from genome assembly GCA_036927565.1 of Tuctoria greenei. Taxonomy (NCBI): domain Eukaryota; kingdom Viridiplantae; phylum Streptophyta; class Magnoliopsida; order Poales; family Poaceae; genus Tuctoria; species Tuctoria greenei. The sequence goes on from JAYESD010000009.1 coordinate 50,560,880, forward strand.
TCTCAGACGCCCCCCTACCTGGCGCGCCAACTGTCGGTGGTTTGGATCTGGCAGATCTCCCGACACTACTAAAGTGTTAGAGGAGTTTGATGTTCGGTGTGGGCGCGCGGAGATTCAAGAAGGTGAATTGTAAATAGCACAGGAGACACGGAGATTAACGTGGTTCGGGCCGCCTGAGCGTAATACCCTACTCCACGGGTGTGTTGGTGTTGTATTAGCTGTATGAGCTTGTGTTGGGCATCTATGGAACGTGTGTAGTGTATTTGAACGTGTCCCGTCAACTGTCGTCAGCCTGTCCTTGTATAGTACAAGGGCAGGCCGTTACAAGTTAGCCTGGCCCGACATGTGGCCCCGACGGTTACTAGTATTGATACTCATTCAACACGTTTAATTGCCCTTAATGACCGGGTAATGGGCTTTGACAGCACCGTTACTGGTAGTTAAGGTCGTCCGATCGTGTGTCATTAATATGATATTAATGACACTTAATCGGGTCTTGAAGTTCTTGATTCCCCTTTGAAGATCCGGAGCCGTTGTGGAGTCTTCTGGTGGTTAGAGGCTGAAGATCCGACGGTTGGACACGTGGCAGCTCCGGAGCATACTGTGGGAAACAGGTAGCTCCGGAGCTACCTGACACGTGTCAGATCTAAAGCTTCCCTCGGTCTGGGGTTAGGTTCGGGGGTGCCATCTCGGTACATAGCCCGGAGCTTCCCCCTTGTGGGCGGTAGCTCCGGTTTGATAGTACACGTGGCGACCCTGGGATTAACCATGTTGGAGAAGCGGGTCCGGTTATATCTGACATGTGGGCCTTCGAAGGTCTTCAAATCAAGTAGATGACTTTCCTTTGAGATCTTTGTAACCTCAAGGGGTGTACGGTTTCCAGGGTACCGACAGATTGGATCTATAGGTGATGTTGAAGATCATGAGCAGGCATGATGGTATGTTCCACACCGCGCAAAGCTCGCACGATGTGTCCGGAGGGACATGGTGCAAGGTGCAGCATGGCGGTGATCGACAACTCGATCGGTGGAGTTGGACACTTTGAGCGTGGCGGCTCGAACCGTCCGATGAGCTGCATCAACGGAGTTTCGTCCAAACGTGGAGAACAGATTGATGGCGGCTGCAGGCTGTTGTTCGATAGGGGTCGATCAGACGTGGTGGCCAAGTTCGACGGTGCGGCTGGAAGACGTCACGAATCTAGGCGGCGGCTTCGACTCACGATCAAATTGATGTGCGATTAGTTTGATTGGAGGGGCTGTTACATGCTCAAGATGGAGATGTTACAGTGATGGTGTTGATCATGGTGGACTCGGCGTTTTTAGAGGTGGCTTGTTGTTGCATGATGGCGGCGTGATGTATTGTCTGCTCAGTACACGGGTTGATGGAGGAGCACGCACAGAGCTTCCGTGGTTATGGCACGGGGTGTGATGCTGGAGGTTGTATGAGGGCAGGACTCGGAGGATCGTCACTACTACAAAAAGCATTTTTACAGGTGCCTCAATTTTTCAAACACAGGCGGTCCTTAAAAATATGTGACTGTGATGACAAATGATATAATAACCGCCTGTGATGAAAGAACAACACAGGCGGATTTTAAAAAACTACTGCCTGGGTAAATACTCGATCTTCTCAATCGGTTATTACTTAAGAATCGCCTGCAATAAAATAACATCACGGGCGGATTTTAAGAAACAACCGCCTGGGTAAATACATGATCTTCACAGGCGGTTCTTAATTAATAACCGTCTGTAATGTAATGAACTTCACATGCGGTTCTTCATTAACAACGGTCTGAGAAGATCATGTATTTTCACCGGCGGTCATTGTTTAAGAACCGTATGTAGTTGTTCAATTATCACAAGCGGTTTTTATTGAAATTACAGGGATGTAGTCGTTGCAATTATCACAACCGTATGAAGTCGTTGCAGGGAAAATTGTATCAAGAAAAAACACAGATGAGTGGATACTAGTACAGTAATGCATTATAGGAAATGCTCGATCACCAGTGAGGCTGGCTTAATTGTGATAATACACCATTAGAGGCTTTACAATTGTTCAAAGATAACATCTTTACACACTAAGCACAAGTTTAAGTGAGCCTCTCTCTGTAACAGATGCAAACAACGACGATGAAGCGCCCTATCAAGTAGAAAACAAAAATCATGCTACATTCATTGTAGATCAACGATGAAGCTCCCATCGATCAATCTAAATTGTACTGCCCTGCTTGCTCCCGAACACGTCTCTTATATTCTGCTGGATTCTGAAAATATTAACATTATTTAAATTAACAAATGTTGGAGGAATGAATAACCTACATTGGTCACTAAGTCAAAGTGTCATCTAACCTTGATAAGTAGATTATAGCAATCATTTTCAACATCGGGAACATTTGGCTGATGCAGCAAATGCTGAACTTCAAGTAGTATAGTTTTGATTGTAAAAGCACTGCACCACCCCTATGAAATATAATTTAAGCAATATAAGAAACCAGTTCAAATAAGTTTGACAACAATTAAGTATTAATTACATGAGCAAAATAGGTCTATCTTATAGTCTCTTGATCAAGAATTCCGATGCAGAGTGCTCCCGAACGATGGACATTTGGGTGGAAGAACCCACTTGGAAAGGCGCATCTTGGAGGCACCAAGGGATAGTCCTCAGAGAAGGAGATTGTCAGGGGGTAGTAACCATCTTCCCATTCAGTCTGCAAAAGAAATTTATTAATAGGAGGACGATGGTTAAACTCATATTGTGCTTGTTCTTCATGACTTACCCCTTCTTTACCGGGGACGATGCACTGTCACTTCAATAAATCTCCCAATTCAGGCTTCGCAGAGAAACCCTACATAGAGAAATTGAAAATACCAAAAACAAACAAGACGGAAAAACAAACTACAGCTAAGTTCATCAGTCCATTACAGATTCATATGTATATACAACCATGCGATCGGTGTGCCATATGTACATACATGGGGATGGTTCTTGTGCCACGCCAAGCGCTCCTCCTTCAATCGGCTACACACCCGAGACATCATTATCTGAAAGACCAAACGTCCAAACTTTCAAATTTTTGAGTCCAAACGCATATGTACACAAATGCAAAAGGACACAATCCATATACCAACACACAAAACTGGCAGCTTATGAAAATATACAAAGAAAAAGGTAGCATGCAATGCACAGTAAGGAAACTATGCGAATTTACTTAGGTACCTCATGGCGCGATGTGGGACTCTGCAGAGACGTGCCTTCGCGGGGTCTTTATATAGGCGTCAGTTTTTCATTGGCGGTTTTTAAATTTTCACAGGCGGTTGGTACTTAATAACCGCCTCTGATGCTGCTGAGCTCCTGTCAAGCTAATCCCCGCACAACAAGCTATTGTAGATGCAAGTAACACCCGTGGCTCATCATTTGAATTGTTGAAAGCATCAATTTGAAGCCTGACGATCCTTGGAAGGATTTTCCCATCCATTTGAACGATTTCTTTCCCTCCTGTCCATTTGAAAACTTAGGAAGATGCTCCATTCCCAGTTTTAATGCCTAAATATATTGACTAATAATCAGTACCCACTTTCTTAGTACTTCACACAAGTAAGCGAACAACTTCAATCACAAATCTTGTTTTTACACTTTCATAGGGATTTAATCTTAATCTTTCAAGCATAGATTTATCAAATAAGTGAAGCTTCCTTACCACACATGTTAATTGCAGTTATAAGTGAAGAATGTGTTGAAGCTAACGAAATCTGAATCGGATTGAAGATAAAGAGATCCTGCATATGAGTGGCAATGTCCAGGTTAAACAGCGTGAAGCTATAATGACAACCTTCAACAACATGAAAAGTGATGCCAAAGTTATCCTTGCATCAACCAAGACATGTTGTGAGGGTATAACACTTGTTGGGGCAAGCATAACCTTGGCCAAAACCAGAAATCACGCCACCATGGATTACTCTAAAGCCGCCATGGATTACTCTGAAGTTTTCTTCGTGCGTACTCGGTAAACTTCAAAGTAATCCATGGCGCCTTCAGAGTAATCAACGGTGGCGTGATTTCTGATTTTGGCCAAGGTTATGCTTGCCCCAACAAGTGTTATACCCTCACAACATGTCTTGGTTGATGCAAGCATAACCTTGGCATCACTTTTCATGTTGTTGAAGGCTATCATCATAGATTCATGTTGTCTAACCTGGACATTGTCAATCATATGCAGCATCTCTTTGTCTTCAGTCCCGTTGAGATTTCGTCAGCTTCGACACACCCTTCCCTTGTAACTGTCATTAACATGTCTGATGAGGAAGCTTCAATTATTGATAAATCTATGCTTGAAAGATTAAGTTCAAATTCCTATAAAAATGGTACAAACAAGATTTGTGATTGAAGTTGTACGTTTTGTCGCTTGTGTAAAGCACTAAGAGAGATGGTACTGATTTGTAGTCAATATATTCAGCTATTAGAGCTGATAAAGTAGCATCTTTGTAAGTTATCAAAATGGAGAGAAGAGAAAGAAATCCTGCAGGGCTGGTTTGGGTGTACTCCTATCCAAACAAGCCCTCAAATGGACGGAAAGTATCGTCAGACTTCAATCGAAGCTTTTAACAATCCAAATGATGAGTCTCGGGTATTACTTGCATCTACAAGAGCTTGCTGTGAAGGGATTAGCTTGACAGGAGCTCGAAACAGAAGCTGCATTTAATAATGTTCGAAACATGCTATCTAAAGCTGAAATAGAACATTGTTCTAAGTTGATTTCAGAAGATACAAATATATACAATATATATCATCTCGCATTGCTATATACATTTTTTCCAGCATTGACATCTTCTCGCATATAGGGTTTCAAATTCTTTTTAATGCTTCTCTCTACGCGCTTGATGTTTTTTGGTTCAGTGAAAAGGTACATCTCTTCATACAGATTATATTCCTCTTCATTATCTCCCACATTCTCAACCCTAACAATATTTTGCTTTCCAGAAACAACTACGTGCATCTTCTCAGTTTCTGGATCTTGAACATCAAAAACTTGTGCAACATTATCGGTGAGAACCCACAGGTCATCTTTATAACCCACTTTATTCAAGTATACTAGTGTCAGCCCGTAATTGTCCACTTTCACACCATCAGGATGTTTGACCCATTGGCACTTAAATACGGGCATTACCATTCTTTCGCCATAATCGAGTTCCCACATTTCCTCTATGAACCCGAAGTATGTGGTCTTCTGCCCTTGTGAATCATAAGCCTACAAACACCACTATTTTGTACAACACTCTTACCGTATTTTTCTTTAGTGTAAAATGTGTAACCATTGATGTCATATGCTTGCCATGATGTCACCAAAGCAGATGGGTCAGAAGCTAACTTCTTCATTGTTGCCTCTTCTATAGTGTTTTCGTATGGTATATTTTTGTCCATTAACCATTCAGTGAAACATCTTTTGTGCTCTTTCATGATCCAGTCCTCTGTGCGGTCTTGGTTTTTATCACGAAGCTCAATTTGGTGTTCCTCGATGTACGACTCAGCTATTGCGAGCTATTATAGTACACCAAAATGTGCACGGTGTATATTCTTGTAATCTTGAACGATAAAAGTTTTCTTACCCACTTTGCCTCTCCCACGTAGTCTACCCTCATGTACCGGCATAGGCACACCTATCGATTTTCCATCTTTGATGTAATCAGCGCAACCTTCAAACACTTCTTCAGTGGTGTATCCTTCCATAATTGAACCCTTTGGGTGAGCACGGTTCCGTACATAACCTTTTAATACTCCTAAATTTCTCTCCAACGAAAATATATGATGTAAATAATGTGGCCCCAATGCTTTTATCTGATCAACAAGATGTATGATTAGATGTACTTGTATATCAAAAAAGGATGGTGGGAAACACATCTCAAGCTTGCATATTGTCTCGACGATGTATGTTTTCAGATATCTAAATCTTCACGTGTTGTCACCTTTTGCGATACTGGATTGAAGAAGTAACACAAACGTGTGATGACAACTTTTATATGCTCAGGTTTGATGACTCTTATTGCAATGGCAAGGAAAATTGTCATCATCATGTGACAGTTGTGAGAATTATAACCGAATAAAGACAAGTCTTTCATCGAGACTAGTTTGCGGATATTGGATGAGAAACTCGTGGGCACTTTGATCCCACACAAGCATTCGCAAATTGCTTTTTTCTCTTCTAGCGTCAAGTTGTAGCTGGCTGGGGGAAGGTAATGCTTCCCGTTCGCCTTTTCTACTGGATGAAGCTCTGGTCTCAAATCAAGATTTACTTGGTCCATACGTGAATTTAATCCGTCCATATGATGAGCCAATTTCTTGCCCTGTCGCATCTCCAAATACTGCAACCCCATCTTCTAAGGCGAAAGTGCATGAAGATCCACTCCCAGCCCAGGAAGATCCACTCCCCCATGTCTCAGCAAGGATGATAGTAACCTTGCTAGTAATGATATCCAAGAGCAACAAGTTGGACAACAGCTTCAAGCAGTACCAGAGCAAGCTGTTGCTAGTAAAGAGCAACCAGTTGAGCAATAGCTTAAAGTAGTACTAGAGTCAGCTGCTGGGAGTAAAGAGCAATCAGTTGAACAACAGGTTCAACAAGCCAATGTCCAACTTCCGACGACTACTCCTTGATCATTATTGCCTATCAAAGTTAGCCCATACGAAAATAAGAAACCTTCATCAGAAGTGTCAAAGTATTTGGAAACTATGAAGGAAAATATTATAAAATCGAGTGCATATCGTTCTTCTCATGAGCTAGAATTAGGAAATATCGAGGAATGAGAAGAAGACAGTGTCATGTATAATTGGCGGACGGCTTTAGTTAAACCAGAAGTTCCAATATACAAGCTTGAGGATGTTCCTCCTAAATTTAAGAATGGGAAGTCGCTCATGACATCCGTACAACTTAGCAAACAACCCATCCCGCTCAGAAGAATGCATGAGTGGTACATCCTTGCCAGCACAAGATATGATCTTAATTGCGTCACATTTCGTATTCCAAAAGAAGCATTCTGGAGCACTGGAGAAGATAGATGAGTCATTTTATTTGAAGACTTGCATCCCCTTTTGCATCAGGGCATGCTCGAAATCAACCTGATGCTCGTCTGGTGCTTGTAAGTGCTCTAATATTTCGTATTTGCTTTTCTTACTACACGCATACACATTTCATGATATTATAACAATTCTGGACTTCTTCAATAGGATGCAATACATGGATAATGAAACGTTGGCGCGCAATACAGGTATCCTTGACCCTATTAGGATTGCAAAGGCCCTATTCGACATCAAGGCAGATCGAAACTCAGAACAGTTCAAGCACATGAAAAAAAAAAGATTTTGAAAAAGCAATCGCAAAACATAAGAAGGATAAAAGGACAGAAGTTGCAGCTTACATAGGACATGCAATGTTTAACTTTGTCAGAGACGACAAGGACCTCGTAAAGACTCCATACCACTTCGAGTAAGTTTGACACATGACATTGAAATAGCAGTTATTGGTAATTGTTAACACGTGTGTTTGTGTGTTTGTAGTGATCACTACATAATGATCTTCATCAAGCCAATGCAGGGAAAGACAACAATCTTGGACTCGACCGATTTCCCACCAGATCGTTACAAAGATCTCCTTTCCATTTTGAAACTGTACGTTTATTCAATAATTTTAATTTACACACATTTAGAATGTGTTGACAAGTTTTATATGACATTTCTTGTATTACAACGCTTGGCGGTTTTACGCGGAACAGCTTGGCGGTGAGAGACCTTCCAATACGAATGCATTGGACATTAAAACGTATTATGCTTGTCCGAAGCAGCCTGCTAGGAGTGTCTTATGCGGGTATTATGTATGCGAGCATCTTCGGACCGCCGGCGTATATAGAGTGAATCGTGAGGATGTAAGTTATCCTTAATGTTGATACCTTGTTTTCTTACTTTTGAGTTTCATTTTCATTGTAACTAGCATAGTTTAATACTTATATTCTCTGCTGTTCAATATTACCAGAAACATTATTTTCATATTTTGGTTCCAACTTCAAAATTCAATTGCTCATAGTACAACTACTCCAAAAATACCAACTAAATTCCTGTATACTCTCAATTTGATCTATACTTTGAGATTGTTCAAACGAACACATTCTAAACCTTGTTATGTGTTATATTGTAGCACATGAAGAACCTGAACGAAGAATGACCGGTTTGTAGAAGTATTCCTGATGGAGGAGCCGACAGGATTGCTTTTGAACTCTGTCTGTTCATTCGTCGCGAAATTTTGCACAAAAAAGGGAAGTTCTTTGATGAGAATGGTGCAGCAACTGATGTGCCAGAACTTTGCGAGTATGCCAATAGAAATAGTTTTTAGTGAAAACTTGTAAACTAAGAGATGAATTGTGTGTAACTTGTACATATGTATATTGTTTTAGTGAAATTAACTTCTGTGACGATAATATTGTTGACTTTTGTTCTGTGATAATATTGTTGATGTTTGTTCTGTGATTATATTGAATTGACCTGGAAATTAGAAATAACAGCAGTAGTACTGCATAGGTTATACCTTATCACAGGCGGTTATTAACCAACGGCTAGGCATGCCTGTGAAAAACAATTTGAAAGCATCTAGGCCCCCATGAGGTACGATTTCGATGATTAATGACAACATTGGATTTTACTAATGAATTTGTGAATGCAAGGTCCCCATAATCACTCAATCAAATGAAATCTATATGTCATTGGAGACCCATATACAATCAATTTATGAGATCAAATCAATGATATGAAGACAAGAAGTGAAAGCTCTTATGTCAAAGTCATTCAACCACAATTGATGACACTTAATGCTTGACAACCATCAGAAGTACATTTCCAACAAAAGTCTAAGAGGTCAATCGAGCAAGACACAAAATAATCACTTAGAAACAACTCGAAGCAAACAAAATCAACTCACCGGATCAACCGATGATTTCTGAGAACAACACATCGGTCGAGTTGGTTCAGCAGAAGAAGAAGACCTCAGAACAAAGCACTCACCGGATCATCCGATGTTAAGGGCTCAGCTACATCGGTCCATCAGTACAGTTTGCAATATCCTTAGACCAAGTGTAGCACCGGATCATCCGATGTACAGAAGTATACACATCGATCAATCACTCCAGTAAGCGTCAAGTTTGAGTCAATTCTGGAGGAAGAGCTACCGGATCATCCGATGAGAAGACAAGTGCAACATCGGTCTAACAACGGTCATATCTGACACAATGACGTTAGCTAAAGTAAACTTGACCGATGATAACTAAAGGGGAGACATCGGATAATCCGGTGTTCGCAGAAAAGTTCTGTCAGCCTACTTTTCCAACGGCTATTTCGGGGAGGCTGGCTATAAATACCCCATAAACCGGTCATTTCGATAAGTCTTGATCAGAAAACATTCTCAACACACCCACAAGCGTTCAAGACCAAGAGCAATCACTTCTACATCATTTCGATCACCTATACACCAAGAAATAGGCTAGAACTAGCTAGAGAGAGAGCGTGTGTGCCTCCATTATGGGTGAGTGGAATCTCTAGGATAGTGAGAGCCTCAAGGGAGTGCCCCTTGGTGTTTGTAACTGTGAGAGACTTCTGGAGCTTGCCAAGGCGTTTTGTGGAAGCCCGGAGGGTCGAAGCTGTACAAGGCTTGAGCTCCACCTTGCCAAGGTTGGCAAACGGAGAAGAATAGTGGAGATCCCTCGTCTCGGTGACTTGGGTGTGGCTATACCCTTTGGTGGGTGCCACAACGTGGATGTAGGAAGATCTTGACGATCTTGCCGAACCACAGGATAAATCCTTGTGTCTCCTCGGGAGTTTGCATTCCCTTCCTCTCCCTTACATTTATGCAATTTACATTCCGCAAAGTTTCTAGTTACTTCAATGCATAGATTGTTTGCGTAGGGAATCGGGCTTTAGGAATTAAGTTTTATTGCTTAGATTTTTTAAAAGAAGCCCAATTCACCCCCCCTCTTGGGCATCCGATCCTTACAATTGGTATCAGAGCAAGCATCGCAAGCTTGAAGAAAGCGAAGATGATGAAGAAGAGGCCAAACCCAAACCAAGATCCTTTGGGAAGAGGAAACATGACAGGGGCAAGAAGGCAAAACTCTTCCCAAAGAAGAGAAATGGTCCTCAAAAGGTGTTCATATATGAGGCAAATGAATGGGTCACTGACGAAGAAACAAGTGATGAGGAGAGTGAAGCGGAAGAAGAAAGTTTGGTCGGCCTCGCCATTGCCAACAATGATGACTCACCTCTTCATCCACCGCCCATGTGCCTCATGGCTAAAGGTAACACCAAGGTGAACTACAAAGCCGGAGGAAAGCATTGGGTACTCGATAGCGGGTGCACTCAACATATGACTGGCAATGATGGTATGTTCACCACCATAGAAAACCCCGGCAATCATGAACAAGTCACCTTTGGTGATAACTCTAAGGGAAAGGTAATTGGGTTAGGTAAAATTGCTATTTCAAATGACTTATCTATTTCTAATGTTTTGTACGTTAAGTCACTTAGTTTTAATTTACTTTCTATTGCACAACTATGTGATCTTGGACTAACATTCACATTTAGCAAAAATGATGTTGTTGTGAGTAGTGAAACAAGCCAAGACATAGTCTTCAAAGGATTTCGGCATGGACACCTCTACCTAGTGGACTTCTCCAACAAGAATGCTAGCTTGACCACTTGGCTTTTCACTAAGACAAGTTTGGGATGGCTATGGCACCGACGCATAGCACACATAGGGAGGAGCAAACTCAAGAAGTCATTCAAGCTTGGGATGGTGACCGGTGTGAAGGATGTCACGTTTGAGAAGAACAAGCTTTGTAGCGCTTGTCAAGCCGGGAAGCAAGTTGCTTCACATCACCCAATGAAGACAATGGTGTCAACCTCCAAGCCACTTGAGCTACTTCACATGGACCTCTTCGGACCATCCACATATCAAAGCCTTGGCGGTAACCTCTATTGTCTCGTTATAGTTGATGAATACTCTCGCTATGCTTGGACTTTGTTTCTAGGTGACAAGAGTGAAACTCCGGAAGTGTTCAAGACCTTCGCTAACCGCGCTCAAAGGGAATTTCAACTTCCCATCATCAAGGTCCGGAGTGACAACGGGACCGAATTCAAGAACTACAACATTGGGGAGTGGTGTGACCGTGAAGGAGTAAAACATGAGTTTTCGGCCACATACACTCCTCAACAAAATGGTGTCATTGAAAGGAAGAACAAGACTCTCATCACCCTTGCACGAGCAATGCTTGATGACTATGGCACCTCGGAGAAGTTTTGGGCCGAAGCAATCAACACGGCGTGCCATGCCGCAAATAGGGTCTACCTACATCGCCTACTTCAAAAGATCCCGTACGAGCTTCTCATTGGGAGAAAGCCCAACATCTCCTACTTTCGAGTCTTTGGGTGCAAGTGCTACATCTACCGCAAGAAAAGGCTCGGTAAGTTTGAAAAAAGATGTGATGTTGGTATATTTCTTGGTTATGCATCAAACTCAAAAGCATATCGAGTATTCAACCAAACCTCCGATTTAGTTGAGGAAAGTTCTGATGTTGAATTTGATGAATCTAATGGCTCCCAAGAGGAGAGTTTTGGTCATGATGAAATAGATGATGAGCCTCTACGAGAAGCCATGAAGATCATGACCATTGGAGACATCAAGCCCAAAGTTGAGGAGAGCCATGATCAAGGGGGAGCTTCAAGTTCCAACAACAACACCTCTATAGCGCCTCAAGTTGACGAAGAAGAGAAGGATGATCCATTGCCGACTCAAGACTCACAAGCCACACAACATCAAGAAGAAGAAGAAGTCCATGATCAATTCCAACCACAAGAGGAGCAACACGCATCACCATCGCCAAGTGCTTCACAACCACTTATGAGGCATGGACGCATCTCCAAGGCGCATCCGATGGACCAAATCATTGGAAGTCCGTCAAGGGGAGTAAGTACACGTTCTCGCCATTTCGCTTCATTTTGTGAGCACTACTCGTTTGTTTCATGTGTAGAACCCACTCACATTGAGGAAGCACTCTAAGACCCAAATTGGGTGATGGCTATGCAAGAAGAACTCAACAACTTCATCCGCAATGAAGTTTGGGTGTTGGAGGAGCGACCTAAGGACAAGAACGTCATCGGAACAAAGTGGGTGTACCGCAACAAACAAGACGAGAATGGCGTTGTGGTCCTCAACAAGGCAAGACTTGTGGCCAAAGGGTTCTCGCAAGTTGAACGACTAGACTTTGGGGAGACATTTGCTCCGGTCGCCCGGCTAGAAGCCATCCGTATACTCCTTGCTTTTGCATCACATCATAATATTAGACTTTATCAAATGGATGTGAAAAGTGCCTTTCTTAATGGTTACAATAACGAGCTTGTTTATGTTGAACAACCTCCCGGGTTTGAAGATCCGAGGAATCCTAATCATGTGTATAGGTTGCACAAGGCGCTCTACGGGCTCAAGCAAGCACCTAGGGCGTGGTATGAACGACTACGGGATTTCCTTATCATGCAAGGATTCAAGATCGGGAGGGTGGACACTACACTCTTCACCAAAGACATCAACGGAGATTTGTTTATTTGTCAAATTTATGTTGATGATATTATTTTTGGTTCAACTAACAAAGCTCTTAGCCATGAGTTTGGCAAAATGATGTCTAGGGAATTCGAGATGTCAATGATTGGAGAGCTCAACTTCTTCCTTGGATTCCAAATCAAGCAACTTCAAGAGGGGACATTCGTTTATCAAGAGAAGTACACCAAGGACCTCTTAAAGAAATTTGAGATGGGAGATTGTAGCTCAAGAAGCACTCCAATGGCAACAAATTGTCATCTCGACGCGGATAAGGTCGGTAAACCTATTGATCAATCTAACTACCGTTCTATGATTGGTTCATTGCTTTACCTTACCGCATCTAGGCCCGATATCATGTTTAGTGTATGCTTGTGTGCTCGCTTTCAAGCGGCATAAAGAATCGCATCGGAAGGCGGTCTTTAGGATACTTCGGTATCTTAAGCATACCCCTAGTGTGGGCTTGTGGTACCCTAAAGGTGCAAAATTCCACCTCTTGGGATACTCGGATTCAGACTTTGCCGGATGCCGTGTGGATCGCAAGAGTACCTCCGGTGGGTGCCACTTGCTTGGGCGTTCCCTAGTTTCTTGGTCTAGCAAGAAGCAAAATTCCGTCGCCTTGTCCACGGCGGAAGTGGAATACATTGCGGCCGGTGCATGTTGTGCCCAAATTCTTTATATGAAGCAAACCCTTTTGGACTTTGGTATTAAACTTGGTTGTGTGCCTCTCCTTTGTGAAAATGAAAGTGCGGTTAAGATAGCTAAAAACCCCATTCAACACTCCCGCACTAAGCACATTGATATTCGCCACCATTTCTTGAGGGACCATAAAGCTAAGGGAGACATCTCATTGCGAGGTCTTAGGTCCGAAGAACAATTGGCGGATATCTTCACTAAACCACTTGATGAGAAAACTTTTTCTAGGCTAAGAAGTGAATTAAATGTGCTAGATGCATCCAACGTCATGTAAGTTGCCATGATCATGTAAGAATGCATATCATATAGGTCTTGTCTAACTTTCAAAGGATAGGGGTGAGCAAGGGTTAGCTTGGGATGGAGGTTCTTTTGGGTTTTCCCAAGGCTTGGAGAGTGGCTCTCCCTGAAGAAGCCTTTGAAAGGTTCAAATTTGACAAGATAGATTTATTTTATGTCTTGCATGATGCGTGCCATATAGACTTGCACTCATATTTAAATTTCTTGCATTATAAATTGTTTGGCATTGCATACGGTAGATTGTCACAAAAGGGAACCCACCTCATGAGAAAGAGACTTGTTTGAAATGCAATATCTCAACTCATATGAGGTGGAAAGAACAAAATGTTAGGTGCGTTAATGCCTAGAGGAACATGATTTAATGAGATAGAAGTCTTCATACTCTAGCTCACAAAGCATGGGTCTTACATTTTATTTGGATAATTTCCTCCCTATTTTTCTCGGTGTTCTATTTGCTTTAAGGATTAGCCAAGTTATTGGCATATTAGCTTTTTGAGGGGTGAGGGGTTGCCCAAAAAGTCCTAAGACATGTGTTTCTCTTTGTTTGTTTGTTTGGTCAAAGGACATATATGGGATGTTGCTGTTTTGTAGTCATCGGATTATCCAAATGCTCAGGTCAGACCATCATCGCATCAGTTGGTGTTCAAAAGCCAAGGGCCAGTTCAGTCAGTATCTCAAATCATCCGACGAGTTCATTCTGAAAAACATCGGTCGATCCGGTGTTCACTCTTCTGGAACTGTGCTAAATTCCACCGATGCTATCTCTTTGCACGTCGGTCCATCTGATGTCAACGGCACCGCCTTGAATACCCTTACTGTGCCATTCGACCGATGCTTCTATCGTTTCTACATCGGTCCATCCGGTGTTAAAGATTCGGCTAGGGTTTGGGACCCACTATTTAAACGCCCCTTCGCCTCCGCCATTTTCTCTCTCCCCGATCCCGACTCATCTGTCGTCGATCCTTTCGCCTTGCGCCACCGCCGACTGCCGCAGCCACCGCCGCCCTCCGGCAGCCGCCGCCGTCCTCCTGCCACTGCCACCGCAGCACCGCTGCAGCCGCCGCCGCCGCACCACCTCAGCCGTCGCCGCACCACATCCACCGACGCCACTCGCCTCCACCGCAACCACCGCCGCCGCTCCACCAAAGCGCCGCCGACCACCGCCCGTGCACCACCATCGCCCACGCTCCACGCACAGCCTCACCATCGTCATGGTGCCTCCCGCAACGGTCGCCGTCTCGTCACCGTTAGGGTTTCCGGCCGCGTCGATCGTCGTTCCGTGCGCTTGACTTCATCGACTTCGTTCACGCGCCCGATCGCAATGGCTCGTGACAAGAAGAACAAGGGCAAGGCCATTGCGGAGCCGGCCGCGAAGAAGCAGAAGCTATCCAAGGAGGAGAAGAAGGCATTGATGGCCGCTCGTGCCACCGAGGAGCGAGAGCGTGGCCGAGGAGGCTCTCTGAGAATCCGCGAGGATCGTCCGAGGCAGCCTTCCGTGATCGATGAGTCCGAGGCCGAAGAAGAGCCGGAAGTGCCACTCGTTCACCGGCGCTCAGCCAGGACCCATGGGGGTCATCCGCCGGCAGCATCTCGTTCACGACCGTCAGCTGCCGATCGTCGTGAGGACAGGGAGGCCCAGAGAGCCATCTACGAGATGGACACCACCGTCCACATTGGTGAAGGAGTCCGGTTGACAGATTACCGCAATATGAAGGCCGAGCAACTCCGGAGACTCAGATGGAGTGTGTTGCTTGAGGAGTGGTACCCGCAGCCCAGAGAGGCTCTAGTGGACAGTCGTTTCTGGACTATGACACAGGCGTCACTCTACGAGACCTACAGACACCGAGGCCACAAGTTATTCCAGCATAACTTTCTGGATTGGGATCAGCTTGCCTTGGCAGCAGAGACAGAGATTCGCCCCTACTTTGACAGGTACAGAGGGCTGGTCCACCTGATGTCCTACGAGAGGAGTGCCTACGTGGAGGACTGGGTCCACGTCTTCTATGCCACCCTCTACGTCTCTGAGGGCTGCAGGTCGATTGACTTCATGTTCATGGGACAACACCATCATCTGACGAGACAGACGCTTGCACAGCTACTGGGAGTGGACCTACACGACACTTGCGTGCATGAGAGGATATATGGTCAGGCAGATCCGCCGAGGAGGCCACTCACTGGAGGAGTGGCACCACCACTGGAGGAGATTCGCTCTCTGTTCGGACCAACTTTCTCTCCAGACCAGCTGAGGGTACCGGCATTGTTGACTCCAGCTGCGCGCACAGTGCACCTTGCATTGCGCCGCACACTCTTGCCGAGGTCAGGATACTTAGAGGGGTTCACCAGTCTGTAGCAGACTCTCCTGTTCTACATCATGAACGGGATGGAGTTTGATATAGTGGACGTCCTCATATGCGAGATGGAGGATGTGATCACCGATGGAATGGGCATGATGAGGCAGCTCGTGTATGGACATTGGATCAGCTACCTGCTCTCTATGATGGTTCCTGAGGAGTCCATCGTGCGTGACCGTCTCACTGACGAGAGTGTCACACGGTTCAGCCACTACCGAGCTCCAGCTCCTAGAGACCGCCGCCTTGGCCGTCCAGTCGAGCGTCAGGTCAGGGCTCGTCTTTCTGAGGAGGACTGGTCGGATCTGGAGAAGGAGGATGAGAGGCTGGCCGAGGCAGAGGCACAGGGTGAGTACTTCTCACCTCCTCCCTCACCCAGGCAGCACGACGCGGAGGCTGGAGGCTCTACAGTGCCACCCCCTACTCCACCTCCCGTCTCAGAGGCACAAGTTTCTCAGTCATTCGAGCTCACATCCCTCCTACAGCAGATGGTTGAGCAGCAGCGCTTGGACAGGCTTGCAGCTGAGCAGGCCCGAGCAGAGCAGGCCGCACGACTTCTGGAGCTCCAGCAGCAGCAGCAGGAGATGCAGCGCCAGATCACCCGTGAGAGGCGTGAGGACACTGACCGGCTGACTGGGCTCATAGACCAGATGCACCAGCGCTCCCTCGACCACCAGCAGCAGACGCAGTAGGCAATGATGGGCATCCTGGGGTTGATCACCAACCTCTACACCCAGACCGGGATTGCCCTCCCGTCGTAGTTGCCAGGAGTCGCTCCACTGCCACCTGTCCTCGCTCCAGCTGCAGCTCTGGTGCCGACTACACCGTTTCCTTCTATCAGCATGTCTCCACTGCTGGCTTCGGGTGCACCGATTCACTCTCCGATGCCGGCCACGACACTGTTCCAGCAGACGCCAGCATCCGTTGCCAGTGCCCCTATTCCAGCAGCTCCTACCCAGCAGGCACCAACGATGGCTCCTACGGCTCCGACAGCTCCTTCCACCTCTACTCCAGGCAGCAGCTCCGATGACAGCACTCCCGGCGGTGACCAGTTCGTCATCGCGCCTAGTACTCAAGGTCCTTAGGCACTCAGATCCCTTTTTGGTGTCTTGATGCCAAAGGGGGAGAAGAGTTAGAGAGTCAGGGGGAGGGTTGCTTAGATGATAGCTTAGTCTCAGGGGGAGTCTGTTTCTCTATCTTTTTTAATTTTGGTGCTTATCTTTTGTAATTTGGTGTTTTTGCTACTCATTTGGTGTTTATTGAGTACTCTTATGTTATTAATCGATTGAGCTTATTTGGTGCCTATCTTATGATCACTTATTCACTTGAGTTATTCTTTGATTGAGCTTTCAAATTTTAAGTGTAATAATCTTGTATTCATTGCATATCCTCTTAAGCATCGCACTATCAAATTCATTACTATTGTGCTTTAATTATTGTGTTGTCATCAATCACCAAAAAGGGGGAGATTGAAAGCATCTAGGCCCCCATGAGGTACGGTTTCGGTGATTAATGACAACCATTGGATTTTACTAATGAATTTGTGAATGCAAGGTCCCCATAATCACTCAATCAAATGAAATCTATATGTCATTGGAGACCCATATACAATCAATTTATGAGATCAAATCAATGATATGAAGACAAGAAGTGAAAGCTCTTATGTCAAAGTCATTCAACCACAATTGATGACACTTAATGCTTGACAACCATCAGAAGTACATTTCCATCAAAAGTCTAAGAGGTCAATAGAGCAAGACACAAAAGAATCACTTAGAAACAACTCGAAGCAAACAAAATCAACTCACCGGATCAACCGATGATTTCTGAGAACAACACATCGGTCGAGTTGGTTCAGCAGAAGAAGAAGACCTCAGAACAAAGCACTCACCGGATCATCCGATGTTAAGGGCTCAGCTACATCGGTCTATCAGTACAGTTTGCAATATCCTTGGACCAAGTGTAGCACCAGATCATCCGATGTACAGAAGTATACACATCGGTCAATCACTCCAGTAAGCATCAAGTTTGAGTCAATTCTGGAGGAAGAGCCACCGGATCATCCGATGAGAAGACAAGTGCAACATCGGTCTAACAACGGTCATATCTGACACAATGACGTTAGCTAAAGTAAACTTGACCGATGATAACTAAAGGGGAGACATCGGATCATCCGGTGTTCGCAGAAAAGTTCTGTCAGCCTATTTTTCCAACGGCTATTTCGGGGAGGCTGGCTATAAATACCCCCTAAACCGGTCATTTCGACAAGTCTTGATCAGAAAACATTCTCAACACATCCACAAGCGTTCAAGACCAAGAGCAATCACTTCTACATCATTTCGATCACCTATACACCAAGAAATAGGCTAGAACTAGCTAGAGAGAGAGCTTGTGTGCCTCCATTATGGGTGAGTGGAATCTCTAGGATAGTGAGAGCCTCAAGGGAGTGCCCCTTGGTGTTTGTAACTGTGAGAGACTTCCGGAGCTTTCCAAGGCGTTTGTGGAAGCCCGGAGGGTCGAAGCTGTACAAGGCTTGAGCTCCACCTTGCCGAGGTTGGCAAACGGAGAAGAATAGTGGAGATCCCTCGTCTCGGTGACTTGGGTGTGGCTATACCATTTGATGGGTGCCACAACATGGATGTAGGAAGATCTTGACGATCTTGCCGAACCACGGGATAAATCTCTCCTCGGGAGTTTGCATTCCCTTCCTCTCCCTTACATTTATGCAATTTACATTCCGCAAAGTTTCTAGTTACTTCAATGCATAGATTGTTTGCGTAGGGAATTGGTCTTTAGGAATTAAGTTTTATTGCTTAGATTTTTGAAAAGAAGCCCAATTCACCCCCCCTCTTGGGCATTCGATCCTTACACAATTATCACAGGCGGCTAGATACAGGTAAAGAACCATCTGTGATAACCTAATTATCACAGGCGGTAACTGTTAAGGTAGAAACCGGCTGTGGTAAAAGGACTTCACAGGCGGCTTGATGTAGGTAAATATCCTCCTGTGATAACACCATTATCACAGGCGGTTAGTTATGCTGCAAGACCCGCCTGTGCTAAGACAATTATCACAGGCGGATATATATGTTGCACAACCCGCCTGTGATAACTTATCTTCACAGGCGGCTAGCATAAGTAAAAACCGCCTGTGATAATGTTTCTTCACACTCGGTATCACTTCTCCGCCTGTGAAATTGCAGATTATCACAGACTCTTCGTTTCAGGCGGTTTTAAAAACCGTTTGTGATAATAGGTTTGGAGCCGCCTGCGATGAGGCTTATTGTAGTAGTGCGTGAGGCCCATGGAATTAATAGTTTGCAAACTGGAGTCTGAAGCGTGCATGCATACGAGAGGTGGGCTCATGTCCGATCAAGACTCGTAGATTCTATGCATGGAACATAAACTGAGGCTTCATGATTGTTTACTGTTCGTAATCAGCATGGGCTTGGTCTCTTTTGATTATTTTGCATGCATGGCTGTTACGTTCAGGGGAGACAAAGTGGGTTCCACATATATTTGAATAATAAGGACGCATGCAGGTTTGATCTTTTTTCCTTTTTGATCGGTAACCTTGCCTAGGAATCCGATTCGTCTGCAAAGTGGACTCTAGTGTGACACGGATATTTCTTATGTGCTGGAGATCGTGTCCGACAAGACAAGGAACTGCACGATTTTTTTTGTTGGACTCGGTGCTACCAGACTCTATATAAGCGGGTCTACGGGATTTTCATCAGAACAGAGAGAAATAACAATTGAGTTGTTCGGAGTTTCAACAAAAGATTCGGTTGTTCATGATTCAAGGAAAGTTACAACAGTTGACAAGAACAGCAGGCGGCAATCAAGTAGGCTAACTTCGTCGTGTGCGAGCGACGTGAAGTCGAGGAGGCTTGAGAGCTGCAGGCTGTGCACAACGGTGTACGGCGGAGGGGCACGTGTACGCGACCGCGTGTTTAGGCGGAACGCAAGAGTAAGCGACGACGTGCTTGTGCGTGCAGGAGGCACGCGACTTCGACGTGTGACACGTTCGAACGTTTTTTCGGTGATCCGTGGCAAGAAGACGGATGGCACCGACGGGTACCAGATTTGATATGGTGAAGTTTGATGGCAGCGGCAACTTTGGCTTGTGGCAGATAAGAGTAAAAGATTTGTTGGTGCAACAAAGTCTTTTGTCCGCTCTGAAGGCGAAAAAGTCGGTCAAGATGGAGGATGACGAGTGGGAGGAGAAATAGATGCAAGCAGCTACAATCATACGGCTGTGTCTGTCCGACAATGTCATGTACCATGTTATCGGGTTGACGACACCGAAGGAAATCTGGGATAAGCTGGAAAATCGGTTCATGTCGAAGACTTTGATGACCAAGCTATATTTGAAACAAAAATTATATGGGCTGAAGATGCAAGAAGGGTCTGATCTTGCAGAGCACATAAATATCTTCAATCAAAGGGTCATGGATCTAGACCAGCTAGATGTGAAAATTGATGATGAAGACAAGGCAATAATTCTTTTATGCTCTGATGAGGACATCAACACCCTCGATACATCCACACCAACTCAGCTACCGGTTTCTGGTCCGATCACTCGCGCTCGTGCACGTCAACTAAACTATGAGGTGAACTCGTTCTTGGCCTTATGTCCATCTTATCTAGACCGTGGAACTACGTGCTTTCTTGTTTTGCTTAAGAACAATGGAGAGGAGCCAATGGTAAGGGAATTCGCGCGGACGGGATTTGGACAGCAGAACAGCACCAACTTGTGACGGCCACCATGATTACATACGGACTCCGATCTGGGCGTTCAAGTACTTCCTGGAAAGACTATCAAGTCTACTTTCAAACGGATCTGGCCTCATGTCCATATCAATTCTGAGTCGGTCGCAATAGTTATTTTAATACCAAGACCTTTTTCTGTCCAGGGTGCTGCATCACCAAAATTGGGCCCATGGCCCATGTATCATTTGGAGTCCATTAGGGACTCGTGATTAGGTTTTCTCACGACCCTAGGGATGTAATAAATAGTAGCAGCCGCCCTCATTAGCTGGTGGGTTTTTGTTTATTCGTAAGTTAGCTTCTGCTGCTTCCTTGTACACGCGCGTGTCGACTAGATCGCCCGTCTACTTGTATCCAGAACCCCACTTTAGATTGATTCAACAGATAAGTGCTTGTTCTTCTTGTTCTTGCGTGTTCTTCTATTGCTTGCAGGAACAAAGGCCCTCGTGGTCAGGTTGATTGTGCACCAGCAAGATCAATACAACTTCGGAGTCGGTGTACCGATCGCTAAGATGCATCGTCTTGGGGACGGTGTAGTCGGATCGCCAACGTCTTCTCCTCCACAAATCAAACCCTCCTATTCTCATCGAAATATCGGGAACCAAGATCCTATCAAGTGGTAATCAGAGCAAGGTTAATCGGTGAGAGTGCTAACATTACTTTTCTTTCCGCTGTTATCATCCTATAGTCCAGAAAAAGCCCAAAAAAAATACCAGATCTACTTTTTTCCATTATTCCTAGACCATTGTGCCTTTTACTTTCTCCACTTAGTCAAGACTTGTTGAGTTCATGGTTGCTTCGACGAGTCAAGTTGCTGGTCTTTAGTTTTGCACCACTAGAGTTTCGAGTTCGTGTCACATTCGGTCACCTAGTTCGAGTCAGATTCGTAGTTCGAGTTTGAGTCGGATTACTAGTTTGAGTTTGAATCAGATTGGTACTTCGAGTTTGAGTCGGATTACTAGTTCGAGTTTGAGTCGGATTACAAGTTCAAATCATATTTCTACTTTGAGTTTGAGTCGGATTGCTAGTTCGAGTTTGAGTCAGATTACGAGTTCAAATCAGATTGCTACTTCGAGTTTGAGTCAGATTGCTAGTTCGAGTTTGAGTCTGATTACTAGTTCGAGTTCGAATCAGATTGCTACTTCGAGTTTGAGTCAGATTAGTAATTTTAGTTTGACAACAAGAAAAAGGCAAGTGCAAAATCAAAAGCCGCACAAAAGCCACAAGCAATTAGAGAAGAAACAAAAAGGCAAGTGCAAAATCAAAAGCCGCACAAAAGCCACAAGCAATTAGAGAAGAAAAAAAAGGCAAGTGCAAGATCAAAAGCCGCATGTGCAAATTTTGTTCTAGGGTCTCCTGATTCCATCTAGAGATAGTTTGGGTGACCACCCCAACAAAAAAAACGAAAAAAAGGAAAAAAATCAGATTGTTGTTTGAGGTGTTTTTGGTGACGACATTGGTGTCTCGGCTCGCGTCTCTAGTACGGTCTAGACTAAGATCAGCACAGTACTGTCGTAGAATATTTATTCAGCTTGTTGTGATTAACGTGGTGCAAGTTTGCTCCTTGTGCTAGTTCAGCCACCTAAAGCCATAGATTGACACCTGCTCTTGAAGTTGTTCATTACTTGCTGGTTGCCATCACCTTCTTGTTGAGCTTTGTAAGAACAGGTAAGAGCTAGATTGAACAGGTTGAGAGTGAGCGAGTTATCTCCACCAGCACCTTTGTAGCTAGTGATAACGTTACCCTTTCATATTGGATTTTTTTCTACTAACCATGGCAGGAGGAGCAAAGACAAATGAAGACGTGCATTCACCTCGCACACGTGGAATTATACAACACTTCGAACGCCAAGTGCGGCTACACACAGAAGCGCTTGATGAGGATTTTCGAGTTACCAGTGACCGCCTTGGTCAATTGGAAAATATGCAGGTCGACACCAACACCAAAATCAGCACGTTGGAGAGTTCCATTCAAACATTGAACACCTCTATTGGAGCCATCCTGTAGCGCCTTGAGGAGAGGGATTGTGGACGCACCGCATATGGACAGGTGAGCAATGCTCCTAGTATTGTACGTGACAATGAAGATGACTATTCTGCAGATACGAAGATTGGGGAAGATGAGGAAGCTAGGCCACGGCGCCGGCTACAATGCAACCGTCAAGGCATAGGTGGACATCGTCGGCGTGAGGTACGCAATCATGAAGATACTTTTAACAAGATCAAATTTAAGATATCTCATTTTGATGGTAAATATGACCCTGATGCATATATTACTTGGGAGATTTCTATTGATCAAAAATTTGCATGTCATGAGTTTCCTGAAAACGCAAGAGTTAGAGCAGCCACTAGTGAGTTTACTGATTTTGCTTCTGTTTGGTGGATAGAACATGGCAAGAAAAATCCTAATAACATACCACAAACTTGGGATGCTTTGAAACGGCTCATGCGGGCTAGATTTGTTCCTTCTTACTATGCACGTGATCTGTTAAATAAGTTACAACAATTGAGACAGGGAGCTAAAAGTGTAGAAGAGTATTTTCAGGAATTACAAATGGGTATGTTGCGTTGTAATTTAGACGAGGATGAGGAACCAGCTATGGCTAGATTTTTGGGTGGTTTAAACCGTGAAATTCAGGACATACTTGCTTATAAAGATTACAATAATGTTACCCATTTGTTTCATCTTGCTTGTAAAGATGAAAGGGAAGTGCAGGGACGACGAGCTAGCTCTAGAACTAATATTTCTGCAGGAAAGACTAGCTCATGGCAACCACGCACGACTACTCCTTCGACTGGGCGTGCTTCTCCGCCATCTTCTTCACAAAGTCGGGCAGCACCTTCTTCTTCCAGCAACAAGCCACGTGCTTCTTCCACTAGCTCAGCAGTAAAGACCACCCAAAAGCCCACCGAGAGTGCTTCTTCCGTAGAATCTACCGGACGATCTAGAGACGTTCAATGTCCCAAGTGCAAGGGTTTTGGCCATGTGCAGCATGACTGCCCAAGCAAATGTGTTCTAATTGTTAAAGATGACGGTGAGTACTCATCTGCTAGCGATTTTGATGACGATACATGTGTTTTGCTTGCAGCTGACTATGCAGGTAGCGATGAACATCAAGAAGAGCATATTGGTGCAGAAGATGCAGCGCGCTATGATAGTCTCATTTTGCAGCGTGTTCTTAGTGCACAAATGGAGAAAGCGGAACAAAATCAAAGGCACACATTATTCCAAACAAAGTGTGTCGTCAAAGAGCGATCTTGCCGCATGATCATTGATGGAGGTAGCTGCAACAACTTGGCCAGCAGTGACATGGTGACCAAGCTGGCACTAAGCACCAAACCGCACCCACATCCCTATTACATTCAATGGTTAAACAACAGCGGTAAGGCAAAGGTAACTAGACTTGTGCGAATCAATTTTACTATTGGATCATATAAGGATGTCGTTGAATGTGATGTTGTGCCTATGCAAGCTTATAATATTCTGCTTGGAAGACCTTGGCAATTTGATAGAGATTCTATGCATCATGGTAGATCAAATCAGTATTCTTTTCTTTGCCACGATAAAAAAATTGTGTTGCATCCTATGTCTCCTGAAGCTATTGTGCAAGATGATGTTGCTAGAGCTAGGAAAACTAAATATCAGGACCATGCTAACATTGAGAACAATAACAATGCCAAATCTGTGTTTGATAAGAATAATGAGATATCTCTGAAGGGAAAATGCTTGTTTGCTACGAAATCTGATATTAATGAACTGATTGCTTCCACCTCTGTTGCCTATGCTTTGGTATGCAAAGATGCTTTGATTTCCCTTTACGATGTGCAACATTCTTTGCCTCCTGCTGTTGCTAACATTTTGCAGGAATATTCTGATGTGTTTCCAAGTGAAATACCACCAGGACTACCACCACTTCGAGGGATTGAGCACCAGATTGACCTCATTCCCGGTGCTTCATTGCCCAACTGTGCACCATATAGGACAAATCCAGAAGAAACAAAGGAGATTCAGCGCCAAGTACAAGAACTACTTGACAAAGGTTATGTACGTGAGTCTCTTAGTCCTTGTGCTGTTCCAGTTATTCTAGTACCTAAAAAGGATGGATCATGGCGTATGTGTGTGGATTGTAGAGCAATCAACAATATCACGATTCGATATCGTCATCCTATTCCACGCTTAGATGATATGCTTGATGAATTGAGTGGTGCTGTTGTGTTCTCAAAAGTTGATTTGCGTAGTGGTTATCACCAAATTCGCATGAAACTAGGAGATGAATGGAAAACTGCTTTCAAAACTAAGTTCGGTTTATATGAGTGGTTAGTCATGCCTTTTGGGTTAACTAATGCACCTAGCACCTTCATGAGATTAATGAACGAGGTTTTGCGTGCATTCATTGGAAAATTTGTTGTTGTGTATTTTGATGATATATTGATTTATAGCAAATCCATGGATGAACATCTTGATCACTTACATGCTGTTTTTAATGCTTTGCGTGAGGCACGATTATTTGGTAATCTTGAGAAGTGCACCTTTTGCACGGATCGAGTCTCTTTCCTTGGCTATGTTGTTACTCCACAGGGAATTGAAGTTGATCAAGCCAAGGTAGAGGCTATTCAGGGGTGGCCTGTACCAAAGACCATCACATAGGTGTGGAGCTTTCTAGGGCTGGCTGGGTTCTATCATCGCTTTGTGAAGGATTTCAGCACCATTGCTGCTCCATTGAATGACCTTACGAAGAAGGGGGTGCCTTTTTTTTGGGGCACCACACAAGATAACGCCTTTACCATACTGAAAGATAAGTTGACGCATGCACCTCTTCTCCAACTTCCTAATTTTTCTAAGACTTTTGAGCTTGAATGTGATGCTAGTGGGATTGGATTGGGTGGTGTTTTGTTACAAGAAGGAAAACATGTTGCATATTTTAGTGAGAAAATGAGTAGGCCTGTTCCAAATTATTCTACCTATGATAAGGAATTATATGCTCTTGTACGAACTTTAGAAACATGACAGCATTATTTGTGGCCCAAAGAATTTGTTATCCATTCTGATCATGAATCACTAAAGCATATTAGGAGTCAAGGGAAACTAAACCGTAGGCATGTTAAGTGGATGGAATTTATTGAGTCTTTTCCTTATGTCATTAAACACAAAAAGGGAAAGGATAATGTTATTGTTGATGCTTTATCTAGACGTTATACTCTTCTATCTCAACTTGACTTTAAAATTTTTGGATTAGAAACGATTAAAGATCAATATGAACATGATGCTGATTTCAAAGATGTATTGCTAAAATGTAAAGACGGAAAAACATTGAATAAATTTGTCCTCAATGATGGCTATGTGTTTAGAGCTAACAAGTTATGCATTCCAGCTAGCTCCGTTCGTTTGTTGTTGTTACAGGAAGCGCATGGAGGCGGGCTGATGGGGCACTTTGGAGTGAAAAAGACGGAGGACATACTTGCTGGTCATTTCTTTTGGCCAAGGATGAGGCGAGACGTGGAGCGCTTTGTTGCTCGCTGCACAACATGTCAAAAAGCTAAGTCACGACTTAATCCACATGGTTTGTACATGCCTCTTCCTGTTCCTAGCATGCCTTGGGGGGATATTTCTATGGACTTTGTTTTAGGACTGCCTAGAACAAAGAAGGGGAGGGATAGCATCTTTGTTGTTGTGGATAGATTTTCTAAAATGGCACACTTCATACCTTGTCGTAAAAGTGATGATGCTACACATGTTGCTGATTTGTTTTTTCGAGATATTGTTAGATTGCATGGTGTGCCAAACACAATAGTTTTAGATCGTGATGCTAAGTTTCTTAGCCATTTTTGGAGAACGTTATGGGCAAAATTGGGGACTAAGCTTTTATTTTCAACTACTTGTCATCCCCAAACTGATGGTCAAACTGAGGTTGTGAATAGAAGTTTATCTACCATGCTTAGGGCTGTTTAGAAAAACAATATAAAAATGTGGGAAGAGTGTTTGCCTCATGTTGAGTTTGCTTATAATCGTTCCCTACATTCTAGTACTAAGAAATGCCCTTTTGAGATTGTTTATGGATTTGTACCCCGTGCTCCTATTGATTTATTACCTCTTCCTTCAATGGAACGAGTGAATTTTGATGCTAAACATCGTGCTGAATTGATCTTAAAATTGCATGAAACCACTAAGAAGAATATAGAGTGCATGAATGCCAAGTATAAACTTGCTGGTAGTAGGGGAAAGAAAACTATCACTTTTGAACCTGGTGATTTAGTTTGGTTACATTTGCGAAAGGATAGGTTTCCTGATTTGAGAAAGTCTAAATTGTTACCTCGAGCTGATGGTCCATTCAAAGTATTAGAAAGAATTAATGATAATGCATATAAACTCGAGTTGCCTGCGAATTTTGGGGTTAGTCCCACATTTAACATTGCAGATTTGAAGCCATATTTGGGAGAAGAAGATGAGCTTGAGTCGCGGACGACTCAAATGCAAGAAGGGGAGGATGATGAGGACATCAACACCCTCGATACATCCACACCAACTCAGCTACCGGTTTCTGGTCCGATCACTCGCGCTCGTGCACGTCAACTAAACTATGAGGTGAACTCGTTCTTGGCCTTATGTCCATCTTATCTAGACCATGGAACTACGTGCTTTCTTGTTTTGCTTAGGAACAATGGAGAGGAGCCAATGGTAAGGGAATTCGCGCGGACGGGATTTGGACAGCAGAACAGCACCAACTTGTGACGGCCACCACGATTTCATACGGACTCCGATCTGGGCGTTCAAGTACTTCCTGGAAAGATTATCAAGTCTACTTTCAAACGGATCTGTCCTCATGTCCATATCTATTCTGAGTCGGCCGCAATAGTTATTTTAATACCAAGACCTTTTTCTGTCCAGGGTGCTGCATCACCAAAATTGGGCCCATGGCCCATGTATCGTTTGGAGTCCATTAGGGACTCGTGATTAGGGTTTCTCACGACCCTAGGGAGGTAATAAATAGTAGCAGCCGCCCTCATTATCTGGTGGGTTTTTGTTTATTCGTAAGTTAGCTTCTGCTGCTTCCTTGTACACGCGCGTGTCGACTAGATCGCCCGTCTACTTGTATCCAGAACCCCACTTTAGATTGATTCAATAGATAAGTGCTTGTTCTTCTTGTTCTTGCGTGTTCTTCGATTGCTTGCAGGAACAAAGGCCCTCGTGGTCAGGTTGATTGTGCGCCAGCAAGATCAATACAACTTCGGAGTCGGTGTACCGATCGCTGAGGCGCATCGTCTTGGGGACGGTGTAGTCGGATCGCCAACGTCTTCTCCTCCACAAATTGAACCCTCCTATTCTCATCGAAAGATCGGGAACCAAGATCCTATCATGCTCGTTACCACCATCTTATGAGTAAACAATCACGACTCTGACATTCGGCAAGGATTCCATCAAAATTGAGGATGTTACTGCGGTATTACTAGCTCAAGAGCAAAGAAGGAAGAACAATGCAGTGGACGAACCTCAAGCTAAAGTTCGCTGATCAGAGGTGAGAATGCAAAGGAGAAGGTGGTGGCTAAGAGCAAGAAGAAGAAAAAGGTGCAGTGTTATTTCTGCAAGGAGTGGGGACATGTTAAAAGGGATTGTCCAGCAAAAGTGAAGGGTTCAAGTGCTAATGTGGTAATTCCTAAGAGTGACTCAGATAGCGACGGTGATGTTCTCTCAGTGGGTATCTAAATACAGTCAACTGAAGCATGGATGTTAGATTCAACAAGCTCTTTTCATACTACGCACAAAAAGGAGTGTTCTCTTCGTACAAGTCAGGTGATTTTTGCAAAGCTTATTTGGGAGATGATAGGGGACACCCTATTATTGGAATAGGCGAGATCAAGATCAAGATACAAGATGGAGGTGAGCACGTTCTTCAAGGTGTTAAGCATGTACCGAAGCTGCAAAGGAATCTAATTTCGCTTGGGGCTCTACATCGTGATGGTCTGTTATTCCGGGCTGAGCCGGATGGAAAAACAATGAAAGTCATGAATGCAGATGAGACTATGATGATAGGAGAGAGAGAGGCATCAAATTTGTACAAGTTACAAGGGTGTTTCGTTGCAGGTGGAGTCATAGAAGATGGAGTTGCGGAGATAGTGGCGTTCTCTTCGGACGACGATTCTAAGGCGTTGGACTCGTCGGGTGGCTCTCCATGAGCTACGAAGTCGACAACTCAAGTCCAGGTACATGGAGGTTCGCGCATGACGACTTCAAGGTGGTGTAATATTTGCCAAGGTGGAGTTTATTGAATATGTGTCGAATATTGTGTACGAGTTGGTTACGGTTAGGACTTTGAGTTGTATTAGAGGTGGGGTATAGAGTTTGTGTTGGACACTTCAACCGATCTTCTTATAAATATGAGGGGAGGGCCGCTGTTGCAACCATGACAAAGACAACATATTGGGGAGGAGCGCCCGTAGTCATGCCCCGGGGATGTAGGCTTCGGCCGAACCTCGTTAACAAATATCGTGCCTCGCGTGTCGTCCGTGATCTGGCATCGTATGCCTCGGGAGATCCCTCGTCGCTTCCGCGTGCCTATTTTCTAACAAACAGAACCTTTTTTAACATCTATAACTTAATAGTATACTACATTTTTAGATCAGTGCCTGTGCATTCATGGTACATACGCCAGAAGATATCCTTCCAATAGCCAAAAGAATAGTACTTGTACGGATCACAATTACAGAAAATAGTACTATGCAGAAGTATGATATGACACTGCATTCACTGCTTGCATTATGTCCAATAAGCCAAGAACCAAAACAACGTATATGCACTGTAGTACCTAGTTCGTACATTCAACACATATGCTAGCATGGAACAGCAGTAATGCGACGAAGTGCTCCTTCAGACAGACCTTGTATACTGGCATAGGAGAAACAGACACCAAATTGGCATATTATATATCACAATGAGCAACGAAAACCATAGAAAGATAGTCCACGGTACTACTGTACTGTTGGTCCTCTTCCGGATCAAACTTTGAGCAAACGTCGAAAATTACGAACAGCGAGTTTAACTTACAATGAACGCGACGGGTTCAACTTCAGAGAACAGATGAAACTAGAAAACTTGAGCTTGCTTGCTCCTGTTATTCAATCTCGTATATATACATTCCTACAATCTGATTTTACTTACAACTCGTCCTCTGATCCAAACTCTAACAAGACATGATCCCGCTAATCGGTTTTAATCTTTTCTTACTCTGAAAATGACTCCTAAACATACTCTGACTCTGTATTCGGACTCTTGATAGAAATATTCAGACTTTGTTCTTAGCTGACAAACTTATACTAACATTCTCCCCCTTAAGTTTGTCTGTCTTTATTTCTTCAACACCTATCCTTCCTCGAAGTTCTTGAAACCTTCATCGACGTAGGGACTTTGTCATGATGTCTGCTAGCTGATCACTAGTACATACAAGCTGTACTTTTATTTTCCCTTCCTCAACACAATCTCTGATAAAATGAAACCGAGTTTCAATGTGCTTGCTTCTATCTTGCAACACTGGATTTTTGCACAGTGATATCAATTAGACCAAGCACGGAAGCACTATCTCTAGAATGGCCAGATCTCCAACAACGCATCAAAGCGCTGGTTTTCCGGAAGAAATGTAAGTTACCCAAAAATAAAGGAGGACTTGGAGTCAGAAATCTTAGAAATCAAAATGAAGCCCTTCTAATAAAACAACTACATAAGTTCGTGAATACAAAGAAGTTACCATAGGTAAATATGATCTAGGAGCCTACTACAGTAATAGCATAACAGACATGGCTGCCAGCAAGAGCTCATTTTGGTGGAAAGATATTGTGAGTCTCATTATCAAATTCAAAGGCATTGCACAGCCAAAAATTGGAAATGGCCGCACAATTGACTTCTGGACAGACTCATGGGTCGGGCAGCTGCTACAAGTACTACTCCCCAACTTGTTCTCATTTGCTAAAAAGGCTGCAATCTCTGTTAAATCCTTTCTGCAAACAAATGCTATTGATGAGGTGTTTCACATGCCACTATCAGAACAGGCCTTTCAGAAACTCCTGAAACTTGAAAAAACTATGGAAACAGTATACATTAAGGATTTAGATGACACAGGGATATATATATGGGGCTCTGGAATATTTTACCTCAACTCCGCCTATGTTGTAATGACATAGCTGGTCTCAAGCCTGGATAAAGGAGGAGGGGTTGTGATAGGCTTGGCGAGCCAGCAACTACTTAGCCATTCTCATGGAAATGAAACCCATTGAAAATTCGTTGGGGCGTAACCCTCCTAGCAGCGCGCGATACCGGAACCCGGGTATGGTGTTAAGTGGGTGAGGGCCGGATCGCCACTGCCTTAGTGGCGCACCATATCGGAACCCGGATGTGGTGTTAAATGGGCAAGGGTCGGACCGCCACCACCTTAGTGGCGCGCTACATCATCGCCCGGATGTAGTGTTATGTGAGCATGGGTCTTTGCATCTTCCTCGACGGATGCGAAGGATAAGGAAGCTAGCCGAGGAAAATAGGTTTCGGGTGGGTAGTTGGAATGTAGGATCCTTGACGGGAAAGCTACGAGAGCTAGTGGACATTGCGATTATGAGGTGTGTAAATATCCTTTGTGTACAAGAGACTAGATGGGCAGGTCAAAAGGCGAGAGAGGTTGAGAATACCGGTTTCAAACTTTGGTATTCTGGCTCGACTGGGACTAGGAATGGCGTAGGCATCCTAATAGATAAGAGACTCAAGGATAGAGTAGTGGATGTCCGTAGACGAGGGGATAGGAGCATCCTAGTCATGGTAGTTGTGGGGGACCTTATCTTGAATGTCATTAGTGCTTATGCCTCACAAGTTGGACTCGACATAAGCACTGAGAGACAATTTTGGGAGGACTTGGAGGATATGGTTAGTAGTGTACCGATAGCCGAGAAGCTCTTCGTAGGAGGAGATTTCAATGGCCATGTAGGTACAACTAACGTAGGTTTTGAGGGGGTACACGGAGGTTTTGGGTGTGGCGACGAAACCAGGAGGGTAAGGATATCCTAGACTTTGTCGTAGCCTATGACCTATTGGTAGCTAACACCCTCTTTAAGAAGAGGCTATCTCACTTAGTGACCTTTACTAGTGCCTAACATTCTAGTCAAATTGACTATATCCTCACTAGGAGAAGGGAGAGAGGGGCATGTTTAGATTGTAAGGTGATTCCTGGAGAATGTGTTGTTCCACAACATAAACTTGTGGTAGCCTACTTTCGTTTCCACGTGCGTGTGTCACGAGACAAATGTGTTAAAACCGCTAGAACAAAGTGGTGAAAGTTGAAGGATGAAGCACATCAATCATTCAAAAGATGGATGATCGCGGAAGGTCCTTGGAGCGAAGAGGAAAATGCAGATAGTATGTGGGTGAAGATGGCGACTTACATTAGGAAGGCAGCTAGGGGGGTGCTTGGATAGACAAAAGGTAAGAAACTTGTAGATAAAGACACTTGGTGGTGGAATGAAGATGTACAAAAAGCTATTAAGGAGAAGAAGGAGTCTTATAAGGGCTGGCATCATGAGAGAAGCACAAGTAACATGGTGAAGTATAAAGAGGCCAAGAAAAATGCAAGGCGTGTTGTGAGTAAAGCAAGGGGGCATGCCTATGATGCGCTATATGTAAGGCTAGGGACAAAAGAAGGCAAAAAAGATATATACAAGATGGCAAAACTTCGCGAGAGAAAGGTGAGGGATCTCAACCAAGTCAGCATTAAGGATGAGGCAGATCATATTCTATTGAAGAATGAAGAGATTAGGAACAGATGGCGGGACTACTTCAATGGACTATTCAATGATGGGAATGAGAGCATTAGGTTCGAGTTGGATGACTCATTTGATGACAACAACAGAAGATTCGTGCGGAGGATACAAGAGTCTGAGGTTAGAGAGGCCTTAAAAAGGATGAAAGGAGGAAAGGCCCTCGGCCCCGATGATGTCCCCATTGAGGTGTGGAGATGTCTGGAGAATGTAGCAATAGTATGGCCCACTAAACTATTCAACCGCATTTTTCAGTCAAACAAAATGTCTGAAGAGTGGCGGAAAAGTATTTTAGTACCCATCTTCAAAAATAAATGACATGTTCAAAATTGTACTAAATTACTAATTACCAAGGAATTAAGCTTCTGAGTCATACTATGAAGCTCTGGGAGAGAGTGATTGAATACCGCTTAAGGAGAGTGACCAATGACACTAAAAACCAGTTTGGTTTTATGGCTGAGAGGTCCACTATGGAGGCGATTTTCTTACTCCGTCAGCTTATGGAGAGGTATAGGGAGCAAAAGAAGGATCCGCATATGGTGTTTATTGACTTGGAGAAGGCATACGATAAGGTACCAAGGCCGGTCATGTGGTGGGCGCTAGAGAAACACAAAGTCCCAACAAAGTACATTAAGCTCATCAAAGATATGTACGATAATGTGGTGACAAGTGTGCGCGTAAGAGATAGTGAGACCGATACTTTTCCTATCACCATAGGGCTACACCAAGGATCAGCCTTAAGTCCATACATCTTCTCCTTGGTGATGGATGAGGTGTCGAAGGATATACAAGGGGATATCCCTTGGTGTGTGCTCTTTACTGATGATGTAGTGTTGGTAGATGAAACTAGGGATGGTGTGGATAGAAAATTGGAGCTATGGAGGCAGACCTTAGAGTCTAAGGGGTTTAGACTTAGTAGAACCAAGACCGAGTATATGAGATGCAACTTTAGTGATGTCGGGTGCGAGGATGGAAACGTTAGTTTACAAGGATAAGTAGTACTTAGGAGGGACACATTTTGATATTTAGGATCAATGTTACAAAGCAATGGTGATATTGACGAAGATGTTTGCCATATGATTAAGATCGGGTGGATGAAGTAGCGACAACCTTTTGGAGTCTTATGTGATAAGAAAGTTCCACAAAAATTGAAAGAAAAATTCTATAGGACGATGATCAGACCTGCGATGTTGTATGGAGCAGAATGCTAGCCAACTAAAAGGCAACATGTCCAACAAATGAGTGTTGCGGAGATGTGCATGCTACGGTGGATGTGCGGTCACACAAGAAGAGACAAAATTAGGAACAAGGTGATACGTGATAGGGTAGGAGTGACACCGATTGAGGAGAAGCTAGTCCAACATCGCCTACGGTGGTTTGGGCATATCCAGCGAAGACCTCCAGAAGCACCGGTTAATAGTGGGATTATAAAGAGTAGAGAAAATTTTAGGATGGGTAGAGGTCGAACAAGGTTGACATGGCAGGAGACGGTGAAACGAGACTTAAAGGAGTGGGACATACCTAGAGATTTGGCTCATGATAGGACTGCATGGAAATTAACAATTCATGTGTCAGAATCTTAGTTTATTTGAATTTTGTTACCCATATCTTCTTTCTTATTAATCCATTTCTAAAATAAATAAAATGTAAAATCTTATTTTATTTGTATTTTTTATTCATCTTATTTTCTATTACTTTCTTTTTCAAAAATTGTTGGGTTTCATTTCTTGCCAACCCCAACTTGTTTGGGACAAAGGCTTGGTTGTTATTGTTGTTGTTGTTGTAAATACTATTATTTACCTCGTCAAACAATAAAGCCACAACAAACAATAAAAGATTTTTGGAAGAGCAAATGCAACAACAAACTTCGAGTCTTTATATGAATGTTATTCATGGATAGACCGAGCACAAGAGATATTCTAAAGAGGGAGAACTTTAAAGTGCAAGATGAGAATTACTGTTGTGCCCTTTGCACAAAATGTAGACAGGAAACAACCCTTCATCTATTCTTTAGAATGCCCATTTGCCAGTGCTAGAGATATAGGAGATTTATATTTTTATTTTGTATTTTGCCTCCTGCGTGAGGGGTTTTCTATATATTTGTCTTCTCCTGTAACTCTATATATTTGTGCCTATGGCCCTCATATTACGATAAGCACTATTCATAATATGGTATCATAGTCAGGTCATTAGGGTTAGGTGTTTTTTTTTTCAACCCACTTTCAACCCACGTCGGGTTGTCGGCCGCTCATCTTTGCAGCCTGGCTCATCCCCGATCGGCGCTTTGGGTGAGCTACCTCCACTGCCCCGCGTCTCTACGAAGATTTGGCCGTTGTACTTTTGTCCTGCGGCTTCCTGTCAGAATCTTCGACGTTTGCTCGGTCTCGAGGATGCGGTCTCGAGGACACCATCGGTCTTCGGTCAAATCCACTCGATTGAGCTTTCGTCGGTTTCTTCGTCGGATCTGCGTGGTCGGTGCTTCGTTGCCTCTGTGTCAGTTTCTTCGTCAGATCTTGAGCGCCCGTCGGTGCTGCATACCGCGGCTTCTTCGTCGTCGGGCCAGCGCCCACGTCGCCTTGGAAAATGGTGCTTCATCCTCAGATCTACGTGCGGGGTCCTTGAGCGCGGCTCCTCCGTCGCCTCTATGTGCATGGTGCCGTGGACCCTCTGCCCCGATCCGGCACGGGTGCTGGTGCCAATCTGCTGATTGGTGCCGACGCCCTAAAGCTGCTCCCGTCAGCCGCCGTTTTTCGTGTGCCCCGAGTGAGCCCCAGCATGTTCGCGACCACTTGACTCTGTTGAGCCTCAGCTAGAGCGGCTAGGGTTATCTCTTGGGTAAAAAAAAATAAAAAAATTTGCATCTTGCGTCGCTTTTCTCTTGCGCCCTCGCCGTCGCTCGCCGCTGCTTCTTTGCGCTCTCGCCATCGCCGGTTGTCCTATCAGGATGACTTCTTCAGACGGGGTTCTAATTTTGCGATATCTAATACTTTTTAATGGCACTAATTACTGTGATTGGGTTCCACGCATGCGTCTGCACATGCATAGTCTACGACTTTGGGAGTATCTCACGGGTGATCCCAAGTGACCGCCTTGCCCTACAGTTTCCTCTGGGCCTGTTATTCCAGAGAAGGCCACTGATGAGGATAAGAAGGACATGATCCCAGATTGAGATTTGCTTGTCTTTGTAGGATTCTCAGTTCATGGTGTACAGGGCATGGTTGGACAAGGATGCTCGTGCAGGTGCTATTCTTACTGCTAGTATGGAGGATCGTTTGATTGTTGATATTGTTGAGTTCGAGCATGCACGTCAGTTGTGGGGTTTTCTACATCACCGATACGAGTCTGCTGGTCAGTCTACCTATCTTGCTGCTATTCATCGGGAGCAGCTTTTAGGACAGGGAGATGCTACAGTAGATGAGTTCTTTGCCCATATGTATGTTGTTTGGCATCAGCTTGACACTCTTGGTCCTCAGTTATCACCAGGTACTTGTTCAGCATGTCAGAGTCAGAAGGATGCACTTGAGCTTCGACACACTTATATTTGTTGACTCGACTTCGTGATGAGTTTGAACCTCTCCGTGCTCAGCTGCTTTGTCATACTGGACAGTAGATTATTCATGTAGGGGGGTCATAAGGAACTTAACAGATTTGATTTCATAATTTTTTGAAAATTCTATACATCACAATTGATTGTCCAAGTTCACAAGTCCTCTTACAGGGTCACGGGTTCAAGTCCTGAAAACAGTCTCTTACAAAAATGTAAGAAAAGGCTGCGTACAAATGATACAAATGGGTCGGACCCTTCTTCGGATCCTGTGCAAGCGGGAGCTACATGCACCGGACTGCCCTTTCTTACAATTGATTGTCCAAGTTCACATAATTTTCTGGAAAAATTGTTGTCATTTTCTGTTATTTTCATGGACATGGGCGAAGTCACACCATTAGACATACCTAGTCATTTTCAATGTTGCTGACATTTTCACTTGAGGTTATAAGGTACTAAAGGAATGCTTTAGCCAAGTTTCACAGTTTTATATTGAGTAGAACTCCTATAATAGTTTTTTTTTCGAAAAACCAGCAAGGGAGAGCTGGCGTTTTATTTATAAGTAGATGAATACAGGTTTTCTTAGTGTTTATAACTAAAGGGTTTTTCTATCAAATTCCAAGGATGTTCATATCAAATAACTTAATCAATGCAAAGTTCTGGTTATATGTAATCTACTGAAATTAATTTTATCATTTTTGGAGATCCCTACAATTTGCTAGGAATTTTAGAAAATTCGACATTTTCTGGAATTATTCTCTGTGGAGAAAACGCTGAGGCACCTGAGCCCATCCCTAACACACGGCTGTTTGCCCTGGCTGCCAGTTCGAGCGCTGCCATGGCTGCTGGTGATTTCAGCGGCAGCCCTCACGCCGGAAGATGCACCAGTGGCTATTTCTTCCGGGGGCTGGGAAACAGAAACGCTGAATAGATTGGAGAGGAAGGAAACAACCGCAGCTCACCTGAGAGGTCAGCGACGAGCAGCAGCGGCGCCATGACTCGGCGGCGTTGCCCGGCAGAAGTGCAGCTCTGGAAGGCGTTGATTTGCTAGGAGAAGACCATGAGCTCCCTGGAAACGATGCTGTGTGCTCGATTTGCGAGGAAGGAGGCCGGAACAGAGAAAGGTGTGTCAGCAGTCAAAGTTAGGATGTGTTTGATCTAGAGTCAAAGTGGGATGAAATGGATCCATCCCAGTTTTTAAAGATGGGATTGTCCCGTTTTCTGTTTGTCTAGAGGGGTGAGATGATTCCTGTTTCTTGTCTGTTTTGTGGGATGATGTGGAACGGAATGATCATGTCTCCTGTTTGAATGAAAGGATGTGACAGATACATGTGAGTATGAGTACCTTCGGAAGGCTGTGTGCCTGCCTCTACTGAGGTGGGACGGATCTGTCCCCATGTTTTTGGTGGGATGGTTCCATCCCGCGTTTGGGTGGAATATTCTCTTTTGAGGAATGACTCTGTCCCATGTGTCTCCAAACCAAACAACAGAAAAGTAGTACCGTCCCGTCCCTCCTACCATATCACTCAAACCAAACACACCCTTAATGCACCATGGGAGAGCGTTGAGCTGCCATAAAAATGGTTAAGGAGCTGCACAACACAGTTGTGGTGATCACAGCTTAAAGAAAAGGAAACAAAACTCCCTGTTTTGCAAAGAATCAGCTGAAATTTGGAGAAGCATGGTTGTGGAACAGAGCAGTGCGTTAGGAGGAATAACATAGTGGTTTTTCAGCTTTGCCGTATGGAGCGGAAGAGGAATGGAGTGTGGGTTTACCTTCACGTGGGCAAGAGCGGTGAAACCGAGTACTCTGCACGCAGCGCTGGAAATAGAGCAGAGGCTTGCTTCATCTCAATCTAAGACCTGACAACCAACCTCCCCCCTTATCCCATCATTCACACATAAAATATCTCCACTAAACAATTACAAATTCGTTTAAATTTGACATGGGCACTAATCTAGATATTAGGAAGGTTAGGGTGCACTAAATTCGGTTTTTAACTAGGTGGCATAATTCAAATTCTAATTTGTTTTTTAATTCAATTTAAATACTCTCCCATATGGCTTTATTCAAATACATGACAAATGTGGTTCAAAAATTATTAAACTTGGCAGGAATAATATTTTAATTATGAGAAACACCTTAGTTAATTCAAATTCGTGTTTTGGGCAGATTTAAAGGGAACATTTCAAATTGATTTTTGAAACTCCCCTTTTCGAGTTCAACTAAAAACCCTATATGAGCACTATGTTTTATTCCCATTTTTATTTCTCCATTTGATTCTTGAGCTTAATTGATCATAAGGTTTTCAAGGTGTTTTACACTTGCTCTTATTTAATTCTTGATTCTTGCCCCTGCACATTCAAGTTTTTTTTTTGAATTGAGTCAGGAAATCTTTATTTTAAATTCTTATTTTCTTAAGTGTAACCTTCTCTCACTAGTTCCCTTTTAATGTGAAATTTTTAGAAGTTCTAAGTTTAACCTTGTTTATTGGTTCACATAGCTCGTGTGATATTCAGATGGTACCCTCACGAATAAAGAAAGTCAAGGATTTTGTGAGGTTGATCATTTAATTTATGATCTCATGATGGAGAACGATGGAGTGGCAATAGCCAAGGTACTCGAACCTAAACAAGTCAAGGATGAAGGCTCAAGCTTATCTGGCCACAAGAAAGGTTGGTCAATCAATAACTCTTGTATTACTCAAAGAGGAAGAATCAACAGGGTTCGGTATAACACAAGAGTTGTCAAAAGGTCAAAAGATTTAGACACTTACAGATTTAAATGGAGATACACACTCTTGCTCGTAATTTTGGTAATAGTCATGCATCATATAGTTTTTATTTCATTAAAAATGGTGATTCATGATTCATTATGTGTTGTATGGTGCATAATGATGCATATGTATGCTGCAAATGATGCATAAAAGGCGGTTGCACATGATGGGTTGTGCAATTCTCAAAGTCTTGCAATATGTACGGTGCATCATCTTTTAGTTTGGAGCAAGAACGAGTAAAACCACTGACACAAGAATAAGGAATAACTCATGTTTTGCAAAGCTTGAATACCGTGGTCACGAGAGGAACTCTATACGGAATGTCACTTTCATAACTCGACCACGGTCAAGGAATTTTTATTAAGAGTACCGATAATGAATGTGGGAAAACACTACACCATCTTAAAATTTCCAAGCTTGTGCGCATTCAAATCCGTTTCTTTATCTCTTTAGCTAATTCTTTGAGGCACCTAATGACTCAAGTCACTTCTAGGATATAAATCGCTAACTAAGTTACCAAAATAATCTAGTGTCACTAGACATTAAGTTAAGGCTATTCAAGTCGTTTTTAATAGTGCATCACTTAATCTTCTCTTCAATCTTGTAGTGGTTATTGATATCTTCCTTGATAGCTCTTGTAGAGTTGACATTACATTCCCTCCATGATGAGTGAATATTGTTCTTGAAGATGGATCCTCTTAAAGATGTAATCCCATTTGATCATCTCGCTATTGACACTTTACAAAGTAACATGGTCGGTGAGTGAACACTTTAGTTACTTGAGCGCACTCCTCCCCCCTTAAGTTTTGAGCTAGGTGATTGAAAAACTTACTCCAAACAATCATCATGGGGAGGTGTTGTGCAACTCAGGGAAGTGAAACCAAAGTTAAATGATTTTAAAATTTCAAATTGACTCTGCCGACTATCTCACTATCCAGATTGACCAGTTTGCACTTTACCAAGCTTTTGAGCTAGCTAATAGTAGAATCAACTCTGTAGTTGCAACAACAACAACAACAACCAAGCCTTCGTCCCAAACAAGTTGGGGTCGGCTAGAAATGAAACCCAACAGTTTTTGAAGAAAAGTAATATAAAATAAGATGAGAGTAAAAATACAAATAAAGAATTTTATTCATTTTAGAATAGATTAACAAGAAACAAGATAAAAGTAATAAACTATGAATAAACTAAGATTCTGGCACATGAATTGCTAATTTTTATGCAGTCCTATCATAGGCCAAATCTCTAAGTATGTCCCACTCCTTTAAGTCTTGTTTCACCGCCTTATGCCATGTCCTCGGTCGACCTCTACCTCCTCTAAAATTTTCTCTACTCTTTATAGTCCCAATGTTAACCTGAGCATCTAGAGGTCCCTGTTGGATATGCCCAAACTACCGTAAGCGATGTTGGACTAGCTTCTCCTCAATCGGTGCCACCCCTACCCTATCACGTATCACCTCGTTCCTAATTTTGTCTCTTCTTGTGTGACCACACATCCACCGTAGTGTGCGCATCTCAGCAACACTCATTTGTTGGACATGTTGCCTTTTAGTTGGCCAACATTCTGCTCCATACAACATCGCAGGTCTGCTCACCGTCCTATAGAATTTTCCTTTTAATTTTTGTGGAACTTTCTTATCACATAAAATTCCAGATGCTTGCCGCCACTTCATCCACCCAATCCTGAATTAGCTCTGTAGTTGAATAACAAATTTTGTAGTTAACTTCAAGACTTTTCCAGAAAGTATTGGGTTGGCATCATAGCAGTTGTGGTTGAGGAGATATATCTTTTCAAAGTTGACAGTTCTTCTGGAGACTTGCAGCAGCATCCCATTTGGAGGTACCCACATGATCCAATTGTTTCTTGCATTTCTGATCCAAATTCATCAAAATCAAAAACCACAAAGTTTTAGTATGACTCATAAACTTCATATAAATATAACATGTGACTCTTAGTGATTTTATTTTGAAGGGTATGTGTCGGTACCCTAAAAACCATACACCCCCTGAGGTTACAAAGATCTCAAGGGAAGGACGTCTACTCAAATTGAAGACCCTTAGAGGCCCACTTGTCAGACCTAACCGAACCTGCTTCTCCAACATGGTTAACCCCTAGGTTGCCACGTGTACTGCCAAACCGGAGCTACTACCCATAAGGGTGAAGCTCCGGGCTAGGTACCGAAACGGCACCTCCGGACTTAACCCCTGACCGAGAGAAGCTCCGGACATGACACGTGCCAGGCCACCCCGGAGCTTCCCGCTTCCCACAAGCAAGCTCCGGAGCTGCCACGTTTCCAAACGTCGGAGCTGGCCGCCTCAAACCACCGGAAGACATTGTAACGACTCCGGATCTTCAAAGGATAGCCGCGGACTTCAAGACTCAATTAATTGTCATTAATTCCACGCCCTGAGAAGCGACCTCGACCGTCTTCCGAAGACGGCGGCAAATCCAAAATGTGGTGCCCCATTCACAAAACGGGCAGCCACAGGCTGGAAGACTGCCGGGAGGTCCAAAACCTTGCCGAGCGCTACAACAAGCGCCGGGAAGGGTCTCCTTTCCGACAGAGGGAGGGAAAACAGAAGGTTGACGAAGCTCCGGCTGAAGAGGAGTTAGGGTTTCAGGATCCCAAAAAGGTCCTGAAAGCCGTCTACACCTCCGTCGACGATGACTCCGACGTCTCCGACAACGAGCGTCGTAAAACCATGAACACCATCTTTGGTGGATCATGGGACATCACTTCTCGTCGTGTCATCAAGACTATGAGACGAGATATGGCTGCTGTAGCTCCTACAGCTAGACCGGAGCCACATCGAAAGTGGATGGACACACCCATCACTTTTGATGCTTCGGACTGTCCTCAAAGCATGGTCGGAGCTGGCCAATTACCCTTGATGGTATCTCCCACCATCAACAACATCCAGCTCCATCATGTTATAGTGGATGGAGGTTCGGTGCTGAACCTTATAAGCTTTGAAGCTTTTACCAAACTTCAGCTTCGACCTTCGGATCTTCAGCCCTCTCGACCATTCTCCGGAGTAGGTCCGGGGGCCATTACCCCACTCGGAGCTATAATTCTCCCCGTTACCTTCGGGACATGGGAGAAGTACCGCACCGAGAAGTTGGTCTTCGACGTTGCTCAGATCAACTTACCATTCAACGCCATCTTGGGTAGACCTGCCCTATACAAATTTATGGCAGCTGCTCATTATTGATACTTGGTGTTGAAGATGCCAACACCAGCAGGCGTTCTCCGGATTCGTGGAGATCGCACCGCCGGAGTAACTGCTCTGGAGGAGCTCCATGCACTCACCACTGTGCAAGAGGAGGACTCCAGACAGTGGCAAGCTCCAAAACCTCCGAGCATTCAGCAACGAGGTTCAACCTCTGCTCCCCGTGTGCAGCCAAGCGGCGACACCGACATCCCCGTCAAAGTCGTCCAAATTGGTTCCGATGTCACTCAAACCACCCGCATATCGGGTGGGTTGAATGACAAATAGGAACTCGCGCTCATCACTTTCCTCCGGGCTAACGTTGACGTATTTGCTTGGCAACCGTCACAAATGCCTGGGATCCCCAGGGAAGTGATTGAGCACAATCTGAAGATTTACACCGACGCTCGGCCTGTGCATCAGAAACCTCGGAAGCAATCTGTAGAGCGACAAAACTTCATCCGACAAGAAGTGAAGAAGTTGCTCGAAGCTGGATTTATCCGAGAAGTCTACCATCCAAAATGGCTGGCAAACCCAGTCGTTGTGCCCAAGGCCGGCGGGAAACTTCGGATGTGCATCGACTACACTACATTGAATAAGGCATGTCCAAAGGATCCATTCCCACTACCTAGAATAGATCAGATAGTGG
Organism: Tuctoria greenei; assembly: GCA_036927565.1. Classification (NCBI taxonomy): domain Eukaryota; kingdom Viridiplantae; phylum Streptophyta; class Magnoliopsida; order Poales; family Poaceae; genus Tuctoria; species Tuctoria greenei. Next base: position 50,603,580 of record JAYESD010000009.1, read on the forward strand.
ATTCCACCTCCGGGTGCGAGTTACTGTGTTTTCTAGACGCATATTCTGGATATCATCAAATCAGGATGTCTAGGGAGGATGAAGAGCATACTTCATTCATCACAGTGGATGGATTGTATTGTTACACAGCCATGCCGTTTGGTCTCAAGAATGCAGCTTCAACTTTTGTACGAGCTATGTACAAAACTTTCGAAGAACTCATCAAAGACATAGTGGAAGTGTACGTCGATGACATCGTGGTCAAAGTCAAAAACAAGGAGTCCCTCTTGGACACCTTGCAGGCTGTCTTCGACAAGCTGCGGGCCACCCGCACGAAGCTAAACCCAGACAAGTGCGTCTTCGGGGTTAGTTCCGGAAAGCTTCTTGGTTTCCTGGTAAGTCACCGGGGCATAGAGGCTAATCCGGCGAAGATAAAAGCCATTGAAGACATGCGGCCACCAACCCGCATCAAAGACGTCCAAAAATTAACTGGATGTCTAGCAGCCCTCAGCCGGTTCATTTCAAGACTGGCAGAAAGAGCACTTCCCTTCTTCAAGTTACTGAGGAAGTCCGGACCATTCCAATGGTCTGAAGAAGCAGAGAAGGCATTCCAGGAGCTGAAAGAGTTCCTCACCACCCTACCAGTCCTGGTAGCTCCGAACCCTGGTGAGCCTTTATTGCTTTACATTTCAGCTACTGACGAAGTCGTCAGTATGGTTCTGGTTGCGGAGAGACCGGAACTACCCAATACTCAGGAATCCAGACCCCTTCGGGAGGGTCCGGAGGTTCCTGAAAGTGGGTCTGGGTCCCAGCTCCCAGACTCAAACCCACAAGAAGCCACTTCAGAGGACCCGAACCCCTCTAAGAGGGTCCAGGTCATTTCTGAAGAAGCTCCGGGTTCCTCTACCCAGAACCCGGAGGTCCCCGAAGAGAGTCTGGACCCCTCCGAGAGGGTCCGGATCAATGAAGAGGAAGCTCCGGACCCCTCCGGGAGGGTCCGGACCATTCAACGCCCGGTATACTTCATCAGTGAAGTGTTACATGATGCCAAGACTCGATACCTAGAGGTGCATAAACCGCTTTATGCAGTTCTTATTGCCTCAAGGAAGCTTCGACACTATTTCCAAGCTCACAAAGTCTCGGTGGTGACCTCATATCCACTTCGAGCGATCCTGCATAATCCCAATTCAACTGGGAATATTGCAAAGTGGGCAGCGGAATTGGCTGAATTCGATCTTGAATTCATTCCGAGACAAGCAATCAAGAGTCAAGCGTTGGCAGATTTCGTGGCAGAATGGACTCCCTCTCCATTAAACCCTGGGGGCCCCAGCGAGCAGAAGACGGAACCTCAAGTTCCAACCTTCACTAAGCCTCACTGGACCCTTTATTTCGACGGCTCCATGCAGAAGCAGGGAGCCGGAGCTGGAATCCTTCTCCTCGCACCAACTGGGGAGAAAGTGAAATACATGGTACACCTTGACTTCAAGGCAACCAACAACATGGCGGAGTACGAAGCACTCATCTATGGATTAAAGGTGGCACTATCATATGGTGTCAAGCAGTTGCTGGTCAAAGGAGATTCACAACTTGTCATCAAGCAGGTGAAGGATGAATGCTCCTGCAATAATCTCCAGCTGGCTGCTTACCTCCTTGAAGTCCAGAGGCTTCAGAAGGACTTCGAAGTCCTAGACCTTCACCATGTTCAGTGTGCTCACAACGCTGAAGCTGACGAACTCTCGACCAAGGCGTCAACTGGAGCTCCGGCTCCTGACGGAACCTTTGTCTGGAGGTTGTCAAAACCCACAGTTCAGCCTGCCGAACTGAACGAAGGGGGCGAGATCAGCATCCCGAAGCTGACGGTCCCGATGGCCCTGTTACCATGGCAGCCATCAAGGGTCGTAGGTGCTGCCGGGAGCTCCGAGCAACCCAGCACGCAAGACTCGAATGCTCAAGTCAGTTCCGATGCATGGATCTCGGAGATCCGGAACTACTTGAAAGACAACATCCTTCCCGACGATGATGTATCCGCTGATCGGGTAGTCAGATTGGCTAAAAGATACACGTTGGTAGAAGGGGATCTCTACCGGCGCGGTGCCAACGGCATCCTAATGCGGTGCATCACAAGGGAAGAAGGCTGCGAGCTCCTCGCAGAAATCCATGGAGGCGAGTGTGGGAACCACGCATCTTCCCGCACGCTGGTCGGAAAAGCCTTTCGGCACGGCTTCTACTGGCCAACAGCGCTCCAGGATGCCACTGAGCTGGTGAAGAAATGCAAAGCATGCCAATTTCATGCAAAGCAAATTCATACACCTGCTCAGTCCTTACAAATGATACCTCCTACATGGCCTTTCGCTGTGTGGGGGATGGACATCTTGGGACCCTTCCCAAGAGCCGTCGGAGGTTACAAGTTCCTGTACGTCGCCATCGACAAGTTCACCAACTGGCCGGAAGCTACTCCCGTTGTGACGATCAACAAACAATCTGCAATCAATTTTCTACAATCCATCGTGAGCAGATTCGGAGTCCCAAATAAGATCATCACTGATAATGGGACTCAATTCACAAGCTCCGCATTTCAAGGATATTGCGAAGACCTCGGCATACAAGTTTGCTACGCTTCCGTAGCTCATCCTGCCAGCAATGGACAAGCCGAGAGAGCAAACGTAGAGATCCTTAAAGGACTCAAAACACGCACTTATGAGCGATTGAAAAAGCACGGAGCCAATTGGATCGAAGAGCTTCCGCCCACTCTATGGGCCAACAGGACTTCTCCAAGTCGGGCAACCGGAGAAACACCCTTCTTCTTGGTGTACGGAGCTGAAGCGATCCTTCCTCCGGAAATCACCTTGGGTTCCCTCCGAGTCCGGACCTTCGACGAAGCCGCACAGGACCAGCTCCGGCGCGAAGACCTAGACCTCCTCGAGGAAGGAAGGTGCCAAGCAGCTGTTCGGAATGCCCGATACCGCCAAGCTCTACGGCGCTATCACCAGCGGCATGTACACAACCGACAGCTCGAGGAAGGCGATCTGGTGCTACGGAGAATACTATCCAGAGAAGGGCAAAACAAACTCTCCCCCGGCTGGGAAGGGCCCTTTCGAGTGATCAAAGTATCCCGTCCCGGAAGCGTTCGCTTGGCTACCGAGGATGGGACACCTCTCCCAAATCCTTGGAACATCGAGCACCTCCGTAAGTTCTACACTTAATTTCACGGAGGTGAGTCTTAAGTAACTTGAAATGTATGTTATAGAGTCATTGTACAGAGTCGGGTAGTTCCTCCGGGAGAGCAGCCGGACCTTTCCCGAAAGGTTTGAAAAGCTCATGCAACACTTGACACAGTCTCCGGACTAAAAGTGTGGCTAACTACCCTGGGTCAAACGAGAAACCAAACACACTTAGCCTGGTTCCGTACCCTAAGAGTGTACTTGTTTCCCCTGTACCCCGGACCTATAATGAAAGACATCTTCATGTGAAATAGACTCCACGTGCATTCATCTTTGCATAGGCTCGACATTTTTATTTTTCTCTTTCTTGTCTATAACAGAAACGTGCAATTCTTAAGAAGTTCTAGTTTGACCGGTTTACATACGATTCGAGTTGAATTGTCAGATTTTTTGGATTTAAATATCATCTGTGGCCAACTCGACTGAAAGCCGCCAAGACATTCTAGGGCCGGAGTGCGCTATCGACTTAGCCTGGTCAAGCACCCTAAGTACGCCACTCTACCTACATCCCGGCAGGCCGAAGTAAGGTGGGTCCATGGACAATTGGATCTAAAAGAAAAGACAATTCATCCAGTCGTATTAAAAATCGTGTTCAACTTAAAATTTTCTTAAGAACCGTAAGCCGCGACGAAGTTATAGACAAGGAACGAATTTTACTATTTTTCTTGGCTTAAGTGTGCAGGAAAAATGAACCCTGCGTTGATGGAGAAAAACCGGAGCTAACCAAGTTCCGACTCCCACCAGGGCGTCAACCGTCGGCGTTGACTAAAAGATGGTGAGAAGACCTCGTCACTGGAGTCTGTTGCCAACAAACCAAGTGTGGCAAAGGTCATTGCCGGAGCTGCTAAGCTCCGACACCTTGGAGTATTAACTATCGACGCCCAACGTGTTGATAGAGGCTATTGCCGGAGCTACTAAGCTCCAGCGATGGACAGTGCCGGAGCTTCTAAGCTCCGACAACTTCATGGGACCTTCACTATCAAAAACTTCGGACCCAAATTCCACAAGTTCAAAGTAAATTCGTCTTCAACAAAACTCAACATCCTTTTGGTACATGTCCACAATCAAATTGTGCACATCTACCAGGGGGCCAAGTGAAGATAAAGATGTTGAAGACAAAAGAATGAAATTCGCAAAAAATTTAGGATTTCATTTCATCTGAAGACCGGAGATTACATCTGGAGACAAGGGATTACAAAATTGAGGAAGAAGAGAAGATACAAGTAAAGGCTAAAAGAGACGGTCCTAGACCCTATGAAAGAACTCGGCGACTTTCTGGGCGACCTCCGACACGGGGGCTCGGGTAGCTTCGCCTTCTCCTTCGACGGGGCCTTCAAGCACCGGGTCCAGAGGAAATCGAGAGTTCCGGCTGGTGTAGCATGTCAACACATATTCTGTGACGTTCCTAGCCAGGGATTGCCCCTCGACCTCCAGCTGGTCCGCGATGACATCGCCCACCTTGGAGAGCTTGCTGCCTGCGGCGCTCAACGCTTGCAACGCGAGGTCAGGCTCCGGCTCCGGATCATCCGGGTGCACGGGGCTGAAACCCATCGGCGTCAGCGCGTCGTCGGCCTTGCCCAGGAACTCCCAAATCTGCAGGGAGTCCGCCTTCCTCAAGTTCTTCATCTCCTCCAGGGATCTCCGGGCCGCCGTCAGCTCCGAATTCTCGAGGGCGAGGCGCTCAACTTCTTTGGCGTTTTGCTGGATCTTCGCAGCAACCCGCTTCTCAAGTCTTCCGAGCTCCTCCTCCCGGAGGTGGATCTTGTTCCGGCGATCGACCAGGTCCTTCTCCCTAGCCTCCACTTTCTTCTCCCGGGCGACAAGGGCACACTCGTATTCGTAGAGTTCCTGCCCCCGCACCCAGGTCTTCTCCTCTTCCTCGAGGCAGCGCTCTTCCAATTTCTTAGTGCGCTCCTCGAGGCCCTTGTCCGCCAGAGCTGTTTTCTCAGCGAGCTCTTCTTCCCGTCGCAAGACGTCATCCCGTAGCTCTAGGAGTTTTTGCTCCTCATCCTCGAGCCGTCTTTCCCTCCCTTCAAGTGCCTCTCGGCGCTTGATGAGTGCGGTGCTGATGGCCTCGAGCTGATCAAACCGAGCATTGGCCGCGTCGTTAGCAGCCTTGGCTTGGTCATGGAACTCCCGGGATTGAGCTTCGAGGGCGTGAGTCATGCTCTCCCTCTCGTCCAGCAGTTCACCCCAGAGCTCCAGGCGGATCTTCTCCCGCCTGATCCATTCCTTGTCATCCGCAAGCCTCGACTGCGCCAGCTTAGTCTCGAAGTGGAGCCGATTACGCCACCGCCTAAGGGTTTGGCGCTCCTCTTCAAGAGCCTTGCTGTCGTGGAAGAAGGCCAGTTGGACCTGACGTAGACTGGAGCAGGCGTTGTCGATGGACATCGACAGCGGGATGGGCTCCGGACCTGCTGGGATCTCTTCCGCTGGTTCCAGCGGGTCTTCACTTACAAAAATTGGGTCCCACTCTACGAGAGTGGAACCCCGAGCTTCCAAAGCGCTAGGACCTTCCTCCGGGATGGCCTCAGTCGCCATCGAAGGAGGTCCCGCCAACAAGTCTTCATTTGCCCCCTCAGGCTGGGGGCCAGCGACTTCATTCAGGCACTCTGGCTCTGCCACAGGTACCATCGACGTCGTCGCCTCCACTGGCTCCGGCCGAGACACTTCTTCTGAGGGAGGCTCAAGCTCCCTCGCCTCTTCAGCCGCCGGCTCTGCGGCCGGCGCTCCAACAATCACCGGCTCTGCGGCCGGAGCTTCAGAAGTAACCGGCTAAACTGCCGGAACTACTTCAACTTCCGGCCCGCATGTCGGGGCTTCAGCCACCTCCGGCTCAATCGCCGGGGCTTCAGCACTGTCCGGCTCCGAAGCCGGGACTGCTACTTCCTCCGACTCAACAGTCGGAGCTTCTACTACTGCAGCACCAGGACCCGGAGCTTCCACTTCCGGGACGGGTGCCGCTGGCGCATCTTCATTCCCGTGGTCCGGCGCTACCACGGGAACTTTCGGAGACGAGTCGAGGTCCATGACCACGACAGCCGGCGTCGGAGCTGTCGCAGCCTCCGCTTGGGGCGGCACCGGGGCTGGAGCAGAAGCCCTCGCAGCCTCAGACACTGTGGCTGGGGGTGGAGCTTCACTCCCCTTCTTGGGAACGCTGCAGATGAAGAACGAAGAGATTGAGCAAACAGATGCTACAATTAAAAAGTTAATCGAGGTAAAAAAGAAAAAAAAATTACCTTGGGAGGCTCACGCACCAGCTTGCGTGGAACCTCTTTCCCGGACGATCCGGGCTGGCCACGGTCGGCGTAGGAGCTCTGGGAGGACTCTCAGGACTTGCCACAGCCACGGGCGTTTCCCGGGTCGGAGCTCTCCCTGATCGGGAGGAACTCCTGGACCTGGAGGCCCTCACCGCTCCAGATGCCGGAGTCACACGCCCGGAGCTAGCACCACGGGAGGGATCCACCACGGGGACAGTCGCACTCCGGGAGGACCCCACCGCTGGAACAGTAACGTTTCGGAAGGACCCCACCACGGGGACATTCGCCACGGCGGCGGAGGATCTTCCTTCCTGAGGAGGAGGAACCAGGGAGGAAGTGGCAGGCCCGACGGACCTTCCGTCAGCATGTCGCAGCTTTCTCTTCCGGCTCTCTGGCTCCTCCGCCAACTCCTTGCCCTTGCCGATGACCTCAGCTCTTGGCTGTGAGACAGGGGCGGAGCCGTCTCCGGACAACCCGGGGATCGCCAACCGGGTGGTTGATCTTCTCTCGATGACACCAAGGTCGTCAAGCGCGGGCATCTTCCGTCGGAGCTCCCTGCTGAACTCAACTTCCACGTTCAGAGGGAGGAAAGCTGGCGGTGGAGTCAAGTAATCTCAGTCAACGTCGATGCCGTGCTGGAATTTCTTGAGGTGAAACTCCAAGGTCTTCCCCACCATGCTGGACTTCAACCCGGTCCTCGCCCATCACGCTGTTGAGGGCCCAGGCGAGCTTCTCCCTCCTCTTCAGCGGTGCCCACCTGTTGGATAGGAAGTTGCAGAACACCGCCTAGGGAGTCAATCCTCCCTCCACACATTGGCGGATCCTGGTCAGGATAGGGTCGAAAGCTTCCGCCAGCACCGGAACTTCGCTCCATACCGACGTGTCAATGCCGGGCAGACCGTCTGCCAACTCCAACCGCTCATGCTCCTCCACCCGGACGACTACCCAATCTTTCTTCCAGTCATCCCACTTCCCGGAAGGGAATGACCGGAGGTACTTGAATGGGCACTTCTTGCGCTTCACGAAGTAGTAGAAGCCAAGATACTCATCGCTTCGGCCGGTGGTTTGGACGGTGAAGAAGGTTCGGAAGAGCTCGATGCAGGGAGGGATGCCCACCCACATCTCGCAGAAGTGGACAAAGATGAACACAAGGAGAATGGAGTGAGGGCCAAGGTGGTACAGCTGCAGACCATAGAAGTCCAGCAGCATCAAGAAGAAGGAAGAAAACGGTGGGATCAGCCCCACCATGGCGTACGAGGAAAAGTACACCATCTCACCAGAGTGCTCCTTTTCAAAGGGGAGCTCTCCGCCGGCGCGGACCGAGCGGTTGAAGAAGTACGAAGACCACCCCATGAGGGCCCGGACCTTCTTCAGATCGCTGTCCGTCTTCAAGCGACTCTCACGCAGACCCAACTCCATCGCAGCACAGCTAGGCAAGAGAAGAGGAGCAAAGTACAAGTCGGGAGTTTGAGCACAAGAACAGATGGGAAGCGTAAAGAACTCCCGACGGTGTGCTTTCCTTCTTAAGTAAGCCCTCGCAACGCTTGGATGGAAACTGCAGGAGAGCCAAGGATACTACTCAAGAATTCAACCCTGCCGATGAAAAGAGGGCCCGGGACCACCCCGACGATCAAGTCGAGGCTCTTACCCAGGCGAACAGTTGTCATCACGAGGCGGGAAACCCAAAGGCGGCGAACTGACAAGGCGCGCGGAACCGATACGGTTTTCGTATCAGGAACCGGCGACCTTCAATTGCGAGAGATCCGCACGTCAAAGATCTTATCTGCCGCCTGAGGTGCGCCACGCGTCGGGATTTAACCGTAAAGCCCCGCCAACGGCACCTCCGAAGACCCTTGAAGACTCAGTTCAAGAGTCGTGAGTATGGACCCACCTCCGACGGAATGACTTCACCCCGGTGGCTTTCCCCGGAGGTAGGTCCAGGGGGCCACTGTCGGTACCCTAAAAACCATGCACCCCCTGAGGTTACAAAGATCTCAAGGGAAGGACGTCTACTCAAATTGAAGACCCTTGGAGGCCCACTTGTCAGACCTAACCGAACCTGCTTCTCCAACATGGTTAAACCCTAGGTTGCCACGTGTACTGCCAAACCGGAGCTACTACCCACAAGGGTGAAGCTCCGGGCTAGGTACCGAAATGGCACCTCCGGACTTAACCCCTGACCGAGAGAAGCTCCGGACATGACACGTGCCAGGCCACCCCGGAGCTTCCCGCTTCCCACAAGCAAGCTCCGGAGCTGCCACGTGTCCAAACGTCGGAGCTGGCCGCCTCAAACCACCGGAAGACATTGTAACGACTCCGGATCTTCAAAGGATAGCCGCGGACTTCAAGACTCAATTAATTGTCATTAATTCCATGTTAATGAAAATTAATCGGATAATCTTAACACCTGTAACGGCACTGTCGGTGCCCGTTACAGTGTTATTAACAACAATTAATCGTGTATCAATACTAGTAACCGCCGGGGCCACATGTCGGGCCAGGCTAACTTGTAACGGTTTGTCCTTGTACTATAAAAGGACAGACCGACGATACACAAGGGAGATTCTGAGGCTCTCGAACGCTCTCAGGCACACAAGCTAATACACCCACACACACACCCGTGGAGTAGGGTATTACGCTCAGGCGGCCCGAACCACGTAAACCACTGTGTCTCTCGTGTCCAATCGTGATTCACCTTCTTGAGTCTCCGCGCGCCCACACCGAACTACAAACTCCTTCAACACTTTAGTAGTGTCAGGAGATCTGCCGACTCCAACAGTCGACAGTATGGGCAAATTACAGAAAAGTATAGAAATAATTCCCAAATTTGAGGTTTCTATACAGTTTTTGTTGTTCTGGACATTTAACCATTTTAGAGAGGGATTCTGGTCATGGAGTGAATACAAAGATTGTACAGGACTTCCAAATATTTCCAAGTTGTATTATTTGCCTTCATATCATTTCTGGTTGAAGAGATATGGATTTTAAAATTTGGACAAAGTTCTCAGATTTTTTGGAAAAATATTGACAGCACCTCCTATGTATGTTGTTAATTTGAGCATAGTTTTGCATATAGATATATTCAAAATTTGACAGAAATTTAAATTACAACATTGTACATATCTCATGAGGATTCCAAAAATGCATTACATGGAGCCATTCGATGTTTCTGCTAAGAGATATGATAGAAATAACAAACAGTCCAAAAATTATCCTAGTTTCTAACCAGATTTGACACAGTTTAGAATTTCGCAATTTTGAACAGGATAGATGTATTCCGCTCTAGGGATGAACATAAAATTTTTAGTGGACTCTCTGATGTTTCTAACCATGTATAGTACATCTTCATAGGATTTTTTACTGGGATTTATGGCTTTTCAAAGTCGGGTCTTTTCTGGCAGAAAATAGGGCTCTCTGTTTTTGAATCTTGTGAGTTCAAAACCTACTCCAATTTTGGAAACTTAGTTCAAAATCAGTGCTTGATAGCTAATATGTGTACTCTTACATCTTCTCAGTTCTATTTTATAGCAAAGTTATTAATTTATGGATGGTATACATGTTGGTACTACGTGCCTCACAAAAGTGAATATCGTAATCGGATATTACCGGCATATACGTCTAAACCGGTGGCGCGATAAACAATCACTCGCAAATGTTTTCTAAGCGCAATACGATGAAAGCGGTTAGTGTACCTACATAAGACACACAATTTACAAAACACTCATTATGGTGTCGTACGGCATAGCCTGCACGAGCGATCATTTCAGGTAGTCACAATAATATATATTAAAGTAAGAAAATCTGTCCCGTATCATTCCATACGGCCCGCCGCCGAGCTGAGCCACGTCTCGAGGTACATGACCGGGCTTTCTGCCACCCAACGGGGGTCCCACGTCTTTGCCTAATGTTGCACCAGTAGGAGGTGCTTTCGCGTGTTTATTAAAAAACACACTACATGTTTTTCAACCGCACGATAGGTGACCACGTAATTTATCTCTTGCGCTAGGGATCAGCGCCGCGTATGGCACTCTGAACATTGAATGTTAAATAGTTGCATATTTCATGCTTTTTTTACCACACGATGAGGTATCCACGCTTTTGCCTGAAGCACGTCGGGGAACAGCGTTTTCATATGTTCCCAGAACCATGAGAAGGTTCAAAGACTCATATTAACTTCTGTGTCAAGCCACGGAGGACAATCACAGACCACTTCTCGTATGGTGAGCTTACCGCAATTGATCCACTTGCAGTGGTGTACCTTACCTCTTATCTGACGTTGGAGCATCGTTACAGAATATAATAACACATATGTTAGCTTGTCACCTTAAATAACTAAAACTATAACAGACCTTATGTGGGCATATAGACTAATCGTCACTCAACTACTTCGGAGTTTTCAAAAATAGGCTCTTTTCGAGTGTGCTATTACCAATGCAGATCTGATACCAGACTGTGCGGACCGGGGTCCTGACATTCCAGGAATCACTTTGAGTGGTGCCGTGCAATGCGGTACCCAACAGCACACACGAAAAGACAATAAAAATACAAAGTTTTCATTTCTCAATAAGATATTGTTTACAACATAGTGTACAACAACGGTACATATGCAGCGGAAAGTACATACTCAAACTCTCAACCTATCTATGCACAAAATAAGTCGTTCATGACTGCGGATGCTTCTCACTAGCAACACGACAACACAAGGCAGCGGTGTGGTGTCATGTGAGAGATACATCTCGACAGCTCGAGGTCTCACTAACAACCCATAGCAGCAACAATAAAAATAAACTTGCAAAACCACAAATATAGCAACCATGAGCATGAAGGCTCAGCAAGACTTAACCGTCTCACCTAAACATGGAACTCTACATGCTTGAAACTTCTAATATAGGAAAGCTGAATTTGCGTAAAAGACTCGCCTATTAGTAAATCCTTAGCTCAGTTTTAAAGTAGCAAATGTCATTCCCTGAGCATGGCACATGTCACTCTCGGTGGGCTTTTGGGTGGTCTTTACTGCTGAGCTAGTGGAAGAAGCACGTGGTTTGTTGCTGGAAGAAGAAGGTGCTGCCCGACTTTGTGAAGAAGATGGCGGAGAAGCATGCCCAGTCGAAGGAGTAGTCGTGCGTGGTTGCCATGTGCTAGTCTTTCCTGCAGAAATATTAGTTCTAGAGCTAGCTCGTCGTCCCTGCACTTCCCTTTCAGCTTTACAAGCAAGATGAAACAAACGGGTAACATTATTGTAATCTTTATAAGCAAGTATGTCCTGAATTTCATGGTTTAAACCACCCAAAAATCTAGCCATAGCTGGTTCCTCATCCTCGTCTAAATTACAATGCAACATACCCATTTGTAATTCCTGAAAATACTCTTCTACACTTTTAGCTCCCTGTCTCAATTGTTGTAACTTATTTAACAGATCACGTGCATAGTAAGAAGGAACAAATCTAGCCCGCATGATCCGTTTCAAAGCATCCCAAGTTTGTGGTATGTTATTAGGATTTTTCTTGCCATATTCTATCCACCAAACAGAAGCAAAATCAGTAAACTCACTAGTGGCTGCTCTAACTCCTGCGTTTTCAGGAAACTCATGACATGCAAATTTTTGATCAACAGAAATCTCCCAAGTAATATATGCATCAGGGTCATATTTACCATCAAAATGAGGTATCTTAAATTTGATCTTGTTAAAAGTATCTTCATGATTGCGTACCTCACGCCGACGATGTCCACCTATGCCTTGACGGTTGCGTTGTAGCTGGCGCCATGGCCTAGCTTCCTCATCTTCCCCAATCTCCGTATCTGCAGAATAGTCATCTTCATTGTCACGTACAATACTAGGAGCATTGCTCACCTATCCATCTGCGCTGCGTCCACGATCCCTCTCCTCAAGGCGCTGCAGGATGGCTCCAATAGAGGTGTTCAATGTTTGAATGGAACTCTCCAACGTGCTGATTTTGGTGTTGGTGTCGATCTGCATATTTTCCAACTGACCAAGGCGGTCACTGGTAACTCGAAAATCCTCATCAAGCGCTTCTGTGTGTAGCCGCACTTGGCGTTCGAAGTGTTGTATAATTCCCCGTGTGCGAGGTGAATGCACGTCTTCAGTTGTATTTGCTCCTCCTGCCATGGTTAGTAGAAAAAAAAGTCCAATGTGAAAGGGTGACGTTATCCCTAGCTACAAAGGTGCTCGTGGAGATAACTCGCTCACTCTCAACCTATTCAATCAAGCTCTTACATGTTCTTACAAGGCTCAGCAAGAAGGTGATGGCAACCAGCAAGTAATGAACAACTTCAAGAGCAGGTGTCAATCTATGGCTTTAGGTGGCTGAACTAGCACAAGGAGCAAACTTTCACCACGTTAATCACAACAAGCTGAATAAATATTCTACGACAGTACTATGCTGATCTTAGTCTAGACCATACTAGAGACGCGAGCCGAGACACCAATGTCGTCACCAAAAACACCCCAAACAACAATCTGATTTTTTTTTGTTTTTTTTTGTTGGGGTGGTCACCCAAACTCTCTCTAGATGGAATCAGGAGACCCTAGGACAAAATTTGCACATGCGGCTTTTGATCTTGCACTTGCCTTTTTTTTCTTCTCTAATTGCTTGTGGCTTTTGTGCGGCTTTTGATTTTGCACTTGCCTTTTTTTTTCTTCTCTAATTGCTTGTGGCTTTTGTGCGGCTTTTGATTTTGCACTTGCCTTTTTCTTATTGTCAAACTCAAATTACTAATCTGACTCAAACTCGGAGTAGCAATCTGATTCGAACTCGAACTAGTAATCAGACTCAAACTCGAACTAGCAATCCGACTCAAACTCGAACTAGCAATCTGATTTGAACTCGTAATCTGACTCAAACTCGAACTAGCAATCCGACTCAAACTCAAAGTAGAAATATGATTTGAACTTGTAATCCGACTCAAACTCGAACTAGTAATCCAACTCAAACTCGAAGTAGCAATCTGATTCAAACTCAAACTAGTAATCCGACTCAAACTCGAACTACGAATCTGACTCGAACTAGGTGACCGAATGTGACACGAACTCGAAACTCTAGTGGTGCAAAACTAAAGACCAGCAACTTGACTCGTCGAAGCAACCATGAACTCAACAAGTCTTGACTAAGTGGAGAAAGTAAAAGGCACAATGGTCTAGGAATAATGGAAAAAAACAGATCTGGTATTTTTTTTGGGCTTTTTCTGGACTATAGGATGATAACAGCGGAAAGAAAAGTAATGGTAGCACTCTCACCGATTAACCTTGCTCTGATACCACTTGATAGGATCTTGGTTCCTGATCTTTTGATGAGAATAGGAGGGTTCGATTTGTGGAGGAGAAGACGTTGGCGATCCGACTACACCGTCCCCAAGACGATGCGCCTTAGCGATCGATACACCGACTCCGAAGTTGTATTGATCTTGCTGGCGCACAATCAACCTGACCACGAGGGTCTTTGTTCCTGCAAGCAATCGAAGAACACGCAAGAACAAGAAGAACAAGCACTTATCTGTTGAATCAATCTAAAGTGGGGTTCTGGATACAAGTAGACGGGCGATCTAGTCGACACGCGCTTGTACAAGGAAGCAGCAGAAGCTAACTTACGAATAAACAAAAACCCACCAGCTAATGAGGGCGGCTGCTACTATTTATTACCTCCCTAGGGTCATGAGAAACCCTAATAACGAGTCCCTAATGGACTCCAAACGATACATGGGCCATGGGCCCAATTTTGGTGATGCAGCACCCTGGACAGAAAAAGGTCTTGGTATTAAAATAACTATTGCAGCCGACTCCGAATAGATATGGACATGAGGCCAGATCCGTTTGAAAGTAGACTTGATAATCTTTCCAGGAAGTACTTGAACGCCCAGATCGGAGTCCGTATGAAATCGTGGTGGCCGTCACAAATTGGTTCTGTACTGCTGTCCAAATCCCGTCCGCGCGAATTCCCTTCCCATTGGCTCCTCTCCATTGTTCCTAAGCAAAACAAGAAAGCACGTAGTTCCACGGTCTAGATAAGATGGACATAAGGCCAAGAACGAGTTCACCTCATAGTTTAGTTGACGTGCACGAGCGCGAGTGATCGGACCAGAAACCGGTAGCTGAGTTGGTGTGGATGTATCGAGGGTGTTGATGTCCTCATCACACACGACGCGGTCCTCAATCGACACAGGCAGGACTACGCACCCGAGACCACGTCCTGCTGCATCCTATCCCACTGCCCGGTATCATATTCAGTTCATAAACCATTCTCTAAAATATTCAATCTCGGTGGCAGTGTTGCTATCCCGCGAGTGAATTCCAACCACTCGACTTCTATCGAGTTCCCTAGAACATTAGCATGGCAATTCTACGCGTTGAGCTATAAACCTACCCAAATACTTCATGGGAGTGGGTCATGCATTTGAAGTATTCAAACATAATAGATCTAATGCACAATTCATATACTACTCAACATAGTGATAAAAGCAAAACTTTTAGAAATGACTTAAATGGCAAACCGGGGCTTGCCTTGAGTTGCGACTCGATTAAATGTCAACTGTTAGTGTTTGGTCTTCCTCCGGAGAATCCGCCATGGGAACTTCAAGGTGGAACTCCTCGTCTCCTCCTCTAAGTGATGCTCCTCATCCATCATCCCTTGTCGAATGCCATCATCGTGATTGCTATCGATATGAAATGCACATGTGAAGATTTAAACTTAGCAAATAACATTGTTAAGTTGATCCCGGTCCCAACCCGTTGGGCAACAACAACCGGGCGAGGACTCTGTCCTCCCCATCAGAATCGGACGTGGGGCGTAACAACCCCACGCCGAGTCCCTCTCAGCCGCGCGCTACTATCGGGGTCGTAACAGACTTGTTCTGTTTCCCCCCCTCGTACGCACTATTAAGTCCCAGGGCGTCCTCAGGGCATGAGTACCGTGTGCACACATGTTCCCAGAGGCCCCTGCCACAACCAAATCAACCTTTTGCCGCCGTCGTCCACCTGCGCCTCCATCACATCACATCGGCACTGCACCGATGCTTGTCTTCATCGGCAAGCACTTGAGCCCAATGGTGTCAAGTGCCCCCTCTGAATGTAATCTCCGCCTCTCACTGCTTTCCCCTAATCCTAATCTCTCAGCCATGTTTATAGGTTGCATGTTAGATTGTTTTTCCTAAGGGTTAATGTTGTTGTCAGTGATTGATTATGTCTAAGTGTTCTCAGTTAGATGTTCATAGTGTAGATCCTAAGTCAGATTAGATTCAACATTGGCATCAGAGCCACACTAATGAACTTCTAATCGGAGAATTAAGTTCTGACTAAGTCTAATTTCTTTCTAATCATGTTTTAGTTAAGTAATTCATCTTTGTTCATTAAGATTAAGTTCAAATTAGTCTTAAGTATCAATTAAGCAATTAGAAGGAGGTGATTTTGATTTTAGTCGTAGATCAATTAGATATAAACTCAGAAATAAGAAAAGAAAGGCGAATCGAATCACTCATAAGGGAATTAGAAGGGGAGAGGACTTATCTGGATAGGGTGGTCTTGACCGCCACCGTCCTCCTCAGAGCAAGGTTAGGGGAAACCCTAACCCTTGTAGCCTCCTCCCCCATCAACGGTCGCCTGTTGAATCTCCCAACAGAGAGAACGGTAGCGCCGTCATCCTGAGGCCCAGTACTGGGGTATCGGGCCCAAGCCCTAACCCTAGTCGCGCACCTCATCCGCTGTCGCCACCTTAGAGTCTCGGGTTAGGAAACCCTAACCCTAGGCAGGCCTCTCCACTAGTGGCACGATGTGCACGCCGTGGAGGTGGCCCTTGGCGGCGCCGGAGTACCTGCAAGCATAAGCACTCAAAACACTCAGTCCTCGTCGTGCTAGGATTAAGGTTCAAAACCTTAACCCTAGCCACGGGTTTTCTTCAATGGCAACCAACACGCTACCTCGGCCGACGACGAGAAGCCTCTCGGTTGCTCATCAGCGACGGAAGCGCGGCGATAACGGAAGTCCCCTCGGTGAGCCCTCCAAGCTCAGATCCGGCGAGGGTCGGTTTTCCTCGACGGCCGCCTCCCGATGTCGCCAACGCCGACAGGGAAGCACCTCACAGTATCGTTCCCTCGCCGGAGTCGACGACGCGGTGGCACCAGCGGTCCCGCGCCGCCGACTCGCTCGCTCCCTCGCCTCGTCCTCGCCGCCGCTCGGAGTGGAGAAGAGAGAGACAGTGAGGGCCAAAATGGATTAGGGTTCGCGGCGCCGGCAACCGAACATCTTAAGTATCGTCTGAAATTGATGCTCAGCCGTCGGATTGATAACGGACGGCTCAGATGAGGCAACATGTCAATTTTTCGAGGACCCAGAACCGTCAGATCATGATCTGACGGCCCTCGGTGCGCGCCGGCCGCCGACTGCCCTTAGCGGGCCCAAAGCCCATGCGGTGAAGGCAAATGGGCCAGTGGGCTGCCCTTTTGTTTTTCCGCAATTTTCAGTTTTATTTCGCGGGCCAATTTCAATGTTGGGACGTCTAGGTTGGTGGGCCGTGCACTACGGTTTTTCCATTTATTTTAAGATTTTCTCAGTTTTGGGCTAGGCCATTTTGAACAGTGGGCCGGATTCAGAGTTTATGCATTTTTTTTAAGAATTTTTAGTGTTTCTGATTTTCAGAATTCATTTAAAATGGAAAATAAATTTTAGAAAATTGATAAATGATTAGAAAATTAGTTAAATAAGTGAGAAAATTTGAGAATATTTTGCTTGATGTTTGTGTGCATTTGATTGCATTACTTCTGCATTTTATGCTATTTATTAGAACATTTTCTCAGTTATTTAAACGCTATTAAGTGCTTTTCTAAGAAAATTCCATAAATTAAGAAATTAAGTTTTAGCTTCCGCTGTTATTAAGTGATGAATTAATTGAGTAACCAACGTGAAATTTTGATTCATCAAAATTTGAATTTAGTTTAAATTTTGTCTTAATGGTATTTAAATGAGTAACCAACGTGAAAGTTAATTTTGCCAAAATTGATGTTTAGTTTATTATTTTGAGCTTGTGACTGTTTTAAGTATCATAAAGTAACCAACGTGAAATATGATTTAATTAAGTTCATTAAGCATGGAAGTAAGAGTAACCAACGTGAAATTTAATTTCCATGATAAGTTTATTATGCTAAGTTTAAGGTGCATTTTGTGAAGTAACCAACGTGAAAAGCAAAATGCCATTATTATGTTATGATGTTTTAAGTTTCATTAATGATCATCAATTTTGTTTTATGAAGGTTTTGGTGTGAGACCTATGTGTGCTGAATACATTGGCTTATACAATAAAAGTTTTGAATGTTGCCATAACATCTTTTTAGCAAGGTCCGACTAGCTCCGAGCTTCTGCAAGGTCCGAAAATAGGTCCGACTTACTTTGTCTAGGTCCGACATATTTTTGGGTAGCTCCGGTGAGCTTTGTCTTCAGCTCCGGCATATCTTTGATAGCTCCGGCATGTCTTTGATAAGCTCCCATATGTTTTGCTAGGTCCGACTTATGTTAGTTAGCTCCAACATGTTTTTTTAGCTCCGGCTTTTGGGTTGACTAGTTCCGACTAGTTTTGGTTAGCTCCGGTGCTAGGTCCTGCTAGTTTTGATAAGCTCAGATGCTAGGTTGTACTAGCTTCGGCAAGCTCTGGCGCTAGGTTGTACTAGCTTTGGTAAGCTCCGGCTATAGCTCCGGTTAGCTTTGGCAAGGTCCGGTTATTGATCGCAATGTTTTGGCTTTTAATGTAAAATGTTTTGAACTTGCTTTACACTTATGGAAATGTTGCTTAGTATTATTTTACTAAGTTTTTGGTGTGTTTTGGTTGATATGACGGATATCGTTTTGATATGCTATGCAACATGCTTATGTGATGTGCTCACGTAAGGTGTTGTGTTCGGAACTGACTTGAGTCAAGTCGCGGACTTGGGCTCGTACGGATTGGTTGTTTATTCATGTGCTGGTGTTGCTTGAGTTCAAGTAATGGGTGGTGACAGGATCCTTTGGACTAGTCTCGGGGAGGAGATGAGGTTCCAACAACCAAATTCAGGAGGAATTGTGGTTGAGCGGGTCAGGAGGTCGCGCAGGATGATTGAATCAAGGGCAGTGCATATGAAGGTTACTGGACGTCGAAGGAAGGTGTTTGCACGTATGCATGCGGTGCATGACGTGGCAACATGGTTCCAAAGATGGTTTATGGATGGGAGTATCTGGTTGGAAGGATCGGATCATATCGGTTGATGCCTTTGGCTGCGGCGGAGTCAGTTATGGCTCAGTATGGAAAATATCGAGTTGGTTATGATAGGATTTCGTGTAGGTCACGAATTTGAGTTGTTTTAGGAATGTGGGATACGTTCCTAAGGTGTTTGGAAGTCTTAAGATTGCTTCTATCTGCGTATAGAAGAGTCCTAAGCAGTTATGGAAAGTTTCGATTCGTGAATGGAGTAGGATTGGATTCCTAGTTGAGATTGGGTTGGCCTAAGGGCTGGTTATATAAGTAAGGGAGGCCAGAGCTCGTGGTAGACGACTTTGGGACTGTTCCTCTTGTGTTATATTGAATAAAATTCGTAGTTTGAAGGAACTTTTGTGCCTTGTTCGTCCGACTTGTTCCAAACAAGTTTTACTCGTTGAGTTTCTGGACAGCACTACCTTTCATCGGTGGTTTTATCATAACTCGAGTTTACAGATCCAATTGGTGTGATTCTTTTTGGGTTGTATTGAAAACTTGATTATCTATCATATTTCAAAATTTCACGGTCATTGGATTTATGGTTTCTAATCTACACGAGTTTCTTTGCAGCGTTCCAGAAGTGTTTTTCTCGGGTAGGACAGATTGACCTTTGTTTGATCTTTCGATCATAACTTGAGTTTCTCTCGACGGATTTGAGTGATTCTTCTTGTGTTTTCTTCGTGACTTGATTCTCTCTGATATATCACTTTTGTCATGGTGAAACACGTTTAGATTAGTTTCACACATGATTTCTATAATAGATCGTTTTTCTGCCGAACGGGTTGGGATTTAATTGTTTCCGCTGCGTAAGATTTTTAAATCTACCATTCACCCCCCTCTGGTAGCTTTTCATGTGCTCTTCGATCCTACAATTTGTATCAGAGCAACGTTGCTCTAATCATTGTGATTTGCACGTGTTTTTGACTAATCATCATGGAGAAATACTCCGCCAAACCTTGTGTGTTTGCTGGTATTGATTTTCAGGTTTGGAAGGCACGCATGGAGGCTTTCATCCAGGCGCAAGGCTTTGCAATATGGGAGAAGGTGTACAAACCTTACGAAGTGCCACTAAACGATCAAGTTACGGCTACAAACCTACAGGACATCGACAACAACAACAAAGCCCGAAACTTGATCATCCAAGGACTCACTCAGAGCGACTTCGACCGCGTTGCACATCTCCGATCGGCATACAATGTATGGAGAGCACTTTGTGACTATCACGAAGTATCCAACACGATCAAGGAGGTAAGGCAAGACATGTTCAAAAAAGAATACATGCGCTTCGAGATGTAACCCGGTGAGTCCATAGATGATCTCTTTGCTCGCTTTAACAAAATTCTCAGTACCTTGCGTAGTGTCAACGTTAATTTTTCTGATGTTGAAAAATCTAGACAACTTCTTAGTGCATTAGACATGTCAATCTGGGAGATGAAGGTTACATCTATTTGTGAATCTACTGTCATGAGTACACTTACTTTAGATGTGTTTTACTCTAAACTCAAAACTCATGAAATTGACATCTTATCACGTAAGAAGCCAAATAAGTCTATTGCATTTGTCTCACAACGTGATATGCCTAGCTCCGGCCAATCATCATCTTGCAATACTCTTGCTTTGTTGTCCTCACTAACCCTAGAGCAGATCGAGGAATTTCCAGAAGAGGAGTTAGCACTAATCTCTACTAGGTTCTCAAAAGCATTGCAAAATGTGAGAACTAGAAGGAGAGGAAGCTCCGGACCTCAAAGCTATTTTGAATGTGGTAAGACATGACACTTTCATACAGAATGCCCTAACCTTTCAGGTCCTACTACCCGTGAAGAAAAACAGAACAAGGTCAAGACCACCTCTGTAAACCCCAACAAGAAAAAGAAGGGTACCATAGGACACAAGATGATTAACAACTTCATCATTGCACTTCAAGAGTTCGATTCAAGCGATGTAGACTTTGAAAGTGATGAAGATGATGACGATCTGGCCAACTTATGCTTCATGGCGGGCAAAACAAGATCAAGATCAAGTCAGGAGGATGCAGAACACAACAGTGACGACGATGAGGTATGTTCTACCTGTAATGAAATGTGTGATGCAATTCTCATGCAACTATTATTGTTAAGAAAAAGGACAAAAAACTTAGGGATAATGCTGCTAAAATTGAATCACTAGAATATGAAATCAACCATTTGAAAACCTTGATTCCTAGTGATGATTCTTGTCCCTCGTATGATTTAATCTATGAACAATTGTCCACATAAAGAACTGCACATTCCTCTACTCTAGATAGACTTGAACTTGAAATTGAAAAGAACAAAAAGCTTGTTGCACTTGATATTGGAAACTTAAAAGATGCTTCTTGTTCTACAATTGATTTGCATTGTTCTAGTTGTGATGATCTTGAAAAGAAACTAAAAGATGCTATGAATGAAATTTTAATATTGAATAATACTTTACGTTCTCATGAAGTTAAATATTGTTCAAATTGCAAATTAAAAGGAAAAACTTCATGTGAAAATTGCCTTGATCTGTCCAATAAACTTGATAACATGCATAGGACATTAGAACGGTTTTGTAATGGGAATAAGAACCTAAACTTGCTGTTGAATTCTTCCAAGTCCTGCAATGATAAAACTGGTTTAGGTTTTGATTCTCATGGTCATACTAAGGCACATCCACCTAAAATTGTAAAGTCATTAGGAAGTGGTTTGATTCAAACATTTCCTAAACAAAAAGAAGTGGTTTTCAAATCTGCAGGAGTGTTGTCTCATTCGATTTCAAATAAAAATATTGCTTGCTCATCTAGACATGAACACAAAGTTAAATTTCATTGTACCTACTGTGGCAGAGATGGTCATGTAATAGATTTTTGTTATAGAAAAATCTAAACAACAGAAAAGGGAAAGAATGATTGCTAGATCTCATAACTTTCATGCAAAATTTGCTGCACATATTAAACTGAATGCCAGGAACTTGCAACCTGCTGTTATGAGTCAAAAACACACAAAGTTTACCTCCGGACCTTCTGTTTTTGCCTCCGGAGCTATTGATTTTTGTGCTACACAAGTAACACCTTATAGGTCAGTAGTTAGGAATAAAAAACCTCAAACTTTGACTCATAAACCTGCTGTTTTATCTCAGCTTTCGCGTGTTTTTCCTGTTGCACGTCGTGTGACTCAGTACTGGATATCTAAATGCCTTGTGACTAACCCCAGTATTGAGTCATCGACGTATTGTGCTTTTGTATGTAGGTTACATGCTTGAGGAAGGAGAACATTTGAATTGTGGATTCGGGTTGCTCACGCCACATGACCGGTAACAAAGAATGGTTCTCCTCCCTCTCTTTTGTGTCACGTGTAGAGAATGTTACTTTTACCGATAATTCTTCAACTCCTATAATTGCTAAGGGTTCGGTTAGATTAAATGATCACTACACTTTGAAGGACGTGGCACTTGTCAAAAATTTGAAATACAACTTGCTTTCTGTTTCACAATTGCTAGATGAAAATCTGGAAATTATTTTCAATAAAAACTGCTGCAAAGTTGTATGTTCAAATAGTGAGCTTATTTTTAACATGTCTCGGTTTGGAAGAGTTTTTAAAGCTGATTTTGATATGTCTTCTTCTAAGCATAGGTGTCTAGTTGCTAATGATTCAAAAGACTTATATGTTTGGCATCGTAGACTTGGTCACGTAGGCTTTGATCATCTCACGTGTGTTAGTGCTCTTGATCGCATACATGGGCTGCCTAAGGTTAAAGGGGACAAAGAAATTGTGTGCTCTTCTTGTAGACATGCTAAGATGGTTGCAGGTTCACATACTCCTCTCACAATGATCATGACAACTGAACCGGGACAACTTTTGCACCTTGACACTGTAGGACCTTCACGTGTTCAATCCTTCGAAGGTAAATGATATGTTCTTGTGATTGTTGATGATTATTCTAGATACTCTTGGGTTTACTTTATGACATCTAAGAATGAAGCTTTTAGTCACTTTAGAACTTTATTTCTTAGATTTTTAATTGATCACCCAGGATCTTTAGAAGCAATTAGAAGTGATAACGGAACTGAATTTAAAAATCAATCTTTTGATCACTTTTGTACTGAAAATGAATAGATCATCAATTTTCTTCACCATATGTACCTCAATAAAACGGTGTTGTAGAAAGAAAGAATAGAACCTTAGTTGAGATGGCTAGGACTATGTTTGATGAATATCAAACTCCTAGGAAATTTTGGGCTGATGCTATTGCAATAGCTTGTTATGTCTCAAATCGTGTTTTCTTGCACGCTAAGCTAGGTAAAACACCATATGAGCTCCAGTTTGGACATAGGCCTAGTGTTACGCACTTTTGGGTCTTTGGTTGCAAATGCTTTGTTAAGGAATATGGTAATCTTGATAAATTTGAACCTAGATCCATTGATGGCATGTTTCTTGGTTATCCATCTCATACTAGAGGCTACCGTGTGTTTTTACTTGACACTAACAAAATTGCGGAGACTTGTGAAGTGTCTTTTGATGAATCTAGCCCAGGTACTAGCTCAAACATTGCAGGTCCAGATCCATATCCGCAGGGGGAGAGCGTTTTCGTTGAAGATGAGGAAGAGGTGGAGCTGCTGCCCGAAAATTCAGCAGCTAATGACATTGTTCGAGCTCCTGATTTTGATTCACAGCCAGCACCGACGACCACCATTGCTGGTCCAGATCCTTCTGAAGTCAAAAGCTCATCAATTTGTGATGAACATGAAGAAGAAGAAGCTTGTGAAGTGTCCACTCCCCTCCGGATTCTCAAAATTCATCCTCCACAACAGATTATTGGAAGCTTGCACGAACGAGTTACACGGTCCAGGTTTTGCGATCCAAACTCTCATGCTCATTCTGCTTTTGTTGCTTCTTTTAAACCCAAAGGTATATCACACGAACTCACTAATGAATCTTGGATTATTGCCATGCAAGAAGAGTTAGAAAATTTTGAAAGAAATAATGTTTGGAAACTTGTACCTCCTCCTCAAGGTCACACTTTAATTGGAACTAAATGGGTGTTTAAAAATAAACAAAGTGAGGATGGGGTTGTGGTTAGTAATAAGGCTAGGTTGGTTGCTCAAGGTTTCACTCAAGTTGAAGGTCGAGATTTTGATGAAACTTTTGCTCCTGTTGCTAGATTAGAAGCCATAAGAATTTTGTAATCTTGCTGCATCTAAAGGTTTTAAGATAAATGGATGTTAAAAGTGCTTTTCTTAATGGCTACATTGATGAGGAGGTTTATGTCAAACAACCACCGGGTTATGAAAATTCAGATTTTCCTAATCATGTTTACAAACTGTCCAAATCCTTGTACGGTCTCAAACAAGCCCCTAGAGCATGGTATGATAGGTTAAAAACATTCTTACTTGAAAAGGGATTTACCATGAGCAAGGTTGATAAAACTCTTTTTGTGCTTAAGCATGGCAATGACTCATTATTCGTTCAAGTATATGTGGATGATATTATCTTTTGTTGTGCTTCTCATGATCTTATGTCCAAGTTTTCAGCTATGATGAGTTCAGAATTTGAGATGAGTATGATGGGAGAACACACGTAATTTTTGGGGCTGCAAATCAAGCAAACCAAGGAGGGTACCTTTGTGCATCAAACGAAGTATACAAAAGACCTCCTAAGGCGCTTCAACATGAACAAAAGCAAGCCTGATGAGGACATCAACACCCTCGATACATCCACACCAACTCAGCTACCAGTTTCTGGTCCGATCACTCGCGCTCGTGCACGTCAACTAAACTATGAGGTGAACTCGTTCTTGGCCTTATGTCCATCTTATCTAGACCGTGGAACTACGTGCTTTCTTGTTTTACTTAGGAACAATGGAGAGGAGCCAATGGGAAGGGAATTCGCGCGGACGGGATTTGGACAGCAGAACAGCACCAACTTGTGACGGCCACCACGATTTCATACGGACTCCGATCTGGGCGTTCAAGTACTTCCTGGAAAGATTATCAAGTCTACTTTCAAACGGAACTGTCCTCATGTCCATATCTATTCGGAGTCGGCCGCAATAGGTATTTTAATACCAAGACCTTTTTTTGTCCAGGGTGCTACATCACCAAAATTGGGCCCATGGCCCATGTATCATTTGGAGTCCATTAGGGATTCGTGATTAGGGTTTCTCACGACCCTAGGGAGGTAATAAATAGTAGCAGCCGCCCTCATTAGCTGGTGGGTTTTTGTTTATTCGTAAGTTAGCTTCTGCTGCTTCCTTGTACACGCGCGTGTCGACTAGATCGCCCATCTACTTGTATCCAGAACCCCACATTAGATTGATTCAACAGATAAGTGCTTGTTCTTCTTGTTCTTGCGTGTTCTTCGATTGCTTCCAGGAACAAAGGCCCTCGTGGTCAGGTTGATTGTGCGCCAGCAAGATCAATACAACTTCGGAGTCAGTGTACTGATCGCTAAGGTGCATCGTCTTGGGGAAGGTGTAGTCGGATCGCCAACGTCTTCTCCTTCACAAATCGAACCCTCCTATTCTCATCGAAAGATCAGGAACCAAGATCCTATCAAGTGGTAATCAGAGCAAGGTTAATCGGTGAGAGTGCTACCATTACTTTTCTTTCCACTGTTATCATCCTATAGTCCAGAAAAAGCCCAAAAAAATACCAGATCTGTTTTTTTCCATTATTCCTAGACCATTGTGCCTTTTACTTTCTCCACTTAGTCAAGACTTGTTGAGTTCATGGTTGCTTCGACGAGTCAAGTTGCTGGTCTTTAGTTTTGCACCACTAGAGTTTCGAGTTCGTGTCACATTCGGTCACCTAGTTCGAGTCAGATTCGTAGTTCGAGTTTGAGTCGGATTACTAGTTTGAGTTTGAATCAGATTGCTACTTTGAGTTTGAGTCGGATTACTAGTTCGAGTTTGAGTCGGATTACAAGTTCAAATCATATTTCTACTTTGAGTTTGAGTCGGATTGCTAGTTCGAGTTTGAGTCAGATTACGAGTTCAAATCAGATTGCTACTTCGAGTTTGAGTCGGATTGCTAGTTCGAGTTCGAGTCTAATTACTAGTTCGAGTTCGAATCAGATTGCTACTTCGAGTTTGAGTCATATTAGTAATTTGAGTTTGACAACAAGAAAAAGGCAAGTGCAAAATCAAAAGCCGCACAAAAGCCACAAGCAATTAGAGAAGAAAAAAAAGGCAAGTGCAAAATCAAAAGCCGCACAAAAGCCACAAGCAATTAGAGAAGAAAAAAAAAAGGCAAGTGCAAGATCAAAAGCCGCATGTGCAAATTTTGTTCTAGGGTCTCCTGATTCCATCTAGAGAGAGTTTGGGTGACCACCCCAACAAAAAAAGAAAAAAAAAAGAAAAAAAATCAGATTGTTGTTTGGGGTGTTTTTAATGACGACATTGGTGTCTCGGCTCGCGTCTCTAGTACGGTCTAGACTAAGATCAGCACAGTACTGTCGTAGAATATTTATTCAGCTTGTTGTGATTAACGTGGTGAAAGTTTGCTCCTTGTGCTAGTTCAGCCACCTAAAGCCATAGATTGACACCTGCTCTTGAAGTTGTTCATTACTTGCTGGTTGCCATCACCTTCTTGCTGAGCTTTGTAAGAACAGGTAAGAGCTTGATTGAACAGGTTGAGAGTGAGCGAGTTATCTCCACCAGCACCTTTCTAGCTAGGGATAACGTTACCCTTTCATATTGGACTTTTTTTCTACTAACCATGGCAGGAGGAGCAAATACAACTGAAGACGTGCATTCACCTCGCACACGGGGAATTATACAACACTTCGAACGCCAAGTGCGACACACAGAAGCGCTTGATGAGGATTTTCGAGTTACCAGTGACCGCCTTGGTCAATTGGAAAATATGCAGATCGACACCAACACCAAAATCAGCACGTTGGAGAGTTCCATTCAAACATTGAACACCTCTATTGGAGCCATCCTGCAGCGCCTTGAGGAGAGGGATCGTGGACGTAGCGCAGATGGACAGGTGAGCAATGCTCCTAGTATTGTACGTGACAATGAATATGACTATTCTGCAGATACGGAGATTGGGGAAGATGAGGAAGCTAGGCCACGGCGCCGGCTACAACACAACCGTCAAGGCATAGGTGGACATCGTCGGCGTGAGGTACGCAATCATGAAGATACTTTTAACAAGATCAAATTTAAGATACCTCATTTTGATGGTAAATATGACCCTGATGCATATATTACTTGGGAGATTTCTGTTGATCAAAAATTTGCATGTCATGAGTTTCCTGAAAACGCAAGAGTTAGAGCAGTTAGAGCAGCCACTAGTGAGTTTACTGATTTTGCTTCTGTTTGGTGGATAGAACATGGCAAGAAAAATCCTAATAACATACCACAAACTCGGGATGCTTTGAAACGGATCATGCGGGCTAGATTTGTTCCTTCTTACTATGCACGTGATCTGTTAAATAAGTTACAACAATTGAGACAGGGAGCTAAAAGTGTAGAAGAGTATTTTCAGGAATTACAAATGGGTATGTTGCGTTGTAATTTAGACGAGGATGAGGAACCAGCTATGGCTAGATTTTTGGGTGGTTTAAACAGTGAAATTCAGGACATACTTGCTTATAAAGATTACAATAATGTTACCCGTTTGTTTCATCTTGCTTGTAAAGCTGAAAGGGAAGTGCAGGGACGACGAGCTAGCTCTAGAACTAATATTTCTGCAGGAAATACTAGCTCATGGCAACCACACACGACTACTCCTTCGACTGGGCGTGCTTCTCCGCCATCTTCTTCACAAAGTCGGGCAGCACCTTCTTCTTCCAGCAACAAGCCATGTGCTTCTTCCACTAGCTCAGCAGTAAAGACCACCCAAAAGTCCACCGAGAGTGCTTCTTCCGTAGCATCTACCGGACGATCTAGAGACGTTCAATGTCACAAGTGCAAGGGTTTTGGCCATGTGCAGCGTGACTGCCCAAGCAAACGTGTTCTAATTGTTAAAGATGACGGTGAGTACTCATCTGCTAGCGATTTTGATGACGATACATGTGTTTTGCTTGCAGCTGACTATGCAGGTAGCGATGAACATCAAGAAGAGCATATTGGTGCAGAAGATGCAGCGCGCTATGATAGTCTCATTGTGCAGCGTGTGCTTAGTGCACAAATGGAGAAAGCGGAACAAAATCAAAGGCACACATTATTCCAAACAAAGTGTGTCGTCAAAGAGCGATCTTGCCGCATGATCTTTGATGGAGGTAGCTGCAACAACTTGGCCAGCAGTGACATGGTGACCAAGCTGGCACTAAGCACCAAACCGCACCCACATCCCTATTACATTCAATGGTTAAACAACAGCGGTAAGGCAAAGGTAACTAGACTTGTGCGAATCAATTTTACTATTGGATCATATAAGGATGTCGTTGAATGTGATGTTGTGCCTATGCAAGCTTGTAATATTCTGCTAGGAAGACCTTGGCAATTTGATAGAGATTCTATGCATCATGGTAGATCAAATTAGTATTCTTTTCTTTACCACGATAAAAAAATTGTGTTGCATCCTATGTCTCCTGAAGCTATTGTGCAAGATGATGTTGCTAGAGCTAGGAAAACTGAATATCAGGACCATGCTAACATTGAGAACAATAACAATGCTACCTTTTGTTGGTGGTTCTATCATAACTCGAGTTTTACAGATCCAATTGAAGTGATTCTTTTTGGGTTGTATTCACAACTTGATTATCTCTCATATGTCAAAATATCACGGTCATTGGATTTATGGTTTCTGATCTACACGAGTTTCATTGCAGCGTTCCAGAACTGTTTTTCTCAGGTAGGACAGATTGACCTTTGTTCGATCTTTCGATCATAACTTGAGTTTCTCTCGACGGATTTGGGTGATTCTTCTTGTGTTTTCTTCGTGACTTGATTCTCTCTGATATATATCACTTTTTTCACGGTGAAACACGTTTAGATTAGTTTCACACACGATTTCTCTAATAGATCGTTTTTCTGCCGAAGGGGTTGAGATTTAATTGTTTCCGCTACGTAAGATTTTTAAATCTACCATCACCCCCTCTTTGATAGCTTTTCACGTGCTCTTCGATCCTACATTTGGCTTTTCCTCGGCACTTAGCTACATCTCCATAGTTGGGACTCTCACGGGTCAAAACTATGGAGTGTGGAGAGAGAGGCTTCAGTGTGCCCTTGTGGTGTGTGACCTCGATTTTGCGATTATGTCTCCACGTCCTGTACTGCCTTCTACCCCCGTTGCTGAGACTTGGGAATCTGAGGAATCTTTTGCTATGCGAAAGGCTGAGTATCTAAGCTTGAAAGAAAAATATGATAAGGGTTTGCCTAAGTGGGACACTTCCAACAGGAAGTGTCTTGTCATCATTAAGAGCACCATTGCAGACTCTATTAAGGGGGGAATCCCTAATTGTGGCACAGCTGCAGAGTACTTAGAGAGAGTCAGAAGTCAGTTCACTGGCTCCACTAAGGCGAGTGCTAGCACTCTCATGAGAAAGATTGTTACTGAGAAGTACTCTGGAGGTGGTGTGCATGAGCACATCAATAAGAAGAGTCACTACAACACTAAGCTTAGAGAGTTAAACATTGTGATGCTAGACGAGATGCTCATTTATTTCATCTTTAGTTCTCTTCCTAAGGAGTTTGAGGCATTTGTGGTCAATTATAAATCACTCCCTGAGCCTTGGAACATTGATAAGGTTGTTGCTATTTGCGTTCAGGAAGAGGAACGCATCAAGAGCTCTAAGGGTGTTGATTATGTTAATCTGGCTGACACTAAGGGTAAGGAAAAGGCAAAGAGATACTTTACTTCTCCCAAAGCACTTCCTTCAAGGCTTCATGCTCCAGTTCAACTAATAAGTACAAAGGCAAGTCTCCACAGAAGAAGGACAAAGATAAGTGTATATTTTGTGACTCAACTGAGAATTATTAGAAAGACTACATTGGATTCATTAAGTGGTGTGCTAAGAAAGGTAATGATTTAATTACTTTTATAAATGAGGCCTTACATGTGAATTATTCATGGTCCACTTGGTGGATTGACTCAGGTGCCACCGTGCACATTTGCAATTCTATGCAGGTATTAAGTACGATGAGAACTATAAGGAGAAGGGAAAGAGTGATTAAGGTGGCAGATGGGCATGAAGCCAAAGTCGAAGCCATTGGAAATTTATCTCTTAGATTAGTTAGCGGCTTTGTACTTAGGCTTAATAATGTTCTTTATGTCCCTTTATTAGAAAGGAACTTGATTTCAGTTTCTTGTCTGGATGATTCAGGATACATTTGTCATTTTGGAAATGTAAGTGTTCTATTAGTTATAATAATGAGATTATTGGTTTTGCCTTCTGACAAGACATGCTCTACTTGTTGTCCAATCACGAGAATGTGTATGCTATAAGTGATGATCAAGTTTCGTCTAAGAACGACTTAGGACATAGTAAGCGCAAAAGAAGTGATTTAAATACTTCGTAGAAATTATGGCATTGTCATTTATGCCATATTTCGAGGGGGAGGATCGAGCGATTAGTATCTCAATTGATTCTTCCACACCTAGACTTTTCAGATTCTGAGGAATGCATTGATTGCATTAAAGTAAAATTCGCCAAGACCATTAAGAAAAACAACATATGTAGCACGGGAGTCTTAGAAATAATCCACACAGACATCTATGGACCTTTTCCCGTGACCTCAGTAGATGGTTATGATTCTTTCATAACATTTACAGATGACTTTAGTCATTATGGCTATATTTATCCAATCAAGGAGCAATCTGAAGTGTTGGATAAATTTAAGATATTTAAGGTTGAAGTAGAAAATTAGCACGACGTTAAGATTAAAGTAGTAAGGTCTGACCGTGGAGGTGAATACTATGGTCGACACACCCCTTATGGACAAGTCCCTGGACCTTTTGCGAGGTTTCTACAGGAAAATGACATAGTAGCCCAGTATTCTACATCGGGCGAACCTCAGCATAACGGTGTAGCGAAACGACGAAATCGTACGCTTATAGACATGGTAAGAAGCATGTTAAGCTATTCTAATCTACTAATTAGTTTGTGGATGGAGGCCTTAAAGACCGCCATTCACGTACTTAACCGTGTTCCATCTAAGTCAGTACCTAAGACACCGTATGAGATGTGGATGGGACGCAAGCCCTCACTAAACTATCTACATGTGTGAGGATGTCCAGCTAAGACTAAGATGTTCAACCCGAACTTAAGTAAACTGGATTCTAGAACAATCAGTTGTCATTTTATTGGCTATCTTAAAAAGAGTAAGGGATTTAGGTTCTATTGTCTAGGTAGCCACACTAAGTTTATTGGGACGAGACATGTCGTGTTCTTAGAAGACGCTATGATCAGGGGGAGCATGGTAAGGCGAGAGGTAGAACTTGAGGAGGAACAAATTGTTTACCTGTTCCAATGACTCAAGAACTTATTTCTCTCTACCTGTTGCCGCTGCATCACCGACGTGATGCATCGCCTGTTGTTGAACCTCGATCGGCCACATCAGAAATAAGGAAAGCTCCGCCTTCCACGCCCGTTGAGGAAGTGGTCGAACCAAACGAAGCTCCACAACAGCCTCAACCATCAGATGATGAGCAAATAAGAAGATCACAACGAGTAAGACGATCGACAATTCCAAGTGATTATCAGTTATACTTAAATGGGGAAATTCAGATTGAGGATGACCCCACCTCTTTTGAGGATGCCATGAGAAGACCTCAGTCGCCTGAATGGCGTAAAGCCATGGACGATGAAATAAGATCCATGAGTGCCAACAAAGTCTAGGACATAGTAGAGATTTCTAAAGGAGCCAAAACAGTAGGCTGTAAATGGGTCTACAAGATTAAGCGTGACTCTAGAGGGAAGATCGAAAAGTATAAGGCTAGGCTTGTGGCTAAGGGATTCACTCAATGGGAAGGTATTGATTATAATGAGACCTTTTCTCCTGTATCCTCTAAGGATTCTTTTAGAATTATCATGGCCTTAGTAGCGCATTATGATCTAGAGTTACATCAGATGGATGTTAAGATGGTGTTTCTCAATGGGGATCTTTATGAGAATGTGTACATGTCTCAATCGAAAGGTTTTGTCACTGAGGGTAAGAAACATATGGGATGCCACTTGAAGAAGTCCATTTATGGACTTAAGCAAGCTTCAAGGCAATGGTACCTAAAGTTCGATGAGACGATAAGGAAGTTTGGGTTTAGGGAGAATGAGGAGGATAACTGCATTTATACTAAGTTTAAGAACGGGAAATTTATTTTCCTAATACTATACGTAGATGACATACTACTGGCAAGTAGTGACATCAACCTACTCTTAGAAACTAAAAAATTGTTTATCCTCAAACTTTGAGATGAAAGATTTAGGTGAAGCTTCCTATGTCCTAGGAATTGAGATTCACCGAGGTCGAAGTAAGGGGGTATTAGGATTATCTCAGAAGGCATACTTAGAAAGCGTACTCAGAAAGTACGGTATGCAAGGCTGTAAGCCCTCGCCTGTCCCAATAGTTAAGGGTGACAGATTTTCAATATCGCAATCGCCTAAGAATTAATATGAGGTTGATCAGATGACAGGAATTTTGTATGCTTCTGCTGTCGGAAGCTTAATGTATGCTAAACCTGTACACGCCCTGACTTAGCTTTTGTGACTGGGATGCTTGGCAGATATCAAAGTAATCTGGGTCTAGACCACTGGAAAGCACTTAAGAAGGCTCTAAGATACATACAGGGTACTAAGAACCTCATGTTAAAGTATAGTAAGTAAGACTCATTAGAAAAAGTGGGTTACTGAGACTCAGATTATGCTTGTTGTGTGGATACTAAGAAATCCACATCAGGTTATATATCCAACCTCGCAAATGGAGCTATATCATGGAGAAACTCCAAGCAAGTTATAATTGCATCGTCGACAATGTATGTTGAGTTCATAGCTTGTTATGACGCCACTGGACAGACATCTTGGCTCAACAAATTCGTTCCCGATCTAAGAGTGGTAGACAACATTCATAAACCACTTAAGTTGTACTGCGATAATGAGCCTGCAGTGACATACTCTCACAACAACAAGTCGAGTGGTGCTCCCAAACACATCGACATTAAATATTATGTTGTAAAAGAGAGAATCCAGGATAATTCAATTAGTCTCGAGCATATAAGAACTAATCAAATACTTGCGGATCCGCTAACCAAGGGTCTCCCACCCAATGTGATAAGAGAACACGTAGCCGGCATGGGATTAGGGGAGAGCCTATGAAACAAGTCCTAGATGCTAAGGGGACACCTAAGTATACGGTTATTTCTAATTGTGAGACATATTGTGGTCTTTGAGTCGAACAATATGTAAATGATTGTTTCTGATGTGTTGTGCCCCTTATGTCAGAGCAAGAGGAAATATACATAATTTTAGTAATTAAGAATAAGAAAAAGTTAAGTAAGTAAAAAATAAGTTGTCCCGAGATCAAGGGGGGGAATGTTAAGTTGATCCCGGTCCCAACCCGTTGGGCAACAACCAACGAGCGAGGACTTCGTTCTCCCCATCAGAATCGGACGTGGGGGGTAACAACCCCATGCCGAGTCCCTCTCAGTCGTGCGCCACTATCGGGGGCGTAACAGACTCGTTCTCCCCCTCATACGTGCTATTAAGTCCCAAGGGAACCTTAAGGCGTGCGTACCATGTGCACACACATTCTCAGAGGCCCCCGCCACAACAAAATCAACCTTCCATCGCCGCTGTCCACCTGCGCCTCCATCACATCACGTCGGCACTGCACCGACGCCTGTCTTCATCGGCAAGCACTTGAGCCCAATGGCGTCAAGTGACCCTCTGAAGGTAATCTCCGCTTCTCACCGCTTTCCCCTAATCCTAATCTCTCTGCCATGTTTATAGGTTGCATGTTAGATTGTTTTGCCTAAGAGTTAATGTTGTTGTCAGTGATTGATTATGTCTAAGTGTTCTCGGTTAGATGTTCATAGTGTAGATCCTAAGTCAGATTAGATTCAACAAACATATGAAGCTTCTTATGACCCAAAGAAGGATCAAAGCTTGACTAATAGGTAATATTCAGCCTTTGTGGTTTACAGAAAACAGAAAGAAAAGAAATCTAAAAAGAGTAGGTTAAAACAAATGTAAATTTTTCTTTACATTGGACATAGGGAAAGAAAATTTTTTTGAAGTTAAAAGTGTCTAATAGGGCTATAAGTTTTACAGTTGATCCTAGATGTGATATGTGAAGCATTTGCAAAGTTTCAGATTTTTCTAAGTAATGGTGCGGTCACAAAAATTTCCTAAGCCATCACACTTCTATCAATTTCCAGAAATTATTATGAGCTTTGTCATACTGGATAGTAGATTATTCATGTAGGGAGGGTCATAAGGAACTTAACAGATTTGATTTCATAATTTTCCGAACATTTTATACATCACAATTGATTGTCCAAGTTAACATAATGTGACATCCTAGCTCAAGATTTAATAGGATTGATAGAATAACTCATACCACCAAGATATACCTTCTTCTCCGGGAGCCCACCTGCAAAGAACTCCGAGGTTAAGCGTGTTTGGCCCCGAGCAATTTACGGATGGGTGACCGACCGGGAAGTTTTCCCGGGTACGCACTGCGGGGGTGTTACAAATGGTATCAGAGCCGACCCTCGCAGTTTCACGGGTGCGTACGGGTCAGGGACGTGAGTACATACGCATGACGCGTGGGTCTTCTAGGAGGGACACGGTATGATACATATGTCAGTATTGAACGTATGGACGTGGCCAAGAGGGGACGTTCCTGGCTTGGGATTTGACCGACGAAGACGTCGGTCTTCTAAGGAGGGTAGATTGTGACATCCTAGCTCAAGGTTTAATAGGACTGATAGAATAACTCATACCACCAAGGTATACCTTCTTTTCTGGGAGCCCACATGCAAAGAACTCTGAAGTTAAATGTGCTTGGCCCGGAGCAATTTACGGATGGGTGACCGACCGGGAAGTTTTCCCGGGTGCTCACGAGTGAGGACAAAATGCGCTGAAAAGACTAGTATTGGTTTGTAGGCTGTGATCCTACAGAGCTCCTAGAAGTAACGACCGTCAGGCTCGTAGTGACTGGGGTGTTACACATAATTTTCTGGAAAGATTGCTGTCATTTTCTGTTATTTTCATGGACATAGGCGAAGTCACACCATTAGACATACCTAGTAATTTTCAATGTTGCTGAATATCAAGTTCCAAAGATGTTCATATCGAATAACTTAATCAATGCAAAGTTCTGGTTATATGTAATCTACCGAGATTGGTTTTATCATTTTTGGAGATCCCTACAATTTGCTAGGAATTTTACAAAATTCAACATTTTCTGTAATTATTCTCTGTGGAGAAAACGCACCTGAGCCCATCCCTAACACATGGCTGTTTGCCCTGGCTGCCTGTTCGAGCGCTGCCATGGCTGCTGGTGATTTCTGCGGCAGCCCTCACGCCTGAAGGTGCACCAGTGGCTATTTCTTGTGGGGGCTGGGAAACAGAAGCGCTGAATAGATTGGAGAGGAGGGAAACAACCGCAGCTCACCTGAGCCTGCTGGATCCTAAGCCAGACATCCGAAGCCGTCTCACATTCCCGCCCCTGCCCCAGCATAGTGTTTCACCGATGGTCTCCTATGCAGAAGCAGCTGCTGGGGAGGGCTGCTACGATGACTGGTGCTGCCATATCGACAACTCCCTCATCGGACCACGTGCAGCGGCCGAGCCACGGTCGGGCAACCATTGTCATGAGCGGTTCCATGCTGGCGGAGCTACAGCACCTTAACAGTCGAGCGGCGATGATCACACCTCTTGGTCGCCAGGCAACGTTGGGAGAGGTAGCCCGTGACTTACCCAGGCAGCTACGCATTCCCACATCAAATGTCAGGTTGTCCGTCTGCGCTCAGGGAGCCTTCCTGGTGTGCTTTGCTCATGCAGGTCAACGAGATGACGCGATTCATTTGGAAGTCATCACCATAGCCAGAGCAGCATACCGGATTCAACCTTGGCAGCCATACTCCCCTCATCAGACGGGCTGGCCCTATCAGGTCAAGGTTTTCATTGAAAATCTTCCTGCTCACGCCTGGTCAGTGGAGGGAGTTCGACAGATTCTCGGGGACGTAGTTCTCTTTGATCATATGGATGCCGAGACCGACACACAAGAAAACATGCACCTGTTCGACTTTGTCGGTTGGATGCATGACACAAAGCTGCTGCCGTGTATGAAGACAGTAACCTTCTTTACGAAGCGCAATGGTCGCTCATGCTCGGGGGAGAGCCTTCCTTTGACAGATCGGGTCATCCAACCAGAAGGACATAAGGTGGACCTGTTGATTCACCTCGACCACTACTTCGACCACTCCAATGCTCACACCTCCTCACCAACCATCTCTGACTCTGGGGATGGCCCCTTCTTGCGGCCTCATATTTGCACCTGGTCACTGGCTGTTCGAGACGACCATCGGCCTACGCCTAGTCGAGCACTTCTGCAGAGGACGGCGTGTCGCAGGTTCATGCCGGAGGGACCTCCTGATCATGATCGTGAGGGCGATGGTCGACCGCTGCTCGAAAGCTGGTGTCGGAACAAAAATGCTGGAGGTTCATCGACAGATATGTATGTCATCGCTCGTCGGGCGGCGGGGCACGGTGGGTATCAGACTCGTCCTGGCAACGAACGTTGTCGGACGGTGGATGCAGATGGAACGCAAGGCCTTGACGTAAGGCGCTCACATGGGAGCTCGCGACTGCAAGCGCCGCCAAGGCGAGGCTATGAAGGAGGACTGCGATGGCGGTCGAAATTGCCAACAGCTCGTCGCTGTGGTGATGCGGATCATCGAGGGCGGGCCATGCTACCAACGCCTCCACCCGCTCTAGTGGGCCACAAGCACAGTCCAGAACAAAAGGAGGCTAGCAATGGCAGCGCGCACAGTGTTTGGACGCGGAAGAGCCCCCTGCCTTCTTCCGCAGGAACTGACCCACGGGAAAGGCCCCTTGGGTCACACCATCTTCAGCCACATGGGACTGCGATCGGCTCTAATGGTTCAGTTAATGAAGATGCGGTTACTCATGATGTTGCTGTCGTGCCGGCATTTTTGGAGGACCCAGCCTTGCAGGCGACAGGCGTGGATTGTTGTCGAAGCCTTGGTCTTGGTAGCTTCTGTTGAGAAAGCCATCCAGTGGGAGCTCCGTGCCACATCTCCACAGCTAATAATTTTTTTTCGAAACTGCGGCATCGTCGAAATTTATATAAGAAGATGGAATAAGTACATATAGTAGATACGGAATTACATACAACTCCAACTAGGTATAAGAGTGCACGGGGGTGCATTCCTAACTAGGCAGAGTGCAAGAGTGCTCTAGCTCCTAACCCTCCAATGGCGGGGCCAAATCAGGTCGGAGTCCCTTAGCGCCCGCCAACTCCCAAAGCTTCACTGAGTCCATCAGTGTGTTCCACATTTGATTTATTGTTTGCTCCTGGCCTTCAAAAACTCGCCAATTCCTTTCACACCAGATGTTCCAGCAAATGAGGATCAACATGAACCGCCTACCCTTTGTAATGGTGTTGTGTCATCACCTGGTAATAAGAAGACAACCAGATGCTTTCCACATGTATGCGAGGATCAGTTCAACTCATACATGTGTAGACGAAAGTGAAATACCAAATAAAAATACCATGTTCGAGTACATCACCTTATTACATAAATGACCTTCCAGGTCTAAAATAAAAGTACACAAGCAGCGGAAAAACATAACAAGGGCTCCAAAAACAGGCGTTGCACGGGGGAGCGCGAGCCTAGAACATCTCTTCGGGATCTCCATAGAAGTCCTGATTCTCCACCTCAACGTCTTCGTAGACTGGGGGGGGGGGGATATGCAACTAACAAGTTTGAGTACCAACGGTACTCGCAAGTTGGGAAGTTATGATATGTGTGGTTCACAACAAGGAAGGCAATTAATAGGTTAAGCACTGTAGCAGTAACAATCTACTCTTAATTGTTTATTAAGCACCTACATCTAGGTGAAATCCCAACCAACATTCCAAAATTAATCCAGGTAAAACCAAACCCAAACCATCCATTATGTAACCATGTGCTAATTATAAATTTGGTTTCCAAGCCGCTCGTGTCCGTGAGCACGGCTGTCTAGACAGTTTGACAAAACTCTGCAGAGTGTGTATCCTTTACTCACAGTTCGTGATTTCGTCCCCTGTTGCCAAGTGGACTAAGGTAAACCTCCCTGATGCCTGTGGTAGCTAACCACAATTACACACTTCCGTAGGTGTGTGGCCAGGAGTTCACTACGAGGTGTTTCCAATGGTTCTCCCGACTTGCAATGGGTACTCTAAGGTTTCACCGCTCCGGCACCTGGAGTCTATTTTCCCTCCGCTAGGAGAAGCTCCCTCTTGAGCCATGCGGATCCCAAGGCAAAGCCCATTCCCCACCCGATTAATTACCTATGTTACATCGGGAGAGACCAAATTACTAAACCAAGTTGTCCCATATACAATTCTGTGGTGATACTAAAAGGCTTATCACTTTCTCCCATAAACCGGTCCTTAGAGTCCGATAGGTGTCAAGCCCCAAACCAAGGTCTTGTGCACGCATGCACCAATCCATACAAAACCCCCTATCAGATTCCTATCGACTAATTCTATTATAGCCATCAATTCATGAATCAAAGTACTTCAAATGTAATATTGTAGAATAGACCATATTTCATTAAAGCATGGATAAGCGTAAACTAATTTATTAGTAAAACACCCAAACCATATTGACAAGGAATATTGTGGAAAATCCAGGAAAACATAACATAGGATTCGTATTTTAATTTAGCATGCAACTAACTAAAACTTAACAAAAAGGGTGCAAGATGGTCAAGGAACTTGCCTCCAAATTGTGCTTCGGGGTCATCGGGAAATTGTTGCTCTTGAATATTAAAAGTGGGTTCTGGCCCCGACTCTAAAATTACGACGATGCACGAAAAATAACATACAATAAGAACATAACAAAATGCAAACAATTCAAATAAATGCAAATTCCTACGCAAAAGTGATTTTAGGGTTGATTTATATTATAGACATAGATCTATTGATAAGAATTTAAAGTTAAACGAAATTTATTGAGTAAAACATATTTTTATAGATTTTTATACCATTTTTATATTTATTAGAACCCTAAAATTATTTTCTAGAAATTTTATCCTTCAAAATAAGCCTAAAATAGATTTATAATCAATAATGTAAATTTTACAATTTTTACATTATTTTTACTAATTATTTCTATGTGCAAAACAATTTTTATGAACTAAATATACTTAAAAAGTATTTTTATGACTATTTCAGCAAATTAAATGAATTAATAAAAATAATACAGAAATGAAAATAAATAAAACATACTTAAATCTGTTTTTATAATTATTTTATACAAATTAAAGACTTTTATTTAATTTCTAGAACTAACATGGGCTTTTTTGTAATAACAGAACTGTTCCAGTGGTTAAAAATAATTTTTATTAAGTCTGGGGTTTATTCTACAATTTTCCAGATTTTATTTGCTATTTTATAATAGTCCAGGGGCTTAAAACACTTTTTATTAATTTAACCAGTATTTTACTAATTTCTAGAAAGTTCAGGGGCTAGTTTGACATTTCTAGGGCTAGACCTGAATTCCAGAGGAACCCAGGGGGTAGCCCGCAAGTTTCTAGGGGCTTGGGCACAAAACAGGCAGTGGGAAAAGTGATTTGAACGTGGGCCATTGGATTTAAAATGGGTGGCCCAGATTTAATGTACCGAAGGGGTACGGGGGTTCTAATCTTGGCCGTTGAAACAAAATGGACGGGCGATAGAGGGCCACGTCACCCCGAAAGGCGGGAGCGACGGCGCAGGGGCGGCGCGCGGCGGCGGCGACGCACGCGCGGCGGCGGGCTCGCCGGCGATGACCTAAAATGCGCTACACAGGCCACGGGGTACATCTACTTAGCGCAAAATGTAGAGGGGATCAAGGGGGTCTCACCGGAGGTTGTTGTAACACCCATATTCTTGTACAAAAATTTACTCAAACCTTGATCATGGTAGCATGCATTTTCTTGTGAATTTTTGGTGTTTAAACGAGTAGAAAACGGTTCAAATTGAATTTGAATTCAAAAATCAAAAGAAAAGAATGGAAATAGAAAAAGAAAAAGTTAAAAACCCCTCCCTGGGCCGATTTCTCCCCCTGGCCCAATTCCCCTCCCCTCTCCCGCCGGCCCAGCCGAACCTCCCCTCCTTTCTCCCTCTCTGCACTGCGGGCCCCACTTGTCAGCGCCTTCCTCCTCCCTCTCTTCTTCTCCCGCGCGCAACCGTCGCCCATGCAACCGCCGAACACCCCGCGCCCACGTCGTTCCACCCCGCATCCACTCTCCCCCGGCGGTTTTCGCGCGCGCATCACTACCCCACCCCTCTCCGCGGCATAAAGGAACCGGCGCCCCCCACTTTTCCCCTCTCCCCGAGCTCTCCCCGGAACCCTAGACCTCCATCATCGGTGAGTCGCCGGCGCTCGCGTTCCCGTCGCCGTAGCCCCCTCCTCCTCATTTTTCCTTGCCTAACATGATCACCGCCTCACCAGGGACGCGCCGGAAGTATTTGCTCGGGTGAATCACCACTGCAACGCCGGATCGCCTAACTCCGACGAGCACCGCCGCCATTTCTCGTCGCCGACCCCTCTCCGGCCGAATTCAAGCCTAGCTACTCCCCGTGGTAAGTTCCCTAGCCTCCCCTCTTTCATTCTGTGCTTTTGGCGCGTGAGTTAGGCGTAGTTTTCGCCGTTTTGGCCGTCTCCGGCGAGTTCACCGCCGCGGGCGCTTAGCGCCGCCGCGCCGGCCGCCGCCGACGTCGCCGGGGGCGACGTGGCCCAATCTGGACCATCGGTAGAGCCCCAACGGCCACGATTAAAACCCCATACCGTTTCGGCATAATAAAATCCGAGCCATCCATTTGAGATCCAACGACCCAAGTTCAAAACGCCTTTCCCGCCTGCGCATTTGCACCGGAGCCCCTGTAAACTTCGCTGCTACCCCCTGGACTTCTCCAGAATTGAAATCTAGCCCCCAGAAATCACAGACTAGCCCCTGGAACCCTAAAAATTGGTTTTAACCATTTAATTAAGCATTCTAAACCCTGTATTTTGGTAGAATTATGTATTTAGACCCTGTACAGTTTAGAAAACTATTTACTTAGCCCCTGGACTTTTATTTATTTGCTGAATAGAGTTTTTAATTGTATTTGAGGTATAGAAATTAGATAAAAATGGTAAATAAGTGTAGGGATGTTATGAAAAATTGTTATAAACTATTTTATGCTGTGAATTAATTGTAGAATTCGTATAAAATATATTTGGCCCCTGGATTAATTATTATAAATGTTTTAAAATACATTTTTGCTATAGAAAATTCAATAAAAATGGTTTTAGGCTATAATAAAATCCCAAAATTATTGGAAAAATATAAAATGCATACTTTGGCCATGTTAAGTGATAAATACCTCGTAGGGACGCATTAGTGTAGAATTTTGTGCTTATGTGTATGTGTGATGTATTGTTTTGCGTGCCTTTACTTATTTAGCTTTATTCTATTCTTGCCATTGCTTGGGCATATATCTAGAGTCGTTCTACGACCCTAACCTCAACTTCCAAGACCAAGACTTCGTCAATTCTCAAGTCTCCAACGAAGGCAAGTGCCCTTGACCATCTTGTACCTATTTTAGGGATTTAGCTAGTTGCATGCTAATTAAATTGATGTCCCACTACATGTTTACATGCCCTGTTCCTTACCATTCCTTGTTACCTGAAATGGGTTGGGAAGTAGATAGGCTTTATTTATGCTTAGCCATGCTTAGATGTGGGATTGGGATTACACACAAATGTTCTATGCTCAACTTTATGGTACTTTAATTTGGTGATGAATAAACATAATGTTAGTGGATAGGAATCTGGTGGTTGGCTAGTTTTGGTATGGTGCATTTTGCACGAGACCCGGGATTGGGGTTTGTTACCACCGGATTCTAAGGACCGGTTTATGGAGGAAGCCACTAAGCCCTATAGTACCACCACGAGACTGAGATGGGGCAGCTTGGTCAATTAATTAGGTTTCTCCCGATGAACTGCTAGTGGCTGGATGGTGCGGGGAATGAGGCGGGTGATCTGCTCTTGGAACCGCAAGGCTCAAGAGGGGGCTCTGGGGCGGAGGGTTACTCCGAGAATCCCCAGTGGTGGAAACCTTAGAGGGCTAGCACTAATCGGGAGTACCTTTGTAAAGACCATGTTGTGATCTCCTGGCCTCACACCAAAGGAAGTGTGTAATGTGGTTAGCTACCACGGGCAATCAGGGAGGTTCACTTAGTCCACCTGGCAACAGGGGATGAAATCACTGCTTGTGGGGAAAGGGTACACTCTCTGCAGAGATTTGGTAAAACTGTCATGACAGCCGTGCTCACGGACAAGAGCGGCTTGGGGCCAGTTCATAATTAGACTATGGTTGGGAAATGATGGTTCATATTGATGCAAGTACTTTCATTATCATTAATCATGTGTTATTTATCTATTGTATTATGATATTGATAATTGAAAGCTAAGGATAGGTTCTAAGCGTAGTGCTAAGCCATATTTGGCCTTTCCTTGCTCTAGCCAATCATGTCATTCTCTTCCCGCACTTGCTGAGTACTTTATGTACTCAAGCGTTTAATTCTCCTTTAGAGTATGAAGAAGAAGAGGCTGCACCGGAGGACTTCTACGTCAACCCGGAGGACTTGATCTAGGCTGGCGACCTCACGCGCAACGGCTGCCTGTGGAGACGAAGCCCGCTTATCTATCTTGTTTTCTGTAGTGTTGAACTGTTTAGTGTTGTAAATATTTGTGGAGTGTATTTGTAGACCTTCGGGTCGTCCTGTAAGACTATTTATGTATATCGAACATGGCAATGTAATGGTATTTCACTTTCGTCAACACATGTACGATTCAACTGATCCTGGCGTACATGTGGTTAGCGTCTGTTCATCTTTATGATGATCGGGCGCGACAAAGTGGTATCAGAGCCGTGTTGCCCGTAGGACGCAAGCCTAGTTAGAAATGGCCGAAAAATTAAGGACTATACTATTTTCATATGAAATAGTATTTCCAAAACTTTGTGCTCTCCACCTCAACCCTTGTGCTTCTTACCTTACTTTGCTTATTGTTTTTATTCTAACTTGATTTATTAATTATTAATCTCACTCTCTTCTTTTCAAATGTTTGTAGATGGCGCGGACCAAGCAGACGGCCCGTAAGTCGACTGGAGGTCGTGTCCCTCAGCACGCCCTAGCCAGTCGCTCCGCACCTTACACACCCCGGAGGGAGACGACTCTGCTCTCCAACGGGAGTGCTGCTTCAAGGATGCGCGTCCGTCTTCGTTCTCTTCTTCGAGCTGCGGGGTACCGTGAGTACCGTGTCCGCTTAGTCTACCACACCACTAGGGTCTTTGCACCCTATACTGGTGAGCTGGAGTGGACTTCTCAGCTGGCCGTCTACTACGACTCGGAGTTGCTGCACTCGCACTTCTCTCCGGCCTGGAGGAGCTCCCAGCGTGCAGCT
This sequence comes from Tuctoria greenei, assembly GCA_036927565.1. Classification (NCBI taxonomy): domain Eukaryota; kingdom Viridiplantae; phylum Streptophyta; class Magnoliopsida; order Poales; family Poaceae; genus Tuctoria; species Tuctoria greenei. The sequence continues at coordinate 50,646,877 of JAYESD010000009.1, forward strand.
GAGGAGGACGCCACGTGGGAGGCGACCACCTACTGGAGCCACGCCCACAGGTTCCTTCTTGGGTGCACGGAGCACGCGTACACCCCTCAGCGCCCTAGTGGCACAGCCGCCTTCACTGGACGTGACGTCGAGGGACGCTTGACTCACCCCCAGTGCGAGAGGCTGGTGGACGACGTTGTGGAGTTGTCTTCGCGACTCCAGCGTTGTCAGCAGGAGCTGCAGGACAGCAGGGACCTGGTCGACCGCTACGAGCGACTTCGACGACGCTACACGAGGATCACTGGAGTTGATCCTAACTCTCCACAGTACGCTTCAGACGTGGAGCCTTGGGACCCGAACTCTCCGGACCGCCGCATGAACTCCCCCGAGAACTCAAGAGAAGACTCAGAAGAAGAAGACCCGGAGATGGAGGTTGAGGAGGACTCCGACGAGTAGGAGTGGACTCGTTTCCCCGCTAGTCGACTCAGGACAGTTATCCTTAGTTTGTAGGAGCGTGTAGCTACGCCCTCCCTAGTCTTGAGTTGTACCTTTTATGTTGTCATGCTAGTAGTTTGCTTTATGTTGTGTGTGTTGGTTGCGACATGAGTTGTGGAATGCTTCGGCATCCTGTCCACATCCATGTCTTTAGTCGTGTTTAGGTGTCGTGTGAGTGGTGGAATGCTTAGGCATCTTGTCCACCTCCACACTAGTTGATTAATGAACTTGCTTTATGTCTATTACCCTTGATGCATATAGTTGGGACCCTGTTACCCTAGTGTATCCTTTCTTATCTCATCTATTATTCTAAGACCTCAATGAACTTCTCTATCACAGATGGCTGGACGAGGAAGAGGTAGAGGCCGTGGTCGTGGTAACCCAGCCCTGGATGAAGAACTTGGAGGTGTCCCTGGATGGAATGCAAGGGGTGCTCGAGGAGCCCCAGCCTCTCAACAAATGCAACAGATGATGGCTCTTCAGACTCAACTACTCAACAACCTCACCCAGATTGTCACCAGCCTGCAACAAGCCCCACCCCCACCACCACCAAACTACAACCTTCCGCCACCACCACCTTTTCCACCAAGGTCCTTCCTTAGGGACTTCCTGAACACCCATCCACCCACTTTTGCCACCGTTACCGAACCCATGGACGCCGATGATTGGCTCCGTACCATTGATAGCAAACTGAGGCTCATCCACTGTGAGGGAAGGGAGAAAGTGCTACTAGCCTCCCATCAACTCCAAGGACCAGCAGCTGACTGGTGGACCGCCTTCACCGAAGCCCACCAGGACCCGGAAAATATTACATGGGAAGAATTCCGAACCAACTTCCGCAATCACTTCGTACCTGAAGGAGAGATACAAGCCAGGCGTGAAGAGTTCCTGATGCTAAAGCAAGGCCGTATGACTGTGAGGGCCTACCTGAATGCCTTCACCCAGCTATCCCGCTATGCCCCAACAGATGTGGATACCGACGCCAAGAAACAATTCCGCTTCAAGAATGGGCTGGACAAAGAGTTAAAGTTTGCTATGTCTTCCAGCGACTACGGCGACTTCCAGAAGTTAGTGGACAAAGCTTTTGAAGTGGAAAGGACTAAGAAGGAACTGGAAGATGACGAAAGAAAGAGGAAGTTGACTTTAGCAGCACATGCCTCTAGCAGCAATGTACGCCCCCGTCTCAACCCTCCACCTACAACTCACATGACTCGTCCCATGAACTACTCGGGACAGAGGTTTCCCAACTCCAACTACAGGCCCCCCACTCCCTACAACCAGCCAATGCGCCAGCAGCAGCAGCAGCCATCACGCCAGCCAATGCAACCCCCACGCCAGCAGATGCAGCCACCCCGCCCTTCAGCCCCAGCTAACCGTCCAAGTGGCCAACCCCCAAGAAACCAGTCAGGAGGCAACAAGGGCCCAAATAATGCTGCGGGAGTACAATGCTACAAGTGCGGAGAATGGGGACACTATGCCAGCAGCTGTCCAAAGAAGCAGCAAAACCCAACTGGCCGTGTCAACCATGTGACTCTGGAGCAAGCACAGGAAGCACCTGATGTGGTGATCGGTACGTTCTCTGTCAACTCCCACCCTGCCACCATATTGTTTGATTCGGGTGCTACACATTCATTCATATCCAAGGATTTCATAAAGAAGCATGACATGGTAGTTACATTCTTGAATGGGCCATTATTGATAAACTCTCCTGGAGGAGAGATGGTGGCAAGGCATCTATGCCGAAAAGTGAGTATAAACATAAGGGGGGTAGTCTTTTGGGCCAACCTAATAGTGTTGGACTCACAAGGATTAGATATCATTCTGGGAATGGACTGGTTGACAAAGAATCAAGGAGTAATTCATTGTGCAACCAGAACAGTCTGCTTAACACACCCGGATGGCACTACAGTGGAATTCAAACCAGATCAGACACAAGAGGCAGTAGTACAACTCAATCATCTTGAGGGTACCAAAGACATCAGGGTTGTGAAAGAATTTCCGGATGTATTCCCAGATGACTTGCCAGGTATGCCCCCTGATCGAGAGATTGAATTTATCATTGAATTAGTACCTGGAACGGCCCCAATATATAAGAGGCCATATAGAATGGATGCTAAACAACTAGCTGAACTAAAGGATCATATTGAAGAATTATTGGCAAAAGGATATATTCGTCCTAGCTCATCGCCTTGGGGAGCACCAGTCATATTTGTACCTAAGAAGGATGGAACTCAAAGGTTGTGTGTGGATTATCGTGCTTTAAATGAGGTAACCATCAAGAACAAATATCCACTACCAAGGATTGAAGATTTATTTGATCAGTTAAGAGGAGCATGTGTGTTTTCCAAGATTGATCTCCGTTCGGGCTATCATCAACTGAAGATTAGACCGTCGGATATTCCCAAGACGGCGTTTGTCTCTCGGTATGGATTATACGAATATACCGTTATGTCGTTCGGATTGACCAATGCTCCGGCGTATTTTATGTATCTTATGAACAAGGTTTTCATGGAGTACTTGGACAAGTTCGTAGTGGTATTCATCGATGACATACTTATCTACTCCAAGACGGAAGAAGAACATGAGGAGCACCTCAGGATGGCCCTACAGAAGCTTCGCCAACATCAACTGTATGCCAAACTTAGCAAGTGTGAGTTTTGGCTAAAGGAGGTATCATTTTTGGGACATGTCATATCTGAAGGAGGTGTAGCAGTGGATCCAGGCAAAGTGGTCGATGTCCTTAAGTGGGAAACACCTGAGAGTGTACATGATATAAGAAGATTCTTAGGTATGGCTGGTTATTACCGTCGATTCATCGAGGGATTTTCAAAGATCTCTCGACCATTAACCAAATTGCTTGAGAAAGGAGTTGCTTTCAAATGGACCCCCGAATGTGAAGTGAGCTTCGCCGAATTGAAGAAGAGGTTGACCAGTGCGCCGGTATTGGTGATGCCTGATATGCAGAAGGAGTTTGTGGTCTATTGTGATGCATCTGGTCATGGTTTAGGATGTGTCTTAATGCAAGGAGGACATGTTGTGGCTTACGCTTCAAGACAGCTTCGGAAGCACGAGAGGAACTATCCAACACATGACTTAGAATTGGCAGCTGTTGTTCATGCTTTGAAGATATGGAGACACTACTTGATGGGAAAAAGGACGGAGATATATACAGATCACAAGAGCTTGAAGTATATATTTACACAGCCGGATCTTAACCTCAGGCAACGTCGTTGGTTGGAGTTAATCAATGATTTTGATGTGGGAATCAACTACCATCCAGGCAAGGCTAATGTGGTCGCTGATGCTCTAAGCAGGAAGGGACAAAGCAATAACTTGTCAGTCCAAGCTCTTCAACCCCAGCTATGTGAAGAGTTTGCCAGGTTAAATCTATGTCTAGTGTCTAGCACTGAAGCAGTTGCTATGGAAGTGGACTCAACCCTCGAGCGTGATATACGAGAAGGGCAGAAGAATGATGAGAAGGTCAAGGAGATCAAGCAGTTGATGAAGAATGGGAAAGCTCCAAACTTTAGAGAGGATGAACAAGGAACCTTATGGCTTGGAAAGAGGATTTGTGTTCCGGATGTCAAGGAGATTAAAGAGTTAATACTAAGAGAAGCTCATGACTCATCATACTCCATTCATCCCGGAAGCACAAAGATGTATCAAGACCTTAAAGATCGATATTGGTGGCATGGAATGAAACGGGATGTAGCCGAATATGTGGCCATATGTGATACATGTCAATTGATTAAGGCGGAACATCAAAGACCAGCAGGGTTATTGCAACCAATCAAAGTGCCAGAATGGAAGTGGGAAGAAATTAGTATGGACTTCATTGTGGGACTACCAAGAACACAGTCTGGATATGATTCTATATGGGTTATTGTAGACCGTCTAACTAAAGTGGCTCACTTTATTCCTGTGAAAGAGACTTACAACGGCCCCAAGTTGGCGGAACTGTACATCTCCAGGATTGTGTGCTTACATGGAGTTCCTAAGAAGATCATTTCAGACAGAGGCACCCAATTCACCTCAAGGTTCTGGCAGAAGTTGCATGAATCAATGGATACCCGTCTAAATTTCAGTTCGGCGTATCATCCTCAAACTGATGGCCAGACAGAACGCACCAACCAGATATTAGAAGATATGTTGAGAGCGTGTGCCTTAAAGAATAGCAAGAGTTGGGACAAGAATCTGCCATATGCCGAATTTTCTTACAACAACATTTATCAAGCCAGTTTGAAGATGTCTCCTTTTGAAGCATTGTATGGGCGAAAATGTAGGACACCGTTGTTTTGGAATCAAACTGGGGAGAGTCAAGTCTTTGGGCCTGACGTATTACAAGAGGCTGAAAGACAAGTGCAAGAAATTCGGAAGAATCTAAAGGCAGCTCAAACAAGACAGAAGAGTTATGCGGATACACGAAGACGCGATCTCACATTTGAAGTTGGTGACTATGTATACTTGAAGGTGTCACCTATGAGAGGATTGAGAAGGTTCAAAGTAAGAGGCAAGTTGTCACCCCGATACATTGGTCCGTTCAAGATATTGGAACGACGTGGTGAAGTGGCTTATCAACTTGAGCTTCCGCCACACTTGTCAGATGTGCATAATGTGTTTCATGTATCGCAGCTTAAGAAGTGCTTAAGAGTGCCTGAAGAGCAATTGCCAATGGAAGCAGTGGATGTACAAGAGGATTTGTCTTATGTGGAGCAGCCCGTCAAGATACTTGAGACACTGGAAAAGATCACAAGAAACAAAGTCATTCGCATGTGTAAAGTGCAATGGAAGCATCATTCTGAGGCAGAAGCAACATGGGAAAGAGAAGAAGCTCTCAAGGCGGATTTCCCTCATCTATTCTCTTAGAGCGTCCGAATCTCGAGGGCGAGATTCCTTTTAAGGGGGGTAGAGTTGTAACACCCATATTCTTGTACAAAAATTTACTCAAACCTTGATCATGGTAGCATGCATTTTCTTGTGAATTTTTGGTGTTTAAACGAGTAGCAAACGGTTCAAATTGAATTTGAATTCAAAAATCAAAAGAAAAGAATGGAAATAGAAAAAGTTAAAAACCCCTCCCTGGGCCGATTTCTCCCCCTGGCCCAATTCCCCTCCCCTCTCCCGCCGGCCCAGCCGAACCTCCCCTCCTTTCTCCCTCTCTGCACTGCGGGCCCCACTTGTCAGCGCCTTCCTCCTCCCTCTCTTCTTCTCCCGCGCGCAACCGTCGCCCATGCAACCGCCGAACACCCCGCGCCCACGTCGTTCCACCCCGCATCCACTCTCCCCCGGCGGTTTTCGCGCGCGCATCACTACCCCACCCCTCTCCGCGGCATAAAGGAACCGGCGCCCCCCACTTTTCCCCTCTCCCCGAGCTCTCCCCGGAACCCTAGACCTCCATCATCGGTGAGTCGCCGGCGCTCGCGTTCCCGTCGCCGTAGCCCCCTCCTCCTCATTTTTCCTTGCCTAACATGATCACCGCCTCACCAGGGACGCGCCGGAAGTATTTGCTCGGGTGAATCACCACTGCAACGCCGGATCGCCTAACTCCGACGAGCACCGCCGCCATTTCTCGTCGCCGACCCCTCTCCGGCCGAATTCAAGCCTAGCTACTCCCCGTGGTAAGTTCCCTAGCCTCCCCTCTTTCATTCTGTGCTTTTGGCGCGTGAGTTAGGCGTAGTTTTCGCCGTTTTGGCCGTCTCCGGCGAGTTCACCGCCGCGGGCGCTTAGCGCCGCCGCGCCGGCCGCCGCCGACGTCGCCGGGGGCGACGTGGCCCAATCTGGACCATCGGTAGAGCCCCAACGGCCACGATTAAAACCCCATACCGTTTCGGCATAATAAAATCCGAGCCATCCATTTGAGATCCAACGGCCCAAGTTCAAAACGCCTTTCCCGCCTGCGCATTTGCACCGGAGCCCCTGTAAACTTCGCTGCTACCCCCTGGACTTCTCCAGAATTGAAATCTAGCCCCCAGAAATCACAGACTAGCCCCTGGAACCCTAAAAATTGGTTTTAACCATTTAATTAAGCATTCTAAACCCTGTATTTTGGTAGAATTATGTATTTAGACCCTGTACAGTTTAGAAAACTATTTACTTAGCCCCTGGACTTTTATTTATTTGCTGAATAGAGTTTTTAATTGTATTTGAGGTATAGAAATTAGATAAAAATGGTAAATAAGTGTAGGGATGTTATGAAAAATTGTTATAAACTATTTTATGCTGTGAATTAATTGTAGAATTCGTATAAAATATATTTGGCCCCTGGATTAATTATTATAAATGTTTTAAAATACATTTTTGCTATAGAAAATTCAATAAAAATGGTTTTAGGCTATAATAAAATCCCAAAATTATTGGAAAAATATAAAATGCATACTTTGGCCATGTTAAGTGATAAATACCTCGTAGGGACGCATTAGTGTAGAATTTTGTGCTTATGTGTATGTGTGATGTATTGTTTTGCGTGCCTTTACTTATTTAGCTTTATTCTATTCTTGCCATTGCTTGGGCATATATCTAGAGTCGTTCTACGACCCTAACCTCAACTTCCAAGACCAAGACTTCGTCAATTCTCAAGTCTCCAACGAAGGCAAGTGCCCTTGACCATCTTGTACCTATTTTAGGGATTTAGCTAGTTGCATGCTAATTAAATTGATGTCCCACTACATGTTTACATGCCCTGTTCCTTACCATTCCTTGTTACCTGAAATGGGTTGGGAAGTAGATAGGCTTTATTTATGCTTAGCCATGCTTAGATGTGGGATTGGGATTACACACAAATGTTCTATGCTCAACTTTATGGTACTTTAATTTGGTGATGAATAAACATAATGTTAGTGGATAGGAATCTGGTGGTTGGCTAGTTTTGGTATGGTGCATTTTGCACGAGACCCGGGATTGGGGTTTGTTACCACCGGATTCTAAGGACCGGTTTATGGAGGAAGCCACTAAGCCCTATAGTACCACCACGAGACTGAGATGGGGCAGCTTGGTCAATTAATTAGGTTTCTCCCGATGAACTGCTAGTGGCTGGATGGTGCGGGGAATGAGGCGGGTGATCTGCTCTTGGAACCGCAAGGCTCAAGAGGGGGCTCTGGGGCGGAGGGTTACTCCGAGAATCCCCAGTGGTGGAAACCTTAGAGGGCTAGCACTAATCGGGAGTACCTTTGTAAAGACCATGTTGTGATCTCCTGGCCTCACACCAAAGGAAGTGTGTAATGTGGTTAGCTACCACGGGCAATCAGGGAGGTTCACTTAGTCCACCTGGCAACAGGGGATGAAATCACTGCTTGTGGGGAAAGGGTACACTCTCTGCAGAGATTTGGTAAAACTGTCATGACAGCCGTGCTCACGGACAAGAGCGGCTTGGGGCCAGTTCATAATTAGACTATGGTTGGGAAATGATGGTTCATATTGATGCAAGTACTTTCATTATCATTAATCATGTGTTATTTATCTATTGTATTATGATATTGATAATTGAAAGCTAAGGATAGGTTCTAAGCGTAGTGCTAAGCCATATTTGGCCTTTCCTTGCTCTAGCCAATCATGTCATTCTCTTCCCGCACTTGCTGAGTACTTTATGTACTCAAGCGTTTAATTCTCCTTTAGAGTATGAATAAGAAGAGGCTGCACCGGAGGACTTCTACGTCAACCCGGAGGACTTGATCTAGGCTGGCGACCTCACGCGCAACGGCTGCCTGTGGAGACGAAGCCCGCTTATCTATCTTGTTTTCTGTAGTGTTGAACTGTTTAGTGTTGTAAATATTTGTGGAGTGTATTTGTAGACCTTCGGGTCGTCCTGTAAGACTATTTATGTATATCGAACATGGCAATGTAATGGTATTTCACTTTCGTCAACACATGTACGATTCAACTGATCCTGGCGTACATGTGGTTAGCGTCTGTTCATCTTTATGATGACCGGGCGCGACAGTTGTCGCGCGGCCAGAAAATGGACGGAGGTGGGTCGGCGACGGCGAAGGGCGGAGGAGCTCGTCGGCGCCCGATGAAAACAGTGACGCAACGGCGTTCCACCTCAACGGCGATGTCCGACGGGCTCGTAACAACATGAGAAAGGTGTTAGACGAACTCCCGAGGAGAAACAATGGGTGGAAAGTCGGGAACAGTGGCGCTATTACTGAGCTTGTCGGAGCTAGGGTTTAGGGCGTCGGGGTGAGGAAATTGAGGGGAAATCGGCCGGTATTTATAGGGCTTTGGTTGAGTAACGGGCGGCGACCATGATGACGGGGGTGATTGATTCGGGGTAACGGGCGACATTGAAAGGGGGGGGGGGGGAATGGGCGGTGCGGTGATGGCGCGCAACCGTTACAGCGCGGGTGCGGGAGGTGGGAGGAAGCTCCGACGGGCGGGGCCGGCCTGTCAGCGAGGGGGGGAGAGAGGGTGCGGGCGCAGGGAGTGGGCTGGCGCGCGGGGCCCGGGTGATAGAGAGGAAAGGAGGGCAGAGGAGGCGCGGGCCGGCGTGGGAGAGAGGAGAGAAATGGGCCAGGGGCGGAAATTAGTTTTTCTTTTTCTTTTTCCTTTTCCTTTTCTTTTCTATTTTCTTTTTCTTCTCTTTTATGTTTTGAATTTGTAAATCAAATTTCTAGCGAATATAAATTTTCAAAAAAATTCACACAATCATTCAAACATGATGCAACTTGCCTTATATGAGTTTTATTCTCAAGAAAATGTTTTTATCTCAGGAGAAATTCATTTTACAATTTTTTTTCTCTTAAAAATAGTGGGTGTTACATGTTGTGGCCGGTCCCAGTCAGGTGAAGAAACCAAGCAGTCACATCTAATCCCACAGTCCACCTCGAAGGATTCAGATAATCCAATCGGCACAGTTCTGAAGCTTTTCTCCATAGTGGGGTAATGCTAGGACATTTTGCGAATAGATGTACTGCAGATTCCACATTTCTGCCAGATCCGCTCCACAGCTAACAATTGAAATAGTGATTCCTGATGCAGCAGTGCTATCCGAAAAAGCAGAGCAGCTTGGGAGTCATCGACAAACCACCCAAGTGACGCCTATCGAGCCAGTCCCTTCAGAGCTTTCGGGCCTGATGCAGGATCATCAGTCACACACGAAGCTAAACACTAAGGTTTGCATGATCCCACAGATGGACCAGAGCATGAGTATGCAGGCGGTGATGAGTCTGGAAGAGTCCGAAGGCTTCATGGCGCGTATCTTTAAACCGGTGCCTCCTGCGCAGCTGCCCTTACCCACACCTCTCCAGACGAAGCCCAGTGCTCGCGCCCGATCAATGTCTGCAGAACCTTCACGCCGGGGTGCACAGCTGGCTGGCCATAGCTCGGTCGTACCTGTGGCGCAGCGAGCGACTCACCGCCTGATCCGCAAGTTCAATCTCGTTGGTGCAGAGGAGCCCATCACAGAGGAAATCTTGAAGAAATATGCTGTGATGTATAAGCAGCCCTTGCAAGTGCGGGTGTTGTATGCCATTAGGTCACTCACCAGCCGGGCGAATGGTGATATCGCTCAAGCTATAATGTCCCTCACCGCAAAAGAGTTCGCGGTACAGGCCGCTGCTGTCTAGCCCGGTTCCTCAGGTGCTAGCATTAAGTACCCAACGAAGTTGTCCACCATTGTTATCTATGGCTTCGGTCTTCTCTGTTAAATATAGAAAGTCATATATTCTAGCAATGCTTGATTCTGGATAGACGTGATCAGCTATATTAGAAATACTTGATTCCTAGGAATACTTCCCCACTATTTTTGGCATGTAGTATTGCTTTCCATTATTCATTAGCATGTAATATTGTCTTCCATATGTAACCTGTTGTACACTACTATAAAATGAAGTCCAGCCCCAAGAGGGTTATTGCCTTGCGCCATTCAACATGGTATTAGAGCCAGAGGTCCCGAGTTCGAATCCTGGCAGGTACAATTTATTAAAAAATAAAATAAAATTACAGCCGACTTCTATTCCACGTATGCGGCCCAAAGGAGCCTGCACGTAAGGGGAGTATTGAAATATAAGTGAATTGTCTACCATCCCTCATCAGCTTAAGCTTTTGAGGACAACTGGTCAACACATAGTAGCTTAACATGGTATCACAGCCAAGTCACTAATGGATCCATTAGCAACTTTTTTCTTTCACCACCTCCCCTCTCTCTACCACTGCAGAAACTCCTGCGCGCATGTCTTCCAACACCATCCCCATGACCATCAAACTCACAAAGACAAACTATCTTCTATGGCACGCCCAACTGCTCCTGTATCACCGGAGCACCAATTTGATGGGATACCTCGACGGCAACAAAGTTGCGCCGGCACAACAGATTCCTACGTCGAATGCTCCTGGCACCGAGCTAATAATCAACCCGGACTATACATCCTGGTACAACACTAACTAGCAGGTCCTCAGTGGCCTCCTCTCCTCCATGTACGAGGAAATCCTGCGCGATGTCCTCAACGCCAAGACGTCGAAAGAGGTGTGGGACTCTCTCCAAAAGAAGTTCTCCTCGTAAACTCGGGTACGCACGATTCAACTCCATGTCGAGCTCGCCACCGCGCAGAAAAGAGATCTGTCGGCGGCAGACTATTTCGGTAAGATCAAGAATCTTGCCACTGAGATGGCGGCGGCTGACGCTGCCCTACGTGATGATGAGATACTCGCATATCTCCTCGCCGGGCTAGCTTCAGAGTATGACCCGTATGTCACATCAATGACGACCAAAGACTCCATCACGCTCGACGACGCTTACGCCCACCTCGTCGCCTTTGAAGCCCGCCAGCTGCAACATCAGGTGGCACTCCAGCTTAATGTTGATTTCACAGTCAACTACGCTGGGCGCGGCGGCGGCCAAAATAGGGGGCGCGGTCGCACTGATCGCGAGCGCGGTCGTTCCTATGGCAGTGCATCCTCTCGTCCCAACAGCGATCAACGAGGATCCCCCTCTCCACGTCCAACTTGCCAAATCTGTGGCAAGGTGGGCCACACTACGATTCGTTGTTGGTACAGGATGAATGAATCTTACCAGGAGGAAGTTCCTTTGGCGGCTTTGGCATCCACGAGCTCCTACAAAATTGATCCCAACTGGTACAACGACACGGGTGCCACAGATCACATCACAAGTGATCTTGATCGCCTAGTTGTGCAGGATCAGTACAATGGTGCTGACACGATACAAGTGGGCAACAGTGCAGGTTTGCAAATTAAACATATTGGTTCTTGTTCTATCGATACTAATACTCGCCCGCTTGCTCTAAATAATGTCCTTCATGTTCCTGCAATTTCTAAACATCTTCTTTCAGTTCATAAATTATCCTGTGATAACAATGTATTCTTTGAATTATATCCTTTGTATTATCTCATAAAGGATCGTGCAACTCGGAAACTACTCTTGGAAGGAAAATGTGAAGCCGGCCTGTACCCTCTCAAGCCGTCCGATATTAAGTTCATCAAGCAGGCGTCCGTGAGCTATTATGCCCGTCTGAACCAATGGCATGCTCGGTTCGGTCATCCATCTACCCAAGTTGTTCGGTCCCTTTTACATATTCATAATCTTTCATGTCTTAAGGAGTCTATTGTTTCCTCAGTGTGTAATGCGTGTTAGTTAGCAAAAAGTCATCAATTACCTTATAATATTTCTTGTCACGGATCCACGACACCACTCGAACTCATTTATTCCGATGTTTGGGGACCTGCTCCTATTTCTGTTTGTGGCTTCAAATATTATATTAGTTTTATTGATGATTTTAGTAAATTCACGTGGATTTATCTCATGAATGATAGAACTGACGCTCAATGCATTTTCTTAATTTTCCAAGCTCATGCAGAACGCCTCCTTGACAGGAAAATTAAATGTGTTCAATCCGATTGGGGTGGAGAATATCAAGAACTCCATAACCAATTCTTCACCAAAATGGGGATCGCACATAGGGTGTCCTGTCCTCACACCCACCAACAAAATGGATCGGCTGAACGCAAACACCGTCATATTGGTGAATCCGGTATTGCCCTCCTTGGTCATGCTGGCATGCCACTCAAATTCTGGGATGAAGCTTTCACCACTGCCGCATACCTCATAAATCGCCTCTCTACTCGTGTTATTGATAATTTTTGCCCTCTAGAACGTCTATTTAAAACACCACCTAATTATTCCATGCTTCATATTTTTAGTTGTGCGTGTTGGCCTCATCTCCGTCCATACAATAAATACAAATTATCTTTTGGATCTAAACCATGTGTTTTTATTGGTTACAACGCTATTTATAAAGGGTACAAATGCTTAGATATGGATATCGGACGTGTCTATATCTACAGAGATGTAATCTTTGATGAACATATCTTTCCATTCAAAAATCCTTCATCCAACGTTGATCCTCACTCCTAGAGCAGTAATAGTATTAATTTGAATACTAACCAATTGTTTGACTTGTTTTCCTATTCTATGCCTACAACAAATACAGAAAATATTGTTGGTGAATCATCAATTGCCGACCAAATATCTGCACGCGGTATGCAAATTTCTGGGCGCGAAGCAGTAGCGGGAGCAATGGCCGCACATACTGCCCAATCGGTGCAGGAATCACAGGCACCAATATTTACTCCCGTGTCTGGTGCAACTAGTGGGCACTAGGGGCCCACGGAGGCATCAATGCCTTCCATGTGCATGCAAGGGCAACAGCCAAGTGCGCCCGCACCTGGGCTTCACCACACAGAAGATTTGTTGCCTCCATCAGCTTCAAGATGCATGGAAACTTCCGCGGGAGCCGCGCCAGCAAGATCTGCCGTGCGCACGGCACAGCAATGGGAGCCGCACCCAGGGCCCACCTCAAATCCGGCGCAAGAAGTTCACCCTCCCGTGGCCTCGGAAGTTCCGCCACGCTCGGCGTCTTTGGGGCCTCCGCCCACTCAGTTGGGTCCATGCTCTGAACCAACGCTACCTGCTCCAAGTAGAGATACTACAGTTGCATTTCCATCCGGCAGCGTTGGAGCTACACAAATAAATACAGATTATGCACCAATCTGGAGGTATTTTCTGATCCTGCGGGGCCTATTGATCTAACAAATACTTCAAATCATACTATAGGGCACAATTATGGTACACGTCTGAGAAATAATATCCGAAAGCTAAAACAACGTATTGATTGTACGGTAACATATTCTGTTACCCGGACATCTACTGAAGAGCCATCATCTCATGTTACTGCTATGAGACACCCATTATTGCATCTTGCAATGCAAGAAGAATTTGATGCACTCATTAAAAACAAGACTTGACATCTTGTTCCTCCTTGTGTTGGTCTCAATATCATTGACTCAAAGTGGATTTTCAAACTCAAATATAAAGTAGATGGAACTATTGAACGCTATAAAGCCCGCCTAGTCGCAAAAGGCTTCACACAACAATATGGGATTGATTATGATGCCACCTTGAGTCCGGTTGTAAAGCCGACCACCATATGTCTATTATTATCTTTGGCGACTTCTCGAGGGTGGTCACTACGACAGATTGATATTCAAAATGCTTTTCTTCATGAGTTTCTTGATGAAGACGTCTATATGAAGCAACCGTCGGGTTTTGAAGACTCTACTTATCCCAATTATATTTGCAAACTTGATAAATCTTTATATGGTCTTAAACAAGCACCGGGCCTGGTTCTCCCGGTTGAGTGACACTCTGATTCGGTTGGGTTTTCAAGCATCCAAGGAGGATCTCTCTCTATTTATCTTCACTCGAGCCGACATTCAAATGTATATACTTATATATGTGGATGACATTATTATTGTGAGCTCCTCATCTTCGGCTACTGATCGTATACTCAAACAACTTCGAGTTGAGTTTGCGGTGAAGGATCTTGGCCGCCTCAATTATTTTTTGAGCGTTGAAGTTCATCATGCATCTTCTGGACTCATCCTCACACAACAAAATATATCAAGAATCTTCTGTTGTGCACCAACATGGAGAGCTCTAAAGGTGTCACTACCCCAATGTTGCCTACTGACAAACTCTTTCTCCATGATGGTACACCTCTCTCACCAGAAGATGCTACACGCTATCGCAGTGTGGTTGGTGCACTACAATATTTATCATTCACACGCCCTGATATATCTTTCTCAATTAATAGAGTTTGTCAGTATATGTCTGCACCAACTGAATCTCATTGGAAGGTGGTAAAATGCATCTTGCGGTATCTTCACTTCACCTCAAATTCGGAATTTTCCATCACTAAATCAGGTTCTTTAGTATTGAGTGCCTTCTTTGATGCGTATTGGGCTGGAAACCCGGATGATCGGTGCAGTACTGGTGGTTACACTGTCTTTTTTGATGGTAATCTTATTTCCTGGAGTTCTCGAAAACACCCAACTGTCTCACGCTCCAGTACGGAAGCTGAATATAAAGAGGTTGCTAATACTACTACCGAATTAATTTGGGTTCAAGCATTGCTTCGAGAAATTAAATACAACAATCCAGACCGCCAACTCTCTGGTGTGACAACATTGGGGCTACTTATCTAATGGCAAATCCATATTTTCAACGTCGCACCAAACATGTCGAAGTTGATTATCACTTTGTGCGCGAGCAGGTTGCATCACGGCTATTAGATGTACAGATCATATCTTCCATAGATCAAGTTGCTGATATTATGACTAAGCCGTTAGCTGGACCGACATTTGGAAGGATTTGTAGCAATCTACTGTTCAGATTGAGGGGGGGGGGTGTTAAATATAGAAAGTCATATATTCTAGGAATGCTTGATTCTGGATAGGCATGATCAGCTATATTAGGAATACTTTATTCCTAGGAATACTCCCCCACTATCTTTGGCATGTGATATTTCTTTCCATTATTCATTGCATGTAATATTGTTTTCCATATGTAACATGTTGTACACCACTATAATGGAAGTCCAACCCCAAGAGGGCTATTGCCTTGCGCCATTCAACATTCTCTATATTGAGTTGGAATGTTTGAGGGTTAAATATGCCGACCCGTCGGCAGGCGGTCCGCAAGCTTAGCGCTGTTGTCCGGCCAGCTATCATTTGTCTGCTGGAAACAAAGTTACAGATCATTGATTACAGCCTTGCTGGGGAGGTAGTCAGACCTAGTTTTGCTTTCAATTACCTACCAGTAGATGGCACCAGGGGAGGCATCCTAGTTGCTTGGAACCAGGATCTCATCGAAGCCTCCAACTCAGTTCGGCAGAGTTTCTCTCTAACACTGAACATCAACAAGAGGGTGTCAAAACATATCATCAGTCCTCACAGGGGTATACATACCTTCAGAAGATGTTGGTAAGCCAGCATTCCTACATGAACATCTCTGCAGTAGGCTTTCAGTGGGACTCCCTTAGCTCTGTGTGGGTGATTTTAATCTGATTATGAAGGCAGAAACAAGAACAACAACAATCTAAATATGCATCTCATGGGCTCCTTCCGCAAGACTTTGGATGATGCTGAGCTAATGGAAATCACACTGCAAAATAGACACTTTACATGGAGCAATGCACGGGAAAATCCGACTATGGTACACCTCGATTGAGCCTTTTGCAACAAAGAACGGGACTTGCTCTATACTGGATACGGATTGCAGGTGTTAAGCTACTATGCACTGACCAGTTGCCCTCAAAAGCTTAAGCTAATGAGGGATGGTAGGCAATTCACTTATATTCAACACTGCCCCTCACGTGCAGGCTCTTCTGGCTCTGCAAACGTGGATAGGAGTAGGCTGCAAATTTATTTTTTTATTTTTTTAATAAATTGCGCCCGCCAGAATTCGAACTCGAGACCTCTTGCTCTGATACCATGTTAATCTAGTATGCGCTGACCAATTGCCCTCAAAAGCTTAAGCTGATAAGGGAAGGTAGGCAATTCACTTATATTCAACACTTCCCCTCACGTGCAGGCTCTTCTGGCTCTGCAAACGTGGATAGGAGTAGGCTGCAAAGTTATTTTTTTATTTTTTAATAAATTGCGTCTGCTAGGATTCGAACTTGTGACATCTGGTTCTGATACCATGTTAAGCTACTATGCACTGACCAGTTGCCCTCAAAAGCTTACGCTAATGAGAGATGGTAGGCAATTCACTTATATTCAATAGCAGGCACTCTCATCATCAGTATCGGACCATTACCCTATCTTTCTAACCCCTTCTGGACAGGCCGATTAGGCGGGCTTCTTTCAAATTTGAGAATTTTTTGTTAAAAGTACCGGAGTTTACAGATATTGTTAATGAGGCGTGGAGTGCAGCTCTACCAAGTATGTCTGCTATAAGTGCCTTTAATTGCAAGTTGCAGCGCATGGCGAGAGCACTCGGACAATGGAGCAAAAAACTGTTTGGAAAGGCACGACTGCAACTCCATATTGCAAATGAGGTCAAACATAGATTGGACCTAGCTCAGGAGGAAAGGCAATTGTTAGATGGGGAAACCACTAAGGGAAGAGCTAAAATCTCGCGTACTCGGGTTGGCTGCTATTGAACGTTCAAGACGCAGACAAGCCACGTGAATTACTTGGCTGCGTGAAGGAGACGCGTGTACCAGATTCTTCCACATCAAAGCAAATGCTAGAGCAAGGAAAAATTTTATCCCGTGTCTCAAGGATGAAGTGGGTCGATTTACCTGGTCACACCCGGAAAAAGAGGCAGTGCTTCAGCGACATTTCAAAGCCATCATTGGCACCCGACAGCAACGGCTCTGCACCTTTCATTGGGAAGCTCTAGGCCTATCATGCATACAAGGGGATCGTCTCACTGCTCCCTTCTCAGAGGAGGAAATATAGGCGGCCACTTGTGCGACGCCAGTTGACAAGGCACCAAGACCTGATGGTTTCACCGGTGCCTTCTACCGCAGATGTTGGCAGATCATCAAATACGACCTCATGGCTGCTATGCAGTGTTTTTATAATCTCAATGCAGGACCTTTTCAATGTATAAACCAAGCAGTGATCACGCTACTGCCAAAGAAGGAAGGACCAGAGATATCTGGTGATTATCGTCCCATAAGCCTTGTGCACTCCCTCACCAAGCTGATATCCAAGATACTAGCAATGAGACTTGCAAAGGAAATTGACCACCTGGTTGCGCCAGTGCAGACTGCATTCATTAAAAAGAGAAGCATTCATGATAGTTTTCTGCTAGTCCGCAATATGGCCAGATAATATAATGGGCACAAAAGGCCAGTCTTACTAATGAAGCTTGATATAACTAAAGCATTTGATACTATATCATGGGAGTACTTGCTAGAGCTTATGGAAAACAGAGGATTCCCTGCTAGATTCCGCGACTGGTTGGCTTTATTATTTGCATCATCATCATCATCATCATCATCATCATCATCATCATCATCATCATCATCATCATCATCATCAGTGCGCTTAAATGACGTTCAAGGTCCCTTCATCAAGCACTATCGGGGTCTGCGGCAAGGTGACCCAATATCTCCCTCCTTGTCCATTTTAGCGATTGATACATTGCAGAAACTATTTGATCTAGCAACACAGGCTGGTGCACTCACCGCCCTGCAAGGAAGGAACCATGGACCGAGAATGTCTTTATATGCGGACGATGTTGTGATGTTTGTGAATCCATTACAGTCTGATGTCAACTCTGTTTTGAGCATCTTGCATGGCTTCGATGACACAACCGGTTTGAAGATCAACATAATCAAAAGCTCTGTGCTACCTATTGCTTGTGATGGCATCGACTTGGACAACCTTCTCTGTGGTTTTGCAGGGCAACGGGTTGATTTTCATATATCCTACCTGGGTTTGCCAATTACTCCAGGCCGGCTATGGCTAAGCCACCTGCAATCAATTCAAGACCGTGCAAAGACCAAGCTAGCAGGGTGGTAGAAAAACCTTTTGAGCTTCGGAGGGCACCGAGAACTAGTCCAAACGGTGTTGGGTTCTCTCCCAGTTTACCTTATGACTGAGCTTAAGCTACCAAAAAATTTTTTCAAGGCATTTGACAAGACCAGAAGATGTTTCTTATGGGCTGGTGGACAGCAGCTTATGGGTGGTAAGTGCAAGATGAATTGGAGCCGTGTTTGCAGGCCTTTGGACCACGGAGGGCTCAACATTATTGATCTGGAACGTTATAGTCGAGCCTTGCGCCTACGGTGGCTATGGATGAGTTGGTTGAGGCCGAACAGTCCTTGGATTGGGACAGAGCTGCCGATCAGCAAGGTGGAGAAGGATCTGTTTGCCACGGCAACTTCGGTCATTGTTCACAATGGGAAGACTGCCCTCTTCTGGCAATCAAGTTGGGTTCATGGATCTGCTCCGATGTCTTTGTTTCCGTCGCTCTTCCAATGTAGCAAGGGGAAAGGCAGGACCGTGGCAGCAGCCCTGCACAACGATATGTGGATCCAAGATCTCATACCCATCACCACAATGGAACTGTTCCTGCAGTATGTGCAGCTCTGGTCACTCATTGGAGCAGCTCAAGCAGCAACACTTGATGCAGCCGAAGATGAAATCAGATGGAAGCCAACCGCCTCTGGAGAATATTCTGTGAAATCTGCATATCAAATGCAATTTGAGGGCGCCTTCCATTCTACATTCAAGACATTGGTATGGAATGTGTGGGCTCCATCAAGATATAAGCTCTTCACATGGCTGCTTATAAACAACCGGATTTGGACAACCGATCACCTCCAACAACGGGGATGGCCAAACAATTATTCTTGTTCTTTTTGCTACCGAAATCTGGAATCAGCATTGCACATCTTCGAAGAATGCCCGCAGATTCGACAGATGTGGACAACGATCAATGCTTGGTTGCCGGTTACACGCTTGTACTCTGCCACAGATGGCCCATTCGCTAATCCCGAGACCTGGTTTCAGTGCTTAGCGTTGGAGGGTAATTCTAGCAGCCAACAGGGGGCGAGGTCACTCATCCTTTCTGTGATTTGGGCAATATGGAAGGAGCACAGTGCGAGAGTGTTGGACTGTGTTTAGACATTAATGTTAGCCTTTGAATCTGTGTAGTGCGAAAGGGTTTAGCTTTGGTTTCACATTACACTAGCTAGCCTATATAAGGTGTACCCATTTCCATTGCCTGTGAGTACAATCAAGTCATTCTCCTCTAATATGGTATCATGAGACAGTTCCACCACCATGGTCCGGCCGCCGCCGCCCCTAGCCCCTAGTTGCACGCTACTGTGGGCCCCCACACTGGCTGCACCGGCTCACTCTCTCTCTGGCATGCTGCCCTATCCCTCTCTGGTCGGCGTCACCGCCCCCTCCCTCTGCCAGGCAGCTGCCAGATCCACTCCTGGCGCCCATTTTCCCTGGTCGGCCGCCGCTGATGACCTGCAGTGCGCCGTCGTCGGCGACCCCCCTCGTCCGCCCCGGAGCGTGTACACTCCCTGGCCAGCCGCCTTCGTCGCCGCCGGATCCCCCAGCGTTGGGCTGGCCGCCGCGCCACCCCTCCATGGTGTCGCCATCGGTAGGCTAGCCTCAGGCGTTGTGCGCCCGCCTTTCCCCGTGGCCTCTCCAGGACAACACCAGATCCGATCGCCACCGGCCCATAGCTCCTCGCGCTCGTCTCCAATTGCGTTATGGCCTCCCTGGTGCCCTCCCACCACTGCTATTGCGGGGCTATGGCCCACCGGCGCGCCTGGCCCTGCCGAATCTGCGGTTGCCACCACCTTGGGCGGCGCCGCCGGTCTGACCTACCTATGGCCAACGGCTGCCCCACGGCCTAATGCTGCCACCGCTGTTGGTGTGCCACAGCACCCTCCGCCGGGCTAGCCGTCGGCTGTCGGTGCGTCTCTCTCTCCAGCGACTGGACGGTCACCGGCGGACCTCTTGCTGGCCCTGCCTCTATCGCCTTTATTGCCAGTGCCGTCGATGGGGGAGATGGGCCTATTGGGTACTCGGAGTTGTCGACGCTGTACCAATAGCCACCCTTGGTGTGGGATCGTTAGTCACTGACACCATCATTCAGCACCATGCACCTCACTCCACCTACTGGTGAGTGGGTGGCTGATTCCAGAGCATCTTACCATACTACTCCTGATGCTGCTCCTGATGTTGGTATACTTTCTTCTACTCATCCTTCCCATCCTTATTTTCCTTCATCTATCATTGTCGGAAATGGGTCTGTTCTTCTGGTCACCTCAGTAGGTGACTCGGGATTTTCGGGTTCTTTCCAGCTCAAAAACATTCTTGGTGCTCTGGATATTATTCATAATTTGCTTTCTGTTCATCGTTTTACTACCGATAATCATAGTTCTATTGAGTTTGATCCTTTTTGTTTATCTGTAAAGGATCGTTCCACCCAACGTCTTCCTGGTCTCGTTGGGCTTTATTGAGGCCAAGTCAGACACGTCGATGTTTGTCTATCGACAGGAGGGTGACACTGTGTACCTTCTCATGTACGTTGACGACATTGTGCTGACACCGTCCAACCCGACTCTTCTTCAGCATACTATCTCCACCCTACAGAAGGAGTTCGCTATGAAGGACTTGATCCAGCTCCATCACTTTCTGGATATTGCGGTCGAGGACCGACCAGGTGGTCTATTTCTTCAACAGCGGTAGTACTGTCTGGACATCCTCGAGTGAGCGGGCATGGCTGAGTGTAAGTTGTGCTCCACGCTAGTGGATACCCAGACAAAGATCTCTTCTGCCGACGGGACACCCGTCAGTGACCCGACCGCCTACAGGAGTCATGCAGGTGCACTTCAGTACCTCACCTTCACCAGGCCGGACATCTCCTACGCAGTTTAGCAGGTGTGCCTTCACATATATGACCCACAGAAGCCGCACCTCACTGCTTTGAAGCAGATCCTTTGGTACCTACGCAACACGCTCGACTACGACCTCCTCCTTCGACGTAACTCGGACTCTGAGTTGGTCGTCTATACCGACGCTGACTGGACAGGCTGCCTAGACACCCGTCGTTCCACCTCTGGCTACGCCGTCTTCCTGGGTGGAAACCTCGTCTCCTTTCCTGTGAATATAATCAAGTCATTCTCCTCTAATAGAGAGTTTTTCATGCAGTGGAACGACCTGCTATTGAGACTGTGAGTAATGTGAAGGATGAGGTGTCTATGTGGTGTATGGCGGGAGCTAAAAATGTTACAGCCCTTATATAGCTACTGTACGCTATAAGAGATGCCACCACGGTGGCAGATTGTTTAGGTCACAAACTACTCCCATGTACTACTTGTACATGTATTTGTACCACCATCTTTTCTTATAATATGATCCGGCTAGAACCGGCTTCTCGAAAAGAAAAAAGAGAAGGTCAACGACTAGCAGCAGCGGCACCATAACTCTGGCGGCGTTGCCTGGTAGAAGTGCAGCTTTGGAAGGCGTTGATTGGCTAGGAGAAGACCATGAGCTCCCGGGAAACGATGTTGCGTGCTCGATTTGTGAGGAAGGAGGCAGGAACAGAGAAAGGTGCGTCAGCAGTTCAGTTCATGCACCATGGGAGAGGGTTGAGGTGCCTATAAAAATGGTTAAGGAGATGCACAAACAGTTGTGGTGATCACAGCACAAAGAAAAAGAAACAAAACTCCCTGTTTTGCAAAGAATCAGCTGAAATTTGGAGAAGCATGGCTGTGGAACAGAGCAGTGCGTTGGGAGGAAGAGCAGAGCGGTTTTTCAACTTTGCCGTATGGAGTGGAAGAGGAGTAGGAAAAGATCAGCAGCAAGAGGAATGGAGTGTTGGGTTACCTTCACGTGGGCAAGAGCGATGAAACCAGGTACTCTGCACGCAGCGCTGGAAATAGAGCAGAGGCTTGCTTCATCTCAATCCTAAGTCCTGACAGATGAGCCCCACCAACCCCTCTGAAAGCATCTAGGCCCCATGAGGTACGGTTTCGGTGATTAATGACAACCATTCAATATTACTAATGAATTTGTGAATGCAAGGTCTCAATAACAGTCAATCAAACGAAATCAAAATTACATTGGAGACCCATATAAAATCAATGAATGAGATCAAATCAAATCGTATGAAGACAAGAAGTGAAAGCTCTAACTTGATATCACTCAATGCTTGAAGACAATCAAAACAACATTTCAAACAAGTGTCAAAGAGGTCACAAGTTCAAATTCCAAAAGAACAACTCAAAACAACTCGAAGTCAACAAGTTGAACACACCGGATCATCCGATGATCCTTGAGTTGACACACATCGGTCGAGTTGGTTCAACAGAAGAAGAAGACCTCAGACAAATGCACTCACCGGATCATCCGATGTGAGTGGCTCCGTGACATCGGTCCATCATCACAGATTGCAATACCATTGGACCGAGTGAAGCACCGGATCATCCGATGTGCAGAAGACATACATCGGTCGATCACTCCAGTGAGCCTCAAGATCAAGCAAAAATCTGGAGGAAGAGCCACCGGATCATCCGATGAGAAGACAGATCAACATCGGTCTAACAACGGTCATATCTGACACAGTGACATCAGCTAATTTGGCTTTGACCGATGACAACTGAAGGGGAGACATCGGATCATCCGGTGTTCGCAGAGAAGTGATGTCAGCCTACTTTTCCAACGGCTATCTCGTGGAAGCTGGCTATTTATACCCCTTCAACCTGTCAAATCGACAAGACTTGAAGCCTAGACATACTCTACACATCCTAGAGCATTCAAGCAATAGAGCAATCACTTTCACATCATTTGTTCATCATTTGCACACCAAGAGATAGGCTAGAACTAGCTAGAGATAGTGCTTGGGTGCCTCCATTCTTGGTGATTGGAGTCTCTAGTGTAGTGAGAGCCCAAAGGGAGTGACCCTTGGTGTGTGCAACTTCCGGAGCTTGCCAAGAGGATTGTGGAAGCCCGGAGGATCCCAAAAGTGTACAAGGCTTGAGCCCCACCTTGCCAAGGTTGGCGAACGGAGAAGAATAGTGAAGAAGCCCCTTGTCTCGGTGACTAGGGAGTGGCAAAACCCTTCGGTGGGTGCCACAACGTGGATGTAGGAAGATCCTTGTGATCTTACCGAACCACGGGATAAACTCCGTGTCCCTTGAGCGTTTGCATCCCTCTCCCTTTTACTCTTATGCAATCTTCATTCCGCAACTTTTATTTACATTGATTGCATAGTTTAATTGCATAGGGAATTGGGCTTGAGGTTGTTAGTTCTTAATTGTTTTAAAATTTGAAAGAAAGCCCAATTCACCCCCCCCTCTTGGGCATTTCGATCCTTACAATTGGTATCAGAGCCTTGTTGCTCATTGGATCATTCTAGCTTCACCGCTAGAGAGCTTAAATGGCCAAGAATGGGGGTTCGGTTCCTACCTTCGAGGGCAAGAACTTTGCCTATTGGAAAGCACGCATGCGTGCCTACCTAGAGGCTATTGCTCCCGAAGTTTGGGAAGCGACCCATGCGGGATTTGGAGATCACACTTATATTGGTGATCAAATTAAATGGGATGCTAAGGCTAGAAATGCCATCTATGAATGCATAAGTCAAGATGTTTTTGCTAGAATTGCTAGTAAGGAGAAAGCTTGTGAAATTTGGGCATGTCTAATTGAAATTCATGAGGGCTCATCACGTGTTAAAGAACTCAAATATCACTTGCTAAAATCCAAGTATGATGAATTCAAAATGCTTCCTCATGAGAATGTTAACCAAATGTTTTCTCGCTTAAATGTGCTCATTGAGGAGATTAACGCACTTGACATTGCTTCTCTTGGTAAGGGACTTATCAACCGCAAGATCCTCATGCTTCTACCTAAGCCCAAGTACAACATTATCAACTCAATGCTCCAAAAGGAATCACTTGACAACATTGAAGTCTCGGAGCTCATTGGAGAAATTCATGCTCATGAGATGAGCGTACTTGGAATGATGGAGGAGTCATCGTCAAAAACTATTGCTCTCAAGGCTTCAACCAAGAAGACAACTCCCAAGAAAAAGAAAGTGGTTGAGCCTAGCTCAAGCGAAGAAGAGCAAGCAACAAGCGAAGATGACGATGATGAGCTTGCGTTGATGATGAGAAAATTCTCACGTCTAAACTCCAAAATTGCAAAGAAGGGATACTCCTTTGATCCAAAGAAGAAAGCCTTCCTCCCAAGAAAAGATGAAAACAAAACATGCTACAATTGTGGTGATCAAGGCCACATATCATATGATTGTCCAAGACCCGACAAGAGGAAGGACAACCACAAAGGAAAGTATAGAAAGCTAGAAGAAAGTGATGAAGATGAAGAAGAGGTCAAACCCAAGCGCGCCTTTGGAAAGAAGAAATTTGACAAGGGCAAGAAAACCAAGCTCTTTCCAAAGAAGAGAAGAGGGCCTCAAAAAGTCTCCATGTGCGAGGCAAATGAGTGGATCACGGATGAAGAGTCAAGCGATGAAGAGAGTGAAGATGAAGAAAACTTGGCGGGCCTTGCCGTCGTCGACAAAGACAACTCACCTCTTCGTCCACCTCCTATGTGCCTCATGGCTAAAGGTAACTCTAAGGTATGTGACGATTCTAGCGATGATGATGAGCTCTCCCCCGATGAACTAGCATCTATGATTAATGAATACCATGTCATCATAAAAAGGGAAAAGAGCAAGGTTAAAGCACTTGAACAAGCTTGTGCTAAACTTGAGAGTGCGAAGCTCGATTTGCATGACAAGTATGTAACCATACTTAAAGAGCATGACACGCTCAAAACACATGTCAAGCAAATTGAGAAGGAAAATGCTCAAATCAAGCTTGATCATCATGAGCTTGACTTAGCAAACCAAGCACTCTTGGGAAAGCACAATGACTTGGTTCAAAAACATGAAATGCTTAACCTTGCTTATGTGGCAATTGAACTAAAAATGAAAAACATGAAAAAGGAAACCCTTGATGGCAAAGTATCTACTATTTCACATGCCACTAATACTTTGGATAAGTCTTTGCCTTTGAAAGCAAGCCTTAGGGAGAAGGAATTGATGGACGAAATTGAAAGTCTCCGCACTAGTGTGGTGAGACTTTCCAAGGGAGAGGACAAGCACAAGGAAATCCTCTACCAACAAGCCAAAGGCTTCAACAAAAGAGGACTTGGATCCTTCCCGGTGCTCAACAAAGGGAAGGTGCCCTCACCGGAGCTTAGGACGAGCTTCATCAAAGAAGTTGGATCCTATTGCCAACATTGTGAGGTCACCGGACACCACACGAGGGAGTGTCCTCTTCCCAACCGTCCTTCTCCCAAATTGCCTCCTAACTACAAATCTACTTTCCATGATTATCACTATCTCTTAAGCAAAGTAGGTGGCAAGGTGAAGGCAAGGTTCATCGGCAAAGATATTAAGGGCATGAAGGGGAAGCTCCCCAAGCAACTTTGGGTCCCAAAATCACTTGTATCACACATACAAGGACCTAAGTTAGCTTGGGTACCTAAACTCAAAAACTAACTTCATGTGTGTAGGTGAACTACAAAGCCGGAGGAAAACATTGGGTACTCGATAGCGGGTGCACTCAACATATGACCGGCAATGATGGTATGTTCACTACCATAGAGAACCCCGATAATCATGAACAAGTCACCTTTGGTGACAACTCAAAGGGGAAGGTAATTGGTTTAGAACCCACTCATATAGAGGAAGCACTCCAAGATCCGAATTGGGTGATGGCTATGCAAGAAGAACTCAACAACTTCACCCGCAATGAAGTTTGGGTGTTGGAGGAGCGACCCAAGGACAAGAATGTTATCGGTACGAAGTGGGTATACCGGAACAAGCAAGACGAGAATGGCGTCGTGGTCCGCAACAAGGCAAGGCTTGTGGCCAAGGGTTTTTCACAAGTTGAAGGACTAGACTTTGGAGAAACATTCGCTCCGGTCGCCCGGTTAGAGGCAATTCGTATACTCCTTGCTTTTGCTTCACATCACAATATAATGCTTTATCAAATGGATGTTAAAAGTGCCTTTCTCAATGGCTATATTAACGAACTTGTTTATGTTGAGCAACCTCCCGGGTTTGAAGATCCGAGGAATCCTAACCATGTGTATAGGTTACACAAGGCGCTCTACGGGCTCAAGCAAGCACCTAGGGCGTGGTATGAACGACTAAGGGATTTCCTAGTCATGCAAGGATTCAAGATCGGGAGGGTGGACACTACACTCTTCACCAAGCACATCGACGGGGATCTATTCATTTGTCAAATTTATGTCGATGATATCATTTTTGGCTCAACTAACAAATCTCTTAGCCATGAGTTTGGCAAAATGATGTCTAGGGAATTCGAGATGTCAATGATTGGAGAGCTCAACTTCTTCCTTGGATTCCAAATCAAGCAACTTCAAGAGGGGACCTTCATCTATCAAGATAAGTACACAAAGGACCTCTTGAAGAAATTTGAGATGGGAGATTGTAGCTTAAGAAGCACTCCAATGGCGACAAATTGCCATCTCGACACGGACATGGACGGTAAACCTATTGATCAATCCCATTACCGTTCTATGATTGGCTCATTGTTATATCTTACCGCATCTAGGCCCGATATTATGTTTAGTGTGTGCTTGTGTGCTCGCTTTCAAGCGGCACCTAAAGAATCGCACAAGAAGGCGGTCTTTAGGATACTTCGGTATCTCAAGCATACCTCAAGTGTAGGTTTGTGGTACCCCAAGAACGCTAGTTTCCATCTCTTGGGATACTCGGATTCGGACTTTGCCGGATGTCGTGTGGATCGCAAGAGTACCTCCGGAGGGTGCCACTTACTTGGGCGTTCCCTAGTATCTTGGTCGAGCAAAAAGCAAAATTCCGTGGCTTTGTCCACCGCGGAAGCGGAGTATATAGCGGCCGGTGCATGTTGTGCCCAAATTCTATATATGAAGCAAACCCTTTTAGACTTTGGAATTAAAATTGGTTGTGTGCCTCTCCTTTGTGACAATGAAAGTGCGGTTAAGATAGCTAGAAACCCCGTTCAACACTCCCGCACTAAGCACATTGATATTCGCCATCACTTCTTGCGTGATCATGAGGCTAAAGGAGACATCTCTTTGCAAGGTGTTAGATCCGAAGAACAATTGGCGGATATCTTCACAAAACCACTTGATGAGAAAACTTTTTCTAGACTTAGAAGTGAATTAAATGTGCTAGATGCATCTAACGTCATGTAAGTTGCCATGTTCATGTAAGGATGCATATCATATAGGTCTTGTCTAACTCCCAAAGGATAGGGGCAAGCTATAAGTAGTTTTCCCTGAGGAAGCCTTTGGAAGGTTCAAACTTGGCAAGATAGATTTATTTTATGCCTTGCATGATCCCTGCCATATTAACTTGCACTCATTTAATCTCTTGCATTATAATTTGTTTGGCATTGCATAACGGTAGATTGTCACAAAGGGGAACCCACCTCATGAGAAGGAGACTTGTTTGAAATGCAATATCTCAACTCATATAAGGTGGAAAGAACAAAATGTTAGGTACGTTAATGCCTAGAGGATCATGCTTCAAAGAGATAGAAGTCTCCATACTCTACCTCACAAAGCATGGGCCTTACATTTTATTTGGATATTTTCCTCCACTTTTCTCGGTGTTCCATTTGTGTTAAGGTCTAGCCAAGCTATTGGCATATTAGCTTCTTGAGGGGTAAGGGGTTGCCCAAAAAGTCCTAAGACATGTGTTTCTCCTCGATTGTTTGTTCGGTCGAAGGACATATATGGGATGTTTTCGTTCTGTTGTCATCGGATTATCCGATGCCTATGTCAATCCCTCATCGGTCAAATAGGTGTTAAATCCTCAAAGCCCAACTCTGTCAGAACCTCAAATGATCCGACGCGTTCATCCTGGAAAACATCGGTCCATCCGATGTTCACTCTTCTGGAGCTGTGATCTAATCAACCGATGTCTACCTCCCTCTAACGTCGGATCATCCGGTGTCAACATCACTCGGTTGAACACCCTTACTGTGATATTCGACCGATGTTCAAAACCCTAAACGTCGGTCCATCCGATGTCAACAGCATTCCTTGAATATCCGTTCTGTGGCAATTGACCGATGCTCACTTCTCATATCATCGGTCCATCCGGTGTTTAAATAACGGCTAGGGTTTGGGTCCCACTATTTAAACACCCGCGCCGCCGCCACCTTCTCTCTCCCCGACGCCTCGCGCCCCCTTGCTCTCGCCGCCGCCGATAACGCCCTAATCGCCGCCGCCGACCACCGTCCACCGCGCCGCCGCCTCCCCGCGCACCGCGCCACCTCCGCCGGCAGCCGCCGCCGCCGCCGCCCTAGGCGCCGCCGCCTCCGTGCTCCTCCCGCGCACCGCGCCACCTCCACCGGCAGCCGCCGCCGCCGCCGCCCTAGGCGCCGCCGCCGCACCTCTCCACCGCATCCAAGCATCGCCACCGCTCCTCCCTCCGTCGAAGCACCTCCACCAAACGTCGTCTTCTCCGGTCACCTCCCGTCGCTAGTTTTTCCCGAGCTCCATCGTCGCTAAGGTGAGCCCCGTGCCGTGCGACGTCTCTCGTTGCTTCTCTCGTCGTTTTTTTTTTCATCGTCGCCTAACCCTAGCTCTCCGTCGTCTAGATGGGTCGCGACCGCAAAGGGAAGGGCAAGGCAATCGCGGAGCCCGCCGCGAAGAAGCGGAAACTATCCAAGGAGGAGAAGAAGGCCTTGATGGCCGCTCGCGCCGCCGAGGAGCGTGAGCGCGACCGTGGGGGTTCGTTGAGGATTCGCGAGGCCCGTCCAAGGCCGCCCCCCGTGGTCGACGACTCCGACGCCGAAGAGGAGCCGGTTGAGCCTCTCGTCCGCCGGCGCTCAGCCCGGACTCGAGGAGGTCACACCGAGGCTGCTCCTCGTCCGAGACCGACGGCTGCCGACCGTCGTGAGGACAGGGAGGCTGAGAGGGACATCCATGAGATGGACACGGCCGTCCGGGTCGGTGAAGGAGTCCGTGTTGTGGACTACCGAAAGATGAAGGCTAAGCAACTCCAGAAGCTCAGATGGAGTGTTCTGCTTGAGGAGTGGTTCCCACAGCCCCGAGAGCTTCTTGTTGACAGTCGCTTCTGGACTGTCACCCAGGCGTCTCTCTATGAGACCTACAAGCGCCGGGGGCACAAGCTTTTTCAGCACAACCACTTGGACTGGAGGCAGCTTGCAGTGGCAGCGGAGACTGAGGTCCGCCCTTTCTTTGAGAGATACAGAGGCTTGGTGGAGCTACTGGATTATGAGAGAAGTGCCTATGTGGAAGAGTGGGTTCGTGTCTTCTACGCGACCCTGTACATCTCAGAGGGCAGGAGGTCGATTGCCTTCATGTTCAATGGTCAGCACTACCACCTCTCGCGGCAGACTCTGGGGCATATTCTTGGCTTGGACCTGCACGACACCAGCATTCACGAGAAAGTCTATGGGCAGGCAGATCCACCAAGGAGGCCACTTACTGGAGGGGTAGCACCACAGCTGTACGAGATCCGCTCCTTGTTTGGCCCCTCGTTCTCTCCAGACCAGCCGAGAGTCCCAGCTCTCCTGACCCCAGCTGCGCGCATTGTGCACCTCGCCTTGCGCCGCACGCTCCTGCCGAGGTCAGGATACTTGGAGGGGTTCACGAGTCTCCAGCAGACCCTCCTATTCTACATAATGAACGGGATGGATTTCGATATCGTGGACATACTTCTCTGCGAGATGGAGGACGTAATCACAGATGGAATCGGCATGATGAGGCAGATGGTCTATGGGCACTGGATCAGTTTCATTTGCTCTATGGTGGTGCCTGAGGGACATTCAGCACAAGCCCGGCTAGCTGACGAGAGTGTGACTCGCTTCAGTCACTATCGTGCCTCTGCTCCTGGAGACCGTCGCCTTGGTCGTCCAGTTGAGCGCCAGGTCCGGGCCCGTCTGTCAGAGGAAGACTGGTCCGACCTAGAGCGGGAGGACGAGAGACTTGCTGAGGCCGAGGCTCAGGGGGAGGACTTGCAGCACGTCTGGTCCGAGAGCGACACAGACGAGAGTGTCGAGGAGTACTTCCCTCCGCCTCCACCCTCACCGAGGCAGCACGACGCCGAGGCAGGAGGATCAGCTGCTCCGCCACCGACACCACCTCCTGTGTCCGAGGCGCAGGTGTCACAGCCGTCAGAGCTGTCGGCACTTCTCCAGCAGATGATCGAGCAGCAGCGCCAGGACAGGCTCGCAGCTGAGCAGGCCAGGGCGGAGCAGGCTGCTCACCTGGCACAGCTGCAGCGGCAGCAGCAGGAGCTCCAGCTGGAGATCGCCCGTCAGAGGCGAGAGGATACGGACCGGTTCACTAACCTGGTCGATCAGATGCACCGCCGTACCCTCGACCAGCAGCAGCAGACCCAGCAGGCCATGATGGGGATCCTAGGGTTGATCACCAACCTTTACACTCAGACCGGGATCGCCCTTCCTCCACAGCAGCCTGGACTGGGACTGGCTCCAGGTGTTGCTCAGGTGCCCACTACTCCCATCCCTTCCATCAGTATGTCACCACTTCTGGCACCTAGCGCACCGATTCACTCACCACTGCCGGCGACGATCTTGTTCCAGCAGACACCGGCGTCCGTGGTGAGCGCTCCACTTCCTCCAGCTCCACCGGCACCTGCTTCCTCTCCTCCAGCACCGGCAGCGGACCCTCCAGCTCCCGCCGCCCCGACAGCTCCTACGTCTGGCGACTCCAGCTCCGACGACGGCGACGGTGCCCAGTTCGTCCTCGCGCCCAGCTCTCAGGGTCTGTAGGCGTTCTGATCCCTTTTGGTGTCTTGATGCCAAAGGGGGAGAAGATGTAGAAGAGTCAGGGGGAGTGGTAGTAGCAGTCTCAGGGGGAGTGTGTGTGTAGGGAGTGAGTGTGTGTGCTTATCCTTTGTATTCATGCTTGAGTACTCTTTTGTAATTTTAATTAAGCACTCTTTCACTTGTCTCATTTGCTTATGATTTTAATCAATTGAGCTTTTCGCATCAAAAATTTCTTTTGCGTTTTACAAGCTTAATGTGTCCTATGTTGTATTCATTGCATATATACTTGAGTATTATCATCAAATTCATTATTATTGCGCTTTAAATTATTGTGTTGTCATCAATCACCAAAAAGGGGGAGATTGAAAGCATCTAGGCCCCATGAGGTACGGTTTCGGTGATTAATGACAACCATTCGATATTACTAATGAATTTGTGAATGCAAGGTCTCAATAACAGTCAATCAAACGAAATCAAAATTACATTGGAGACCCATATAAAATCAATGAATGAGATCAAATCAAATCGTATGAAGACAAGAAGTGAAAGCTCTAACTTGATATCACTCAATGCTTGAAGACAATCAAAACAACATTTCAAACAAGTGTCAAAGAGGTCACAAGTTCAAATTCCAAAAGAACAACTCAAAACAACTCGAAGTCAACAAGTTGAACACACCGGATCATCCGATGATCCTTGAGTTGACACACATCGGTCGAGTTGGTTCAACAGAAGAAGAAGACCTCAGACAAATGCACTCACCGGATCATCCGATGTGAGTGGCTCAGTGACATCGGTCCATCATCACAGATTGCAATACCATTGGACCGAGTGAAGCACCGGATCATCCGATGTGCAGAAGACATACATCGGTCGATCACTCCAGTGAGCCTCAAGATCAAGCAAAAATCTGGAGGAAGAGCCACCGGATCATCCGATGAGAAGACAGATCAACATCGGTCTAACAACGGTCATATCTGACACAGTGACATCAGCTAATTTGGCTTTGACCGATGACAACTGAAGGGGAGACATCGGATCATCCGGTGTTCGCAGAGAAGTGATGTCAGCCTACTTTTCCAACGGCTATCTCGTGGAGGCTGGCTATTTATACCCCTTCAACCTGTCAAATCGACAAGACTTGAAGCCCAGACATACTCTACACATCCTAGAGCATTCAAGCAATAGAGCAATCACTTTCACATCATTTGTTCATCATTTGCACACCAAGAGATAGGCTAGAACTAGCTAGAGATAGTGCTTGGGTGCCTCCATTCTTGGTGATTGGAGTCTCTAGTGTAGTGAGAGCCCAAAGGGAGTGACCCTTGGTGTGTGCAACTTCCGGAGCTTGCCAAGAGGATTGTGGAAGCCCGGAGGATCCCAAAAGTGTACAAGGCTTGAGCTCCACCTTGCCAAGGTTGGCGAACGGAGAAGAATAGTGAAGAAGCCCCTTGTCTCGGTGACTAGGGAGTGGCAAAACCCTTCGGTGGGTGCCACAACGTGGATGTAGGAAGATCCTTGTGATCTTACCGAACCACGGGATAAACTCCGTGTCCCTTGAGCGTTTGCATCCCTCTCCCTTTTACTCTTATGCAATCTTCATTCCGCAACTTTTATTTACATTGATTGCATAATTTAATTGCATAGGGAATTGGGCTTGAGGTTGTTAGTTCTTAATTGTTTTAAAATTTGAAAGAAAGCCCAATTCACCCCCCCTCTTGGGCATTTTGATCCTTACACCCTCCCCCCCCCTATCCCCTCATTCACACATGAAATATCTCCACTAAACAATTCCAAATTTGGTTAAATTTGACATGGGCACTAACCTGGATATTAGGAAGGTTAGGGTGCACTAAATTCGATTTTTGACTAGGTGGCATAATTCAAATTCTAATTTGTTTTTGAATTCACTTTAAATACTCTCCCATATGGCTTTATTCAAATACACGACAAATGTGGTTCAAAGATTATTAAACTTGGCAGGAATAATATTTGAATTATGAGAAACACCTTAGTTAATTCAAATTTGTGTTTTTTTAAAGGGAACATTTCAAATTGATTTTTGAAACTCCCCTTATAGAGTTCAACTAAAAACCCTATATGAGCACTATGTTTTATTCCCATTTTTATTTCTCCGTTTGATTCTTGAGCTTAATTGATCATAAGGTTCTAAAGGTGTTTTACAACTCCGCCTATGGTGTCATGACATAGCCGGTCCCAAGCTCGGATAAAGGAGAAGGGGTTGTGATAGGCTTGGCGAGCTAGCAACTATACTCAGCTACTCTCATGCAAATGAAACCCATTGGATATTTGCTGGGGCGTAACCCTCTTAGCGACGCGCCATATCGGAACCCGGGTATGGTGACAAGTGGGCAAAGGCCGAGTCGCCACCGTTTTAGTGGTGCGCCATATCGGAACCCGAATGTGGTGTTAAATGGGCAAGGGCCGAACCGCCACCACCATAGTGGCGCGCTACATCATCGCCCGGATGTAGTGTTAAGTGAACAAGGGTCTTTGCATCTTACTCGATGTATGCGAAGGGTAAGGAAGCTAGTCGAGGAAACTAGGTTCTGGGAGGATAGTTAGAATGTAGGATCCTTGATGGAAAAGCTACGAGAGTTAGTGGATGTTGCATTTAGAAGACGTGTTAATATCCTTTGTGTACAAGAGACTAGATAGGCAGGTCAAAAGGCAAGAGAGGTTGAGAGTACCGTTTTCAAGCTTTGGTATTCTGACTCGACTAGGATTAGGAATGGCGTAGGCATCCTAATAGATAAGAGCCTCAAGGATGGAGTAGTGGATGTCCATAAATGAGGGAATAGGATCATCCTAGTCAAGATAGTTATGGGGGACCTTATCTTGAATGTCATTAGTGCTTATGCCCCACAAGTTGGACTCGACATGACTACTAAGAGACAATTGTGGGAGGACTTGGAGGATATGGTTAGTAGTGTACCGATAGCCGAGAAGCTCTTCATAGGAGGAGATCTCAATGGCCATGTAGGTACAACTAACGTAGGTTTTGAGGGGGTACATGGTGGTTTTGGGTGTGGCGATAGAAACCAGGAGGGTAAGGATATTCTAGACTTTGTCGTAGCCTATGACATATTGGTAGCTAGCACCCTCTTTAAGAAGAGGCCATCTCACTTGGTGACCTTTGCTAGTGCCCAACATTCTAGTCAAATCGACTATATCCTCACCAGGAGAAGGTAGAGAGGGGCATGATTAGATTGTAAGGTGATCCCTGGAGAATGTGTTGTTCTACAACATACACTTGTGGTAGCCGTCCGTTTCCACGTGCGTGTGTCACGAGACGGAGGTGTTAAAACTGCAAGAACAAAGTGGTGGAAGTTGAAGGATGAAGCGCAACAATCATTCAAAAGGAGGATGGTCACGGAAGGACCTTGGAGCGAAGAGGATGATGCGTATAGTATGTGAGTGAAGATGGCGACTTACATTAGGTAGGTAGCTAGGGAGGTGCTTGGGTGGACAAAAGGTAAGAAACTTGTAGATAAAGACACTTGATGGTGGAATGAGGATGTACAAAAAGCCATTAAGGAGAAGGAGTCTTATAAGAGCTCGCATCATAAGAGAAGCGCAAGTAACATGGCGAAGTATAAAGAGGCTAAGAAAAATGCAAGGCGTGTTGTGAGTAAAACAAGGGGGAAATCCTATGATGCACTATATGAGAGACTAGGGACAAAGGAAGGCGAAAAGGATATTGTTGGTACCTGACATACCGGGTACCCTCGTGCACAAGCTAGAGCTGCCTAGGTACCACGCCTTCCGTAGAGGCAGGGTCTGAGGGCACCACGTGTTCAGAAGACCCGGACCCATCAGCCTCAGATACAGGGTCCGGGGTACCTGCAAGAGACCCCGAAGAAGAGTTCAGCTCCCCCTCGGAGACGAGCTCCCAAGCAGCCACGTGTCCAGCTGGTAAGTTTTTCTTTTTTTCTTTTTCTTTTCTCTTTTTTTATATTTTACTGATTTGAATTTCAAAACAAATTTCTAACGAATTTGAATTTTCAAAAATTACACTATCAGAGTGTTGTTCTGGCTATTCTCCCGATACTACTGTTGGTAGCTCGCAGAGTTTGTAGTTAGGTATTGGGTGCGCAGAGATTCAGAACACAATGGCAAGTTGACACAAGTATTTACGTGGTTTGGGTCGCCTGAGCGTAATACCCTACTCCACAGGGTGTGTAATTGTTGTATTGAGCGTCTCAGACTCGAGAGCTTCCAGAGTCGAGAGAGAGCGAGAGGAGAGCGAAAGCAGAGAGCCCAAAAACCCCTCTGTGTATCGCCGACCAGTCCTTTTATACTACAAGGACTGGTCGTTACACCGTTAGTCTGGCCCGACATGTGGCTCTGGCGGTTACTGATGCTTAATACACAATTAATGAGGTTAATTACCCTTAATAGCGTGGTAATGGGCCTTGACAGTGCCGTTACTGGTATTAAGGGCCTTCCGATCGTGTGTCATTAATATGGTATTAATGAAACTTAATCTGGTCTTGAACTCTTTGATTGCCCCTTGAAGGTTCGAGCCGTTGGGGGTCCACCAGTCTGATTGTTGAGGCTGAAGGTCCGGCAGTTGGACACGTGATAGCTTCAGAGCTTTCCGTCTGGGACGGGTAGGTCTGGTGTAGATGTACATGTGTCGGTACCGAAGCTTTCCTCTGTCGGGGGTTAGGTCCGGGGGTGCCACACAGGTGTTTAGCCTGGAGCTATCCCATATGTGGGATGTAGGTCCGGTTGTAGTATACACGTGGCAGCACCAGGACTAACCATAGATGAGAGGCAGGTCCGGTCCCGTATGACACGTGGGGCCTTCGTAGGTCTTCAACTAAGACAGGTGAAGTTCATTTGGTCTTTTCGTAGTGGCCCTCTGGGCCCACCTCTGGGAGAGACCTTTTGGATGAAGTCATTCTGCTTGAGGTGGGTCCATCCTTCGGTTTTTGAGCCGTGTCTTCAAGGGTCTTCGGATGTGCCGTTGGCGGTAGTTCGCGGTTAAACCAACGCCGCGTGGCATATCCAGGATGCGGCGGGTGAGATCTGAGCGTGCGGATCTCACGCAATTGTAGGTCGCCGGTTCCCGATAAAAAAACTGTATCAGTTTCGCGCGCCCTGTCAGGCCGCCGCCCTCGGGCTTCCCACCTTTCATGATGACAACCGTTCACCTGGGGTAAGGACCTCGGCTTGATCGTCAGGGTGGCCCCGGGCCCCCTTGTCATTGGTAGGGTGAAGTTTTTGAATTGTATCGTCGGCTCCTCTGCGGTTTCCATCCAAGCGTTGTGGGGGCTTACTTAAGAAGGAAAGCGCGCACCATTTGGGGATTCTTTACGCCTTCATTTGAACTTGTGCTCGAATCCTCCAAACTTTCACTCGTTTTTCCTCTCTCGCCACGCTATCCCGCAATGAAGTTGAGACTCCCCAAGAGCCGCATCGGGAGCAAGAAGGAGTTGTCTAGGGTCCGGACCTACATGGGATGGTCCAGTGACTCCTTCGACAACGACATTCGCTGCGGCAAGCTTCCCTTCGAGAAGGAGCGAGCCGGAGATATGGTGTACTTCCTTGGGTACGCCATGGCGGGTTTGATCTCACCTTTCTCCACTTTCTTTCTGATACTGCTTGATTTCTATGGTCTGCAGCTCCACCATCTGGGCCCCCACTCAATCTTGCTAGTGGCGACTTTCGTCCACTTTTGTGAAATGTGGGTGGGCGTGCCCCCTTGCGTGGAGTTGTTCCGGACTTTCTTCACTATCCACCCGACCGGGAAGAGTGATGAGTTCATCGGCTTCTACTACTTCGTGAAGCGGAAAAACTCTCCCCTCAAGTACTTGAGGTCTTTCCCTTCTGGCAAGTGGGACGACTGGAAGAAAGACTGTGTGGTCAGCTTTGTCGAGGGACACGAGAGGCTGGAGCTGTCTGAAGGCCTTCCTCGCATTGATACCGACACTTGGAGTGACGTGCTGCAGCTGTCGAGGGAGTACAGGCCCATCCTGGATAGAATCCAGGAATGTGTCGAAGGTGGGGTGACCCCGCAGATGGTCTTCGACAACTTCTTGACAAACAGGTGGGCCCCACTGAGGGCTAGGAGCCGACCTGCCTCGTCCTTCAACAGTGAGATGGACACCAACCGCATTGAGGTCGGCTGGCACACCAACTTGACTGGTGAAGCCTAGAAGACCCATCTCAAGAAGTTTCAACCTGGGAACATCGGCCCTGGCGACGTGTCTCCACCGGCGGCCTTCTTGCCTCTGAATATGATACTAGAGGAGTGCAGAGAGCTCCGGAGGAAGATGCTGCTGTTGGACGACTTGGGCCTGGTGGAGAGGCGATCAACCTCCAGGGTGACAATCCCCAAAGCTTCTGAAGGCGACTCCGCTCCCGCCCCAAAGCCAAGAACCAAAGTCGTAGGCAAGGGCAAGGAGTTGGCTGAGCCGTCGAGCCGCAAGAGGAAGCTGAAGCATGCTGTTGGGAGGTCCGTCAGACCTGCTCCTTCCACGATGGCTCCTTTTCCCCGGCGTAGGAGGTCTTTGGTGGCGGCAACCACACCAACATCGGCATCTCCCCGTGGTGCTAGCTCCGTCCATGTGGCTTCGGTACCCGGGCCTGTTGAGGGCTCCGGTTCCGGGGGTCCTTCTTAGCCGAGGCGGGCCTCAACCAAGGAAACGCCGATGGTAGCAGCAAGCTTCGGGGAACCTTTTGGAGCTACCACGCCAGTGGCGACAGGGTCCGGCCCCGAGCGTCCGGTGAAGTGGTTCCACGCTAGCTGGAGCGGAAGCCTTCCGAGGTAAATTTGTTTTTTACCTCAGTTGGTTGTTTTTGGTTATAACTATGTTTTAAGTGTCTTCGTCCTTCATCCACAGGGTACCCAAGAAAGGGGCTTAAGCTCCGGTTCCTGCAGCAGCAGCTGAGGCTGTGCAGGTGGAGGCTCCGGCTCCAATCCCAGCGCCGCCCCAGGTGGTGGCTGAGGTCGCGGCAGCCCCGACGCTGGCTGTCGTGGTCCTAGACCTCGACTCATACCATGAATCTCCCGTGGTAGTGTTGGACCATGGGAATGAAGATGTACCAGCAGCACCAGCCCCGGAGGTTGAAGCTCTGGGTTTGGATGCTGAGATGACGGACACTCCGGCCTCAAAGCCGGAGGTAGCTGAAGTCCTGGCCCTAGAGCCGAGCGTTGTTGAAGCCCCGACAGTGGAGCCAGTGGTTGACGAAGCCCCAATGGTAGATCCAGGTGTTGATGAAGTTCCGACGGTAGAGCCGATCGTCAAAGAAGTTCTGGCGCCTGAGCCGGTTGCTGCAGAGGTGTCGGCGCACAAGCCCATGATGGTCGGAGCGCCAGCGCCTGAGCCGGTGTTGGAAGAGGCGCCAGCGTCGGAGCCGGAAGTGGCTTCAGCTCCAGCCGAACCTTCAGTGCCTGCCCCGGAGGTGGTGGTCCCAGAGGTGCCCGCGCCTGAGCCAGGGTGCTAAGATGAAGTTGTCGGCCTCCCGCTTGAGGGACCAGTTGTTGATGACCTGGCGGCGGGAGCTTCAGATCCAACTCCAGAGGTCGAAACTTCTGTTGTAGGACCTTCCTCAGCAGCGGCCGAGGCTATCCCGAAGGGTGGCCCTAGTGCCGTGGAAGCTCAGAGGATCGCTCTTGTAGAGTGGGACCCAATTTTTGTCATGGAGAACCCGCTGGAACCAGCAAAGAGGACCCCGGCAGGTCCGAAGCCGATCCCTCTGTCGTTGTCTATCGACAACGCCTGCTCCAGCCTTCGTCAAGTGCAGCTGGTCTTTTTCCATGATAGCAAGGCCCTCGAGGAGGAGCGTCGAACCTTTAGGAGGTGGCGCAACCGACTCCAGTTCGGGACCAAGCTGGCGCAAATCAGACTGGCTGACGAAAGGGAATGGGTGAAGAAGGAGAAGGCTCGGATGGAGTACTAGGGCCAGCTGCTGGACGAGAGGGAAAGCATGATGCAATCCCTTGACAACCAGTCCCGGGCCATCTACGAACAGGCTGTAGCTGCTAATAATGCAGCGAGTGATCACTAAGAGAGGCTCGACGCCATCCACGACAGTCTCAACAAGCGCCGGGAGGCTCTTGAGGAGCGGGAGAGAAAGCTCGAAGATGAAGAGCAAAAACTCCTGGAGCTGTGAGATGACCTCGTGAAGAGGGAGGAGGAGCTCACTTAGAGGCTGACTCTGGGTGACAAGAGTCTCGCAGAGCGTACCAAGAAGTTGGAAGAACGCTGCGAGAAAGAGGAGAAGAAGGCCTGGCAGCAAGGACAGGACCTCCACAAGAGGGAGGATGAAATTGCTGCCAGGGAGAAGAAGGTGCGGGGCCTAGAGAAGGACCTGGTCAACCGCCAAAACAAGATCCACCTCCGGGAGGAGGAGCTTAGTAAACTCGAAAGGCAGGTTGCTAAAAAGATTCAGCAGAACACCAAAGAGGTTGAGCGCCTTGCCCGGGAGAATTCGGAGCTTGCGGCGACTAGAAGATCCCTGGAAGAGATGCGAGGCTCGAGGGCTGCAGAGTCCCAACAAGTTTGAGACTTCCTGGGCAAAGCCAACGACGCGCTGGCGCCAATGGGTCTTAGTCCCGTGCGTCCGGATGATCCGGAGCCAGAGCTGGACCAGGCGTTGCAGGCGTTGAGTTCGGCAGGCAACAAGCTCACCAAGATGGGCGATGTCATCGCGGGCCAGCTGGAAAGTGAAGGACAATCCCTGGTGAAGAACGTCGCAGAATACGTGCTGATGTGCTACACAAGTTGGGACCCTCAATTTCCTCTGGACTCAGTGCTTGAAGGCCCCATCGACGGAGAGGGAGAAGCCACCCAAGCCTGCGTGTTGGAGGTTGCCCAGAAGGTCGCCTCGTTCTTCCATAGGGTCTATGACTCTCTCTTTGTAGCTCCCGCTTGTATTATCTCTTCTTTTTCTCCAATTTTGTAATCTTTTGTCTCCAGATGAATGAAATCCAAGTTTTTTTTGAATTTCATTTTTTGTCTTCAACACCTTTGTCCCACTTGGCCCCCTGGTAGATGTACACATTTTGATTGTGAACATGTACCAAGAGGATGTAGCACTTTGTTGAAGACTTGCGTGCTTCGAACTTGTAGAACGTAGGTCCGAAGTCTTCGACAGTGAAGGCCCCCTGAGGTTGTCAGAGCTTAGTAGCTCCGGCAGTGACCATCGTCGGAGCATAGTAGCTCCGGCAGCAGTCTCCATCAACGCGTAGAGCATTGACGGTTAGTCCTCTGGGGTGTCGGAGCTTGGTAGCTCCGGCAGTGACCTCTGTCAACACGCGGTGTGTCGACAGCAGACCCCACTATGGAGTCTTCCCACCATCTTTTCTTCACGTTTGCTGGCCCCTGGCTTTACCAGAGCTGAGTAGCTCCAGCGAAGCTCGCTATCAATGTTTGAAACATTGACTACAAGCCACTTAGGGGATGTCAGAGCTTTGGTAGCTCCGGCTTCATTCACCATCATCATGAAATCTTTATTATTCCTGCACACTGAAGTCAAGAAAAACAGTAAAATCCATTCCCTATCTATAACTCAATTGCGACTTACTATTCCCGAGAAATTTTTAGGTCGAACGCAATTGTAAATACAATCAAGTGCACTGACTTGTTTTCTCCAGGTCTGATCGTTTCTGGACTCACCTTACTTCGGCCTGCTGGGGTGTAGGTAGAGTGGCGTACTTAGGGTGCATG
The DNA here is from genome assembly GCA_036927565.1 of Tuctoria greenei. NCBI lineage: Eukaryota > Viridiplantae > Streptophyta > Magnoliopsida > Poales > Poaceae > Tuctoria > Tuctoria greenei. The sequence goes on from JAYESD010000009.1 coordinate 50,687,666, forward strand.
ACCAGGCTAAGTCGATAGCACACTCCGGACCTAGATTGGCTTGGCGGCATTCAGACGAGTAGACCATTAACAATGTTTAGACCTGGAAGAATTGACAATGCAACTTGAATTATACTTGAATTGGTCGAGCTAAAGTTTCTTAAGAATTGCACAACTTTGTTATAGACAAGAAAGAGAAAAATAACAAATATTGAGCCTGTACAAAATAATGCACGTGGAGTCTATTTTCACACAATGATGTCTTTCATTATAGGTCCGGGGTACAGGGGAAACAAGTACACTCTTAGGGTACAAAACCATGCTAAGTGTGTTTTCTTTCTCGTTTGACCCAAGGTAGCTAGCTACACTTTTAGTTCTGAGACCGTGACAAGTGTTGCATGAACTTTGCGAACCTTCCGGGGAAGGTCCGGATGTTCTCCCGGAGGAGCTACCCGACTCTGTACAATGACTCCATAATATACATTACATGTAACTACAGACTCACCTCCGTGATATTAAGCGTAGAACTTACGGAGTTACTCAATGTTCCAAGGATTTGGGAGCGGTGTCCCATCCTTGGTTGCCAAGCGAACGCATTCGGGACGGGATACTTTGATCACTCGGAAAGGTCCTTCCCAGCTGGCGGAGAGTTTGTTTAACCCTTCGCGAGTTTGTATTCTCCGTAGCACCAGATCGCCTTCCTCGAGCTGTCGGCTGTGAACATGCCTTTGGTGATAGCGCCGGAGAGCTTGGTGGTATCGGGCATTCCGAATAGCTGCTCGACACCTTCCCTCTTCAAGGAGGTCAAGGTCTTCGTGCTGGAGCTGGTCCTGCGTGGCATCATCGAAGGTCCGGACCCAGAGTGACCCCAAGGTGATTTCTGGAGGAAGGACTGCTTCAGCTCCGTACACCAGGAAGAAGGGTGTCTCTCCAGTTGACCGGTTTGGAGTTGTCCTGTTGGCCCATAGAGTGGCAGAAGCTCTTCGATCCAATTGGCTCCATGTTTTTTCAGGCGCTCATATGTGCGGGTCTTGAGTCCTTTTAGGATTTCTGCATTTGCTCTCTTGGCTTGGCCATTGCTTGTCGGGTGAGCTACGGAAGCGTAGCTGACTTGGATGCCGAGGTCTTCGCAATATCCTTGTAATGCAGAGCTTGTGAACTGGGTCCCATTATCAGTTATGATCTTGTTTGGGACTCCAAATCTGCATACGATGGACTGCAAGAAGTTGATAGCTGACTGCTTGTTTATTATCACAACTGGAGTTGCTTCCGGCCATTTGCTGAACTTGTCAATGGCAACGTACATGAACTTATAACCTTCAGTGGCTCTTGGGAAATGTCCCAAGATCTCCATCCCCAACACAGCGAAAGGCCATGTAGGAGGTATCATTTGTAGAGGCTGAGTCGGTGTGTGAATTTGTTTCGCATGGAGCTGGCATGCTTTGCATTTCTTCACTAGCTCAGTTGCAACCTGGAGCATTGTAGGCCAGTAAAAGCCATGTCGGATGGCTTTACCAACCAGCGTGCGGGAGGACGCGTGGTTCCCACACTCGCCTCCATGGATTTCTACGAGGAGCTCGCAGCCTTCTTCCCTTGTAATGCACCGCATTAGGACGTCGTTGGCACCACGCCGGCAGAGATCCCCTTCTACCAGTGTGTATCTTTTAGCCAATCTGACTATCCGATCAGCGGATACATTATCTTCAAGATGGAAATTGTCTTTCAAGTAGCTCCAGATCTCTGAGATCCATGCATCAGAGCTAGCTTGAGGATTTGAGTCTTGCGTGCTGGGTTGCTCGAAGCTTCCTGCAGCACCTACGACCCTTGATGGACGCCATGGTAACAGGGCCATCGGGACCGCCAGCTTCGAGGTGCTGGTCTCGCCCCCTTCGCTCAGTTCGGCAGGCTGAGCTGTAGGTTTAGACAACCTCCGGACGAAGGTTCCTTCGGGAGCTAGAGCCCCAGTTGAAGCTTCCGTCGAGAGTTCGTCGGCTTCAGCGTTGTTGAGACGCTGAACATGGCAAAGATTCAGGACGTGGAAGTCCTTCTGAAGCTTTTGGACTTCAAGTAGGTATGCAACTAGTTGAGGGTTGTTGTAGCGACATTCACCTTTGACTTGTTTTACAACAAGTTGTGAATCACCCTTTACCAACAGCTGCTTGACACCATACGATAGTGCCACCTTGAGTCCATAAATTAGTGCTTCATACTCCGCCATGTTGTTGGTCGCCTTGAAGTCAAGGTGCACCATGTATTTAACCTTCTCCACGGTCGGAGCGATGAGAAGGATTCTAGCTCTAGCCCCCTGCTTCTGCACGGAGCCGTTGAAGTAGAAAGTCCAGTGAGGCTCAGTGAAGACCGGAACCTTGTGTTACGACTTCTGCTCACTGGTCAAACTCGACTAATTCCGCTGCCCACTTTGCAATGTTCCCAGTACAATTGGGGTTATGCAAGATTGCACGTAGTGGATAAGAGGTTACCACTGAAATCTTGTGAGCTTGGAAGTAGTGTCGGAGCTTCCTAGAGGCAATAAGAACTGCGTAGAGCAGCTTATGCACCTCCAGGTACTGAGTCTTGGTGTCATGGAGTACTTTGCTGATGAAGTACATTGGGCGCTGGACCGTCCGGACCCTCTCGAAGGGGCCCGGAGCTTCCTCCTCATCTACCCAGACCCTCCCGGAGGGGTCCGGACCTTGTTCGGGAACCTCCGAGTTCCGGCTAGAGAAACTCGGAGTTTCTCCTGAAGTGATCCAGATCCTTCCAGAGGGGTCTGAATCTTCTTGTTCTGCAACAGTGACTCCTTCACTTGAAGGAGATGGATCCTTCAGCATCTCGCCTTGAGGATCAGGGTCTGGGAGCTGGGACCCAGACTCGACTTCAGGTAGCTCCGAACCCTCCTGAAGGGGTCTGGATTCCTGAACTAGAGATGGTTCTGGTCTTTCCGCAACCAGGACCATGCTGACAACATCGTCAGTTGCCAAAATGTAAAGCAGGAGTGGCTCACCAGGGTTCGGAGCTACCAAGGTTGGTAGGGTGGTGAGGAGCTGCTTCAGCTCCTGGAATGCCTTTTCTGCTTCTTCAGACCATTGGAATGGTCCAGACTTCCTCAATAGCTTGAAGAAGGGTAGCGCCCGTTCTGCCAGTCTTGAGATGAACCAGCTGAGGGCAGCTAGAAATCCAGTTAGCTTCTGGACGTCCTTGATATGGGCTGGTGGCCGCATGTCTTCAATAGATTTTATCTTCGCCGGGTTTGCTTCTATTCCTCGGTGGTTCACCAAGAAACCAAGAAGTTTTCCGGAGCTAACCCCGAAGACACACTTGTCCGGGTTCAGCTTTGTGCGAGTGACTCGCAACTTGTCGAAGACAGCTTGCAAGGTGTTAAGGAATGACTCCTTGTTCTTGATCTTGATGATGATGTCATCGACATACACTTCCACTACGTCTCTAATAATCTCTCCAAAAGTTTTATACATAGCTCGTACAAATGTTGAAGCATCGTTTTTGAGACCGAATGGCATGGCAATGTAACAATATAATCCATCTACTGTGATGAAGGAGGTATGCTCTTCATCTTCCCTAGACATTCTGATTTGATGGTACCCAGAATATGCATCTAGGAAACACAGTAATTCACAACCGGAGGTGGAATGCACTATTTGATGTATTCTAGGTAGTGGGAATGGATCTTTTGGACATGCCTTATTTAGTGTAGTGTAGTATAGTCGATACACATCCGAAGCTTCCCGCCGGCCTTGGGTACAACGACTGGGTTTGCCAGCCATATTGGGTGGAAAACTTCTCAGATGAATCCAGCTTCGAGCAACTTCTTCACTTCTCGACGTATGAAGTTCTGTCGCTCTACTGATTGCTTTTGAGGCTTCTGATGTACAGGCCGAGCATCGGGATAGATCTTCAGATTATGCTCGATCACTTCCCTAGGGATCCCAGACATTTGTGATGGTTGCCAGGCAAACAAGTCAACGTTAGCCCGGGGGAAAGTGATGAGCGCGAGTTCCTATTTGTCATTCAGACCTCCCGATATACAGGTGGTCTGAGCGGCGTTGGAACCGATTTGGACGACTTTGACGGGAATGTCGGTGTCGCCGCTTGGTTGCACGCGAGGTGCGGAGGTTGAGCCTCAATGACGAATGCTTAGGGGTTTTGGAGCTTGCTCCTTTCCGGATTCTTCCTCCTGCGTTGTAGCAAGCACGTGGAGTTCTTCCAGAGCAGTAACTCCAGCGGTGCGATCTCCGCGGATCCGGAGAACAACAGCTGGTGTTGGCATCTTCAACACCAAGTGGCCATAATGGGCGGCAACCATGAATTTGTACAAGGCTGGCCTTCCCAAAATAGCGTTGAATGGTAGGTTGATCTGTGCCACGTCGAAGACCAACTTCTCAGTGCGATAATTCTCCCAGGTACCGAAGGTCACTGGAAGAGTAATGGCACTGAGTGGGGTTATGGCCCCCGGACCTACTCTGAAGAAAGGTCGAGAGGGGCGAAGGTCTGAAGGTCAGAGCTGAAGCTTGACAAAAGCTTCAAAGCTTATGAGGTTCAGCCCTGAACCTCCGTCCACCATTACATGGTGGAGTTGGATGTTGTTGATGGTCGGAGATACCATCAATGGTAGTTGGCCAGCCCCGATCATATTCTGAGGGCAGTCCGAAGCATCGAAAGTGATGCCAGTGTCCATCCACTTCCGGTGTGGCTCCGCCCTGGCAGTAGGAGCTACTGAGGCCATGTCTTGCCGCATGGTCTTGAGGACACGGCAGGAGGTGATGTCCCACGAACCACCAAAGATGGTGTTCATGGTTTTCCGACGTTCATTGTCGGAGTCGTCGTCGACGGAGGTGTAAAAAGCCTTCAAGACCTTTTTAGGGTCTTGAAAGCCTAACTCCTCTTCACCCGGAGCTTCGTCGACTTTCTGTTTTCCTTCCCTTTGACGGAAAGGAACTTCTTCTCGGCGCTTGTTGTAGCGCTCGGCAAGGTTCTGGACCTCCCGACAGTCTTCCAGGTTGTGGCTGTTCGACTTGTGTATAGGACACCACATCTTGGAGCTGCCACCGTCTTCAGATGACGACCGAGGTCGTTTCTTGGGGCGTGGCCCCCGGCCACCCAGAGCTGCGGCAGCTGCAACAGTTGGTGTGCCGACCGACGGCTTTTTCTTGCCGTTGGACTTTTTCTTCTTTTTGCCACTCCCGGAGGTAGTGGTTTCACCCTTGGAGGATTTTTTGTTGTCCTCCGGAGGTGGTTGGGAGTGCATTTCACGGCCCTCCGCAACTTTGGTGCATTTGTCTGCCAAGCTGAAGAGTTTCGTGACACTGGTGATCTCCTTGGTCGCCAGCTTCTCCAGCATCTTCTTGTCTCGTACGTCCTATCTAAATGCCACAATAATAGAGGCGCTGGAGATAGAAGGAATAGTGTTTCGTACCTGGGAGAACCTCTGGATGAAGGACCACAGGGACTCTCCCCCCTTCTGCTTGATAGCAAAAAGGTCCAGTTCGGTGCCTGGTCGGGTGTATGAACTCCTGAAATTGGCGTTGAACTGTTGGCACAGTTCCGCCCAACTGTTGATGGAGTCGGGCGGAAGGCTCATGAACCAGGACCTGGTGGTCTCTGTCAAAGCCACGCGGAAATAGTTGGCCATTACGGCCTCGTTGCCTCCGGCCGCAAGGATTGCGGTGGAGTAGATTTGGAGAAACTCAGCGGGATTGACAGTCCCGTCAAATTTCTCCGGCAGGTGAGGCCGAAACTTTTGTGGACATCTGACCATGCGTAGGTGCATGGCCAGGACAGAACAGCCTCCTCCTACTCCCTCGGGAGCAGGACTTTCTCGAGCCTCTCGCCTTTCACGAGCGCGCTCGATATGGACGCGACCATCCTGTTGACGTTAATGGTGATCAAGCTCCGCCCGGAGGTCGTGAGTTGAAAGCCTGGTTACTGTATGGGTGCATCGCACCCCAGAGCAACGTCGCTTGTTGAGATGCAGCATGCCTCCTATGTTGGGAAGCGTGCGGACCAAGTCTGCCCGACACGGTCCGATGCTACGATGGGGCCCGCCCCGAGGGGGAGGACCTTGGTTGCAGATGCGATCGGCTGCTGCTGCAACCAAATGTTTCACATCAGCCCTCCACTACTCCATTGCACCTTGGGATGCACCTGGAGGTGGTGGGCATTGGAGAAGAGCACGCGCAGCATGAAGCGCATGTTCAGGGTTGTTGTTAGCCGATGTCGTGACCGACACAGACGCCCCATCCCGCTGTTCAGCTTGATTTGCCGGTGCGGACAGTGGCGGCAGAGGCTCGACTCCTACTGGAGCCACAACACCTGCTAGCTGCTGCACGTTGGAGGGATTGCCTCTAGCAGGTTGCGCTGCAGGGTTGCCGTTGGACGATCCAGCAGCAGAGTTCACCATCTTTGAATCTCGGGCACAGCCCTGCCTGGCGCGCCAACTGTCGGAGTGTTGTTCCGACAATTCTCCCGATACTACTGTTGGTAGCTCGCAGAGTTTGTAGTTAGGTATTGGGTGCACAGAGAGTCAGAACATGATGGCAAGTTGACACAAGTATTTACGTGGTTCAGGCCGCCTGAGCGTAATACCCTACTCTACGGGGTGTGTAATTGTTGTATTGGGCATCTCAGAGGTTAGAGCTTCCAGAGTCGAGAGAGAGCGAGAGGCGAGCAAGAGCAGAGAGCCCAAAACTCCCTCTGTGTATCGCCGACAAGTCCTTTTATATTACAAGGACTGTTCGTTACACCGTTAGCCTAGCCCGACATGTGGCCCTGGCGGTTACTGATGGTTAATACACAATTAATGAGGTTAATTACCCTTAATAGCGTGGTAACGGGCCTTGACAGTGCCGTTACTGGTATTAAGGGCCTTTTGATTGTGTTTCATTAATATAGTATTAATGACACTTAATCGGGTCTTGAAGTCTTTGATTGTCCCTTGAAGGTCCGAGCGGTTGGGGGTCCACCAGTCTGATTGTTGAGGCTGAAGGTCCGGCGGTTGGACACGTGGCAGCTTCGGAGCTTTCCGTCTGGGATGGGTAGGTTCGGTGTAGATGTACACGTGTCAGTACCGGAGCTTTCCTGTGATGGGGGTTAGGTCCAGGGGTGCCGCACAGGTGTTTAGCCCGGAGCTATCCCATGTGTGGGATGTAGGTCCGATTGCAGTATACACGTGGCAGCACCGGGACTAACCATGGATGGGAGGCAGGTCTAGTCCCGTATGACACGTGGGGCCTTCGCAGGTCTTCAACTCAGACAGGTGATGTTCATTTGGTCTTTTTGTAGTCCCAAGGGGTATACGGTACGCAGGGTACCGACATACACATATGCAATTAAACATGATGCACTTGCCTTATACGACTTTTATTCCAAAATAAATTAATAAATAGTTCTTTTATAATTGATTTTACATTTTTTTCTTTCCGAAAATTCAGTGTTACAAATCTAGCCCCCTAAAAAGGAATCTCGCCCTCGAGATTCGGATGACCTAAGAGAAAAGATTGGGAAACTCCGCCTTGAGGTCTTCTTCTCTTTCTCATGTTGCCTCTTCTTCTGAGTGATGTTTCCATTGGACTTTACACATACGTGTAACCTTATTTCTCGTAACTCGTTCTAACGTCTCAAGAATCTTAACGGGATGTTCTTCATAAGTCAGGTCGTTGTGAGACCTATGTGTGCTGAATACATTGGCTTTGACAATAAAAGTTTTGAATGCTGCCACAACATCTTTTTGGCAAGGTCCGACTCTAGCTCCGAGCTTCTGCAAGGTCCGACAATAGGTCCGACCTTCTTTGTCTAGATCCGACATGTTTTTGGGTAGCTTCGGTGAGCTTTGTCTTTAGCTCTAGTATGTCTTTGATAGCTCCGGCATGTCTTTGTTAAGCTCCGATATGTTTTGCTAGGTCCGACTTATGTTGGTTAGCTCCGACAAGTTTTTCTAGCTCCGACTTTTGGGATGACTAGTTCCGACTAGTTTTGGTTAGCTCCAGCGCTAGGTCCGACTAGCTTTGGTAAGATCCGGCGCTAGGTTGTACTACCTTTGGTAAGCTCCGACGCCAGGTTGTACTAGCTTTGGTAAGCTCCAGCTCAAGCTCCGCTTAGCTTTGGCTGGGTTCGGAGCTTGATCACAATGTTCCTGCTTTTATCTTGCAATGTTTTAAACTTTCTTTATATTCTTAGAAAGATTGCTTAGTATTCGTTTGCTAAGTTTTTAGTTTATATGGCTGATATTGTTTTGATATGCTTTGCAACATGCTTATGTGATCAGGTGCTCACGTAAGGTGTTGTGTTCGGAACTAACTTGAGTCAAGTCGAAGACTTGGGCTCGTACGGATTGGTTGTTTTTTCATGTGCAGGTGTTGCTTGAGTTCAAGTCATGGCTGGTGACAGGATCCTTTGGACAAGTCTCATGGAGGAGATGAGGTTCCAACAACCAAATTCAGGAGGAATTGTGGTTGAGCAGGTCAGGAGGTCGCGCAGGATGATTGAATCAAGGGCAGTGCATATGAAGGTTACTGGACGTTGAAGGAAGGTTTTTGCACGTATGCATGCGGTGCATGATGTGGCAACATGGTTCCGAAGATGGTTTATGGATGGGAAGATCCGGTTGGAAGGATCGGATCGTATCGGTTGATGATTTTTGCTGCGGCAGAGTCGGTTATGGCTCAGTATGGAAAGTATCGAGTTGGTTATGATAGGATTTCATGTGGGTCACGAATTTGATTTAATTTAGGAATGTGGGATACATTCCTAAGGTGTTTGGAGGTCTCAAGATTGCTTCTATCTGCGGATAGAAGAGTCCTAAGCAGTTATGGAAAGTTTTGATTCGTGAATGGAGTAGGATTAGGGTCCTGATTTGAGTTGAGTTGGCTTTCGAGCTGGTTATATAAGCAAGGGAGGCCAGAGCTCGTGTGGGCACGACTTTGGGGCTGTTCCTCTTGTGTTCTATTGAATAAAATTCGTAGTTTGAAGGAACTTTTGTGCCTTGTTCGTCCGACTTGTTCCGGACAAGTTTCACTCGTCGAGTTTCTGGACAGCACTACCTTTCGTCGGTGGTTTTATCATAACTCGAGTTTTAAAAATCCAATTGACGTGATTCTTTTTGGGTTGTCTTCACAACTTGATTATATATCATCTGTCAAAATTTTATGGTCATTTGATTTGTGGTTTCTGATCTACACGAGTTTCTTTGCAGCGTTCCAGAACTGTTTTTCTCGGGTAGGACAGATTGACTTTTGTTCGATCTTTTGATCATAACTTGAGTTCCTCTCGACGGATTTGAGTGATTCTTCTTGTGTTTTCTTCTTGAATTGATTCTATATGATATATATATATCACTTTTGTCACTGTGAAACACGTTTAGATTAGTCTCACACATGATTTCTTTAACAAATCATTTTTCTGCCAAAGGGGTTGGGATTTAATTGTTTCCGCTGCGTAAGATTTTTTAAATCTACCATTCACCCCTTCTGGTAGCTTTTCACGTCTCTACGATCCAACAATTTGTATCAGAGCCACGGTGCTCTAATCATTGTGATTTGCACATGTTCTTGACTAATCATCATGGAGAAATACTCTGCTAAACCTTGTGTGTTTGCTGGTATTGATTTTCAGGTTTGGAAGGCACGCATGGAGGCTTTCATCTAGGCGCAAGGCTTCACAATATGGGAGAAGGTGTACAATCCTTACGAAGTGCCACCAAATGATCAAGTTACAGCTACGAACCTACGGGACGTCGACAACAACAACAAAGCCCGGAACTTGATCATCCAACGACTCACTCAAAGCGACTTCGACCGCGTTGCACACCTTCGATCGGCATATGATGTGTGGAGAGTGCTTTGTGAATATCACGAAGGATCCAACACTATCAAGGAGGTGAGACAAGATATGTTCAAAAAGGAATATATGCGTTCCGAGATGCAACCCAGTGAGTCTATCGATGACCTTTTCGCTCGCTTCAATAAAATTCTCAGCAATCTGCGTAGTGTCAATGTTAACTTCTCTGATGCTGAAAATGCTAGGCAACTTCTTAGTGCATTAGACATGTCAATCTGGGAGATGAAAGTTACATCTATTCGTGAATCAACTATCATGAGTTCTCTTACATTAGATGTGCTTTACTCTAAACTAAACACTCATGAAATTGACATCTTATCACGTAAAAATCCAAACAAGTCTATTGCTTTTGTTTCACAACGTGACATGCCTGGCTCTGGTCAATCTTCATCTTGTGGTACACTTGCTTTGTTGTCCTCTCTAACACTTGAACAAATTGAGGAGTTTCCAGAGGAGGAGCTAGCACTTCTCTCTACTAGGTTCCCAAAAGCATTGCAAAATGTGAGAACTAGAAGGAGAGGAAGCTCTGGACCTCAACGATGCTTCGAATGTGGTAAGACAGGACACTTTCGTATAGATTGGCCCAACCTTTCAGGTTCTACTTCCCAAGAAGAAAAACAATCAAGGACGAAGCACTCCTCAACAAATGATAAGAAGAAGAAGGGCTTTTCATGTCCTCAACTGGTGAACAGTTTTATCTCCGCACTCCAGGAACTTGGCTCAAGCGACGTGGACATTGGAAGTGACGAAGATGAAGATGATTTGGCAAACTTGTGCTTTATGGCGGGCAAGTCAAGATCAAGTATGGAGGAGGCAAAACACAACAACGATAATGAAGATGTATGTCCTACTTGTGAAGAAATGTGTGATGCTATTTCTCGTGCAACTATTATTGTTAAGAAAAATGATAAAAAGCTTAGGGATAATGCTACTAAAATTTAATCACTAGAATCTGAAATCAACCATTTGAAAACCTTGATTCCTAGTGATGATTCTTGTCCCTCGTGTGATTTAATCTATGAACAATTATCCACATTAAGAACTGCACATTCCTCTACTCTAGATAGACTTGAACTTGAAATTGAAAAGAACAAAAAGCTTGCTGCACTTGACATTGGAAACTTAAAAGATGCTTCTTGTTCTACAATTGATTTGCATTTTTCTAGTTGTGATGATTTTGAAAAGAAACTAAAAGATGCTATGAATGAAATTTCAATATTGAATAATGCTTTACGTTCTCATGAAGTTAAATATTGTTCCAATTGCAAATTAAAAGGAAAAACTTCATGTGAAAATTGTCTTGTTCTGTCCAATAAACTTGATAACATGCATAGGACATTAGATCGGTCTTGTAATTGGAATAAGAACCTAAACTTGCTGCTGAATTCTTCCAAGTCTTGCAATGACAAAACTGGTTTAGGTTTTGATTCTCATGCTCATGCTAAGGCACATCCACCTAAAATTGTAAAGTCATTAGGAAGTGGTTTGATTCAAACATTTCCTAAACAAAAACAAGTGGTTTTCAAATCCGCAGGAGTGTTGTCTCATTCGGTTTCAAATAAAAATATTGCTTGCTCATCTAGACATGAACACAAAGTTAAATTTCATTGTACCTACTATGGTAGAGATGGTCATGTCATAGATTTTTGTTATAGACTAGCTAAACACAGAAAAGGGAAAGAATGATTGCTAGATCTCATAACTTTCATGCAAAATTTGTTGCACATATTAAACTGAATGCCAGGAACATGCAACCTACTGTTATGAGTCAAAAACATTCAAAGTTTACCTCCAGACCTTCTGTTTTTTCCTCCGGAGCTACTGATTTTTGTGCTACACAAGTAACACCTTATAGGTCAGTAGTTAAGAATAAAAAACATCAAACTTTGACTCATAAACCTGTTGTTTTATCTCAGCTTTCGCGTGTTTTTCCTGTTGCACGTCATGTGACTCAGTACTGGACACCTAAATGCATTTTGACTAACCCCAGTATTGAGTCATCGACGTATTGTGATGAGGACATCACAACAGCAGAGACGCGCATTGAACTGCAAGGACCAATCATAAGAGCACGGGCACGGTTATTAAATCAGCAGGTGAATTCGTTCTTAACTTCTTTTGCATGTGAGTTTGCGAATAGATTGCTATGTGATGATTTAATTGTTATTAGGAATAATGGAAAAGATCAACAAGTGAAGGAAGGAGGCCTTGGGAGCGTGGAGAACCACCTGGGACGTCCACAAGTAGATGGAAACAGTTTACAACTCGGACTCGAGTTCAACTCGGAGTCCAGGAGCAGTCCACCTTAAAACAGACGCCCAGGAGGCATACGGACTCCGTTTTCGACGTTCTACATATGCACGGAAAGAGGAGAAGATAAACTTTCGAATGGTTCTGGACCCACCTCAAAATTCCTCCGGAGTCATTGGGAATCGTCGAAACAAGTCGAGTCCAGATTTCTGTCCGGTGCTGCGCCACCGAATCCGGCCTTTGGGCCTTGTATCCCGTAAGAGTCCATTAGGGTTGCGTCTAATCGTGTTTTGGTCGAACCCTAGCCTATAAATACTGCAGCCGCCGGTCATATTTGGGGGGTTTTGCTTAGATCAATAATATCGCCGTTCTACGGTTTGTGAGACCCCAATTTCGTGATTTCCGATCGTGTCTTCTACGTTCTTGCTCGTGTTCTCGATTGCACTTGCAGGGATTAGCCTTCTTGGCGAGGTCAAGCGTGTGCAGCACGGTTGATAACCAACGGAGCCGTGGTGTAGTGATTGCAGGGGTACTCGAACCGCTCGAGTGCCGCAGATTATCAACGTCGAGTTCTCCACCCCAATCGACATACCTTTCGGAAGATCGGGCCTAAACCTACTCATCATATTGTGCATCTATGTAGGTTACACGTTTGAGAAAGGAGAACATTTAGATTGTGGATTCAGGTTGCTCACGCCACATGACCGGTAACAAAGAATGGTTCTCCTCCCTCTCTTTTGTGTCACGTGTAGAGAATGTTACTTTTGCCGATAATTCTTCAACTCCTATAATTGCTAAGGGTTCGGTTAGAGTAAATGATCACTACATTTTGAAGGATGTGACACTTGTCGAAAATTTGAAATACAACTTGCCTTCTGTTTCACAATTGCTAGATGAAAATCTGGAAATTATTTTTAATAAAAACTGCTACAAAGTTGTAAGTTCAAATAGTGAGCTTATTTTTAACATGTCTCAGTTTGGAAGAGTTTTTAAAGCTGATTTTGATATGTCTTCCTCTAAGCATAGGTGTCTAGTTGCTAATGATTCAAAGGACTTATATTTTTGGCATCGTAGACTTGGTCACGTAGGCTTTGATCACCTAACGCGTGTTAGGGCTCTTAATCGCATACGTGGGCAGCCTAAGCTTAAAGGGGACAAAGAAGTTGTGTGCTCTTCTTGTAGACATGCTAAGATGGTTGCAGGTTCACATACTCCTCTCACAATGATCATGACAACTGAATCGGGTCAAGTTTTGCATCTTGACACCGTAGGACCTTCACGTGTTTAATCCTTCGGAGATAAATGGTATGTTCTTGTTATTGTTGATGATTATTCTAGATACACTTGGGTTTACTTTAAGGCGTCTAAGAATGAAGTTTTTGGTCACTTTAGAACTTTATTTCTTAGATATCAATTGATCACCCAGGATCTTTTAAATCAATTAGAAGTAATAACGGAACTGAATTTAAAAATCAATTTTTTTATCACTTTTGTGCTCGATATGGACGCGACCATCCTGTTGACGTTAATGGTGATCAAGCTCCGTCCGGAGGTCGTGAGTTGAAAGCCTGGTTACTGTATGGGTGCGTCGCACCCCAGAGCAACGTCGCTTGTTGAGATGCAGCATGCCTCCTATGTTGGGAAGCGTGCGGACCAAGTCTGCCCGACACGGTCCGATGCTGCGATGGGGCCCGCCCCGAGGGGGAGGACCTTGGTTGCTGATGCGATCGGCTGCTGCTGCAACCAAATGTTTCACATCAGCCCTCCACTACTCCATTGCACCTTGGGATGCACCTGGAGGTGGTGGGTATTGGAGAAGAGCACGCGCAGCATGAAGCGCATGTTCAGGGTTGTTGTTAGCCGATGTCGTGACCGACACAGACGCCCCATCCCGCTGTTCAGCTTGATTTGCCGGTGCGGACAGTGGCGGCAGAGGCTCGACTCCTGCTGGAGCCACAACACCTGCTAGCTGCTGCACGTTGGAGGGATTGCCTCTAGCAGGTTGCGCTGCAGGGTTGCCGTTGGACGATCCAGCAGCAGAGTTCACCATCTTTGAATCTCGGGCACAACCCTGCCTGGCGCGCCAACTGTCGGAGTGTTGTTCCGGCAATTCTCCCGATACTACTGTTGGTAGCTCGCAGAGTTTGTAGTTAGGTATTGGGTGCACAGAGATTCAGAACACGATGGCAAGTTGACACAAGTATTTACGTGGTTCAGGCCGCCTGAGCGTAATACCCTACTCCACGGGGTGTGTAATTGTTGTATTGGGCATCTCAGAGGTTAGAGCTTCCAGAGTCGAGAGAGAGCGAGAGGCGAGCAAGAGCAGAGAGCCCAAAACTCCCTCTGTGTATCGCCGACCAGTCCTTTTATATTACAAGGACTGTTCGTTACACCGTTAGCCTAGCCCGACATGTGGCCCTGGCGGCTACTGATGGTTAATACACAATTAATGAGGTTAATTACCCTTAATAGCGTGGTAACGGGCCTTGACAGTGCCGTTACTGGTATTAAGGGCCTTCTGATCGTGTTTCATTAATATGGTATTAATGACACTTAATCGGGTCTTGAAGTCTTTGATTGTCCCTTGAAGGTCCGAGTCGTTGGGGGTCCACCAGTCTGATTGTTGAGGCTGAAGGTCCGGCGGTTGGACACGTGGCAACTTCGGAGCTTTCCGTCTGGGATGGGTAGGTTCGGTGTAGATGTACACGTGTCGGTACCGGAGCTTTCCTGTGCTGGGGGTTAGGTCCGGGGGTGCCGCACAGGTGTTTAGCCCGGAGCTATCCCATGTGTGGGATGTAGGTCCGATTGCAGTATACACGTGGCAGCACCGGGACTAACCATGGATGGGAGGCAGGTCTAGTCCCGTATGACACGTGGGGCCTTCGCGGGTCTTCAACTCAGGCAGGTGATGTCCATTTGGTCTTTTTATAGTCCCAAGGGGTATACGGTACGCAGGGTACCGACATACACATATGCAATTAAACATGATGCACTTGCCTTATACGACTTTTATTCCAAAATAAATTAATTTATAGTTCTTTTATAATTGATTTTACATTTTTTTCTTTCCGAAAATTCAGTGTTACAAATCTAGCCCCCTAAAAAGGAATCTCGCCCTCGAGATTCGGATGACCTAAGAGAAAAGATTGGGAAACTCCGCCTTGAGGTCTTCTTCTCTTTCTCATGTTGCCTCTTCTTCTGAGTGATGTTTCCATTGGACTTTACACATACGTGTAACCTTATTTCTCGTAACTCGTTCTAACGTCTCAAGAATCTTAACGGGATGTTCTTCATAAGTCAGGTCGTTATGAGACCTATGTGTGCTGAATACATTGGCTTTGACAATAAAAGTTTTGAATGCTGCCACAACATCTTTTTGGCAAGGTCCGACTATAGCTCCGAGCTTCTGCAAGGTCCGACAATAGGTCCGACCTTCTTTGTCTAGATCCGACATGTTTTTGGGTAGCTCCGGTGAGCTTTGTCTTTAGCTCTAGTATGTCTTTGATAGCTCCGGCATGTCTTTGTTAAGCTCCGATATGTTTTGCTAGGTCCGACTTATGTTGGTTAGCTCCGACAAGTTTTTCTAGCTCCGACTTTTGGGATGACTAGTTCCGACTAGTTTTGGTTAGCTCCAGCGCTAGGTCCGACTAGCTTTGGTAAGCTCCGGCGCTAGGTTGTACTACCTTTGGTAAGCTCCGACGCTAGGTTGTACTAGCTTTGGTAAGCTCCAGCTCAAGCTCCGCTTAGCTTTGGCTGGGTTCGGAGCTTGATCACAATGTTCCTGCTTTTATCTTGCAATGTTTGAAACTTTCTTTATATTCTTAGAAAGATTGCTTAGTATTCGTTTGCTAAGTTTTTAGTTTATATGGCTGATATTGTTTTGATATTCTTTGCAACATGCTTATGTGATCAGGTGCTCACGTAAGATGTTGTGTTCGGAACTAACTTAAGTCAAGTCGAAGACTTGGGCTCGTACGGATTGGTTGTTTTTTCATGTGCAGGTGTTGCTTGAGTTCAAGTCATGGCTGGTGACAGGATCCTTTGGACAAGTCTCATGGAGGAGATGAGGTTCCAACAACCAAATTCAGGAGGAATTGTGGTTGAGCAGGTCAGGAGGTCGCGCAGGATGATTGAATCAAGGGCAGTGTATATGAATGTTACTGGACGTCGAAGGAAGGTTTTTGCACGTATGCATGCGGTGCATGATGTGGCAACATGGTTCCGAAGATGGTTTATGGATGGGAAGATCCGGTTGGAAGGATCGGATCGTATCGGTTGATGATTTTTGCTGCGGCAGAGTCGGTTATGGCTCGGTATAGAAAGTATCGAGTTGGTTATGATAGGATTTCGTGTGGGTCACGAATTTGATTTAATTTAGGAATGTGGGATACATTCCTAAGGTGTTTGGAGGTCTTAAGATTGCTTCTATCTGTGGATAGAAGAGTCCTAAGCAGTTATGGAAAGTTTTGATTCGTGAATGGAGTAGGATTAGGGTCCTGATTTGAGTTGAGTTGGCTTTCGAGCTGGTTATATAAGAAAGGGAGGCCAGAGCTCGTGTGGGCACGACTTTGGGGCTGTTCCTCTTGTGTTCTATTGAATAAAATTCGTAGTTTGAAGGAACTTTTGTGCCTTGTTCGTCCGACTTGTTCCGGACAAGTTTCACTCGTCGAGTTTCTGGACAGCACTACCTTTCGTCGGTGGTTTTATCATAACTCGAGTTTTACAAATCCAATTGACGTGATTCTTTTTGGGTTGTCTTCACAACTTGATTATATATCATCTGTCAAAATTTCATGGTCATTTGATTTGTGGTTTCTGATCTACACGAGTTTCTTTGCAGCGTTCCAGAACTGTTTTTTCTCGGGTAGGACAGATTGACTTTTGTTCGATCTTTTGATCATAACTTGAGTTCCTCTCGACGGATTTGAGTGATTCTTCTTGTGTTTTCTTCTTGAATTGATTCTATCTGATATATATATATCACTTTTGTCACTGTGAAACACGTTTAGATTAGTCTCACACATGATTTCTTTAACAAATCATTTTTCTGCCAAAGGGGTTGGGATTTAATTGTTTCCGCTGCGTAAGATTTTTTAAATCTACCATTCACCTCCTCTGGTAGCTTTTCACGTCTCTTTGATCCAACAATTTGTATCAGAGCCACGGTGCTCTAATCATTGTGATTTTCACATGTTCTTGACTAATCATCATGGAGAAATACTCCGCTAAACCTTGTGTGTTTGCTGGTATTGATTTTCAGGTTTGGAAGGCACGCATGGAGGCTTTCATCTAGGCGCAAGGCTTCACAATATGGGAGAAGGTGTACAAGCCTTACGAAGTGCCACCAAATGATCAAGTTACAGCTACGAACCTACGGGACGTCGACAACAACAACAAAGCCCGGAACTTGATCATCCAACGACTCACTCAAAGCGACTTCGACCGCGTTGCACACCTTCGATCGGCATATGATGTGTGGAGAGTGCTTTGTGAATATCACGAAGGATCCAACACTATCAAGGAGGTGAGACAAGATATGTTCAAAAAGGAATATATGCGTTTCGAGATGCAACCCAGTGAGTCTATCGATGACCTTTTCGCTCGCTTCAATAAAATTCTCAGCAATCTGCGTAGTGTCAATGTTAACTTCTCTGATGCTGAAAATGCTAGGCAACTTCTTAGTGCATTAGACATGTCAATCTGGGAGATGAAAGTTACATCTATTCGTGAATCAACTATCATGAGTTCTCTTACATTAGATGTGCTTTACTCTAAACTAAACACTCATGAAATTGACATCTTATCACGTAAAAATCCAAACAAGTCTATTGCTTTTGTTTCACAACGTGACATGCCTGGCTCTGGTCAATCTTCATCTTGTGGTACACTTGCTTTGTTGTCCTCTCTAACACTTGAACAGATTGAGGAGTTTCCAGAGGAGGAGCTATCACTTCTCTCTACTAGGTTCCCAAAAGCATTGCAAAATGTGAGAACTAGAAGGAGAGGAAGCTCTGGACCTCAACGATGCTTCGAATGTGGTAAGACAGGACACTTTCGTATAGATTGGCCCAACCTTTCAGGTTCTACTTCCCAAGAAGAAAAACAATCAAGGACGAAGCACTCCTCAACAAATGATAAGAAGATGAAGGGCTTTTCAGGTCCTCAACTGGTGAACAGTTTTATCTCCGCACTCCAGGAACTTGGCTCAAGCGACGTGGACATTGGAAGTGACGAAGATGAAGATGATTTGGCAAACTTGTGCTTTATGGCGGGCAAGTCAAGATCAAGTATGGAGGAGGCAGAACACAACAACGATAATGAAGATGTATGTCCTACTTGCGAAGAAATGTGTGATGCTATTTCTCGTGTAACTATTATTGTTAAGAAAAATGACAAAAAGCTTAGGGATAATGCTACTAAAATTGAATCACTAGAATCTGAAATCAACCATTTGAAAACCTTGATTCCTAGTGATGATTCTTGTCCCTCGTGTGATTTAATCTATGAACAATTATCCACATTAAGAACTGCACATTCCTCTACTCTAGATAGACTTGAACTTGAAATTGAAAAGAATAAAAAGCTTGCTGCACTTGACATTGGAAACTTAAAAGATGCTTCTTGTTCTACAATTGATTTGCATTTTTCTAGTTGTGATGATTTTGAAAAGAAACTAAAAGATGCTATGAATGAAATTTCAATATTGAATAATGCTTTACGTTCTCATGAAGTTAAATATTGTTCCAATTGCAAATTAAAAGGAAAAACTTCATGTGAAAATTGTCTTGTTCTGTCCAATAAACTTGATAACATGCATAGGACATTAGATCGGTCTTGTAATTGGAATAAGAACCTAAACTTGCTGCTGAATTCTTCCAAGTCTTGCAATGATAAAACTGGTTTAGGTTTTGATTCTCATGCTCATGCTAAGGCACATCCACCTAAAATTGTAAAGTCATTAGGAAGTGGTTTGATTCAAACAGTTCCTAAACAAAAACAAGTAGTTCTCAAATCCGCAGGAGTGTTGTCTCATTCGGTTTCAAATAAAAATATTGCTTGCTCATCTAGACATGAACACAAAGTTAAATTTCATTGTACCTACTATGGTAGAGATGGTCATGTCATAGATTTTTGTTATAGACTAGCTAAACAACAGAAAAGGAAAAGAATGATTGCTAGATCTCATAACTTTCATGCAAAACTTGTTGCACATATTAAACTGAATGCCAGGAACATGCAACCTGCTGTTATGAGTCAAAAACATTCAAAGTTTACCTCCAGACCTTCTGTTTTTGCCTCCAGAGCTACTGATTTTTGTGCTACACAAGTAACACCTTATAGGTCAGTAGTTAAGAATAAAAAACATCAAACTTTGACTCATAAACCTGTTGTTTTATCTCAGCTTTCGCGTGTTTTTCCTGTTGCACGTCATGTGACTCAGTACTGGACACCTAAATGCATTTTGACTAACCCCAGTATTGAGTCATCGACGTATTGTGATGAGGACATCACAACAGTAGAGACGCGCATTGAACTGCAATGACCAATCACAAGAGCACGGGCACGATTATTAAATCAGCAGGTGAATTCGTTCTTAACTTCTTTTGCATGTGAGTTTGAGAATAGATTGCTATGTGATGATTTAATTGTTATTAGGAATAATGGAAAAGATCAACAAGTGAAGGAAGGAGGCCTTGGGAGCGTGGAGAACCACCTGGGACGTCCACAAGTAGATGGAAACAGTTTACAACTCGGACTCGAGTTCAACTCGGAGTCCAGGAGCAGTCCACCTTAAAACAGACGCCCAGGAGGCATACGGACTCCGTTTTCGACGTTCTACATATGCACGGAAAGAGGAGAAGATAAACTTTCCAATGGTTCTGGTCCCACCTCAAAATTCCTCAGGAGTCATTAGGAATCGTCGAAACAAGTCGAGTCCAGATTTCTGTCCGGTGCTGCGCCACCGAATCGGGCCTTTGGGCCTTGTATCCCGTAAGAGTCCATTAGGGTTGCGTCTAATCGTGTTTTGGTCGAACCCTAGCCTATAAATACTGCATCCGCCGGTCATATTTGGGGGGTTTTGCTTATATCAATAATATCGCCGTTCTACGGTTTGTGAGACCCCAATTTCGCGATTTCCGATCGTGTCTTCTACGTTCTTGCTCGTGTTCTCGATTGCACTTGCAGGGATTAGCCTTCTTGGTGAGGTCAAGCGTGTGCAGCACGGTTGATAACCAACGGAGCCGTGGTGTAGTGATTGCAGGGGTACTCGAACCGCTCGAGTGCCGCAGATCATCAACGTCGAGTTCTCCACCCCAATCGACATACCTTTCGGAAGATCGGGCCTAAACCTACTCATCATATTTTGCATCTATGTAGGTTACACGTTTGAGAAAGGAGAACATTTAGATTGTGGATTCAGGTTGCTCACGCCACATGACCGGTAACAAAGAATGGTTCTCCTCCCTCTCTTTTGTGTCACGTGTAGAGAATGTTACTTTTGCTGATAATTCTTCAACTCCTATAATTGCTAAGGGTTCGGTTAGAGTAAATGATCACTATACTTTGAAGGATGTGACACTTGTCAAAAATTTGAAATACAACTTGCCTTCTGTTTCACAATTGCTAGATGAAAATCTGGAAATTATTTTTAATAAAAACTGCTACAAAGTTGTAAGTTCAAATAGTGAGCTTATTTTTAACATGTCTCAGTTTGGAAGAGTTTTTAAAGCTGATTTTGATATGTCTTCCTCTAAGCATAGGTGTCTAGTTGCTAATGATTCAAAGGACTTATATTTTTGGCATCGTAGACTTGGTCACGTAGGCTTTGATCACCTAACGCGTGTTAGGGCTCTTAATCACATACGTGGGCAGCCTAAGCTTAAAGGGGACAAAGAAGTTGTGTGCTCTTCTTGTAGACATGCTAAGATGGTTGCAGGTTCACATACTCCTCTCACAATGATCATGACAACTGAACCGGGTCAAGTTTTGCACCTTGACACCGTAGGACCTTCACGTGTTTAATCCTTCGGAGGTAAATGGTATGTTCTTGTTATTGTTGATGATTATTCTAGATACACTTGGGTTTACTTTAAGGCGTCTAAGAATGAAGTTTTTGGTCACTTTAGAACTTTATTTCTTAGATATCAATTGATCACCCAGGATCTTTAAAAGAAATTAGAAGTGATAACGGAACTGAATTTAAAAATCAATTTTTTTATCACTTTTGTGCTCGATATGGACGCGACCATCCTGTTGACGTTAATGGTGATCAAGCTCCGCCCGGAGGTCGTGAGTTGAAAGCCTGGTTACTGTATGGGTGCATCGCACCACAGAGCAACGTCGCTTTTTGAGATGCAGCATGCCTCCTATGTTGGGAAGCGTGCGGACCAAGTCTGCCCGACACGGTCCGATGCTGCAATGGGGCCCGCCCCGAGGGGGAGGACCTTGGTTGCTTATGCGATCGGCTGCTGCTGCAACCAAATGTTTCACATCAGCCCTCCACTACTCCATTGCACCTTGGGATGCACCTGGAGGTGGTGGGCATTGGAGAAGAGCACGCGCAGCATGAAGCGCATGTTCAGGGTTGTTGTTAGCCGATGTCGTGACCGACACAGACGCCCCATCCCGCTGTTCAGCTTGATTTGCCGGTGCGGACAGTGGCGGCAGAGGCTCGACTCCTGCTGGAGCCACAACACCTGCTAGCTGCTGCACGTTGGAGGAATTGCCTCCAGCAGGTTGCGCTGCAGGGTTGCCGTTGGACGATCCAGCAGCAGAGTTCACCATCTTTGAATCTCGGGCACAGCCCTGCCTGGCGCGCCAACTGTCGGAGTGTTGTTCCGGCAATTCTCCCGGTACTACTGTTGGTAGCTCGCAGAGTTTGTAGTTAGGTATTGGGTGCACAGAGATTCAGAACATGATGGCAAGTTGACACAAGTATTTACGTGGTTCAGGCCGCCTGAGCGTAATACCCTACTCCACGGGGTGTGTAATTGTTGTATTGGGCATCTCAGAGGTTAGAGCTTCCAGAGTCGAGAGAGAGCGAGAGGCGAGCAAGAGCAGAGAGCCCAAAACTCCCTCTGTGTATCGCCGACCAGTCCTTTTATATTACAAGGACTGTTCGTTACACCGTTAGCCTAGCCTGACATGTGGCCCTGGCGGTTACTGATGGTTAATACACAATTAATGAGGTTAATTACCCTTAATAGCGTGGTAACGGGCCTTGACAGTGCCGTTACTGGTATTAAGGGCCTTCTGGTCGTGTTTCATTAATATGGTATTAATGACACTTAATCGGGTCTTGAAGTCTTTGATTGTCCCTTGAAGGTCCAAGCCGTTGGGGGTCCACCAGTCTGATTGTTGAGGCTGAAGGTCCGGCGGTTGGACACGTGGCAGCTTCGGAGCTTTCCGTCTGGGATGGGTAGGTTCGGTGTAGATGTATATGTGTCGGTACCGGAGCTTTCCTGTGCTGGGGGTTAGGTCCGGGGGTGCCGCACAGGTGTTTAGCCCGGAGCTATCCCATGTGTGGGATGTAGGTCCGATTGCAGTATACACGTGGCAGCACCGGGACTAACCATGGATGGGAGGCAGGTTCGGTCCCGTATGACACGTGGGGCCTTTGCAGGTCTTCAACTCAGACAGGTGATGTTCATTTGGTCTTTTTGTAGTCCCAAGGGGTATACGGTACGCAGGGTACCGACATACACATATGCAATTAAACATGATGCACTTGCCTTATACGACTTTTATTCCAAAATAAATTAATTTATAGTTCTTTTATAATTGATTTTACATTTTTTTCTTTCCGAAAATTCAGTGTTACAAATCTAGCCCCCTAAAAAGGAATCTCGCCCTCGAGATTCGGATGACCTAAGAGAAAAGATTGGGAAACTCCGCCTTGATGTCTTCTTCTCTTTCTCATGTTGCCTCTTCTTCTGAGTGATGTTTCCATTGGACTTTACACATACGTGTAACCTTATTTCTCGTAACTCATTCTAACGTCTCAAGAATCTTAACGGGATGTTCTTCATAAGTCAGGTCGTTGTGAGACCTATGTGTGCTGAATACATTGGCTTTGACAATAAAAGTTTTGAATGCTGCCATAACATCTTTTTGGCAAGGTCCGACTCTAGCTCCGAGCTTCTGCAAGGTCCGACAATAGGTCCGACCTTCTTTGTCTATATCCGACATGTTTTTGGGTAGCTCCAGTGAGCTTTGTCTTTAGCTCTAGTATGTCTTTGATAGCTCCGGCATGTCTTTGTTAAGCTCCAATATGTTTTGCTAGGTCCGACTTATGTTGGTTAGCTCCGACAAGTTTTTC
Organism: Tuctoria greenei; assembly: GCA_036927565.1. Lineage (NCBI taxonomy): Eukaryota > Viridiplantae > Streptophyta > Magnoliopsida > Poales > Poaceae > Tuctoria > Tuctoria greenei. The sequence continues at coordinate 50,711,064 of JAYESD010000009.1, forward strand.
TAGCTCCGACTTTTGGGATGACTAGTTCCGACTAGTTTTTGTTAGCTCCAGCACTAGGTCCGACTAGCTTTGGTAAGCTCCGGCGCTAGGTTGTACTACCTTTGGTAAGCTCTGACGCTAGGTTGTACTAGCTTTGGTAAGCTCCAGCTCAAGCTCCGCTTAGCTTTGGCTGGGTTCGGAGCTTGATCACAATGTTCCTGCTTTTATCTTGCAATGTTTTAAACTTTCTTTATATTCTTAGAAAGATTGCTTAGTATTCGTTTGCTAAGTTTTTAGTTTATATGGCTGATATTGTTTTGATATGCTTTGCAACATGCTTATGTGATCAGGTGCTCACGTAAGGTGTTGTGTTCGGAACTAACTTGAGTCAAGTCGAAGACTTGGGCTCGTACGGATTGGTTGTTTTTTCATGTGCAGGTGTTGCTTGAGTTCAAGTCATGGCTGGTGACAGGATCCTTTGGACAAGTCTCATGGAGGAGATGAGGTTCCAACAACCAAATTCAGGAGGAATTGTGGTTGAGCAGGTCAGGAGGTCGCGCAGGATGATTGAATCAAGGGCAGTGCATATGAAGGTTACTGGACGTCGAAGGAAGGTTTTTGCACGTATGCATGCGGTGCATGATGTGGAAACATGGTTTCAAAGATGGTTTATGGATGGGAAGATCCGGTTGGAAGGATCGGATCGTATCGGTTGATGATTTTTGCTGCGGCAGAGTCGGTTATGGCTCGGTATGAAAAGTATCAAGTTGGTTATGATAGGATTTCGTGTGGGTCACGAATTTGATTTAATTTAGGAATGTGGGATACATTCGTAAGGTGTTTGGAGGTCTTAAGATTGCTTCTATCTGCGGATAGAAGAGTCCTAAGCAGTTATGGAAAGTTTTGATTCGTGAATGGAGTAGGATTAGGGTCCTGATTTGAGTTGAGTTGGCTTTCGAGCTGGTTATATAAGCAAGGGAGGCCAGAGCTCGTGTGGGCACGACTTTGGGGCTGTTTCTCTTGTGTTCTATTAAATAAAATTCATAGTTTGAAGGAACTTTTGTGCCTTGTTCGTCCGACTTGTTCCGGACAAGTTTCACTCGTCGAGTTTCTGGACAGCACTACCTTTCGTCGGTGGTTTTATCATAACTCGAGTTTTACAAATCCAATTGACGTGATTCTTTTTGGGTTGTCTTCACAACTTGATTATATATCATCTGTCAAAATTTCATAGTCATTTGATTTGTGGTTTCTGATCTACACGAGTTTCTTCGCAGCGTTCCAGAACTGTTTTTCTCGGGTAGGACAGATTGACTTTTGTTCGATCTTTTGATCATAACTTGAGTTCCTCTCGACGGATTTGAGTGATTCTTCTTGTGTTTTCTTCTTTAATTGATTCTATCTGATATATATATCACTTTTGTCACTGTGAAACACGTTTAGATTAGTCTCACACATGATTTCTTTAACAAATCATTTTTCTGCCAAAGTGGTTGGGATTTAATTGTTTCCGCTGCGTAAGATTTTTTAAATCTACCATTCACCTCCTCTGGTAGCTTTTCACGTCTCTTTGATCCAACAATTTGTATCAGAGCCACGGTTCTCTAATCATTGTGATTTGCACATGTTCTTGACTAATCATCATGGAGAAATACTCCGCTAAACCTTGTGTGTTTGCTGGTATTGATTTTCAGGTTTGGAAGGCACGCATGGAGGATTTCATCTAGGCGCAAGGCTTCACAATATGGGAGAAGGTGTACAAGCCTTACGAAGTGCCACCAAATGATCAAGTTACAGCTACGAACCTACGGGACGTCGACAACAACAACAAAGCCCGGAACTTGATCATCCAACGACTCACTCAAAGCGACTTCGACCGCGTTGCACACCTTCGATCGACATATGATGTGTGGAGAGTGCTTTGTGAATATCACGAAGGATCCAACACTATCAAGGAGGTGAGACAAGATATGTTCAAAAAGGAATATATGCGTTTCGAGATGCAACCCAGTGAGTCTATCGATGACCTTTTCGCTCGCTTCAATAAAATTCTCAGCAATCTGCGTAGTGTCAATGTTAACTTCTCTGATGCTGAAAATGCTAGGCAACTTCTTAGTGCATTAGACATGTCAATCTGGGAGATGAAAGTTACATCTATTCGTGAATCAACTATCATGAGTTCTCTTACATTAGATGTGCTTTACTCTAAACTAAACACTCATGAAATTGACATCTTATCACGTAAAAATCCAAACAAGTCTATTGCTTTTGTTTCACAACGTGACATGCCTGGCTCTGGTCAATCTTCATCTTGTGGTACACTTGCTTTGTTGTCCTCTCTAACACTTGAACAGATTGAGGAGTTTCCAGAGGAGGAGCTATCACTTCTCTCTACTAGGTTCCCAAAAGCATTGCAAAATGTGAGAACTAGAAGGAGAGGAAGCTCTGGACCTCAACGATGCTTCGAATGTGGTAAGACAGGACACTTTCGTATAGATTGGCCCAACCTTTCAGGTTCTACTTCCCAAGAAGAAAAACAATCAAGGACGAAGCACTCCTCAACAAATGATAAGAAGAAGAAGGGCTTTTCAGGTCCTCAACTGGTGAACAGTTTTATCTCCGCACTCCAGGAACTTGGCTCAAGCGACGTGGACATTGGAAGTGACGAAGATGAAGATGATTTGGCAAACTTGTGCTTTATGGCGGGCAAGTCAAGATCAAGTATGGAGGAGGCAGAACACAACAAGGATAATGAAGATGTATGTCCTACTTGTGAAGAAATGTGTGATGCTATTTCTCGTGCAACTATTATTGTTAAGAAAAATGACAAAAAGCTTAGGGATAATGCTACTAAAATTGAATCACTAGAATCTGAAATCAACCATTTAAAAACCTTGATTCCTAGTGATGATTCTTGTCCCTCGTGTGATTTAATCTATGAACAATTATCCACATTAAGAACTGCACATTCCTCTACTCTAGATAGACTTGAACTTGAAATTGAAAAGAACAAAAAGCTTGCTGCACTTGACATTGGAAACTTAAAAGATGCTTCTTGTTCTACAATTGATTTGCATTTTTCTAGTTGTGATGATTTTGAAAAGAAACTAAAAGATGCTATAAATGAAATTTCAATATTGAATAATGCTTTACGTTCTCATGAAGTTAAATATTGTTCCAATTGCAAATTAAAAGGAAAAACTTCATGTGAAAATTGTCTTGTTCTGTCCAATAAACTTTATAACATGCATAGGACATTAGATCGGTCTTGTAATTGGAATAAGAACCTAAACTTGCTGCTGAATTCTTCCAAGTCTTGCAATGATAAAACTGGTTTAGGTTTTGATTCTCATGCTCATGCTAAGGCACATCCACCTAAAATTGTAAAGTCATTAGGAAGTGGTTTGATTCAAACAGTTCCTAAACAAAAACAAGTGGTTTTCAAATCCGCAGGAGTGTTGTCTCATTCGGTTTCAAATAAAAATATTGCTTGCTCATCTAGACATGAACACAAAGTTAAATTTCATTGTACCTACTATGGTAGAGATGGTCATGTCATAGATTTTTGTTATAGACTAGCTAAACAACAGAAAAGGGAAAGAATGATTGCTAGATCTCATAACTTTCATGCAAAATTTGTTGCACATATTAAACTGAATGCCAGGAACATGCAACCTGCTGTTATGAGTCAAAAACATTCAAAGTTTACCTCCAGACCTTCTGTTTTTGCCTCCGGAGCTACTGATTTTTGTTCTACACAAGTAACACCTTATAGGTCAGTAGTTAAGAATAAAAAACATCAAACTTTGACTCATAAACCTGTTGTTTTATCTCAGCTTTTGCGTGTTTTTACTGTTGCACGTCATGTGACTCAGTACTGGATACCTAAATGCATTTTGACTAACCCCAGTATTGAGTCATCGACGTATTGTGATGAGGACATCACAACAGCAGAGACGCGCATTGAACTGCAAGGACCAATCACAAGAGCACGGGCACGGTTATTAAATCAGCAGGTGAATTCGTTCTTAACTTCTTTTGCATGTGAGTTTGAGAATAGATTGCTATGTGATGATTTAATTGTTATTAGGAATAATGGAAAAGATCAACAAGTGAAGGAAGGAGGCCTTGGGAGCGTGGAGAACCACCTGGGACGTCCACAAGTAGATGGAAACAGTTTACAACTCGGACTCGAGTTCAACTCGGAGTCCAGGAGCAGTCCACCTTAAAACAGACGCCCAGGAGGCATACGGACTCCGTTTTCGACGTTCTACATATGCACGGAAAGAGGAGAAGATAAACTTTCTAATGGTTCTGGTCCCACCTCAAAATTCCTCCGGAGTCATTGGGAATCGTCGAAACAAGTCGAGTCTAGATTTTTGTCCGGTGCTGCGCCACCGAATCGGGCCTTTGGGCCTTGTATCCCGTAAGAGTCCATTAGGGTTGCGTCTAATCGTGTTTTGGTCGAACCCTAGCCTATAAATACTGCAGCCGCTGGTCATATTTGGGGGGTTTTGCTTAGATCAATAATATCGCCGTTCTACGGTTTGTGAGACCCCAATTTTGCGATTTCCGATCGTGTCTTCTACGTTCTTGCTCGTGTTCTCGATTGCACTTGCAGGGATTAGCCTTCTTGGCGAGGTCAAGCGTGTGCAGCACGGTTGATAACCAACGGAGCCGTGGTGTAGTGATTGCAGGAGTACTCAAACTGCTCGAGTGCCGCAGATCATCAACGTCGAGTTCTCCACCCCAATCGACATACCTTTCGGAAGATCGGGCCTAAACCTACTCATCATATTGTGCATCTATGTAGGTTACACATTTGAGAAAGGAGAACATTTAGATTGTGGATTCAGGTTGCTCATGCCACATGACCGGTAACAAAGAATGGTTCTCCTCCCTCTCTTTTGTGTCACGTGTAGAGAATGTTACTTTTGCCGATAATTCTTCAACTCCTATAATTGCTAAGGGTTCGGTTAGAGTAAATGATCACTACACTTTGAAGGATGTGAAACTTGTCAAAAATTTGAAATACAACTTGCCTTCTGTTTCACAATTGCTAGATGAAAATCTGGAAATTATTTTTAATAAAAACTGCTACAAAGTTGTAAGTTCAAATAGTGAGCTTATTTTTAACATGTCTCATTTTGGAAGAGTTTTTAAAGCTGATTTTGATATGTCTTCCTCTAAGCATAGGTGTCTAGTTGCTAATGATTCAAAGGACTTATATTTTTGGCATCGTAGACTTGGTCACGTAGGCTTTGATCACCTAACGCGTGTTAGGGCTCTTAATCGCATACGTGGGCAGCCTAAGCTTAAAGGGGACAAAGAAGTTGTGTGCTCTTCTTGTAGACATGCTAAGATGGTTGCAGGTTCACATACTCCTCTCACAATGATTATCACAACTGAACCGGGTCAAGTTTTGCACCTTGACACCGTAGGACCTTCACGTGTTTAATCCTTCGGAGGTAAATGGTATGTTCTTGTTATTGTTGATGATTATTCTAGATACACTTGGGTTTACTTTAAGGCGTCTAAGAATGAAGTTTTTGGTCACTTTAGAACTTTATTTCTTAGATATCAATTGATCACCCAGGATCTTTAAAAGCAATTAGAAGTGATAACGGAACTGAATTTAAAAATCAATTTTTTATCACTTTTGTGTTGAAAATGGAATAGATCATAAATTTTCTTCACCATATGTACCTCAACAAGTGTTGTAGACAGAAAGAATAGAACCTTAGTTGAGATGGCTAGGACTATGCTTTATGAATATCAAACTCCTAGGAAATTTTGGGCTGATGCAATTGCAACCGCTTGTTATGTCTCAAATCGCGTTTTCTTGCGCGCTAAGCTAGGTAAAACACCATATGAGCTCCAGTTTGGACATATGCCTAGTGTTACACACTTTCGGATCTTTGGTTGCAAATGCTTTGTTAAGAAACATGGTAATCTTGATAAATTTGAACCTAGATCCATTGATGGCATGTTTCTTGGTTATCCATCTCATACTAGAGGCTACCATGTGCTTTTACTTGACACTAACAAAATAGTGGAGACTTGTGAGGTGTCTTTTGATGAAGCTAGCCCAGGTCCTATATCGAACATTGCAGGTCCAAATCTATATCCGCAGGGGGAGAGCATTTTCGTTGAAGATGAGGAAGAATTGGAGCTGCTACCCGGAAATTCAGCAGCTAAAGACTTTGGTTCAGCTCCGGATGTTAATTCTCAACCAGCACCGACAACCACCAATGCTGATTCAAATCGTCCTCAAGTCACAAGCTCATCAATTTGTGATGAACATGAAGAAGAAGAAGCTTGTGGGACATCTGTTCCCCTACAGTTTTATAAAGATCACCCCCCACAACAGATAATTGGAAGCTTGCACGAACGAGTCACATGGTTCAGGTTTTGCGATCCAAACTCTCATGCTCATTCTGCTTTTGTTGCTTCTTTTGAACCCAAAGATATATCACACGCACTCACTAATGAATCTTGGATTATTGCCATGCAAGAAGAGTTAGAAAATTTTGAAAGAAATAATGTTTGGAAACTTGTACCTCCACCTCAAGATCACACTTTAATTGGAACTAAATGGGTGTTTAAAAATAAACAAAGTGAAGATGGAGTTGTGGCTAGGAATAAGGCTAGGTTGGTTGCTCAAGGTTTCACTCAAGTTGAAGGTCTAGATTTTGATGAAACTTTTGCTCTTGTTGCTAGATTAGAAGCCATAAGAATCTTGTTAGCTTTTGCTGCATCTAAAGGTTTTAATCTATATCAAATTGATGTTAAAAGTGCTTTTCTTAATGGCTACATAGATGAGGAGGTTTATGTCAAACAACCACCATGTTTTGAAAATTTAGATTTTCCTAATCATGTTTACAAACTGTCCAAAGCCTTGTACGGTCTCAAACAAGCCCCTAGATCATGGTATGATAGGTTAAAAACATTCTTACTTGAAAAGGGGTTTACCATGGGCAAGGTTGATAAAACTCTTTTTGTGCTTAAGCATGGCAATGACTCATTATTCGTTCAAGTGTATGTGGATGATATTATCTTTGGTTGTGCTTCTCATGATCTTGTATCCAAGTTTTCAGTTATGATGAGTTCAGAATTTGAGATGAGTATGATGGGAGAACTCATGTACTTTTTGGGGCTGCAAATCAAGCAAACCAAGGAGGGTACCTTTGTGCAAATGAAGTATACAAAAGACCTCCTAAGGCGCTTCAACATGGACAATAGCAAGCCTCTTCGGACACCAATGGGAACAACAACAACACTTGAACTTGATGAAGATGGTGAACCTGTGGATCAAAAAGAATATAGAAGCATGATTGGATCACTTTTGTACCTCACGACATCAAGACCGGACATACAATTCAGCGTATGTATTTGTGCACGGTTTCAAGCCTCCCTGCGCGCTTCACATCGTCAAGCCGTCAAAAGGATTCTCAGGTACTTACATGGAACTCAAGAATTTGGCATTTTTCTTCCTTCTTCCTCAACCGTTACTTTGAAAGCTTTTTTTCGATGCTGATTTTGAAGGTTGTAGGATTGATAGGAAAAGTACTTCTGGTGCTTGTCATTTTCTTGGTAATTCACTTGTTGCTTGGTCCTCTAGAAAACAAAATTCAGTTGCACAATCCATAGCCGAATCTGAATATGTAGCTGCTGCTAGTGCTTGCTCACAAATTCTTTGGATTGTTCAAACACTTAAGGACTATGGGGTTGATCTACATAGTGTTCCACTATTTTGTGATAACACTAGTGCCATTTGCATTGCTAAAACCCCGTGCAACATTCTAGAACTAAGCACATTGACATTAGGTATCACTTTCTCCGTGATAATGTTGAAAAATGAAACATTGTGCTTCACCATGTAGATACCGAACAACAATTGGCCGACATTTTTACAAAACATTTGGATTTCACTCGTTTTTGTTACATTCGTAGTGAAATAGGGGTTATGCATCCTCATGGCTTAAATTGAGGGGGAGTTTTGAAACTTAGGAAGTCTATGTGTGAATCTGAACTTAAAATAATATGAACATAGTATTTCATACATGTATGACTTTGTGATTCCTTTTACATGCTGAAAGTTCTTACTACATTAATCATGTTATACATTTTGTAGTTTTTGGCATGACTAGTAATTGGAATAATTATTTACACTAAATCTGGTCATGGTTGAACTTTCTTGCTGTTTTGAACTTGTTGCATGCTCACAAGTGTTTTTAATCATAAAGAATTAATCAAGTAATCAACTCACATGTTGAGTTTTTGTGAACAAATATAAGTTGATAAAAGATCAAGAGAATATGCATGCATCGCACTTCTTCTTTTGAGATGGCTTATCATTGCACTTAGATATGAACATGGAAGAAGTTGTGTATGACTAAAACCATGTCCTTAAGCTTCTGATTGTCAAATGACATAGACTTGGCTTGGTTGGTTAGAATAAGGCAGATGCGCATATAATCTCTTGTAAATATCATATGATCTAAATTTGTGCTTTGAAAAATAATAAAATGCAGCAACAAGTGTCATGCTTTCAGGTTTTGAAATAGTTATGTTTGTGAGATCATGATTTGCTTAAATTGGAAATTACATTTGATATCTAGCATGGCTTACACTACTTTATGTATCTCATTGATGTGATAGCGTAAATTACTTGATATTATGACTTCGATGTGCTTTGTCTATATGTATATGTTATAATATGCTCATAACAATTGAAATTTCTCTTTTGAACCATGTTGAATACATTGTCAAAGGGGGAGAGATAATATGAGAATTTTCAAAGATAAGTATGCAAGGGGAAGAAATTGATTACACACTTCTCAGGGGGAGAATTTGAATTTGTTTTTCTTCTCACTTTTTTTTCTGATTTATAAAAGGGGAGAAATTGATTTCAAAACTTTTAATGTTAATAAGCCAATGTTTGGATTTAAATGGTGTTGCCAATGCATTCATCAAGGGGGAGATTGTGAGACCTATGTGTGTTGAATACATTAGCTTTGACAATAAAAGTTTTGAATGCTGCCATAACATCTTTTTGGCAAGGTTCGACTCTAGCTCCGAGCTTCTGCAAGGTCCGACAATAGGTCTGACCTTCTTTGTCTATATCCGATATGTTTTTGGGTAGCTCCGCTGAGCTTTGTCTTTAGCTCTGGTATGTCTTTGATAGCTCCGGCATGTCTTTGTTAAGGTCTGATATGTTTTGCTAGGTCCGACTTATGTTGGTTAGCTCCGACATGTTTTTCTAGCTCCGACTTTTGGGATGACTAGTTCCGACTAGTTTTGGTTAGCTCCGGCGCTAGGTTGTACTAGCTTTGGTAAGCTTCAGCGCTAGGTTGTACTAGCTTTGGTAAGCTCCGGTGCCAGGTTGTACTAGCTTTGGTAAGCTCCGGCTCAAGCTGCGGTTAGCTTTGGCTAGGTTTGGAGCTTGATCACAATGTTCCTGCTTTATCTTGCAATGTTTTAAACTTGCTTTATATTCTTAGAAAGATTGCTTAGTATTCGTTTGCTAAGTTTTTGGTGCGTTTTGGTTGATATGGCTGATATCGTTTTGATAGGCTTTGCAATATTCTTATGTGAGGTGCTCACGTAAGGTGTTGTGTTCGGAACTGACTTGAGTCAAGTTGAGAACTTGGGCTCGTATGGATTGGTTGTTTGTTCATGTGCAGGTGTTGCTTGAGTTCAAGTCATGGCTGGTGACAGGATCCTTTGGACTAGCCTCAGGGAGGAGATGAGGTTCCAACAACCAAATTCAGGAGGAATTGTGGTTGAGCGGGTCAGGAGGTTGCGCAGGATGATTGAATCAAGTGCAGTGCATATAAAGGTTACTGGACATCGAAGGAAGGTGTTTGCACGTATGCATGCGGTGCATGATGTGGCAACATGGTTCCGAAGATGGTTTATGGATGGGAAGATCTAGTTGGAAGGATCGGATCGTATCGGTTGATGATTTTGGCTGCGGCGGAGTTGGTTATGGCTCGGTATAGAAAGTATCAAGTTGGTTATGATAGGATTTCGTGTGGGTCACAAATTTGAGTTGTTTTAGGAATGTGGGATACGTTCCTAAGGTGTTGGAAGTCTTTAGATTGCTTCTATCTGCGTATAGAAGAGTCCTAAGCAGTTATGAAAAGTTTCGATTCGTGAACAGAGTAGGATTAGGGTCCTGATTTGAGTTGAGTTAGCTTTCGAGCTGGTTATATAAGTAAGGGAGGCCAGATCTCGTGTGGGCACGACTTTGGGGCTGTTACTCTTGTGTTCTATTGAATAAAATTTGTAGTTTGAAGGAACTTTTGTGCCTTTTTCGTCCGACTTGTTCCAGACTAGTTTTACTCATCGAGTTTCTGGACAGCACTACCTTTCGTCGTTGCTTTTATCATAACTCGAGTTTTACAGATCCAATTGATGTTATTATTTTTGGGTTGTATTCACAACTTGATTATATATCATATGTCAAAATTTCACGGTCATTGGATTTGTGGTTTCTGATCTACACGAGTTTCTTTGCAGCGTTCCAGAACTGTTTTTCTCAGGTAGGACAGATTGACCTTTGTTCGATCTTTTGATCATAACTTGAGTTTCTCTCGACGGATTTGAGTGGTTTTTCTTGTGTTTTCTTCGTGACTTGATTCTATCTGATATGTATCACTTTTTTCATGGTGAAACACGTTTAGATAAGACTCACACATGATTTCTTTAACAGATCGTTTCTCTGCCAAAGGGGTTGGGATTTAATTGTTTCCGCTGCGTAAGATTTTTTAAATCTACCATTCACCCCCCTCTGGTAGCTTTTCACGTGCTCTTCGATCCTACAGTTGTCTTTCATATCTACTGCTTTCAAATGGCAACTGCTCCTCAGGCACTCTCAAGCATTTCTTCAATTGTGACACATGAAACACGTCATGTACATCTGATAAGTGAGATGGTAACTCGAGCTGATATGCTACTTCTCCTATTTTCTCCAACACCTTGAAAGGACCAATATAGAGGGGTGATAATTTTCCCTTCACCTTGAATCGTCTTAACCCTCTTACGGGTGACACCTTGAGATATACAAAATCATCAATCTTGAATGATAGATCACGTCGTCGAGTGTCTGCATACTCTTCTGCCTTGATTGAGCCGTCTTCAAATTCTTCTGAATTTCTTGCACTTGTCTCTCAACTTGTCTCAATACTTCGGGCCCAAATACTTGACTCTCTCCAGTTTGATTCTAGAACAACGGTGTTCTGCACTTCTGTCCATATAATGCTTCAAACGAAGACATCTTCAAACTGGCTTAATAACTATTGTTATTGGAAAACTCAGCATATGGTAGATTCTTATCCCAACTTCTTCTGTTTTTCAATGCACATGCTCTCAACATGTCTTCAAGGATTTGATTAGTATGCTCTGTTTGGCCATCAATCTACGGGTGATAAGCTGAACTAAAATTTAGACGAGTATCCATGGACTAATGCAACTTCCGCCAAAATTGGGATGTAAACTGAGTACCTCTATCTAATATTATCTTCTTTGGAACCCCATGCAAGCATACAATCCTTGACATATATATTTGTACCAATCTTCAACCAGTATAGCTTTCTTTAACTGGAATAAAGTGAGCCACTTTAGTCAAGCGGTCCACTATAACCCATATGGAGTTGTATTCTGACTGAGTTCTTGGCAACCCCACAATAAAATCCATACTTATTTCTTCCCATTTCCATTTAGGAATTTTAATTGGTTGAAGTAACCCTGATGGTCTTTGATATTCTGCTTTGACCTTCTGACATGTGTCACACAAGGCTACATACTCCGGCACATCACGTTTCATTCCATGCCACCAATATCGATCTATAAGATCTTGATACATCTTTGTGCTTCCTGGATGGATAGAATATGATTAGTCGCGGGCTTCTCTTAATATCAATTATCGATTCTCCTTGTTGTTAGGCACACATATTCTCTTCCCTAGCCATAGTGTTCCTTGCTCATCTTATTTAAAGACCGGAGCTTTTCCTTCTTTCATTTGATCCTTAATCTCTTGGATTTTCTGATCATGCTTTTGCACTTCTCGAATATCCCTCTCCAAGGTAAACTCTACTTCCATAGACACCACCTCAGTGTTAGTCATAATACTAAGGTTTAGCTTCGCAAATTCTTCATATAGCTGCGGTTGCTGACCTTGTAGTGTCAAGATGTTGCATTGTGCTGATCTACTTAAAGCATTTGTGACCACATTAGCTTTTCCAGGGTGATAATTGATTCCAACATCAAAATCATTGATAATTTCCAACCATCTGCGTTGTTTGAGGTTTAAATCTGGTTGAGTGAAGATATACTTCAAACTCTTGTGGTCTGTATAGATTTCAGTTCTCTTCCCTATCAGATAATGTCTCCATAGCTTCAACGCATGAACCACAACTGCTAACTCCAAATCATGAGTAGGGCAATTTTTTTCATGCTTCCTGAGTTGGCATGAAGCATAAGACACTACATGTCCCTCTTGCATCAATACACATCCTAGACCTTGATCGGATGCATCAAAATAGGCTGCAAACTCTTTCTGCATATCTGGCATAACCAACATTGGAGCAGTGGTCAACCTTTTCTTTAGCTCGACAAAACTGGCTTCACATTCCGGTGTCCACTTGAAAGTAGCTCCCTTCTCGAGTAGCTTGGTTAATGGATGAGATAAACCGACGATAATAGCCAGCCATTCCCAAGAAACTCCTAATTTCCCCAACATTTTCTGGGCTTTTCCAATTCAGAATATTTTTCACTTTACCTAGGTCTACTGCTATTCCACCTTGTGATATAACATGTCCCAAAAATGACACCTCTTTCAACCAAAACTCGCATTTACTTAGCTTTGCATACAATTGATGTTTACGAAGCTTCTGCAAAGTCAATCTTAGGTGTTCCTCATGTTCCTCTTCACTTTTGGAGAATATCAAAATATCATCAATGAACACCACTACAAACTTGTCCAAATATTCTATAAACACCTTATTCATAAGGTACATGAAATAAGCAGGGGCATTGGTTAAGCCGAAGGACATGACTTTATACTCATATAGTCCGTATCTTGAGACAAATGCCGTCTTGGGTATGTCTGAGGGTCGTATCTTCAACTGATGATATCCCGAACGCAGATCAATCTTTGAGAACACAAAAGCACCTCTCAACTAGTCAAACAAATCCTCAATCCTTGGTAGAGGATATTTGTTCTTGATGGTTACTGCGTTGAGAGCACGATAATCCACACACAATCTTTGAGTGCCATCCTTCTTGGGTACATATGTAACAGGAGCTCCTCAGGGTGAGGAACTAGGATGGATGTATCCTTTTTTCTAACAGCTCATTAATATGATTCTTCAATTCCGCCAACTGTTTAGCATCCATTCTATATGGTCGCTTATATATTGGAGTTGTTCTAGGTACTAATTCAATGATGAATTCAATTTCCCAACCAGGGGGCATACCCGTTAGTTCCTCAGGAAACACATCTGAAAAGTCACAAGCAACTTTAATCTCCTCTACTCCCTCAACTTGATTGAGTTGTATCTTTTGAACTAGTGCCTGATCAGGATGAACCTCAACCTTTTTGCCATCTGTTTGAGTTAAGCACACTGTTCTAGTAGCACAGTGGATCACCCCTTTGTACTTGGTTAACCAGTCCATTCCCAGAATAATATATATAGCTTGTGATTCTAGCACAATAAGGTTTGCTAAGAAAGCTACCCCCTAATGCTTATGCTCACATTAGGGCATACTTGCCTTATTAATATCTCTCCTCCAGGAGAGTTAACTACTAACACTTGAGTCATTAGTGTAACAGTCATAGCATGTCTTCTTATGAATTCTTTGGCTATGAATGAATGTGTAGCACCAGAGTCAAACAATACTGTAGAAGGGTGGGAATCAGCAGAGAATGTACCAATCACCACATCAGATGCATCTTGGGCTGCCTCCAAAACAACATGATGGACTCGTCCCTTGGATGGATTCTGCTGCGGTGGCTTCTTCGAACAGTGGTTGGAATAGTGGCCCTTGTCACCGCAGATGTAGCAAGCTCGTCGAGTGCTGTTATTTGGTGCTTTGTTTCTTTGTTGATTTTGTTGCGGCTGCCCAATTGGACAAGAGGTTAAAGACATTGGGCGCTGTTGATACATTTGGGGGCGCTGTGGTTGCATCTGCTGGTACTGTTGGCGAGCATACTGCGCTTGAGGCCTGAATGTAGAGTTGTTGGAGTATCACTGCCCTTGATTAATTCCCATGGAACGACTCATGTGTCCCGATTGCTGGGGGTTAAAGCGAGGGCGGTTGTTGCTCGAGGATTGTCCCATCATCATCTTTTGCTTGCGATCTTCTCCTTCACACTCCTTCTTCTTCTTTCCACGGTGAAAGCCTTATCCACCAAATGTTGAAAACTAGCATAGTCACTAGAGCACATCATCAATTGTATCTCCTTGTCCAACCCCTCCTTGAAACAGAATTGTTTCTTTGCATCTGTGTCGACATCTCCAGGGGCGTATCGGGACAGCTGTGTAAACTTATTCAAATATCCCCGCATGTTCATGTTCCCTTGCTTCAATGATAGGAACTCCAGACGCATTGCTTGATGAAAGCATCTAGGCCCCATGAGGTACGGTTTCGGTGATTAATGACAACCATTCGATTTGACTAATGAATTTTTGAATGCAAGGTCCCAATAATCACTCAATCAAATGAAATCAAAATGACATTGGAGACCCATATAAAATCAACTAATGAGATCAAATCGAATCATATGAAGACAAGAAGTGAAAGCTCTAACTTGACATCACTCAATGCTTCAAGACTATCAGAACAACATTCCAAACAAGTGTCAAAGAGGTCACAAGTTCAACTCAAAACAACTCGAAGTCAACAAGTTGAACACACCGGATCATCCGATGATTTCTGAGTTGACTACATCAGTCGAGTTGTGTCAACAGAAGAAGAAGACCTCAGAGCAAAGCACTCACCGGATCATCCGATGTATGGCTCAATCACATCGGTCCATCATTACAGTTTGCAACATCATTGGACCAAGTGAAGCACCAGATCATCCGATGTACAAAGGTGTGAACATCGGTTGATTACTCCAATAAGCCTCAAGTTCAAGATAATTCTGAAGGAAGAGCCACCGGATCATCCGATGATGAAGATGAAGCTACATCGGTCTAACAACGGTCATATCAGACACCATGACGTCAGCCATCTTAATTAGACCGATAATAACCAAGGGGGAGACATCGGATCATCCGATGTGTACAATAAAGTTCTGTCAGCCTACTTTTCCAACGGCTATTTCGGGGAGGTTGGCTTTAAATACCCCCTAAGCCAGCCATTACGGCAAGTCCTGATACTCAGAAGCTAACAACACATCCAAGAGCACTCAAGACCAAGAGCTTACACTTCTACACCCATTAGATCATTTGTATAGGCTAGATCTAGCTAGAGAAAAGCTTGTGTGCGTCCTTTCTCTGTGATTAGAGTCTCTAGGCTAGTGAGAGGTTGAAGAGATCCTTCCGGAGCTTTCCAAGGTGTGTGTGGAAGCCCGGAAGATCAAGGATTGTACAAAGCTTGAGCTCCACCTTGCCGGAGGTGGCGAACGGAGAAGATTAGTGAAGATCCCCTTGTCTCGGTGACTTGGGAGTGGCAAAACCCTTTGGTGGGTGCCACAACGTGGATGTAGGAAGATCCTTGTGATTCGTCCGAACCACGGGATAAACTCCGTGTCTCCGTGTCTTTTGAGCGTTTGCATTCCTCTCCCTCCTCTTTACATTATGCAATCTTTATTCCGCAATTTATATTTACGTTGATTGCATAGATAAACCGCATAGGGAATTGGGCTTTAGTCGTTAACTTTTAATTGTCTTAAAATTTGAAAGAAAGCCCAATTCACCCCCCTCTTGGGCATTTCGATCCTTACAATTGGTATCAGAGCAAGGTTGCTCATAGGATCATTCTAGCTTCACCGCTAGAGAGCAAAATGGCCAAGGTTGGGGGTTCGGTTCCTATCTTCGAGGGCAAGAACTTTGCCTATTGGAAAGCACGCATGCGCGCTTACCTAGAGGCTATTGCTCCCGAAGTATGAGAAGCGACTCATGCGGGGTTTGGAGAACATAATTTTGTTGGTGATCAAATGAAATGGGATGCTAAGGCTAGGAATGCAATCTATGAATGCATAAGTCAAGATGTCTTTTCTAGAATTGCTAGTAAGGAAAAGGCTTGTCAAATTTGGGCTTGCTTGATAGAAATTCATGAGGGTTCATCTCGTGTAAAGGAACTTAAATATCACATGCTTAAAGCAAAATATGATGAATTTAAGATGCTTCCTCATGAAAATGTTAATGAAATGTTTTCACGCTTAAATATTCTTATTGAGGAGATTAATGCTCTTGACATTGCGTCTCTTGGCAAGGGACTCATCAACCGTAAGATCCTCATGCTTCTTCCCAAGCCAAAGTACAACATCATCAACTTCATGCTCCAAAAAGAGTCACTTGACCACATTGAAGTTTCGGAGCTCATTGGAGAAATACACGCTCATGAGATGAGTGTACTTGGGATGATGGAGCAATCATCATAAAAAACTATTGCTCTAAAGGCCTCCACCAAGAAAACGAGCTTCAAGAAGAAGAAGGTGGTTGAGCCTAGCTCAAGTGAAGAAGAGCAAGCATCAAGTGAAGATAATGATGATGAGCTTGCCTTGATGATGAGAAAGTTCTCACGCTTGAACTCCAAGATCGCCAAGAAGGGATACACCTTTGATCCCAAGAAGAAAGCGTTCCTACCAAGGAGAGACGATCGCAAGACTTGCTACAATTGTGGTGATCAAGGCCACATCTCCTATGATTGTCCAAAACCGGACAAAAGGAGAGAGAACTACAAGGGCAAGCAACGCAAGCTTGAAGAAAGTGATGATGATGAAGAAGAGGTCAAACCCAAACCAAGAGCCTTTGGGAAGAAGAAACAAGACAAGGGCAAGAAGGCAAGACTCTTCCCAAAGAAGAGAGATGGCCCACAAAAGGTGTTCATGTGTGAGGAAAATGAATGGGTCACCGATGAAGAAACAAGTGATGAAGAGAGTGAAGAGGAAGAAGAAAGATTGGCCGGCCTCGCCATCGCCAACAATGATGATGCACCTCTTCATCCACCGCCCATGTGCCTCATGGCGAAAGGTAACACCAAGGTATGTGATGACTAGTGATGATGAGCTTTCCCCCGATGATTTAACTTCTTTGATAAATGAATATCATGCTATCATCAAGAGAGAAAAGAGTAAGGTTAAAGTGCTTGAAGAAACTCGTGCTAAACTTGAGAGTACTAACCTTGATTTGCTTGACAAGTATGAAAGCATACTTAAAGAGCATGACACGCTCAAATCCCATGTCAAGCAAATTGAGGAAGAAAATGCTCAAATTAAGATAGATAATCATGAACTTGACTTAGCACAACAAACACTCTTGGAAGAGCACAACAAGTTAATACAAGAACATCAAACACTTAACCTTGCTCATGACATGCTTGATCAAGAATTGAAAATATGAAGAAGCAAACTCTTAATGATAAGATATCCATTACTTCTCATGCCACTAATGCTTTGCACAAGTCTTTGCCTATGAAAGCTAATGCTAGGGAGAAGGACTTGTTGGAAGAAATTGAGAGTCTCTGCACTAGTGTGACTAGACTTTCAAAAGGAGAAGTCAAGCACAAGGAAATTCTCTTCCAACAAGCTAAGGCCTTCAACAAGAGAGGACTTGGATCCTTCCCGATGCCTAACAAAGGAAAGGTGCCCTCACCGGAGCTAAGAACAAGCTTCATCAAGAAAGTTGGTTCTTATTGCCAACATTGTGAGGTCACCGGTCACCACACAAGGGAGTGTACTCTTCCTAACCGACCTTCTCCTAAATTGCCTACTAACTATAAATCTACTTTCAATGATTATTATTATCTCTTGAGTAAAGTACAAGGCAAGGTGAAGGCTAGGTTCATTGGCAAAGACATGAAGGGGAAGCTCCCCAAGCAACTTTGGGTCCCAAAAACACTTGTATCACACATACAAGGACCTAAGTTGGCTTGGGTTCCTAAAGCCAAAAATTGAATTCATGTGTGTAGGTGAACTACAAAGCCGGAGGAAAGCATTGGATACTCGATAGCGGGTGCACTCAACATATGACCGGCAATGATGGTATGTTCACCAACATAGAAAACCCCGGCAATCATGAACAAGTCACATTTGGTGATAACTCTAAGGGAAAGGTAATTGGGTTAGGTAAAATTGCTATTTCAAATGACTTGTCCATTTCAAATGTCTTGTACGTTAAGTCACTTTGCTTCAATTTACTTTCTATTGCACAACTATGTGATCTTGGACTAACGTGCACATTTAGCAAGAATGATGTTGTTGTGAGTAGTGAAACTAGCCAAGACATAGTCTTCAAAGGATTCCGGCATGGACATCTCTACCTAGTGGACTTCGCCAACAAGAATGCTAGCTTGACCACTTGTCTTTTCACTAAGACAAGCTTGGTATGGCTATGGCACCGACGCATAGCGCACATTGTAATGAGAAAACTCAAGAAGTCATTGAAGCTTGGGATGGTAACCGGTGTGAAGGATGTCACATTTGAGAAGAACAAGCTTTGTAGCGCTTGTCAAGCCGGGAAGCAAGTTGCTTCACACCACCCAATGAAGACAATGGTGTCAACCTCCAAGCCACTTGAACTACTCCACATGGACCTCTTTGGATCGTCCACATATCAAAGCCTTGGCGGTAACCTCTATTGTCTCGTTATTGTTGATGACTATTCTCGCTATGCTTGGACTCTATTTTTAGGTGACAAGAGTGAAACTCCGGAAGTGTTCAAGACCTTTGCCAACCGCGCTCAAAGGGAATTCCAACTTCCCATTATCAAGGTCCGGAGCGACAACGACACCGAATTCAAGAACTACAACATTGGGGAATAGTGTGACCATGAAGGCGTGAAGCATGAATTTTCGGCCACATACACCCCCAACAAAACGGTGTTGTTGAAAGGAAGAACAAAACACTCATCACTCTTGCAAGAGCAATGCTTGATGACTATGGCACGTCGGAGAAGTTTTGGGCCGAAGCAATCAACACGGCGTGCCATGCCGCAAATAGGGTCTACCTACATCGACTACTTCAAAAGACCCCGTACGAGCTTCTCATTGGGAGAAAGCCCAACATCTCCTACTTTCGAGTCTTTGGATGCAAGTGCTATATCTACCGCAAGAAAAGGCTCGGTAAGTTTGAAAGAAGATGTGATGTTGGTATATTTCTTGGTTATGCATCAAACTCAAAAGCATATCGAGTATTCAACCAAACCTCCGGTTTAGTTGAAGAAAGTTGTGATGTTGAGTTTGATGAATCTAATGGCTCCCAAGAGGAGAGTTTTGGTCATGATGAAATAGATGATGAGCCTCTACGAGAAGCCATGAAGAACATGACCATTGGAGACATCAAGCCGGAAGTTGAAGAGGGCCATGATCAAGGGGGTGCTTCAAGTTCCAACAACAACACCTCTATGGCGCCTCAAGTTGACGAAGAAAAGAATGATCCATTACCAACTCAAGACTCACAAGCACAACAACATCAAGAAGAAGAAGAAGTCCATGATCAAGTCCAACCACAAGAGGAACAACACGCATCACCCTCGCCAAGTGCTTCACAACCGCTTATGAGGCATGGACGCATCTCCAAGGCGCATCCAATGGACCAAATCATTGGAAGTCTGTCAAGGGGTGTAAGTACATGTTCTCGCAACGTTGCTTCGTTTTGTGAGCACTACTCTTTTGTTTCGTGTGTAGAACCCACTCACATTGAGGAAGCGCTCCAAGACCCAAATTGGGTGATGGCCATGCAAGAAGAACTCAACAACTTCATCCACAATGAAGTTTGGTGTTGGAGGAGTGACCCAAGGATAAGAACGTCATCGGAACAAAGTGGGTGTACCGCAACAAACAAGATGAGAATGGCGTTGTGGTACGCAACAAGGCAAGACTTGTTGCCAAAGGGTTCTCGCAAGTTGAAGGACTAGATTTTGGGGAAACATTTGCCCCGGTCGCCCGGCTAGAAGCCATCCGTATACTTCTTGCCTTTGCTTCACATCATAGTATTAGACTTTGTCAAATGAATGTGAAAAGTGCCTTTCTTAATGGCTACATTAACGAGCTTGTTTATGTTGAACAACCTCCCGGGTTTGAAGATCCGAGGAATCCTAACCATGTGTATAGGTTGCACAAGGCGCTCTACGGGCTCAAGCAAGCACCTATGGCGTGGTATGAACGACTACGGGACTTCCTCATCATGCAAGGATTCAAGATCGGGAGGGTGGACACCACACTCTTCACCAAGGACATCAACGGGGATTTGTTCATTTGTCAAATTTATATTGATGATATTATTTTTGGTTCAACTAACGAAGCTTTTAGCCATGAGTTTGGCAAAATGATGTCTAGGGAATTCGAGATGTCAATGATTGGTGAGCTCAACTTCTTCCTTGGATTCCAAATCAAGCAACTTCAAGAGGGAACCTTCATCTATCAAGAGAAGTACACCAAGGACCTCTTGAAGAAATTTGAGATGGGAGATTGTAGCTCAAGAAGCACTCTAATGGCAACAAATTGCCATCTCGACGCAAATAAGGACGGTAAACCTATTGACCAATCTCACTACCGTTCTATGATTGGTTCATTGCTTTATCTTATCGCATCTAGGCCCGATATAATGTTTAGTGTATGCTTATGTGCTCGCTTTCAAGCGGCACCTAAAGAATCGCATAAGAAGGCGGTCTTTAGGATACTTAGGTATCTTAAGCATACCCCTAGTATGGGCTTGTGGTACCCTAAAGGTACAACCTTCCATCTCTTGGGATACTCGGATTCGGACTTTGCCGGATGCCGTGTGGATCACAAGAGTACCTCCGGTGGGTGCCACTTGCTTGGGCGTTCCCTAGTCTCTTGGTCTAGCAAGAAGCAAAATTACGTCGCTTTGTCCACGGCGGAAGCGGAATACATTGCGGTCGGTGCATGTTGTGCCCAAATTTTTTACATGAAACAAACCCTTTTGGACTTTGGAATTAAACTTGGTTGTGTGCCTCTCCCTTGTGACAATGAAAGTGCGGTTAAGATAGCTAAAAACCCCGTTCAACACTCCCGCACTAAGCACATTGATATTCGCCATCATTTCTTAAGGGACCATGAAGCTAAGGGAGACATCTCTTTGAGAGGTGTTAGGTCCGAAGAACAATTGGCGGATATCTTCACTAAACCACTTGATGAGAAAACCTTTTCTAGGCTAAGAAGTGAATTAAATGTGCTAGATGCAACAAACGTCATGTAAGAATGCATATCATATAGGTCTTGTCTAACTCCCAAAGGATAGGGGCAAGCTAGAAATAGTTTTCCCTGAGGAAGCCTTTGGAAGGTTCAAACTTGGCAAGATAGATTTACTTTATGTCTTGCATGATGCCTGCCATATAGATTTACAAATTCTTGCATTGTAAAATGATTGGCATTGCATACGATAGATTGTCACAAAGGGGAACCCACCTCATGAGAAAGAGACTTGTTTGAAATGCAACATCTCAACTCATATAAGGTGGAAAGAACAAAATGATAGGTGCGTTAATGCCTAGAGGAACATGCTCTATTGAGATAGTAGTCTTCATACTCTACCTCACAAAGCATGGGCCTTACATTTTATTTGAATATTTTCCTCCCATCTTTCTCGGTGTTCCTTTTGCATTAAGGATTAGCCAAGTTATTGGCATATTAGTATCTTTGAGGGGAAAGGGGTTGCCCATAAAGTCCTAAGACATGTGTTTCTCTTTGCTTGGTTGTTTGGTCAAAGGACATATATGGGATGTTTTTGTTCTGTAGTCATCGAATGATCCGATGCCTAGGTCAATCCCTCATCGGACCAATAAGTGTTCAATCTTCAAGGGCTAGTTCAGTCAGAAACTCAAATGATCCGATAAGTTCATTCCGAAAAAACATCGGTCCATCCGGTGTTCATAATTCTGGAGCTGTGGTCAATTTCACCGATGTTACTTCCTCCAACATCGGACCATCCGGTGTCAACAACCCTCTTTTGAACACCCTTACTGTGCTATTCGACCGATGATCCAAACCCTAAACGTCGGTCCATCCGATGTCAACAGCAATTTTTGAATATCCTTACTGTGGCATTCGACCGATGCGTCCATCTTGTAACATCAGTCCATCCGGTGTTAAAATAACGGCTAGGGTTTGGGACCCACTATTTAAGCCCGAGCGCCGCTGACCCTTTTCTCTCTCCCCGACGCTTTGCTCTCCCGTGCCCTCGCCGCCGCCGACCACGCCGTCTGCCGACCGCCGCGCCACCGCCTCACCCTTGCGTCGCTGCCACCGCAACCTCGCGCCACCGCCGTGCTCCCGCCGGACGCCGCCGCCGCACACCCGCGCCGCCGCCTCACCTCCAAGCGCCGCGCCGCCGCCTCCATCCACGCGCCTCTTCACCGCAGCCACCGCCGCTGCTTCTCCTTGCCATCACAGCGCCTCCACCCAAGCGACGCCGACATCTCCGTGGTGCCTCCCACGCTCCATCGCCGAGGAGGGTCCCTGAGGATCCGCGAGGCTCGTTCCAGGCAGCCTCCCGTGATCGACGACTCCGAGGCTGAAGAGGAGCCGGTTGAGCCTCTCGTCCGCCGGCGCTCAGCCCGGACACGTGGGGGTCACACTGAGGCTGCAATTCCACGTCCAAGACCGACTGCTGCCGACCGTCGTGAGGACAGGGAGGCCCAGCGTGCCATCTATGAGATGGACACCACTGTCCATGTCGCAGAAGGAGTCTGTCTCACGGACTACAGGAAGCTGAAGGCAAAGCAGCTTCAGAAGCTCAGATGGAATGTGCTTCTGGATGAGTGGTACCCGCAGCCCCGGGAAGCTTTGGTGGATAGTCGCTTCTGGAATATCACGCAGGCGTCTCTCTACGAGACTTACAGACGCCGAGGGCACAAGCTGTTCCAACACAATTATCTGGATTGGGGACAGCTAGCTTTGGCAGTAGAGACGGAGATCCGTCCGTATTTTGAGAGATACCGAGGCTTGGTGGAGTTGATGGCATATGAGCGGAGTGCCTATGTGGAAGATTGGGTCCGCGTCTTCTACGCCACCCTCTATGTCTCGGAGGGCAGAAGATCCATTCATTTCATGTTCATGGGTCAGCACTACCACCTGACGAGGCAGACGATGGGACAGTTACTCGGAGTAGACCGACATGACACCTGCATACATGAGAAGGTCTATGGACAGGCAAATCCGCCAAGGAGGCCGCTCACTGGAGGAGTGGCTCCTGCTCTGGAGGAGATCAGATCATTGTTTGGACCTACGTTCTCTCCAGACCAGCCGAGGGTGCCGGCTTTGTTGACCCCAACAGCGCGCATTGTGCACCTCGCCTTGCGCCGCACGCTTCTGCCGAGGTCCGGCTATCTTGAGGGATTCACTAGCCTCCAGCAGACGATCCTGTTCTACATCATGAACGGGATGGACTTTGACATAGTGGATGTCATCATTTGCGTGATGGAGGATGTGATCACAGATGGTGTGGGCATGATGAGGCAGCTTGTCTATGGGCACTGGATCAGCTACCTGCTTACCATGATGGTTCCCGAGGGGTCTGCCGCGCACGACCGTCTCTCTGACAAGAGTGTGTCACGGTTCAGACACTACCGAGCTCCAGCTCCAGGGGACCGCCGCCTTGGCCGCACTGTTGAGCGTCAGGTCAGGGCGATGCTGTCCGAGGAAGACTGGTCGGACTTGGAGAAAGAGGATGAGCGTCTAGCTGAGGCAGAGGCTCAGGGAGGAGACCTACAGCACGTCTGGTCTGAGAGCGACACAGACGAGAGCGTCGAGGAGTACTTCCCTCCTCCTCCTCCTTCACCGAGGCAGCACGATGCAGAGGCAGGAGGTTCAGCTGCTCCACCACCGACACCACCTCCTGTATCCGAGGCGCAAGTGTCACAGCCATCAGAGCTGTCGACACTTCTTCAGCAGATGATAGAGCAGCAGCGCCAGGACAGGCTCGCGGCTGAGCAGGCCAGGGCAGAGCAGGCTGCTCACCTGGCACAGCTTCAGAGGTAGCAGCAGGAGCTTCAGCTGGAGATCGCCCGACAGAGGCGAGAGGATACGGACCGGTTCACGAACCTTGTTGATCAGATGCACCGCCGTACCCTCGACCAACAGCAACAGACTCAGCAGGCTATGATGGGGATCCTAGGGTTGATCACCAACCTATACACTCAGACTGGGATCGCCCTTCCACCACAGCAGCCTGGACTGGGACTGGCTCCAGGTGCGACTCAGGTGCCTGCTACTCCGATTCCTTCTATCAGCATGTCACCTCTTCTGGCACCCAGCGCACCGATCCACTCTCCTCTGTCGGCGACGACTCTGTTCCAGCACAGGCCGGCATCTGTGGTCAGTGCTCAGCTTCCCCCAGCTCCAGCTCCACCGGCGCCTCCTGTACCTGCTACCTCCTCTCCAGCATCGACAGCGGTTCCCCCAGCTCCCTCCGCTCCAGCTCCTGCGACTGGCGACTCCAGCTCCGACGACAGCGACGGTGACCAGTTCGTCATCGTGCCTAGCTCTCAGGGTCAGTAGGCTCTCTGATCCCTTTTTGATGTCTTGATGCCAAAGGGGGAGAAGAGGTAGAGGAGTCAGGGGGAGTAGTTTCCCAGTCTCAGGGGGAGTTTTTATTTCTATCTATTTCTTATGTAATTTCGTGTGCTTGAGTACTTTTTGTAATATTAATTAAGCACCTTTCTACTTGTGTCATTTGCTTATGGTATTAATCAATTAAGTTTTTCGTGCCATTTCATTTGATTTCTACAAGCTCAATGTGTTTTACCTTGTATTCATTGCATATCTATTTGAGTATTGTACCATCAAATTTGCGCTTTAAATTATTGTGTTGTCATCAATCACCAAAAAGGGGGAGATTGAAAGCATCTAGGCCCCATGAGGTACGGTTTCAGTGATTAATGACAACCATTCGATTTTACTAATGAATTTGTGAATGCAAGGTCCCAATAATCACTCAATCAAATGAAATCAAAATGACATTGGAGACCCATATAAAATCAACTAATGAGATCAAATCGAATCATATGAAGACAAGAAGTGAAAGCTCTAACTTGACATCACTCAATGCTTGAAGACTATCAGAACAACATTCCAAACAAGTGTCAAAGAGGTCACAAGTTCAACTAAAAACAACTCAAAGTCAACAAGTTGAACACACCAGATCATCCGATGATTTCTGAGTTGACTACATCGGTCGAGTTGTGTCAACAGAAGAAGAAGACCTCAGAGCAAAGCACTCACCGGATCATCCGATGTATGGCTCAGTCACATCGGTCCATCATTACAGTTTGCAACATCATTTGACCAAGTGAAGCACCGGATCATCCGATGTACAAAGGTGTGAACATCGGTTGATTACTCCAGTAAGCCTCAAGTTCAAGATAATTCTGAAAGAAGAGCCACCGGATCATCCGATGATGAAGATGAAGCTACATCGGTATAACAACGGTCATATCTGACACCATGACGTCAGCCATCTTAATTAGACCGATGATAACCAAGGGCCTACTTTTCCAACGGCTATTTTGGGGAGGTTGGCTTTAAATACCCCCTAAGCCAGTCATTACGGCAAGTCTTGATACTCATAAGCTAACAACACATCCAAGAGCACTCAAGACCAAGAGCTTACACTTCTACACCCATTAGATCATTTGTATAGGCTAGATCTAGCTAGAGAAAAGCTTGTGTGCGTCCTTTCTCTGTGATTGGAGTCTCTAGGCTAGTGAGAGGTTGAAGAGATCCTTCCGGAGCTTGCCAAGGTGTGTGTGGAAGCCCGGAAGATCAAGGATTGTACAAGGCTTGAGCTCCACCTTGCCGGAGGTGGCGAACGGAGAAGATTAGTGAAGATCCCCTTGTCTCGGTGACTTGGGAGTGGCAAAACCCTTCGGTGGGTGCCACAACGTGGATGTAGGAAGATCCTTGTGATCTTGCCGAACCACGGGATAAACTCCGTGTCTTTTGAGCGTTTGCATTCCTCTCCCTCCTCTTTACATTATGCAATCTTTATTCCGCAATTTATATTTACGTTGATTGCATAGATAAACCGCATAGGGAATTGGGCTTTAGTCGTTAACTTTTAATTGTCTTAAAATTTGAAAGAAAGCCCAATTCACCCCCCCCCCCTCTTGGGTGTTTCGATCCTTACACTTGAATTTCTCCTTCTAGTACATCATGATTGCGGAAATTTTCTCTGAATTCTTCCCATGTGATGTTTTCCGGATTAGCATGGGCTACTGTGAGAGCAGTCCACCAATCAGTTGCGGGTCCATTGAGTTGGTGTGACGCCAGTAGTAACCTTTCCATTCCCTCACATTGAACAATCCTTAGTTTGTTTCCATTTGTCTTGATCCAATCATTTGCATCCATAGGCTCCACTGCATTTGAAAAGTGTGGAGGCTAAGTATTCGTAAAGTCCCTCAAGCAAGATCTTGGAGGAGGTGGTGGTGGTGGTGGTGGAGAGGGAGGTGGTGGTGCTTGATGACCTTGCTGCATGTTGTTCACGATCTGTGTCAAATTTTGCATCATTTGTAGTTCCATTGCCATCATTTGTTGCATTTGATTTGCTATTGGTGCTCCACGGGCACCTCTTCCATTCCATTGAGGTAGCGGGCCATCATCATTTTGATTGTTGAGTGGTGCACCATGACCACGTCCTCTTCCTCTGCCTGCCATCTGAGGTTGGGGTGTTGATTTAGAACAAGAAGGCAAGATAGTGACTATTCTATACTATTTCCCACTATATGCACAAATGAGAAATAAAAGCACTGAAAATTATTTTATTAAAGAACACCCAAACATGAGTAAACAAGTTCTCAAAAGCAAGTCTGAATGTGGCCTAGAGGGGGGTGAGTAGGCCTTTTTGAATTTTGTCGGAGCCTGCAACACTAAACAACCAGATCAAATATTGAGATATCGGACTAGTCCGGTCAAGTGCGGAATAGTTTGGTGTGTACCGACTAGGTTAATCAAATTTGATCGATTAACTTGATCTTAGGATGTAAGCAGCGGAATTATACTTGTAATTTAATTGTTGCACAAGTATGAACTAGGGTGTATCACAATTTAATCTTAAACTCAATGTTTCAACGTAAAGTGAGCATGATTGATCGAAACCCTAGATGTATATATGAAATGTAAGAACAATGGGCGCAAAGAAAGAACACAATGATTTTTCTTGCGGTTCGGTTCCCACAGAGGAAACCTACGTCCACGTTGAGGAGTCCACAAAAGGACCGGGTCTTCTCCAACCCTACCCTTGTCGGATCGCCACGAAGGTCAATCCTCTTCACTAATCACAAAGGGGAAATAACCAAATTCAAGGGCCTTCTCACAAGTTGAGGGCTCCCCAAGATTACAACAAGAACACTACCAAGAACACACTCGAAAGATCACAATGAAAAACCACAGGAGTGTGTTAGGGAATCAAACCATGAGCTCAATGAGTGATGAACCGTGTCTCTCCAATGATCCATAGTGAATCCTCAAGGGATTGATCTTTGTTGCATTTGATTTCATGAAGAGATGTGTTTTTGAGGCTCTTGGGAGGTGTGACAGCGCAGGGGGTCGAGAGATCTGAAAGATGGGTCATGTACACCTATTTATATGGGGTTCCCAAAAGTTACCGTTAGGGTTTAGAAAGATCGTACTAGTCCGGTGTCCACCACGGACTAGTCTAGTGTGCTGTGTGTAGCAAACCCTAGGTGTCCCAAAATATCGGACTAGTCGGCTGAGAGCGGACTTGTCCGAATTTGGTTCTAGAAATCCACAGACTTGATACCTCATGACCATCTTCTCGTAGTGCACGGTGAGGTCATGTACATCTTGTATTTCATGTTGTGCCTTCTGAAGTCTGATACTGAGATGCTCCACATCATCCATCGCCTGCTGAGATTATGGAAGGTCCAGGGGTCCCTCCACATGCCTGGTGACGAAGTTGGCGGTACCACATGGACGCTGAGGTGTGAAGGCGTGCACGATGTTCCCCAACTGGAACAGGTAGGAGTGGCTCTAGAATGTTATTCCTTCCCAGCTTGCTAGCGTGTCGCCGGGAGCTCCTCCAAGCAGGTGTACAATGTATCTTGTGTAGCTCGTCACCGTAGTATATGAAGAGCTTGCAAGACCACTCCATTCTGTAAGGGTGATGCACCCCGAAAGAGTGATAGGAGAGTGAAAGCCTCTCGTGCCTGTATCCAGCAGCATGGGGCACCGCTCGGAGTCAAAGTCGAAGTCGTCCTGCGGCCCTTCCATCAGTGCGGGTCACCACGGCGCGACAAGGGTCCTTGAGTGGGGAGCAGCGGGCATCAATTCTATGACGAGGAGCATATCCCCCAGTGGACATACGGGCGGTTCTCCTGTGGTTGGCCATCTACAATTTTGAAACAGGAGAGTGTTAGTAACAAAATAAATTAAGGAATAAGTAAAACAAGTAACAAGGTGGAGAATACAAAGAAATTTTCATAATTAATTATTGTTGAAAATAAGATCCTTAAGTCATCCTTTTCTATCTAGGCTTGCGTCCTACGAGCAACACGGCTCTGATACCACTTTTGCCACATCTGGTATTAAAAAGGCGACCAGATGTTTTCCACATGTATGTCAGGATCAGTTGAACTCATACATGTGTAGACGAAAGTGAAATACCATTAAATATTGCCATGCTCGAGAACATCAAATTATTACATAAATGACCATCCACATCTAAAAGAAAAGTACACAAGCAGCAGAAAATAAATACAAGGGCTCCAAGCACAGGCGTTGCACGGGGATACGCCAGCCTAGAACATCTCGTCAGGATCTCCGTAGAAGTCCTGGTTCTCCACTTCTTCATCCTCATAGACTGGTGGAAAACTATGCAACTAACAAGTTTGAGTACCAACGGTACTCGCAAGTGGGGAAGTTTATGACATGTGGTCCATAACAAGGAAGGCAAATAGTGGTAAAAGCACTATAGCAGTTACATCCTACTCTTAATGTTGTTAAGCACCTACACCTAGGTGAAATCCATCCATAAATCCCAAAGTAACCAGATGATACCCAAACCATCAATCATTTAACCTTGTGTGCTAATTATGAACTTGGTCCCAAGCCGCTTGTGTCCGTGAGCACGACTGTCTAGACAGTTTGACAAAACTCTGCACAGTGTGTATCCTTTACCCACAGTTCGTGATTTCATCCCATGTTGTCATGTAGACTAGATAAACCTCCCTGTCGTCGTGGTAGCTAACCACATTACACACTTCCGAAGGTGTGTGGCCAGGAGATCACTACGTGGTCTTTCCGATGGTTCACCTGACTTGCAATTGGTACTCTGAGGTTTCATCGCTTCGGCACCTGGAGTCTATTTTCCCTCCGCCAAGAGAAGCCCCCTTTTGAGCCATGCGGATCCCAAGACAGTATTCTGAACCAATTCCCCGCTCATTCGATTACCAACACTACATCGGGAGAGACTAGATTACTAAATCAAGTTGTCCCATATACAACCCTGTGGCGATACTATATGGCTTAGCAACTTCCTCCATAAACCGGTCCTTAGAATCCAATAGGTGTCAAACCCCAAACCAATGTCTTTGTGAACGCATGCACCAAACCATTCAACACCTCCCATCGGATTCCTATCAACTAATTCCATTATTGCCAACAACTCAAATTTCATAATAGATCAAATATAACATGAAGATAAATTGATTCATATTCAATTAAGCATGGCTAAGTGTGAACTAATGATAATAATCCACCTAAACCATGGCGACAAGGAATATTGCAAAAAAATATAGAGAAAACATAACATAGGATTCAACTTTTAATTTAGCATACATCTAACTAAAACTTAACAAAAGGGGTGCAAGATGATCAAGGAACTTGCCTCGAGAGTAAGCTTGGTGGTTGACGGAAAACTGGTGCTCTTGGAGATTGAAAGTCGATTCTGACCCCGATTCTAGATACGACGATGCACATAAAATGATAACATACAATAAGAACAATCACAAAATGCATACAATATAATTAAATAAACATAAAATCCTACGCATTTATGGTTTTATGGTTAACTTAAATCATAAGCATAGATTATGTATTTCAGAATTTGAAGATAAATGAAATAATTGGAATAAAACATATTTTTATCAATTTTTATACATTTTTTATATTTATTTGAAACCTACTATTATTTTCCGGAAAGTTTTCTACTTCAAAAATATGCTTAAAATAGATTTCAACATAAAATATGCATTTTACAATTTTGACACCATTTTTAATATTTATTTCTATGTGTAAATTAATTTCTATAATTTAAATACACATACAAAGTATTTTATACACAAATCAGCAATTTAATTATATTATCAAAAATAATTTAGAACTATATATTAATTAAAAATATTTACAGGGCTATTTTAATAACATTCTATGGAGACTATGGACTTTTATTTAACTTTTGACATTGTTAGGGGCTATTTTGTAAAAACATAATTAATACAGAGGATAAAAATCATTTTTATAAAGTCCAGGGGTTATTTTATAATTTTCTTGTATTTAATTTATTATTTTCTAATATTCTAGGGGCTTTCTAGCAATTTTTACTCTATTTCACAGTTATTACCTAATTTCCAGAAAGTTCAGGGTTAGATTTATAAATATTTGGGCCAAACTGTAAATAGTTTAAAATGTCCAGGTGTTTATCTGTAAAAAGTCCAACGGTTAGGGGTATTTGAATATGGGCCGTTGGATCTCGAGCGTGCGGTCCAGATTTAAAAAGGACGAAGGGGTACACACGTTATAATCTCGGCCATTCGGATGGATCCGATGGTCGTGATTGAGCCACGTCGGCTCGGGGATGTGCGTGACCAGGGGCGCAGCGGCGCACGGCGGCCACGGCGGCGATGGCCAAAATGGCCGAAAATGATGCCAAAGTTTCGATGCTAGAGTGGAAAAGAGAGAGGAGGATGTGGAGAGCTCACTGAGGGTCGTCGCAAGGTCGGAACCGAAGTGGAAACAAGGCGACGACGACGAGTGGCGGCGGGACTCGGCGGCGCCCGATGAAATCGGCGTCGCGTTGGTGTTCCCCCGAAGAGACAATGTCCGGCGGACTCCTAGCGTCACTACGAACTTGTTAGCCAAAAGAAACACAAAGGATAATCAGCTAGAATGACGGGAACGAAGGTGCCATTACCGAGCTCGCTGGCGGCTAGGGTTTGGATGTCCGGGCGACGAAATACAAGGGGAATCGGCCGAGTTTTATAGGGGTTTAGAAGAGAAACGCTCGACGCCATCATAGGGCACTTCCCGAGCTTGATTGAGGGAGAAACTGCCGGCATTGAAGAGTGGGCGAGTGGGTGGCGGCCACACGATCGTTACTGGGCGCGCGACGTTTCAGGGGAGACAGAGCTGACGGGTGGGTCTCGGCTGACAGCGAGTGGGAGAGAGGGGAGGCGCGGGCGGGCCAGCGCAGAGAGGGAGGAGGAGTTTGGGTCGGGGAAGGGATGGGCGACCCAGGTAAGTTTTTCTTTTTTTCTTTTTATTTTCTCTTTTGTTTTTTATATTTTACTGATTTGAATTTCAAAACAAATTTCTAATGAATTTGAATTTTCAAAAATTACACTCATGCAATTAAACATGATGCACTTGCCTTATACGACTTTTATTCCAAAAGAAATTAATTTATAGTTCTTTTAAAATTCATTTTACATTTTTTTTCTTTCCAAAAATTGGGTGTTACAATTTCCCCCGCCACTCCCCATTCCATTCCGCACCCGAAACCCTAGCCTGCATCACAACCATGGCTGCCATTTTGGAGCTCGATGCCCTTCTGTTCCTTCATGTCTCGGCCATTCCCGATGATTCTTGGAGGACTCCAACACTGCAACGGTTCCGGAGGAGGTTTTCACAGTGGATCTCTACCACACGAATCCTAAAACCTACGACACCGCACTTCGATCGCCAATCCTCGCCGTCGAGCACTCGCCCCTGGCCGATTTTGCGCAATTGTGATGCCCTAGGTGAGTTTCCTCTTGCTCCTCTCTCGTTTACCTCAAATCCCATCTAGATTACGCCATCGGAGCGCTGTTAGGTGAACTCTGGTGATGGCCGGCCATGGCGCCACTGCCTGGGTCACCGTTGGCGGCCCTTCATCGACTACTGTGACATGGACGAGTCCTGGCCCTTGGATCTTTTCGAACGGCCACGATTAGATCATAACTTACCCTTCGTAGCATAAAATCGTAGCCCTTCAAATTAAATCTGACGTCCCACATTTAAATAAGATTTTCCCGCAGTAACAATTGCACTTAAGCCCTTGGTCATTCAATTTAGCCCTGGAATTCATTTTAATAATAGTTTAGCCTCTGTTTTAGCAGTAAAGCCCTTCTACTTCTCTAAAAATAGGTTAAATTAAGGAAATAATAAATTAGGCCCCTGGAATTTTAATAAATATTACTTTTAACCTCTGTTCTATAAGAAAAAAATTTACAAAACAACCCCTGGACCTTATAGAATCTAGTTTAGACTTTATTTTATTTTTTGTTTTTATAGGAAACCCCAGTAAATAGAATTAATTGTAGAAATATTTTTAGTGAATGGAAAATGTTTATAAATGATTAAATAATACAAAAAATGTAGGAAAATTAACTAAAAATCTTTTTATGCTAAAATAAAATTGTAGAATGCAAATATGACCATAGAAAATTCATTAAAAATATTTTTAGCTGTAAAATAAATACTAAAAATAGAGAATAATGTAGAAATAGTAGGAAACTTATTTATAAAACCTTTAATGTTGTAATAAAATTATAAAGTGCATATAAAATATATTTTGACTATTGGAAATTCATTAAAAAAAATTTAGCTTATAAATAAATCCTAATAATGGAAAATAAATGGTAAATGCATTTCTTTGGTCATGAAAGATAATAAATCCTTCGTAGGGACGTATTAGCATACGATTTTATGCTTATGTGAATATTTTGGTGTACTGTTCTTGAATGTCTTTATTTCTCTTTTAACGATAGTTTATACGCATTTGTATTGCGATCAAGAAGTAACACTAAGAATATAGAGATCAAGAGTTCAATGAAGAATATTGAGCGGCTATATAAAAACAGGCAAGTGCCCTTGAACATCTTGCACCAATTTCTAGGATGATTAGTTAGTTGCATGCTTAATTAAATGGAATCCTATTTCATGTTATATGCCATGTTCCATATTATTCCTTGTTGCTTGGATTGGGTTGGGTAGTTGATAGGTTTTGGTCACGCTTAGCCATGCTTAGACTTTGGGAAGGGATTTTCTACACATGAAATGTACTATACTATATGGTTATTATAATCATGATGGACACATAATAGTAGTTGGTAGGAATCTGGTAGTTGGATGGTTTGGTGTGGTGCAGTTTGCTCAAGATCCATGTTTGGGTTTGACACTGCCAGATTTTAAGGACCGGTTTATGGAGTAAGCCTCTAAGTTCCACAGTGCAACCACAAGACTGAGATGGGGCGGCTTGGTCAATTAATTAGGCTTCTCTGGATGAAATGCTAGTAGTTGAAAGGTGCAGGGAATGATGCAGGGGTACTGCTCTGGGATCCGCATGGCTCAAGAGGGGGCTTCTGAGGTAGAGGGTTACTCCAGGAATGCCTCAGTGGTGAAATCTTAGGGGGCTAGCACTAGTTGGGAGTACCTTTGTAAATACCATGTTATGATCTCCTGATCACACACCAAAGGAAGTGTGAAATGTGATCGATTGGTCACATGCGACAAGGAGGTTCACTTAGTCCACCTAGCAACAGTGGATGAAATCATTGCTTGGGGGTAAAGGGTACACACTCTACAGAGTTTTCTCAAACTGTCTAGACAGCTGTGGTCACGGTAAGGAGTGGCTTGGGGATGAGTTCATAATTAGTCAATGGTTGGGATGATGATTGGAGTGATATTGTCATTATTCTATTATTATTATTTTATATTATGATTGCGAATATTCATATACATGTAGGTTGCTAATGAAAGCTAAAGATAGGTTTAATGCTTAGTGCTTAAACCACTATCAACCTTTCTTTTTTGATTGACCTTCATGTCGTATATTTCCTACACTTATTGCATACTCTATTTACTCATGCGCTTGCCACTATTTTTTATAAATGCTGCTCAGTGGAAACAAGACTCAACGAAGGCAAGTTCTATTTAAGACGGTGCGAAGAAGGTCGTGTTGTTGCCAGTCGATTTGCTGTGGTTGCCTTAGAGTTTTTCCTCTTCCACTGCTATTTCAAAACTCTTTCAAAGGTATAAATGTTGTTTGTATTCGATATAGAACTGTTTATCACTATTTTTCCTACATGTATGATTAAACTGATCCTAGCATACATGTAGTTTGCAGCCGGTTTTATTCTTCATAAAACTGGGTGTGACAATACCTTCCAGATGGTAGTAGCAAAGACTGATGTAGCGGAACCTTCAAATTGCAACGAGTAGACTGATTTCGCTATGTATTCTTCTTTTGCAGTGTATGTCCAAACTATTTCATCACCTTCCACCGAATTTGGCTCAAAGGATGAGAATTGATTTATTTCATGCCATAGCGAGACGTATTCATACAGGAGAGGTATTGTTAGATTATGGCTAATCCCTCTAATTTAGTCATCGCCTGTTAGTGCTGCAGCCACCGTCTGGGTCTTCCTCTCACTGTGCTTAAACAACAAAGGATACCAGGCCGCCACCCGCCAATGGAGCGCCCCCAAGCTAGTTTGCAGACCAGAAACTTGTCCTCTTGCCATTGTAAACTGTGATCTTTGTTGCAGCAGCAAAGAGTTGTTCATCATTCAAATCAGTCAGTAGTTCTTGTATATTCAAATGGTCTGTTGTGTCCTTCCAGCGTTTCCTCGGCCATCGAAGACGGAGCGCGCGACTGAACGTCTCTAAATCTGTAATCCCCAAACCACTTCTATCTAAAGGCCGGCATGTTATCTTCCAAGATACCCTGCACTTACCTCTTTTGAGGTCCTGTGATGCGCACCCAAGGAAACAATGCCTTGCTTTATCAATCTTGGCAATGAACTTCTTTAACATCTTTGAAACTTTGATTGATTTGAGCAAATATGTGAGGCCTGAGCTGATAACCATCCGGGTTAGCTCCCGTCTTCCTGCCAAAGTGAGCAATTTTCCTTTCCAGGGAGTCAGCTTAGCAAGCATCTTGTCTTTGTATGGCTGTAGGTGGGCAAGCTTCACACTTTCTACGGTTAGTGGGAGACCCAAATAGCTGATCGGGTAAGACTGCCTTATACCAAGGAAGTTCTGCAACACCTGATCCTGATCGATGTTATCGCACCTAATGGGAATCACTGAGCTCTTCTGTACATTCACTTTTAGTCCTGTGGCATCACCAAAGTGATTTAAGATTTCCATTATTACGTTCACATCTTCCTCTACCGGGTTGATCGCTACTAGCATGTAGAGATATCCGGTACATCGCAGCTCTATTTGGTGAGTGGAGAGAGTACTTCCCGTTGCGTCACAATTATTCAGGATTAGATACTTACCCTGGGCCTTAGTTTTCAGGAGGTTATCACGACTGCGCCGGGTTCTAAGCGTCCAGTTCGGCGTGTGCGCCCCCGCGTTTCAGCGTGTCATCCATACAACCTACGATCCAGCAAGAAACTAATCAACCATCATGACAACCCCTCTGTTCTGATCGAGTAGATCAGGAACAGAACCCCGATCAATAACAAGAATCTCTTTGCTAGGCGCAACAACCTCTTCCCTCTTCTCTGTTTTGTCCAGGGAGCTTCGGGAGCCTTGATTAGACCCTGATCAAGCACTCAGCAAGCTTCTGTGGCCAAGAACAGGTGTCCAACACTATCCGCTACATCCTCCTTACCAATTTTATTTGAGGAGACTGTAGTATTATAAAGACATGAACAGATGCATGATATTTAGTCTGAAAATTCCAGCTTGTAAGAATTCAATAGAAAGTAGAACATAAGTTGGCTTCTATATTTCTAAATTGTTGGATTTAACGCAACCTCAATTGCGCATTCAGTACACACAATTTACAGTTACCGGAGTCCCGCTATGTACGTTACAGAGTGGGTATCCAAGGAACATAACGTTTCACATTTGGTAGCTTGTATTTAATAGCTAACTCCCTGTTAACCTAATGAGGGCAAGGCTGGTGGGTTAAAGCCCAAGCCTGAATCCCCGTCCAAGCAACCGTGTCCCACGTGTCTGACTTGACCATGCTGCTGGATATGGCGAAGAAGCCTGGCCAGGAAAGCATTTTTGCAAATGGTAGAACTGTCGCATACTACTGCAACATGTGACCTTGCTCTTGTAACAGCGACATTCATGCGCCTACTGTCAACAAGAAACCCTACTTCTCCCAAGGAGTTTGACCGGACCTGAAAGGAATGAGGTTAAAAAAAAGATTATAATACTTCAAGAAATGATCAATTATCTGCTTTGTATAGGTCAGCTTAATCTAGTATAAAATTGTCACCTCGTGAAAGTAGAACGACACCAGAATCAGAGCTTACCATTGATATAACAACTGCATCTGCTTCCCTGCCCTGGAAGCTATCTATGGTTGAAACCTCGACTCCAGAATCCACTGGATATTCTTCTAGCTTGTCCCGTAACAGTTGTACTTGTGCACTGTATGGGGACTGAACTGCGATCGAATTTGGTCGGACCCCTTCAAAAATTCATTTGATCAATTAGTAACATGAACATTCTGAGCATAACATTGCATGCATTGCATCTAGTAAAGAGAATCAGGAGAATGGGGCCCTTATACCCGCATCCAAGATTGTCTTATCTCATTTGAAGCTAAAGTGCTTCTGATAAATTACACTCTTTTGGGTGTTGTAGAAAAAACAGCAGAACAAATTATCTAGCATGTAAATAAGTAGCAGCAGTATCATATTAGGGAAATGAGGCACATACCACATTGTACAAGATCGAGAACATGCTGTGCAACTATGTCTGCCTCACCATTATTATAGAATGAACCAGTACCAGCTCGGTCTAAGCTCTCTTCACAGTCAATATTTAGACTACCATATGGCATTCGAGTATCAAGTAAAAGCAAGGCACATTTTGTTATGCCTGTGGCCTGAAACAAGGAATAAAGAGATAAACACTGCTTAGGACAAATTCAACAACATAGGGACACATCAGAAGAGAAAAACGCAACAGTACATGTCAAAATTATCTAGTTTCAATGATTGTCATTAAAGGCGGAATGGTCGCTCCGCTCGGCAGCGGGCGGCGCGGAGGGCGACCGCGCCATCCCCCGCGGGTGCCTCCCCGGCGGTCGCCTCCCTCCCCTCCAGCCTCCTCCTTGGGCCCTCCCGCTTCGGTCCCCCACCCCTGGTGCCGCTCCGCGGTCGTCGCAACACTCTGCTCCGGCACGCCAGTACCGACGACCCCTGCCCAGTCGCCAGTGTGTCCGGCTGTGGTCCTACGGCCGGCGCGCCGCCCTTGTTCGTCCTTCCCTTTGGTCCCGTCGCCGCTCTTCTCTTTGCCAACTTCTTCCAGGTGCGCCTCCCCACCCCCCCCTGTCCGACAGCTCTACGGCCAGATCTGGTGTTGTCCCCCTCTCCGCCATCTCTGCCCCTTCATCCCACGCGTCCCCCCTGCTCCGGGCTGGCCTGATCTGGTTCCAACGCCAGATCCAGCACCCCCATCTCCGGTGCCGCTGGTGGTCGACTCTCCCCAGGCATCACACACCCCTCAACCATGGATTGCCCCACCGCCCCCCTCCTCCACCGCACTGCCTTGTTTGCCCACCGCTTTATCCTCTGCGCCCTCGGAGACTCAGCAGGCGCCGCCTGCCCCGGTGTCTTCGATCTCTAGCGGTGATGCCACGGCAGCCCGACTCAAGGTGCCCTCCAATCCTTCATCGGTTGTGGAATCCTCAACTTCTGTGTTGTCGCTCGAACCACCACTACCTGCTCCCTCCTCCGCCCCCGCCAGCTTCTCCTGGATGAGGAAGGGTTGGTTGTCCACACCCAAGTCGAAGACCGCGCCATCGCTGCAGGCCCCCTCTTTGGTAGTTCCGCTAGTCGCCCCTCCGACTAGGTCCACCTCCACTGCTTCCCCGTTCGCCGTGCCGCCCCTCACCCAGCCACCCGCGCTCAATGTGCTGCTTGGCCTTGATCCCGCCCCCCTTACATTGCCTGCCAGCTCAGCCACTTCATTGCCTGCCAGCTCCGCCGCTTCGCTGCCTACCACATCCGCCGCATTACTGCCTCCTCCATCCCCACCTTTGTCTTCTCCAAGGTCGCCTCCCCCAAAATCGCCTCTCCCTCCTCTCCTACCCTCCCCGCCATCCCCTCGCAGGCCTCTGGGTCAACCAGCTCACCCTTGTAGTGATTACAAGCAATCTATAGGCAGCCCTCGTTGGCATGTTGCTCGATCAGTCCCTACAGATCTGATCGGTAAATGCTTCAACTGCTTCTCCCGCCGCCACTTTGCTGCCAGGTGTAAGGAGGCCACGCGATGCTTCCGCTGCAAGGGGGAAGGTCACAAATCACGGAACTGCGCACTTGCCCATCGACGTTCTTCCCCCTCGACGACTGCGACGCCGCCTCTCTTG
Organism: Tuctoria greenei; assembly: GCA_036927565.1. Taxonomy (NCBI): domain Eukaryota; kingdom Viridiplantae; phylum Streptophyta; class Magnoliopsida; order Poales; family Poaceae; genus Tuctoria; species Tuctoria greenei. The sequence continues at coordinate 50,749,792 of JAYESD010000009.1, forward strand.
TGTCTACATCAACAGCCCAAGACGAAATCTGCATCACCATTGCCTCTAGAAAGCTAGAGTGTGACTGTCGTAGCTGCCCCTTATCTCTCGCTACAGCTGCTCTGAATGCTTCTTCTCGCGCCTCGCTACACCAAGTCAAAGTTCGTCGAGTGGTCATCCACCTTGACAAGGAACAGGATCTCAAGTCGGCTATGGGGTCTTCCACTAGGGTTGTAAAGACCTCATGGTCATGCTGCTCGGTCGCCGCTGTGCAATTGGTTCATCCAGTAGTCGTTGAGCGCCTGTCCGATGATCTGGATCCGATGATCCATGAAGCTGCCATCTTACCTTCTAGTTAGTTGGTTTGCTTTGCAGCATGCTTAGGTGGTAGTAGTTGTTGGTCATCTGCTATTCCTGTTTGGTCGCGTCAGTTTGTATCAGTCGTGTCAGTTTGTATCGGTCGTGTCAGTTTGTATCGGTCGTTTCAGTTTGTAATGGTCGTTCCGGGCGATTGGTTTGGGCTGTTAGACTAAGCTCTGTCTGCTCTTATCTCAAGAGCGACATGCTTTTTCTCCCCCCAACCATTCTTACCTTTAGTGTCTGTATTGTGGTGTATTCACCACCCCTTTAATCAATATATAACACTGCCGGGGCTTCCCTTGCAGTTTTGCTTCAAAAAAAATTATCTAGTTTCCAAGGAGACACGCTATAGGAAATAGGAAGGCTCCATATCATTGTAGCTTTGATCTCACAAGTATGAAACAGACATAAGTTCCAACGACATGGTTAATTTTTTCTCTTTATCCTGCGAGATATAAATTTTACAATTTCGATTCGCAAGACATAAAATATGCATGTTATTGGCAAAAAAATAAAAATCTGTGATTGTAAATTTGAAGAGAAAACAGTTTTGTCACGCTCAATGAAATTGGCATGAAGCAAGTAGTGTTCAGCACACTACTGGCATATAAGAAAGTTTCTTTGATATGTAAATAAGATAGTCTACCTTTAACTAGATGTGTGTTAATCAACTTCAAGCATTCCATAATATGGTTGACATGTATGGTGGTTTGTTGAAATAAAATCATTTATAATGTATAGGTTGCTCTGTGCAAGATTTCACGCAACACTGGACATTAAAACTGTTTTTGTGTGCAAGAGAAAAGATAAATTCAGCAGCATCAACTTCAGAGGCAGGTTTGTCGATAACGTAATTGATGTTTAAAAACAGATAGACAACACTATGAAAGGCGGACATGGTGCAGTGGCAGTGTATGTCCACTTGTTATGAGGTCTTGGATTCAAACCAGCCTCCCTACAAAAGTAGGGGTAAGGCTGTCTAGAAATAACTCTTTTCAGACCCCACAATGTGTGGGAGCCTGCGGCACTGGATACGCCTTTTTTACAAGGCTGCATTATATCATGCTTAGATGGCAGGTAGTGGTATACCGTACTCCGTTATAACATCTACAATGAAACAGTTATGTATAGCCCTGATAGGTGAAAGAATCCCAGTTACAGGTTTTATTGTGTGAGTAGCTGCATGTTACTAAACTATTTATTATCAACAGAAATTCAGCCTTGGTACCTTGATAAATGGATGATCAGCAAGAAGGCGAGAAGCGACTAATGGAGAGGATTCGAGAGACCCACCATAAATCTCATTGGATGTCCAACTAGCTATTGAATCATGCATTCTATATTGCATTGTTAACTTTGTAACAAGTTGTTCATCATGCAACAATGAAGCCCTTTCCAACAAAGACATTCTTAACCCACCTTCCATAGCCTCTCTTGATAATACTCACTACTACAAAAAGCATTTTTACAGGCGCCTCAATTTTTCAAACACAGGCGGTCCTTAAAAATATGCGACTGTGATGACGAATGATATAATAACCGTCTGTGATGAAAGAACAACACAGGCGGATTTTAAAGAACAACCGTCTAGGTAAATACATGATCTTCAGAATCGGTTCTTAATTAAGAACCGCCTGTAATGCAACGAACTTCACAGACGGATTTTAAGAAACAACCGTCTGGGTAAATACATGATCTTCACAGACGGTTATTAATTATTAACCGCCTGCAATGCCATGAACTTCACAGACGGATTTTAAGAAACAACCGTCTGGGTAAATACATGATCTTCGTTGGCGGTTCTTGATTAATAACCGTCTGTAATGCAATGAACTTCACAGATGGATTTTAAGGAACAACCGTCTGAGTAAATACATGATCTTCGTTGGCGGTTCTTAATTAATAACCGCCTGTAATGCAATGAACTTCATAGCCGGTTCTTGATTAACAACGGCCTGAGAAGATCATGTATTTTCAGTGGCGGTCATTGTTTAATTATCATAAGCGGTTTTCATTGAAATTACAGGGATGTAGTTGCAATTATATATCACAGCCGCATGTAGTCGTGCAGGCAAAATTGTATCAGGAAAAAAACACAGATGAGCTAGCGGATACTAGTACAGTAATGCATTATAGGAAATGCTCGATCACCAGTGAGGCTGGCTTAATTGTGATAATACACCATTAGAGGCTTTACAATTGTTCAAAGATAATTTCTTTACACACTGAACAAAAATCATGCTACATTCATTGTAGATCGACGATGAAGCTCCCATCGATCAATCTAAATTGTACCGTCCTGCTTGCTCCCGAACACGTCTCTTATATTCCGCTGGATCCTGAAAATATTGACATTATTTAAATTAACAAATGTCGAAGGAGGAATGAATAACCTACATTGGTCACTAAGTCAAAGTGTCATCTAACCTTGATAAGTAGATTATAGCAATCATTTTCAACATCAGGCACATTTGGCTGATGCAGCAAACGCTGAAATTCAAGTAGTATAGTTTTGATTGTAAAAGCACTGCACCACCCCTACGAAATATAATTTAAGCAATATAAGAAACCAGTTCAAATAAGTTCGACAAAAATTATAAGTAATAATTACATGAACAAAATAGGTCTATCTTACAGTCTCTTGATCAAGAATCCCGATGCAGAGTGCTCCCGAACGATGGACATTTGGGTGGAAGAACCCAATTGGAAAGGAGCATCTTGGAGGCACCAAGGGATAGTCCTCAGAGAAGGAGATTGTCAGGGGGTAGTAACCATCTTCCCATTCAGTCTGCAAAAGAAATTTATTAATAGGAGGACGATAGTTAAACTCATATTGTGCTTGTTCTTCATGACTTACCCCTTCTTTACCGGGGACGATGCACTGTCACTTCAATAAATCTCCCGATTCAGGCTTCGCAGAGAAACCCTACGCGGAGAAATTGAAAATACCAAAAACAAACAACACGGAAAAACAAACTACATTTAAGTTCATCAGTCCATTACAGATACATATGTATATACAACCATGTGACCGGTGTGCCATATGTACATACATGGGGATGGTTCTTGCGCCACGCCAAGCGCTCCTCCTTCAATCGGCTACACGCCCGAGACATCATTATCTGAAGAAAGACCAAACTTCCAAACTTCCAAATCATTGAGTCCAAACGCATATGTACACAAATGCAAAAGGACACAATCCATATACCAACATTGTTCTAAGTTGATTTCAGAAGATACAAATATATACAATATATATCATCTCGCATTGCTATATACATTTTTTCCAGCATTGACATCTTCTCGCATATAGGGTTTCAAATTCTTTTTAATGCTTCTCTCTACGCGCTTGATGTTTTCTGGTTCGGTGAAAAGGTACATCTCTTCATACTGATTATATTCCTCTTCATTATCTCCCACATTGTCAACCCCAACAATATTTTGCTTTCCAGAAACAACTACGTGCAACTTCTCAGTTTCTGGATCTTGAACATAAAAAACTTGTGCAACATTATCGGCGAGAACCCACAGGTCATCTTTGTAACCCACTTTATTCAAGTCTACCAGTGTCAGTCCGTAATTGTCCACTTTCAAACCATCAGGACGTAGGTTTTTCACAGGCGGTTTTTAACTTTATCGCAGACGGGTTTTACTTACCAACCGCCTGAGATGATGTTTATTAATTAAGAAGTAAATATCTTCACAGGCTGTTGGTACTTAATACCGCCAGGGAAGATTTTTATCTCAGGCGGGTATTACTTAACAACCGTCTAAGATAATGCCAACTGAACAAAATATTTTTAAAACTTGTATAGCTGACGTTGAAATGTTTTGGTAAATATCAAATTAATTTCTACTCACATATTATTCACATTTGTGTATCTCATAAAAAAAGATCTTTCACTCAAAATTGTTGGTACGAACATATTTGCATAATTTATACATGTATGAATTTTTTTAATTTTTTTAAAAGCACTCCAACATGTCAAACTTCAAATTATCCACCAGTATTCATTGACACTTGATTGAAATATGTACAAAACACAAGAAAAATGTACAAGAACACTTGATTGAAATCCTAAAACTACACTACGGCCCCGCCTCCTCCATCCTCTCCGCCAGCTTCTCAAACCAAGCCAAGCGGTCCTCCTCCGACTCGTCGTCGTCGTTGTCGTAGTCGTCACCATGGTGGTGGTCGCCGTCGTTGTCGTCGCCGTCGTCAGTGGACGACTCGTCGTCGCCGTCGTCGGTGGATGACTCGTCGTCGCCGTCGTCGGAGGACGACTCGTCGTCGCCGTCGTCGGAGGACGACTCGTCGTCATCATCGTCATCATCGTCGTCGTCGTCGAAGTCGTCCTCCTCCTCCTCCTCCTCCTCCTCCGGCGACGATGCAGCAGGAGAGAGGGTCGGCTTCTCCGGCTGAGCCGATTGCTCCGGCTGTACCGGTGGCTCCGGCTGCACCGGCGGTGGAACGCGCTGGTCGTCATTCACCCTCTCGGGGGAGCTGCAGCGTATCCGCTTGCAGGGTGGCTGCCTCAGCGGGCTAGGTGGCGGAAGGTTGGCCATGGCTGTGGTGGTTAATCGGCGGCGGGCTAGGAGAGGTGGAACGATGGAAGAAGAAGAAAGGAGTGGAGAAAAGTTTTGTGCTTGTCCATAACCGACGACGCGCCTTATATAGGTCTGTGCGGAGTAGACGAGGGAGCGGTTCGTTTCCCGCGCATTGAACTCTTTGCAGACCTCGTGCGGCGCACAATTAAACCACTGTGGAAGATGATCTTGAGAGATCCTTGCACGCGTCCCTGCACCACGGCTTCTCAACTTCTCCGCAGACCTCGTGCGGCGCGTCAGTTAATTAACACTTCTCAGGCCGTTAATTAACATATTGTAGTTTCAAAAATGATTATCTCAGGCGGTTATTACTTATAAACCACCTGAGAAAAAAGAAGTAAAAATCTTCACAGACGGTTGGTACTTAACAACCGTCTACAAATATGTTTATCTAAGGCGGGTATAACTTAACAACCGCCTGGGATAATGCCCGATACTGTTCTGCAGTTTCCTTATCCCTTGCTTCTTTTTTATTTAGATTCCAATATAAATACTCAAACATGTTTACATTCTGCAAATTGTGTTCAAATTCGATGATTCTTTCTTCTACATTTGTATTAAATTAACATCTACCAACTGAACAAAATATTTTGTTCATTGCGCATTGAACTCTTTGCAGACCTCGTGCGGCGCACAATTAAACCACTGTGGAAGACGATCTTGAGAGATCCTTGCACGCGTCCCTGCACCACGGCTTCTCAACTTCTCCGCAGACCTCGTGCGGCGCGTCAGTTAATTAACACTTCTCAGGCCGTTAATTAACATATTGTAGTTTAAAAATGATTATCTCAGGCGGGTATTACTTATAAACCGCCTGAGAAAAAAGAAGTAAATATCTTCACAGGCGGTTATTGCTTAACAACCGCCTGAGATAATGCCCGATACTGTTCTTCAGTTTCCTTATCCCTTGCTTCTTTTTTATTTAGATTCCAATATAAATACTCAAACATGTTTAGATTCTGCAAATTGTGTCCAAATTCGATGATTCTTTCTTCTACATTTGTATAAAATTAACATCTACCACCTGAACAAAATATTTTTAAAACTTGTATAGCTGACATTGTAATGTTTTGGTAAATATCAAATTAATTTCTACTCACATATTATTCACATTTGTGTATCTCATAAAAAAAAAGGTTCCTTCACTCAAAATTGTTGGTATGAACATATTTGTATAATTTATACATGTATGAATTTTTTAAATTTTTTTAAAAGCATTCCAACATGTCAAACTTCAAATTATCCACCATTCTAACTAAATGCTCATATTCATATGAGGCATTCATCAAATTATGAACACACATTGATTCCAAAAAATTTAAAAAAATATGAAAAAATTCGTAGATGTTGGTATGATGATTAAAAATGTCCACTGAAAAAATAAATGAAAAAAGCATTATATTCATCAAGATAGAAAAATGAAAAATAGCATTTGTTGTATGTTTTTTATGTTCTGACAAATTTAAAAGGATTTATGAAGTGAAATTTAATGGTAACCTTTACTTATCAATAATATTACAAGAAAGTGGATTTTTGCCTTTTTAAAGGACCACATTTAATCAAGAATATTAAATAAGAAGAAGTAAATATCTTCACAGACGATTATTGCTTAACAACCGCCTGAGATAATGCCCGATACTGTTCTTCAGTTTCCTTATCCCTTGCTTCTTTTTTATTTAAATTCCAATATAAATACTCAAACATGTTTAGATTCTGCAAATTGTGTCCAAATTCGATGATTCTTTCTTCTACATTTGTATAAAATTAACATCTACCGCCTGAACAAAATATTTTTAAAACTTGTATAGCTGACATTGTAATGTTTTGGTAAATATCAAATTAATTTCTACTCACATATTATTCACATTTGTGTATCTCATAAAAAAAAGGTTCCTTCACTCAAAATTGTTGGTATGAACATATTTGTATAATTTATACATGTATGAATTTTTTTAATTTTTTTAAAAGCATTCCAACATGTCAAACTTCAAATTATCCACCATTCTAACTAAATGCTCATATTCATATGAGGCATTCATCAAATTATGAACACACATTGATTCCAAAAAATTTAAAAAATATGAAAAAATTCGTAGATGTTGGTATGATGATTAAAAATGTCCACTGAAAAAATAAATGAAAAAAGCATTATATTCATCAAGATAGAAAAATGAAAAATAGCATTTGTTGTATGTTTTTTATGTTCTGACAAATTTAAAAGGATTTATGAAGTGAAATTTAATGGTAACCTTTACTTATCAATAATATTACAAGAAAGTGGATTTTTGCCTTTTTAAAGGACCACATTTAATCAAGAATATTAAATAAGAAGAAGTAAATATCTTCACAGGCGGTTATTGCTTAACAACCGTCTCAGATAATGCCCGATACTGTTCTTCAGTTTCCTTATCCCTTGCTTCTTTTTTATTTAGATTCCAATATAAATACTCAAACATGTTTAGATTCTGCAAATTGTGTCCAAATTCGATGATTATTTCTTCTACATTTGTATAAAATTAACATCTACCACCTGAACAAAATATTTTTAAAACTTGTATAGCTGACATTGTAATGTTTTGGTAAATATCAAATTAATTTCTACTCACATATTATTCACATTTGTGTATCTCATAAAAAAAAAGTTCCTTCACTCAAAATTGTTGGTATGAACATATTTGTATAATTTATACATGTATGAATTTTTTTAATTTTTTTAAAAGCATTCCAACATGTCAAACTTCAAATTATCCACCATTCTAACTAAATGCTCATATTCATATGAGGCATTCATCAAATTATGAACACACATTGATTCCAAAAAATTTAAAAAAATATGAAAAAATTCGTAGATGTTGGTATGATGATAAAAAATGTCC